>JAVHJO010000002.1:0-2400000 GCA_036971675.1 Orbilia ellipsospora
ATACGGTAACTTTCCTTCTTGATATGAAACCTAACCTAACCTAACCTAACCTAACCTAACCTAACCTAACCTAACCTAACCTAACCTAACCTAAACCTAACCTAACCTAACCTAACCTAACCTAACCTAACCTAACCATAAATACTATTATAGGCGAATCTACGATGTGTTGAGATCACGATCAATCGATCATCAACCATACCTATACAGACCTACATATGTTCCAGCTATAAGCACTGAGCTGTAAAACCTTTACATGAAGAATACATTATAAAGAGGTGTGCAATCTCCTTCATCATCTATTATCTTGTATTTTAAAAAAATGAAATCTTTTGGATCAATTTCACTTATCAATATATATATGCTTCTCTGTCAGATCTAAATAAAATCAGTTAAAGTGTTACACTTTGATCAAATCCGTCTAACCAAACACTAATCTCTTATTCTAAAATACCAGATTCTCAAAACTTATAAAATATATATAATAATAATATCAAAAAATAATATATGAGATATATAACAACAATAAAAATTATAATAAACTATAAATTTATATTGTATTTAAGTTGATTGATGAAAAATAAAAACTATTTATCAATCCTAATGATAGTTTTATATATATAATGATACTTTATACAAATAATAAATAATTGCATGTTTGCATTTGTGAGTGTGTGAGTGTGTAAGCATAAATATTTCGCATATTCACATATCTTGAATGTACGAGTATGTGAGTAAGTAGGTTATGTAATACATGATGTTGTATAACAAAGATTTGAACAAATAGGTGAATGCAAGTATATGGATAATAGGTGTTATATAGGAAATACGGTAAAGCAGAATTGAAAACGATGTAGCGTAAAATAAGGTACAAGTATTTGTGCTGTCAAGACCATGGGTCTGTGACATAAGGACTTATTAGATTTTAAGAAAACTTATCAAATTTTAAATCAGGAACTCAGATTTTTAAGGGGCTGATCAGATTTTAAAAGGGCTCATCAGACTTTCAGAGGCTGATCAAATTTTTAGGAAAATTATCACATCAACAAAAACTTTGAGTTGGCGTCCCGGGTCGTCATGGCCGTCCTGCAGGGGTAGTGCAGGGATGTTGTCGTCCTGCAGGGATCCCAAATAGGAAAGTGATGATTTATTTTATTTTTTAAATTATTAATATTAATATTAAAAAAAATGTAAAATTGCCAAAAGTTAGATATAGGTAATTATTATATAGTTATATAATTATATTATTAATAACTATTATAATTAAAAAGTTATTTAAACAACGAGTGAAATCGCCACATTTGAACTTTAAGTTTAAAATAAAGTGGCTAAATGATCTATTTTTAGTAATATTCTTAAAAAGTGTGGCTGACACTACCTCCGAATATTAAAATATACACTCATTTTAATTAAAATAATTTAAATTAGTGTTTTTTACAAGGGTGTTATTTTTGACATTTTTATTTTTTGCTGATGCAGATTTTAAGTCAAAAATCTAGATTTTTAAAGAGTTCATCAGATTTTAAATCAGAAATTTAGATTTTTAAAGGATTGATCAGATTTTGAGAAGACTTAGATTTTTAATATAATATTTGACAATTATGTTTGTTACAACACAAAAACCAGAGGTACATTAAATTTGCGTGATACCTATACAAATTTATATGGGCGTCACGCAAATTTGAAATACCGTCACGCAAATATTCAAAATCTCATATGAACACCCTCCCAAACCCGCACCCATTTCATTGATAGATTTATTCTTTTTTTATTTTGCGTTAATTATATAATAATTCCGTTTTATTTAATATAAACCCCTTTTGGTAAATTTTTTCTTAACCAAATAATTTTTTTAATTAATAAAAAAAATTGGTAGTAAGCTTACTATTAATTTCTGAGTTTTTAGAACATTTGTCACTATCACACCTCCCAATCAGAACCTTTCGCGCCTTCCGGCCAATCAGAAAAATTGGTACCAAGCCTGCTACCGAATAAAACTACCGGTTAGATTTATTTCTTAAAGATCAGAAACTGGTATTGATAACATGTAAAAGTTTATAGTTCAGTGCTTATAGCTAGAATGTATGTAGGTTTGTATAGGTATAATTGATAATCGATTGATCATAATCTTAACACATCATAGATTCGCCTATAATAGTATTTATAGGGCGGTACGTATCGACCCGGCTGACGCCTTGTACGTATACCGCTACAAAATTCAAATATATAAATAATAAATATTATATAGGAAATATAATAAAGCAGAACTGAAAATGATGTAGTGTAAAATAGGGTACAGATATTTGTGCTGTCAAGACCATAGGTCTGTGACAAGTAATTTATTCTTATAATATATTATTACAATATATTATTTAGTAGTAATAATTTTATTATATAATTAATATTTATAAAAATATATAAATCTATATTTATAAATTATATTTTCTTAAAATTCTTTTTTTGAAGAGTATGCTCTTTATAGTCGCATACACAGTAGTTACCCCTGACAGTATTTCCCAATACAACTATGGCAGAGTTTGTAACCCAGCAATAGATGCCTCTGTTGTAGAGTGCTAGTACCACACAACAACAGGTCAATTTAAATATAATATAGATTTATAATTTATTATAATTTTTATTATTATTATATATTTCATATATCATTCTTTGATATTATTGTCATACATATTCCACAAGTTTTAAAAATCCGGTATCTTAGAGTGAAAAATCAGTGTTTGGTCAGGTGGACTTGATCGAAGTGTAACAGTATATTGCTAAGAACCCAATAACCAAAGTATGTACTGTATATGCTGTCATATCATTATATGTGAATGAATAAATAAATGAATGAATGAATGAATATGAATAAGAAAATAGAATCAGCGGATTTATATAAAAGTTGGTTATGCCCAAATGGGTTGATTTCCAAAATGCAACAAACTCCAGAACACCACACATAAGAAGTAATTGAAAATAAAAAGAGTAACAGCAATATGCTAACCACATATCCGCCCTACAATATGAGTGTGTGTGTTATTAAATTGTGGTATTTTTTTGTGTGGTGTTGGTTGACACGAGCGCTCGTTTTCCATAATTAGATCCAGTAAGTGTACGGATGCGCAGCGACCTATCTCCCTGCTAGTGATAGCACATACAAGGCTTCCCCTTTCTTCGTGGGTTAACTTGCAAACACGAAGGACCGGTATCCTTACGATGCCACTCGCACCCTCCTAAATACGGGTTCTTATTTGAAGGCGGCAAGAATATCGGTTTACCCTTGAAGATATTGCCAGGTCGAAAATGATTTTTGTCAAACGGGCTCTCGCTGACAAAGCTATCGTCACACGCCGTCTGGACCGTGCCGGGGCGTGTCGCCAGAGTATAGCCATCTAGATTTCCGGAGAGGGGACATTGAACCAACCGATTCCCGACAGGCCTTTGTTTAGGCACGCTCGTCGGCATCGGCGGCAGGGCGTTTCGTATGCAGCTTGGAATCTTGGAAACCGCAAACCTAGCTGCGTCCAACATGCGTTCGTCAAAGCCATGCAGTTGGCTTTTCGGATTGAAAATATCCACCAACCTTGAAACCAGCCCCGCGCCGATATCCTTAAGTTCACCGTAAGGGTCACACAGGATATTGAAGCAATCGGTACCAACCGCCTTCTGCAAGCCTTGGCAAGCTATTTTGGTGGCAGTTTTGGTTGTCACACGCGCCGCAGACTCCACATTGGTCGCCAACAGCAAGGCGGTGATGAGCCCGAAGGCGGTATTGCGAAGAGAGAATTGCATCTTCATGGAGAAAAAGAGAGTAAAAGCCGCCAGCGACTGTTGTATATAAATGAATCGGTATGGTATAAAATGGTTTCGTAAAAATAATGAAAATTTTGGTAAATTGTACTCGCAAATTGTTGTTAATTAGTTAAGCGTTGGTATTAGTTGAGTGATCAGCTCTTTGCAGCGATGTTTATGAGATGATAGTGATGATGATGATGATGCCTATATTATCTAAGAGCGAGGTGTGTGTGATTATTTATACTTATCAGTTAGTAATCTGAGATATCGTGATTCTTAAATTTCACACGATAATGTTATACGTCGAAAATCTATAAGCCTAGTTTCGAAACTGGGCAGTTTGTTACCTTTGAAACAGCGTATATTAAGGCTGTGTTGAGGATATTGGCAAGTAGTTTGACGACACCAAAAGCACAAGGCTTTCTAAATCGACGATCAACTAAATATGGATTGCTGGATCCAAAGCTGCCTTGAAGGTATTTGAATTGTATCAGGCTCGTCGGACTCGCCTCAGGATATGATACAAGTTAATAACTCCCGAAACCGTCATTTCAGCCGTCCTGAACTGAAAGACCTTGTATTTTGTAGAAATTTAATAAGTCAAGGATTTCGGGTTACGTGTAGTCGAAGGATTCTCCGGATTTATTTGCCGTAGCGTAGCTCGCTAGCTGGAGTTTCTCGCTAGGCCCGAGTTTCGTCATTTAAGCGAGACAATTTGCCCGTTCGAGCCATCCAGAAGTTCCTCGTCGCACACTGTGTTGTGCGATCTTTCACGTCAAATTGAGAATAATACATTGGGAATCTGCTGCCAGAATCCTTATTACATATGTCTATAGCTCTGTTTTTGCTAAAATTGTTCAATAATACCTTATACGGAAACTAATTAACGAATCCACCTGGTCTTCCAAGCACTTTGCCAATGGCCGATGTTGATACAATACAGTATATATCGAAAGAGCCAGGTGAGAAACTTTGATACAAATCCTTTGTGATTATGACAATTTTGTAACCTTAGTTGTTGAACTCGTACTATTCACAGTGCTTGACCATAACTGAGACCCTCAGCCCTCTACGTCTCCATTTTCGAATCTTATTGTACCCGCGAGGCTATTAATATTCCGGATTCGTTGTTTACATTACAGCCTTTCATGATCATGCTGAATAATCCAAGGCTGATCTTAACGATTCTGTGCCGTCTTATACGTTAAGGTCAGCAATGGGCCCAGACAGATAACAAACAAAAAGAAATAAATATGTAATTAAATGGGCTCAGTGTAAATGATATACTATGTATATGATCTGTTTAGGAGATTGCTTTATCCAAGAATTGCAATCTGAAAATCATCGAAATCCACGTTTACTTTTGTGGTGGAGGTTGTATCACAAGATATCCCGAAACCTGCCGCGAAGGTTTGGAACGAATGCGCAAAAAAGGTCCCTACCCGAATTAGGAAACTCAACTACCGCCGTGTAGAGTGTGTATCCACGAGCTTCAGTTAATATGGGTGTTGCGAACCCTAGCGAAAACCCTACTTCGCAATTCGGATTACCGAGGAGACCCATCGCCTTTGTAGAAAAAATGTAGTTTACATCATATGTGCACGCGGTCAGCATATTTGAAGATTCAATTTTCACTTCTTGCCCCACGAAAATTGGTGGTATACCTGGTACCGATAGGTGACTAGAAGGAGCGTCGTTAACACAGCATTATCGTACGGAAAAAGAAAGAAAGAAAAAAACTTACTAGTATCCGTTGCCATTATCTGCAGCGGATGCGTTTTGGGCTAGGTCATATGTTGGCGTAAATATTTGCGTGATTGCTCCAGATGAGTAACCCAGGGACCACGGATTCGGATCTAAAGTCTCAAAATCGCTGTCTATGATAGTTAGCTTGGGGTATAAAGGGCATGCTGTGGTGCCTGGATAAGAAGTTGTTGACGAGGTAGATAGCGTCTCAGTTTCAGTTATGGTTATAGTCCTCGATGATGTTTCTGTGAAAACCGTGGTGGTTGTTGTGGTTGTTGATGAAACGAAAATCAAGGTGGACGATATGATATCAGTTGATGATGCGACGGTCGTAGTAGTGGTTTTGGTGGCGAAAGATATGACGACTTGCGTTGATACGGTAAGACCGGTGCTGGTTGTCGTAACGGTAAGCGTTATTGAAGCTGGTTCTGTTGTAGTAGAGGTATTTGTAACAGTTACGGTGGATACGGTTGGTATTGTTACTGTGGCACCCGCATCGGTGATAATTTCGTCTCCACCGGACAGAGTAACAGCCCAGTCAGGGACGGTAACTGTGACATCCGGATCCGTAATTATGGTAGTCGCGGGGATAGTGATCGTGTCTTGGGTGCTGGTAATGGTTATGGTAGTATCAGGACCTGGAATCGTGATAGTATCAGCTGGTTTCGTAATAGTCGTCTCATCAGTAACAGTTATTGCTAAGGTTATATTTGCAGTCTTCGAGGTCGCAATCGTGATGGTGATCGTCTTTGTGGAAGCTGCTATTGTGACCGTGGCTGTCTTTGTGGGAGGCACCATAGACGGACATGTCGTCTTTGTCGTTGTCTTTATCGTTGTTTTTGGAACTATTGTAGCATCTTTTTTTGTGGCTGTGGTTGTCTTGACCGCCGTCACGGTTTTGATGATGCTTTTGGTGTGCTTTTGGTAATACTGTTGGTGACAGTTTCGGTGGTGGTCTTGGTGGTCGTGCAGGTTTCCGTTGTTGTGATCGTCTGGGTGTTCGCAGATCCGACCAAACCGTCGACGCTCAGCGCGAAAAGAGCCCACAACAAAACACTGACAACAGGAGAACCGCTGAAAGCCTTGAAGAGATGCGTTATATTGTCGGAATCTCCACCCTTTAAGACTGATTGCGAAAGAAAGTATACATTGTGCATATCATCCAAAACATCTGCGATAATGCAGAGTGGAATTTTAGAAGAAGTAGCGGTGCCCTCAACCCCTTTATATTCATCGGCTTTTATAAACCCAGCATCTTGAAATTCGCGTCTTTCGGCGCTGAACGAACTGGGTTAATTTTTCTTCTGGAAAACCAAACATTTGATTACAATATCATGGTGTTGATGTGTATTCTTAGTTCATATTAACTGCTTATATAGCTCATTCTTTTGCCGTCGCGACGCTAATATAGGGCAAATATAGTCTCTGAATCTGTGCACGCCTGTTGTTTTTTCCTACGCTATTCGTTGCACCCTAGTCAGAAATTAAATTTACACCATAACCAATCTCAAAAACTCGAAAATCGAATTCGGTATCGATAGATCTAGTTTGTCTCTGTTCTCGAATTATCCGATGGCTATTTCCTTGATTTTCAAGCTTGAGAGGAACGCCGTACCCTCCAAGGACTCAACTACCAACGTTGACAAGGTAAAAAAAGGGGGCACACGGGGGTAAACTCAAAAATCCTATAATACAACACTGAGCTGACACACCGCGGCAGAATCGTGATACCCGAATATTCACAGCTGGATCCAATAATGGGGATGGGGAAGGGATGGAAGCGGAGGGGGTTGAAAAGGAATTCCTGATAGCTTGCGAGTCTGGATTAGAGCCACAAGATAAAAAAGAACCAAAAGAGAACGATCCAGAATCCATCCCAATAGCTTTACATTCACCACAACATTGAAATTTGTAGCAAATAATATTACTTTTGTCAAATTTTTTAAAGTGATAGAAAATATAACCTTATCAAAAAGAACGCTTTAGAGGGTAATGATTAAGGATGAGTATAAGAATTTTTATGTAAGACTGATGGAGGTTTCGCAGAATTTGGTATTTAAATTAAAAGTGACAGTATATCGATGTTCCAAAGATGTTTGCGCGCTGCGAAATACGAATCCTATGTTAGGTTCTGTGTTGTTATCTTGTTGTATTTCTTTGCTACTGTTTAGATTTTTGTGTTGTAACAACACAATTATTTGATCTGGTGTTTGTCACTTTTATAAACAACTCTCGCGTTGATTGGTTATTTTTTGAAATCAATCAAATATATTTATCCAATCAGGCAATCCATCTGGTTAAATACCTATATCGATAACTTATACTATGTTTACACGTCCGAATAAAATCTAACCTCCTTAAGTGCAAGGTCCCGGAGTAGCATAAAACGTATGCCACTCAGTCTCAGCCACCAAGACAATCGGAGTAGATGTAACAGTAACAGTAATCGTAGTCAGCGCCCTAGACGGCCTAGCAGTCGTAACTGTTGACGTAACAGTCTTAGAAACAGTCCTCGTCGATGTAGTAACATGCTCCGTGATCGTGGAGTATTCAAACGTGTACAGAGAGCTGTACGTATACGTGAGCGTGCCCGGAGAACTCGTCTGGTAGCAAGTTATAACAGCGCATGGGTCGGTGGTAGGAGGCGAGCCGGGCAACGTGGTGTCGATTGTGGATGTGCCGTAGATAAACGTGTAACCTGGGGCTATGACGGTGGTTGAAACTGTGAGCGTTGGGTTTTTGGTGAGGGTGGTGATGGTTTTTGTTTTGTAGAAAGTTTGGACCCAGCTTATGTGGTCTGTAGAGGTGGGTACACCGAGCGTCGTGACGTTTTGGGAAATAGCCAAGTAGGTCAGCCCTGTAGAAGTCGTAGGAGTGGGTAGGTAGACGGTGGATGAGAGCACTGTTGGGGCTGGGCAGCTGTCCAACGGAACCGGGCTGGCCACGGCTGTAATACCAAGGAGAAACGCTGCGACAAGTCCTGTGAGAAACATTGTGATGGTTCCAAAACAGAAACTCTATATCATAGGTGACTAGTTGCGGGTGGAAGAATTTGAGAAGATGTTCTCTAAGGATACAAGTAAATTTCGTACCATCAGTGCTACCATCTGCTGCTCTTTATACATATCGAATGTCCATATATATGTGGGAACGCGTTCGCGCGTTAACATTGAACATATATACATTCAAACAAATAATCTATAGCAACTAGGGCATTGGAAAGCCGCGCCGTCCTCCGTACGTCGTATTTCGACGTTTCGGGCCCAAAGAATCAATAATGGCCTACTATTCAACTTTCCTGTGATAGTCTAAGCTCTTGATCAGTTGTGTAAGTGCTGTTAAGGCGTCTTTTACTGCCTCACCTTTGGATAGGTGGAAGGTTGGCCTGTCGTTAAATGATATGTAATCGCTCGTAAGACGGCCCGCTAAGCTTACCTTATGCATACCTACCATTGGAACCGACAATATGGGGTGAAGGACATTCGGTCCTGGTGGCTGGTGCACACCTGGTCCAACCTGTCGCATATACGGGCTTCATCGTTGGCTTTATAGTCCCGTAGCGTCAACCGTAGAGCACCTCCATTGAACCCAACGGCAGCCAGATCCGAACCTTGGAAGACCAATACTGACATGTCATATTCCTTCAACGGTTGTACCATAGTTGCATATTCGTTTAGAAGCGAGGCCAAGGCGGCTTTAATGATGCAGAGACCAAAGTGTTTGCGTATTACTTCTATTGGTAGCTGCTTTTCCCCAGCATATATGCCCTTACATATATAGCATAGCTCCTATCCGGTTAAGTGGTGACCCTGTCATTATGATATAATTAACCGACCATCTTCCCGGCTCATCCTGGGAGAATCCATAGGTTCCATAACCCTCAATTCATGTTCCCGTAAGTTAGAGGTCGCTTTGAGGGTTTAAGAAATGCCGTTAGTGCAAGTATGGTTGGCGGAGACGAGTTTTTTGAATTCTTTGCATCTGGGATTGAGCCCGTAGCATCTAGGTAGCGATAGCTGCATATCACACCTGAAATCGATGTACGTCTAAGTTAGAATGGAGGACCAGGCGCCCGGCTTGCCGGTGAGGCAAAGCAGAGATATATTGTTCTTAGATCATGTAATGAGAAAGTGGTTTTTTCATACAATTTTTGTGCATAAGTTAGCACATTCAGCGCCTGGAGGGTTAGTGGGCTCAAAATCCCCTTAAAAATTCTCACCCCTCAAAACCTAACAACGACGAGTGGGAACCTAAAGGAATTTTAACCTTTAAAGATTCAAGCCTATACCCCGGCCTCCTCAAAAAAATTTTATCAAAAAAAGTATTTAGTATATATTTACTCAGTAAAAATCTTAAAATTAAAAATTTAGTAAAATATTAGATTGTTAAAAATTAAAAATTTTTAACAATTGATTGCTCAGCGCTCGGCGTTCGCTCCGTATTCAAATCTTTTGTGTGGTCTTCAACACCAAGCGCTCGGCAATCAGGTATTTGACTAAGGTTTATCCAGAACCCCGCAAGAATATAAGACTTATCCTGACATCAACCTTAGCAAATAATAATTGGTAGAATCATAATTGCTAGAATCAAACCCCCTATCCCAAGCTTCACAAGCTGGATTAAGCCATTTCCCCAAAACTGGGATTCAGTAGGAGGGAAGTATCATGTCTCAGCGCCAAAGTTCGCATAGACAGATGAAGTATCGTTGCATATATGTGTGACAAAGTATGAGCTATTCCAATCTTTTCGTAAATAGACAAACCCAGAGTCGTCGGAGATGGTCAAATTCAACCAATTGTCCCAACCTTGGTCACCTACCATAACTCGGATCGGTGTATAGCTTCCAGCCTGTAAGGGAACCTTGAAAGAATGAGCCGGATCCTTCCACTTGCTAGTGAGATTGTAATTTGACAAATTCCAGCCAGAAAAGGCTTGCTTCCCGAGCCACAGGTTACCCTCGTCGGCCAACAAGAGAATGTTGAACGTGTAATTCGTGGTATATGGAGCGTAAAAATAACCACGCTGGTTGAGCGCACTTGCAGATTGAGAAATGTTGCGTCTGAGGCCGTAAGGAGCGAGGTTATTGAAGCCTTCGACTTCCCAACCAAACAAAGTGGTTGTCGTGTTGGACCCAGGGCCACGACTTTTAAAATAGGTTGGATCCCATCCTTGAAGATGATTGTTGGCCAAATGGGTGCTATAGGGACTTAAATATAACCCTACTTGTGTTCCGCTATTATTGCAGGTCCTATCCGGGGCTGGGAGCTCTTGACCTAGGGGAGGGAACGTTATATCTCCACTGCACGGTTTGTGAACGAGATATGGTGATGAAACAAACGGCGCGACGTAAGATACACCATTAGCACCAGTGATCCAGAAGTTATAGGAGGTTGCACCGTTGGCGTTCACAACCATTATTCGGAGAGGGGTATAGGAGCCAGCGGTTAAGTTCATGGTGACCTGTTTTGGTGTTGTGTTCGGGTAATAATCTAGGAGATCAGCGTTACTTGTTGACCACTTAGTTAGAACCTTTTCTCCAATCCAAATAGCGGCTACATCGTTGGCGACGCTCATCTTGAACGTATAAATTTGGGTAATGGGGGCGTAGAAGAGCCCACGATAGCCCAAAGTTAGCGGTGGAGCAGTATTGATTATACCGTCCTGCGGATTGAACCCGTAAGGATGATGCGTGCTCGCGTCTGTACCAATCGAAACACTAAGTGCGTTCGTCGTATTCACTCCATACGGTAAGGCATTTCCATATAACTCAAAAGCATATGTCTTTGGGCCTACCGCGGCGTAGGGGTCGCCATTGGGATGATAAATGGCGACCTCGACACCTGTATTATTGCAAGTAGTATCAGGGTATGGTGCGAGTAGTTCTGCTCCCCAGGTTGAGAAAGATTGCACTCCAGTCGCACACGATTTACCGACCAGATATGCTGAGTTGAGACCGTATCGTATGTATCGGAAGCCAGTGATATAATCTGTGACATCCAGTTCATACTCAACTGTTCCACCTGTATCTCCAACTGCCAATCTTATCGGATAATAAGTGCCGGCTGTCAAGTTTATAAGCTTGACACTCTCCTGGAGCCCAGTCGTAAGTCTGCTTTCAGCATCGGCGTTCGCTCTCGTCCAGTTCAAGTAGGCCTCGTCTCCAATCCACATGTTGGCGATATTATCCACTCCGCTCAATGAAAAGTTGTATGTAGATGTATAGGGTGCGTAAAAGTACGCTCTGTACAGCAAAGCGAATGCACCAGTGATTCGCTGTACGCCGGATGGATTGGTACCTGCCGCACTACTCAAACCGTTTACTAACGTTGTTCCGTTATGCGAAGCGGGTATTCCTTTAAAGAGTTCTGGGTTCCAAGAAGTATAGATCGCAGGTGCGGCAGTGTACGGGCTCGAGAAAATCGCAACTTCCCACCCCGTATTGTTGCAATTTTTCGCCCCGTTGTCGAACTCATGGCCAAGGGCTTGGAAAGTTTCGGTGCTATTATCACATGGTCGGGCGACAAAGTATTTAGACGCAGTTTGGGATTTCATGTAGTATATCCCATCTTCGCCAAAGATGTCGATATCATAATTAGCCCCCCCACCTCTGTTGCCGTAAAAGAATCTTATCGGCGTGTATGATCCCGCTTCGAGCGTGACGGTGTAATTGGCAGTGGCCCCGAGCCCATCCCGATATATTAGGAAAATGTCATAGTTGGACGAGCGCCAGTTCGTATAGGCCTTTTCACCTACCCAAAGGGCACCTGCTTCTTCCATATGGTACAATTTGAAAGTATAATTTTGGGTTTTATTTGCGTAAAAGAAGCCGCGATAGCCCAGTACATACTGTGGACCGCTTTGAAACATCGGCTGGCGTGGGTAGAAGCCATGCGGATGGAGGTTTTCATAATCATTGGCAAGATTAGTGCTCCAGGATTTAATTCCAAGCGTATCGGTCCTGTTCACCCCGTATGGCATAACAGTTCCGAAATATTCGTATGTCCAGTCCCAATCATAGAGAGCGAGTCCACTATATGGGTTGTCATATATGGCGACATCGAGCCCGCCATTCAGGCAGCTCGTATCAGGGAACACTGAAGCAGTTGCATAGATGATAACAGAAACGGTTGCAGAAACATCCGTTGAGTCGGTCGGCAATTGAGTTTCCGTGTAAATGTTTGTGACAGTACCGTTAAATCGAGTAACAGTTACCGAGGGCCGCGGTACAAAGTCGATGACTATTATCGGGGCGTCATCATCGGCTGTAGCCGTTGGGAAGACTGTAGTTGTGGAAGGGGCTCCGACGGCAGGCTTGCTGGTTGTCGTTAAGAGACGATACGGCTGGACAGTAATATGGGGATTAGCATCTGTCGAATCGGGATACCGTGTTTCAGTGTAAGGAGTCGATCCAGTGGCGACCGCAGGTTCTATCGTGGTGACCGGGAGGAATGGTTGAAAGACAATAACGCCATCAGACACGCTCGTGGAGGTATATGCTATTGCTTCAGTGCCAGCCTTTGGTGGCAGAGTCGTCAATCTAGGTGCACTCGAAGTTGGTTCGGTTGATAACGACGAAGTGGTAGACAACGTTGATGTGCTAGTTGTTGACAAGGTGGAAGAGGTAGTAGACGTAGCAACCGGAGTACTTGTAGATGAAGAGGGCAGGGTTGAGGTAGGTGCAGAAGTGGATGATGAAGACGAAAGGCTGGAAGACGTGGTCGGTGAAGTACTTGTAGAAGATATGGATGAAGTAGTTGACGTCGTTGATGAGGTAGTGGATGAGGTAGTGGACGAGGCAGGTGACGAAGAAACGGATGAGCTAGTAGAAGAAATTGTTGATGAGGAAGTGGACGAGGTGCTCGATGAATAAGGAGGTGAAGACGTGGACGCGCTTGTGGGGGGTAAGTCGCTCGTAAGTAATGACGAAGACGTTGATAAAAGGGACGAAGTAGTGGATATACTGGACGAAGTCGTGGCGGGTATGCTAGATGTAGTAGATGAAGATGTAGACGAAATTTCTGTAGAGGACGAGGTCGTAGCAGCTGACGAGTCAGTAGTAGATGAGGAAGATGTTGTCAACGTGGACGAACTGGTTATTGTTGATGAGATGGAACTGTATGAAGGGATTGTTGAGGTTGATGAAGTTGCAGATGTGGTTGGCGGGGTGGTGGGTGAACTATTAGGAGTGGTAGATGTAGCTGTAGATGAAGTGGTGGAAGAAGTGGTGGGCACCGGTGGGCTGGTTGTTGATAGCGAGGACGTGGTCGAACTTATGGAGGAAGCAGTGGGCGTTGTGGTCGAGGAAGTAATTGACGAAGTAGTCAGAGAAGTAAACAAAGAGCTTGTCGATGAACTAGTCGGAGTGGCTGACGAACTACTAGGCGGTTTGGATATATATCTTATAATAGTAATTTTACGGACCAGCCCCGTTGGAAATAATGTGGATGTTGAAGGCCCGGTTCCTGTAAAGTCAGTATTTATTGTCGTTACTGGCAGAAAATCGACCAGTGTGGCTGAACCAGTTGGGTCGTCAGTTGGAGTGACAGTGCTAAAATATTCAGTTTCACGTGTTCCTGTGCGGGTGATTGTCCTGGTTGAACGGAGGGGTGCGGCTGGTTTCGAAATATATCTGATTATGGTGATCCTGTGTACGTTCCCCGTCGGGAATATTGTAGACGTCGAAGGTCCGGTACCAGTGAAGTCGGTATTTATGGTCGTAACGGGCAGGAAGTTGATAATCGTGATCGGGCCATTTGGGCCAGGTGGAGTGATAGTTGAGAAGTATTCGCTTTCCCCTTGAGCAGTATTTGTTATCGTGGTGGATGATCTAGCTGAGACATATCTTATAATAGTAATTATTCGAGCTCCACCACTTGCAGGAAATATCGTTCTAGTTAACGGTCCTACGTGTGAACTAGCAAATGTAGAGTCAATTGTAGTGCCTGGTAGATAATCAATCAGAGTAACTTGGTCATCTGAATCCGTCAGCGAAGCCGTGCCGAAATATTCGTTACTAGAACTGCCTAATTGAGTTATGACAACAGTTATTCGCGAGGGATTTGTAGATATAGTTTTAGTTTGGAAACGAATAACTGTGATTACACGACTACCACCCGGAATTGTGGGGAACAGAGTAGTTGTTGATGGTCCCGAGCCGGTGTACGCGGTATCGATTGTAGTGCCGGGCAAGTAGTTGATTAGCGTAGCAGGATCGTTGGGATCACTCGGCTGAACTGTTGCAAAATACTCTGATTGCCCGTTTCCTATTTGCGTAATGACTGTTGTCGAGCGAGCATTTGTCGTTGATCTCCCGGTGTCTAGATATGTTGTGACAGTATGCTTGATAGTTACAGTGGTGGAAGAATGGTAAGATGAAGTAGCGCTGATTGTTTTCACAATACGTGTGACCGTGGAATGATGTGTGCTCGTTCGTGTGACGGTTCGGGTAGTTTTTTTTGTGACAGTAGCAGTTGCGATCGTCTTCGTTGCGGTTTTCCTCTTTGTCTTTTTAATTTTAACTGTAGCTGAAGGAGTCGTAATAGTCCTTGTTTTTGTGGCAGGAGTCCTGGTGATAACTTGAGTCTTCGTGGCGAAACACACTATATGATTTTAAAATTAATATCAGTGAGCGCGATCTCCTATCAAGTCGATACTGAGCGCTTGTGGACTAACCACAGGAATCTGGGATCGCGTTGTACGCATTATTGTAGGCATTATATCCACGTTTCAGGAGTTGGGATATATCAACGCCATTCCACGTCTCACTTGATGGCTTCCCTGTGATTGTTTTTGTAATGAACACCGTTTTGGTTTTGGTATTCCAGCTAGGCTCGTAGGGTCGTTCAAGATAGTCAGCGTTCTAGTCCCAAGTTCAGTGCGGTGGAGGTATTAAAAGGATATAATACTAACAAGGTACGGCTTGTCTTAACAGTTTTAAGCTGGGATTTGGTCTGCCGTTGTGTCTTCTGAATCCACTTTGTAACAATTTTGGAGTGATATATCGTCTTGCGGCCTTTGCGGATGATCTTTGACGCGGTAGAAGTTATCCATAACGTGGTAGTTGTCTTTCCTCCCTTTTTATACTTGGTGACCATCGGGAGTACCTTTGTTGTGGTGCATGTTGATAGCTTGATGTTATTGGCCTTGAAGTAATTCAAACACGAAGACTTGCATCCCGCTGGAGAATATTCGCAAGTCGCAGAGGGCTTCTTACAGGAGGTTGCGAGGACAAGGATAGCCAGGAAGCCCAAATGCAGAAATACGTTAAGGAACCGCATCGCGTCAACATACGACTCGTATGCTGAACTACGATTGTTGACCTTACTAACGCCTTTTCGAAGCTTTGCAACCTAAGTTTATAGCACTTCCTACCTATGGGACTAGGCCAATCTGAATTCAGGGCTTCTTTGCGGGTAAAAAATCGTCAGGAATTAACCTTTCTAGGCATGGTTTGTTGTCGAATAAATCTTTTGCAAGGTCCAAAGTCAAAAAGGGAAAGACAACGTTACTTATTCTTATCAGTAGAATGAAGAAGTCTTTTGCCCTGAGGATTCATCTGAGATCCATTATATAGCTTCACATTGAGACGATCTCAGGTCTCTAATTTGATTAGGATAGCCATCTAAACTACGGCTAGAGCCGTTATTTCTCAAATGTCTATCCGAGCCGAGACGCAGCGCGAGCAAATTACTGGCGACAGCCTTCGAAGAGGTCGGATAGCATCTAGAACTTCGGTTTCGAGTAGACCTGGTGAACCCTCCGCCATCGTAAGCACAAATAGGTCTCTAGGGCTTACATCATGGCGTATGCGGGGTTAAATAGATCTTTTTCACTTTTTCAAACTTTAAACTATTGATTGATCGATAGGCCGAGAGATATCCAATAATATCCCGCCGCGAGGTGGTCCCCGCTGGGAGCATGGGTTGTGGAAGGGCCGCAGATGTCTTCTCCAAGCGAGAGAAGCAATACACGCTTCCAAAGAAGTACTGGCGGCCTAATTCAAGTGAAGTCGGAAACAATTACACCTGAGGCCTGTGGAACCCCGAGGCCTGTAGTCTACGAGCAAAACGCCTCCCCAGTGGGCCAAGTCGGAGTGTTATACCGCTCCTCCAGGCTCCCCCCATAAGTCAAGTAGCGAGCCACCAAATACCTATAGCGAGAGAAACAAAGGAATGCTTGAGGTCTCCGCTCCAAGATGCACCCTCCAGCCACTTTGAGAGCCGTCGGTCGCTTGTGCATACACTTTAGCGACCACTCCTTCAATTGTCGGGGCACGCCCCACGGGACGATAAGTTCGATAGCTGCATCAAGTTTAGTTAGGCTACCACCAATATCTGCGGACCATCTCCTTTGTTTAATTATTCCTACGAGCTCTGGAGGTATTCGTGAAAGTTCCGGGTTCCGAACTGACATATTCTCTTTAAAAAAAACACTGCTAGAACAAACAACTATTTCACCAAACTCACATTAACGTTTCTTCAATCCAAAATACTCAACGTTGAGCCCCTGTGCACTCAATATCATGCCTAGGAGTGTCGTTACAAATTCATATCACTTTCTTCTTGTCTTCACAAGCTCACTGAAAAAAGGTAAAGGGTTCCACGCCAAGTTACTCTCACTTCCTCTTAACTTGATAGGTCCTCCCAAGCTTCTCTCCCGAAGCCATTAGGTACGTAACCACAATTAATAGGGAGAAATTTCGAATCTGATACTACTCCTCCACGTCTTCGAAGAAGAGTTCACTCGCAAACATATTCAAAATTATTTGCAAGTTTTGATGAAGTGAAATAGGTGTTGAGGCGCGCCACAACACAAAAGTCCAGGCCTGCGAAAAAATTGTCAGAATGTGTTGGTGATAGGCAGAGATGATCGAGACAAACTGAACCTAAATTAGATTATATTTGTATATAGCAAGATATACTCTCGGGGGGGAGAGAGAGAGAGAGAGAGAGAGAGAGAGAGAGAGAGAGAGAGAGAGAGAGAAAAGAAATCATCATCCTTCTTCATCAATCCAAGCTCTGACAAAATTGCATGGTCCTAGACACTCTAGGTGCGTAGCAATGAATCTTTGAAACCAAGGAATTCCTAAATACTTTCATCAGTTCCCATGGGCTAAGGATGGCCAATGTCCCTTCATGTGTTGGCATCACCCATCGAACCGATCATAAATAATCATCCATCCCGACTGATTGCCCCCTCCACAGTATCCGTAAAGTCACGGGTAACATACAGGTTGGTGGCCACGCACTAGCTTCTAGGTGTTCCATAGCCGAGATTTTGTTGAAGATACTGAAGGCTAGTTTGGGGGCGGCTGATCTCATATTATATTTACCATATGTAGCAAGTTGTAAGATATCTTGGTGTAAACGTGTTTTTTGAGCTTCGCTGAGGCAGGTCGTTCTATAAACTTCTATTCTTTTTCATGATGGTGCTCTTTTCCCTCCTCCTAACCTGAACCGCCACCCCATGACAAGGTGCGATCCCGAAATCCGCGAAGGCGCTCATGTATAATGTATGCTCCAGTACCAGCCTCCGAGATCTCTCCGTCTTCAGACCTCTGGATTCCGTACATTGAAATCTAGGGCTGACTCTTCACACTCCATCAAATCATGTTGATATTTTGAACCATCGTTTAGGTATAGTATTTTATATTTCACTGATCTTCGCTTCAAATATTTGAACCCTTGATCAGCCAAAATCTAGAAGCCATGCTCTATTTGTCTGCAATTTCCGAGCACAGTCCACGGTAGGATGTCGGATACCTTGGTACTCTCTGTAGCAACGTTCTTTGCACACCTTGAATTTGAGCATAGATATGTGTAGGAGCTATGAATGCAACCGACTAGCTTTGTCCCAGTTCTCTCGTCCTCATAGAACCTATCGAGTATTATTATTAGCTCTGAAAGAACTCTGTCAGTATATCAGAATCTTACGGACCTTGAACGAGCTTATCTTTAGGCAAGTTAAACCCAATGTCATGACTGCTCTTGTTTCCGTCAGACACTTGAGATCAGCGCCCCTAGCCACTCCAAGGTTCGTCGATTTTCAAATCAATATTTGTGAGCAGTGCGTATCGAGTGTGGGCTTCATCTAGATATACTGAGACTTGATCAAGCTGATCTGCCAATGGCGAAATGCGAGTAACTCAAATTTCCCGCCTCTCGCCATTATCAAGGGCGCGTCGTTTCATCCAAAAAACACACTGTAAAATTTTCTGGGGCTGATTTAATATAAGCCACTCCGTCAAAAGCTGCTTGTTGTCGAATTCAAGAATCGCTGCGTCCACCTCGAGTAAAGCGTTGACATAGGGCGCCGTTCAACAAGCTTCAACACCGCCATTGCCTTGTTCCCTGTGTTATCGGCGTGAATAATCGTACTATTTTCTTCCTAGAGAATATTCATGACAGCCAAGGAATTTGTATGGAGTTGCTGATGTAAATCTAATTGTCAGATGCCGGTGGGAAGTAGATATTCATTGTCGTTGGTTCCGCTAAAACCGGTTCTATTGTGCGATTTCTATCCAGCGATATACCAGCCTCGTCTGGAGGCAGAGCAGAGTGCGCGGTTGGTGCGGAGGATGGTGGTTGGGCGTGGGAGGTCTGCATGGAGGGGGAAATGTGTTGTTTGTCCATACTAGCGGCTGTTCGAAAGCTTGTGCGAAAATCCTTTCGCTCTCATGGGAAACACCGGCTCGGATAAGAGGTCAATGGCTTTTTGTTGAAGCGAAAAAAAGGCATGAATTTTCTTCGTCTGACCTAGATCGATAAGATTAAGACCTTGAAGTTTGGATACGTTCTTTGGGATGTCAGGGCAATGGGTCATCCGATTTGAGTAGTAAAGAGAATCAGCTTGCGGGATCCGAGTCATGAGAGCAATTCGAATAAGTCAAGCAGGTAAGAGTTGGCACTTTAGATAACCAAACTCTGCTTTAGCCACTGATTGGTATGTCGCTCTGATTGGAACCGCTAGCTAATATATTTTACTTATATAATCCAGTCCAACGTCAACCTGTACCTTTTATCCAGAAGAACGAACAGAAGAACGCGATGTGCAATTAACCCCCGCAACACTAATAACTATGTTCTCAGATCACACCCGTTGAATAATTCTGTCGATCCTCGATGGACACCTTCTTAGATGAGATGAACGAAAAAGCCAACTGTCTAACGAGTAAAGTTTTAGCTTGAAAAAGACGCTTGGATCATCTTAGGAGCTCTCTAAGCCTATATCCTTGGCTAGCCCTTTAAATATCCTTTACCCTTGGAATTGTCAATTTTACGAATTCGAAGAACTTCAAAGCATTCGTCTGTCTAGCAAATCTCGAGCATTCTTATCCAGCCATCTTTATGCCTCTATCAACGGCACGGATACTGGTATTTCTGCCTGTATCATTTTCTCGAATCTCATGAGCTTGAAGGAAAGTTAACGTTCTAGGAGGGCAAGAAGTACACCGCAGCTCGCCATGAATTCCGGATATAGATCTCTAACAGCTCTCACCTCGTGGATAGTTTGAAATCTATAGATAAAGGAAGAAAGTATGCTCTACGATTACAGAGCTCTGAGATTTTCTGAACGAGAAGGCCAAATATTTGACTGGCGAGAGGCTTGATGGTAATGCATCGAATGAGCTTTTTCGTATCTACTAACGCTGTGACCACCATTTTTGCAATGGCCCATAGGAACTTAGCAGTGTCTTAGTTGATTAATAGTGACGAGACCTGCAGGAGAATTTCGTACTACCATGTTAACTCGCATGACCGAATTACCATCCTCGCCATCATCCATCATTGCTTTACCGATTCCTGCCTGGTTAGACAGAATCAACTGTTCTGAGTCTATTTCAAATAGCAACCAATTGAAAAATATTTCTGGTGTCTAGTTCTCGAAACTTTTATTCAGGATCTCCTTTTAATGTCGATTTAAGGAAAAATTGTAGTTTGTACCCGGTAGGCCGATATGGATATCAATCCTGTGCAGACGTCGCATTCGTGTGTCGTTGCGATTACATGTTCACGAGACTCAATACGACTCAAAATCTCGTCTCGGGCAGTATAAATATTGCCGCAGGCGCTTAAGAGCCTAGCATGTTCTTTTTTCATCGACCAGCGCAGGGGCGTCCCGACTAAGGCCCAACCCCCCACCGAAGCTGTTGATTTCCACCAGACGCTATCCTGACGAAACACAATGTCGCTGTTTGTAAAATTGAGCTACTAGCTACCGGTGAAATAGATCGCCCCTGGAATATCCTCTTTCAATATCTTGGAAGGGATAACTGTAGATATCCCCATGATCTTTCATGATAAAAGGTGTAGATTCCTCAGCATAAATGAAGAACGAATCCAATTATCCTTTCTCTTTTTTTAATCAGGAGGGCATAGCAGAGAAATGTAAAGCAGTGACCCCGAAAACTCTCTGGCTTTACATATTAGCTTAATTATGTCTTACTGCGACGGACGAATGAAATCTCACCAAAGTCACAACACCTTTCCAAGCCTTTTGTTGCTTTTGCTAGTGAAATAGTTTTCAGGCAATCTCCCATTCGGTCGTCAAAATAAGTACACCCGCAGATCCTATAATTCAGCCGATTTCTTAGAAATTTATTTCTGAGAGAAAATGCAGTCAACCCGTAATTATCTCGTAAAAATATGCGCCCTTGGACCGCCAGAGTGTATTTTACTAAATCTTTAGCTGGGACTTGCAAGCTAGTCGGCTTTTAAAAGCTTCTCTAGCTCTCCTAAACTTAGCTCGCGGATCGCCCACGGCGCAAGCGGATGTCTTTTCGGAATTCGGATTGTATCGAGGTATCTCCGGCTCCTAGCGACAGACGGGAAAAGATTGTCGACTCTGGGTGGTTCTCCAACATGTAGTGACTCGGCGGATTCGATGTTATAGCTACCCGGGTGTTATCGTCCTTTAGCATTAGGTTCGGTTAAAGCGAGGGTCGTATATAAATTCAAAATTCCGAGTTTTGTCTCACGATCAAACACTGAATTCTATCTCTAAACTTATTTTCAACCGTTGTCGTCCAATCCGAATTTCCTAAACTGCGAGCACATAGCCTCATTTATTTAGTTGAATTTACCATTCTAGAAAAGAGTCAGCACCGATACATAGTATGTTTTTTATTATAAGGCTAATGCCTATATCTTGCAAAATACAACACCAAACTCACTACGCAATAGTTCCTCGAAATCTATAGCTTCGCACATAGATACCCGCATAGATGCTTACATTTTAAGAGGGAGTATCGTAGGGACGCGATAGCTAGGAGTGGGGATCTCCGTTTCAAGGAGGTTGTCTCTATTAGGCCAGCCCATATATTCTAGGGAAATATTGGCGCCTGTATAATTCGCCATAGAGCAGAGGTATGACTTAGAATACTTATTCCTTCTTCGTGAAGCTCTATCGGCCTAAGGGCCGCCCTTCCAGGAAATGGTAGAACGGCATCTGTAGGAGCCTTTTTGATATCCACACTTTTCTTTCCGAAGGTAACTAATTGTAGAATCACAGGGAAATGGTATTATGATTTTGTCTCTGTAATCAATGCCGAGTTTAGAGTGATTACTCTAATGTGAACGTATCCATAGACAAGCGTTGTCATAACAGATGATTAAGTAGTTTGATCAACGCTAACCTATTTTATAATCTTGGACAGCAATGGGATTGGTCGCTGGGACAAATGGGCACACTCAGCTACCCATCAGTCTAACTTCTGAATTCCTCGATTGAAACTTATACATAAATTCTGTCTGTATCATCGTTACTCCCGCCAATCGATCCAAATATCGATCCAAAATACTCTGCCGCCTACAGCCCACACCGAAGGCATAACTAGAAAATTTTCTTTCCATTAACTCATGTATTACATCAAATACTATTCCACTTCGAAGAGTTACCACCAATCAGGAGCAATAGGTGTTGTGCCTGGCCGACGTGGACAGCGGAGCGATTAGTTAGACTATTCGTCATATTACCCTCATGTGAGTACAGACATTGCCACAAATTTAATATCAGAAAAGGAAAAATTCTCCCAGAAAGATCTCCTTCACTTCCTTACCACCATTGCCTAGCATCCACTTTGCCCAAAAATGTTGAAATCTGCAACAACGCGGCCCCGGAGCAGGAGCAACCGCTGTAAACAACGCTTTAGGAAGGAAAAAAGTACTGGGATCTTGTTTATATTAAGAGACGGATGACTGCATTTTTCCAATCAATGTAATTACCTGGGTATTGCTGCGTCTAGGAAACATGACACAGGCACTTTCCTTGTTAAAATAGGCTTTTTGGCTACGAGGTTGGTCTTCAGCTTACTCTAGCGTGCTTACATCAATCGTCTTGGCTAAGCTAAGCCGGTTATACTCACCTACATGCAGGTGCATGAGCCTATCGATAGCTATCCTCGCGGTGCATCCCTCGCATCGCGCATTGTCCGCTTTATCTCATTGACAGCAGCCTCTCCCTTTCCGATTACATTAACGGAGGCGTTGAGTAAGCTCGGCCGATGTATATACTGTGTTGTGAGGTAAGCTCAAGGGTACAGCATGATCTCGGCGCTTAGTGAGGTATATTTGCACCATGTAAAAAATGCCACACGCAACGCTTGATTAGATGAATTTAGGTCGAGTCTGGATTGCGTTTTCAAGTACGAAACATGCGATACGGCTTTCAGCCGAACTTGTGCTTTATTCAATAGAACTCCAAAACTGTTTCGATCGATTAGTGATATCTGGTCCTGAAGCTTATTTGATACTTGAACCACTGTCTTTGCCTTAATATTTGGTGTAGGTAAAGTAACATACGCTCCATCTAGCTAGCCATCCGCTAGTAATCATTCGGATATAGTCTGACGCGATAGTTGAATACAGCCATGAAAGGTCAGCGAAAATGAATATTTACGGTTTTGATCCAAACCCCCCCACATAAAAAACAATGAACCGAATGATCATTCTAGCGATTATAAAAGGGAGGTATCTACTCCATGATCCGAATTCCATATCCTACAAGCTCAAGTCTTTCAGTCAATTTACTCTCCCGCAAGCTCTAGTCAGTTTCATATAAGAAACTGTTTTCTACATAATCTTATCAGAACTATTCTTCTAAGAGAAGAGCCAATCTAACCATGGTAGCTCATCTCACAGCCATTTTGCTGCTTCTAGGCGAGGCTTTGGCTGTCCCTCCCGCTCTCAGCGGCTACAGTATTACATGGTACGATGAATTCGATGGCGCCCTGGGTGGTTTCCCAACTGGTGGTTGGACTCGAAAAGTAGTAACGGATCCGAGTTCCCAAAACTCTAACGATGAAGTGCAATATTACACCGAATATTCCAGCGATGGTGAGCTTTGGGGCGATGGCCAACTTTTCATTATCCCACATAAAAAGGGTCTCGGTACCTCAGCCAGTCCGTATTATTGGACTTCATCGCGTTTCGAAACCACAGGTTCGTGGTCCTGCCCCGCCGGCAAGGCCATGATCTTCCAAGCCAATCTCCGCGGACCGGATTTTACTAATAACCCGAGCAACCTCCAAGGCATATGGCCAGCTTTCTGGGCAAAAGGTAATGCTTGCCGTAACGGTGGTTCATGGCCTGACTGCGGCGAGTGGGATATCTACGAAACGATAAATGACCTAGGCGCAAACAATCAAGCAACTTTGCACTACAAACCGACAAATAGCGATCATGCACAATTCAGCGGTAAGATAGATTACACGGGAGCTGAATATCATACTTGGGCTGTCAAAGTGGATAGACGAAACTCCGACTGGACTCAGCAGAAGATTATCTGGTACAGGGATGGTACCGATTATTTGACTGTCACTGGCTCTCAGATCGGTAACCTTGGCATTTGGACCAAAATAGCCTATTCCCCTTTTTACATGATCCTCAACGTGGCGGTTGGCGGTGCTGGCAGCTATGGGGGTGCGGTAACTCCGAGTACCATCGATGGCACTGCAGCTGCCTTGAGGATAAAGTGGGTCGCAGTATACCATTCAACTTAGGATGATGAATGAAAGTTCGTGTATTCATACCTATGAAACTTGGACAAGGTGATCTCAATCATGTAACTCATTAGTTTAACAATCTCTAGCAGATACTCTGATTCAAGCGAACGGTCTCCAACGCGGAACATCTCAAATGGTATTCCCGTTCCCGTTTTGATAACGTGTATTGCTATGTAGTTACATGCAAAGATATACCTCTATATTCCTATAAACAGTATCTTTAAAAATATTCGAAAGTATCTTCCAGAAATTTATAAGTCCCATTTATGATTGTGTACACCGAGGATCTATGAACCTAGTTGTCGTAAAGCAGTCTCTCTTGGGCAGTATTTTTGCACGGGACGTAGCCCTTTCTCATCATATCAATATAGGTACCTCCCTGAATTTGAGGAAATGTACGTTAATGTAGTGTCGCAGCAAACCAGCCTCAATGCATGGAGCCTATATTTCTCAGCATGTTCTCAAGTTTCGCGAAATATGAAGGATTGGTCTATAGTCGAAATAGGCTTGTATCGACGCATTTAGCTAGGGGCTCAGACCTTCGTTAACAGGCGCCAGGCTCGGACAACACCGACATGAGCCTGGCCAACACTTTATGAACACAGGAGCAAAGCAAAGCCCTGAAGTCACTCCCAAAATCCATAAGAACCCCAAGGCTTTCATCGATTCGGTTTCAGCTTGAATATTCGATAATCGTACCGTATATTCTAATTAGAACGTTCAATATTTGCGCCTCAATCGGGGCTTTGCGTGTTTTGGGCTCGAGTTCAAACGCGATGTTTGGGCGCCACTAACCGTCATGTTTGATGACTAGATATGATCTCATGGAAACGGTGATACAAGCGGATTTTTCGGCCTTGTCGTCAATACTTGTGAACTTAAAGAAATTCAATACAAATCCTGGTAGCCCTCGGCGTTAAGAACTTTCTCGAAAAATGCTAAACCTTCAAAACCGTCTGGTTTCTAACCAAAAGGATACCGACGAACCATCCGCAACACAGAACCGTATCGATCCTGCTCACAACCAAAGACAATGCAACGAACCAGAACTTACTTAGCATCGTCCACCTCTGCGCCATCTCGCAGATTCCCAGTTCCGAAGTCTCAACCTAGGTGCAAAGGTAACATTTGAGTTTCCCAATAATAACAAGGGTTGCGGCGCAAAATACATGGACTGTTGCAAAATCTGAAATACGGAAAGACATTTTAGATACTTGCCGGGTCGATCATGCATCTGAATATTAATTCCCGTCGGACATCGATTTCATTAACCAATTCAATGGTATGCAAAGTTTCGTCACACTCTTAGAACGTAGAAGCTATGACGGGGAAATAGAAAAAATGCTTTTAGGCTGAATGAGCTCTTGAAGCTGGTCCTTTCTGTTAAAAAATGGCGCCACAGAAGGGGTTTACCTTCGGCAAGGATATGCCGGCGTAATGCTTAGTTAATCCAGCAAGTTTTCCCCGGTTTCTGGATTCATCCGGCCGTTGCCGATCGAACAAGTCCGAGCCAAGAAACAGCCACCTGCGAGCGATTCCTGGAGGAGACTAGACGGGGAAGAAATAAATAAAAAAGAGCGAAGGCAGTTGCGGTCGGAACTTGGATGGCTCGACTCACCACAAGCAAGCTTGGCGGACCTAAGCTTTCATACCCAAAAGCACCATAAAACCTTCGCCATCAAGTCTAATTAGAGTGCCATTTAAGCCTGAGCGCTCAGAAAATAAGCCGCACTGATACCAGTGGGTCCAGCTAGCGGATATACAAAGCTTTTCTTCATTTGAGAAGTGGGTCATACTTTGTGTAATCGTTCGAGTTGAAACAATTGTGGGGAATCCAAAAACTTTTTGTTTGCTCATTGAGGCGGGTTTTTCACCTTGGCCATTGAATTTTGGAGAGCGATTGAGCCAAGAAGGCTTCGCTTCTGCACCAAGCGCCCTGCATTCTCTCTCCACTCTGATCCTTTGTTGCGAAACTATTTCCAAATGAATAGAGAGTATTGATGAATTCTAATACATTAGTTAGCAAATATCTAAGAAAATATCAACAAATTAGCATAGCACGGCAGACACAGACCACGCTGCGAGGTTACAATATTTAGAGGAATCGCTCGCAACTCCTCCCTACACCGACCTGTTATCCTAGTACATGGTTTGGGTGACTTCTTGAGATAAATAAGTAAACCAACGAGCTTACAATACATATGAAGAGATCTGGCTAAAGGAGGTACGGGCCTAGGTTGTAGGAGTCGATTTCGGTCGCATGCTCGAGAAGATGTTCAGTCAACCAGAATTAATAGCCCGCATCACGAAGGACTTTGGCCTTATGTGGGACCGCAAACCGGTAAAATTGCCATAGTCACTTGTAACGGATATACCGATATTGAGGAGGTTGAGTCTGAGTTCAGTAATGTGATGTGATGTCTCATTATAATATGAGCATAAACTTCACAAATATGAAGGTAGGGGTCCCACGAAGGTAACCATATAGGTCGCCTCCGGCTATTTGTTTTCGGGATGAAGAGTTAGTTATAAAATGTTTTATGAGGTTCGGAATGAAGTTTCGGTACCTAAATTAGATCAGCAGTGTCAAGTTTCGGTTAAATCCACTGTCCGAGACCAGCCTTACCCCGGAATATCTAGTTTAAAACGGTGAGCGGGGAAATTCCTAGACCCACTCGAGCTCAGTAGCTCCAGCCACATGTAGGAGGCTCGAGATCTAACTTAAGCGAGCCTCCAACTAAACTTTTTGAGGATTAGCGAAGAATATCTTAGCTCTCGATAATGAAGCATTCAGTCTCGAGAGTATCAAGCCGCTCGGTCACCGATGCTACACGTGGCTTCGTGCTTCCCGCTTGGTTTGCGGGAAAAACAGGCCGGCTAAAATAAGTTTCCATTTTGCCATCATACATCTACCGTTTATCGCGAATGTTGGACGCTATCGCGGATAGTAAGACCTTCAATCGAAAGAAGCACTGTGCCGTACAACGACCGAAGCCGAATTCATCAATATATAAATGGGCATTCCTACTCCATTAACCTCAAGAAAAACATCAAATAGTTCAAACATTGCGATTGAGAACTTTAGCTTCTTAGTATTCTTTCGAGCTTTAATCTCCAATCTCATCCTTCAGCTCCTAAACCTTCAACCATGCACAAACTATTGAGCTTCATTCTTCCAGCTATAGCAGTGGGCATTGCGAATGCCTCACCTGTGCCGACCTACCAGTTCCCACCAGCTCCTAATTTCCAGACTTTCGACAATGTTACTGTTTTCCAGCCTCCTGCTAGCTGGCCGTCTAAGTCCACTTCGTACGGCCGCACTCTGATCCTTAACCAGAACTGCGAAGCGGATGCCGTCATGCTATCTACCTTTACTTGGAGGCCACCGAATACGGCTCTTCCGTATCTCCCAATTATGAGATCTACGGATGGTGGGAACACGTGGAACCTTTGGTCCACGGTATACTTCCACGCCACCAATCAATCAGGAGGCGGTTCTATTTTGCAGCCCAGCCTTTATGAGCTTCCGCAACAAGTTGGACCTTACCCTGCAGGGACAGTCTTATTATCTGGAAATGCTATCCCCCGAAGCCCTGCTTCTACCAATATTGAGGTTCATGCTAGTTTGGACGCTGGCAAGACTTGGCAATACGTCTCCACAGTTGTTACTTCCGGTCCACCTAATACTGCTAACGGTGCGCCATGTGTATGGGAGCCGTTCGTTCATTCTATCAGAGATCAACTTATTGTGCACTACTCTGATCAGTCTGACCCTCTCTATGGCCAAAAGCTTGCTCACAGGAATAGCAAAGATACTATCTCCTGGACTTCTACTCGTAACGATGTTACATTCAGTAACTACACACTTAGGCCAGGTATGATTACTATGGCCGAGATGGGAAACAACAAATGGATTGCCACTTACGAGGTCGGAAACTTTCCTGCTCTACCTGCGAGTCCATATGGTGTTCATTATACAATTGCCGATAGCCCCGAAGACTTTGGCAAAAACACTCCTATTCTCCTGAAAGCTAAGAACACAGGAACCATCCCGAGTGCCTCCCCCTTCGTGCAGTGGACTCCAGCTGGTGGCGATAACGGAACTGTAATCGTCAGTGATGGTTCCTATGCCGACCTTTTCCTCAGCACAGATTACGGTATCACCTGGCAGCAAGTTCCCAGTGGCCACGGAGTTGGCTACACCCGCTCTTTGAGAGTTATGCCGGACGAGAGCAAAGTTTTGGTTTTCAATGGTGGTATGTATGGAATGTCCAGCACCATTGTGACTGCCGGAGAATACTGGGTTCCAGGGCCATACCCAAAGCCATCTGATAACACTATTGCTGCTTGCAATGGCCATCAAAAGCTCCAGCAATAAGTAAAAGGGTCGCCTTTCTCAGGTTTACGGATTTAGCAGCAGGATGTGTTAGGATGTTGTTGTACTCGGTATTTTAAGCTCACTCTGTTCTTTTTGATACGCTTCTCAGATTATTTTGTTTCAACTGTCGAGTTTCTTACTGGAGCGATATTGTAAATTAACCTAAAAAGAACTAATCGAGACGCAAGTATCAGCTTACTGATGATATATCTTCTGCATTTCAATTGTGTTGTTGTGAAAAAATACAACAAGTGTGGCGGTTTTGAATATCAACACATGTGGATCCGGCACTTTACCTACTCAGCGATCTTTCTCACAGATAGGTAGAACTTACCTTTCGACTTATTTTCAATCAGTTCAACGAACATAAAATAAATTCACGTTAAAGTATCAATGGCTCGCACAAGTGTGGTAGGAGATTATTGTAGATGTGAAGCCTACGTCAAACTGTAGATACTGAAGTATATTACCAGGTTCACTAGCCAGTGATTCGAAAAACCTGAGCCCAAATTTGATTGTTACACGCATGACAGACCAAAGCAGACAGACCAAAGCAGACATTAAATTGTAGAGACATTAATAGTAGAAGAAACGCAGCCTTCAATTGCTAGTTTATTGGTTATTGAAGCACCTAAGTAGCTGGCATAAATAGGCCCTCATCATAACAATAGATCCACCGTAGATAGCCGCAATTCAAGAAATACTTTTTGTCTGAGTTGAACCGCTAATTAGCATCTTTGAGTGCGCCACACCAAGCTTGGCGTTTCCAAGCTAAGAGCAGAGCGCCCCAGACTTGCATTTGAGGCTTCTCCTTTCCATTTCAATACCAGGGGGCGCAGAATAAGGGACCGAACGTTTGGATGAAGGTGTACACGCGGTGGATAACTGTGCACAGATACTGCCTCCACAGCAGCTATTGACCCAACATGCTCCACCTGGACAGTCTGCATTGCTACTACAAGGTGTAGCCCCTGTGCATCGAACATCTTGAACGCCTAGAGGGAACGTCCACATTAGTCACTGAAAATGTATGGGATGGATGTGAGAGTTATTGAGGGACAGTAATTCAGAATACCAAAAAATAGGTAGCTATACTCACAGGCACCCTTGCCACTAACATCTTGCGCGCACACACAATCACCCAATGGCCCGCAAAGACCGCTGTAAATGATACTAAAAGTACCACAGACGCCTGGAGTGCAAGCACAAGCCGTTTGAGTGGGGTCATTGATGGTAATTGTACCAGCATCATATGTGGGCGCCGGAGCTATTGAAAGGATATCTATACCAAGATCTTGGTTGGCGGTGATGAGATGAAGGACCAAGGGCCCATCGTTAATATGCCAAACCGAACATATGCCGTAAGCAATATTATCTTGACCGACTAAGGTGATCGCAATACTCGTAAGTGCGAGAACTCCTAGAGCATCAATTAAAAGCTCTCCGGCGGCTACCCCCGCGATTCCTTCAGCAGCAACAGCAATAAGTTGCCCAATCTTTGTAGCTGGAAAGTACTTGGCTATCACACCGGCGGCTTCACCAATATTCGTTAATTGGCCCCCAAGACCGGTAGTTATGAGGTTGAATTTGTCATTAATGCTTTTCTCACACATTTGTTCAGGACTCTTTTCTCCAGGAAATTGACACAACCAGGCCATATTGCCAGAAATGGCTTTTGAAAGCTGGCAAGCTGATGCTCCAACATCAACTGAGGTATTCATATCCGTAACAGGATTCCCACACTGGTCTATCTGTATGTCAGTAGTCTTGTTCGCAGGTCAACCAGGAGAACTTTTCTATCGGATCTTACCTTCAATAAAGGCGTCTACCTCAAAACTAGTTTCTCGCCTTTTGCTTAGACTGTGCAAGTGGGACCGCGTTGAGAGGATGTGGAATTGGCAAAAATATCAATTTGGTCGAAAAAGTTTGCGATGGTTATTGCAACAGCGCCATGGCAGTCGGCGCCGAAGATGTAGATGCCTGTAGCATTAATAACTAGTGATTGACCGGTAGAAGAAGTAATAGCAATCTGATTTAGATTACTAAGATCGTATATATAATCCGTCCCATTCACGGTAAGACCGAAGTAATATGCTGTTGTTCTATTTTGATCCATGTAAACGCCAATAGGACCTCTCAAGTCTGTGCTAACAGTGAGATTAGTCGAGACAAAAGCCAATGAAGCAGCTGGGGTAGATAAAGAGTAGCAAGAAGCTGGACTACTAAATGCTTGAACAGCAGTGCCCGTGAAAGATGATGGGGAAGCCTCAGTTGCGTAAGTTGAGGTAGGCGTGGCAGTCTTCGAAGACGACGATGCGGTAGACAGACACAAGCAGCCACTGGATACCCTTGATGATGGATACTGGGAAACATAACTCGGCAGAGCGATGGCTGTATGGCTCGTAGTAGCCAAAAACTGTGAGCAAAATGTTAATGCTGCTGGAGAATACCGGCGTAAAGCCCGCAAACAGTTGTCTGCATTGCATGAGGCAGTAATGAGAGTAGGCAAAAGAAGTGTAAACACAAATATTAATGCCTTTGGGTGCAACATTCCGACGGTAGTGGAGATGCAGGAACTGATCTATAATCGAGTGGGAATTAGACTGCACTAGATTGACGGCGAAAGGAACGCTGTTGATTGGTATTATGATGAGCTGTTGAACTCATGAGGACTCGATTGAGAAACTATCCTGATGGAATACGTGCTATTTATCTTCAGACCATTAGAGCCTCTTCAACGTCTTGTACGTATGTTGAGCCTCAAGTATAGCTTTATCAGAACAAGCCTTTTTTAATCCTTCAAGGGGGCTATAGAATTACGATCCCGCTGTTTTACCAAAGAGAGAAAACTTTAGTGTGTAAGAGATGCATTTTTAAGGCAGGGTTCAATTTATACGACGATGGAGCCTCGAGGCTACGGCTGCGCAATATATTACAGCTGACTATTTGCTAGGCTGAAACCTTCAATTCGAGGCTGCATGTAATGTCTCAAGTTATTCGCTACCCCTCAAGGATAAGTTTTGTCTATTTAAGATTATTTCAGATTATTTCTATAATCCGTGATAATAAAGCCTGTGAATTTGTGGCGCGCGACGGTACGACCCAATTCCCATCAGTGTAATTTATAGAACCCACCAGAGGATAGTTGAGATCAGTGAACCAAAATTATTAGAATCTCGAATACAGATAACACTCTATATACTTTCAGGCTACAAATTATGAAGTATTATTGTTCTGGTGTGACTAAGAATTCTAAGGATATCTACATCATTGAAAACACGGCCGGAAACCTGTTCATTGCAGAAGTTATGATAGTTTAGCGATACCCAGGCCTATATCTTTCTCTGGATATAACTTTTGATTTAGGCTTTTATTTCTCCAGGGGGTATATAAACAAAATCCTTCAGGCTTCACTCAGGTAACCCTCTCAAGGGCTCCGGTTTACCTACGAGATTAACGGGATCAAGCCTGATTTATTGTGAGACCAACAAGATCCAAGTCTCGCAACACATGCTTTGTTGAGATGACTAGCGTTGCATCGTGGCGCTCCACGAGCTGGGAGAAGAATTTACCCGGTGACGTAGAGTGTCGGTAAAATCTTAATATTTCAACTTCTTCTCGGAAGTAAATTTCATGCTGCAGCTGTAAATAGAAGCTGAAATCTTGTGCAAAAGTCACTATAACGCTCCTTCCGTGTTAACCGGTTATATGCATGTTTTTAAGGCTCATAAATTTCAGCTGGGAGCACGTCTAGACATTGAGGAAAAAACAGCGGATGCGTTAATGACCTACTAGCTTTGTCAATCCTATTGCGTATGTACCAAGACGAAGTTGGTGTTTTGTGGACCGCTACTTTAATCACATACTCTCCAACCTTCGGGAAAAATGACCGTGGGCTAGACATAATTCCTCAAGTCAACATGGTATTAAGAGTACTAACGTACGTACGGGACTCCCGTTGAGTGACAGGACCCAAAATCAACGAGCCGTACGAGGCTCTATTTCAAATATCCTCGATTTCCTTGAAATTGTATTACTTACCCGGCCAGCTTCGTTATGATATCGTTTCAAGCTCAACTTTCGATGCGAGATTTATTTGATGTAGATGTTTTAAGGTAAGTGTATCTACAGTCTACAGACACTTACCCTTGAATACGGTCACATATATTTACTCGAGGGGTCCAAACTTTTTGTTAAGCTAGTCTCGGATTAGTTTATTGCGTTTTTCTTTTTTTTTTTGCCATGTGCATTGCATATATTTTAACGCTAGTCACCTAGGCATCACGCCCCAGCTGTAGCTCTGTAAAACATCGGCTGAAAATTTATCTACCTCAAACAAATCTTCTAGTGGGGTACGACCATGCATTAAAAGACTTGACAGAAGCTTATGTTGACTTTATTTGGTCGATGGCGTAGGAATTAACCGGAATATATCATAAATATGTATATTTACATACGCGCCTTGGGTATTAATTATAAAAAAAAGTAAATATATTCAGCAGCAAAGGGTATATATAAGACGTGAACATTCCAGAGATTTTTTTTAACGAGAGCCGTTAAGCTCGAGTAGGGAGAGCAGGAAGTTCAGAGACTGATTTTGGAATGGTTAGAGATGTCGTTGTGACCGGAGGATGGGACGCCGTCGGGGTAGTGGCTGGAGATTGAGCATTTGAGTTCCCCTGCTTGTCGCAAGGGTATCCCGCCAATTCTCGAAATTTTTCCCAGACTATGCCGTCATACTTGCAACCGCGCAAGCTGGGGAAAAGTGGATGGGCTCGATCTGTTGGTATGCCGATGTTCTTTGCCCACTCGTTTATAGCAAAAATGAGGGTAATTACTTCCGATTCTTTGAGGTCTTTAGGGAGCGGAGGTGGCGCTTGGGGCATTGGAGCGGCGTATACGCTGCCGACGATAGTCGCAGCCAAGAGTGTGAAGCTTATGAAACGCATCTTCGAATAAAATTCTTCGCAATTCAATTTTGTCAGGCGATATGGGACCGGTGAGAGAATGTGTTATCGAATATCTGAAGCAAAGACATATGAGCCGAATGGAACTAATAACAACTTGGACCGCTGACCGTGTAATTACCTGAAAATGGGGCTTTTTATCAAGTCGATATATCGATAAACCGAATGGCTTGCTACTTAAAGTTGGAGTGAGTGTAGAGGCACTGATTGAGAAAATATTCAAGATTTCGGCGAATACAATGCTCTTATATACTTGGATTTCATATTTCGGTCTTGGTGAAGCCTTCATGTGACGGCTTTAGGGTCGGTCTCCTACCTTGTCAATCGTCTCCTATGGAAGCCCTCGAGTCTTACGTTGATCTGAGAGTCCAATGCTCGAGGATTTCCGGGGTCTATCTAGATAGATATGATTGCCTGAAATAGAGGCTTGTCTAGAATAGGACAATGATATTGCTCGTCGACTCCGCATTTCATACATTATAGGTATGTATTCATTAACTTTATTACCAAATTCGCGCTTTCTTTCTGTCAAGGAAATAAAGCCTAACCCTTGACGAAGACGGTGAACTGAAACTCGGGTTCAGATCTGTGGGCCTTAAATTAAAATCAGCCAGCGGTCATAAATGCCAAGTGAAAAATAAGCCGTAGCGAAATTCATGAGATAGTACCATATCGGCAGTCATCAAGATGTAAATTGCTTGGCTCACGCAGTTGAGCCGTTGAAATCAGATCGATAGAATGTCTTGAAATATTCCAATTAACCGACTTGGTGGTTCCTGGCGCTGGGCAGCATATAATTCTTTTTTGCATTACCAGTTGAATTGCGAGCCAAGAACATTTTCTCAGAAAAATTGCGATACGCGATATCCAACAAGAAAGGTGCTGGCATCCGCTATGTCTATATGGCAACTTGAACCATAATCAGAAGCTTGTTAGATGGTGTTTTAGGCAAGTGCTGTTCTAACAAAACCAATAAAATGTGTTGTTTAACTGGAACAATGGGTCGGTTCCTGGCAACAAGACAAGGTCGTTCCCGAGATTGAATAATGACGGGCTAAGCTGTTCACTTGTTCGAGTAGAATTCACTGTGCTTCGTCAGACGACCGAGATTTTACTTATATATTGAGATGGATTGCTTCCTAGTTAGCATACCGTACACTTATTTTACAAAGAGAGCAATGAAATGTAGACGGAAAGGTAGTCTCGGTCTCACAGAAAGATGCATTAGTAGCTGGTAGAATGTTTCCGCGTGAAATACTTCTAGGCTAGTGCTAGTACCTATAGATAAATAAAAATATCAAATTACGAAACTTATATAGTATAATAGTACTTATATAGAATTAACTGTATATCTCTTCTGCAGCTTGCTTGCTAACTGTTCATTACGTGAGCGGGTCATCCAACCCAGCTTGGTATATCTATGTAGCATCAAATTTTGATTTGCGCGTGATCGCAGAAATTAATATAGACGGTCTTCGAACCTTAATTTTTCCCTTTAACGTCTTTCACCATGCGTAGCTTCGCGAGAGTTTGGTTTCGTGACCAGTATTTTGCAAATTTTTACGTATCACTTACGAAAATCTAATAAATTGAGATAGAAATAACAAGCCACTTCTCCAAATAGATTTCGAAGAAGCGTCATCGATTAGTCGGAGTATTTCGATTTCAAAGGCTTCTTTATTTCACAGATTTGTCATTGAATCGCCTCGGTTATTACAAGCGCACAAGCCAGAAATCTCGTGAAGGGTGTTGAAGTTTTGGCAATGAAACCTACTACCGAAAATGAAATCTCGCTTCAAATATGTGAGTTGTAGAGCATTATAGCGTGTACACAAAGTCCGGTCTTTGGTCTCCAAGATCAATGATTGCTTGGCCATCGAGGCCTTCCAGCTTATAGTCTTGAGCACCTCGACGACGTTGAGCATTTTCTAATCTCAAAAGAACATAATTAAGAATCGATCCGCCTAGCAAGCAAGCAACTAGGTAGGCGAAGATAACCGTGTGACTATATTGTCATCGCATCAGTGTTAAGTTGCTAAACTCGTTAAACTTAGAACAAAGAGCCTACCCAGTTCGATACCATGGCGAATCTCGCCCTTGGTAAACATTCGATGACATGACGCCATTTATATCTAAATTATTAAATCACGGGTTTCAGTAAACGTGACTAGCAGATCAAGTAACGGCAGCGAACTCCCAAGGCGCTTTCAATTTCTAACTTACTTCCCCACCTACAGAGTTCAAGTTATAAGTTAACTGTCCATAGTTGTTTTACGAGGGTTAAAAACGTACCCGATAACTAATCCCAATACGAAACCTCTCTTGTACACACCCTCCGTGTTATTAGATATCCACGAAATTGTATTCGCTACACAGGGGTAGACACCCATCGCAGCAAGGTAGGTCGCTGCATAAGACAGTTTGTAGTTTTTGCTACCAATAAGAATAGCATATCCTCCAACTGCGATTGACGCGCATATCATGTTCAAAATTCCGCGTTGCCGAACTCTATCCGCTAGATATCCAACAAATATCGTAAAGATGCAGGCAACCGCATAAACGGGTACGCTATACAAAGATGTTATTACCAATACTAAAGCAACACTCCACCGTTGAATTTAAAAATCATAGTAGACATCTTGCACACTTACGTTAATAACTGAGCCTCAGTAGATTGGTAGCCAAGGTTTAAGATTATTGTTGGTAGAAACAAAGAAAATGCGTAAACAGCTCCAGTAGTACCCATAAATCTGCAGACATTTCATTAGTCAATGCAACCGACATACCATCGACGGCTATTCTGGAGTTCTGAAGCCAATAGATGTCAGACCGATCAGTAAAGGCACTCACATGAACATTCCGACATAGGTCTTCCAATCTACTAAACTCTGTCGAACATATTTCAACTGAAACTTCTCATGATCAGCACTGGCTTGTTTGTCGTTTCGGAGGCGTCGAAGAACCCTAAGGCGTTCGTCTTCGCTTAAAAATTGTGCTTCATCAGGAAAGTCAACAAGGACAAAGTACGAAACTAGCCCTATCAGCGTTGTCATAAGGCCTTCCAATATCTAGGGCAGAAATTGTTAGCATAACATTGTGCTATCATCCGGTCGATCTTCTTACGAATATCCACGCCCAACCGTTCAGCCCCCCAATCCCATCCATCTTGCTGATAGCAGCTGCTAAAAGTCCACCAAATGAGCCGCTGACAGCAGCTGCAGAAAAAAATATTGCCGCCCTAACACCCATTTCGCTTCTTTTATACCAGCAAGACAAGTAATAATTAACACCAGGGAACAGACCCGCCTCCCAAAAGCCGAGCCACCATCGTGTTGCCATTAATCCGGACCAACTATTCAGTGCTTGGATTAGCTTAAAGGCATTCTTTTATTATCGGTCGAGAATAACAAAACCAGCGTTGATTTAGTAATTCCTCATAAAAGCCCATAGAAAAGATTCCTACCTCTTAACGAACCCCATTAGAGTCATGCATATACCCCAAAAAACCATGATAATTGCGAACCAGACTCTCGGGGTTAGTCTCTTTAGAAGAATGTTCGAGACCGGCTCAAAAATCGCATACGAGACGAAGAATATCGAGAGGGCCGCATTGTATTGTCCCCCGGTGATGTGTAAATCCGCTTCAGAATTATCAGTTTCGCGAATAAACAGAATGTGATCAAAATTAGGGAAGTTGATTCGATCATACATTGGAGGCCCACAATCTTCGCATTACCGATATCTTGCAACACATTTTGTTAGCGTGGAAATGTTGGGTTTTCGAATATAGAAAGTGAAGAGTGCAGGTGGCAATACTTGTCCTATCAAGGAATGAAGCAAGATACAGGACGCATAACCAGGGAAGGAGCCTATAACTTTGTCAATCACGGTAAAATATGCCCTTAGGGAAAGTCTTTTACGCACTTCCAGTCGAGCTTTCTGACCAATCGGCGCTCCTATGAAAACACATACAGAATAAAGATATTCGTTAGCAGAATATTCATTTACAGTTCGAGATCTATCATGTCTCCAATATCTTAAGTACCAATTCCTCTCTTTCTTGTTCCGATTTGCCCTCGTCTGGATCTCTGAGGTCGTGTAAAGAATATCCTGAGGATGCAGCGTATCCAGCTGTAGGTTTTTCAATACGGTCTTGCAATGTAGCCATTGTACCTTCTCTGATCTTTGGCCGAGGGGTAACTAAAACTCAAATCGATATTTGATAACTTAGAGTACTCTACGCAGTTTCGTCGCGACTAAATTGTTTATGCCCAAATGGATTTGGATAAAACAGGAGAAAAGTAAAGCTTCTGTTTGGAATAGAATGGCAGGAAGGTTTTATACTTCTAACCTGCTTGCGAAGAAGTCATATATGTCAACATTCCTATCTCCGCGCATGCGTAAATACGGAGGAGTCTACCAGCCCCAGAATCGCGGACCTTCTGATGATAGCAGAGTCGTACAATCAATATCGCTTCGAAGATCTCGTATTACGAACAAATCCCTGAACTTTCGCGAAAATCAAGGAATATCCAACCTTGCGACTCGTAAAAATGAAAAACCCTTGACGATCGCATCGTATTTAATACCACTCGGCCATAATGATTAGATCAAGCTGCTCTTTTAAGGCTTTGGGGGTTTTTAAACTACCAGCATTATGTAACGAATCTAGCAACGCCGCACACATCCTCCATGCATATATTCATGATCGACCTTCCTAACAGGATGTATATATCAAAGTGACACCAGTTTCAAAGTATCGAGAACCATTTAGGATGCCCGACTCCAAAAGTTATCGGGGCTGAAAGAGTATTTAAGATTGCGGGTCTGGAACCTGCTTGTGTAACAAATGTGTTGCAACACAAAGCTTTATGAAAAGGGCGAACTTTGTTTGCGGGACTTTTCCGATAAACTGAAAACCTGATGCGAAGGCCTAATTATTTAGCGGTACGATATGAAAATTGCATGGAACTTTCATCATTATGTTATGGTTGGAAACCAAATTTCAATATCTTACCGGCAAGTTTGTGCACCGAACGCAGAATCTTTTTGGCCCCCAGCGCCCCTGAGATCACATGAAACTTAGACGTTACAGATGGGGTTCGAGGCGGTTTTCAGGCGTTAGATGCGCACGGTGACGGCAATCGATTGGGTGGCCTGATAAGGATAGAACCACTAGGACCTAGTCCATCTTTTGAACTAATCGGGTTTGCATATATCGTAGTCGCCGTAAAACGATGAGATTTAAAAGCGCGAAAAACAATATGCGCGCCTCATGATGCTCCGAGATTCGAAATCCCAGCGCGCAGAGAATAAAAACGAGTTTAATGCTAAAACTGGGATTATCGATATGGACGCATAATGCGTTGAAAGGCTATGCCGAGTTTGTGTGTAAGCTTACTTTGATACATGGAAACTCTCCATATTTTGGTTGTAGAAATCTAGTAATGTTTGCTTCAGCCGCCTACCAGTGATCAGTCCATTAATGGACGCTTCTTTAAAATCAATTTAACTCAAATGACTGAATGCTGTTGAATTCCGCGTACAAGCCTTTTTTGGTTTTTTTTTTTTCTTTCTCTTTTGAAATGTTTACGCTCTAGATAAACGAAAATAGTTCCTCCAAATTGGCATCTTCAAGTCGCAGAAAGGCCAGGGTAGGGATATTCACGATTATTATAGTTGTGTCACTAAGTTGCCTCAAAAGCATGCAACACGAAGCGAGCACCATTATAAAAGCTCTCTAGATCCATAATTCCGCTTAGGCTAGCTTGTAACTAAAATTCTGGCGAACCTTCGCGCTTAGCAGGCTCAAAACAGGTGGAGTTTGAGCGAGCCTCTTTAGCTCGGATTCTCATCAGAACAGCGTAGTGAATTGTGATGAAGACGACGGACTGTGGGGTGCGGCGAAGGATTGTAAAGAAGCAATTGCCACCTTTGATGGCTACCGACTTCTAATATAAAGGTTTAATTCGTTAAGGATGGATGTATTAGTTGATTTATTTCGCTACTCTGTAGTCTCGAAGCCAAACCCGCCTTGAATCTTCCACCAACACCGATTGAAACGCTAAGACTTTCTTACTACTTCGGGTGATAGTCATTAGAAATGTCTGTAATACCACACAGTACTGTCAAATAGAGATCTAGAGCGCTGCTATCTTGTAGTTATTAAATTCCTGGCGGTCTATAACCTTTTTTTTAAGCTCATTCGGTCTATAGTAACCGATTAACTTGTGCTCTATATACTTATTAATAATAAAATAATAACCAAGGATTTGAGATGGAATGCTAGCGCATACATGAAATCACGTTAAGCACTCCATGTTCTACATTCCATCCCATTTTATGTCATCTTGTTTGGTAATTTAAAAAGAAAGTAATTGAGCTCATAATATTGGAGTAAAATATAATATACATGAAACTTTAAAATTTATTGCAACTTTGCTCTTACACTCCTACTACCCCCCGCCATATTTGCAGAATGTTAGTTGATATTCCCGACTTTGATACTGAGGGGATTGATCTGGATGATCTCAAACGCTACCCGCAAGTTTTACCCCACGCCAGTGGTGGCTTTGCATATGAAACAATATCGTGCGAACATACGGCACACCCTCGCACTCCTTCTCATCATTGGGTATATTTACCAATCTGAGGAGTATAAGAATATACCTTGTTGTATACCTCACCCGCTCTGATCTTCCTTCCATACTACTTTAAAACAATTAAGTAAAGTTAAAGGGTTAGAGAAAGTATAGCCTGAGATATGAGAGTGCAAACATAAAAGATGGTACGATGTACTGCTCAGGTCCGGGAGTATGATGTTGAGGATTTTGATTTTGGGGATTTTGATGGTGCGAATGACGTAGATGCAGGTGTAAGTGGTGACGGTGGCGTGAAGAATGATAGTTTGGAGTATATTGAGGTTTCGACAGGGAGGTATATTGTGCTTGGGAGGGGCGATGAGGGACTTGTTAAATCATGTAAGGTCGGCTGGGAGTTTGAGGAGGATCGGGGTTGGTGTGCGGGTTACTGATAAGAAGGTCGGTTTGGACGAATTGATGGAGGAGATGTCTCGTACGAACTCGTAAAGAGGAATCGACGGACGAAGAGTGAGGTTGACTTATTTTGTTATTGTGATCCAATGCACAATTTTCTAAGAATAATACCTGTTAAGTGACTCATTTGCAATATTTTTACGAAATTCATTCTTCAATTGGTTCATATCTACAAGATTTGAGAATAGTAGATGTGTAGCCTCGCCTCGGCAGTGCACTCTATTGGCTATAAATTTTTCTCGCGAGCCAGATCTGCCGTCCTGATCCTACAAAAACGAGCCTGGAGGAAAGTTCTAAATATTAATGCGAGAGCAAGGTAGCAAGAGGCGAGAAGGCTAGAAGTTGAAACACATCTATCTATGGTATATAACGGCTTTGCCCTCCTTCGATGATTGCAAGAGGGTGTTCTCTTCAAACTTCTTTCTGAGTCCTTCTTACTCCTATAATGCGTTGATTTAGCGTACTCGTTAAGCCGTACATTCGGGCTACACCGCGAGACCAATCTATCACAATCGCAAAAGTAAAAGCATAAGATCTCGAGGCCTCAGGCGATCTAAGTTGATAACTAGGTTAGGATATAAAATGTTGTTTACCTGCGCGGACAATATTCTTTCCTCCATACTGGATCTTCTCAGCCTTCTTTCCTCTATCTCAGGTCCTCCCACAACGTCAACACAAGTCTTAAATTGCCAATCATCAGCCTCTAAGTCTAGTGAAAATCAACCATTAGAGTTAACCAAAACCAGGAAAGACATTGAAACCCTGAAATGGACCCTTACCGAGCTTCAAACGCTAATACACTCGAGAACCGCCGATGTTGGGCTAGATTTCCTAAATTTTCTATTCACGGATGTCACAGAAATATTTTCCGCGTGTCGCTGGGTATTTCTCCCAGTAGTTCAGAAGGCTACAGATGCGGCTTCCTCGAAAGGGGAGCGTCCCAAGAAGCCATTGGCTTGGGCAAAGAATTACATCGCTCAACATCGCGCAAAGAATTTATTTAATAACCTAAGTGAGCCGATGGATTGCTTTCTGATAGCTATCCGCATAATTCGGAGATTTCAATGGTATTACACTCAGAGCTTTGAATAGCCATGATCACCAAATTAAGTGTGACGAAAGTTACTGACTCGGATATCGTACCAAGGGCAGAAAACGAGATGGTAAAAGTAGGAAAGCTCAACGACGAACTCACTCTCCATTTATCTTCTATCACGGATGACATATCGGCGTTGGCGCTACAAACGCCAGTTCTTACAAAGCTGTCGGAATATAAGAGCCTCGCTGCAGTTCTTCTCAAATTCCAAACCAATAGCAGAGGTTTAATAGCGAAAATCCCTGAAATGGAGGTCATAAAGAAAGAGAATATAACACCCTTCGAGACTGCTGCGATACAACCAAGTAGCTCTGCAGCCCTAGACGCTCCAAAAACTGCGGAAACAGTCGTTGGTGGGACTAAACCTCCACGCACAAACGCTACAAAAGAAGACTTTAGAGTCGCCCATGTCGAGAATGAAACCAAGTTACTTTCTACAACCTTAGAAGCCCAGGCTGCTGAGAGTCTCGGAATTCATTTAGATGAAATACATTTCCGGGATCCTGAGATTGAGCTGCCCTCGAAAGAGGTTTGCATGCGATCCGAGAGCCCGATAATTGAGGTCCCAGGGCCTGCCACCAAAAACGGTGATGATGGAGTTCTAAAAATTTTCGTTACTAGTGGCGAGTCTAACTATGACAGGAATACTGGCTTGAGGATTAACATGAATGAACCCCTAAATGTGTATTTTGACCGCCTGATGGCACCGCCGGTCGATGTCGTTCTCAAAAAGCTAAAAGGCACTAGTGCGAACACCGATGCCCTTGAAGTGGATTTCAATCCGGATTTTTGCCACGTATCGTTGACTGTGCAATTTCATCGTACCCTTCGAATACCAGATGATGGAAAAACATATCCACTGCCTCCAGGATTAGGTGTCCTTCCGCTGTATAGTGTCGAGCGCTTCAAGGATGTCCTACCTAAGGACATCGTAGACAAAGGGGGCGCGTTGCTACCGTTATATAGTAAGCTATAATATCGCCCTTTCCACCTCTTAAACACTACCCGATCTAATTCAATCTTGGCCAGATCGCGAAGCCTTTTGGATATCATTTACAATGCCTCCATGGGTTACAGGCTTATCCCAAACACAAGCCCCAGATTTCCAAACTTCACTAGCATGGGCGATTCGTATATTTCTTGGAGGTGTAAATGGCATATCCGGAGAACCTATGGTCCCGAATATGGGCACAGTACTGAAAAAACAGAATGGAGTGACGAATTTTCAAGATTATATCGTTGCGCCACCCCAAAAATGGCTGGATGGTATTGCAACAGCCCCAGGAATCGTCCGTCAGTTCGTCGGTGTACCTCGAAACTCTGGATACTCCGTAGAGCAACAGGTAACTGGATGGGATAATGTCGGTGGGTTGCAGCTGGAGTTTATCCCGCGGTGTAAATCAATAACGTCGAAACCGAGCGGCCGAAGGAACATATGGGAGTCAATTCTGAGTGAAGCTTCGACGCCCTTGGGTGGAAAGCCTGTACGTTTAGGAAACCTCCAAGGGAAGTGTCTGGACCATAGCAAAACTCCAAACGAGCTTCTCCTAGAAGAAGGGACAAAAATCGTTTGGGAAACAGACAATGCGTCAAAAATCGACAAACTAAGAGCTGCCCGTATCAGAGAGAAATCAACCTACTACGACCCACGGTTCCCAACCATAGCGGCAAAAGTATACTTAAGCTCAGACATCACCACACTGCCTGACACATCGGGTCAGACAAACGCTAGAGATTCAGCAGGATTAGTTCCAACAATGTTCGATAAGATTGTACCTTTTCGTATTTTAATAGAGCGAGGGATCACCTTAGAGCTTGTGGCAGCCCAAGAAAAGGTAATTTTAGATACCATGAACCCAGAAGACAGAGTGCATAGAGGGTGAAGGCAGAATATGAGCTGTATTGACAGGTCAAAGTTAACTTGAGTTTGGGGTTCAGGGATCCACCGGCTCTCCTCATCTAAGATACAATGATCTTGTAGAAATCTTAGTCAACAAAACTAGTCTAAACCCAATAGGCAGAAAATTCTATGTTGGCGAAGAAGCCATTCCTGAACATGGAAATGAATTCCCTATTGAAGCTTTGCAGGACGCGGAGATATATTGGGTGAGCTTTCAAACCCGTGTTGCAAATAGACCTATAACTTACAAAATGTTTTTTATCGTATAGTCTCATAACCCCCCAAGAGATAAGACAGCATCTTTTCAAGTTTCCATGCGGTACCTGAACGATGAATGGACCTTCGGGCCATTTAACAAAAAGAGTGAGCTCAATCTCATAAATGATCTGCTCAAGTGTGAAGTCACACATTTTACCGTAAATGAGAGTGACTCGGTTTTGAAAGTAAAGGATAAATTCTTGCGAGAAAGTAGATGTAGCTTTCCAGATATACAATTTTATGTTGGACCTCCTTATTTCGACTGCATTGACGAGAGGAACGAACCTAAGAAGGAAATTCTACTTAAAATTAATCAGGCAGAGAAAATACAAACACCCAGGCTGATGGCAGACTATAGCAGCCTCGCCTCAAATGGCGTGAAAATTGGAGGTATCCGAAATATAATAGTTGCATTCTCAGTTCGTGGCACCTGTAGCGCCATGAGCGGGTCCCCAGAGAACATATCTTTGTCTATTGGGGCTGGTGCTAAAATCAAACAGACCATCATCGAAGACTCTGTCGACCCTAACGAATGGGGAGTCACGGCAAGCAGGACTTTCAATATTACAATTCTCGACCCTAGTTATTTTGAGCAAATTTCGGGGATGGCTGCACCACCAACGCCAATAAACTACACTACATACCGCAAATTAGGGCTACCTTTCTTCGATATATATAACGAACCCGATTCAAAAGTTTCTGGAGATTTCTCTAAAGTCAAGTCAGTTAGAGAACTGGACCAGATGAATGGGGTTGAACAAACTGAGGATTGCGAATGGCATGGTAAAGATATCAAAAAGCTCCCCTGCCAATACGGGCAATGTGACAGCCATGCCGATATAGTGTATGTTAATTCTTACTCTATCTTGTCTTCACCCTTACAATTTCTCTTTTTGACGGTCGCACTACTAACTTGGCTCAAAATTCTATCAGGGCGCGCTCGTGTAACCACACATTCTGCATGAAATGTGTACCAGAACTTTACTCCGGGCGCTCTCCCAAGACTTGTCCAAAGTGTAACGAAGCCGTGAGCATCGTAGCAGGGCTACATATTCGCTTGAGTTCCTTAAAAAAGGATACATATACCAGGATGATGATAAGCCTAGTTATCCTTTGATTGCGTTGGACATCAAGGATGGGAGAGAGAAATTTCGGAGCATCAGATCCCAGCTTGGTACAAATTGATTTATGGCCTAGACTACTGGTGTTAGCCAATAAAAATGGGGTTCGCATCATAATATTCGCTTGAGAGCTCGATAGACTGGTTGAAGGCGACTAGTAGATATCTCAAAATGGAAAGACAATTCGAAGAGACCACTTACATCAAGCGACAAGCCCCGAAAAATACAATTCGAAGAGGCCAATGAGCTACTTGAACTGTGCCTCCCCGTCGGACAGAGCTATAAGGGATATTTGTCGCGCGATACCAATGTAATATCCTATCCCTAGGTTTAGAGACGGCGATTTCATCCGGCTGAGTCTTAGTTGGTATAGTAACATTATATGGCATGATCTAATCAACCCGTGTATTGATATTCTCTACCACAACAAGGTCCATCTGTCGATGCCCTAGCGAGGGTTGACTACGTTTAGAAGTGTTGCGCACCTGCCCGAGTAAATGAAGTACATGATATAGCGCTTAAGTCGAAATGAGTAATCACTTTCCATAACCTAGATCCAGTAAATTAGAGTCAAAATCTTAACCCGTATTAGTTAATTATGTATATATTAAAAATAATGTGTATGTAAATACATATGCAAAATTATCTATATGATCCACTTCTAATTCCTCATGCTACTCGAGCTTTTTCCTCGCTTGTATATATCCTTCAAAACGCATTGAAAATATGCCGAAAGAATCGTTTATGAACTACTTTATACTGGCAATCTCCCTCGGATCCATTATCCTCTCCCCTACTCTCACCATGGCCTCACCGTCAATCACTGACTCCCGCTTAGCCATTTCGATATTTTCGCTATCATAACTCTGCCCTAGATCTTTGGGTAGCTTGGAAATTTGCTTGGACGGGTGCCCCGGCGCGCTTTCTACATCATCCCTGACGCTTTGCCAATAGATAGACTGATTACCGGTAGAAGCGTTTGTGTCTCCAACAGACAACCTGAGCTGGGTTGTTGACATCGTGCGTTTTAATTTCGTATCGATGATCCAAATTATCATCAATCTCGCGGCTGGTGCGCAGCAACATAACATGCCCAATATGATTTGAAGGAAAATAAATATATTTACTACGCCCAAATTATCTGAAAAAGTGGTTAGATGTCAAATAGTAATAGAAGGATTCATAGATGAGATTGATGGTTGGGATGTATACACACAAGTCAAATCAGGACTAGTATCCAACCTATACACCTGATTGAACCTCAGACTTTCGATAATGCAACCACTGTGGGATGAAACCTCTCTCATAATTAGCTAAAACCTAACGCCGCAAAAAAAGAGTCCCTGGTTCTCAACGTACGCTGCACCCATTGCAAACATTGCGATGCTTTGAAGTTTTTTCTGCGGTGTGATACTTATGCGAATTACCAATATGGCTGGTATTACGAAAATTGCAAGGTCGACCGCTAGTCCGAATGCGATCAGAAAATAAGAAATATTTGGACCTATACACCTAGTGTTTGGTGTACCGGGAGTCCACATGCTGCGAATAGGAGTGCACCGAAACACAGTGATGTTAAAGGTCACGAAGGCTCCAATAATATTCCCAGGGATTAGACCGGTTGCGATGATATACAGTGTTCGAGAAGATGCCTTCGCAAGCCGCCGAATGAAAAGTAGAAGCGAGGTGCGAATCAAAGCGAGAGTGATAAAGAGTGGAGCCCGAAGAGCAACTAATACCCAAATAGCATTAATGCCTTAAGCTCAGACTGGTCTCGATTCTAGCCTGTCTTTTGGCTTAAACGTGGTATACCTGTTGCTTACATAGTGTCTGAAGCATCGATATTAGCAACTTATTGCTGTTCATTTATATAATGGAAGGAAAGGGAAGTTTTCGCCGATACCTTTAACAATTTGGTTATATTTTCTCTGCTAATACCTTGATTGATGTGTGATCCCATCCCAAACGTCGTCGCGACGATAATAGTACAAGCTATCCCCATACAGAGGATCTACAATAAAACCTTTTTGTCAACCTAGGATTCTCACGTAAACTCGTACACCGCTGGAACAGATCAGCAAAAGCCAAGAGCACATACATACGCTCCAACTACCAACCAATCTTCAATCTCGAGGCGTTTATCTGCGAATTTTAGCCGCGTGATTAGGCGAAGGATTACTCCTATTGTGCATAATACCATCGACAAGACAGCTACCGCTATCGTCCATTTTATGAGGTCTGATGACATGCCGATTATTTCGTCGGAATTGAAATTAGATGTGTTGAACGTTCCTTTGGCTTGACAAATAATAGGTCTTCCCTCAACTCATATGGACGGAAGGTTATAAGATACTTCGTGCGGTTCCGTGTTCAAACTCGCCTTCAGAATCCATTTGACGGGTACATTAGAGAGAGAATTAATTCAAACTGAATATGGGGCGGACAAACCTGGTATTTAATTCCGAGTGATCAGGCGGGTATTCGCGAGGTTGTGCAAAAAAAGTGACAGCCATGGCGCCAAGTTTGTGGAACGGGCGCCACGGCTGAGACAGCATACCTAGATCGCGGTCCAAGCACTGCACTCGATGAGATGTGACTAGCTACCAGAAAATATGACTAGCACGGTTAATTGGTTACGTGTGCAAATCCCGTAGCCCCGAAACCTCAGTTTAGGGACACTCCCGGCGAGCACTGAAACCTTGAGTTTAAAGCAGTAACTTTGGGGTTTCCTATCCAAGGTTTTGTGACAATGAAAAATGAGTCTTTTAACTCCATTTGAAAATGTAAACCCTTAGCATGCCATGTTTTCAGCAACTTCTGCTGCTGACATGTCAACACAGTATCGCACAGATGAGATCTACGCCTTAACTCAATGGTGGCAAGCTAAGATGGAAGCCTTCGGCTTCGCCGCTGAAGCGCAATACATGATGAACCTTTGCCCACAAAATCAATGTCAAGATAAATCGGTGATATTTGTGTAAAGCGTGAAACAAGAGACGCATATCTCGTAGAGCCCGGTACGAAAACTGGCAATCTAGGCTATCAGCTTTTGATGCTTAATTGCAAGATAGGTTTCCCGTCTTCAGCCTCATCAGAGAATTTGGGAATTTTTTATCGTAGATATTCATGATTGCAGTTGAGGTTATAGATGCACGCAACAAAAAAGAAAGAAAGAAAGAAAGAAAAAAGAAGAAAAAAGACAGAAAAAAGAAATCGAGCCTGCATTTAATCAAAACCTGATGCCAGGTCAACCGATATAATGCGATTCGCCCCTGATATCTGTGTATGTGTGCTTGGTGAGTTAATGCAAAAACTTCGATCCATGCACTCGTCCGAGAATCCAGATTCTATACACAAGAAAATATATTAGTATAGTATCAATCCCAGCGCCTGAGTATTACAATGAAATTGAATCAATGTAGATTAAAATCTACTTATAGGCAACTGCTTGAAATCGATTACCGAGACCATGATATTTACAACGATTACATGTCCGTTCGGAATCAAGGATTTTGATATACACACGTATTAACAGATCGAAAAGGCATCTCTAGTTTATAGTTTTAGCACTCATGATACCGCAATACTACCGAAGAATATAATTTTATATTTAAAAAAGGATATTCCTTTACAGCCATCGACTCATCATCCCCGAACCTATTCCTATTTGCAACTTTTATTTACATACGTATATGAATACCAACTTCCTGCCCTGTGGCTATATCTCAACTATGTCATCCACAATGATCACCATAACTCCATTCGCACAGATACAGGGAAAGTAGAGCTATACAAACACTAGTAACCGTCGGCTCTCAGGGGCGCTTATGCTGAGGACTGACGTGTAATGAGACGGCGGTGCTTGGTCGAACCTGCCGAAACTCCCCGTGGGCATTTAGTGCAACCGAACACCTGAGGTCCAGTTTGTTCAGTTGCGTAGCACTTTCCTAGAGATCCGGGAACCGTGCAAGCATATGCGCAGAGCGGAGTATATAGTTCAGCAACTGGGCAGTATTCTTGTGTAGATTGGCTAGGACATTTTTGGCAGCCGACCAGTGCATTGGTTTGGTCAATGGGTGAACAAAAGTCTTTAACACCAGGCTTGACACAGATATAATTGCAGGTTGGATCACCGTTGGGACGGCAGCTCTGATTGACGGCATTAGCTGGTGGGGCACCGGGGCATTTGGTACAGCCAATCACGTTGGGGCCAGTTTGCTTCGAGGTGAAGCACTTCCCAAGAGAGCCAGGAACTGTGCATGTATAAGCGCAAAGAGGCGTCCAAAAGTTCGCCAGAGGACATGCTTCTTGGGTAGACTGAGCAGGACACTTTTGACATCCAATCAGCGCGTTGCTCAAGTTGATCGGTGAGCAAAAGTCCTTGTCGCCTGGCTGGTTGCAAACATAGTTGCAGGTTGGGTCCCCTTTCGGACGGCAGGTTTGATTGACACCAGCGGTTTGACCAAAGACGCCAAAGACCAAGGAGCTGTCACAACGCGCAAAATTCAGTAAACGAGAAACATTCCCGCCGCGTAAAGGAGAGTAATGAATCTATCTTACCTTGCGATCAAAAATTTAGAGAAAGACGGCATTTTAGGGGATTTTTAGGTATTACCGTGTAATCTTTGAGGTTAATAAGTGAAGGTAAATGCTTTGTAGAATTAAATTCTGATGCTTTCATAAGAAGAACGAATTCAAACGGCGGAACCTACTTGGCTTTATAGAATTTCCCAAGGAATTTCTGATCGATCACAGCCGAATTTCCCTCCATACCATAGTAGAGAATTCAGGATATCAATACCATGAGGATTCTCAAAATAGCTTTATTGCTGGTTTTGCGTTACATCGCAAGCGTTTTTCGCCATACCTGACTTGGAAGGTGGGCGCAATTATGTCAACCAACGCCAGCAAGTGAACTAAAAACACCAAGATTGGACATGTTTCTATATTAGATTGTTAGCGCGAAGAGGAAAGTTATAAGGGTACTTTCGAAGTGCGAAATGCGCGATCAACATTGCAACTGAAAGCATGATGTTATAGTATATGGCTGGATTCAATTAACACCATCAACCTACGGACAAACTCGATACAACAACACGAAGGAGCTAGATACAGTATTATTGAGACACAATGCCCGTTTTTGAGCTACAGCTAAGCCTAAACTTTAATGTTGCATCCCCTTGAAATACATACTATATTTTTGAGTCGCAAGTTGGATGGATGCTAATCTATGATTTCCAGGCGAGTGAGCGGCTTCCTTATCCGCTAATAGGCTGGCCGAAAAGTTTACGTTGCCCTTGCGTGTCATTCTACCTGCCAATACTTTAGTTGAGATCATATATTCTCAAGCGTCTCCTCTGCGAGAGCATGAAACCATCAAGTCCACTGGAATACCCAAACTCAAGGTAACCCACGCTTCTTGATCGATGCTACGAGAACTATTTTAAGATCGCATTATTTCTCCGCCGGGACATACGGAAGAAGGATGCTAACATGCTAGTTTTGGGATTTGCGTCCACCTACCTCGAAACCAATTAGTATTCAGGGATACTTACTTGAGCAAAGATTCAATTATGTAAATAACCATGATACTGTATACCAAAAGTTGAGGGACCGGTGAGCCTCTCAAATGCTATCCGGCAGTTTCTGTTTCGTCATTCAGATTCTATTTCTTAAAACTTTGGAGACAGCTCATCAACATGGATGCGTTGCAACATGCAATGAACATGAAAACTGCATTTGGAAAGCTCGTGGGATGGAATATCGATCCTGAAGTTTGCGCAAAATATACAGTGTCTTTTGGTAGATGAAACTATTCGCATATGCTCTCGCAATTTAAAAAAAGTGATTTCCAGCTGCCAGATCAAATCGATCAATCCTAGAAACAATTAATGTAACGGTGTGAATATCATCAAGGTGGCATCTAGGAAGTGGATGAAGGATCGGGGAAATATTAAGCCATAGGTGCTTTCAAAACTAGCTATCTTTCATTCCATAATTATTTGCTGGAGATATTGACTTGACTTAAACTGAACTCTATTAGTGCTTACCGATATCTCCGCTCCATAATTCCAGGTTCTTAAATAGGTATGGTTACGAATATCCTGCATGCCTCCTACTATAATCTATAGATACTATCAGGGAAACCTGTATTTTGCGAGCTTGATAGGGTTCGTTAACGCAATCGGGTCTACCCCGTGAAGAGACCAGACTACAACGCTACCCCTGTCATTATTCCGATTATTTGTTGGTTAGCTAAAAAAAAAAAAAAAAAAAATATTGACCAGCAGCGATGCAAACAATACTATTCATTAACACTCAACCGTGTTTCATCACAGCATAAAGATCCCTATCAGGATTAAGATACAAAGGCTTTCCTCCGCTTGTATTCCCACCATTATTGGTTTAGAACGGTGACGCCCGCAACACCCGAGAGATTGATTAGTGTACTCGGAATCTTAGATTCGTGCAGAGTTCGATTCCTAGCTTTCCTCTCACCCGCCAACCAGGCTGGCCTTATGATTTGAAATTGGCAGCGCTACAATTTCCTTACTAGTCTCCAAGCAAAGTGGTGATTAGTTTTTACCAAGAGGCCGCTGACTTCATCCAAATATTAGCCGACTGACAGCAGCAGTTCACATGCTTTAGATGCTGCCTTTGCTCAATTCTTCAGACAAATTCGTCTCGTAAGCCAGCCGCGTAGCACTCAACGGCAATTTCAAACAGGGCAGATTTTGGGGGAACGGATGGCTCGGTTCTACACCGTATCTCCAGGCACCTGGTGGTGTGGTACACACTATATTGAGCCTATTGTCCATAAAAAAGGGTCCTAAAAACCAATACCTAGGATGATAACTAACTCCAGACTGAAAAGTCAAAATGCAAGTCGGTTGAGTGCCTATCCAAAAAAAGAAAATGATCAATTCGCCCACAGTGTTGAATGCACAAAATATCAGGGCTTGATGTTAATCACACAGTGTCAAAAGCAATACAGCTTCGAATAAAAATTCTCGCAGTAAGTATAGCGACCGAGACCATATATACTGATTTAACCAGGGCTCTAGGCTTTGGGTATCTAGACTAACGATTTTGAAACACAAGTATGGAGAATGTCTAGAATATAGTTTCGTCGAGTCGAGCCTGGTATTGGTGAAACTGTCTCCGCAACACGGAATTTCGTCTCCGGGTTGACAGAATAGCGTTGCCGCCGTTGGATTGTGTCGCAGCTGACCCAAAAGCGGCAGTCCTTGGTCTAGCTTCTATCAATCCCCAGCCTCGTCAAGCTCGAGTGCCATGCACCTCTCCGCTCGGGATGATAAACAGATCGCTAGCTGAGACTAGTCTGGGTATTATTATCTTACCTCGCAGCCCGCTTCGATTCACCGCATAGTGAGTGCACATATTCGATTTCTCGGATATTGCCGTAGCATATCGATAGCTGGGGAAGGATACCGATCGGTGACCATATGAGACGATGAATCTTCAAGCATTAGGAGCTGTCGGAATATTCCGCCACTCCAGGCAGCACGCCAGCGGAAACACCAAAAAACTTGAACCCCCAATTCCCTATAAACAAGGTTTCACATTCTATTTTCAACAAGAATCTCACGCGCCTCAATGCAATTATTGGATCTTGGGAGGCGTAGTTGGAGGATCCAAGGTCACCCGACTATTCTTTCCATTTTATCCTTTGATATAACCAAGTTGCTTTGAGATCTCTCTTCTTACTCCATTGTTCGTTAGCGCTGACATCCTGCTTCGAACCACCAAGAAAAAAATTAGTGAAAGACGTTGAGAGGCCACCAAAACCATGAAAATAGGCTTCTCGATTTCAAAGCAAAATTCTCACTATTTTCCTACTTTTGATTTAAGGCCCACCCTTGTCTTACACCTCTCGGGCTCGCCATGGCGCTGGCGTGGGTCTCCGGACGAGTTCCAAATTGGAATCAAAACCCACAGGACAAGGGATCGCCCCGCCTCACCTGCGCACTCCCCCTGCCCTGCATTTGCATGCAGTCAGCATGCAAAATTGCGGTATCCTTGACTCATCTAAGCACGACGTCTCCCGTCTCCCCCAGTTTATGCCGTGGGGCACATCATACCGCCATCTGAATTGTGATATATATCCGAACCACGAAGCCCCGAGCGACCAGTCTTTCGTAATGGACGCCGCAGAGAAACATCGTCAGTTGCATCAACCCACCGCGACGACAACACGCTTGAGAATCCACAACACCAACAACACCATGGCGTCCGCGCCAGCGCCCAAGAAAACCTATGACATCGTCCAGCAGGGCATCAGAGAGCTTTATTCTCCAGCCAATGCAGAGGTTGAGTATGTACATTACAGTTGACTGCAGGATGCCATCACAAAAATCCATACCAAATCCTATATTCTGTAAAATCTCGCTAACTCCTTCTATTTCCTTTCTGTAGCATCGTCGCTATACCCGGCCTCGGTACCCCTCCGCTGGAGAGTTGGAAGTCTGCCGACCCGAAGAACGAGTTCAATTGGCTCAGTGACAAAGATGGCCTACCAAAAGAATTCCCTAAAGCACGTATTCTTTTATACATGTATCAATCCGCTTGGTACGGTCCCCTCAAAGTCAGGCAGTTCATGTCCAATCTTGCGACTACTTTACTGTACGCATTGAAGGATAAGAGAAAAGTAAGTTTGCAGAGCTCTCAGATCCGCATCAAGGACATGCTAACAGAGTAGGACACACCCCGACGTCCACTGATCTTCATGGGCCACAGCATGGGCGGCATCATTATTGCAAAGGCAAGTCTCGAGGAATTCCGTTTACCGATATTCCGTTCCTAACAAATCTACAGGCCGTCAGCTTTGCAGAATCGCGGAAAGATATATTCGGCAAGATGTTCGAAGCTATAACCGGCTGCATCTTCTTTGGCACACCATTTGACGGAGCCCACGCCGCCGCCGCCGCAACAATGTTTTCACAAGCCAGCGAGTTTTTTCACTTGGACCAAGCCACACATTCAAAACTTCTCGACTTACTCAAGCCTGGCGACGAAGGATTGCGCGATATAAAAAATGACTTTATGCGACTTTCAACCAAAATAAGTCCAAAAATAGAGCTTTTCTGTTTCTACGAGGAGAAACCCACGGACTGGACCAAAGAAATACTTCCCTTCAGAATACCCCTTCCCAAGGTAAATGATCGTCCAGTTGCACACGGTTAACACTATATATCATGGCTAACTCAACATCAGAAATATGAAGATTTTGTAACCCGAGAGTCTGCCACCCTCACCGGTGTTGACAATATCGGTTTAGCACGCACACACCGAGAATTGGTGAAATTTGACAGTTTCAAAGATACCGTCTATCAAATTGTTCGAACACCACTCAAAAGTATCATCAACGGCTCACCGCTCGCCGCCAAGAATAGATTCAATACAACACGTGGAATTGATCGAGAAGTCGTGAAAAACGTTCTTAGCGCTTTAGAAGGCGTCCAAATCGAAAAGAAACGAAAGCGTCTCGCCCAAGGCGTGATATCATCATCTTGGATACTTCAAGAGGAAGAATACAAGCAATGGTTCGGCCAAAAAGATCGCTCTATCGACGGCTTGTGGGTGCTCGGACCCGAGGGTAAAGGGAAACTAGGTGCCTCGCTTGCGGTTGTAGATCACATAGAAGAGGTCATTAGGCAAGAAGAAGCTCAAAATTCAGGACAGGCGGCCAACCTACTTGCCTATTTTCTATGTGACCCTACTACTGATGGATCCAGTCCAGAAGAACTTCTCAAATCTCTGCTCCGCCAGCTTGTTAACCAACAAGAAGTCCTTGCCGCTTATGCAAAACAGTTTATCAACACTCAAAAGGACTCCAGCTCACGCGGGAAAACGCAGGCAGGCTTGACGGTAGAGAATCTATGGCAAAGTTTGCAGGATATGCTTACTGACGATCTCATCGGCACCGTGTACTTTGTCATCAATAACCTTCATTCGATGGATGAAGATGCTGACGCAACAAAGAAGTTGCTTAGTTTCATTAATGCGGAACTCAGCGTCGACGCTACTTTCCCACGGACTCGTGTTCGATGGCTGCTTACGAGCCAAAACAGACATAGCATAAAGCAGACCCTCACTGCGCCGAATATTCATATGATCGATCTCGATGACGACAAGTATGGAAACCAAGTACAACAAGAGCTCAGATTACACGCTCAAAGGAAAATCGCAACCCTTGGTATGGAGAAAGGTTACAACAAAGCCCTCACATATTTTGCCGGTAGTTTGATCGGAAAACGAGCCCAAAATACGCAATGGATCGATATCACTATCATACAGTTAGCCGAACTTCCGATAGATGCTAGAGACTTGAAAGTACGGGCCCTCTTAGAGCGAATTCCACAGGACTTAAGAAGTCTTCTCGATCGTGCTTGGCAATCAGTAAGTTTCCTGTTCTTCGATTTTACGATGCACTCTAACGATTCCATCCCAGGTGCTCGACCCAAAAGATGAAAAGCTTGAAGAAATCAAGGAAATGCTCCGAACTCTAATAATTACCTACGAAGAGCCTACAGAGGATGACCTGGCAGTCCTTACTGGGTTGTCGCAAGATGAGGAGTCCCGGGCACATCTTTGCGGACTTGTAGAGAAATGTCGTCCCTTACTCACCTTCCGCAAATCTGGGAAAGAGAAGGATAGAATCACCTTTATGAATACCGTCGTCAAAGCTCATTTGCTACAGAATGCCGAAAGACTACTCGGACTGTCTGCCGAGGAGATGCGTTGGCAGCATGGTATTCTGGCTTTGCGAAATTTCACCCATTTAATAGAAAAGTTCGGCTCGATAGAAAAAGTTTCCGAAAGCGACCAATTGGAAGCTACAGGAGCAGAAGACGAGGAGAATAAAATCAATCCAGAGCAAGAAGCCGAAGAAAATCTTACCCAAATTGGTGAAAACGTCACGTCTACAGGGGAGCCCTCTACGGAGGATGCTCCTGCTGTAGATGCGCCGCAGGAAGAGGTGGAGCAAAAAGAAGATGAAGAGGAGGAGGACGTCGAATTTGAGTATTCAGAGGACGAGGAAGATGAAGAGGAGGGTGAATCGCACCACGCCGCAGACCAAAACGAAATGACGGACTTGGGCATATCCAACTATGCGGTCAAACATTGGCTGCACCATGCGAGCAAAGCGACCGCAGATATAGCTGAAACTCTTAGTCAGGAAGAGGAATTTTGGAAACGCGACTCAGTTATCCGTGATAAGTGGCTAAAGATTTATAACGAGCTTACAAATGCCTTTGATGGAGTGACCATTGAAAAACTCCCTGCTCTTCACGTTGCTGCCGCGATTGGATTCGCTCAGCTTGTCACTGCACTGATCAAAAATGGTTACCAAAAAGAAATAGATATCAGAGACAGCTTCGAAAACACACCAGTAAGTTTACTGCCGAGATTTCCCATCTCCATATTTGCTAACGTAGACTTTAGTTACATCTAGCGGCATACCTCGGTCGGCCGAATATTACTGAGGTCCTCCTGAACAATGGCGCCAAGGTAGATGACGGTCTCGAACAAGGCGACCAGACACCACTAGCAATGGCAGCCTTCAAAGGCCATTGCAAGGTTATGATCAAGCTTCTTAACCGGGGCGCAAATCCGAACGCCTTAGCAGAAGATGGCCCTGTTATTAATGAAGCGATCGTCTCTGGGAATTTAGAGGCTGTGAGGCTCTTAGTAGAACACGGCGCTCTTTTAGCCCACGACGACGAAGATGACGATAATCCACCACCTTTGGCATTATCGGCACTTCTCTCGGATCTAACAATGTTTACTTATCTCTTAGATGCATGCGCCGAAAAGATTCCTCACAAAGAGTACAATAAAGCCTTTATCTCATCTGCTAGTGCAGGCAGAATTGAAGTTACCAAACGACTCTTACAGTTTCAGCACGACCAACAGACATTCCAAGAAGCGCTTGAAGCAGCAGCCCTTGAAGAAAATTGGGAAATCTTGCTTCTAATCTTGGAGAGTTGTCAAGGCCTTGATTGTAACAGCGTCTTCCACCAGATCGCAGAGGGCAGCGAGCAGCAAGACAAGCTTCTTTCTGCCATTTGGAAGCATACAAATGGCACTGTGTCACAAGAAACCCGTGATGACTCGCTTTATGAGGCTGTAGACCGGGAAAAGGAATCGACCGTGAAGCTTCTTCTAGAGGAATTCGGCGCGAACGCGAACGCCACTGGATCAGAGTGAGTTCTCCTATTTGTTTTAAAATTGTTAGCTTTTGGGACAAGCTCGGCTAACTCTTAATAAGGTATGGGAATGCTCTCACAGCAGCAGCATATGACGGCACTGTCGATATCGTCGCAATGCTGCTCAACCATGGGGCTCATGTCGATTCACCAAACGGATGGGCGTTGCAAACAGCAGCAGAACAGGGTCACTTTGATGTTGTCAAGCTTCTTATCGAGCACGGTGCGAATGTAAATGCGTCCATTGACACCGAAAAATTTTCTCAAGGAACGGCACTTCAAGCAGCAACTGAGGCTGGTCAGGCTGAGATCGTGGAACTTTTACTTAAGGCGGGGGCGGACCCAAACATTGGTGCCGGCCCTGAAACTTGTCCCATTATCGCAGCTTGCCGCAAGGGCGAATCCTATATCCTAGAACTACTTCTCAATGCTGGAGCGACCGTGGACCGTTTTGGTGGCCCTGATCTGTCCAGCCCGCTCATCAATGCTGCCAGCACCTTGTATAAAGACTCTGTAGAGCGACTTTTGAATGCTGGAGCAGATATCAATTTAGCAGACAACGATGGGGATACGGCGCTCATAGTTGCGGCGGATGTCGCTGATGCCGAGCTTGTCGCTTTTCTCTTAGAGAAGGGCGCAGACATTACGCATGTGAGCAAGAGGAATGTGAATGCACTCCAAACTGCTCTTAATTCAGAAGCCACCGAATGTGTAAAGCTATTGGTGGAAGCGGTTACACGGGTGCTCACGGCAGTGGGTTTGGCTGTTAAGGAAGAGAACTCTGAGGTCAAAAGAGTTCTCCAGAGCGTTGATTTTACAAATTTGGCACCGGCAGCAGAAGAGGACGACGAGGTTGAGGACAGTGAGGAAAAAGCAGAGGATGCGAATACAAACGAAAACCCACCATCCGAAATCGAAAATACCGAAACAGTAGAGAATCAAGTGATGGAGGAGGTGAATGGAGAAGCCGCAGAAATCAGAGAAATCACACATTTGATCGCTGGGGCCTCTCAAACAGCAGTCGAAGCAGGAACAGAAGTTGTTATAGAATATCCAGACGCAGATACGCGAAAAAGCCCTTCACCAGAGCCCGTTTACGAGGAGCCGATTCAAGAAACTGCATCCCAGACCTCTACGCCACAACAGTCCTTGTACCAAAACCAAGCACAGCCTGAAGTTGCAATTGAAGGCTTTGTTCTGCCCCCAGAGATGGCTCCGAAAGAAGAGATTCAATACGTTCCTATCCAGCAACAGATTCAAGAGCCAGCGCCTTCAGGTGACGCGCTCCCACCAGAATCATCAGAACAACAAGTGTTGTCTACAGCTGCCTCTTCTAACAACGACGAAAACATTCCTTCTCCCATAAGGCAAAATCCAGCATTCTCCGGTTACCAAGATTATCAAGACTTCCGTAAAAAGTCTGCCATCGATTTATCTCCAGCAGCTTCCACTCAATTTCAAAATATGTCCACAACAACCTCTCAAGCCATTGAAAGTCCAAAATCACAGGCACCGCACGTTCTCGAGTATTCCCCATACACTGGAGCATCTCATGTTGACCACAATAACGCTCCGACTAGCACGCCACCCAGCACACTTCCGCCCTTGAATACTTCCTCACCTTCACCGCCGGTTACACTAGCGGACCAGCTACAGGCTTATCAGGGTTACCAGTCTGTACAAACAAGCCAACCCTACCAAAGTTATCCAAGTTATCAGTCTTACCAGAGACCGTCTCGCAAACCTCTTGGAGGAGGTGGCACCCCTACTAGCACTGAACCTCCTAAGCACGTCTCTTTCCAAAGTAGCACAAATTTCCAAAATTATCAAACATATCAAAGCTACCAGACTTCAACGACCCAAATACCACCCCCAAACCAAGGTTATCAGAGCTCCTCAGGTCAAGGTGATTATAACCAAGTCTACCAGGCGAATCAGCTACCCCAGACCTACCAAAATCCTCTAGTTAATCAAAATCTTCAGCCCAGCCAAAACTTTCAGGCAATTCCCGATCAGGAGAAGAAGAAGAACAGCATCGCTAATCGCATTTCAGGTTATTTCCAAAACAATGACCAAAAAAACACTAATGGAAGATTCCGATACGACAGCAGCTGGACATAAATAGGTTATTTTCAGGCAGTCTTTGTATATAATCCGCTTTAAGGAGTCTTGTTACAAAATATGTATATATCACCGTACCAATGAATAAAATTTTCAGAATAAAAGATGCGACCAGGTCGCACCTCTACAGAGTCTTATACGGTGAAATTAATATATATTATTATATACGGTGAAATTAATATATTTTATATACGGTGAAATAGAGTACAGTACAACGGATGAAAGGGAGCCTATATTCGACCACCTTCCGTATCTTTCTCTTGCAAACCAGGGAGCACACCCATCTCGCGGAATCTTCGCTTCTCGTACGACTTGGTCACAATCCAGTTGTAGACAACAATGAAAACTACTATACCTAAGATTGCGACCCCCAAGATCAATGGAGCAAGAATTGCAACAACAGAGATTCCATAGCTCACGTTCTGGAACGGGACATTTGTAGCCAGCCTTTCTGTAGCTAAACCCACTTGCATTGCAGTCAAGACAATAACAACATAACCCAAAATTGCCGCCAGGAGATGAAAGTTATCTCGAAGTAAATCTTTGTAGGAAATATGCGAAGCAATCTTTGAGTATCCACGCCATAAAAAGCCTTTTCGCCACCGATATATTGAGTTCAGGCGACTGAGGCGCAACTCACCATACCAAAAACGAGGGTTGACAGACGAGTATTGGAAATCCTGAAGGAAGCGTCGCGAGAACTCTTTCCATTGATCCCAGGTCACATTCTCAGGAAGAAGATACGATTCCTTCGCGATTCGAAAATCGCTTTCGTAAGATATCAACGCAACATAAGTAAAGAGAAACCCCCGTGCGCTTTTCGATATTTCTCGCACAGCTCGTCGCTGGTCATCGTCCATGTGTTCTTGCAATGCAAGATATTCAGACCAGAAGCCAGACTCGAGTAGATAGGCAGGTATAGGTTTCAGAAATATCTTATTTCCAGTCCAAACTAAATGTTGATCCATAACCTCGCTAACTACGATCGTTCTTGAAAGCACTATCTGGTAGTGGAGCGGGCGGGGAGGCATAGGGCGCCCAACAAACCACAGGTGATCTCGAATTGCATCCAGACGCCGTACGAGCAGCTCTCGCTGCAAAAATTCCAGGTCGTAGCTCGGTATTGAGACATGGTCCGATCCCGTTCCTGAACGGTAGGCAGCCGGGAGATGCTCTTTAAGGTTTTCTGTTGACAAGGCATCAAAACTCAACTGGCTAGCATTCGTAAAGTTTGCTTGAAATAGAAATTTCGAGTCGCTATTGCTATCACCCCGCATCATGTTCTCAGACCCCGAAAGCAAAGCCGCAGCTGAGGATTGTGTCATCTTCAAAATCCGTTTCAAAGAGGTGACTGGTCGGACAGGATAAATTTTTTATAGTTTAAAGTATTGCGACTTAAATCGTCCAGCTGAGGAGAATATGTTTTCGTTTTAATATTCGAGTGGGAAATCAATTGCGCAGTGAACCTAAACGCGCTAGCCATTTTTGAATTCCGGCCCGCTGCGACTAGTGCCAAACAGTGGTCATGCGGCTGATAAGCCGTGAGACGGAACAGGGGCGGACGCAGCATGCAAGGCTTCAAGAGCTTCAAACAGGATCCATTCTTACGAACTCAGCCATCGCAAATTCAAAGATTTGCAATCCCATCTTAGATCAGAACGCGTCGGTTAATCAGCACGGTCGCAGCGGGGAAGACTTTTTGGAGGTCTCGAAGCATGGGTGTATAGTTGTACCAAAATTAGTTTCGAAAGAGTAATAGGCCACAACTCAGCAGAGGATGACCAAGATCATTCTCCAGGTCGCACTGACTTTGAGTTTCAAGGATCCCTTCCGCAGCGTGGACCTCTCGAAATCTGTATCGATACGTATCGTTATATCGATATAGCGATTTGATGCAGGGCACAACCTTAATCTCGAGGAAGGATTAGCCAGATTCCAGTGGCGATGAACTTACGCATGTCAGATCACTTTCCTCAGAAAGGAAGGTGTCTACTTCGGTATCCGAGGAATATTGCTTCGAAGGTCAACGTGACATCGCAGGCAAGATCATACCAGCGAAAGGGGCAGCACGGGCACCTGTCAAACTTTTTTATCGAGAAAAAGGGTCATCAAATGTCCGGAGCACGCAGCGAACCAACGATGGCAGAGGCAGCCGATGCTCTCCGCCCCGCCCATGTGCGCCGTCTGATTGGCCCATGACCCGAGTCGCCAATTTTCGAAGAACCCTCGCCAAACCCACTCCGGCCGCCTTCCTGTAAAACATTGAATCAACCTTCCGAAGCGCACATCAACCTCAGAACTAGTCCGAACTGTCTGTTACCAATGAATCCCCCACCGGGGTCACGATTTCTCACGATGGGAAATGATCCTCTCCAGGAAGGAGACATCCAACGGCTCCGAAGGCATGTGGCTCCATCATTTGCATTCCTTGCCACAAATTCTAGGCCGATGTTATACCAGCGCAGCCGTATAAGTCCTATGATTGAGCGCGATAGCTTCACGATACCCCTTTCTTTGTTTCCATGAATGCTATCGCGACGAGACTATATATACGACTGGATCTGCTCGCCACAGGCTGCAAGTCTTCTCTCAAGACGATCCTGTCTACATCTAGCCTGCTCCTAAGAACTTGCCGATTCCATATCACATCTTAGCGATCGGGTCGCTCTTCGGATTACACTATGGCGCCTTCAATACTCTACCTTCTTAAGACGTCAGCCATTCTATCATGTCTATTCTACAGCCCCCTTGAGGCGGCAGCGATTAAAAAAAGAGCGCCTCCAGGTGTTCCTCAATTCGCTCTTGATTACGCCCCCCTTATATATCTACACTCTGACGATCCATATCGACCATCTGATATCCAATCGATGCTGGCAAATACACTGCCGGAAGTCAATTTCCAAGCCGTCCCCGGTGCACCATCGCCGATGACTTTAGATAACCTCAACCAATTGAATGGCCTCGGTGGTAATTCTGTCTATCTTACTGCCCTCAAAGATGTAGCCACGGACACAGACCAGCCATGGTTGAAAGGAGTTACCCCAGACTCCACAGGTCTCACCAACGGTGCTACTTCTTGTGCAATTATCGTTAATGAAAAGGATTCTACGACGACAGACGTTTTTTATTTTTATTTTTATAAGTATGCCAATATAATTGTTTCTCCCCAATCCGAACTCGACACTAACTAGAATCTTCAGTTTTAACGCGGGGCCGCCAATCAAAATTTTTGGGGCGAGCTTGATATTTGGAAATCATGTAGGAGATTGGGAGCATATAATGGTCAGATTTGTGAACCAAAAACCCTCACAAATGTGGTACTCTCAGCATGCAAGCGGCCAGGCCTTCACATACGACGCCACTCGAAAGGTTGGAAATAGGGTATGACGGTTCCCCATGATAGTTCCCCATGCAAGTTAATACAAAAGCAAACTTAACTAACTTATATTTCAGCCAATTGGATACAGTGCCAAAGGTTCACATGCCAACTATGCTATAGACGGCCAGCATGACCACACAATTCCTGATCTTAACTTACCGTTCCAATTCTTCCTTACGGATACTACAAACGCCGGGGTTCTCTGGGATCCGACTCTATCAGCCTATTATTATAAATTTGATGCGTCATCAAATTCTGTTACCCCTTACGACTCTACCACTCCCGTAAACTGGCTCTATTATACTGGCCAGTGGGGTGACCAGCAATATCCTACCACCCATCCAAACCAAATAGTAGTATTTGGGCAGGCAAAATTTGGTGGCGGGCCGACTGGTCCTCTCTCCAAACAATTGCCCCGCAATAACGTTTGCCCTGATAGCGTAAAGACCTGCTTGGTACTTCCCTTCTTAACTGCCAAGCGTAGCAAAGTATAATACGAGCCAATAGCGAAATCAAAAGTTTCTCGAATTTTACTGGAAAGTCAGGGCTGGAATCTCGATTTCTCAAACGGGCGGAGCCACACTTATAAACTTAATTTTCTTCAATTGTACATATAGTATTATCCTGTGCACTCCTGCCTCTTCATTAGTACAAATATATCCTTCACATCCGAGCTACGTATTCCGATGTAGAATTTTAGGTATATATTCGTTCATTGACATCTCAAGTACCCGCAATTGTAATATCTTGAAGAGAATCAGTAGATCGATAACGGACCTAAGTACACCATTACGTAAGACAAACTGATGGCTGTGAGCCCCGGTGTCAATCATGCGAGTGCATTCCTATCAAAATAGAATGAAACCAAGTCCAAACTATGCAAGTAAAATACTTTGAGACAAATGAGGTTTTGGTCGGCAAGAGATGAACCCTTAGTTCGGCCGATATAATGACTACCTCCACAAGCTCATCTAAGTGGCTACAATAAATCATTTGACTATGTGTCGCTGTAAGTTGCCACAGGTTTACAAGAGAAGATCTCAGGCATCTAGAAGCCACCCTAGATTTCATGACCTTGATACTATATAAGGGATACATTTCCAATTTTCATTGATATGAATCTATCGACTAATTGAATACGGATAATTTATATTTATCAACCCTAACTAGAAAAAGCTTCATATACAAATGACTCCACATGAAATTGCAATATTTGGAGGCCCTCGTACGAACATGTATACCTACCGTCAGCCGATAATACGTAATCTCTTTTGCAATACATGAGAATATTAAACCGGTTTTGGGAATCTATCGATCAAGATTTTTCTAAGCGAAAGCTTGATCAACGACAACGGCTCAAAGCATCCTGTCCCAAGTCTTCTGTATTTCCGTTTTCGGATATCCCACGAGTCAATCCAGTATCAACACGCTACTAACTAGTAACAAGCTTTCAGGAACAAAACTCAATCCAGAACCATCACTATATGGGGCTTACAGCAATTAGATTACCTGAGTTATAAAACCCAGAAGTCTACTGAAATTGATCGAAATTTCAAATCTCATTTACTTCTCACCAGTCTAGTTTCCTTATTCTTCGCTGCATCCCGACACACAAAACACCAAATCATGTCAACATACAGCCAGAGTCCAAGTCCACGTATGCCAGCGTCTCCACGTGGAAGCATCTATGGCGAGCTAGACCACCGCCAGTCACTTCCTCGAATTATTAAGACTGAGCCCTTTCGCTACGTGTTCAAACAACCTCCCGGCTGGCTTCCGGGGAAAGACTCTCAAAACTATTCACATCCTCGGAAGAACAGTGACTTTGTCAAGTCAGGCGCTAGTCCCGAGGAAATTCAACGGCGATTGCAGGAAGAAATATGTAAAGACTGCGCGGGTTGCTCTCGACTCCGTAAAATCAACTTCGGTCTCGCTACCAGTATGGTACTTCTACTGATGACATATCTCTCGTTACCAATATCTCGAGCACTTCAATATAAATTAAACCAGAGCGTTCAAGTTTCCAGACCTGGAGACTTAACCCCCCTCGACACGTCAACGCACTCACTCGAGGAAAGAAGTGCCTCGGTTTCTAGCAGCATTATTCTTCCCGCCTATTTCGGCCCAGAGGACACTGCTGCTTGGAATAAAGTCTTTACACAGATTAATAAATATCAGAACTCTATAGCCTTCACCGTGATTATAAATCCAGATAACGGGCCCGGCCCAACTTCGCAGATATCTCGTTACGCTTCCACAATCAAAACCCTCAGCCAATACAATAATGTTAATATAATAGGATACGTCCATCAGTCCTGGGGAGAACGAGATATCACTCCCGACGTCAATACTTGGCTCAAGTACTTTCCGAAACAATTAGATGGTTTCTTCTTAGATGAAATGCCTTCAGTGGGCACTACAGCCAGCCTCAAAGCAGTTTCAGCGAACAATGGTTACGTTAAGCAAAAGGCCGCGAGCAACTTTCGACAAAACAAGCAAGGGATGGTTGTGCAAAACCCGGGGACAGAAGTCGACTCTGGCTTTTATTCTTTAGCCTATAACGCAGATGTGATGATTGTCCTAGAGAATACTGTTAATTATTTCCCAGTGTGGGCCGCTATGACTCGACCTTCTCGCAGCATGGCTACATCCCGACTGGGCATGATTCTCCTAGATATCAACGACGGGGCAATGGATACGACTGTGCGATCTATGGTAAACTATGCTAAGTGTATCTTTGCCTCTAATCTTGGTGTAGATACAGCTTATTCATCGATTGCCAGTGATTGGGAAGTCTTTGTTGAGACTGCAGACACTTATGGCGGAATAGAAGCATCAGCAACGGCGACAAAATCGGCAACCACAAAAACTTCAACTACGACAAAAAAAGTAACAATATCCAAATCTACTCTCAAAACATCCACAAAGGCTACAAAGTCGTCTAGTCTCAAGAAAACCTCGACAGCAAAGAGCGCCTTGCGTATATTTCCTACACCAAAGAAAAAGCTGTCCACACCTAAGGCTAAACAAACGCCTTAGGCTCTCTGGCGCTTAATGTCCATAATAATCCAGCTTCACTATGCAAAGCAATTTCTTTTTAACACAATATTCTAATTTTAAATTATACTTTCCAACTACCTTAAGTCTTGTATAGTTCACTTCAGGTTTTTGCGTTGAAACATAAAATACAACAAGGTTCAATTTCCCTTTGTTTGCTACTACCAACTGCCGGCTTGGAGCCCCAGTCTCGGAATCCCAGTAAATATTATCAACGGAACAATCGAAAGAAGTCTTTCGGCGTAGCCCTCAACCTACAAGTGGCAGGTCGGTGTTCACCATGCAGCACAACTTCTGGCGGCATCCCTCGCCTCCTGGTATTCCAACAATCTACTGCCTCTCATCCTCTGGTGCGATTCGCACGGTTTGGCTCCTCGAAGACCTCGTTGCAAACGGCAAACTTGAGAAGTACAACCTCAAGAATTATAAACGCGGCAAAAATGCCAAAGCTCCCCCAGAAATGAAAGAAGGATTCCGGTTGGGCAGGTCGCCGACACTCACCGTCTCTCCAGCATCTGCGCCCGATGAGCCTCCTACACCCTTTGTTGAAAGCCGTCTAATTAACCAATTTCTTGCGGACCATTATAGCGAAGGCCTTTGGAAACAGGAAACACCAGAATATGAAGCGCGTAGTGCGTTCTTCCAAGAGTTTTCAGGCACCACACTTTCTACTCTCACAAGTTTGACGCTCGCAATGGATTTAGTTCCGCAGGCTACTCCATGGCCTTTCAAAGTCATTACAATGGCAATCTTCTATCCAATCGTAAAGATTATGAAGCAGGGCCTGGCTGATCCTCTTCAATTCATGGAAGATTCCCTCTCAGATGAGCTACCTTGGTTCTCTGGCCCAAAACTTGGCCTTGCCGATTTCCACATCATATTCGCTTTCGACACTTGTGTTCAAAGAGGTTACTTCGATTCTATTAAGTACCCTAAGCTTGCCAAATGGCATAATACCGTTCTTCAATTGCCAAGTTATCAGGCGGCTGTGGGGAAGATGGGGGGCTACAATATGAAAACATTCGACAGCTTCTAAAATACCTTTTCGGGTCGCTTCGATTCTCTGCTGGCGCAACTTTTTTTCCCCCTAAAAACTACCAATCAAGCCATTCATCTACGAAGCAAATTTCCCCTGATATAATGTTCCCAGACTATAAGTTATTTTTCGATTACACCCTCTTGCTTGCGTCCTTTAACTTGTAAGCAGATATGCGGGGTAATTTCTGATAAAACCATCAGAGCCCGTTTTCACCCCGCAACCTTGCTGAGATCCTGGAAAATTAGATGGACGAACACTAATCAAATTCTCTGGAATGCAAGATGGAAGAAATAATTTTCTAGGACCTCACCAAGGTCTCGGTCACACTTGAACTACCGGCAGCACTATAGGTGTATACACGTGCTTTAGCCGACAGCACGATTTTGTTCCTTCTTTTCTTTTCTTGCAGTAGAAACAGCTAGCGAGGGTGTTGTCGGCTAATGTCCTTCCAACTGTCGGTTATTTTGGCTCAAGTTGATAGCGAGAAAGTCATAGGATTGCGCATGAGAGAACATCACTGCACATTTCCATTCCATGTACCTGGGTGAAAATTGTGGCTGGCAACGGCAGTTCGACCAGAATCAAAAGTGTTCTCGGGTCAATTGACAAGAAATTTGAAAGATAAATCTAAAACACTTCGACGGTACCTGCAGCTCGCTAGGCTGCTTTCATGACATGGGGTGGCGCATTCTTTGATGAGGTATTTAACGTACCGGTGAAGGTTCCTGCATCCCAAGAGAATTGCCCCAGCTTGTAGTGGTCTGGGGATCGCTCGTAATCCCTCCGGGCTATTCCAAGAGGCTCTCTCGCGCAACCCAAACTCAGGTCTCCCCATGGGCAGCATCCATTCCATGATATTAGCCACGTTGGAAGCATCTGGGGAAACTGCGAGAGCCTCGTAATCGAAAATATCAAGATGAATTCCAGGTTTCGACATGGGCACGTACATGTACCAGGGGCAATTGCTTTTGCAGATACGATACGTGACTAAGATGATATGTCCTGCCAGAATAAGACATGCTGGTCCTCAGCTCGTGATCATGGGTGATAACAACAAAGAGTCGTCGATGCTAGCATGGTCGTTCGAAATTTCCAAATTATCCGACGAATTTGATATATTTCACTTATCAGTATGATATCTTTTCGAGATCTTACTTGCAACCTTCGAAAAAGGGATTCGCGTTGGCTCAAGTCCGATATGCCGGCGCTCCTGCTGTAGTGGCCATCGCATCTTATACTCAAGCAATATTCGAATTTCGTATCCAAACCGGATAGTTGGATTACTCTGCTATTTAACATCCACGCCGTTGATTGCAGCGTGTGTCATTGTTTTTCCGAGGTTAAATCGAATATTACGAATTTTAGTCTCAATGAGCATGCATGTGGAGATACCTAGTCTGGGGTCGATACCGCCATGTGGAACATACCCAAATAAATATTGAAGGTTCAAGGATTTTTAGTGGAACAACTGATTTGCAATGATGGTATCCAGAGGTACATTGGAACCAACCTGAAATGGGAAGGTACGAAAGAACAAGTTGCATACTTGAAATGGAATTCACAATAATTGATCGCCGGCTTCCCGGGTTTTCTTATCAGTGGGGATCGATCGTATCGAATATTCGAGAGGCTTTGGAAGCTTCTTGAACTCGATGGCTGGTACTGTACGCTAACACCACTTTGGAGGCTCAAGCGATCTGAAACCTCGGCTAGGCAGAAGCTCGACTGCAGGTTGGTCAATGCTCAAAGTCGATGTGCAACTTGCGCCTTCCGGAATAGCTAACTTCAAGCCACTTAATCTGTCTCCCATGAGTATCCCGACTTCAGAGCTTGACGGATCTCAGAATTTGTCCCTGTAGTATTCGGCTCGTGTTACACATATGTTGGACCTTTTATCTTGACCTAATCTGGAGTAAATGGATGATTATCTTTTAGCTTTACGAAGTCGCAACCCTCCTAGAGATTAAGCTGGGATAAAATAATACGATGTGATGCAGTTAGTCTCTCCTGCGGCACCTAGGATGGTTTAAATCCCTCATCATGATTCTGAACCGCAATCCAAAGATATCATAAGATGCGAGTCTTGTATCAATTGCAATTGAACTCGAGCTCATCGCGGATAAAGCCAAGCATGCGTAGCGACGACATGAGGTATAGACTACGTGTGGTGTTGAGACTCTGGTCGCTCATTTGGCATGTATCGCTTCTAGGGTTAGATCTCACTTATTTTAAATTTACAAGCATTCGAATATCCGCAATCTAAAAATCCCAAACTTTGTAATCAATTTACCTGTACGAGTGGCATGATCGTTTCTCGTTTCTTGCCGATGGGTGCTTGTCAAGTCTCCCGAAATTCTACAGTTACTAAAGTCTAAATCCTCATCGACCCAGATCAATGGCAAAAAACCCGCAATCGATCATCACATCTCTTCGTAGCATTCCTCGCTCGTTCCGATCACGATAGCCGAAACCTTCGGGCCCTTGGTCTTTACCACGCCGTGGCAGGTTGGCAAAATATCAGGCATTCGTTAATCCAAAGAGTGTTTCAGCGTGTATCCCATTAGATGATCTCGCAAGACGGCGAGCCGTTGTTCGGCTTGTAGCGCCTCCAAGGGTCCTCCATGACACCATCCGTCCGTCCGTATTGACTGCATGGCGGCCACGGGCTAGGCCGCTGACCACTCAGATACGAAGTCGATACACCCTCACATGCGGAACAATTTTGGGGGCAAGATTCTTTGGGTCCGAATTGAACTCTTCTTCGGCCACCTACTAAAATACAAAAGAGATAATGAGAAGGCTAACTCGAGCGCAAAAAGATCAAAGGAAAGAGTTGTTAGAGTTTTGCTCTCTGAAATCCAGTATGTAACAAACAAAGAAAACAAGGCTAGTTTATGTATTTAAATAATTTCAAAAAAAAAAAAAAAAAAAAAAAAAAAGAGGGCTGGTAATCAATAAATTCCATTTCTTTCGGCACACGGCGCTGTCAAGACTCGCTGGCACACAAAGGTACGAAATTCATCAACACTTTTTGCTGAGATCAGAAACTTTTCAGATTCTTTTGGTATATTTGTAACTGGAGATAAAGATAAATAAACAATAAGAGAAGCTTTTGTGAATCCACACCGTCCGTCCGAAACATAGTAAAGAAAAGACAAAGGAAAATAAAAGCGAAATGGATTCTAAGATAGTCTCCTCCTAAAAAAACCCCAAAGATTTGAACGCCTGAGTTTTCCGATTTAATGGTATCTAATGTGCGAGAAATTTTTATAACCCAAAACAGTGCAGAAACAAGGGAATAGGTTGTGTAAGACGCAATGAAATATGTTGAGCGATTGTATGGCAAAATTAAAAAAAGTTAAACTGAGTTTCTTCACTCAGAATGTGGACACCATGAACAGGAGACGTTTGTCCCTTGGTGTCAATAAAGTGACCGTCCTGGGTCTGTGTTAGAAAATATGGTCCCTCTGCTGAGTTATGGCTGGAGTGCGAAGGAGTGGATGCCATCTCTGAGAGGTCAGAGGGATATCCCTCGATATCTGAAACTAGTGTTGTACATGTTGCATTAGACGCAGCACGTGAGCGTCCGCTGTAGCGAACTGGGGGGATGGCAACCTCACGTGGCGCAGAAGGTGTTCTTTGGAACGTCGGATGGCTCAATTCGTCAATCTCGTCCAAGGTCACGATGCCATTGTCAAGATTAGAAAATCCACGAAGAGATGAATTTCGATAATGCTTTCGCCCCGCTTTCAAGTTTGGCAAACTAGCGCAGGTGGATAATGTCCTTGGGATAGCAGGCACCCCGTTGCGAGTCTTCGAAAGCTGGCGCTGATGTCCAAACGCGTTATACTGGCGATCGGCGTGATCAAAAATACCGAAACCGCCATCTGCGACGCCAATCTCAGGCACCCGAGGAGCCGGCTCATCATCAGTGGTGAAAAAGGTTTTTCCCTCGTCAGAGGAGTCCTTAGGAGAATCCACAAGACTAACGAGATTTACCGTGGACGGCGATGCTGAAACGGGCGCCGATTTGCTCTCCGAGAGACAGGAGACCTCTTCTTCTTCCTCAATACCTTCGAGGTCGTCTACCCAGTCGTCCATATCATTGTTATCATAGGTCCAGTCGATATCAGCCTCCCAGCTTTGAATATCAGCGTGTGCTTCTCTCAAAATCGAAACGCGCTGGCTGATTCTCCTAGAGGTTCTCTTAGATTTTCTCCTGCTTGCCGATTTATCCATTGTGATATCGACATCTGTAGATTGTGCAAAGCCTAGTGTGCCAGAGCTTGAGCTTGATGGACGAAGCGGAGAAAGTGGTGGAAGGAGTTGGTTATTGATAGCAATATTGGGCTGAGAGATAACAATAGGTTTTGGAGGCACTCTAGCTGATACCCCTGGGGGTGCGGGAAAGGCGCCAAGGACATCACCAACCTCCTGGTCGATGACGATCGGTTCTTCTTCAGAGATGGCTGCAATAGAGTTTTGGACGGAGACTATATCATCCTTAAGAAAAATAACTGAATCCCTGCCTTCACTTTCTAGAAGGGGAATATCTTCCTCTCTGGATAGTAAAGGTCCAGTGAATGCGGTTCTTGAGGAGCTACGAGGAGGGGGCGCCAGATGTGAAGGAAAGCTCCCAGTGAGACTTTCATTCGACTTTGACTTCAAACTCACATCAGCGAGCGAGTCAACAGGCGAGTAGATACTCTCAGTAGATGGAGACGCTAGCGGAAGCCCAGTCGTTCGAATTGTGCCACTCAAATTTTGCGCGTGTCTAAGGTTTCGGGGTGTCAGGGGAGTAAGAGGCACAATTGGGGTTTTTGGCGCCCTCGATTCTCTAACAATAACGTTCCATTGCAAAGGTAAAACATCTTCGGGTGTGTCTTCCATCTGAATCGTTTGTTGTGTCTTCATATGGGAAACATGACGAAAGTTGAAAGGGTTGCTAATTGGCTTGCCGTTACAGAAGGTTCGGGATTCAGAACTCGATGCAGCTATTATGAAAAGGATTAGCCTTCGAAGCAATTGTACTCCCTAAGAAGATAGTAACCTACCCTGACTTTTGCTAAGTAAATCTGGGACACTATGAGTGCGCATGAGTTGAGGTGGGGCTCGATGGTCGGTTGGTTGTCGAATCTCATGTTCTTCGAGAGGGCCTAGACTTAGACTGAGTTGAGAGTTTTTACGCATACGATGTTGTTTGATGCGCGTCGACAATGCGGAAAAGTGGGAGGAGTCTCTGTCGGTAACTGTTCTCTCGCTCAAGCGGCTCGATGATGTTGACCGTGGCACGAGAGATTCGTATGTCTCTTGTGAAGTCATCCTGTTGAACAAAGAGGAACCTCGCTTTCGCAGTTGTGGTCGTTTATCCATTGTGGGTTCGGGAAGTACTGGCGAGATGCGAATATTACGGGCAATATCTGATAAAGTCGCAGTATATCGACGCCTGCTCGTGACGATTGTAGTAGGGCCGTGCAGTTCCAAATTGTCAGAACGTGAGTCGTATGGGACGCTATTGCTGCGTGCGACCTGGCGGCTGGCTTCTTTTATCTTTGAAAGCATATTGTTTTCATAGAAGAACGGTTCCTGGCAGAGGATGAAAGTGTGGGAGTAATTTTCTCCACCACTCTCCTAGTGCAGCCCAAGGCGCCGTTTCTCTGACCAGAGACCCTTGATTCTGGGTTAGGGAGGTGCCCCCAGCACAAGATTGTTGTCGTGCAACTTTCGCACGTTCGTTTTTCTTGACCGGCCTATATCCTGGTCCTTGTCCTGAAGTCCGGACCCTGGTCAGTTGATGTATCCCGGGCCTTTTGGCCAAGTTCGTAAACCTGTCCCTCGGGAACAAATTAAAACCACTTGAAAAAGCAAAAGCGCGTAAACCCTGCCCGGCGGCAGGGAATCAGGAAAAACTCGTTCAAGTAAACAAGAATAATACAGCACAAACCAATCACGGGCGGAAAAAAAAAAAAAAATTAAATAAAATAAAAAAATATTCGAAAGAAAGAATATATGGTCTGCGAGAAAAGAAAGAAAGAAAGAAACGTTTGAACTGCGGCTTTAGAGAAACTTACTTAATAAAGTGGGGAGAATGCCTGGAAACCCGTCGAGGAGGTCAATAAAAAGAATTGAAATTTCCAACTTAAGCTGCGAGAGTATTGATGCTTCAGCAATTAAATGATCAATTCTTTTTCAATTGTGGATTTGAAAAATGGAAAGGAATTATTGCGATTACTCACCCAAGTGAACTAGATAAACCGAAGCCCCTAAGGCTATGAGCAAAATATTTGATACTTTCTTTGGCACACAATGATCTAGTTAGTAGGCTTCGTATTGTTCGGATCAACAGTTACGGAACTGCTGTTGCAATGCAATGCATTAAACGGCTGAAAGGACGTTACTTGGAGAGTGGATCGAGCCTCGTAGCCCAAATATCAAGAAAGGGCTTCTCGAACCGCGAAAAGTGGGGAAGCCCGGTCTCTCCCTTGCAAAAAGTCAAGTTCTAACCAGGCGAATTTATCAACGAACAGGAGAATTCTATCCAGCTCTTGATAATATCTGTGTTGGGGATGAGGTTTGCAGTCTCAATGGAATCTTACATCAAGCCAAATTATAACCAGACCTTGCCTTCAATTTGAACCGGCAGTGAAAATGCGTAGTGAGTTACGCAATAAAGCCCGCTGATGTTTTAGCTCAGCTCGACTCGCCTCCCAGCGGCGATAGACGTTTAGCCTGGACAGGTTTTAATTAACGCCCGATGTTGTCGTCTCAAAATGACTTCCAATCTATCCCCAATCGTTAGCATCTGTAACAGCTATCCGTCCTGAAAATATAAGTTTTCGCATACAGTTTTCTTTCCCGTATGCTTTTTGTTTTTCGGGAATCCTTACGTATGTCACCCTGCAAAGCCAATCTACTGGAAATATTCAAGGGGAATGTTGATTACTGCAGGCGATGTATTTACCCGCAACCCCAGACTCTATGAGTGATTATCCCCAGATCTCTCTTGTGCAGGACTACCGTTGCATGTATTCTCAACCGAGGCCAAAATTCCAAGTAAAAATATTCGACCCTAATTCCCAACAAGAACACACAAGGCTTCTAGCCAGCCGGCTGGTCTCGAAGACTGGTCTTTTGCGACACCAAGTAGAAGGATTGGATTCAATCCCGAAGCGTCGGATTCTGAAGCGAGAAATGTATGGCTCCCACGTTTTTTTCGCGGTCGTTATCTGTGAGGTTGCTTTGGATAACAGGTCGGCGATCAAACTCTAGCTCAGTCGCTGGTTCTGCTATCGGCGCATGTATGAGAGTCTTGTCGAAATCTGTTAGTAACGAGAAAACGCCAGCGTCCTGATAACACCAAGACTTCTGGATGGATTGAATGCAGTGCCGTTCAAGATATCCCAGGGAAGTTTTGAGTATAGTAAGAATATGAAGTATAAGAAAAGAGTCAATCTGGAAAATCCAGGGTCTCACGTGAGGAACCTGGAAGCTATTAAGATCGGTATATCTCGAGGCTCGCTCAAGAGATTCAAAAGCGTTGTGGAAACGAAGAATATTCAGAGGGCCAAAACTGAACATCGAGGGCAGAAGTTTCAAGCAAGTCTGGTGCCAATTCAGTTCATATAATAAAAGCACGGGCCCAAAGCCTTCTGTAAATCTCCCTCATTACGCAAAACATCACAGTGACAGTTTTTAGAGTGTCTCGAAAACTTGTGCCTTTGATGCGATCACAGCACGGTTCTGTGAACCGAAAGGCAACCGTCCCACCGGCTTGACCCAGAGATGCACCACAGCGGGCAAGGGTTTGTCTGGATCCCTTTACCCTCGGCTTAGAATCATCTATGGAACAAACCGGACCCCTGAACCCTGGACTCGTTAGCGATTTTTAGTGTGTCCCAGCTCAGGCACAATGCATATGAAACTCGCTCCGAAGCTCGGTTTTCTGGGGAACGGCATGGTGCCGGTGAAAACGCACTACATTCTCGAACCCCAAGATCGGAGTTTCCACTGGGTATCGCAGAGAAATAAAAATCGTTTAGAGGGTATAAATCAAAGGGCTTTCCAACCTAATACTAAGCACGAGATAGCGGGTAAGGCTTCATGTAAAAAGCGCTTATATCTGAATGTCTGGGTCATTGTGAAGGTGGTATAACGAAGATCCTGTTGTAGGACTCCGGAATCACATCTCGTGGTCACAACCGTTGAAACAGCCTGCGGAAGTTTTGCGAATTGACACAGCAGACTTTCGGGAATTTTCTGTGTACTTGTGAAACCCAGGGGGAAGCAAAAGCGTTCTGAAATAATCTTCATCTGGAGGAAAGCCAAGTCCTCTTGTTGCACCGATCCAATCTTTCACCTTCGTACTTCGTGGGGAGATTAAATAAATCGATCGAGATGGCCAAGCACAATCTAGATATCCTCACTGAGTTGTTGAGACTATTTCTCTCAACTTGAGATCTCTTCCCTTCTTTCCAGAGGACTCGAGAATAGATATGAAAATGAAATTTCGAAATAACAACTGATTCCACCCAGAAAAGCTTACCCTTTCGCATCGAGATATTTGAAACGAGGGGTAGCTTGACTGCTTGAGAGAGCAAGGATCCAGGTAGTCGAAGCATAAATGCTATCCGATTGGAGGCATTTGATGTTCTGGTCCTCGTTCTCGCTGCCGTACCAATAGCAAAGCGAGCGGATGCGTGAGTATATAATATGGATGTATTATAGGAGGAACCTCTCAAGAGCCCTCTTCCAGATCGATCCATTTCTACCATGTGAATACGCACAAAACAATCACATTCCAGCCGGCTCCTGTTCCTGGCTGCCGCTGGCAGCGGCAGCTTTTCTTAAATCCCGTGACTGTGACCGCCAGCCATATCTTTTGAAATCATAACTGGAACTTTGGCTTCTGGCAATACCACTCAAGGCATATACTCAGCCGGGTTGCCTTGTGACGGCTGGTTTCCGCTCTTGAGGCGGTGCGTATTCCTTTTTGTTTTTATTTTATTTTTATTTTTTTTGCTTAGGAGCTTCGAAATCAGTTGCTAAAGACTTTCTGCGCTTCGGCATAGTTTCCCCTCTGTCTCTGGTGAATTCTGCATCACTAAGAATTTAAACAAGGCCAAAGGGAAGGAAAGAAGCTCATGCCTCATGATTTCGATCCGCTCTGGCATTGCTCTTCCCATGGTCTAACCAAGGGCGTCATCCTAATACCAACAATTAGTACTTCAATTCTTCCGACAATGGAAATCACGAACCAACAACGCCAACATTTTTTTTTGCCTTGCACTTTTTGTCCCTAGCTTCGGCTTCCTTCAGAGCTTGACATGGATCAGGCAGTATGACGATATGAGGGCAGGGTTACCGTTCAACGCATCTCAACCCCTTAAACGCCGCAACAGCTTGAAAATAGAACAATCCCAATTTGAAAGATTTTTACTCTCCATGCAAATGATTTTCATTCGACGCCCTTCATATAGTTTTCATTTAAAATTTTTCTTTTGGCTCATGCCAACATGGCGCCATGAAAAAGGAAGTGTATATCAGACAATAACCTCCAAGATTGATCAACCAAGTTAGCTGATTCCGAAGCTAGTCTCGATCGCGGCTTTCTTGTGAGAGAGATAGTCTCGCAAACCGTCCCTGCAATGAGAGATATTCTCTGTTGGTCTTTGAAACGACACCAGAACCGGAAGCCTGGGACGGGGAGGAGAATCAACCACCCCGCGCTATGAATCCGTGGGGAGACCATTTCGAAAGACACTCACTTACCAAAGGGTTATCGCCTCTCTGCCCTTTTGGTGACATTCCGTGGGGTGTATTCCCAAAGAGACGCGGAAGGAGGAAGGCGCTTATCAAGAAAGCACCTCTCGATTCGGGATCCAGCTTTGAGCGTGGAGGTCCACGCGCAATGCCCATCGAATTGGTTCATGAAGGTTTCTTTCTCACCTCGCCGAAGATTACCAAAAATGGGTTATCATGCAGACCTCGTGTTCTCGCAAGTTCCTGAGTGATTCCGTAAACAAGGTAATCCCAAGACTTCTCGCTCTCGTTTCACTCTTTTTTTAAAAAAAAAAAAAAAAAAAATTGCCCTCCCAATCGGATCGCAAGCACGTTTGCGATTCCCAAATTGATTTTGTTCAAATTTGTAGAATTGTAATCCGGATCCACGGTAAGATTTTTAAGGCTCTCCCCGAGCCCAGCCGTCCAAGCCCTCGGGGACGAGGCGATTATTCATATTACGGGGCACCAGCGTCCCTGATTGATCGACAACAATGGCTTTTCGTTGAATCAGAAGGCGAGCCGGGGCCTCAAGCTCATATCCCAAAGCGCTCCCTCAGATTGTCTCTCATTCCATGAGATCCATTCAACTGCACCGATCTCGCTAGAGCGCCCAACAAAAAGGACAAACTGAGAGATCGAGACTTTGCCGCTCAAGTATTACGCCAGCGAGCGAGCAATTGGACAATTGTTCCTCTCATGATCTCATCGAAGTATGACCAACTTCGGTTCCATAATGCGATCTATTAGTCCGATTTCAATATGCGGCGAATAGAAACGATCCGCAGGGCGTTAAGGAAATTGCTACTATTGGCAAGGGGTGGATGATATTGACTCGGTTGTGGGTTTGGATTCGTAAAAGCAATCGCAACCGTTCGAATTCTATATTGACAGATTATACCACCTTCAGTAATATGAGACGTATCAGCCGGTCAATCGCTTCCCTCCAACCGAAATCGCGACATGGATGACCGCGACTGAGAATTTCCAAACATTCTCATCGCGTTGTCGCAGAGAAGAAGGTGACCCGAGATGAGCTGACGGTGGAGAAATACTACGGTCTACCATATTCATCAGTGACCATTATTACTGCGGAGCATTTACTACCTTAGACAATGTAAGAATTAACTAGTCCGAATTGAATGTTATATTCCTAGAATCAGCGTGGATGTAGGAGCCACGGTCGCAGTGCGTATGCGTTTAAAAAAATCGTGGTAGTTGCGTGGTTTGGCACAACGACTTGCCAAAACAGGCAGCAGCCATGAAAGCTACCGCAACACGAGAAAATGCCTGCTCGTTACCAGCTTCCTCCTTGGACATTGAGATCACACTATTTTTACACTCATCGAGATAGGGTTATACTCGTCAACTACGCAATTCAAATACCGTTTCCCTGGTCTTCGCACTTAGGACCCAAGCCTCCAGGCTTCTATAGTTTAATCTTGGGGGCAGGCCTCAAAGTTAGCTTTGCATGAATCCATGATTACGCGAGAGTCAACGTCTCAGACGCTCCCGTCGACGTATCGATGCCCGCTGCATAATATTATAGAAACAAAACAAAAATGTACCTAGTGAGACAAAAAATATACGGCTCCGCACCAGACTTCCTTATGCAAGTTCGTGGGAAAAAGAAGAGGCTGTGATCGTCATGTTTGGCAGGCAGCTAAATAATTCGTGTTCTTGGCTGTTCACCATCAAAGCAGCTCAGTACGAATTCGAAGAATGGAGCAAATGCTCTACAATTGCGACGTTCCTAATTTCGAGTAACGGACCGTAGATACTACCTAACATATGCATATATGTGTGCACAAAGCGGTTGGATTTGTATTCAATCGTGTCCATTCCACATTTTTTATTATTAGAACATGTGGAAATAACCCTTCGGAAGGTGATATAAAATCGAATCGAACTCGGGAAGGCGATGCGGCCCTCCCGACGACCTGCATGCTCGGGAAGATATCTTGAGAAAAACAGAGCCTCCGGGAGAGTATTTCCATTTACACAGGATATCCTTGAGTTCCGATTACCTGTGCTATCAAATTTGCTAAACTAGTTGGATCTGGAGAGTTGCATATACGAGTGGTCCAAAAACAATAATACCCCGTACGACACAACTGCCTTTCGGGGTATGGTCTTGAAAGTTAGCGTGACACAACTTTTTAGAAGCCTGTAGAACTGTACGATACTATTCAGCCGTAAAAGAAAGACCAAAAAAACAAGCGTCTACTGCAGCCTCGTGGTTGGCGCGATCTTCCATGGGAATACGGAAAGAAACTACAACTGTTGCGTCACAAAGACTTTAATTTTGCATATAAACCGTCCATATGCAAAGCGCGCACAATCTATATTTAAACAGCAAATAAATATTATTTAATCAAGTATGAAATAACAGCGGGATGAATAAAGCTCACACAATGTTGGAGATTGTACTTAATTAAAGCTGTTTCTGTCCTTAGTGTCAAATTCTCAATCGATCTAGCGAATTCGTGACGGTTTGAACTAAAACTGTGGAATACCGGTCGAATCAACTGGATCGATAGCATCCGCATTTGGGGAAGAAACCATACTTTTGTATCATCATAAACACTATGGCGTCTCTTGGCAAAGAAGAAGCTAGAAATTCGAATCAACGGTTCAAGCCATGGCCGAGCGGTCACCGCAAAGGGGTCATAAAAAATGCAACAACCCTTGACTTCGAATAAGAAAATTAGACGGGGATATACATACGTGGACAACGAGGCCGTTGAATGGACTGAGACATCAGAATAGCGAATCTATCCGGAGACTTTACGCTCTCAACACGTCTAGAAGGGAAAAAAAAATTAACTAATAATTTTACTGAATGTGGAGTATATCTGATCACTACAAAGGGCTGGACGCCTTTGAGATCCCGTCCCTTCAGACCCTGCATATAAACACGTCTGCCACGCACATGTCGAAGCTTAGCTCTGCCCGCTTGGAAGAGGAGAATACTTGATGGACTATATCGACGGAACGGGTATGGTGGCGTATATGCTTGTACTATCGACCCGATAAGCATATGAATGACCAAAACCCAGCCTCTCCGAATTTTTTGATTGGCGCATTCCCAGAAAAGCTTCTCCTCCATGCCGCCTTTTCAGTGTAGTCACAGAGAATAAGTCATAAGATACCGCATGGATTTGATAATGATCATCAAAAAGCTCGCTGCAAAGATGTCTCCGTGGGGAGACGGCACAAATACGACCTGAGCTAACCCCGTGCTATTGTCTATTGGAATGCAATCGTTCTATGTCTATTACTTTTCGCAAATTTCTCTCGGATTCTCAATGAGGTGGGTAGGGTCTTTGAGACTGCTTCTATTCGTCGGAAATCGCATTTTCACAGTTTGCCGTCGCAAAACTGTACGACTGCATACTTGCCACTCCAGGCCCATTTGCGTTTCCCCGTCTCCTCTGCGTTATCCAGGTCCTCCTTGCGAAGTCTCTCATCCGTGCCGTCCGGCAATCCCACCACAACATCCGCTTTGCAAGTCCTCAATGCCAGGGTTCTACAGCCGCTTCCTTTGCCAATAGGTCCGAGAGCGACTTCAAAAGGCGTTGTCGGGTTCCACGCAGCCTTAGGGAAGGTAAAGGAGTTAGTGAAACAAGTATCAAGCTCTTGCTGTAGGGAATGGCTCGTACATCACCGGTCAATTTTCTATAATTAAGATCGCCTTTGTATATTACCAATTCGCTCTCCTTGAGATCGGTCCATAGACTTTGATTCTCTTCTTTTGCGAGACTCCAGAATGGGTCCTGCAAAGTCCAATAAGGACTCGGTCTGATGGTCAATTGGCCTTCCGCGTGAAACTGGGCCAAACTTGCGAATAGACTCTTGACTGCATCGACATCTTCGGGTTTCATCTCACGTTTTTGCTCTTCATTTTCGTTTTGATTGATGAAAAACTCGACAGGGTCTTGCAAAGCGTTGAGTAGGATGCCAAAGTCCGAAGGTAGCACGTCGCTGACAAACCACGGATGGCTCTTCGGGTGCAAGACGATGCTGGTGGCCAAACCCTGAGACAGTAGATATCCGGCGAGGTATAGGTCGACGAAGAGTTCGAATCCGGAGTTATCCAGGACGATATCCACCCTCCTGTCTGATTTTGATTCTTTCAAAGAGGTCAAGAGCTTGAACACTTCATCTAAATCATTGGCGAGAATGTTCTTCTCGGATTCCTTTCGCGCGTGAGAACCTTGGAGGGACTGTATGTCTTCATAGGAGATGGTAGTGAGGAGAGATAGGTCGGTAGCATTGCCCCACAGACAGATCAAAAAGATTTCATGAAACAAGAGGCGAGAGGTGTCATCGGTAAACGTGGAAGGGTTTGTGACGGAAGAGTAACGGTGGGCTAGTTCCAGGATGGCCGGTAGGGACGAACGGAGGGTTGTTAATTTGGAGCCGAGGAAGACGTCGAAGTCCTTCCATTTGGTCGAAGTGGTAAAGTAAGTTGCTATCCGCCTGCCCAGTCGGTCAGTAATGTCAATAACTGGGAATGACAGGGCAAAGATGAGTACCTATAGAGGTAGCATTCTGCGAATAGCCAAGAGACTTGCAACCATCCAGGCTCACCAAATTTTTTCAAGGCATCGTTGTAGTGGGCGACATCGGGGAGTCCGTCGTCTATTAAGGGTCTGGTAAAACGCAAATTAACACAATCGTTCGTAATTCGCTCTTCGCTCGTCGCTCGGTGGGGTGTCGAAAAAAAAGCTAGAGAGGGCATACGTTAAGACGCGGTTATGTTGGACCTCGTATTTTAGCTTGGATAGAGCTTCGACGATTTTGCGACCTTCCTTTGTTTTGAGCTCATCACTGGCGCCGGGTATCGCGCGAAAGACAGCATCGATAGCTTGAGTCTAATCAATGAACAATTCAGCAGGAGCGAATATAGCTATATGTTTTTATATATGTAAATGGAATGCGTACTATTATGACGGGCCAACGTTTGTAGAGTGAGGTGTAAGCGAAGGAGGTCTGGTCCGCCGTCATGTACGGTGCTATGCACTATCCATCAGTATCCCTGAGAACAGACTGTGGCGATTCAGAGGAAGAACTTTTTGAGTCACGTACGAACATTCTCGCAAATGGCAGTAGCATCAGCCATTGTTGGGGTACTAGATGTTCTCTGATAAGATGAGAGGCTGTTGTTGGGGTTGTCGAGGTGGGATGGTTGCGAGTGGGATGCGCAGAGATCACCAGCTTATCGATAACCACCGAACGGACCAAACAACACCGCCAAAACAAAAGCGAGTTAGTTTAACTCTGAGCAGAGGAGCTTCGGCATGTCGTCGCTATGACCGCAGCACCAGTCGCGCAACCCCAGTCCCGTTCAAAGTTGATTGGTTCTTTCTCAACCGGTTGGATGTTGTGTTTGGCCTGGGTCATAGCTGCTGCGAGCTGCGTGCCCCAAGCAATTAGCTCCGAAAACTGTTACTCTGTTGCTATTGATTTGATTTTATAGTACTGCTCACGAGACTGGTTTTTGTGATCCTTCCTCATTTCGCAGCCGGTCTATTCCGCAGGACAAACCCCACCTGAGCTGGAACTCGCTGTATACGCACTCTATCTATCGTATGAGCAGAGGGCTCTCTATCTCTCTTCTTCTCTTTATCTATCTACTCCTGTAGTCTCGTGGGCGCTGCTATTCTTCCTTTTCTTTCCCCTTCCATCCCCCCACCCTCAGCTGACCGACCGACCGCAAGACCGCGAGACGATGAGGACGATGCCCTCGTCATAGTAGTAATCAATCAAATAGATAGACGCATAGGCCCATCCAATAAATACCTCTCTCCGAACACGTTCTCACACCGTATTCGCACACACATATACGCTACCTTCCACAAGCTCACCACCCTTTCCGAGCATCATGGCGAAACCTTCTTCCCCGCCGTCAGATACCGATCTCGCCGGTGCGGTCCGCTACGGCGGCCTCCTGCAGGTCCTCCGCTTGATCTTGTTTCTTCTCTACTTTTCTGCCGGTAGTATCGCGTAAGTTCTACTTGCATTTAAGCCTTCCTTCTCCCTGATCTGCCCATTTTTCGCCCCTCCGCTTTTTTTGTTTTTCAAAAACTGCCCCTGCTTAGCGCTCGAGTTCCTGAGGGAAAAAAACGCCCCAAAAAATTGACATGTGAAAATCTCAATATAGAATCGTAGCGACGCAATTCATCGGAGCTCCCCTGTATTTTTACAACAAGGACTGGTTCTACGCTTATATCGCCCTCACCAAACAATCCTTCGGCACTCTCGTCACCACCGGCACCCAGTGGTGGACTCCTACCGTCATTCGCGTTAGTGGTGATAAATCAGTCAAGGGTCAGATCCGTATTACCCAAGATGGCCTCCTCGAATGCGACTTTCCCGAGCGCATGGTCTTCATCGCAAACCACCAGCTCTACTCCGACTGGCTTTACATCTGGTGGATCGCATATTCGGCTCGGATGCATGGCGCCATTTACATCATCCTCAAAGAATCCCTCAAGTGGGTCCCCATAGTAGGGTGGGGGATGCAGTTCTACGGCTTCATCTTCCTAGCTCGAAAATGGGACACCGATAAGAAACGCTTCCAGCATCGTTTGCAAAAGCTTGCCGCCAAGGATCGAAAACCGGCCGACCGTTTACCAATGTGGCTGCTCATTTTTCCAGAGGGCACCAATATGTGTCCGAATGCCAGAGCTGCCAGTCAAAAATACGCCGATAAGATTGGGATAGTATGTCTACCTGACAACGGATATCTTAGATTTATTGTTGAACTTTTTTGAGCTGACCCAAGCTTCCGTTATAACAGAAAAACCTCGATCACGTCCTTCTTCCACGGGTCACCGGTCTCCAGTACTGTCTCCAGCAGCTCGACGAGTCCGTAGAATGGGTCTACGACTGCACCATGGCCTACGAAGGCATTCCGTACGTATTCTCCCTCCACTTTTCTCAGCTACGAACAACCAGCTGACCATTCATTTCAGTCGTGACAAATACGGTCAAGACATCTTCACACTCCGAGCGCAATACCTCCAAGGTCGACCTCCAAAATCTGTAAACTTACATTTCCGCCGATTCCGCGTCTCCGAAATCCCCTACAACGACACGGCCGAGTTTGAAAAATGGATGCGAGCTCGCTGGACTGAGAAGGACCAGATGATGGAGACCTATATGCAAACCGGAAGGTTGCCGGGAGACGAAGAAGAAGTTCAAGTCCTCAGCAACGGCGGAATCGAGAAACCAGGCAAAAAGGTCGGGAAGACGGAAACCAAGAGAGGAAATATCATCGAGACCGAAGTGAAACTTAGAAGTTGGCTCGAGGTACCAAGAGTGTACGCTGTTTTGGGGTAAGATCCATATTGACATGAAGAAAGAAAAAACGAATCCTATAAAGTTGAAAGGTTTAATGGCTAATTTAGAGTATTCGCGTACCATAGAGCTACGGGGTTAATGGCCAACGTTGTATCGAAAATGTGGGCCGTCGTATCGATAGCTACCGGCAGCCGCGTCAAAGCACAGATTTGATTTTTTATTCCACTAAACCGATACGATATCGATAATGATTTGTCCTCTCGATACCAGTTGTCGCATGAAATTTTCTTTGTTCATTCATTCCTTGGGTTTTTAGTTTGTCTTTAAATTGGGTCTGGCACAAACAATTAATTGAGAAAGAGAAGCATTTGTCGAGGTTTCTGGATGTCGGTATCGAAATTATCGCTGCATAACGACTATCCAAGGCATTGGAACTGTGATTCTCTGACGCTAATAGTCTCTTTTGTTCATTGGTGCTTCGCAAGGTTTTATCGGACTGGGAAAATGCGGAAACAAAACTTTGGGTTCGGAAAATTATAAGACCGCCAAAAAAAAAAAAAAAAAGGATACCCTCTTTCCTTTCATAATGTTATTATGCTGTTCAAATGAGTTTGCCTCAGGATAAAATGTACATCTTCAGAAAGCAGAAAAAGGGGCGCATTGAGGAGCTCTTTCTGTTCTTTTTATTCTTTCTGTTTCGCTTGAACCTTCGAATGTCCCTTTCGTTCAGATACCACTCGGATCGATTGCTGTTGTTCGGTTGTTTATGATCATGAATGTATGATAGTCGTTCTCGCCCTCCCTCCTTATTATTCTCAAATATCGATATAACCGATAGTATGGATTTTCAAAAGACTACAACATATGTGAGCGACCTCTTGGTAATTGAAAACCAAATATAGGGTTTTGTTGGTATACCTTCATATGCCGAGGCTTTGGCATGGCTTGAAGCTTCATCCTCACAACATGAATACGACCTCTCTTCCCCCCTCCCCATCATGCTACAGCGACATCTCCCATGGTCTCATAGATCCTCAGAGACGTCCATTGTACCCTCCTTTTCCTCCTTTTCCTCCCTAACTTGTCTGTTTGCCTGTAAATTCTTCAACAGCTTCTCTTTCTTCCTCGAGACCGTCTCATCTATATTGAAATCTCATTAGCACCTCTGGGCGACGCCGAACATGTCCAATGCAACGAAGATGTAGTGCTAACCTCTCATCAATACATCTCCGCCTTCTTTACCCGCCTCCTCTAGTATCCGCTGAGCGACGTACGCTTTATTCCTTAGTAGTTTTCTGGATTTCTTCGAGGATAGGCTGTGATTTGCGGTCGCATTGGTCTTTGAGATGCGTTTTAGGGTATGGGAGGGTTTCACTTTTGGCTTGGCCTTTGGCTTTGAGGCACTCGGGCGATTGGGGTTATTCTTATTCGCCATTTTGATTTGGGTGGATCGAGGAGGTGATGGTGTCGATATAGAGACTGTGATGGGATGGTTGGGATTGTGATTGAATTTGTCGAGCGACAAGAAATTTTTTGGTTTTCTGCGGCGAACCAGTGCCGAGAGGCGACGGAAAGAGTGCGGCAGGCAAGCTTTGGCGGTTTCGGTGCGGCGACGGATTAGTCATTCGCGTTCACGTTCACCCCCACGATACACCAACACCAGTACATCATTTGCGGCATTTGATTGAATCACGAGAGTTCGCGACCCGCGACGGCCAAAAGCGCAGATGATTTTTCTGACATTTCCCGTTTCGAAAGTGCTGATGAGTCAGTCCGGATGCCGTTCTTCGAGACGAGATCTCGATTCGTGGTGTGATTTCTGTAATGTGCCGGACCAGGGTTACGACTACCAGCTCAATCCTGAGCTGGCAATGCAAGTCGGTCCGCGCGAGATTGGTATGCTTATTGACGGATCCGCGTCCTATCATCAATTTGCGGGGAAGTTACTTAGTTTTGTTATCGAGCTCGGAGCTTCTTAGCATCGACTTTTGCAGAGCTTCTCACCATGGACAATTCTGCTATGGCCTGGTATTAGTTCCTGGTTACGAAAATTGAATATTTAAAGGCCTTTGATTCCGCGACATAATCCAAGATAAATCCCATCTCTCCTAACATTATCTGCAAATAATTCTCTTATTCGCAAACATTGTTAAAGGTTTTTTGTCTTGCAAAGCTATCTTTGGTTCATATCCGTCTTATTCATTTGGCTCCGCTAAAAATTGCAACATGGACAACACCAAATCCGCCCATGTCAATGCCATTGCGGAAACCAGGCACTTGGTGACCGGTATTCATTCCCGCTCTTTGATGCCTGTTTCCTTGTTCCATCTTGCACATATAAAAGACCCATAGAGACTAATGACTGTAGGGGTGAAACTCGAGGAACTCTACAAGAGGAATGGCGAAATCGGAAAACACCTTGTTCCGATCCTCAAACGCCTCGAAGAGGCCTCAACTGAGAAGGAAAAGCTTCAAATCTTGATCGAGGAGAGGGCTAAGCTTCTGAAGAAAGATGTCAACATTGATACTCAGTTTTTTGAGCATTTTGACAGCTCTTCTGGTACTTTCCCCATTCCCATATGTTTAGGGTATCACCACATCTTTTGGTCGATAGATTGATAATAGTGACCTATTAGATGTCTTGGCTATGTCCAAGATTGACCCAACAATCTCCGATGCGGTATTCAAACATACGCGTGTTCGAGCGGAAGAAAGCATTTGTAGACGTAAGTTTTAATCTTCTTTTTCACTCTTTTTCTTTTGCAAAAGGGAAGCTAATTAATACAATATTTGGTCAGAACTTAATAAATCCAAATATGCTACCCTATTTAGCAGTATTTTCCAAGAATGGATGACGTTTGAAGGAAAATCTGCCATCCCCAACCTCGAAGATGACGATGCAGATGACATCAAGACCCCCAAATCCGATGAGGATTCCACAGTGGAGTTTCCCATCAGCCGTCCCGAGAAAGTCGCTCAAATGGAAGAATTGCAAAAAATAATCTTTGCACCAAATCCTATCGCGAAACCCGAAGAGTACATTAAGTACCTCGAAGAACTGTTCAAAGAAGCTGAAGAAGATGCCAAGAAAAATGCACCAAAGAAACCTACTTTGGACCTTTCGCTCGATGATGATGATATCTTTCGAGACGATGAAGTGATGCCTGAACCTGGCGATGAGGATGGCGAAGGTAAAACCAACTCGACAGATAGTGACCCGGATAATTATCTTCACAATTATGTTTCCAGACACGAAAGTTTCAAACTGAAGAATCTGAGAAACACGATTGGAAGATATGGCGGCACTCTCCGCAAACACGAAAGGCTTCAGAAGCTTGACGTTAAACAAGCAATCCACGGTCTTGTGAGCGGAGAATTGCTCACCGAAGCGAAAAAGACAGCCTGCAAAGAAATTCTCCTCAGCGATGTCATTCTTGAGGAAATCGCAATGGTTTTGACTTTGCGACTTCGCGAGATTGAGAATTGGAAGTATGCGGACCCGGCTATTCAATTGAATTTTAGACGTCATTTGAACGGAAAATATCGTTGCTATGCTGATGAGCCTCTCCTTGATGCCATCTTTTTGCAATGGATCGGAGTTAAATGGGGAATGGAGGTATTTCTAGGCCGATAACCCTAATGAACAGCATCCGATAAGCTGACAAGAAGTGACTATAGCTGCGTAGAGTTCTAGAAATCTTGCATCAAAGCGCCTCATGGGCCCGCCCAAAGGATCCGATAGATGCCGCTCGAGTAAGTTCCTTACTGCAGAATCTTTCCTAAGTATCTAGAGAATATAACTTAATACCATTCTCTTTCCCAACAGCAAGAAGTCAGGACTATGATGATTCCAAGAGAAGAAAAGAAAATCTCATTAGATTCTATCGCAACGCAGCGAAAAAAATTCATGAAGGAGTTCTTCTTGACCCTCCTCCCAGAAAGCATCTACGACTTCCGTGCCTACAACGAGGATGGCCAATTAGCAGACCAAGAAAAAAAGGACAACGAAAAGATTCGTCGCGCTAGAAATGAAGAATTGAAGCAAATGCTGCTTCAACGTCTCCTCATTGACAGACAATATTCTGAAGCTATTAATCCCGGTAAACAGTTCACTGTGGTCCAAGCCGATGCTTACCGATTCGCTCAAAGTCAAAGCCACGAAATTATTCTTGCTTTGATGAAATTTATCGGGGTTCCCAAAACTTGGCTCAAGTTCTTCGAGACCTTTTTGAAGCTCCCAGCTTTGGTAGGAGGTTGGACGTCTCCAAGAGAGAGTAAGAGAGGCGTACCAATCAGTCACCCATTGGGATTGGTTTTCGGAGAGGTTCAGCTCTTCTTTATGGAGTTTGCTGTTAACCGTGCTACTGGCGGGAGACTGGGCGTTTTCAGGGTCAGTACGCTTACAATCATACAGTGTCTTACATAAAGGACTGACGATATTTGTAGATGCACGATGATTTTTGGTGGTGGGGTTCCGATGAGAAAGAATGCGAAGTCGCCTGGAAGACGATTGGCCAGTACTCCGCTCTGGCTGGCACTGAGTGGAATCTCGAGAAGAGCGGCTGCGTCAGGATGTCAGCTAAGCCGACCAATATTGACATTTCTGGTAGCACTCTTCCATCAGGAGATATCTCCTGGGGTTTTATAAAACTCGGCTCCGAAGGTGTGTGGAAGATCAAGGATGACGAAGTTGACAAGCACATCAAGGAAATGAAAATTCAGATGGATTCACAGAAAAGCATTCTGGGACTCATTGATGCGTATAATAGGTTTGTTGGCAATCCAATTTCCGATCGTATCGGATACATGCTCATAATTTTCTTTCCGCAGATACATGAAGTTTTTCGTCCGCAACTTTGGGAAGCCTGCTCGTGTGTTTGGCAAGCAGCACGTTGAACAGATAGTCACAGCAGTCAACAAGATTAATGCTTCAATCATTCCCTCCGAATACAATGGTGACTTTGTCTCCTACATCAAATCTATCGTCAAGTCTCGTTTTGGGCATGAGCTTACCGAAGAGCCTCTTACCGCTTGGATTCTCATGCCTGTAACCCACGGCGGTCTTGGGGTTCGCAACGTTTTATTCGATATCAACCCGATCCTCAGAGCTTACACTTTTGAAGAAGAAGACCACGAGGCATCAAAGAAATACGACGATCTCTACCATCCTCGTACTTTCAAGCGATGTTTGAAAAAAGATAAGATTGAGTATGAAACGGCAAAGGAAGCCTGGCTCAAGAGGGCTAGACCTATCAAGGGGGCTTGGGAAAATGATATCCCCGATGAGTGGTTCGACGGGATGGAGGAATGGCTCGCCTCTCGTGATACCGCCAGGAGCTCTCGCCGTCGCAGACAGCAACATCCCTTCTTGACCTTTGAAGAGTTTATCTTGGGTCGTCAGAATAAGTTTACATATTGGGGTGAAGTCTGGAGCGAATTGTCCGAGACTCCAAATAGTACTCGCAGATTCCAATTCCCAGATAGGATCTCAAAGGCATTACTAGCGAGTACTATTTGCACTCACGATAGCAATTGGCTGAAGCCTAATTATGATAAGACCAGCCCATATTGGAGGAGCTTCTTGTTGAGCTTTGGAGAGCAGCTTTTGGATGCTTTTGGTGACTTCAAGCTTGTAGATGAGGGACGGCTACCCGTTGCCATGATTGACATCTACACCAATTTGAAGACTAAATGGGATCAGTGAAGAGAAAAGAGGAGAGACGAAAGCTATCAAAGCCTGTTAGATTGGTCAAATGTAGTCTTGATGACAGGTCTGTAGCTAAATGAGCGCTGGGCGCGTTGAATGTTAAATATCATCATTATTCTTTGCATCTTGAATTTGAAGTCCTTCTTCCATCCACCTTGCTGTTTCCTGCACCATCTACATATCATCATCCTCCGAGATCAATAGACTGCATCCTATTTAGTCAAATCGAGTGCATCGTGGATTCAGAATCTCAGAATGAATTCGTTGACTTCACCAGATCGTCCCACACGCTGCTCTGTCGATGACGTTTCTTTCCCTCCCATTCCCTCCCATATGTTCTACAAACAACATCCCTGCGAGTACGATCTCAAACCAAACAGCCATCAGACCACTGCGGCTCTTCGTTCTGCTGTTTACGTAGCCGAGATCAAGCTCCAAACCGTACGTTCTTTGCCTTTCTTGCTACCTTAGCTGCGCATCAGAGTTAGTTCATGGAGATTATTCGTGATATCTAACACCATCGTTATTTTATCTGATAGTATCGCGAGCACATTATCGGCCTCGATCAGAAGATCGAAAATCTCGAGAGGTCTCTCGCCGAGATCAGTACTACAGCTCGTGCGAGCGACGAGAGACGCCAGCGTCTTATCGAGAAGCTTAGAGCTGCCGTCCTAAGGAACCAAGAACTGATCCAGCAAATCGAAGCTTCCCGAGAGAAAAGCGATGTGCTTGAACAGAAAGTCGATGACCTTTTGGAAACAAACGCACAATCCTATCGAACCATCCAAGAATATAGACGCGAAGCCGCATATTTCCAGAGCGAGGAAGCCAAAGCGAAGAGAGCTAAAGCTCAACGAGATTCTCAACTTTTGAAAGATTTAGATGAGAGAATCGGAGCCGCTGAAAATGCTCTCGCCATCCAGAAGTCCGTTGATGACGTCTTGAAAGTCGCCGCCGACCTTGGCCACACCAAGTTGGCCAAAGCGGGTGAAGATTCTGACTATACAATCGTGCAAAACCCGCCGATCCGTGCTTACACCGCCAACCATCCACAGGTCAGTGCGCCAACCCACACACGTTCTTCTTCTAAGGTCAATGTGAATGTTGTTGAAAAGTGGAATTACGAGAATGACGGATTGGATGATTCGGATGACGGAATTGAGATCTCTATCGAATAGATCTAGTTATGTGGTCCCGGACGCTGAACTCATATTCCTGAGACGCCCCCTCGTGGTTTATACGGAACGCTTTGTGGTCGCTTTTGTGCTTTATAAGCATCACCTACCACATTTTATTGGCTCCCTTTCGGTTGCTTTTACGTTTTTCTGCTATTGTGGTTTTGTCTCTTTTGGCGTCCTTTTGGTGGGTTATCTTCTGATCCTTAACATTCACTGATAATTTGGATCTTGGATCTTTCTCTCTTAACATCCGAACCCAGAATCCTATGGCAACAAGTCACGCATACTAGTCAAACAGACATATCATCATAGAAAAATGAAATAGCTTTGTACAAAAAGCAACAGAAATATGTATGTACAACAAGCTGTGGTCAACACGTGGGCTTCTTCCCGTCCATTCAATATTTACAATTCTGAGGGCAAAACCCTCGTGTTTATTTACAAGCACTGGTAGTAGTATGGGTTTCCAACCTGGCAAGTTGTTCCAGAGACACACTGGGTAGGACCCTATAGCGATTGCGTTAGTTTGTGATATTCTGATAAGAGGGATTGTTTGGAGAAACTTACAGTCCAGCCGATACCACCGCATTGTCCGTAGTGAGACTGGGTACCAGTAACAACAGGTGCAGAAGTAGTAGAAGCTAAGAAACGTTAATAACGGCGGTCAATAATCTTGAAATTTGGGGGCTTACCAGATGTTGTCTTTGGTGTCGTTGTGGGGGTAGTTGTCACTTTTGTGGTAGTGGTCTTTGTTGTGGTGGATGCAGTGGTGGTCGATTTAGTGGTGGTCGATGGAGTAGTAGTGACTTTGGTGGTGGTGGATGGGGTCGTTGTGACCTTGGTGGTAGTCGTGGTGACAGGAGTTGTGGTAGTCTTTGTAGCGCCGGTGGTGGTGGTGCCGCTGGCGGTTGGTGGAGGGCTGCTACAGCTTGGATTGCCGTAGAAGATTCCACGACCATTGGTTCCAACAAAAACACGTCCGTAGACCTTGTAGTCAACAGCAACCTTGTTGGCGCTGGCAGATCCGAATCCTAGGGCGTCATTGATTCTGACCCAGTTAACACCACCGTCGTCGGTACGGTAAACGCCAGAAAGACCGTCAATGGTGAAGAATCCGGCAATGGACCAGTAAGCGCCAGATGTCTTGGGTGCTCCAAGATCGAAGTCTCCACCAACAGTGGGGCCACTGATCTTAGTGAAAGAAGATCCGTAGTTGGTGGTTCTATAAAGACCGTCACTGGTGGATACCCAAACGTCACCAGCAAGGGTAGGGTTTGGTACAATCTTGACGACTGCAGTGGCGCTACCTAGGGTAGCTGTAGCCTTGAATGTCAAAGCTCCATCGGTGGAAAGGTAGAAGGAGTTGGTAGAACCACCATAGAAAACGGTTTCATTGCGCTTATCAGAGGCAATGGCAGCACCGGCAGGAAGTGAGCTGATGGTGGTGAAGGCATTGGTGTATTGGGATCGGATGATGCTTCCGCTGCTTGGGCTCCAGAGTACGATGTCTCCGTTAGCCGACAAGGCAATAGTGCCGGCAGTACCTTGATTGGCGGCATAGATGAGATTCCAAGTCACACCGCCATCACCAGAGTTGGCTAGTTGCTGTGCGTTGGAGCCGACACGGAACATCTGGAGTGGGCTGTTACCGGCATAGTCGATAGATGTAGTGCCGCTGAAGAGGACGTGGAACTGGTCGGTTGCGGTTTGGACGGTGTCAAGATTCTTGTGGAGGAAACCACCAGCATCGTACATGCCAGAGAGTAGGATGCCAGGTCCTGATGGTGGAGAGAGAAGGTCCTGGATGGCGGTTTCTTCGATGCCGTTGGCCATGACTGAGATGCTGACATTTCTTGACGTATCCCACTTGAGAAGATCTCGTCCACCAAAGATGGTAGCACCAGTACCGTAAAGCCAGTGGTTGGAGTCAAATGGATCAATGACAAGAGACTCGATCATCCAACCGAGCTCTTCAAAGTTGGTATTTGTAGCATCGTAGATCCAAGGAGCGTTGGCGTAACTGATAGAGTAGTATTTATTCCTGGTTGGATAGCTAACCCACTCCCAAATACTAGTCCAGGTAGCACCACCGTTTGTGCTTCGCCAGAGGATTGAATCAGGCCACCATGAGTTCAAAGCGGCAACCATGATGGTGCCTGCCTTCTGTCTGTCAACAGCAAGACCTCCGAAACCGTAATAGATGTCACCACTGGGAGATGGTGGCGTGATATTGGTCCAAGCACCGGAGGTGATGTTGTATTTGTAAACGTATCCCAGAGTTCCGTCATATGGCCCGGCACCATTGGAATAACTGATATAAAGAACGTTCTCCAATGGAGAGAAAACACCCTTGTGTGGGATATAGCCAGTTGGTTGTCCAGCAATGGCAGTCCCTTAAACACTGTTAGCCTCAAACTTTCAAAGGTCCCGCTTTGAGACTTACATGTAGAACCAGCGTTAGTGCTGATGTAGACAGAGTTTCCAGTGTCTGCAACACCAGCGAAGATGCGGGGGGTAGCAACAGTCTTGCTGCCACCGCTGTTCTCATCGAAAGTCACCCAGGTGATACCGATGGTGTCTTGCTCGTAGACATTGGGGTCAGAAGCATTGGCTTTAAAGGTTCCAACGTTGGTGAAAGAAGAAACCTTGGCCCATGTGACACCATAGTCGGTAGACTTCCACAGGCCATTTCCAGAGCTGGCACCGAAGTAGATAATATTATTGGAGTGGGGGTCAATGGCAAGACGCTAGAGATTAAACTTGTAAGCTAGTGCAGCTCTACAGCAAAATAATCGAGATAGTGAACTTACCTCACCAACACCTCTTCCGGGCATATTGCCTCCAATCTTGAATGGCAAGGCAGTCTCGGACCAAGTATTACCTTGATCCGTTGATCTCATGATAGCGCCATTATTGGGATCCCAGTCGATCGTATACATACCCACAGCTAGGTACAAACGAGTCGGGTCAACTGGATCAGTAGCAAGAGAGTCGACACCCCAATGATTCCTGAATTCCGTTAAATTAGTATACAACAAGGACTATAGCTAACACAACTCCATTTAAAGGTTAAGGATACTTACCAGTTAGAATTACCCACACTGTCAAGCAATGGCGTCCAGGAGTCATCAGAGTTTAGTCTGTATGCTCCACCAATGTCTGTTCTGACATAAGCAAGATTTTTCTGCGCATTGTTGAAGATGATACCAGGAACGAAACCACCACCTCCTCCAATTTTAACATTCTTCCATGTGTGACATTGCGTTGGAGCCGCGGAAACAAGCAGCGGCGCTGCGAGAGCCGCTAATAAGGCGGGAACTGCCACCATATTTGCAAATGGTCAGAAGACAAATGGTTGCTGAAGTTGTGTCCTAAATCTTCGACGATATCCTGGGGCGTCCGCTGGATTTATAGACGATCACCAAGGTAGCCCCCGGTGCAAGTCCCTTAAGGACAATAACAAGAGGATCTTTAGCCTACCGGGTGCGTTTCTCCGGTGAGTTTAGAATCTCTCAAAGTCCCTATAGTCTCATAGCGATGACGACTCCACCTTCATGCGCGCCACGATGACTGCGGCTGGAGAAAATGGAAGAAAAATTCATGGTTGGCGAAAATTTGAAGGGTAATCTACCCGTTCCTCAAATTAGCAGTTGGTCATTTGCTCGAGAAATGTGGAACCATAGACCGCGAAGCCAATGACGAGGAAGGAGTGTCGACGGAGCCATAGTGTCCGACGGGACTCCGAAGCTTCTGGGACCTTTATTGACGCCATATTGTAGTCGTTCCTCGGTAACCACAGATGGCTTGAATTGTGGCCCGCCATATTCGAGACGCCCTCGCTGTTTTCTTTTGCTGTCAGGGACCCCACCAGCGCCGTCCGAGTCTCTTATCCCGCAAGGGGCGGAATAATTGAATGGTTCTGATCGGAAAAAAGAATGCACTCAGCTTCGAAAAGTATTCCTGGACAGTGCGCCGGGCTTGGGTGAATTTATCCAGAGGATCGCGTGGTGAACCTGACGTTCGCGACGGTGTCCATGGGTGCTGGTCGAGAATGACCTGGTACCGATCACATCCACCAAGGACCCAGGTAGACTTTTGATATCGAGCTTCGTTCCGTTGTGGATATCAGGCAGAATTGTTTGGTGCCGAGAAGCGAAATCGACGGTCATACGCCCTTCTCCACGAAGAGAATTCGGATATGGCACAGCACGACAACGGTTTCCAGTTCGAAAAATCTCGAAGGTTGCCAGATTGTGGAGCACCAGACGGAGTATGTTGATGACTTGAAACGTTAGTGCCTTGCATTGCACGGCCCGAGATCCGCCATTCTGGTTTCATCCCATCTCCAGACCCAACATGCAACAACGCAACACCCAATTCCGAAGAAAATCATCCTGCCAGCCTTTGACTCGTACACCAAGCTTCTTTTGTTTCTGGAATCTGGTAGTTTTGACGATTGAAGAGTTGAATAGACTGTATGTTTGCTTGCGAAGACTTTTAGGGCGTATAAATGTGAGTCGGCAAGAATGTCACTTCAGATACGCATGATGCAAGAATCAAATCATGTATGTTTACGATGTATAACAGTCATAAGCTTAGTTATCGGATCACTTAGTTTTTAAGCGGAGACGCGGCGAGCCCACTCAAATGCTAGGATTACAGGTTTCGAGTAAAAATTTGTGCCAATCACCAAAGTTACCCGGTAACATATCACCATATCCCTGGCCCATTCTTCCAAGTGGAGCACCATGATCCGCAATTGCAGGATATCAGCAGTTGGTCTGATTACTTCTCGGACTCTTGACACCCGTGGTACCGAAAACGATAGCGACTCAGCGGGGTATAATATCTGCCTAAATCGTCCCACGTAGTCGTCCCGAAACTAATCATAATCATACCTATTATTTACTACGCGAAAATCAAAGGCAATATCATTCTCCGGGTTTTTTTCAGAAAGTTTGATATTCTCCGCTTTTCTTGGTAATAAATTAGAAATCTCTTGATTTAACTGACAAGATTCTCTTGGGTTTTGATGCTGAGGAAGTCTCCTCATCTTCGAAGGTTTGAATGTCAATGTTTGGTCGAAAATCAGAGCATTGACATCTCGTTCCATATGGTTTCATTTTGGTCGATTATGTGACGAAATTGCTGGGTTGAAAGCAACCCCTCATTGTGAAATATGATTGTTCTTCCGCTCTTGTCTAATCCTTTGCTAAATGCGGTACTGCCGTACTAACTTGTGATATGTATGGTAAAATTTTTAGAAATAGTGAAAGCTTAGACGTTACTAATCTGAAAAATGATAATTTGAAACATTTTTGGCAATCGAGTATCTGTCTGGTGGGGACTGTAGCAGTTTCCAAGCCCGAGGTTAGCTCGTTGAAGATTGGCCGGTAACTATGTTACTAAAAGCTTCAAACCGTGGTTTTGAGACTATCTGAACCGATCTTGACACGGGATCTCCCCAGGGAAGCGTTTATCAGCGTGCATGCATGATTGCTTCTCTAAGTCTTTCACAAAGTCGTTTACGGACGGTTTTCCTATCTTGGAAACAACTCTCAAATTATGCGTCTATGACGACAACAGCTGGGCATCACATCATAATATCAATTGACACATACATGCATATATAGATTGCGATTGACTGGAAAATTAATGGGATGTATCTTCCTAGCATTTCCCAAAATTTCAATTTCTCCAATGCAAAACATTTACGGGTTACAAAGTGCCATTTATTTTTTTATTTGGATTTTTTGTAGTCATGCGTTTTAAACGATTTTCTGACCTCACTATAGTTTCCCTATAATGCATGGAGATTGAATTTTCTGGCGCCATCACACCTTGTCATCAACCGAGTTGCGTGGTACTAAATCTAATCTTATCAGTACCATCTCATCTAATCTAATCTAATCAGCACCGACAACAAAAACGGCCCGTTTCTGCCGCCAAAAACTATGACCACACGAGCGACAGTTCAAGCCGACGAAGAGTCATATTTCCACCAGCCGATCAACTGAAAAGGCCACCAATTGCAGACTTAATAATTGGCCCGCGGTTTTCTCTTCTCCTGGAGTAACAGTGTGTCAATTTTTACTCCGTCATTTTATATGATATCAGCTGCAGCTTCAATTGCGCGGAAGAGTTTGTTCAAACGCCTGGTACCACAATACAAACCTCTCATCTCAAAACCAATCCGCCCCACCACAACTCACCAGCAACTGCCCCCCACCTTCTTTAGCACAACATCTCCACGTTTCGAGGTTGGTTCCATCGTGCCCATCATCAATTCGCCCAATTGCCTTGCTCTAACATCTAAATGAGATTTCCTAGAACGAAAGAAAGAGAGTGAAAGTTCCATCGAGGCCAATTCCACAAGCTCACAATATGACCACATATGATGGTAAACCGCTCGACCGAGCAGCCTTGGATGGCTTGCTTCGCAGACGCATGTTTTACGCACCAGCATTTGATATCTACGGAGGTGTTTCCGGTCTCTACGATTACGGCCCACCTGGATGTGCTCTACAAGCCAACATCATCGATACCTGGCGGAAACACTTCATTTTAGAAGAGGACATGCTAGAAGTTGATTGTACCATGTTGACGCCACACGATGTTCTCAAGACGTCCGGCCACGTTGACAAATTCTCTGACTGGATGTGCAAAGACCCCAAGTCCGGTGAGATTTTCAGAGCTGATCATCTTGTCGAGGAAGTTCTGGAAGCCCGACTGAAGGGCGATAAGGAAGCCAGGCAGCTGGAAGCCGGTGCACCTGTTGAAGAAACCGCCAAGGAGGTCGAAGGAGCTGAGGACAAGAAGAAGCGAAAGAAGAAGGTTAAGGATATCAAGGTTGTCAAACTAGAAGACTCTGTTGTTCAGGAATACGAGGAGACTCTTGCAAAGGTGGGGTGCTGCCCAGCTACCAACTCGGAGGCAACTGGCTGATTTCTAATGATTCGATAGATCGATAACTACGATGGAAAGGAGCTTGGCGAAATCATTACCAAATACGAGATCAAGAACCCCGTCACTGGCGGTGACCTCGAGCCACCTGTTGCTTTTAACCTTATGTTTGGCACCTCCATCGGCCCAAGCAGCAATCTGCCAGGGTAAGCTATAAAATACTTCCCTTCCCTCGGGGCCACTAAGCTAATCACTCAATAGTTACTTACGTCCGGAAACCGCCCAAGGCCAATTCCTAAACTTCCAAAAACTCCTAGCATTCAACACCGACAAGATGCCATTCGCCTCAGCCTCCATTGGCAAGTCCTTCAGAAACGAAATCTCACCTCGCCAAGGTCTTTTGCGTGTTCGTGAGTTCCTGATGGCCGAGATCGAACACTTTGTCGACCCCGAGAACAAGTCCCACCCTCGCTTCGCAGAAGTCGCCGATACAGTTACCCTCAACTTCTTGCCAAAGGAAGTCCAACAATCTGGCAAGACCGATATCATCAAGAAGACTATCGGTGAAGCCGTCAAAGAAGGAATGGTTGATAACGAGACATTGGGCTATTTCCTCGCAAGAATCAGCCTCTTCTTGATCAAGATCGGTGTTGACGAGAAGAAGATCCGGTTCAGACAACATATGGAAAACGAGATGGCTCACTATGCTAGCGACTGCTGGGACGCAGAACTGCAGACAAGCTACGGTTGGATTGAGTGTGTTGGTTGCGCCGATAGAAGTGCTTATGATCTCTCTGTTCATCAGAAGAAGACTGGCCAATTTTTGGGTGTTAGGGAAGCTTTGAAACAACCCAGAATAGTCGAAGAATGGCAGGTCGACGTCAACAAGAAGTTGCTTGGTCCAAAGTTCAAGAAGGATGCAAAGGCTGTCGAAGAGCGTTTGGCGGAATGCTCTAACCAAAAAGAACGTGAAGAATGGGCTGAATCCTTCAAGAATGGCAACAGCGTTTCCGTTTTGGTCGAAGGTCTTGGAAAACTTGACATCGGTGGCGATCTGATAACCGTCGAGAAGAGGAAGCGAACAGAAGCCAGTGAGTAGATTTGATAGCGTAAGCTCTGCCATCAGTGAAAGTCTCTAACCGTATGTTTCAAGCTCGTGAATATATCCCCAATGTTATCGAACCGTCGTTCGGTATCGGCCGTATCCTCTACTCGTTGATGGAGCACGTCTTCTGGACGCGAGAAGACGACGTCAACCGTGCCATCCTATCCTTCCCACCGACAATTGCACCAACAAAAGTCCTTCTCGTTCCACTATCCAATAACCCCGCATTTAACCCATTGATCCAGTCAATATCCGCCAAGATTAGACAAATGGGTATCAGCAGTCGTGTTGACTCTTCTGGTGCGACCATTGGCAAGAGATACAGCAGAAACGATGAGTTGGGTACGCCCTTCGGTATCACTATTGACTTCCAGAGTGTTAAGGATAATACCATTACTTTGAGAGAGAGAGATACTACGAAACAGGTTCGTGGTACTATTGATGAAGTGCTTGGCTCCTTGCAGCGGTTATCGCAGGGTACGGAAACTTGGGACGAGACATTGAACAAGTTACCACTCTTCGAAGGTCAAGAGGTAGAAGCTGAGGCTTGATCAATCGATCGCACTAAAATGCCCTAATCAGAAGGCGAAAATCAATGAAAGACACAAGAATGACAAAAATAAGTGTACAGAAAATATTATCTCACGTAGAACATTCAAATCAATGCAATGTAATCAGTGTCACGGATATGACGAGATCACGAATCGATTTAAATCTCACCTGCCGCAAATTCTGTATGCATCGCGGCTGCAGCCAAAGACGTGTCTCAAAACAACAAGACCCAATCCACGCCGGCCATTTGCCTTGGTGCGTTCCAGACCGCGAGATTGTGAGACTTGATTGGACTTGGCGCTTGGCCTCGTGAGATTTAAAGGCAAAAAGAGCCAATCTCAGCCGCAGACAGATCCAAGCCGCCAACGAGTGGTGTTGTGCGCATTTCGGAGGCGAAAATTACTCAGAACGAAATGAAATAAGGGATTTGGGAGCTACGGTAATATTTTCCTCTTGAAGGTAATAATAATATTATTATATTCTGAAGCGGGCCCTGAGATCTCGAAAACTTTCCCATCTTTCCTTCCATCCATATTCTATCATTTGCGGGCGACAACAACGACAAGGACAAATCTCTCGAATAGATCTCCGATCTCGATCTTCCATCTGCGGTGTAACCCAACCCATCCTGACAGCGCCTTTGTTCCTGTCGACAGGGGCCTCGCAACACAACTCTAAACATGTCAAAGGGCGACGTGGAAAAAGGTCTCACACTACCGGACCTTGGAGATGTTTACGGTGGAGTCGAAGACAATGGACCCGGTCAAGGCATAGCGGAACAGTCAGAACCCATCGCGCACTCTGCTCCTCCTCCAAAGGCTGGAACCTCCTCGTCATCATGGTTTACCACGAAGCGGATAATAATAATCGCTGTGGTCGCAGTTGTCGTCGTCGGCGCTGCAGTTGGTGGAGGAGTGGGTGGAGCCCTAGGATCTAAGAAATCGAGCCCCAGTAGCAGCGACAATCAAAATCCAGGAGGGACAACATCTTCTCCTCCGGCTTCGGCGACCAGTGGAGGCAATCCAGCGGCGACTGGAGCCACGAAGACAGCGAACACAATCGTTCCGTCCGTCTCTGCCACCGGGACAATCATCCCAAGCGGCATGACAGCCGTCGCATTCGCAGGCCAACCGACACCGACAGCATTTACACCTCTCACTTTTAGCTCAGATTTCCCGGGCATAGGTTCGAATGTCGCCCTAAGTTCGGAGAATATAGTAACAAACGGAGATTTCACCAACAACATTACCAATTGGGAGAATACGGATGGCTGCTGGGGTGTTGAAAATTGGGATGGAAAATACGATGCTGCTTGGAACGGGGCTCACCCCAGCGCAAAATTGTGCAATCTGGCGCAGTCGATGGATAGGAAGGCGAATGCTGGTAAGGATACGGATTATGTTGTCAGCTTTTTGTATCGGAACTCTGTGGATCAGGTAAGCTCCTCTTTGACAATGCCTTTTCTCACAAAGTAGCCGCTAATTAACACTGTTTGAATAAAGGTGACCACGAGCGCCTGGTTATGGGCATACATCGGAGATGAAGATACGGTCAGCATGGTGCTGGCTACCAACGAGAAGAAAACAACAGCAACATCCAACTGGGGCATGGCAGCCTATAAATATACGGTCAAGGCTAATAAAAAGGCGAGAATCGTGTTCAGAGGCTTCAATGATGATGGATACTGGGAAGTCTCAATGGTTCAGGTTGCGCCTTTAAGTGCCATATCAGGTTCGGGGTAGCACTGAGTTGGAGCGTCCTACGGTTTCATACTTGGGTACAGGCACCTTTACTTCTTTTATACAAATTTACTTAGAGACGGTTGTATGATATGAACGTTAACGCTTTTAATGAGGTTGATTCTTCACATTCTATTTTTATTTCATTTACCTACTAAAAGGCTACCTATCGTTGTTATAATAAAATTATAGGATATATTGATACTGCATGCTTAACGGTCATCCGCGCTGGGGTGAATCACCCATGGAGCATTTTTTGATCACAGCTTAAACACCAAAATGAACATACGGAACCCAGTATAACTTTGGCGACACGGAACTAACTCTGCGGAAGTTTCTCTCCGTTCGTGCCTTGTTTTCCGATATACCTTCTCCCCCGGCAGCAGACCTCATGAGGGCATCTTCCATACATTCATCACGAAGAGCCTTCGTAGCACGATGCAACCCCAAGCTTACAGCCCGATCTGATAGCCTTTCGTCTCGTACAGTCTCATAAAAGACCTTCGCGACATCGATGCGACACCGATCGTTAACTTCCCAGAGTGTCCCTACGACGTGACGAAACCCAGCGAGTTGACAAGCACTAATGAGATGGATACCCTCGTCGCAGTACGATATATCATTGTTCGAACCGGTAGAACAAGCTGAGAGGTATGCGAGAAACGGTGGCTTTAGCTGAAGATTAAGCTCCCAGAGATTGGCGACAGTTAGCGGTGTCGTCTGCCAGTCATCTAGCAGGAGGCAGCTCTTGGATGGCTCGGCTACGTGCGAGAGTCCGTGGCCAGCAAAGTGAAATATTTTACTAGTTTGGAGGCTTGAAAGGACTGCATCTCGGTTACTGGATGGAGTGATAGTACGTAGTCCTATTGATGGATACATATTCTTTAGCATCTCGGCCTCCGAGTAGACGAATGGTAGTGATGACTGGGATGGTGTTTTTGACATGGAAATCAAAAGAGCTTCGTTGGAGTCGCTAGCAGTCTTCTTTTGCCGGCCATAGAGCATCGATCTCAAAGAAAGGGAATAAGAGGAGATTGTTCGGTCTATAACTGTCTCGTTGCCACCTTCGAGATGTTTTCCAGCGGCATGAATTGGCAAGAAAGCGAGAGCCTCAGTGGGGATCCACCAAATATGGCTTTTCTCATCTGAGGAGTCCTCAGTGATGGATAATGCTTCTAAGATCGGATGAGCCGCGACTTCCCATAACCACTCAAGGGTGTCAAACAAATCTGAGCCTTTGTGGTCGGTAACCAGATTGCTCGCTTTCTTTACGATATCATCGTATTTAAGATTGGGCAAATTTAGCGTTCGAATCCCATTTGCCTCCACTAAAAACGCATCACATCGATACTTGTTAACATTGATGACAACCACAGGTCCAGATTCAGCCGCCAGCGTAAGCTGTTCATTTGTTGGTGGAAGTAGGAAGTCTTCAAATCCTTTTCGCAATCTAATTCTGGTGATCAAATCGTCCAGTTTCCTTTGTGCATCCAATCGATGTCTCTTACGAGACTCTATCGTTGACGCACTCTCTTCCATTTTTGACTCTATCTTACTGCCCGAGGTAACCTCGAGTTGATCACGAAGAGATAGAAAATCTCTCGCAAGTGCAGGGTGTTCGCTCTCTAGGTTCGTGATATCAGTTCGCATCTCTGATATTAACCCCGCCACTACGCCTCTACTTAGCTCGAGTAGCTTTAAAACCTCAGCCGGATTTCTGCCCGCGCCCAAGCATATAGCCGCTGCTTGAGTTCCCAATCCAGATAGCTCCCTTAGATTCTCGTGTTTATCCACATTCCTTAGCGACCTTGGGGCGACCGAAGTGAGCAATGGCACAGCTTGTTCCATCAAATCACCTGCATCTGTCCAGTTGGAGCTTTCGACCAGGAAATCTGCGAAATGAGCAGCTATCCTGATCCTATCATCAACATGGGCACTCGGAAGCTCCCAGCCTTGTCGAAATGCCTCCTCTGCTCTTTTGTGGTCTTGAATATCCCCTGATACTCTAAACCGAGTGGAGAAGCATCCGCCAAGCCAGTCGGAGGTTCTACACCGACTAGGATGGTTAATAGGAACTTCCGCAAGAGATCTGTTTAGCATAATGATGGCTAGGTTCAGATCCTTCAAGTTTTGGGTAATATTGTATCTTTCAAGGGAGTATCTCCCGAGACGTTGTGCAGACTGTTTGAGAATTAAGCCATTCGTAAAAGGGTCCTCGATCAGGCGCTCCGTTAGCTCGATGGTCCTATCTATATCAGCGATATGCCCAGTTCTTTCGAAGCGTAGAAAGAAGGATTTTGTAAGTGAGGACATGATTTCATCCCGGTCTTGCGAGTCTAACGACGCCGCTTCCTCGAATACCAAGATAGAATGTTCGAGATCCTCCATATTTTGATTCCTTCGAAATTTATCCTGGGCTAACACTCCCACTAGCGTGAGTCTTTCTGCTCGCCGCTGATCTTCCGGGGGGGTCGCTTCCAGAGCCTCCATAGCTGCTCTCGTGGCTTCAAGGAGATCTTGATAATTGCCCGTTCGATTAAATCGTATGCTCAGGCACTCGCCCAAATTATACAACGCATTTGCCTTGAAGTTTTCTATATATATATCAGCATGATCGAGACTTTGAGTGATACCTTCTATACTCCTATTTATATCTTCCATATTTCCTGTCAAGGAATACCGGGTTCCAAATTTGGTAGCCAGATGATGAACCAACATCGGCCGCATCTGGTCACCAGCAGCGGTCAACTTTAGGGCCATTTCATCGTAGTATATTGCACGCTCGATATCGTTCGGGTTTTGGGACATCTTAAATCGTCTTTCCAGCCAGGTTCCCACGTTTGCAGCTGGCTATCCGGCCAGTTTTGTTCTCTTCAAGAGCTAAAGAAACTTCAAGTAGCTCAATAGCCCTGTCCACGTCCTCTAGAGACTTTTGGTAGTTGAATCTCATCCCCAGCCAATTTGCCAGAGTTGCAACTCGGTGACATCATCTCATACTTAGATTCTCGGTAGCCATAACAGCAGTTTCCATGATATCTATACCCCACTTTACGTCCTCCATATTCTGGGTTCTTTGGAAACGAAAATGAAGGTAAATTGAGAGAACGTCAAGGTATTCCAGGAAGCTCGATGTATCAACCTTTGCAGCGATGATGACCCGTTCACCTAGATCAACGGCTCGGTCGATATCGCCTATGCTACCACACTGCAAAAACCGCGAAAGTAGATTTTCAGCCAGTCTGCGCATAGGATAAATCTTCTCAGCGTCAGAAATTACATCAGACGCCACCGCTATCTCTGCCACTTCTATTAATGCGCTTAGTTCATCCATATTCTCCCACGACTCCGTTCGTTGGTAAGCTGATTCATTCAATGGTAGCCGGAGCTTGAAATTATGAAGACGGAGAGATCTTTTGGGGCTATCAGAGGGTGTTCCGTCGAGAGCGGTTTTTGCGTACTTGACAGCCTTGAGAAGGTCTTTTGGGAATTGAAATTTCTCATATCGCTTCTGGAACAGAGAACTGAGAGTGCTCGAAATAACCAGCTGGTCCTCTTTCGTAGAGTTCGGAGATGCTAAAGCCCGTCCGGCCAACTCAATAGCCCGTTCAAAATCTTTTATATCACCAGTTTTCGAGAACCGGTTCTTATACCAAGTTATGAGATTATTCAGGCGAGATTGCCACATAGGATCGTCTAGAGGTGTCGCGTCTAGCGATTCATTGGTAAGTGTAATGGCGCGATTCAAGTCCTCAATATTTCCACGCGCTTCGTATTTTTGACAAAGCCTATTTCCGAGATTGCTTTTATAAGGAGCCAGTCGTGGGTCGCCAGGAGGAATACCCATGAGACTATATTCTGCAGCTTCCACCGCAACGGCCATTTTGCCGATATCTTTGGTCTTTTCATAAATTTTCCCTAACAGGATTGATTCATTATAGTACTCATCATTGTCAATGAGCGGTATTCGATTCTGAGGAGGGCTTTCTGTTGTGACGCTGGTAGAAGAATCAGTATTGTAGTACATCAATATGCCAAAGCTTCATGCGGGTATACTATGTTAAAAAAAATCTGACTCAATATGCTATATATATAGAGTTTGATATTCTACCTCCGAAATCCCATGTCTCTAAGGGCACTCCAGCAGTACAATATCGAGACTTATTAACCTAGGAAAGACAATGCTTACTCTATTACTTGGTCCCCCAACAGCCCCTCGCGCTGCGTACTGGTAATATTCGACTTCCGGAGCGTAAGTAGCTGAAAGATTTTCTTCCTTCGAGTTTGTTCTCTGTCATCTCCACATCCAACAGTAATCCAGGTATCTGTCCTTTCAATAGCCAGGTCTAAATATTTCAAAGTGTTCGACTTCTCAAAAATTTTGACACATGAGTAGATGTAAAGCTCAACGTTCGTATCATCAGTAAGTTCGGCGTATATCTCAGCGAAACCGCGCAAATCTTCTTCATCCATATCTTGAAGCATCTCAGTTATGCCTGAGTCAACACGAAACGGGATAAGATCCGAAGCATCCATGTTTGCTAATCCTGGCTTAGCGGATACACTAGGCTTTATCGAGAATCCGGACAAGTTTACAAAACGTCGATATGATTATTGTTAGAGGTTTCTGAGTTTTCATCTCCCGGTTGCAAGAGGGGCTTCCTGGGTACCCCTCCTTCAGGACATTTTCATGCAGGGTTTGAGCCTCGCGTTTTCCGAGTGCAGACTTTGGGAGAAAAATATTCCAAGCCGAAGGTTGGAGACGACCCATACAGATCGCGCGTTGACCCTGAGTCCCAATTTCTGTATATATACTTAAGTACTCATATATATATATATATATATACGTAACAGCTGTAAACTGATATCGCGTCTCTAAATAATTATATCGCGTCCCTGGCCAAATTTCGTCTGGGGGAATCACATATCAAGATTGCAAACCATGCTCTAAAATGGTAAATAGAAAGTCGAATTGGCCTATTTAAATTATTATGCTTACATTATTTAGACTTAAATTGCACAGCTCTCAAAGCTTGATACCAGCGGCTTGCTTTCTTGTTTAGCCTGGTCTAGAATGTGGAACTCTCACTTCCAACGCTCTCCCACCTTTGGTCTCATAAACCGGATGCTGGACGCGAACCCACCTCCACCTAAAAAATGAAATAAAAGCTTCTGCATTACGTATTGGGAAACCGGTTCTTGGGATCGGTTTCGTTCTGTGGCACAGACTCTGCAGCTTGAACAAATTTGTGATTTTGTGAGCTTGGGCAAACAAACACCATCTTTTCCCGTCCTCAAGGATGTCTCAATTAATCGAACGCCTTCGAAATTCCCATGGCCCATGCTCAAAAGAGGGGTCGTAGTGGGGCGGCTTTGATCAATTCACGCCCTGCAAGCGAATAGGAACCGATTCCAAGACCCATTCCGTGGGGCCCAAAAGGCTGCGACTGATTCAACGCGCCCTTTTTTTTGTCACACCTTGTGCACTGTGCATACTGCGGGTTCCAATGAATTTTTGATAGCTTTCCGCGGGCCGTTTAGGAATATCAAAACGGAGGGTTAGCTCCATTGGGAGAAACAATCGATGCACCCATTCCTATCGTTGACATCAGGGAACAAGCCTGTCATTTCTAGTATCTTCTAATATCTATTGTGCATGTTACAAATGCTGGGGCCAAAAAAGAAACGAATAATGGATTCTGAACGGGACCGAACTGCAGACTCAAAGGAGGGGAACTAAAGTGATGATACCCGGTCCCGCGGCAACCCCGGCAAACTCCATTCCATCATGGCGAGACATTTGTCGTCTCCACATTGCTTGCCATCTGGTGCTGGCTATTGAATTGGTCTCACTAGTGGTCACTGCTGTCCGCCCTCGATCTTCTGTTAAAGAGAATAGAGTTCGCAACTAGTAGCTAGCCTGCATCTATCCTCCAGTAGACCTTTCTCTGCCGCACGCTATTGAACACGAATTTCCAAGACTATTTCTTTGTGATAATTACCAATTATGGCACCCTCAGACCAAACGATACTAGTAGGGAAACTCCGATGCTAATATAAAATTAATTTTTTCAGATTTTGAATTATTAACCTGTAGATTTTGTGGCCATTTAACAGATTACAGGTGCTTCCGGCTTCGTCGGTTCCGCTGTTGTTCTTCGAGTCCTCAAAGATGGCTATAAAGTGGTCCTGACCGTCCGAGACGAGAGCCAAAAACCTTGGCTCAAAGAAGTGTTCAAACACGAAGATCAGGTCACATTCGTTCACGTTCCAGATTTCCAAGCTCCGGGAGCTTTCGATGAAGTTGTTAAAGGCGTCGACTATGTTATTCACACGGCAAGCCCAATTCCCACGCCGGTATGTACCCTCAACATAGCCGCCACGTCAGACAGCAGAAGGGTGGAGATTAAGAACTCATGAATATTATTAGGAAATGGCATCGGATTGGAAAAAGAATTATATCGATCCAGCCGTCGTGCCGACTCTTAACCTACTAGAATCGGCCCTGAAAGAACCAAAGATCAAAAAGGTCGTTATCACCAGTTCCTGCATTTCTTTCGTTCCCTTAGATCGCAGCGAGCTGGGTGAAAGTCGAACAACCCATGGTAATTATAGCCACCCAGTCCTAAAAGGGATCAAATTATTCGGCAGAAAAGCAGCGGCTAAAAATTATCTATAGAAGGGAAAGGAAACCCCCAAATCGACGAGAAGACATTCTACGAAACAGAATTCGGTTTCGCGTTCGGTGCATACCACGGCTCCAAAATCGCTAGCGACGTCGCAACCTGGAAATTCCGCGACGAGAAGAAACCACACTACGCCATCATCACGATTCACCCGGATTTCGTCTACGGTGCCATTCCTGTACTCAAATCCGAAGAAGACCTCAAGAACCACCACACTACATCTGCCATTCTCTGGCGCGAGTACACTGGTACCGACGGTCTGCTGCGATTCCAAGAGGTCGATCATTCTGTCCATATTGACGATGTGGCGGATGCCCATGTTATTGTTCTCGATGACAAGTACAAGGATGGAGAACAGTTCATCTTGTCGGCTGGTGAATTCAAATGGGACGATTTGCTGAAGCATGCGCAGGAGAAGTACCCTGATATGGGCTTCAAGTTGAATGAGATACCGTCGTGGAAGAACGGATGGGATGCGCTCTACTTCAAGATGGACGCGAGCAAGGCGGAGAAGGAGCTAGGGATCAAATTCAAGAATATATACGAGCAATTTGATCATTTAGTTGAACATATGAAGAAGCTGAAAGCTGCACCGCACGGAGGCACGATATAAATCAAGATGTTTCATGTCGCGTATTGAAATATCAGAGTAGCTAGCTACCCCCTCGATATCTAATAATCTAGAGAAATAAACTCTATCTTTTGAAGACTGCCAGATGCACCCAAGAGCGCGGGCAAATTTACAGAAAGGATATAGTAAGTGTATTGGTCGTGAGTCGTTAGAGGAGCCGAACAGCTGACAAGCTGCTTGAAATGTTTTTAATAAATTTTATGTGTTTTGAAATGCTCTGTGATACCATTCCACCGCCATACTCGGCCTTCAACAATGCCTAGCAGGCTCAGAAAACTAATGGGTATCGGTTCGATGTCATACATGCCACCTCTCGCGTATGTTTCGATAAACCCATAACCTGTAGCGAGCAACCAAATCAGAGTACTAAGCCACGTCAAGAACCTCAACTTCCTACCAGAAACTGTTCTTCCCACCACCATCTGTTGAATTATTATCCCGACAGGTTGCAGCATCAAAAACACTGCAGCCTCGACGCCGTCTCTGGACTGCATCCACGCCCCTGAAAAGTGTAATATTGCAGAAAACAAGAATGGTATGAACACTCGCAACAGTGGAGACTTGACGGTGTGAGTCAAAAAGATGAATTGCTGTCTGAACAAACCGTGCCACGCGACGGCCCAAAAATCAGCAATGGTATACCACTCCTCAGTCCAAATACCGAAAAGGTCTGGCCACTCTTTATGATCGTCACCAGCGACGCCAACCATGAAGAGAGCACAAAGTGCGTGTTCAATATCAACCGCCATCCAGATCGCAGAGGCACCAAGAGCGGTTCGAACTGCACCCGTCACCAAGGTATCTGGTAAAGCCGTCTCATGAGCGGCCGCGGAGAACCAGAGATCGCAGCGACACCAGGCGAGAAGAAAGTCGATTAGAACCCAGATCATCAATACTCTCGCGGCTCGTGCCCACAAAAACTGGCCCCGAGTCAAGCGAGCTACTGCTGCTCGACGTCGCTTCAATATAGTAGGCTCGAGAGGCGTCAAGATCATTCTAGGATTGTTGTAGTAGGCAGCAGCCCAATCGAATCGCTGTTGCCATGTTGGATTAACGGATGGGCAGGGTTTGTTGGCAATCTGGAATATCTCTGTGATTGGGATTTCGTAGCGATAGGGAATCATAAAAAGAACATCAATACCCTGAAGTGTAAGGCATACGACCGCTGTTCCGTAACCAAAGTTGATGACGGGAGAGGTTAAATGGTGGCAGAACATGATCGCCTGGATTGCAATGCCAATGACTATGGGAACCACTATGGCTGGTAAAAATGTTCTGATCGCAGAAGTTTTGGGAAGAGGCCCTATTATAGCCAGTGTGGTTATCTGGAGGACGATAGATATCGGCAGGAGCCATAACGTTTGACGGTCGGACGGGGCAAGTCCTGGGAGATTGTATGCGGTTCGTTGAGGAAGATGGAGCGCATTGTTTGGGACGAGCGGTGTCGCAAATATCATTGTGATTGGCGACCGGCGCGTTTCTATCGTCGAAACTCGACTGGATTGATTGATCGCGATCGCGAAACGGCTGTGGTGCGATTTGACGGATAAGAGGTATTTTCTGTAGGTAGAAAGGAGATGGAGGTAATCTCACGGTGGTATGTCCATGCCGTAGATACCACTGAGCGAAGTCCGAGGAATAAGGAGGGCTTGCGAGGGAGACACCTTGGAATGTTGGTTACTTGTGAGCTCGGTGTTACCTTGTGTGACGCCGGCAGTTACCGCCGACCAACAGATAATATCGGCACACAATCGAGCCATCGTCGTCCGGAGTAATCGTGGGACGATACGGAGGATATTGCGAGGTAAGGAATTAGCCTGCGATTCGTCAGGGTGTTTTATGTCAGCAACTTGGTAGCCGGTAGTGCTGACGCTTTCGAGCCGCCTAAGCAGGCTTGGACAGCCCTCGTTCCTTCGTTCAACGGATAGGGCGAATACGAACGAGAACCATAGGCTCCAAAATAATGAGCTAGGAATACGGTCAGGACTATGTCAACGCAATGATTTAGGAAATAGCGAGAGAGTGAGATATATTTGAAGAAATTCGTTGCGAAGATGGCGAAATGAGATGATGGTGATGGTAGCGGAGAGGAGGATGATGGAATCGCTAAATAAAACATGACAAACCGCTAAACATGACGTGACAAAGTAACTGTAACCGGTTCTATCTTCAAAAATAACTAAACTTTTCCCCCAAGCTGGAATGTAGGTTCGACAAATTGTCGGTACTGCAAAACATGAAATCTCCTTCTCGAGAAAGAAATACCCTCCAATGCTATTGATCAAAAATATAGATAAAAATAAGACAAAAATGCACGTGTTTTCCTCTTTGTTCCAGCTTTCTAGTATCTATATCCGGTATTGTATGGGCCTTCTGGGAACTCAACGGGCTGTTGTTCGTGATAAGGGTCTTGGTGTCCCGTCAACGGTGTCATCCGGCCCCCTTGAGTGCTCACACTAGCATTGTGCTCTGTCCGGTATGCATCTCTTCTAAAATCCGAATCATCATCATCATCCTCGCCCTGCCATCTTCCTTGCCCTACCGCGGTACCGGATAACGGCGCGTATACACCACCTGGAGCCGGGGTCACCGGTTGCTCGTACGGGGATTGTGGATGTCCGTTATTGTCGTGCTCGTCGTCCTGAGGGTCGAGCATGTGGTCGTCCTTGTGGCTGAATGCATCTTGAGTTGTAGCTTCGACATCATGCATGGTGACGGCTTCGGGTCTCAGGTGTGACGTGAATGGGATGTTTTCTTTCCAGAGATAATAAGTCGTGTAGGCGTACATTCCCGTCGTGGCAGCGAATGCTAGACTGTAGATTATATCGTATATATTAGCATAGTTTTCGGACGGTAGTTACATATTAGAGAATGGGCCGTCTTACAAGACTACTACACCGAGACCAATTGCTCCTTTGGAGATATTACAAATCGTAGGTGTTCCGTAAGCGGTTGTGGCACACGTCTTGTCCTTCCCCTGCGAGATACCATTGTTGTTATGGACTGCCAGTGAAACGAAGCCCGCGAACCAAAGAATCTGAGTAAATATGAATGCCATTAGCATCAATGCTACCAGGTACATCGCCAGTACATGACAAGATTAGGGGTGATAGCCCGTACCGTAGAGATGAAGCACAACGATGTCTGGGCGATTGGATGTGAAAAGCGAGCTGTTCTCGGCCACCTGGGTGTCACTGCCGTGTAGATGATAACTGGAACCGAGATAAAACACTAAAAACCCCCATAGTGTCAGTGAACCATCGTGTATTTCGGAGCCGTTGCTACCCACCATCGCAAACAACAAGTTCGCCGTAGCTGGGCTATCCTTCTGAGCTTTCAAGGCCAGCAAAACACACCATAGCACGAATACGAAGAGACCCTGGAAGCCATGTGTGAAGAAGGCAATCTTCTGGAGAGATTGGATTTTCGACAATGCCATCGCCATGGTGGTTGCCGCCGTTGCTATGGGCCGTCCGAAGTGTGGTGGGACACTTTATTGAGTTTTTCCGAGTGTTTTCGCAACGCCGTTGGGAAAGTAAGCGAGAATAATTAGTTCAGGCTCAAATAAACAACGGCCTCGGCTTCGGCTGAAGGCAGTGGCGTCTCTTGGATCGTATATTATCGTTGTCGAGGTAATATAATCGGGGAAGGTATTGTATCGCGATCAGAATCGTTGAAGTTCAGGCGGGGGAGAAGGAAAAGAAAGATTGTGAGAATGCAAAAGCTGAGAATCAGAATATAAGCCAAGCCAAGTTGCAAGATCGGAGATTATTGGGAATCGACGCTAAGATTGCTGTTGAGGCTGAGAAGTGCCGCTAGTCAGCTTGTCCCTCGTCAAATGTACATGTACTCAAAGCAAGAAAAAAGGTTCAATAAGCAGAATCACTAAGCGCCTGGTATTGAAATAGTCTCTTGATTTGCAAAAAGAACAATACGAAGGGAATCATTTGGAAGTAGAGATACTATCTTCGTGGAACACGCAAGGGCATCAGGGGAGAGAACCCAAGCAATGAATGGGAAGGTCCAGAGCGTTCGTCATCATCATCAATCAACATCAAACCAAAACGGGTACCCGCTTGGCTTAGCTCTTTTTAAAAACGGCCAAAAATAGGACAAGTCGGGGGCTGTTGGAGGATCAACCAATTGTAAGCATAGCCCGGATTGGGACGGGAATTTTATATCCACAACAATGCTGATATTTGACATCTTTTTGCGTCTAAAACTTCAGCAGTTTGGTATTGTATGCCTTGTATTAGCTACCGAATCCCTTGTCCGATCCATAGTTTCCTTCTAGTTCTTCCTTCCTTTCCGAATTTCAGGATCGTAGAAAGCCTAAGCATTGGGACAATAGGCCAAGGCTGCAAAGACCACGCAACACGCAGCCTGGCTGCCGCAGTGGCGTTGCTTGTCTTGTAAACCAAACGCTCAACGCAACGGGCGTTGCGGATGTCGTACAGGGGATCGTCGTTGCCACACGTGGGTGGCTTGCTCATCACAACGCGTTTGAGTGGGCTTGCCCTTATGCTTACACGACCTGTACTAGGTTATGGCATGGGCATTCAGCCAGAGACATCTTTAGCTAGAAACGTGACCAATAAACACCAATTTAACTAGTTGTAAAACCGCAAAGAGCTTTTGTGGCTTGTTCGATCGATTCACTTCAATATATCAAGTTTCTACTCGAGAATGTGCTTCAACTATAATATCACCGAATCATGGAGATCTGGATATCAATATTAAGTATAATAAAAGAAGTCGGTTGGTATCAATGAATGCTACGTTGCTTAATAATGGGATATATATGCGCTCTTTTTTGGCCAATTGGGTATAAATTCAGTTTATATGCGCATATGTCCCTGTTGTCAGACAAGACAAAATTTAGTACGCATTGGATATTCATCGACATCAAACGGTATTGCTACGCCTGCCGAAAAATTCGAAAAAAAAGCTCGTGTAGTGGAGGGGAATCGCGGAGCTGCCAGTGTATGGGAATATTTGTGTCTCGAGATGGTTACACGGACAAATGGGGCGATGCATGGGTCAAACCCGCCATTACGAATTGACTGGTTGGGTGGTTGTTAGGGCCTATATAGCGATAGCATGGGCTGCAATATTTACCTATGACTAATTTCATGAAGGTTAGCAGCATTGAAGAGCCCAAACACGAGTATGTTTTTCTGGCGCTAGGTATACATAGTTAACGCGCATATCGTTTAGAATTTGCGGATTATTTTGGTGTTTTTGCACAAGAAGAATGTTAAGAAAGGACGATTGGGAATTTCAAGATGAAGATGTCTCTGCAACTCTGATGTGTGCCAGAGGGGTGTAGGAGTAGTGAGAGGAAAAGAAACACAATATAGAGAGCTGAAATGTATCGACGAGAGGGTGGAAGAAAAGTATATGATCAAGTGCTATATGTAAAAATAACCCTTTATTATCCTCGGATCTGACCAGATCGGTCTCTTTTAACTAGCATACGTCCGATTATATAATTGAATAAATGGGTATCAGTAATCAAAAATTGAAGACGCGTCCATAAAAGAACATGTGAAAGGGCTTCGAGAGACCCACAATATAATATTAAGAAATGAATCCACTTGTGGGGGACAATGGTATCACAAAACAGATGTGGCTAGTCGTTGAGGACAAGTATCACTACCCTAGTGAATCATTATGCCTACATCGGAGGCAAGATTTGTAAAAACCGGGTAACACTTGCAAAAATAACCACCGAAGGGTGATAATCCAAGATTTCGATGTTGCAATCCGCCGAGATTGTATTTTAAAACCTTGGATATTCTTGGAAACATTGGAACCGGAATTAGTTCCACTGGTTAAATACACAATAACCTGGTTTTGGGGCGGAAGACGCCGTCACGGGTCCAACCTCAAGGAACAATATTCGGAGTTTTCGGATCAGATCTACAAATGGGCGTTTGAGATCTTGCATCGATTGGTTTCAATGATAGGCAGTAATAAAGGACCTCTCGAATTAGGGTTCTCGGCAGTTGAGCATTTCAACATGTCAACATTTTAAGGCGGGCGACGCCAATCGGAACATAGGAGCATAGTATGCATAAGCCATGGTATCACGATTCAGCCGTAATCCAGTAAGGTAGACTGTTAGCGCCATGGTTCTTAGACGGTTTTCGAGACGTAGCCAAGAAGTCAGCATTAGAGGATAATTTGCGATACAAGTCACATGCGCCTCAAATCTGTAGATGTCTGTCATCCGGCCCGCCGTTCATTGTAGCTAAAAAAGGAATTACCCACTCCCCCACTTGCAATGTCCGATATAGCCAACTGCAGAGTTTTAAAATTTTACAGTGACTGCGGCATGAGCTAGTATAATTTCCGATGTCCGGGCAGAGATTTACCCTTTTCTTTTTTCTTTTCAGCCTAGAGAGATGCAATCTCGATCGATTAAAAGAGCTAGTTTCAGAAATCGCGCAGAAAATTCAGCACAACTAGAAGGATCATTGTGCATGGACCAACCGGTTGTTTCATACCCATTATCCCTATTTACAGCGACTTTGGAGTTTTGGGGTGAAAATTGCCTCTTGAGCGTAAGTTTAGATCCAGCGGGCCAGGTTGAGAAAGATCGACTTGTGAGGCTAATTTACTCGGAACCTAAGTTTATCCGGAATAAAGTAGGCTTGGCGGGTTGGCCTCGCAGTTAGAGGGATCTCACTATCAGATGATGTCGCAAAGAGCAATAGAAAAGACAGGATACCATGATCAGATGAACTCGACCTCCAAGGTCTCCTCGACAAACTCTAATTGATGAGACAAGTATGATGCTGCATATGAAAGAGTAGTAAAACGGTCGGATACGCTTGCCGTGACTGACTGGGTGCCATGATTTCAACCGGATGAACAAACAAGACAAGAGACCGAGAAAACAGAGGATGTCAATCAAAGAAGGGCGGCAAATGCCCACGTCTTGTTACTTTGATTGATAGGAACGAGGTCGAAACATTTCTCAACCTCTCCATTCACGTCATTAGTAGGGTGATTATTGCCCTTTCCCCGCTGTTATCCAAAGATGAGCAATAAATTTCGGGGTATTTTTGGACAACATCCGGTAAAACGAGTTATAGTAGCCGAATGCACGCAATGAAATATTATAGCTTTGAGAAACTGGACAGCAAGGAGCAATTTTAGGCCCTGGGGATTACAAGATCCTAAATTTTAAAGCTCAGCATTTACATATACAGAGATCGGGAGGTGTGGGTATCTGGAATCGTTCACAGAGAGGTCCGATAACCAGATCGAGGAAGGGTCTCACGTCACGTCACGGTGGGTGTCAGGACCAGTTGGGCCATGGCCATCCAAGGCAGATAGGTCGGATGGCAGCGAGATGGTCGGAGTCTAGGAAAGCCATCCCGCTAATTCCAGGCCAAGGTCCAAATGTGTTGCGGAGGTCGTTCGCCAACTGCAGGTACGACTCCTCCAGGCGGTTACGCGGAACGGTCAAATCGGGGAGTTTACTGGAAAAACCCTTTTCTGGAAGGCTGGGGTGACTGGGGCGAGTGGGGCTTGGAGGGAGGTTTTTCCGGCTGAATTGGTTTTCAGAGCGCGCGATACCAAGTCACAAGATGCGGAGGTTGAACGCAGTGCTTAGACGCCGCCTCAAGCTATTCACGACATGCCAACATGCATACAGTATACAGTGCAACTAGACGTTCTGGGCTCACAGCTTGACGCCCAATGCGGTGTTCGTCTGGCGGTGGAACCGGTGCGAACTACAAGGAGGTCAGGCCAGGGTGGGCATGCAGTCTTGGTGGTGGGGCTTGTTACAGAATGGCGCGCAAAACGTCCCTGGTGGACGGAGTATGGAATACCGGCCCGTAGGCAGGGCACCTGACCCTTATATCGACAACCTCAAGCCCAATATCGATGTTTCAAAGCTGGCATTCTGTGATGATTATGGAACCAGTCCAGAAGGTTGGCCGGCTTGGAAAGAGCTGGATTTTCTTTTTTTTTCAATCCTCTGTTAACGTATTCTATTTCCACCAACATGGATATCCCATGTCCAATGCTGCCTGCTCTGAACTCCACAATATGATTGTGCTTGGCCTTCATCCGATCAAGTCAGTCGATCCCACAGGGCGTGAACGTTCTGTATGCTGGATCTCCACTTCCAAATCCGACTCACCGACGGGTCATTGCTAGCACTTTCCCGCTGTGACAAGAAGATCTCATGAAATGACCCTAGTCCTTGAGACCATTGTGCATTCCAATCAGCAACGGTGATATGGAGGTGCCCATAAGTCTCCACCTTTTCAACCGAGGAATATCGATATATAAGGATCGCGACCTCGCCCACTTCGTCCTGATCTTTCTTCCTCAAGCCTGGACTTCACAACCATCTGATTATTCTTGATTCGGAAATCTATCGATAAGTGCGCTCGGTCGTTCAACTATGAAGTACTCATATGCTCTCAGCGCTCTTGCGCTCCTCAGCTCTGCTGCTGCCCAGCAGGGTTTGTACGGACAGTGTGGTGGTATCGGCTGGACTGGCCAAACCAACTGCGTCGCTGGCGCCGTCTGCTCCACCCTCAATCCCTACTACGCTCAGTGCTTGAGCGGTAGCGGTCAAGCGACTACCACCACCAAGACCACCACCACTCCGGTCAGGACCACCACCACCACCACCACCAAGACCACCACCACCAAGAGCACCACCACTCCTGTCAGGACCACCACCACTCCTGTCACGACAACTAAGACCACCACTGGCCCAATCACCACCACCAAGACCACCACCACCACCAAGGGTGGAAACGGAAATCCAGGAAGCCCAGTCACCATCTCCAGTGGCAATGCCTTCATTGGTCGTACTATGTACGCCAACGCTTTCTATGCCTCCGAGGTTTCGAACATCGCCGTTCCATCTCTGGTCGCTGAAGGCAAGGCTTCCTTGACCGCCGCTGCTAAGGCCGTTGCCACCGTCCCATCCTTCGTTTGGCTTGATACCATCGCCAAGGCTGCCACCCTCAGCACCTATCTTGATGACATCCGCGCCAAGCGTGCTAGTGGTTCCGACCTCATTGGTCTCTTTGTCATTTACGATCTTCCAGACCGTGACTGCGCTGCTCTTGCTTCCAACGGTGAACTCTCCATCGCCAACAACGGTGTTTCCATCTACGAGTCCCAATACATTGACCCAATTGTTGCCACTTTGAAGAGCTACTCAGACGTTCCAGTTGCCTTGATCATCGAGCCAGACAGCATGGCCAACATGATCACCAACATGGGTGTCTCCAAGTGTGCCAACGCTAAGACTTCCTACGAAACTTGCGTCAACTATGCCCTCAAGGCATTGAACTTGCCAAATGTTTCCATGTACCTTGATGCCGGTCACGCTGGTTGGCTCGGTTGGCCAGCTAACCTTACCCCAGCTGCCTCTTACTACGTCACCCTGTGGAAGAACGCTGGTATGCCCACTGCTCTCCGTGGTCTTGCTACCAACACCGCCAACTACAACGCATGGAGCGTCAGCACCTGCCCATCATACACTCAACAGCTCGCTGCCCTCAACGGTATCTGCGACGAGAAGCGATACATTAACGCCTTCGCTCCTCTCCTTCAACAAAACGGATGGACCAACGTCAAGTTCGTCACCGACCAAGGTCGTTCTGGCAAGCAGCCAACTGGTCAACTCGAATGGGGTGACTGGTGCAACCAAATGGGAACTGGTTTCGGTACCCGCCCAAGCACCAACACCGGTGATGCTCTTCTCGACGCCTTCGTCTGGATCAAGCCAGGTGGTGAGTGCGACGGTACCTCCGACAGCTCCGCTGTCCGATACGACGGTTTCTGCGGTAAAGCCGATGCTCTTAAGCGTAAGTGTTATAATCCTCCGTGATTTTCAATTTTTCGAGACCCTTTACTAACTTTCTTCTTCCTTAAACAGCCGCTCCTGAGGCCGGTCAATGGTTCCAGGCCTACTTCGAGCAATTGCTCACCAACGCCAGCCCATCCTTCCCGTAAATCTCTAATTAGATTTCCGCCGAAATTGGTTTGGAAATATGGTGAACTCCTAGGGAGCGCGATGCCATTGGTTTCTTTTGATCTGGTGGTTCGTCGATCTGTCTGGAGCAACCCATCTGTGAATAGCCCCTTCCATTTCTTTGTTCATATATTTGCATCATATTTGTGGTCGCATTTTTTTGCGAGTAGGAGCTTTTTTTTGTATATCACTAGTTAGCTTCGACCTGTACATATAAATAGATGAATTATTCCATAAAACGTACCAACTTTTCAATCTGTAATATATTTGGTGCTTTCGGGCTGTCTCTACAGATTTGTCCAGTCCTAAGTGGACTTGCTCTCTGTTTGTAATCTAGCGCCCGGCTCCAAAGTTGGCGCCATCATTCAAAGAGGGAATCGGATCAGTTCAAGACGTTGACCTTGAAAAGTACGGATGTTCGAAAGCGTAGCGAGGGGTGTCAAGAGTGTGTTGATGATGGAGTCTAAGATTGTGGATACCTAAGGTTCTACGGCGAAGGATGGCGGGAATGTAAGCAAGGAGATGGTCGCGATGCATCATGGCGGCGTGTCTTGCGACGAGATTGTTGTATTTCGTGACCCCAACACAATCTCAATTGGGCAGCAACGCAACACCTGCAGACCAGACAGGCCCTGGCGGCGTTGTTTAGTTTGGTTGCGAGACTGCGGTTGCGATACTGTCGACAACAGATCGGTCTTCAAACGGACGCTGTAGTTTGTTCCCCTTAGGTTTTGATTGATCATTAGATAACTTCTCACTTCTATAAGCTTTAGCCCAACAGAATGTCGTTTGTAAATGTAGGAACTTACAGGTGTGCATATTTATGAGATGTTCTGAAACAAGGTCTTGAATACTCTTAGTAGCGACATATACATATTAGACGATTCCTGCATACGTAGCGATGCATGGAAGTGATATCTCGGGAATAAGAGGAAGTTGGAGTAATGATACGATTGGGCTTTTATATACAACTTAAGCTCGCGCCACAAAAGAAATCTAGTATATACAAGATTGTAGGAAGTGCAATATATGGACAAATGAAAGTGTTATCGAGGTATATATAGCATGTTCACTGCAGAAGCAAGCCTTTAAAACCTTTGATGATAGAACTAGCCAGTAAAGACTGAGATGTTTTAGATAGGTACTCTATCTCCGACTTAGGCTATCGATGCCGACAATGATCTAGTGTTCAAAGTTGGGGAGGCAGCGCTCGCAAAGAGCCTTCTGGCCAGTGACGCACTTGTGGGAGGAGAGGTTGGTACAAGATTCGATGACCTTGAAGGGGTTGCTCTGCTGGCAGCTTCCGGCAACATCGGCGAAGTAAATGACGTTCCAACCACCTGGACACTTGCCGTTGCAGAGAGGGGCAGTTCCGAACCACTCCTGGATGCAGTGCTCTAAACGGAATTGTTAGTACTTGAAAAAATAGATGAGTAATATATCACAGAGAAAGAAGACGTACTAGGTCCTGGGTGAGGGAAGCCACCTGGGCCACCTGGGCCACCATATGCTGGAACGGCTGGTGGGTTTGGAACTGCGGCGCCCATGACAGCTGGGACGGCTATGGCGATAGCGGTAAGTGCAGCGATGATTTGCATTTTGAAAGGCTTTAAAAGATAATTGATCCCTTAGAAACAAAGTAGAGAATAGAATATTGTGGATAAAAGTGAGCGAGTGGCTTTTGGATTGAGCTGAGTGGTTGATGGAGAAGAAAAGAACGGTATAGAGGGAGATGGAAAGGGAGCTTTTATAGATAAAAACCTCCTTATGGCAGACTGAATTCTCATATTTTCAATCGGCGATGCGATCCCATTCGGGTGAATCACTAAGCGCTAGACGTCAATGAATATCGTCATATATTTTTTGTGGTCAGGACGTCTTGCCTAGATGCCCTCTTTCATGAAGTCTCCTGCGGAGTACAAGGATCACCCAAAGGTTGCTATTGCGATTGGAGAAAGTGATAACCAAGTATCCATGCATTATCGTATCCTTGCATGCTTCCATTTAGCGGTAACGGCTCGAGAGCCACGACTTGGAGCATTAGTAAGGAAGGAAACTTGCCGTCCGTTCGAATTCTTTGGAACAAAGATATCCGGATCAAGCAAGGCTAATTTTGTGAATGTAAAAAAATCCGGGGAGCATGTTTCAATTTGGAAAGAAGCGACATGTTCTTTGGTGGATCCCGACTGGGGTCTTATAGTTTTGCATTGGAAAAAGCTTCGCTAACAGGAACCTGCGTTCGAGATTCCATGTTGGACTTCTCTAGGCGACCAACACAAATTTATGCCTTTGAAGGCCACACGGATGTCCATATATGCGAGTAGTTGGCGGAAGTTCAGGCATTTGAATGTTCTCGATCGATGAATATTCCCGCATGATTTTCTTTTGGTCATCTCAGCGAAACGAGGAGTTAAATGATGATCGGCTTAGGATGTGGTCTAGTCTCGAAACCAAATCCTCTCGGAGGCACATGTAGTTCAGGTTGAAGATATCTTTCGCCAATGCTCCGCCCTCCACTAACTTTCTCCTAACCTAGTCGACCATAAGCATTAGAATGCTAGACACTACCTAGCTAGATAACTTTTGGTTTCCGTTTCAATTTATCAGGTATGTCATGCTACCGTAACAGGTACGTAATCGGAAGTTAGCTTCAAAATTGGATGCCTTGGTCTATAACTCCTTGACTATTTTTGAATGGATATCTGTGCCGAAGATATCCATAGATAGTTTTATCAATGTGTTACTCTTTGTAGAAGTTTCCAATCCTAGCTCGACTTCACATTTAATAGTTTTAGCTCCGATTTTGAGCAGGAAACATTTTTGTTTGTTGTCTCGGCCTTATCCGGCTCGATGAAAGTTTATTTAGATTGGTTGTTAGATATATGGTTTGTAATAGGTATGTAACATCAGTCTACAATTTCGCGCGACTGGGGGGCCTGTTGTCTAGGAAAACCGAGCCCGTCAAAGTATACGTCTATACAAACTGAATCTACAGCTTCACAGGTGGCAAAATATAGATATTTCATTCGAGATTTTGCTCAGAGGTCTAGCCTAGGGCAATCACATGGTGCTTTTAATATTGCAGGATATATTTTCAAGAGATGTGTATGTAATCCCGGGCCCCGAGGCCATCAGAACTTGTCCTTGCGTTGATAGCTTACGATTCCAGAGGCTGCAGTTGTCTCTCCCCTAAACTCGGATATTGTCATTTATCCCGGGATTCCCGGGAAAGCCTCTAACTAATGCATATTTTCCCATAGCTGGTTAAAATCGTTGAAAGTAGTAATACAAGTGGCGTGGTCAAAAGTGGCACCCAGGGTTACACGCACAGTAAATACCCAACAACAAAGTTGTGTCTAAAGAATGCAATGCAATATAGCCAACTTGCATTTTGATTTTCTGGGACGAAGGTAAGGCTCTGTAGTTTCGGTAGTGTATCCACAGGCCCAATAGCTCGTTCTAGGGTTTTAGAGTACTTGGGAAACTAAGCTATGAGAATTTCATCCCAAGACACCTCCCTATATTGGCATAAAAGTTGAACGTTTTTTGGTATACATGCCTTGATCAGCTGTCAGCGACTGGGTAGTGACATTGTACTGGGTCCGGAAGAAACAGGCTCCTTGCATAAATGCTCGTAGAAGGAGAATCGTGATACCTGTATGCAGTTGGGATGATGGCTTTCATAACCAGGATTAATCGTCTGCCTGGTCATTCAAAATTGGATCCCGCAACTCGTTCGTTGAATAAAAAAAGTTACAGTGGCTACTAAACCCCCAAGGATGTTTGTTAGAAATGGATTAAAATACATTTGGCCTGGGGCTAGTCAAGTCAAGAGCTTAAAGACAACGCGACGCTGTAGTAACCTTAGAGTCCTAGGAGGAATATGCCGCTGATAGTAGTATTTACACTTATGAGTAGAACTATACTTAGACCTAGAGACTGTATACCTATCGAGCCATCAAATAGATCCTCCTTTTGCGCTGGGCTCGATTCCGAAAAGAGTTTGAATAATTTGGCTCTAAAGTTTCTCAGTGGAGCTAGCTCAGAGACAAGGACTCATATTCCTCCAAGCGAGATCATCTTCAATCAATCCACGCAGTTTTCAGACCTCCCAACGAGTCTCTATCATTTATCCGGGACTTTGGCGAGGCCCGAGTGAGACCGGATAATCTCGCGTATGTTCTTGACGCAACCCTAGTCGCAGGCGGTACTTTCAACTTCTTACAATAGGTATGTCCCAATTTGTATTATTGTGAGTGCTCACTTCTTCCCACTGAAACCTTGAACGGATGATAAACATACGAATGATATTATATCTATCAACTTGTTGGTGCTGATCTTTCTAGAAAATTTCATTGGTAATTCAGGATACGTTAATATATTTTCTGTGAATTTGAGAGTTGATTTACGAACCTCCTTCCAAACGTAAGGCTGTATCGTTGATCACTAGAGATTCGTTAGTCTAATGATGTATATTTATTTACTGAATTATTCCTATCTTCACTCGATAGGTATGTTCTAAAAGCGCCAAGGCGGAGAGCTCTAAACTACATTCACTCTGTTGTTTCAACCCATTGAAAGATCTAATGGCAATGACATTCCGTATCTCTAGTAATCGAGGATCTGAGAAAAGAAAAGCGTATGGGATTTTTTTGCTCTACACTGTATCAGGGCCCCCTTCAAAGATTTCCGTTAACCCGATCGAACATACGCTTCCTTTAATGAAGGCGGCATGATTACGGAGGAACTAAACGCTGTTGCTAACGTGTCCGATACGAATCCTGTTTTAAATTCCCTGTTGCAAAGTCACATCCGTATCCCAAACATAGTCGATGCATTGGCCATCCAGTTGGAAGCTGAGATCTCAGTTACCAGGTAGAAAATAGCTTTGATTGGTGTAATAAAATCGTGTACTCTCGTTAAAAGATGCGATTTCAGTCGTATCCTTGACGGAATATCCTAATCCATGTTCTTTTACGTTGAGATTGTAGGTATATAAAACGTTGTAATATATCTGCAAGTTCAAAGCGTCTCACGAGGAGAAATAATCTCGATGAACATCAATCCTGTAAGGCATATCACGTTAAGGGTGCATGATGATCAGCTGCTATCAACGAGTTTGTTTTCCAATTGAAAACCACCGTCGGCGCAATATCTAAGGGATATTGGCAGATCAAATCTCGCTTGATTACTTAATAGATATTGCTGCAGATATTCTGACCAGGCTGATTTTCGCAGTAGCTTGGGGTATCCCCGCTTCGGAAATACTCTATATCGACAAATGAAAAGAAAGGCATAACAACTCGATAATATCGATAAAATTCTGTTTATAATAATGAAATTTATGCAGGATTCAGATTCGATGGACGATGCCCCAAAGGATTTTCGTGGAACACCGTGGATATGCATTGCAACAAGATTTCCAAGAACCTCAAGCTCCTCAGACAAGAACTAATCCTGGTGCTGATCATGCCATGTGAGCGGAGTCCTGGCTGGGTGTCTGATTCCAGCAACTTAATTCGCCAGAAACCCTGGAAGAGACCGCACGGAATTTTCTCGGCGACAGGTATTTACCGAAGGGGATCGCCCTTCCGTTCCGCTGACGAGGAATCATTGTTTGGATGTCTTCTTTGCGCCCCAAATACGAGGTGGCTGCATCGCCAAGAAAGCACCCAACAAAAACTTGGAGTATCAAAAAGGACGAGCGGCGCGGGAGCCTCGAGCATCAGAGATCGGTGCCCTGCCGTGCCGTCTGCCCCATTGATTTGTTTCACAGGCTGCTCGTACCCGGTGCCGCGGTCATGCAGATTTACAGGTGACAGGTTTGATATAATTTGGTTTGGGGGTTCCAAGATTACAACCTGGTGTACCGGTTTCCGCCAAGTTCCGTAAGTTAAAATTAATTTTCATCACCTCGGTGTGCGAAGCAGTGCGCCAATGGATCCATTTTTCCGAGACATCGAGTAACACCGAGATGGCTATGATATGGTCCAAGCTTTCAGCGCCCCAAGAGACATGGGAGCGCAAGTAAGCTAAGTGGGTTTTAGCTCCGAGAGTTCTTTTGAGAATACGAAGCTTAGGTCAGCGTATGTAGTACAAATCACAGAATGGGTGTTATCAGCGAACTCTATAATTCGGCCTACCAAGAGTAACCGCCACTTCAGCCCTCAAGGAGTCGGACAGCGAAACTTTTGCACTGCCTGAGTTCATATTATGGTGAACCTGCTCGCATAACGTTGTCAAAGTGTTGTATAGTTATACGCGATGCGATATACCGGAGAAGAGCGAAAGTTTAATATTATACAAGCTGTAGAAATAAAAGGAATATCAAGGCCAAGCCCTAATTGAATTTTAGATCCGGGCCCAAGCTAATTTATGAGAAGATATCGTGTTTGGGGGCCACGATATGCATATGTATATGCATGGACTTGGGTGCATGGACCACCACCACCGGTTTTCGCACCGCAAACTAATAATGGCCATTCTAGAAATATCATAAAGCACTAGGCCTAGCCACAAACGAGGGAAAATACGAAAGCGTATCCCTGAGAAAATCCTAGGACTTGGCGGAGTTTTGGAGACGGGGAAGCCTCTCGGCCACCAATAGCCACTTCCATATGCATGCATACCCACCCCACGCGCCTTACATATACATGTACGTCCCGGGGTTAAGAAACCTCGCCCTAGTACTCCAATTTCTTAAGAAATCTTAATACGATCATTAGCACGTTGTTGAAGAAATTTAGAATAGAAATAGCAGATATGCGTACATCTGGATGCAGATTTAGCGCATGCGCACGTGGCTAAAGAACCGCGTCAATGTTTTATTTATATCATAGAAAGTTAACATTCTGTGAATCGTGGAGTGGATAACGTGATGCTCTCGAATAGAGGCCCCACGAGGGCTTTGGAATACGGGGAATAGATATTGATACTATAAACTAATAGAGAGTATATTTGATTGAGTAATGTCTTGTTTAGAGAACCGCTTTACTCCGGCCCCGGTCCGGATAAGTGATAATGAGAACATGTCTGAGCGCACGCTGGTAGACGCCACTCACATGCACTCCGTCATTGTCACGATTCTCATTCTTTCATAATTGGTCAGAAGAAAAAGAAAGAAAGAGAAAAAATATCAGATGCTTCTATAGGCCCAGAGCATGGGTAAGCCAGCTCGTACTTGATCTGACCTTCTCATGATTTCTAGATACGGAATTACGAGGTGGGGGGCTCGTGGGTTGAGCTCTCAATATCCTAGGGCTAGGAACTCGTAACAGTGAAGTGTCTTGATCGATAGACCCATGGAAGCCTCTGGATTCAAGGCGGTAAAGTTCGGGCTGCTGATTTTGAGAGGAGCGTATACTCATCAATAACAACATAGTTTTCCCGTCCTGTAGGAAACCTATGGGAAATCTAGGGTTAGATTCAACTATAAAAGGTTACGATTCCTCTCTCCGAAGTAATACTTTCAAAATCAGCAACCTCAGGCTACCACCATACATCCAGTCTAAACACCATCAAAGCAATCATATTCTCTTTTAACCAATTTCGTCAAGATGACCTACATCGCAAGCAGTCTCATCGCAGTTTTGGCTGCAGCTGGTAGCACTTATGCGCAGCTCCCAGAACCATATGTGAACTATCCAAATGGTCTCAGTCCGGTCTTTGATCAAGGATTCTTCGCAGGAACCGCTTCTCCTACCTTTTCGATTCAGCAATGGCCTTCAGGCACTGCCCCCCAATCTTGTGTTAACGAACTTGCATGGAACGGTTGCATTTCCGGGCGTGCTGTCGTTTACAATGTCACTTACACCGATGTACATATCCTTTGGGCATTTGATTTTAACTTTAGGTTGATGTAAAGCTAATATAAAACACGAAATCTATAGTGTCCTACGCCTTGGGTGTTCTGTCGTTGCGATAATGCAGATTTGAGCATCAATCAAATGGCTGATTTCTTCGGCCGCATGCCAGTCCATCTCCGCAGCGTTGTTCGCCATCCCATGGCGGTCCACCAAGACGGATGTAGCGCCTATGCGACCACCGGTTCAGACGATGGTGACATTGTTATGCAGGGAAATTGTAACACTGAATCAATCTGGTTGCACGAGACGTGAGTTACCATCTCAATAAAAGCGTTCTCTCTCTTTACTGATGTTTCAATATCATAGTGGTCATCAACTTGATGCCCGAGGTCTTGGTAATGGCGTGGGATTCAGCAGTATGTTATATTCATTATGTGATTTTGCTACTTGATATCACGGACTAATTAGAACAACCATAGCCTCTCCTGCTTGGATCAATGCGTTGTATGCTGATAGCTGCGCTGCAGATGATTATGGCAACACTGGTAAGTCCTGTTCGATCAAAGTACACGTGCATATATTAACGGCAGGTATATGTAGCTCTTTGGGAAGAATTTGCTCAAATGACTGTTGTTGCTCAGTCTGACACTATTTATAATGTTGTTCCACAGCAAGCTATTCCTGGATGTTTTAATAATCAACTTGCTGCCCTTGAAGGTGCTTTCAAGGCCAGCCACTTGACATATGGCGGCACTTGCATCAGCAGAATCCCATCTAGCCCAAGCGTCACTGCTGTTTGGAAGCGCGGTATTTCTCGCCGAGGAGTCCAGAGAGTTGGACCATGCAAGTTCAAGAATATCACACCTCCACACAAGCACTAATTGCAACAGGTTATATCGCACTAGGGCAGTCGGGAAGGAAAGAATGCACGAATTAATATATATAGATGGAGATGTTGGTAGAGGAGCGGTTGAAGCTTGTTTCGCAAATATTTGTTGTCGTTTATCTATGCAACATGTAGCTTGACTTAACTCCTGAGTAACTTCTTATAAGATCTTACATACGCTAGTTTAGTCATAATATAATCTATTTGATACCTAGTTCAATTCAAATATCATCTGCTATATTTTGCCGTTTCCTACCGGTGTACTTGAAGAGCTGTGGCTGGGATTGTGTTGCCTTTGTGGTATTTTTACAGTGTCCTCAACAAAACTGTGTCTTCGGTGACGACGTCACCAAATCATCTAACCGAATCATTCTCCAATCGATGGCCTGGTAGTTTCGTTGTTTCAACATCACCGCCTCAGCGAAATTCTTCGACTTTCCCGGTAGTCCACGATGGCAGCCTCGAATACATCCAAACTTACCCTTAAATACCCCTTGTTTTGCGCTCAGTATCTCGATGAGAAGACACTGCTCATCGCGGGTGGGGGAGGGGAATCCCGTAGTGGCGTTGAGAATGGCATCGTAAGAATGATACAAGATCTCAAATAGTATTGATGCTGGATATCTAATAGGGGTAATATTTTTTAGCAACTGGTCGATACATCCTCCCAGAATCCAACAGTAAAATCTACCCTATCGCTTCCGAAAGATGAGGATGCCGTCATGTCCTGTGCCATCCTACCTTCGAAACAAGCCATAATCGCCGGTATAAACCAAACCAGTTCGACTATTAAAACCGGCTCCAACGCTCATTTTCGCACTTTCTCACTATCTAATGAAAAGGCCGAAGTGAAGGAGATTTCGGCGCGCGAGTATTTCCGACCCAAAGCCTGGGATGATGTTTATCAGCGTGTCACAAAATCGTCACTATCTGGCAAATATGCAGTGATATCGTCCTCAGTTCCGCTAGTGCGCGGTGAAGGCACCTACGGTGGTGAGGTGGTGGTACTATCCGTTGACGACAAGGGATCCGGTGTGCTTATTGATCGTATTGTGAATGAATCGGAAATCGTGGATGTTGATATCATTGAGGCCACCGATGGCGACGAGAAAAAGAAAAACGTGGAATACGTCGCTTATTCAACACCTTCGAGCGTATATATTCGCAAAATCACACCAAGTGGATTGGAGGCTGAGAAACTGGTTTATACTCTACCAGGTGCTCCCAAGGCCGGTTCGTCGAGTAGAACGAAGCCACAGATCCGTAGCGTCAAATTAATATCACCAAGCTTATTCGTGCTTCTCATTAATCTCCCGTTCAGGTCTGGAGTTGAGCTGCAGTTACTCTCGATTCCTCTGAGCAACCAAGCATCGATACTAGAAACGCACAGATACCATCCCCCTTCAGTCTTCAGAGCCGGTATTTCGGCAGCAACAGCCTTGGATGTCCTAGTTTTCCCTGAAAATCCTATATCACCAGAATCATCATCGCAACAGATTGCCTTGGGTCTCGCTTCCGCAGATCTCTCTGTGGTGGTCACCCTATTGGATATTTCGTGGTCGATATCTGGAGAAGGCAATAAAAAAGTACACGACGCTAAATTTCGGCATTTCAAACAACTACCCACGGGGCACTTTTTCCCTGCTACAAACGTTGCGTTCTCTCCGTTGCCGGCCGATAAAACGAAAAAAGAGCTTCAATTGGCTTCTGTATCTGCCTCCAACACATTGGTGATTCACCGGTTTACTCTATCTGACGAGAAACATTTGTCGCGTTCATCAGCCTTTAGGGATACTCTACCCATTCTACTATTTTCGTTGGTGTTTATCATTTTGTTGGCTGTCGGCTTGCAATTGGTCTTCGAGCACAGGGGAAATCTGCCAAAGTTCGATATCATGGAGGTGTGGGAAGACGTACTCGAGACTGTGAAAGGGAGTGCCAAGCTCGGAGAGCAGGAAATACACAGAATGGAAAAGATGGGGAAGAAATTAAAAGAAGAACTGGCAGGTGCTGGGAGAGGAGTCCGCGAAGGACTGAAGAAAGAGGTTGTTCAAGGTGTCTTGGAAGGTGTCATAGGGATGGGTTAATAAGATTGGCGCTAAATTTGTTTTAAAGTTGATATTTGGTTGCATTAGACACTTGAGCAACCGCACCCCTTTCGTAGATGTAGGTTTAACTACGTGTAGTTTTCGAGAGGCGCTTAAAGGTACCGGGTGTATTATATAATCTATAGGCGTGAAGAAAGCACCCGTAGTTTCATGCAAGAAGGCTCCCTTTGGTGCACTTGAGGGTTATTTGTTTTGATTGATTGGTACAAAAAAGAGATAATTGTACATACACTGGAACACCTAGTCTCTCAGAAAGACCTAGCAAACCGCTGATGGCATAGCTGGTGGTTATAAAGGAATAAACAACAAGAGGCCTACTCAATCTTTTTGGCGCTATCCCAATTGGTTTTATACTCCGTAAGAAGTTTAATTGCTTGGATTCGAGATGATGGATCGATTCCACGTAGATTAGGGCCGTGTCCTTGATGCAATTCACTTAGATATGCTATAACTGTGCGGTATTGTGATGACGCCTTCAAAACTGACAGCATATATTGAATTTTTTGATACTGGGCGCCGTGTATAATGCCGTCTAATAAAGCGATCTGAAGAGCATTCTCCTGGGGTGATTTAGAATACAGTGGGTCAGCACCGCATTGGAGCAAGGGCTCAACTATAGAAGAGGGACCATTAACCGGGGCAATCAATTGCAGCGCTGTTATTGACATGGATGCCCCGAGCATATCGGGTTGCGCTCCAGCTGCGAGTAAAGCATAGAGTACGCGAGCGTTTCCACACTGGGCTGCAAGCTGGATAGGTTGAGTATGAAAATCGCTAGATTGGATTTTTGCTTTTCCCTCTTGAATTATAGCAATAGCGGCATGTGATAAGTTGCGACTAATTGCGAAATGTAGCGGGAGTGAATTCAAGAGATCCTCCATTTTATGATTTATGAAAACGGCTAGAGAGTTGATTGATCAGTCTGCGAACTTTCGCGTAAGTAGGGATATCCGGGGATCATATAGAAACCTACTACGGTATAGATAGCGAGCAGCACTGGTGTCATCATCTGCTTCTATCACCATTTTTATTGCTGCCTTCCATTGGGTATTGGAACCATGATATTCGTCTGAGCTTTCCCTTGTCCCACGCGCGCGAACCAAGCCTGCCTTAATAAACACGTCATTGCCTAACAAATTGCTTGCACTCCTTACTGTTTTGCTGGGGGGAGGTGGAGTAATTGGTAAATGGTATTTGGCACCAACATCCCTCCGTTCGTCTGATAAGGAATCACAATGTTAATTAGCATAGTTTCTCTCGTAGCCACTCAAAACATGACCAAAGGCAAAAAAGTATACAAAGTACCCGCGTTGCATTGCTGTTCTTAGTTGAAACATGGGGGATGTAATCTCTACTAGCCTACCTATTTCTGTGGGTGTACACATGGTCGAAGGAGCACGCGCAGTGGGAGGTAAAACTCGGAGATAGTCAGGCAGTTGGATCTGATCTGGGAGCATTTGCTGGTAGAACTTTGCCTCACTGAAATCGGCTTTTGTTTCGCAGATCAACTTGGAAATATACACGGCATTATCTAACTCGCTCGCAAGATTATATCTTCGTGCGTACTTTGCAGCCTTCTTAGATATAGCGAAAGCATCATCATAAGCACTGCGGCGGAAGGCAATTGCGGCTTCCATGTTAAATGCGGAAACTAGGAGGTTTGGTTCAGTGGACTTTTTTCTCGGGATTTTGGCGAGCCATCCGGAAGCTTCAGGGAGCTCTTCCAGCATATAATATATCGTTGCAAAAAGAATGTAGGCACCCTCTGCTGCCTGAGAACCAACACCGGTTTTGATCTGGCTCAATTTGATCGCGTTGGCCTTTGCTTCTTGCCACAGTTGAGCATCCATTGCGTCGTGCATTTTTGATCTATAATACTTCTCTCTCTCCTGTTCGAAAAAGGAATCATCTGAGCATAACGAAGAAAGATCATCCTCGTCACGTTCTGGCTCCGGTGAGACTGTAAGGAGGGGACTATCTTGGGATTTTTTGGGGGTTGATATAGGCTGAGACTGTTCGAGCCCTTGCAATCTTGTACCATAAGACTGACGTCGAGGGGAGTCTGGTGCCGTCGGTTGTCTAGGGGAAATAGAGTAACCACTTGTTCTGAGGCTGGGAAGTTGACTTGGTGATCCCAGATCTTGTGGGGTGTAAGGGTGGTCTTGAGCCGGGCTATCGAGCGAGTCAACGTCGTCAAATGAGTATGATTGACGGGAGGATTCGAAGGGCGAATAGCCGTGCATCTGAACGCTTGATTCCGGACCAGACCCTATTCCACTACGGATAGTAGTATCATTACCAGATGCTCTTCGAGGGCCAGCGGATTCAGATGTCGAATGGGAGGTGCGCCTCTTAGATATTGCGGACTCCGAACTGTAACTGGTCGACCGGGAGCTTTTACGCGCATGTTCCTGGTGCGAATAGTTCTGTTCTGGTTTGATTTCATTCTGCGGAAGACTCTTTGGTGGGTAGGATGTCACCGAATTTCGATTGTATCTGTTCTCGAGCGACCTGATTGTCTGCGCGGCGGCAAAGGCTGCCTCTGAGGACTTCTCGACGTTTTCATGGTAGTTGGTCTGTGGCAGCGGTGCTGGCTGCTGGACGGCATAGAACCCAGGCGGTTTCGGCTTTGTTACGGGCTTCCGGCGGAGAAGTCGGTCCATATCGTATCAGGGTAAGTTCAGGTTCTTGAAGAATCGATGCGCGAGCTTTGAAACGCCGAACCTCGAGGCCTCCAGCGCCGACACCAGACCTGACCAGTGGAGAGCGCTGCTAGTGCGCTTAACGAGCAATGCCAGTGGGGAACCTCGTCGCGTCGCCAATGCAATGAACCCTGCCGTGTGCTGCGCAAGGCTGAGAAAATTCAAAACTGAAATTCATAAAATTCATTTTCGAGAACTTTCTGAGCTAGATCAAGTTCGAGGTAGGTCTCTAGAGCCTATGGGTATCGTCGATATCCTACGTGGTTCTTTTCAGTATCAACATTTCAGTGCATCATCGCCATACGATTTCGCAGTATCAAAACAAACTGCGCCACTGGCGCATTAGTGGCGCGCGGTCCACGCAATCTGAGCCACACGGGCTTCAATTTGTGGTTTGGCAATTTTGTATATGAAGGAATCCGGGACACTTATTAGATAACGGTCTGTCGTAGAACTAGTATATATACCGAATTGATGCCCTGTTATGTCTCTTATTCTCAAGACCCTTAGTATCATTCATATAAAGATGGCGCCGACGATCGCGATAATATATTTGAATTTATACCATCAAAGGGAAAACACATTACAATATAACGTTCGAGGCTTTGATTCATACTTTGTGATGTGAGAGGGATTCATTTAACTCAGAATTTCGGTCTCGAGATCTCGTACATGCCGTCACATAATTCTTCATTTGAAGTAAGTTTTGGCTAGAAATTCTAAAATCCAATTTCCCAATTGCAAAATGCTTCTATATTTTATTCTCAAACCAGCACTTCCATATATATGTCTTAGGGTATTTATATAAAGATCTTCGATATCCCAGCACTTTTAATCTTGTATTAAGTAAATTGTTGATTATATCGGCTGTATCAACTGCGCCATCCCTGCGCAATAGAGATATCCATGGCGTAAGAGACGATGGGATCCTAACGATGATTCGACTGCAGCTGTAGAGATCCGGTTATTTCGTTTGCTTATGTTTGATTAAAGCGCACCATTCTAATCGGTCCATTAAGCTCTGGGCCTCCTCGTTACAGTTTTGACAACAGTCATTGTCTTTCTGACTGTGAGTTCCCGGTCATCGTATCTCGTTAAAGTTTGAGTTTTGTAAACTGTACTGGCCTCAGTAACCGTTGATGTCTTTGTCGTGGTTCGGGTGGTTGCTTTGCAAGTATCTTGGTCCCGTTGATTTCCAAATCCGAATCCGATTGCAGGCGCAGTGCTATGTAGAGGGCTGCATGTTAGCTGATATATGTTTCTATCAACAATACGAAAGACCGTGGGGTAAGCTTACTTCACTAGCAGGAGTAGCAAAGCTGTTGTTGTGATCTTCATCTTCTACTGTTGATGGTATTAACAGTGGTATTTATTCAACAGAGTGTTTGTCTGGATTAAAATTTATATTTCTCCCCCTATAAATAAGTCCCCTTGTAAATGAGTGTTGGTCGGGTCGGAGAGGAGTAAAAAGGAACGAAAAAGATTTCCAGTACCCAGCAAAGCGTTCACGAACAAGGGAGGAAAGGGAACTTCCGACCTGCAGCGAAACTGGGAGCACTATATATATTATGCGCAAAGCAAGGCGCACTCTAATTTAGTTGTAGAGACGGGGATCCACATTTTGAAGGGAGGTATGACGATGGCATAACTGACATGGGTTGAAAGCATGGAAGAATATTCGAATACTCTGAAATCAAAAGAACGAGTTCACCTGTTTTGAGTAGCTCCGAGGCGACCCGTATGAATCCAGAGCATCAAACCGAATGTATCCGTTGACCTCGTACAAAACAGAACCCGTTATTTAATAAATAAACCCCCATGTTGCATCACCCAAGTTTTTAATACACCCTTTTAGTCGAAGCTATACAAAAAGGAGACCGTTCTCGTTGAAGAATGATCCGTCTACATCCTCAAAAGAATACAATCCATTCAGACGGGTGGTGTACGCGGACCGATGCATAGGCATGGTCTGGTTTGGTGGATACAGCGCCAAGCTAGCGTTTAGCAAATAAGAGACGAATCAGCCCATATTTGATGATTTGAATCCATCTGCACCTGAATATAGTTTCTCCTTTCAGAATGTGTTTCGCGATAGCTTGGTCGCCAGAGGCCGAAGTGCCGCTCATCCAGCTCGCTTTTCTTCATCGTGGTGGACTTTGTTGCAGTTTTGGTGTTGTCCATCCGAAACTAGATCAAAGACGGAAATTGCATCCATTTTTGGCTTAGACGAGCCGATGCTCTAGCTCCGGATACTCAACAGACAGTGGATTCAAGAAACGTTATACCGTTTTCTCGGGACAAGAAACACTGAAGCTAAAGCTTCTAAAGCTGACTTCAAGGCTGGGGTGGGTAGTGAATAGAATTGCGCATGCGCAGTTCATCAATGATCATGTAACGTTTACTAATTCGATGATTGTTGACTCTGTGTGGGATTTCGGAAATGCGGCTTCACGATACGCAAGATTTGGTCGCGAAATAGCTGCAAAAATAGTATAGACCTGGTTTATATAAAATTTAAGAAAACTTCTGCTATTGCGATGGATTTTAACCAATAAATGGGAACTAGTTCGCTCGAATTTTGCGAGGTACCAGAACTACAATCACGTGCCCGCAATGCTATTTGTTTCGAGTCCCCAGAGCAGTAGTTGAACAAACATGTGTTGATGTGTTGTGGGTGTCGTTTTGAGCCTCGATGCCAAACTGGAGCCGCGACTTGGACGCTGCTCAACCTTAGCATATTCCCATCGCCATCGCCATCGCCATCTTCTTCACCTTCATCACCACCCTCCCTCGCGGCTGCCATCATTTGACCGAACCTGGATTTTCGGGAGCTATCTGGCTACTGTTGATAGGACCCTTTATCTCTCAATTGCGGCCAACTTCGAGACTCGGCGTCCGCATTAGTAGTCTTTAGTAACTTGCTTGTTGCGCTCCCTCGTCTGAACGCGTCCCTCAATTCGTTACACCATCCTAGTCGACGCCTTGAACGAAAAGAATACGATCTTATTCCTACTTTAGGTCCGGGGAAACGGCCGTCTTTCCCCGCGATAGAATCTTACTGTCATAATGAACGGCCAAACTCCCCGACCCCGTAGCCGATATCCACACGTCCCTTCGAGGATAGAAGTTCCGCTCACGGAGCAAGTTGGCGATGAAGGAACTGTAGAGATTGACTTGACGGATCTTCCTGATGATGTGGATGAGCTGTCGAGTTTACTGGAACAAGAACATGCATCACATCCATATTGGATTCTATCCGCTCTCGCATACGCAAAGCATCAAAATATCGACAATGCCATTGAGATTCTCAACTCCAGAGCTTTGAATTCGGAGAATATAAAGCGGAATCAGAGAGAAATTCTGCCGATACAACTTTGCCTGCTATGGTTGTATTTACAGAAGACAAGGGAGGCTATGAAAGCTCCTTATAACCCTTCAGGTATTCGCTACAGCTAGTAGAACTACCTCTGTTCTTCGATGCTGACAGGATCTGCTAGATATAACGGAAAATACGAAAGATCATTACCTACAATCTGCCGCCGCTCTCCTCAATAATGTCGGAAGATTCGAAGCCGAGCACCCCGCATACAACATCGCAAGAGCCGTCTACTCATCACTAAAAGCAGCTGTCACGAATGTTAAGGCGGAACGCACCTCGAACTTGGAGAATGCACACAGAATATACGATGAGACGCTCAAGAGAGCTAGTGGTACCAATGTGGTAGCACTGATGGGTAAAGCTAGATGGTTGTTTAGCAAAGCCCGTTATGACAAAGCTCTGGAATGCTACCAGGAGTGCCTGAGGAAGAGGCCGGATATGGATCCCGACCCGCGAATTGGTATTGGCTTGTGCTTTTGGATGTTGGACTTCAAGGACGACGCCAAGACAGCATGGGAAAGATCTCTTGAACTGGTAGGTTGCGATTAGCTGGTTAAGCGGAGTTACAAAATCCACTAAACGGAATATTATAGGATCCCGATTCGAAAGTTCCAAATCTTCTGCTCGGTATATATCATCTTTCATTCGTAGCATCGTTGCCGCAAACGGACCCCGAATTCACAAAGCACTACAAGAAGGGTATGACGGAATACATAGCAAAAGCCTATAAATTGGACAAGAATATGGCCCTTGCTTGTACCCTTTTCGCCACATACTTCTTCTCAGCTGGAAATCTTCAGACCGCGGAGAGCTTGAGCAAACGAGCTATCGAATACACGGACGTGCCACAAGTAGCTCGAGATGCACTCTATCTTCTAGGACGAAGATACCAGGAAGCGGGAGATTATGTATTATCCCGCCAATCCTACGTCAGAAGCGAGAACGCAAAAGAAGATACTTATCTCCCTAGTAAGCTAGGGTCAGGTCAATTGATGGTTTTGCAAAAGGATTACACAGGAGCTAAGCTAGCGTTTGAGGGTATTCTTAAAACTTTCAATAAGTGTCTCGAGGCAATGATGGTTCTTGGTACCCTTTACGCCGAGGAGGTCTTCCAAGCCGAAAGCCAACAAGGAGTTGGCCGCGATGAGAAAATTGAAGAACGCAAGAAGGCTATCAGCTACCTGGAGGCGGTCCGAGCATCGTGGAAAGATGCTAAAAAGCACATGGCACCTAGCGTATCGGTATTGCTCACTCTTGCTCGTCTGTATGAGGTTGAAGCGCAGGAGAAATCTCTCGCTTGTCTTCAACAGGTTGCAGACATTGAACGCGAGGCTTCCAGCGAGGAAGAGCCAATGCTGGCACCTCAACTTCTGAACAATATCGGGGTATTTAATTACAATATGAGCAAATGGGACGAGGCTCGTGAGCATTTCCAGACAGCTCTCAATAATTGTGTTGCTATGGGCGCCAAGGATGAGAGTCTGGACACGGATGCTCTGGTGACGACCTTAACCTACAACCTTGCTCGTCTTGAGGAGGCGGCTGGAAACACGGACGAGGCCATCAAGTTGTATGAAGGGCTGCTTGTTCGTCATAGTGACTACACCGAGGCTGCAATGAGGCTCGCTTACATCGCTCTAAGGAAGGGTGGCGAAGACGGTCCCAAACGACTCGAAGAATTGATGAAAACAGAAGACCATAATTTGGAAGTCTGTGCCCTATATGGCTACTACCTCTCCCGACGGCTGAAGAAAACGCCCTTGAACATTGCAGAAGATAGAGAACAGCGGCATTACAAACGAACTCTAACGACTCATGACAAACACGATAGGTATTCTCTCACTGGAATGGGTAATCTGCATCTCTTGACCGCGAGAGAGATGAGGAGAGACACAGACCAGGACAAAGAGAAGAAACGCAAGATGTATGAGCGAGCGGTGGAGTTCTTCGATAAGGCCTTAGTTTTGGATCCGAAGAACGCATACGCTGCTCAGGGTGTTGCAATTGCCATTATTGAGGACAAGAAGGATTACAGCACTGGCGTTGGCATATTCGAAAAGATCAAGGGGACTTTAAAAGAGGCGTCGGTCCATATCAATCTTGGCCATAGTTTCATCGAAATCAAACAATTCACACGAGCTATTGAAAATGTGGGTTGCGGACTGAGCCAGTATACATTTGCTTAACAAGTCGCTGATATCATTTAGTACGAAATCGCAATTAACCAGTACCGAGCAGACCGAGACCCGTGGACCATCACATCGCTGGCACGTGCGTGGTACCTCAAAGGCAAAACCGAGAAGAGCTTGGTAGAATTGAACACGGCACTTGATTACGCAAAGAAGGTTTGAGCGAATGTTTTGTTTCTGATATCATTACTCTATAGCTAATATTTGATGACCAGGCTCTTGCTCTCTCGCCCGAGCACCCTATTTTCATGTTCAATGTTGCGTATCTTCAAGCGCAGATTGGCCAAGTTGTGCACGAGTTACCCAAGCATCAACGCACATCTGAAGAAATCAAAAGTGCACTAGACGGCGTGGAGGAGGCCATTAAGTTTGTCACCCGAAAGAATATATTGGTATTATTGAAAAGATTTCTAATCACTTGCGTATAGGACATTTACTGCTGTTGCCAAATCCAAGAGCCCACCTTACCCAGCTGGCGATATCGAAGTCCGCGTTACCATGAACAAGAACACCACCCGCCGTCAGCTAACGGCCGATCTCGAGGAGCAAACTAAATACGAAGAGTTGCACGCAACGAAGATCGCCGAAGCGAAGCGGAAACGTGAAGCAGAGATTGCGAAACGTGCTGAAGAGCATGCTAAAGTAGAAGCTGAGAAGGCGGAGAGGCAGAAGAAGTTGGCAGAAGAAAGAAAGATAATGCAGAAGCAAGCTGCGGAGTGGGCTGAGAAGCGAGAAACAGAGGAGTTGATCAGAATAGCGGCGCTCGCTGACGATGATGAATCCGAAGGAGGCACGAAGAAAAAGAGGACAAGGGCGCCCAGAGAACCAAGACCGAGGAAAGAGAAGGGCGAGAGGAAGTCTAGAAAGAAGAAGGACCAGGGCGAGGAAGGCGAAGAGAGCAGAGCGACGAAGAAGAGACGTATCACGAAGGGAGGCAAGGCCGAATTGTCCAAGGCGACCATATCCGACAGTGATGATTTGCTCAGTGATGACGATGTCGTTAGGCACAGTGAATCGAGGAGTGCTAGTCTCACCCCAGCTGGTGAGAGCCCTTCTCCACCACCAAGTGGTGGGAAGAAAGTCAAGTCGGTAAAAAGCAAAGCTGTCATTGAGAGCGACGATGATCTTTCGGATGGAGGGGATGTTGATGCACCGGCTCCCTCAAGAAGACGTGCTGCTGCTGCTGTTGTCGACAGCGACGAAGATGAGGAGATGGCGGATGCGACTCCTGCAAAATCAAGAAGACCAGTGAGCGATGATGACGACGACGATTGAACGGTGCCTAGTATATAGTTGTCTGGCGGAATGTTGTAATAATAGCCTTTCTTTCAAAAAGTTTCACCCGGAGAAGACTCAGATATTATAAATGCAAACTTATTAGATATTTCCTACAAAAAGACATGGAAACTAAACTTGATGTTTCAATCACACAGTATTTTTATGCACTCTTCCATTTCTCTCAACGACCGTATCTTGCAAACATTAAATCTCCCAAGAATGTTCCTATCAGAACGGCGAAAAAGTAGCCAACATTCAAAGACATGACCGCGAACATTCTAAAATTATTCGGCAATTTGTTAGCTTTGTGCGACTGGTATTTTGGAAGGATTCAGAGAGCGGGCATAGACCGAGACGATAGGAAAACTCACAGCAAAAAGTGTAACCCAACATTCAGCGTGGAAAGCAGCGCTCGAATCATATCCACCTGCCACCTCCAAGGCGCGGGACCCTTAACCTCCCGCACGCTACCGTCCGAACTCCCCTGATCTTCGTCGTATTTCTTCCCAGCAATGATGATCTTCCGCGATGACTCCTGTGCTCGCCATATCATCTCTTTACGGGACGCAAAAGCGATCAGAGCTCGGTTTATGATGCATAGGACTATCAGGAAAAAGAGGGCGCCGACATATTGGCCTGTTGTTTTCGGAGTGAAGGCGTACGAGTATATTGGGGTTTCAATGATCCATTGGAATACCATGGCCATAGCGGCGTGCGAGGTGTTGGATGAGGAAGAACCGTCGGAAGTCCCGCCGGACGTCATTCCCGGCATGTCCATATCCATCATTTTCGGGGTTTTCTAATGCTTATTTTCGATGGTAGGGTGTGAAGTATATTGTTATTTCGAAGGGGAAAGCACGAGGTTCGAGAGGGGCAGCTTTCAAATCGTGCAGGCTGGTGCCTGGACTATATACTTTCTTGGTCGCAGCAGCCAAGTTTTTAACCACTCTGGTGTCAAGTGAACCCCACAATGTGGGATTCCACGTGAATGAGGAACTGGAGCTCGCCTGAAGATGGCCGGTGGTTGTTTTAACATGATTCAACCTGTGGAACATGCTGCGACACAGGATGTTAACTTTATCTCTAGTGCTTGCACTTGTATCTCCAGCAAGGAGCACACTTGTGCGGTGCACTTCTGCAGCCAAAATAATTATTATTGTAAATTTGGCGTTTGTGAGGTCGAGTGGGTGGAACTCGCCGTGTTGTGTTGTGCGATGCGATTGGCGGGAGATCCCTGCTCCCCCGCCACGCTTGCGAGGGTTTGCGCTGAATTTTCTTTTTCATGTCTTGCTGTTGATCTCCAACACAACCAACACACAGTGATTCTGTCATTTCGTGTGCCATTTCGCAATTCATTCAAGGACGCTGACAGATATCCATACCTTATAAATACCACGACATCGGGTGCTTACGTTTCCCAGATATCGAGGATATTTTGGTAATATTGATTCTCTTTTTTAGGTTCGTACAAACTACTTGGGTACGACACCCGTCAATCATATGTCCGATATCCGGCTCTTTTTCGCTTGCATTGGCAAAGGATCTTAGGAAGATATAAATCCGCGCAACCAACTATCGATATCAAAGCACAGATAATAAGTTACACCTATCGACATGATCTGGTCTCGAGGCTATGACATGATAACTCAGATGCATTTTATGCTTATAAAGTTATGCGGTTAGTAAGAAGCGAGGATGACAAGTTTCTCAAAGTATCAAGGCTCAAGTTCACATCTATACGAGTCCGACACACAATCGACTAGCCAGCCAACAGAACCAGCCAATTCGAGTGAGATGGAGATATCCGAGGCAGTTTCTTGATCAGTTTGTAATTCATTCGATTGAACTCTCTCGACTACTGGCAAACATATCCAAGAATAATAGAGTAAGAAAGAAAATATTAATATCGCAACCATACATGGGAAAACTCAATTAAGAACAGAAAATCTCATTAAAGGCGAAGAAAATAATGGGTATTCAGAATAAACCTCCTCAAATTACTACAGCCACATAATACTTTAGTGTACTTGCCCGACTTCCTCCATTATATTGTCACTTAGTAAGAGTTCCACTTTGGGTCAGCGGGATCCGTGAAATCTGCAATGACCGAGAAATGTGGTCGAGCACCACCCCGGTTGGCAAACTCAGTCAGGAATGGAATAGTGCGGTTGAAGTGCAATGCACCGTTCGGCAGAATGTCAATGTAATGCACTTTGTAGTCACCGACAGTGTTGAGAACACCCTATTAACAATAAAGTAAGTATCTTATCGGCACAATCTTCGACGGGGGTGAATTAGCACGTACGATATCGCCTTCCTGAACGAAGTAGCCTAGGGCAACAAGGTGCTTCTGATCTGGAGTGACGCGGAGAGAGTGGGGTCCGATGATTGGTTGGGCCTCGTCAGGGTTATCGAGACGTTTCACGTTGTTGAGATCAGAGATATCCAAAGCGGCGACGTGGTTGGCGGTGGTCAAACTCAGGTACAAGAACCTGCCATCGGCAGAAAGATCGGTATAGATGGCAGTTACGTCCTAAGCGATTAAAAGTTAACTTCTTTCTCACAAGTTTCACTATTCGTGTGAATTCAGCATGAGAGTATGGATTACCTTGGCCTTAGGACCGAGATCGTATAGAAGCTCAGCAACACCCTGAGAGCCATCAGGGTTGTATTTGAACGGGTAGATAATCCAAACTTGGCCTAAGTGAACAGCGGTGGCGATGGCCGCGGTGTCAGGGTTTCCTGGAATAAACTTGACATCCTGAATACCGCCGCCGTTGGGAATCGTGATGGTGCTAATGATCGAACGCTTATTAATGTCCCACAGTCGAAGAGTATTTGCTTTGATAATTCCGGTGGTTGGCTTCAAGGTGGATAGAGGGACGACAAAGTCCGAAGTGAGGATAATGTTCTTCTCAAAGTTAGCGTTCAGTCCATGGGGTGTGAATTGATCCGCTAAAATATTTTTAGTGCTAGCGAGATCAGTCACGGCGGGCCATTCGCCAATCAAGTTGCCGGCTCTGTCCCACTCGGTGAGTCGGCCTAGATCGGTACCACCAGCAGAACCCATCTATATATATATATATATATATAGTTAGTATTAGCTTCTAGATCTCAAAGTTGTATGCCAAATTATCGTGATGTATAAGATGAGCCCTTACGTGAGTAATGAAGAAGCCTCCTTCTGGTTCTGGTTTAGCCACAATCTCGTCGCCGATAGAAGAGAGGAGAGCACGACCAGAATTTCTGAACTTGGGGCTATAGGGATCGGAGACATCAAAGAAATATTCCACGTCTAAACCATAGATTCGATGTAATTAGTACAATGCTAACAAGTTCTTGGAACGCAGTTATAAACCGACCTTGTGTTTTCAAAAGTGATAGGAGCCCGGTTCCCACAAGGGTCTTTCGATCCTTGGAAACGTTCAAGTGATGTGGTTCGTTCCCGCTGGTTGGGACGTCGACGAGCGTAATAAAAGTGCCTTGAATATGCCAAATTAGTACTCTGTGATTTAAAATAGTTCTGAATATTACGCCACTGCATACCAAAGGTATCGTCATCAAGAGAATAAACGGCGAGGAAGTCGGCATAGGCCTGATTGAAAGGTCCAGTCCAGAAATACCCAAGCTTCTTGGGCTTGAGGGAGCTGGCGGTGAATGGAGGACTTGCAATTGGAGGTGTTGGAACCTTGAGAATTGGAAGAGGAGGGGCCAAGCTAGCAAGTGGATCGGTTATGCCCTAGGAAGACAAATGTTAACTCAGATTCAAAAAGTATTCATAACAAAAGCTCATACCGGAATTGTGGGGATCAATGGTGGGATTGACAAAGGATCTGGCTTTGGGACTGGGGATGACAAAGTGGAAAGGGCGTGAAGTGCCAGAATGAAGGCGGCTTTTAATGGTGTCAACGGCATTTTGACTATAGGTATCTAGATAGAGATGGAAGATATAGAACTTAGAAGGGTATATGTAGAGTTATATATTAAGTAGCCAGCAACACTGGGAGTCCGTCGAGCTCAAAAGAAGCTTAAAGGTGAAGACAGAGAGGTAGAAGAGGAAGTGATGAGCGATGCAGGAAAAAATCTCGTCAAGGAGGATCTTTCGACGAGATTTTATATCTCGAGATGGGACATGCTCCAAGGTGCTTTGGGCGAAGATCTTGCCTTGAAACCAGCTTTGCAGTCGCATATACGCATATGTCATCCAAGATCTTCAACGAGAAGCGCCTAGGTCGCTGCAAGCTTGGTGAATTGTCCGATGGCATTCGCGGGAGATTCCAATGACCCTGCAACTCGATTCATTTCCGTGATTAAGGCAGAAGTCAAAACCTCATCTCGACAGAATCACGTCTTTGAAGAGAGCCATGGTATCATTGTTGCATTTTCCGTAACGCGAAGACAGAATGGGAATACGTATTCGCACGGAATGTCTAGGTAGGAGTTAGGTTTCTTCCAACCGAGCGGAGCAAGTTCGAACTGCAGGAGATCTCATGATTTTTGATATTACTATTGCAAATCATTTCCTCGTGGGATCGTGGGGTGTCCTGGTTCGTTGCATGCAGATAATGGTTTCCTGGAGTTTGAAATTTCATTTAAATGGCGGGATGCAGAATCGATGAAAAGCCGGTAACCGATTTGATAGTGGAGCGACTACACGCCGATACTGAAGAGTAGTCAGAGTTACGGATGATCCTGCACTCAGGGTCCAAGATCAATCGGTGAGTGAACGCTCAAGCCAGTGGTTGGAAGCCCTGTACACGTGTAGCAGATTGTGTGTTGGGTACTTCATCCATATGGACCTCTGCATGCAAAGTGCTTTAGGTAAGGGGTCGACGTAAATTTTCTGCCGTCATTCTGCATTGCTATAGGCTATCGGATATATATTTGCTATACCATTTCCAGCCTAGTAAGTAAAATAAGACGATAGAAAGATTGGATAGCCTGATGCATGCATAGTGTAACTCGACAATTCGAATGAGAAAGGATGTCTGAAAACAGGGAACAGGGTATTCTCACACCCAGGCTTACAAAGTGGAAAAAACAAGGATATTGGGATGGAAGTAGATCTTAAGATCCGATATGCATATGAAAATCTAGACCAAACTAGGGGAACCCCTCCTTGCCGAGATGCAAATGCACCAAAACTATTCCAGGAGGAGAAATGACCTTCCTTTGTTAAGCGGCCCTAACTTTATGGACACTCATTCTGTATTGTGAGGCCTCCTGCTATGATAAAATCAGCTCAAAAGCTCGCGCTCATTTCGCAGGATAGACGCCATATACACGTAAAACTTGTGATTCCTGCGGTAATACAACGAGCCTGAAACGGAAGATAGTATACATTCGCGTATGATAGACGCAGGATATCGGTTCTAGGATCTTGACTATGCAACTTTCGAGATCCGAGATCGAAGCTTCGGTATGGCTTAAGCCTCACCTAATCGGCCTTGCAGGGTGTTGGAGCGGCACCTCTTTGGCCCCACTTTTGAAATTTCGACTCTCTTGTTCTCGGAAGAATACTTCAACAAAATACGTAGTGAGCATGCCATTGAGTTGAGCGATGGTGCAATTGAGATGCTGATACACCAAAAAAGAAATTATCGGGGCTGTTCGGTGGCAAGCTAAGTATCAGGACAGGTTCTGCGTGATTATCTGGCAAGAGTAAGTACACGGTAGGTCTGCGCTTTGAAAAACGGCGTCTTATGCGAGGTAACGTTTGTTGAGGAGTAAACAAGAAGATCTCGCGGAGTTGAAATTAACATAAGGTTAACTGGAAAGCCCACATTGCTAGTGTGATTGTCAGACAGTCTAGCGCCGCTGGTGTGAAGATCCTATTTCGGACAACGTCTGGATCGTCCACTGCAAGGGGCCTAAAATGGGATGGCTCTGTTGATAATCCAAGGTCATAAGCTCAGAAATGCAGCTGCAAACTCTAATAACACAGCTCTGTTCCTCATGGGGTTTAGAACTGGATTCGGAATCTTGGTTTCCAAAGCAGGGGTGTGTTTTTGGGTTTCTTCAAGCCCGAAAGAAGATGGAAGGTTAAAGAAAGAACCTGGTGATCAGACCCTTTGGAGTTTCGCTCTAGGGCTCAAGGCCAGGCTTGGAGGCTTCGTACTTCTCGCTAATCTAAAAGAATGTCTGCAAGCAAGGGCAAGGACACCACGAAGGCTTGATAAGACCAATCAAAAGGTCTCAGGTGGCTTTTCGGGTTGTTTTGATCTCGCAGATATTGCCCCCAAGGATCAAATATCCAGAAGTAATATTGCTATCCTGGTTTATATTTTTTATTTTTTTATGCAATGAAGTGCCGCAAAATTATAAATGGATAATTCGTATTATACCTAACGTGACTAAGAAACGCTAAAGGACAGTTTCTGAGCTCTGTTGTTTGAAATGCGCCGTGCACGGTCGTGCGAAAGACAAGTTTCCTGGCAGATTGAGAGTCATTGTGCGGCAGGATGCGGGTCGCCGTGGTTGCCGGAGCTTGGCTACGGTCATCACACCGAAATCAAGAATTTTGACGATCCATTGTACTATACTCCGAGAAAGACACACTCGTCTTCAATTATCGTCTCCAAGATCAAGCACGCAGCGATAAACTGGCAGAGGCAATAGCACTGGCTTTGGGGAAGTGAGTATTAGATTTTTCACGGTGAAACCCGGAGTGATCTAATATCTTTAACGATGCGATTTTCAGGAGCTCGACCTCGATTATCTCTTTACTTATCCAACCGGAGCCCGAGCGATCAAAATCGACCGATTGATTAATTGATTGCCCTGTAGAGATCGGGAAAGCTAGAATGCATTGATGAGAGAGTGGGCGAATTAGGTGGCCAACACAATTCTCGTGTGATATTTTGAAGAATCGCATGGCTTGGCGCGCCAGAGTGGGTTAGCGTCGCTGTGAGCGCGGCTTTTGTTTGGCCAGCAGGGACCTGACGCCATCCAAAGCGACAATGAGACGATACCTCCTGGACGGCTTCTCAAACTCACAATATTTCTGTGCGGGGGTACCGTTGACAGTCATTTGAAATCGCTTATACCCCCCAACCTTCAAGAATGTAGACTTTCATGGATCCATGCAAGGTTGGGAAACAAAATGGGATTTTCTTATTGCTGCGTGTTAGAGCTCTCAAGTGGTAGCCTGATATATATCGCTATCCGCTGAATATTTTCAATTTCGTGTCGAAAGACACATTTCCAACATGCACAAAGGTGGAGCCTCTCAAAAAAGTGACCAGGTCTTTTGGATCAAGAGTTTGCCTAGACTGAGGACGGAGCTTCTTTCTATTATTCATCGCCTTGGATCGGGAATTCCAAGATATCTTTGTCGCTAGTTTTATTGTCACGATGTAGTCTCGTTAGCGGCGCGGCACGAAATGGTCCTGGTTGAATGACTGATGTCACTCTAGTCGAAATTGTCGCTGTCTTTACTAATATCTCTTACTCTTTTACAATTTCTGTTGTTCTCCCACTGTCCCCTGGAGACCCTCGGACATTCCCTAACGCGAGGCCAAAACCCATGTCTACATTGGGAATATATTCCTGCATTAGCGACGGCAGACATCTTCCCAATTAGTCGATCCCGTCATGCAAATCGACTCCAATTCTTGCAAGTTGGTCAGCCATCAAGTTGTGCATCATGTGGGGCCTAAGAATGCCGCCGATTCCGTGCTACACTAACCTCGCGACCACGAAGAATTCCAATGCACTGAACTACTAGATCCCTTGCTGGTAGCTTCTTTCGGTTTCCGATATTTTAATGACAAAATCGCTGAGGGGGCACCACTTCATGTCGCAATATCACGTCTTTGCCTAATAATCCACAATCTCTCCTCTCGAGCTCGGCCGGATCCAATTTGAGATCTGTAGATCAAATCAAGTTCCCCGCTTTGCTTCCCATGTAGCTATCGTATCGAGTACAGAAGCTTGGCTACAGACTATCAAAATTGGTAGTATTATATAAACTCTTCATCGAGGTACGTATCCTTACTCTGTAAGAGCCATCTCTCGTCCTCGTTCTGTTCCCTCTACCTTCTCTTTTCTTGAGGTCTATCGTCATATCTCCTCTTGGCAATCGATTCTCAAATATGAGATCCGTAAACCTTCTTTTTTACCTTTCCTTGCTTGCGCCGGCGGTATTAGCTGGACCGGTCGCCCAGCCAAATGAGAGGCGAACTCCAGAGCCTGTAGCTGATCCATTGGAGGGCATTACTTCAGAAATATATCCTCGAGAGTATCTCGAGGACGTATTCAAAAGACGAAATTCGGCGAAACATCTTCGATTAAAACGAGATGATGGCAATCCCGACCCAATCAGAGCAGGAGGCTTCGGTGCTCCAATCTTAGGTATGCCTCCTAGCGAATTCAAACGAGTCATTTGAGATATTCCGTATTGACAAATTTTGTGTAACTTGAAGGCGGCACGAACCCATCCCTCGATAAAGCAAACCCGGACAATATATCCCCACCCGCAACTGATAATGGCAATGTTCCAAATCTTAAATGGGCTTTTTCGGACTCTCATACTAGACTGCTGAAAGGTGGCTGGGTACGAGAACAACTTGTCACGGATCTTCCACCTAGCAAGGATATTGCTGCAGCGCAACAGCATCTCGTCAAAGGTGCCATCCGTGAGTTGCATTGGCACCGTGTTGCAGAATGGGGAATTGTATTCAATGGATCTGTGTTGGTAAGTAATGCTTGAGATTGTACAACATACTGTACAGCAACTAAAGCGAGGTATAATAGGTTTCTGCAGTTGATGAACATGGCCAAAATACGGCCGAGGTCTTAAACCAATGGGACATTTGGTACTTCCCTAAAGGTGTAGGCCACACCATTCAGGGTCTCGCGGATCAAAATGAATATCTTCTCGTATTTGATAGCGGTGACTTTGAGGCCACAGCCACCACCTTTAACATCGTTGACTGGCTCATCCACGCTCCAAAGGACGTCTTGGGTAAAAATTTTGGTGTAAATGCCACTGAAGTCTTTAAGAATCTGCCAACCGCCAACCCGTACATTAAAGCTGCCAATGTCACCCGAACTCTAACAGCCCCCGCCTCTCCAAATGGTGCTTTGACAGGTAACAGCAGCTACGTTTATAAGCTTAGCGAAGTTGGTTTCACCAATGTTACCGGTGGAGCTGGTACTTTGAATATCATTGACTCCAGAAACTTTCCCGTTTCGACCACTCTCGCTGCGACAGTTGTTCGAGTTGAACCTGGTGGTCTTCGAGAGTTCCATTGGCATCCTAATGTGAGTAATTTGAATCATTACAATAAATCAATGAAAAAGTACTAATCAATAATACTCGTAGGCCGATGAATGGCTTTATTTCCACTCTGGTAAGGCTCGCGCTACTGTCTTCCAAGGTAATGCTCTCGCGCGTACCTTTGATTTTAGCGCTGGTGACACCGCTGTCTTCCCCGACAACACAGGTAATTAGTCCGCAATTCTATAGCAAACGATACTATTACTAACATTCTATAAAAGGACACTTTATAGAAAACACTTCTGAGGACGAATATCTCGTCTGGGTGGAAGTCTACAAGAGCAACCGCGTTGCCGACATTTCACTGTCACAATGGTTGGCTTTGACGCCCCCAGATATTGTTGCGCAGATTCTCAATGTTTCAACCACTTTTGTCGAGTCCATCAGCAAGGATAAGCAAGTCCTTGTTGATCAGAAGTCCTTCCAGAAGAAGAATTAAATCTTGTAAGATGTCCTAGAATGTTCATGTTCGGGCTTATTTTTTAGCCTGTCCTCTTGTAATCTTAATATATAATATTCTGTTTTGTACTGTGTTCTGGTGCACATCATGTTTGTTTAGCTATTGGAGCGAATATAAACTCGTTGAAGACCATAAAAGCTTTCTATTATTGCATTAGTGATGAGAATATCCGACACCGATCTCATTAATTTCCGATACCGTGTATTTATATACGTGATTATCCCTGTGGACCTAGATATATACATGTACCTAAAAAAAACCCCAAACGATTTACTAAACAGAGATCCCTATAACGCCACATGGCTATTCCATATTAAACGAAAGAATCCTAGCTACCATATAGAAATGAAAAACTTGAGTCGTTTGTGCAATAATTAAAATGAAGTTGTGTTAGAAAATATCAATAATAGTAGCGGCTTGTTGTAAAAACTCCCAAAGAACACAAGTGAGTTACTATAAAAAGAGTGTTATAGATTTTGGTCAACTGAGGTCTATGAGTTGATAGACGTTCATTCTGTAAATTATTCAATCAGTACATGTATACTCATAAATCGAATCTGAAAGGGAACTTACGTATTAGAATCTCCACATATCTCGGATGAATTACCCATACAAGGGTCCAGACAAGTTCCAACAGTTTTGCCCACAAAAGTATCACCACAGTAGCACTCCCTATACTCGTATTAGCTTAAACTGAATCAAAAGACTAACAATCGATCCATTTATACCTATGATATTCGAGACCGGCGTACAAGTTGTTACGGCCTTTGCAGAAATCCAAACAAAGTTTTACTGTCATGAAGTCTGTAGTATTCTTCTTGCTAGGATTGATGGCTTTGACTCCAGATCCTGGATCTTTCCAGCATCCGGTGTAATTCCATCCTTGGACGCTTTGGTTTATAACTGGCGCTGTGGAGCTCGGTTTCGCGGTTGTGGTGGTGACTGTGCTGGATGATTTAGTCGTTGAGGTGGTTGTAGAGGTAGTGGTTGAAGTAGTAGTTGATGTAGTAGTTGATGTAGTAGTAGACGTCGTAGTAGAAGTCGTAGTAGAAGTTGTAGATGAGCTAGATTTCGTCGTAGTTGTGGTAGTGGTAGATGATGTTGTAGATTTACTAGTAGTAGTAGTGCTTGTAGTGGTAGTGGTCAAGCTCGAAGTCGACGATGAAGTAGTAGGCCGCGAAGTTGTTGCCGAAGTAGTAGTGCTACTCATTGTGGTAACTGCCTTTGTAGAATCTGCAGGGCATGCGGTGCCATTCGGAGTATATTTCGTTCGATCATAGAAGATATTCATAAACTTTCCGTTACCTCCACATGGCTGAGTAAGATCTCCTGTACAAGACCAGGTGCACTTTGAAGCGTTTTCTGGGTAGCAGAATGCCGTCGGTGGAGGAGTGTTTCCCTAAATTCAAGAATATATCAACACTGTTTCAAGGATAGGGTGTTTCATACGCGAATTATTTACCTGCCAACATTCTTGGTGGTATCTGAGAATCCGAGTTAGCTACGTGTCTCCTTAAGCAATTAAGATATTAAGATTACTTACTGCGTCCCAGCGAAAATGTAATTATTGGACAGACCCGTAGAAGCACATAGTCCTACGGTAGCGTTGTTGTTCAAATTTGTATTTTTGGGAAATAATCTTCCATTGACACCATCTTGGTAGCACCCTAGGTATCTGAATCTCGCGGTACCGTCGGGCATCAACGGTCCCAACTGCCTCGCTTGCGCGACTCCCTGAAACTCAACATCATGGATGCCAAAGTCCAGGTCGTTTACATTCAACACCCAGGAATCAGAGACCAAGTAAGGGTCAGTGTTTGGTACCAGTGGCACTGGCTGAAACCTAACAGTACCATTCGCGCAATGACCACTTGCAATGTTTTGTCCCTCGTACAAGTCGTCTGCCATCGACGTTGCAAATATTTCCGTATCACCTGGCGGCTTCGATTTTGTGATGACGAGGGGAGACCCACCGTCGTTACAAAGGCGGATTACAGATGTAATGCTGTTCCCAGACGTTACATTCCCAAAATCGACCTTGAGTTTCTGCTCCCACACGCCAGCAGCATTTAGAATTTCGAGCCTAGCTTGGGGGGCCGTTGCGGCGCTCCCGCTCAGGAGGATCTTATCGGAGCCTCCGTTTGAATCGACTTTTAAAACGGAAGCATAGTTACCCACACCATTTACGGCCTTAAATGTAGCCGTGACAGATATTGTGGACCCTGGAGAAATAGGTTGCCCGATAGCTGGAAGCGAAGTGAGAGTGAAGGCTGGACCGGCGCCATATGTTCCATCATTCTTTTTGACAACGTCTGTGTATACTATCCCAGAGTTGTTCACCTGGTTTGTTACTGCAAAGGAGAATTTCGATATCGTAAGGGTAGATGAGCCAGTGTTCGAAATTGTAAAGCCAACCGAAACACCAGAGCTAGATTCCTGTCCGACTACAACCCCTCCAAAATCGACAACCCCAGGGTTCACCACCAGGTAGGCGGTAGAAGATACCACTGTACCTCTTAGATTTAAAGGTTGTGATGTAACGTATTTCGAAACGCTATTTGTTGTAAGAATATTGATTCCTGCGGCTTTGATACCTGGAGATTCCGTCCCTGGGCTCCAGACGATTGGAAAATTGAAAGTGTTGCCCTTCTTAACCTGAGTAGTTGGAAATGATGAATTCTTGACAGAGAATGTAGGGTCTGAAGTTATCGCTCCGTTGATCTTGGTATCGATATTCGCGATACATGTGACGGTCACCGTTTTGTTCTGCCCGCTTATGACCTTATCAAATTCGATTGGGTCGGTACAGTTGAGTGGTATGTTTATAGGCGACCCCAAAGCGACTAGGATACCTGAACTAGTGGTAACATAGACTCTACCATCTCCAAAAGCTGGTCTTCCGAATTTATTTAGCCCGCCGGTAGGCGGTATGGTGATTTCATTCAAGACGCCGTTGACAGGTACCGCGTTGAAAGCTCGAAGCCCGTTGTTATTGTCACAGACCCAAGCGATACCGGTTCCTTCCTCGTTGTTATAAGAAGTGACGGTAACTGGACCCATTCTGCCTCCAATCGTGGCCTTTGACTTCCCGGCAAGGCTGAAAACCGGTTTACCGTTGCTATCTGTACCGAATCCATATGCTGCGAGAGGAGAGCCAGTTGGGCTAAAGTAGAAATATCCACCTTCGAGTGGATAACTTCCAGCTCCACCAAAGGTTGGATTATCGAGCTGTATAGACTGAAGGCAGTTATCGCTGCCTCCGGGCCCGAGTTTGAATCCGCCTAAATCGTCGATATTTACAACGTACGCCTACGCGGAACATTAGATCGATATAACGCTGTCAACGGACTATTTCATCAACCTACTTTTCCGTTCTTGCCCCCAGTTACACCGATTCTGGAGACTCCTTTCCCTTTGAAAACACTAGGATCGAGCAGCGTCAGCCCTGCTGCACCTAAATCTTTATCCGCGGCTAGAGAAAAAGTCAAAGCCCATATTAGCGCCTCAACGCAACCCTAGCGGGAAGTTTGAGATACTTACCATCGAGCGAGATATAGTCAAACGGCTGAAAGTAGTCATACAACGTCAACTTTCCAGTCACCGGATCTATTTTCATATTGACGATAGCTTCGTCGAGTGTTTTAAGAGGAGTTTTACCACTCGCCGGCGTATCTTTATTCTGGTGTCCCACGCCGTTCGCCTAAGAAGTGATATTTCATACGATTAGGACGAGAAGCTTGAATGAGTAGCCTTTTTTGAATTGAATTAACTTACCGTGACGAAAAACAATCGGCTATTAGAGTCCGTAGCTAATCCCATACCGCCTTGCCAAATCGCTGACATGCCTCCGTCGTCAGTATTAAAGTCTCCGGTTTGCGGTGGTAGGAGTGGTCCATATGCTGTTGTAAAAACGTTGACGATCTGTTTCGAGGCGACATTGATCCCAAAAACCCATCCAGTATCTACAGATTCTCACTCGGTGGATCAATATAAAAGCTAAAGAATATACTAGTATGAGCATGCCTCCTCACAATTGAATTTGTCGCAATGAGAACCGAAACTGCGCATTAACTCCAAGTTAGTCAAATCAAAGAGTTAATTATATTGTAATATAAAGATAAGTCTTACCCTCCGTAAACAACGTTATTTACCATCGCCAAACTAGGACGTTGTAAATGCGTACCTCCCATAAAATATTGAGTAGCATCATTATCCGATTTAAACCCATCCAGAGTAATAGGATACCCTCCGACGGTCGAGAAGTCTCCAACATTAACACCATAAAATTTGTAAATACTATTCGTGACGCCGGTCATCCCATCTCTATACGTCTTCGAGAAAAAATACATGACATCGGTTGCGGGATCGATGATGGGAGTCCCCACAATGCCAACGGTATTTGGTAAATCTACGCATTGCATATCAGACACTTGGAAAGGATTGGTGAAATCCCGAGTTCGAATGAGTGTTCCGTTTATAGCGTCTACAGCATATATTTTATTTTGGGTGGATGCTAGGATGACTAGTTGTCTAGAGCCGGCAGACGAGGGCGTATATACCAGTGGCTTTGCATAGAACTGAATATCGGCAATAGAAGTTAGCACATAGCTACTTTGATTATGAAGACATGATGATTCAAGATACCTTTTCATTCTTGCTGAATGGTATACGCCACAATTCGCCAAAGAGTGCGCTGTTGACAACATTTGGGTGTAGATTGTGATTCGGCAGATAACCTATTGATAAGGCTTTAGTACAAGGGACTTCAGAATATAACCATTAAAGGCAAGGGTACCTGATTGTGCTGGGTCTGCATCTTGGTATTCGTCAGTTAGAGCAACAGCATCTGTTCGCCCTACTAAATATAACGTCCAAACCCAGATGAATATCAATTTGTGCCACATTTCGGTCAGTAGGCTATCGCTCTATCAGGTCTTTTAGTCGCTGTCTAGATAGCTACAATAAAAGAGACCATGGTAGAAATTATTCTCAAGTTCGAGATAAGAAATATATACTACTCTAACTCTCCGTTGTTATTGATTTATAAAGGGGTGAACAATCCAGATATACAGGTATTGATAGGAGTAAATAAGAACGGTATATTCCTCGTCTTAATTTCCCCAAATTTGAAGAATAGAAGATCGATATATATTTCAAAATACCGAAGGCAATTGGCGTTTCCGTGGGCGTACGGAATTCTTGAACCAAGGAGATCGAAGATCCACCAAATGCGTCCCAAAACAGCTAGTGAATAGCCCTTTGAAATGCCGCTGGTCCACCAAGACACTTGGCGGGCTGTATCCGAAATTTAAAATTATAGATGAGCCTTGGTTATCAGAAAGAAGTTCAAAATGATTCTTAGGTGAAATCTGCTATCAGGCCCAAATAGGTGGGCGGGACGGTGGTGGTGGCCCGCGACATACTCAATAGTGTTGTCATATTGAATACTACAGTTTGCTGGCGAAGAGCGCCACCTAAACAAGAAAAGCATGGAGCCTTTGACAAAGGCCGCACTGAATCGAAATCAATAGAGGGAGGGTATCACGGATTGATAGGAATAGTGAAGACGGACTGATGCTCAATCCCGTGTCGCGTATCCTTTTACCGCCCGTTTAATTTACTTGACCGCTAGGAATGCATTGGAATGCATACGGGATATCGAATTCTCGACGAAAATGCAAGCAATATGGAGTGCATGCAGTTCGAGATTCTGCGTGCGCCATGCCTCGTGCAGCAGGTGGCGTCTCCTTCAGGGGTTTTCAAGCCAACAAGAAATGAAATAGTTGTCTCAAGATCCCGATCCAAATTCGCATGGGGAAAAATGAAAGCCGTTAGCCGAATAGGAAGTGAACCCGACGGTTACACCAAGTACCTCTTTTAAAGTCGTCATGATTTTAAGGTTCCGTCACGGAAATGTCTTGCAGAAGTCGTGCTTCCCAGGTTAAAACCTAGACAACTTTGTGCAAGAGATTCAATTCAGATTGACTAGATATTTCGTACATCTCATTGAGAGGACCCGGTCACTTAAAGTAGAGATCACTGGATTATGCCATCAAATATTTACAGATTGTATTCTGATAGATGTCTATCATCAGTAAGAAACTGTCAAAACTCCTTCATGTAACAGACAACACTTTATAAATTTACCTCCAAGATCCAAACCAAGTACGGAACGGGAGGCCAGCCCAGGGTCAAACAATGCGTCCAGCACATCACAAACACAACCTTGATGTAACAAGGACGACATATTCACGGTGGTAAGATAAGCAAGCCGCTCTGTTTGGTTGACGGAGGAACCTTTACGTCCTGCTGTAATCATTATTAGATGCGCTATTTACCAGCCTCGAATAGCGTTCCAGTCTATTGTCGTCCAGTCGACTTGGTTAACGTCAATGTCCATCGCGGCCTGGTTGGAGACGTCATGGTGCCCCCACATCGGTGTCTGATTCACAGAGCTCTGCGGGACGGCAAAGTCCTGTGAAGGTATGAACATCTCGTCAATGTTGGTGCTGAAGCCATTACCTGGTGGGCGTTCAGAGTAGCTTCTGCATCCGTGCTCGAAGAAGTCAAGTCGCATTTGTGCTAATTGTTCTCTGATATCTGTTACCATTCGAGGTATCAGAATTTGCTCTGAAGATAGACCTTGTGACCTGAGTGTTTCCTCTCTCGAGGTCCAGGTATGAAGCACCATCCTTGCAAATACAACAAACAACGGCCTATCCCCTCGCTTCGCTTTCTTAACACGAACGTCGTAATTATCTGACATGACGTCCCAGGCGTTTTCAACGCCTGTTTTGTTCGGGTCGTGCCTTAGATCCTGGAGCACGTGTACCCAAGCTGGAAAAGGAAAATGGAAGAGGATGTACCAGTTGAATCCTTTCGTTAGAGGTGAGGTCATGAGTCTTGTATCGCAGTCCAGCATCGTTAGAGCGTGAGAGAAAGTGTCGCGTTTGGGATCTTGATCCGAAGGCGCAATATAGTTCAAATAGTACTCCATCAGAAAGCCTTTTGCTATGGAAACTCGAGTAGATAACATTGTCATAAAATGAAACCCGTTTTCCGGATTGCAAAGTCCAAGATGTTTTGCATTCACCATCATTTCTAGAGCGAGGAGTTCTTCATGTGATTCTTGTCGGATCGAAGCCGGCTCGTTCGAGTTCTCTTTCTTGATGCGAATCGTTTTCAATGAAGGATTGGTAAAGTCGAGATGAAATGCGCTATGACGAATGAAATCTGCTAGCTCGGAACGTACAACTACGAATAAAGATTCCGTGGGTACATGTTCATTCAGCACCACAGGCGGGTTTTTCATCTCAGGCCTAAGCTCGGAGTCGTTGGCATTGATCGGAATTTTGCAGCTCCAGGTGGGTGAGAGAGATACGGTTTTGTAATCAAACATTTCGCAAACCCGGTTGTCAAAAATGACAAGCGCCCACCAAAGCCTTCTCCGCATCTCAGCTTCTAACGGGATACATTTGGCGTTGGTCGCTTCGTCGTGGATTCCCATCCGATGTGCACTGCGGACAGCGACAGCGAGCATGGAAGACAATGATCGAGGATCAGTGTCGGGCCGAATGGAGACCAGATATAGGAATAGGGCTATCAAGCACTCGCGGTCGCTAGAACGGAGAAAGTCGCAATTCTGGAGTGCTTGCCTACAAGCGAACTGGTAGCTGCTCAAGGTTTGCGCCTTTGGTGTTCCAAGCAGCTTTTCGCATTCCTCGTCTCCAAGGCTCAAAACTGCCATGCAATATATGCTAAACAAAAGCGCCTCGAGATTTGGGGGAATTTTTTCTACCTCGGCTGCGGCATCGATTATTCGGGGTTGTAAAGTAGGAGTGTGAGTGATTTTGAGCAGAGGGTTGACATTGTCGAGATATATCTGCCATAGTCTGAATATTTGGACCTGGGGTGGGTGGAGAGTATGGAGATCAATGGCGGATGCAGGTGAGCCGAAGAGAAGATTATCGTTAGTATATTGATCGTATGTACGGTCCCATATATGCTTGACGACAGCGTCTCTGACATCGTTGCTTTTGTCTTCTTCGTCCTCGCCTTCGTCATCCGAAGCGAGCATCTTTATTCACGTTAGCGAATTCAATCCAATCCGATATAAAACCACTAAAATGTAGATAACTCCCACTTACAGTTTGATACATAGCATGCCACATATGCCTAATAAAGAATTACAATATTAGCACAGCTCTTTGCTAGAAATAAAAACACAAGAGTTTCTCGTTCACACCTTGGCCTTGGCTTTTTCCCTTGGGGCTCGCTTGAGGGTGTATCCGTACTGGTACCGCCATCCTCGCTAGGCGACCTATTGTCAGCCGGTGGGGGTGCAGCTGGGCCGGAACTTGAATGCAACGGTTCAAAGTTGATGTTGTTCTCGCGAAGCAGACCTTCGTAGTGCTGTAGACGGTCGATAAGCTCCTTTTCGGGGAATCTACGACGACGCTGACGAGGGGTAAGCGTAGCGGGGACACAAGGCGCCTGGGCTCGGACACAGTTGGCGCAGGGGAATTTGCGGTCGCATTTAACCTTCCGCTGCTGGCACAGGACACAGGCCAGCACCCGCTGTGTCTTTGAGGCTCTCTGCTCGCGTTCGGTTGACATGATCCGAGATTGGCGCAAAGCGGCGGTCCGTTAGAACATGCTGCCCCTCAACGGATTCGAGGGGTCTAGATCATGTGAAGGAAGCCAAGTGCAGTAGGTTCGGGTTTCTGTCGTTCGCGAACGAGATGACATGACATCAACAGGCCTTCAACTGAAATTCGGGTTTTTATAAGCCCCCGAATTTATACTTCGCAGGGGCACCCTGAACAAGAGCTGCTTCGGGAAATAGCAATGCCCGAGACCACGACGTCAACACATTTTCACGACAGGCCACCGCCTGTCTTGCGAAACTTGCTCGGGTTTCGCAGTCCCCGAGGGAGACACTTTACCAAATAACCTATCCCGTACCTCTTTAAAACCCGTAATCGGGTAGCAAGATCTAGATCCTTGCAGTAAAAGCCGATTGTAAAACCGAGACTCGGCACGGACAAGCTTTCACAATTTCCGGGGTTGTCCAGATTTGGTAAAGCAGCATGCAAAGTCAGTTCATGTATGTGTGCGAAAAATACTCAACTCTTCAAGTATATAACGATGCTTCTTCAGGCACTTATTTATTACGGCTTTACATCTCGCCCCTATATCAGTTGATCATTATACTAGTCTATCTAAATACTTATAAGCATTTCAATTGAGAAGACCTTTTTTTTAAATAGATCCACTAGAATCTTCAAACTTAATACTGTCAACGGCTCTTGTCTTTCTATATTCACATTACACCAGTCCCCTAAAAAACTCAAATTATCTATAGAATCTACATAGACAGATTGGAATCGTAATTGCAGGACCGCGATTTTCCTAGGTGTGCCATTATGGAGGCTAAACAGGCGGAAACTCCTCGGAGTGCTCAATCCACCGCGACTAAAGCCGATCTCCCAGAAACCGGTGTGAATACAAACGATGACGTTTCAAAAGCTCCAGAAGAAAGATCTTTGCTACATCCGACGACAGTACTCTTACTTTCATCGATATTTATGAGCATGTTCCTTGTTGCCCTCGACAGATCGATCATTTCTACCGCCATCCCTCAGATCACCGACGATTTCAAATCGTTGACAGACGTGGGATGGTATGGTAGCGCATATCTACTGACATCTTGTGCATTTCAGCTTTTGTTTGGGAAGTTATACACTCTCTATCCCGCCAGGACGGTCCTCCTCACAAGTATCTTCTTATTCGAGGTATCTTCTGTCCTCTGCGGTGCTGCCCCGAACTCAATAGCCTTTATTGTCGGTAGGGCGATATCTGGTGTTGGTGCGGCGGGCATATTTGCTGGAACGGTAGGTTATAAACATGAAACACTCAATGACAATTTGCTACGCGTACTAATAGGATTATATTACAATAGATCATGAGTATAGTTCATACTGTTCCTTTGCATAAGCGTCCGAAGATTCAAGGCCTATTTGGTGCTATCTTCGGTCTAGCTTCAATCATGGGCCCATTGATCGGTGGCGCATTCACTTCAAAAGTTAGCTGGCGATGGTGTTTCTATATCAACCTCCCATTCGGTGGTGTAGCCATGCTCTTTATTTTCTTCACATACAAAGCTCCTCCCCAAGATCCAAGCTTGCAAACTCTACCTGCAATTCAAAAAATACTCCGGCTCGATATCTTGGGAACATCGCTCTTCGTCCCTGGAACCGTCTGTTTAGTGTTGAGCATGCAATGGGGTGGACAACTATACGCTGTAAGTTTCTCATCTTGACAATCGTATTGAGAATCATACTGACTAACTACTTATTTAGTGGAGCGATTGGAGGATAATTTTACTGTTGGTTCTTATGGGTGTTCTTCTTATTGGATTCGCCTTGGTCCAAGTCTTCCTCCCAAAGACAGCAACCCTCCCTATTCGCATTTTCAAACAACGCAGTGTCGTCGCGGGTTTCTGGATGACATTATGTATCGGATCCAGTAATTATATCTTCAGTAAGCATCCTGACCCACAAGGAACTTTTCCTTGTTTTATCAAAAAGCTAATGGTTGATAGTTTACTTCCTGCCGCTTTGGTTCCAGTCTATCAAGGGCGTCTCCGCCGTCGACTCTGGCATTCGCCTTCTGCCACTTATGCTCTCGATCGTCCTTGGTTCGCTTATTGGCGGTTCAACGACTTCAAAAATAGGATACTACACCCCTTGGGCGATATTTGGGTCCATCCTAATGTCCGTCGGTGCCGGGCTCCTAACCACATTACAAGCAGAGGGTACTTCGGCTGGCAAATGGATCGGATACCAGATCATCTACGGCCTAGGCATGGGTGTATGTTTCCAGGTCCCCAATCTTGCAGCACAGACTGTGCTTCCAAAGCCTGATATCCCGATCGGTTTATCGTTCATGTTTTTCGGACAACTAGCCGGAGCCGCTATATTCGTTGCGGTCGGCGAGAATATGCTGGGGAATCAATTGGTTCAGAGGTTGTCGAACATTCCGGGGTTCAACAAGTCTCTGGTTGTGGATGGGGGCGCTACCGCATTATTGGGGAGCGTACCGTCGGAGTTTCGCCATACGGTGCTGGTGGGTTATAACGAGGCTCTAAGAAAGGTCTTTCAAGTTGGATTGGTTTTATGCTGTCTGACAATTCTCGGCGCCGTATGCTTGGAATGGAAAAGTATTTTAAAGAAGGAGCAAGAAAACACGGGCGGTGAGAAAGGACAGGCAACCGAAGAGAAAAAGATCGAGGCGAATGAAAAGTAAATTCACTAAAACGCGGGTCGAGATTTAAGTCGCCGCACAACTAGCCAGCTTGGGTTTTTCTAGGTTGGCAGGTTAGCCTCACCTACAGCGGGGAAGTGGCGCACAATTAATAACCTTAATCTTAGATTTTTTTTGATAAAAATTTCCGAATCCCTACTCCTATATGTATATAGACTATTAGAAATTTGTAATGGCGTATTGTAGAACTTGGTGTTTATTATATCTGTTTTGACGAGCCTATCTCCAAAGCCCCTAATCTCAAGTCATGTTCTAGATTTCAAAAAACTAAAATACAAAAAACAAATACATTTATTACTTGTAAAATAATGGTCGGATTTCCCCAGACTTTTGCAGGCTCTTATCTTCCCTCCGAGGGACTCCGCAAGGTGATCTCTAGCCGGCGATCAGCCCTCTTTGTTGTGACAATGACCATCTTTTGACGACTAGTCCACGTTAATAGAAATATACGCCAAATTCAGATATAGTTTCGTTGGTATAGTGATGGAAAAGGATTCTCCTGTTACTGTACTTTAGATACTTCGTGGTATGATCTTTGGCTTACTAGCCAGATGCCGTCCTAGTCTTGCAAAAACGCATTACCTTAGCATCATCCACTTTTCAACTCTTTTCGTTATCTAGATCTTCGAGATTCCCGTCACAGTCTCTAGAAGAGTTGTTTCTTCTGTTTCTAGCAATTTCATTGGAGTTTCTTGGCTAAACCATCTAGTATATCTAGGGGACTACTACACTTCTAACCATCTTGGGTAGCTCCCTCGTCTATGCCGTATCGGGCCCAATCTATTTGGATTTCCAGGATCGTGATATTTAAATCTACCCATATGCATCTGGTAGTATTTCATGACTTTGAGAAGGGGTTGCAGATATCATGGCTGTTTTCATTTCATTTTTTCCTTTTTTTCATTTTTCAATGTAGAGAGGATGGGGGCTAATGGTCAAAGACGACCGCGACCCGGTGACAATAGCACTAACCGAACTCTTTACGCTAGCCTTTTTGCCCTTATCCCATTTTCGGGTTGTCCGTCCCTGCCTTCTTTGCACTAGATATCAGATTAGCCTCCCTTTTCCCATGTAGCTTTCATTTCTCCTTCGCCTAACTTTACTTGAAAACGGGTAAATATCAGAATTCGCTGCACGTAGTATCAGATCTAGCTGCAAACGTTGCAAACCTGTTTTGATTGGGCATGAAAAAGCAGCTTTGGAGTCTTGGATTTGATCAACAGCTCAACATCTCTTAGATTAGCCACTTTGAGAACCCATCTCACAAGGATCTTGAAAGCCCGATTTGATCTCGGTCCGTATTTTTAACCCAGCTTTACCTTTTACTCAAATTTTCGCGGAGCTCAGGTGTGTAGGGCGAAAGTCGTTCTTATATTATCGCCCGATGTGTTATGGGTGATGAGCGTATAGCTTTAACCATTCAATGCATTTAAATTCCCGGTCTCGCTGCTAGATACTGTGTAGCCCGCCACTGCGGTCCGAAATTGAAGTGAATTTCTTGATTAAATACAGCCCCAAACACGGCCAATGTATGGACACACGACTATATATTTTCTTCCGCGTAGTCTTGTGAATACTTGCCCGTATGTGCTGCAACTTGTTGACACTAGGTATATAGCTCATGGTGTTCACTAACTAGATATTTTCTTGATTTTAGCTCTTGTCGGTGCTGCTAAAAGAACTAGGGCTAAACTCCCAGATGAAAAAAAGGGTGGCTTCGGGAATTATTCGTCCCGTATACTTCCCAGGTTTTTCTGAATCTGAACCAAAGATGGATAATCAATCATGGTATCATATCAGATCCTGTAGTCTAATGCCGTTAGAATATGTACTCCATTTGGATAGTTCTACTCAAAACACCATCAGGTTAAAATCGAATTCGGAGTTGCCTCTACAAAATGAATAAAAGTTTATATCTATGAATATAAGGACCGATGTAACTGGGTTTGGCGCCACTCGTGGCGGGAAACTAGGCTATCATCAAGAGCCTTGTTTTTAATTTTAATTTTTAATTTTTAATTTTTTAATTTCTTTTCTATCCAATCTTTTATATTTTACACGGGGTATATTCCAATAACATATCAGGGAGTTGGGCGTCAATCGAAGGCTCACTAACTTAATATATTGGACGATCAAACTTTGACGTGTAATTTTGAAGATTCAACCTTTCACTTGTTTTGCCAAGGAGTTACTATCAAAGGCTACATCCGGAGGGCACAAAGAGTTAACGTAAGTTGAGTCACCTAGCAGACTGTAGAAAGCACATCTACGGGGTTCTTCGTACAACGGCTAGCAACTTTGCATCAACGAAATTTGTCTCGCTAGCTTGGTCGCACGAAGAATAAACCTTACTGCTTCTTTTGTAAGCTTGAAGTTGGAAAGTTGCAGTTTTCGCAAATCTGACTCTGTTATACAATCTGTTTTCAAACGAGAACACATTTTCACAGCGGTCACGGCTGTATAATCTAAGACTTCCGATCATCGAGTTCGCTGCGTTAGAATTCAAGGAATTGCTGCCGGGACCATTCATGTCTCGGGGTAACGTGAAAACGCTCAACGCGAAGTTTCAAAAGTGCACTGGTCTTCATGTAGACTTTTTGGTTGTGCTCCACAGCCTATGACTTCTTTCGTTAAAAAAGCAAGCTGAAAAGTTCGAACGTTCGGCGCGAAGGGGTTTGCCAAGACGACTCGCGACCAAATTCCGCTGGAACAGTTCCCAGGTACTTCTTCGCGTTTGTGTCACCTTGCGTCTGCGGTCTTTGAACGCGAAGTTGTAGAAAGTGATCAAACATGATGGCCCAGACTAACATTATGGCTGCAATTCGGTGCATACGTACTGCATACTGGCTAGGGGGTCCACGTCACAGAAGTCTTTCACAGAGCCCGCTTCTGTCTGTGGATTAGGGACGATATTGCAGCTGCAGTTGCGAGGCTCGAGTTTGAGTGACAAGACTAAATTAAGTATTCCTGAGAGCTTAGTACAGTGACGGCTCTCTGCAATGTTCCACATCAAGTCAGCCTCAAATCCTGACATGTATTAACTTTGATCAAGACAACACGCTTTTGATTTCCGGGACGCGAAATTTGATAAGTGTAAAAGATCACGAATATTATTAGCTACCAACATTCGCCTCAGCTGGGACCCATTGATAAAATTCTTCATGCCTTTGCCTATAGTTGTACGGCCTAAATTTGTCATATAAACCAGCCCCTTCAACGCAGACTGCTTTGAATAAGAGGGCTTGACACGCTCTCCGCATCTTAGTTCTTTAACATTAAATCTGAATCGAGTCATGCATGGCTATGCTTGGTTGTGTGTATGCGATCCTTGCATGCCAAGGAGCGGAAATATCATAGCCTTCAACTTCGGTACGAGGCACCATCAATTGGAGGACGGAGGTGCCAGCAGCAAAGTTCGGTTATTTTTCTTATTGCTGAAAAAGTTCGCGGACTTTGATAAAGTTCGCTTTTTTGTGAGCCTCCAATTGGGCGAACAATTGGACAACGAAAGCATCCTTCGTTTTATGACAACGTCTGGCGCGCCAGCTTCAGAGAATAAGAATAGATTTGTATTTGTGATATGAATTGAAACCTCAAAATATAAGTGACCGGTAAAGCTATAAATATCGGCCTCCCATGACATTGGCCTATCGATCCATCATCCATTAACGTAGTTGACAATTTACCGATTTACTCATTAATATACCAGAATTAGGAATTTACGGATTTACGCTTGCATATATATATATACTCTTACCCTTCCTCAGCCATTTTCAACCTCACATATGTTTGTTGCATTTTTAAACTGTTCAAACCTGTTGACGGCCGTCAGTCGTTGAAGACCTCAACTCATATAACTACTTTATCGATTCAACGGAGATCATTTACCTCGAGGCAAACTCTCTACCCTTGACTCCTCCTCCTCCTCCTCCTCCAACTGCATATTACAAAAATTATTACTGGAAGATTTACATATCTTTGTGTCGGAGTTACAACGCGGAATCTATTTGAACCAAACATCTAAGCAAAATGGCTTTCGAACCAGAAATGGCAACCACTAATCCATCCACTTGCGATCTCAATATAGCTATGGGAGTCAATGGAGACAGTGGGGATAGTGAAGCTGTGGAATCCAACGTAACGTCCGAGACCATGGATTCCAACGAAGCAGAGGCACCATCTGCAGCTAGACCCAAAAGACAGGTCATATCTCAGGAATTATGGAAGCAATACGAAGACTTGATCAAGGAGATCTATGTTACTGAGGGCCGCTCTCTCAAGTACCTGCGCTCTAAGATGGCAGATCGTGGATTTGAAGCTAGGTACTTGATAAACACTCCGAACAATTTCATAACAGCCTTTTCTCTAAGTCAGTTCCTCATATGCACAATTAGTGAATCCCAATTTAAAAGAGCCTTGAAAAACTTCAAGGTATCTAAATATAAGACAAAAGATAAAATAGCAAAGAGTAGGACAATACCTAACCTAGGAGGTATGTTGAACATTTTAAATCCAGTTAATTTTAGAATATTTACACTAATATATGAATATATTCAGATTATACAGCGCCACAGCAGGCAGGGTTTTTACCTTCTGATCCGATTCGGATGTTCACAGCTCAACTCCAGAGTAATCATCTTGGATTAGATAACATCTATCAAACAGGAGCCGTACCTGATGACTTTGCAACCATGTCATATAATATGGATCTAGATTCAATGGTCTATGACTATTCCAATTATACTTCTACTAGAGCATTTGATATGCAAATGGTAAAGTCAACTTACGCCTGCCAACGCTTATTATTCTGTTACTAACTACTTACGACAGTCTGATGGCCTGGAATTTCGTTCCCACCCTAGGATAGGAGGCTCCGGTTATCTTGGAGGTTCAGAATACGAAAGAAGAAGTTCTGGAGACCCAGGTACGGAGAAAACACCGGAACTATTGTTTCATCGCGGGCATGAGTACTTAACTAGAATAGAAGGTTCTACCCCACCTCGCTCAACCAGCTCGAGTATTCCGGGTGGTCGCACCAAATTCGGACAGGCTATTCATCACGCGATTCAAGGCGGGTCTTTTCCAATAGTGGAGCTTCTATTGAAAAAAGATAAAAGATGCGCTGATTCGCCAACATCTGATGGTGATACCCCTCTATGGATGGCATGTCAGCAAGGCAATGCCAAAATCGCGACCTTGCTTATTGAGGAATATAATGTCAATGTTAATGCAACATTGTTCCAAACCCAACGCACTGCTCTCCACCAAGCCGCCCAGACCGGAAATCCGATAATCGTTAAACTTCTTCTCGATAATGGAGCAGAATTTGAAACTCGAGACTGTCACGGAATCTCACCGCTTTGGAGTGCCGCGCAAAATGGCCATGACGAGATTGTTAAGATGTTGCTGGATAAAGAGGCGGACACGGAGATCATCGCTGCTGGTTGCAATCGTAGGCCGCTCCATCAAGCCGCACAGTGTGGGCATACAAAAATTTGCACAATGCTTCTTGACAAGAAAGCTCAATATGAGCCTCTAGATCTCAGTGGCTGTTCACCTCTATTCCTTGCGGCGCAAGGCGGATATGCAGAGATTGTCAAAATCCTGCTTGCGAAAGGCGCTAATCCGAACAACGCCTGCGTGAGTGGGAAAGGTAAGGGCAGAACTTGTCTTCTTCAGGCTGTCCAGGGAGGCCATCTTGAGGTTGTAAAGCTTTTGCTAGATGGAAGCCCAGATATTGAAAATGGCTCAAAAGCGGATCCAGAACCTCAAGTCAATATCATTTATTCGAGACGTCAGGATGACAGTTCAGATTCAGATTCTAGTGATTCTTCAGACGAGGACTCTAGCAAGCAGTCTATATTACCTAGGAAACTGGCAAGAATTTTGAAGAAGAAACTCGCAAATAAAGCGAGTAAGGGTGGCCCGGCTCGAAAGATGCCTGATCACTTGGTTTCTCCTCTCGCAATGGCGGTGGTACAAGGCCATTATGAGATTGCTAATTTGCTCATTCAAAAAGGAGCAAACGTGAACTTTGTTCATGCCAAAACCCAAATGCGCCCCCTCCACTTAGCCATAGCTCGGCAACCCGAAAAGGAAAATCTTTTGCGGTTACTTCTCGACAATGGCGCGGAACGTGATGCACGAGATACGGATGGTTGGACCTCGATGATGTTCAGTGCTCGGAAGGGTAACTGCAGTATTATCAAGATGTTGATTGATGCAAAAGCCGATATTAATCTGACAGCGCATAATGGAGTCACTGCATTGCATTTTGCTGCTCAAGAAGGACACACAGCAGCGGTAAAACTGCTTCTTGAAAACGATGCGAAGCCGTACATTAGCAAAAATGGATGGCACCCGGTACACTATGCCGCTGCGAAAGCCCAATTCGAAGTTTTGAAGATATTAGTCGACCAAGACCCCAGTTGCATACACCTGAAAGACAAAGATGGCTCTAGTGTTTTGAGCGTTGCAACTATGGGCCCAGAGGAGATTAGATTGCAGATAGTTGAGTATCTTATCGACAAAGGTGCAAAAGTTCTGGAAGATGATGATGAGTAAGGGTGGATGATATATAGTATCATGGTTCTTTTAATTATTGTGCCAGGAAACATAAAGGATAAAGGTTGGTGGTCGGCAATAACCAACGAAGGCAGGCTGAAAATAAGGACGGGTTTAACTATGGTTGCGTACTTAATCCGTCGGGATCGTCACGAGATTTAACTTAGTTTCAGTGTGTGAAAGCTAAGTTTATAGCTTGGTATGGTCTCGTCTTGGTACGTATATAACTTTTTTTTTTTGTTGCGTTGTCGGAGTCGATTTCAGTCTCTTTGTACGGGCTTCCCTTCATAAGATTGCCTCAGCATACATAGATAAGTATGTATCTTAGGCCCTTTTAACGCCTCGGTAGTTAGGAAGCCTGGAAGCTACGTGCTACGTTGACCTTGTAAGGTTTCTATGTGTTGGGTTTAGTTTGGCAAATTTGGATTTGACGTTTCGCGTTTGGCGTTTGGTTTGCGAAGGCTCCCGAAGTCACTGCGCCTGGTGGCTAGTCAGATTATTTTATCCTTGCTCATGTCGTTTAATGAATTTTATAACATCCTTTTTAAATGAATAATGAATTCTACAATATCCTTTTTTAAGTGAATAATGAATTTTATAATATCCTTTTTTAAGTGAACACGATCACCAATGTCCGTCAAAAGTTAGAGCTATTTATCCTAGTTGCACTGCAATTGATTGCGTTGATCCTGATGGGTATCCGTCACTTTTGCGAGAGCTCAGTTGGCGGCGGGGCTTAGTGGTTAACAATTCGGCTCTGGAAAAGCTGTCAGCGGGAAAGTTCTGAAATGATCCTTCAATGCCAACTAAAATCGCATATACTATCCAGATCAATCAATTTGTCAACGGAGATAATATTTTATAAATTTAATAATTATCAGTCTCCCAGAGCCTCGGTACACGCAATAGGTAAATTGAACACAATGTAGCTAGAAATAGCTGTTTAGACTGCGCTCTTCTGCAAATAAAAACTCTACAACGTGGATACCGGCACACGGATGTCATCAAAAACCCTCGAACTCCACTACTCCAAGACAAAATTGGAAACGGCGAAAAGCTGCAAGCTACAGCATGCAATTGGAGTTAAAAACGACAATGTCTTGGCGATAACGTCTTTTCCGTTTTCATTAACAGCCTGAGTGACAACTCCACCATACTATTCATCACACGGATGGACATATCATTCTAGATTAGCTCTAGGTGAATATTCTCCACCTTTACGCCTTTTAATCAAACGACCTTTTAAATTTTGCACCGAAAAAATAAATCAAGTGACTAACTGTTTATATTTGAGCGATTTATAATACTCGGTGAAAGTTAGCAGATGATGTGATGTATAACGCTCAGGATAGACCAGTCACAGGCCTAGACTAAATGTTCTGACGTTGAAAACGTTCCCCGCCCGATTCCAAGCCAAGATCTTTTATGTATGTCGCCTTTTTGAAGTCTTGGATACCGCTTGTCCAGTCCAATATTCATAGAGTTTCCAAGAGGAACTGTATGCCAAGAACGGAAGCGCTAACATTCGGCCAAGAACGTGGGAGCGGGAAATGCGAGAACGTTGAAGGCTTTCTTTGTTGATAGCACAACTCGGCCTCTGAGATTAGTTATTATAGGTAAAAAGAGCCTGTGAAGCGCCTTGGCCCTGCAATGCCCGGTCTGAGGTTTACAGGTTTCTGAAGAGCCATCTCGGATGCAACTGTCCCAAGCGAGCTTGACAGACTTGGCGAGAATCTCGACCAACCTCGCGCTTGAAAGCATCGGTTGCAACAACCAGACCGATACAAGCTCACGTCGGGTGATCAGAGCTTTATTTTGCAAATATCTGCAAAGCGGGGCATTTCATTGATGCAATGCAAGTCTAAACTTAATTTAGAGACCAGTGTCATCATGCAACCCTTGAATAGTGCGTTCACATGTTCTTGGCTTAATTCAGACGCTCAACTATCATCTCATAGGGTTGGTTGTAAAGCGCGAACAACGCGAAACCCAAGAGATTCTACCAAAGCTTAGCAACTCAATGATGCCCAGCCATCGGTTGGAATATCGGTGTAAATCATGGATGGTTAGTCATATAGACGTCGAAGGAGATCTGGGAGTAGCATAAATAGAGCCAATGCTCGCCCTGTCATGGCAGTTTCTTTCTATCATCATCGGTACCAGCGCGGTTACAGTCTACCATTCCTTCTCTTCTCAAAACATACTCTCTCTCTCTAAACACCTTCCTTACAATACAAATTTTTGACTTTCCTTAAGTCCGCTCGACAGCATTCAGAATGAAGTTCATCACTTTTCTCGCCGTCGCCGCTTTTTGCATTGACTCTTCCTACGCTCATTGCGCCGAAGCTACTTCTTTGTTGAAGCAGTACAAATGCCCAACTCCAAGTACGTTGCACTCGTCGCTCACTATGTATCGGCATAAAATCAATAATATAGAGAGCCAGTTGCTAATGTTTTGTTTTCCACAGCTTTGACTCTAACCAAAACCGCTGTTCGAACCGTTACTTGGACCAAGACTTGGCCTGTTACCAAGTTCTACACAAAGACTGTCGTTGATGTCGAAAATCGCACTATCAGGATCCCAGGACCTGTAGTCACCCGCACCGTCATCATTACCAAGCCAGCACCACCAGCTCAGACCGTCACCATCACCGACGTACCTGACGCTAAGACTATCACAGTCACCAAAACACCAGAAGTCAAGACTGTCACCATCACTGACACCCCAGATGCTAAGACCGTAACGATCACCGACACCCCAGATGCTAAGACTGTTACGATCACCGATACACCAGACGCGAAGACTGTCACCGTCACCGTCACCGGTGATACTCCAGACGCCAAGACGGTTACCGTAACTGAAACCGTCACCGGCGGCTCCCCAACCGGACCAGGAGGTAGCCAGGTTACTACTACCGTCACTACGACTTCGGGACTTGGAGATGTTGTTATCTATACCACCGAGTTTGTCACTGATAGCAGTGGAAAGACCGTCACAAACACTGGCACTGTCACTGTTCTCGCGATTGTTGGAAGTGGTTCCCCTACCGGGTCCAGAGTCACCCCTGAACCTACCGCTGAGCCAACCACTGATTCTCCATACAATGGTTACCGCTACAGAATGTAAACAGGATCATGCGATGCTTATATCCCGCAATTTCCTGTAACATCAAACTAGCACTATCTCTGTCACGACTTTACGAAACTTATGAAACTTATGAAGGACGAATGTTCACGATGTACATGAATTTTCAATGTTTTCCTTTCTTTGTAGAATATATCTATATAGACATAGTCTAGCATGAAACAAATAGATTTATTCTTATATTAACGCATTCTACTACCTTCTCAGTTTCATGACTAAACCCTGAATTTTTTATTTTTTTTAACAAGTTCTGTTCCCATAGAGTGTTCAAATAGCAATGGTTGGTCTAGAATGCTTGGCTGACCTCAAGTCATCAATTATATATCATATAATCCCCTGATAAGATCCGATTACCTCCAGGCTCCCACTGCCTCAAGATTTTGCCCGCGAATGTTATTAATTATTTTCCGCTGTTATCATATCGCTACCCTATATTAACGGCAACTAAATTGGCTTGGCTGTTCTCAAACAACACAAATGGCAGCGACAGGTTCCCCGTTCCAATAGCGCACTGCTCGGTCCCCGTGTGTAATCACTTAGTCAAGTTGACGGTCATCGATATACATGCGGGGAGTAATCAACGGAAAACAAGCGCTCAAAAAAATGGTTTACATAATGGTTGTGTAACGAATTTTCCAAAACAGGAGCAAAATTTGAAAACGTATTTTCGATCTTGCCATCTCGCCGACATATACCGACGCGCGCTCTGTAAAATTTGGCATTGAGTCTGGGAGGATTTGTGTTGCCCAATGGGATGCAACATGTCTTAGTCTTCTAACAAAAAAGAACCAAACAGCAATCTCAGGCCAAACATTGGTTAGCAGTTAGCTAAAGTTCAAATCTGCTAGGTGAAATCCGTCTCGCAGGCAGACTCATAGCTCAACGATAAGGAATGGAAATTTAAAGAAAAAAAACTTTTGAATATGATTGTGAAAGAAAATTGGTATCCTCTAATATACAGAATATTTAACCCAAGCGCTAAAATTACAAGAATATCAAGCATGCACTGTTGCTAACCAGTAGCTTGAAACAGCGAGTTTCCCATGCAATTCCCATGTCTATATTACCCAGTCCTGCTGGTATATTCGATGCTAAATGGTATCATCACTTCGGGCTTAATAATTTATACAGTTTCTGACGATGCGGGAGACGGAATGGTAATTGTTGCTGTCACTATTTTAGGAGGAGCAGTAATCGTTGCGGCGTGGATACCCAAGCACGAACAAGCGCTCGCATACGCGGATGAGCTTTTGCAACCTGCAGCGTATGCAGGTATAGTAGCGCCGGTGGGAGAGGATTCTTTTGCCGAATCCGTGATTGTTGGGAGATCAGTTGTTAATGTCTCGGTTGCCACTACGGTTTCGTAGATGGTCCTTCATGAATGCATTAGCACATTGCCGCATCACTTTAGATTGAGAAGAAAACTTACGAGTCGAAGGGACTTATTGTGGTTTGTACAAACTTTGAGCAATCTGCGGAAGCTCTCTGGCGGTTCCAACATCCAAAAGATACTATATCTAAAAGTCAAGTTAATTCAACCGTCATTATTAGAGTAGGTTTTCTCTATGATAGAGATAGGGCGAAATTACCATTATAGCATTTATCTTGTTTTAACTGGAAAAAGAAACCGGCCTGTACATTGGAGGCAAGTACAAAGCAAAGAAGTATACGGAGGGTAGTATGCAGCGAAGCCATGATTTTGACAGCTATCGATAGATGGAGTCTAGTATTGTGCGGAGTCGAAGGATCGTGTGTGCTATTAATAAATAGTAAATTTTCGAGTGAACAGGCCGGAGATGTAGCTAAAGAGGGAAATTTTGGAAAAACTATTTTTTAATATTCTGATATTTAGAAGAAAATTCTTCAAGGCAAATGATGGGAACATGATGATATTTAACTGACTACGACGGCGTCCATATAGGCAATTCCCTTCTATCAAGATGTTTGTGACACTCTCCCAGCACACATGAAGTTTCAGGGTTGCTTGTCGCCGCTAACCTCATTCATGAGTAAGCCATATGAAGGTCGAACTATAGGTGGGTCCACTCTAACGCGATCAACATTAGCGAAGTCAAACGGTTGGACGCCCGACGTTCCTTGCAGCGGAAAGCTCGAAAAATTTCCAACGGCTCACGTAGTTCATAGCCAAAGGAGCAAAAGAGATGCAAATCTCCATTCGGGTTCCAGGGTAGCTGCGAAAATCGGCCAGCTTTTCGAGCATGGTGAATCGATGTCGCCGGCTTATGAAGGGGGATCGTCCATTCAGGTAGCCAAATGCCATTTCAGTAGTATGCTTTTTTGGGCTTGTTATAATTTTGAGCTTTCGCAGAATCATTTCAACCAGTCCAATTCGCGAAGGACCGAGGAAATCGGCTTTGGAAGCCCCTTTGTTCTGAATCACATCGACATTCATTCCAGAACCCGGTAAGGCAAACAACAGCGGGCGTCAACGCGTCGAGCAAACAACCAATCTTATGATATGACGGCATGGGAACTCTGGACGAGCCAGTGGCAATCTTTACAGACTCCCGTGAGGTCCATGCCCTTTTATTAATGTAGCGCTCGGTCCTCGAGGTCACGGGAGCCAACATCTACAAACTCGAAGTTATCGAACAGCAACAGCGAATGGTGATGTTGCACTTGCCGACGTTCAATACCGCGCAGGGGCTAGGAGGTATGGTTGCAACGCAAAATTTACCACACCACTTTGCGTTGAGCTGGTCTCGTTCCCAGACCCAACACCGAACACGTTGAGCGCTAGTATTACGAGCCAGCATGCTTTTATAACCATTGGCACTACTACGGTTACCTTCAGTGATGAGACTAAAATGCTAATAACAGCTACGTGTGAAGCTCCGGAGGTACGGTTTTAGGACCGCTCACAAAATTATCAATCGCCGGCATATTCCAGACGAAAGAACGGGCGGAAGCCTATTGATCGGGTGTCAATGAGACCGACGCCTTTGAGATCAAAAACTAACTTCTGTTCCTGACGTATCAATTGCCATGTCCGGAAATATTTCATTGATATAAGGTTTCCGAGAAACCCTTCTGGTTGTGAAATTTCCAAAAGCGGCATTAAAATATTTTTTTCACTGGAGAGCCTTTCCTCCTACGGAGTATAGAATTGAATTCCATTGTTCGAAACGCTATGGGTTCGCGGCTATCTCCGCTGGGAAGATGGATGTATGTATAAACAATACCCGATACCCGATATGTAGTATGCAGCTGTCAAGTAACGGTACCTGTTCGCTTGCCTCAGAATGATTCAGCTAGCCGGATGGTCTGGAAGGCTCCATCACGTACGAGCCGAACCTTAACGGCACCGGAGCGTAGTTTTACTCAATAATTGTCCCGAAGTTCCGAGTAGGGTGTCATCATGCCTTCTTATAAATACAGATGAACGGAAGAAATCTTCACAGTAAGCCGATTTCAAAGCTCTCCCGAAATCAATTCCTACCTCACGTCGTTCGTTTTGATGTATCTGACAATCTGAACGCTATATTTACAGATGCAACTTTTCCTTCTTACATTGCTTACTCTCCATGGGGCGGGAGTGATAGAGGGACGGGCTATGTATAGTTACTTTCTATTAAACCATAGTGTTCCAGAATTCTTGTAAGTTAATTAGCCTACTACTCTGTTCCATTCTAGCTTCTAAATTTTGAACTGCAACTAAATAGTGTGCTACGTCGGGGTGTCACCCAATTGCTTGGTTCTACTGCTGTCACGAACGTTCTAAGCAACTCACTTGCATGTAATCAACCGGATGATACTACTTGGGCGGTTCAAGCTACCATACCTGCTGGCGGCACAGCATCATTCAACTGGGAGAGCTGGCCGAGTGACTACAAAGGGCCAAGTCTGACGTATATGGCCTCCTGCGGCGGCGATATTTGCACTAGTCCTTCGACTCTCGATTTTTTTAAAATCGACGAAGATGGGTACTCTGATGGGACTTGGGCAACTGATACTCTGGATGCTGGAAGCGTTTATTCCGTCACCATACCGTCCGATACCGCCCCTGGAACATACCTAATAAGGCATGAATTCCTAAACCTCAACAATGCTGCCTTATTAAATGGGGCTCAGGTAGGTACTATCGACACTCTGGAAAATCATAACAATTTACTAAACAGTTTGCTTAGTTCTATCCGATATGCGTCGCCGTTGATGTGACTGGGACCGGAACTTCAACACCAACTAACACCGTCCGGTTCCCAGGCGCATATAGCGCAACTGATCCTGGAATTTTATTCAATCTTCTCAACCTTTTACCGGGTGTCTCATATGCCCTACCAGGCCCCGAGTGTAAGTCTTGCAGACTAGTATTCTTGAGATGGGTACTAATCAAATATATAGTAGTTTCCGGTGCGTCAGCGCACACCGATGCAGCTGTGACTAAGGCTTCTACTCCAACCACAAGCCAAGCAGTTGCAACATCGTCGACTGGTTCACAAGTCGCCGCTGGAGGACAATGTGGTGGGCTTAGTAAGCAAATCCCTCTCCTTAAAACATCTCTCGACCCGGCTAATGAAGGCTATAGCATACTTTGGTCCTACAGCCTGCGTAGCTGGTTATGTCTGCCAATATCAAAATGCCCTGCTTTCGAAATGTGTGGCATCGGGTAGCTCGTCTGAGATCGCTACTTCTAGCAGTACGTCTATAGGCTCAATTGTGCCACAAACTTCTTCGAAGGCTGTGTCTGGTTCATCGAGCGTTCAGGTGTCTTCTAATACCATCTCTGCATCGTCCAATGGGGTTTTATCTACTTCCTCGTTTACATCCGGGGTAAGTGCTTCCCCGCCAACCTCTGGTGGTTCTTCCGGTGCATCTGGTACCGTTGGATTATCTTTATCTTCTTTGGGCCTATTACTGCCTAGTTCTCGGACACAGCCGTCAGGTACATTAAGCTTCGGCTCGTCCGTGGCGAGTGCGTCTAGCTCATCCGTAGCCTCAAGCTCTCCAACAGCCTTAGGATTATCCATAAGTTCAGCTTTATCGCTTGATTCGAGCTCATCAATTGCACCAAGTTTATCCGTTGGCCCAAATTTGTCGATACCCTTAAGCTTGTCTATAAACCCGGGATCATCGGCTTTTTCAGTCCCATCCGCAAATGTAAATGCGGCGTCACTCGCGAGTTCAAAACTATCCGGCACCTCTGCTGGTGCCTCTCCTAGTGCCTTTGGGAGCTCTTCTGGTAGCTCGTCTGGTGGTTCTGCTTCCCAGACTGTTTCAAATTCTAGCCCGACAGCCGCATCTATCTCAGCAACTGCGACCCAATCCGGTAACCCAACAACATACCATGGATATACCAGCCTGGGGTGTTACTCCGATCCGGGTACCCCTCGTGGACTAACTCATCAGATTCTCGCTGTCGATACTTTGACGGTTGAGATGTGTGTTGATGCCGCTATTCAGGCAGGATACAAATACGTTGGCATGGAGTACGGGAGAGAATGTTGGGCTGATAGTGCTCTCAATGCACTATCGCTGCCCCTTCCGTCCGCCTCGTGTAATATGCCATGCGCAGGCAATTCATTGGAAAACTGCGGGGCGGGTTTGATCTTGAATATGTATATGCTTGGAGCTACTCCCTCTTCAGGAGCGTCCTCGGTCTCAAACTCTGTGGTCAATTCTGGATCCTCGATATCTCAAGGGTCGTCCGGCGCAGCTTCAACGTCATCCAATATTGCTGTAGCATCATCGAGTTCCAATGGTGTGTCTTTGAGATCCGGCGCTACATCTTCCGCATCTCCAAGTGTCTCCTCTGGTCTTACATCCGGATCCGCCAGCCCAATTGTCTTGCAAGCTTCTACCGGAGTCCGTGCCTCTTCTATCCTAGTTTCCATAGCTACTGCCTCAGGCTCGGGCTCAAAGGCATCGAGTGCCTCCACTAGCACGAGCTTTAGCGCCAGCTCCTCCACTACCGCTGTTGCTTTGCCTCCAGTTGCCGGATATGGGCAGTGTGGTGGCGTTAAATATTCAGGATCAACCTCTTGCGCAGCCGGATACTACTGTGCTTATTCAAGCGACTACTTCTCTCAATGTATGCCTGGGCAGGACCCAAGCAACACGAGTAGTGTCGCCCCTGCGATAGCCGGATACAGCCAATGCGGTGGAATCGGATACACTGGTCTTACGAATTGTCCGGCTGGCTATTATTGTGCCTACAATGATGACTATTACTCTCAATGCCTCCCTGGAGCGGCGCCTACCACAGCAGTATCCAGTCCATCAACTACTTCGGCTAGCTCAATTATCAGCTCTTCGTCAACCAAGACTAGTTCTTCGTCCACCAGCCCTTCGTCGGCCAGCACTACTTCTTCGTCGACGACGCTCGCTAGCACGAGCACGAGCTCCAGTTCCAGCTCCGGTTCGAGCTCTTCGTCGACCAATACTAGCCCTTCATCAACTAAGCTCACTAGCACAAGCAGTACGAGTACGAGTACAAGTTATAGCTCTAGTTCTAGTACCAGTAGCGGCTCGTCTTCATCCAAGGTTCCCAGTACGAGTACTAGCTCGTCGGCCAGTGCTAGTTCCCTCTCGACGAAGACCACTACTTCCAGTACCAGCACCAGCACCAGCACCAGCACCGGCACTTCCACCTCATCGTCCATTAAACCCACAACAACTACCACCAGTACTAGTTCTTCATCAACCACAACGACTAGCACTAGCACTAGCACCACAACCACGGCGGCGGCAACTCCAGGAGTGGCTGGTTACGCGCAGTGCGGAGGCTTACTCTGGTTCGGCCTGACAAACTGTGTCGCCGGGTACACCTGCACGTCTTCGAACATTTTCTACTCTCAATGTCTCCCTGTGGTGAATAATACGCCCTCAGCTGCTGCATATGGGCAGTGTGGAGGGTCCGGATACACAGGTCTTACGAACTGTCCTATAGGATATACCTGCGTATACTCTGATGCGTACTATTCGCAATGTAAACCAGCTAATTCGGTTTAACTTCGTTAGCGCGTTCTAAGTTACCACGCCTCGCAGGTGACGGCATGTAAAAGGCGTCGCACTTTGGTTTCCAGTTTCAATGTATACCACCCCCGTTCTTCGTGAATACTTGCTCCTTTTTTGATTTGTAGAAAAAAATGATACGTGTCAGAATGTTTTTTGCCTCTGTTCACATGTAAGAATATATCTACGGTTTAATGATAGTAAATATTTGCCAACAGCCTACTTGTTATCCGAATGCACGCGGGTATAAATAATGAGATTGCACGACCGTTAACCTAGCCAGTCTACCCAGGCTAGCTTCGAGGTACCTTCACCACTCCACTCCCTCAGGTAAAACCCCAACGGTACCCCCACCATAAAAAGATTGTAGACGTCCAACTTCCACAGAGCAAGATAGAACATTCCCTTCCCCAAAATGTAACATCCCAGACACCCAACAATCAAGCAACAAATCCAATAGAAAATACCATTAAACCTCGCCGGGAGAAGCATCAACCACACCCAGAAACTATTGTACATGTCCCCCCTCAAAACTGCGAAAGAGAACATGGTCGCCCTGAGGGTTTTATAGCCAAACGATAAAAATAATGTCGAACTCAAATAAGGCGTTATACCGTCTATCGGATCGTCGATGTCGTACCAATTCGAGAATCTCCAGGTGTACCATACCACATTCTTAGCCGATACTGTTTCGAATGTGCCTGCGATTGCACCGATCATAAATGGAGTGGAGAAAAGGGCGAACATGTCTCCAGCGTAAACGTAGATGCCTGCCAAGACGATAAAACTATCTTCTAAGGTTACCGCCAAAGGTTCGAAATGGTTGTCTATGACACTGGCGAGAAAGTGGATGAACAGCGTTGCACATATTAGGTGTACGGCTTGACTGATATGTTGCCGCAGTCGAAACTTGCGATGTTCGAAGAATATGAGATTTGCGTATTTTGATATTTTTGAGACCTCGGTTTCTGATACTTTCGCCATCTTTTCGTCGACTAAGGAAGGTAAATCGGGACGACCCTTGAGTTGAAGCAGGAGAAACACCGCGAACCAATCCGATATATAAAAACATACGAAAACAGTAAGGACTAGAGGTATTCCCTGACAAGAGAGTATTATCGCCACTGCTAGTGATAAAGAAACCACGCTAACGAGTTGCATTTTGCTGTCGCTACCCTTAGATGCGATATGCAGCTCAATGCCCGGGATATCTTCAGTATTCAAGCTGTCGATATCGGATATATTGCTAGAGAAATGTAGCCGGGTAAGTCGCTCGGCCTCCCATCTGATCTTATGATGCCGCTCCAGATAATCTCGCGGGTTGATCAAAGTGAACGCCATCCCTCCAATCTTAAATCTTATCATTTGGGGGCCACAGGGTGGACCTTTATAAAGCTTCTTTGCTGTTTCGATATCTTTATCCAAGGGAAGATAGCGAACGAATAACAGCGCCGTTGCCATCTGTTTCATTCCGACTTTTGTAAATAATGTATAGCTATTACGTCGAAAAACAAGGTAATAGAGAATTATTCCTGTTTCGTAAAGGCACAGGAGAGGATTTATGCGCCAGAGCCATGTCGAACGACCAGTATATACTAGAGAACCTCGAGGTTGTGTCATCAAAGAAACTTGAAGCAAAATAAAAATGCTCAATATGTTGGCCACAGTTATTCCGCTCGAAATTATTGAAGTTGCGGATGAGACCTCGAGCGCCTCCATGTTTTCACTATTTTGGCCGCTTAGCTGGGCTTGAACACCCCGAAGTAAATAGAAGAAAAGAGATTTATTCAATAGCCTCATTTCTTGAAGACTAAGATTCCGAGAAAACTTGTAAACGAAAATTTTCGTAACATAGTTGAGTATATTTTAGCGATAATGAGAAACCAATCCACAGTAATCTTTAAATATCGCTCTGAAAGGCTTGGCTTGTGTGAGGCTGAGTGATCCCGAAGGTCTGATCCCTTGACGCTGCGACCAGGCACCAAAGCTTTATCGTCGCGTGGAACAAAAATCCAACACGCCAAATGTGTTTCGGTCATGCTTTGGATTATATGTAGATAGAGCGTATACCTGCACAAGATTTAATATATGAAGTTATTGACGTTATATACAGACCCAAAAATATGTTACAAATAAGTAAAGAACTATGACTTTAACAAATCTCATGACGCGCGCATATATATCGTTAGTTCATACAAGATGCTATGCCTTACACATTCCCCATTCCTACCGCGAGAGCAGCCACCAGACCAATTAAACTTGTATTAATCCCAAATCTCACACCAGCACCAGTCTCAGTCGGAGTGGTAGGGGCGGTTGGGGTAACTGTCGCATTGCTGCCGGTGCTGTTACTACCGCTGTTGTCTACCAAATTACCCAGTAACGCCCTCACCTGAACAGCACCACCACAGTCGGGAGCATCATAATCAATGGTCCAAACGCTGATAGCGGACTTGCACTCTTTGATTACGTCTGTTTCACCGGGTAATCCGCAATCCCCGTTGATACAAGTGTTTACACCAGGCGAAGTGTTGTTCGAAGCCCAGGTGAACAATCCGGTCACATTGTTAAAAACAGCATAATCCGTCGACGCGCCACCGGTTAGTCTGGCATGCACAAATGGAGGCGCAGTGCAAACTTGCTCCGACAGTGCTGAGGGTTGGGTGGCAATATATGGAAAGTTGACATTGAGTCCGTAACCATATGGGAGAAGACGGTTGTTTTTTCCAACACCGTTTTGAGCCAGCTGGTTTACGACCTTTGCAGCCAATTTGCCGGTAATAGTGGCTGGGTCATCTGTGGTATTGACCGATCTGTAATCTCTATCAATAATGTTGGTGGCAGAGAAGGCGATCGCGGGGATACCTCTGCTGACAGCAGCGTATGCGGCACCGAGAGTCCCGGAGAGAGTAAAGACAAATGGGCCAGCGTTGGACCCCTCGTTTGGACCTGTGAGGATCAAGTCTGGGTCCGATCCGTTGAAAATGGATTTCGTCTTGACCAGATAGTCTAGTGCGAAGAACGTCACCGCGGAAGGGGTGCCGTTGTAGTACCAAATATGAGAATCCATTGGATCAGAACCAAACTAAGAAATTTATTAGACCGTATCAATTAATTATTGACGCGATTTGCACTTACGGAAGGAGCCCCGGCAGGAACAGTACCAAACTGACCCGGGCGAGAGAGAGTCGCCTCCCCGGTGAAGACAGTTCTTCCACCCTGTCCAGATTGTTGTTCGATTGGGGCGACAATGAATGCATTGTGACCATCCGCTCTTAGAGCTTTATAGAATTCTCTACGTAAAGTAGTTATCGGTTAGCACATGTTGTGTGTGGTGGTAAGAGATATCGTTGAGAGAATAGTTAAAGACTCGGAATACCTGATGTTGGCGGTCGCCCAACCATCATCATTATTGATAATGACATTCAGCGAAGCTCCTAGCTTGCAGCTCAAGGCGAACGTAATCGCTGTCGCAATGCTTATAACCTTCATTTTGCAACCGAAACGCTTTGACTAAACAGGTAAAGATACGCAAAAAGAGGGGAAGGAAATCGCAGAATGTCAAATTGACGTCAAGGAAAATCAATTTCACAACGGCGAGAATAATCTAAATTTGCGAGGACTAAGAGGCCTCTAGACCAAAGGAATTTTTCTCCTCTCCATCGTGGGAAATGCCAGAGACATTATATAAACTTTTCGCGCCGAAACATCCACTCTTGCCAAGCGGTGCGAGTAATGGCCCTTAACGGTGGCGCTGCAGCGGAAAACGTGTTGAAATTTATTTGTCGGGGTCCGCCAAATGGATTTGTATGCTTCGAGCGAAAATGTGCGCTTCACCTGCCTAAACCGAGTTACAACCTCAGCAGGGCGAATAGATAGCTTGTATCTGATAGCAGGGATGGCGGGGTTATCTTCATGTCTCAGATTCAACAGTTTTACTGGAGATTCGTGCGTGTACCTTCAAGGACGTAATACTGAAGTTGTGCGCAACGCGAATCAATTGCTTGGGCCCGGTTTTCGCCAATTCATGCAGTCAATGTCCGGGGAATGGCACTGATCAACCGTCATCGTAGCTGGTGCCTAGAAATCCGGGTATCCGTCGGCAACTTGCGGTAGTTTGTTGGACATATGGACCTGCCATTTTGTGAATAGATCGTGGGGACAAGCTTGTGCAGTTATACTTGAGCATTTGTTAAAAAGAGGTGCTAGTTCTATATCCTTGCTTCCGTACCATCGACGCTTCCTCCCATTGAGGTTTTTTTTAATTTGCCATGAAAGTTAGTCTAAGAAAGGTGAAAGTTGATGTTTGTTAGACTTTAACTTAGTTGCAACGTTGACTGGGCCACGTTCCCGGATGGCTGGTTTAAACCATTGTGTTGGTCTGTAAACATGATCGAGCTTGAGAGGTCATACATGTGTTATGATATCACGATTGTCGTTGAGAGGCGCTAGCTACGCATTTTCCAAATTAGTGAGGCTAAACTATCGATCGAGTTGCAGCCGTCGACCGGTTCCATTCTATTAGAATTGTGTAATAAGCAGTTCAATTTTAAATTTTACGAAGCTAAGTTTATCAAACTGCGGCAGCTGGCCGATTACGGTCAATGGATTTAAATTAGACACAAGTTTCTAAGTCAACTCTCATGTCGATGAGGATCACAAGGGGCACACCGCGTGCATTGAACCCACAATGTATCGTCGAAAATATATATTAATCGAGCTCTGGAGCATAGGCTCTTTATTTGACGAAACGCTAGAATTGATTACAAGTGTGATTTTTAAAGAATTGCTAAAACCGAGACTAAGTCATCATTAAAGTTTTGTGAATTTACACCTCATGAATTCTGCAACACAACCGAGCCGGTTTCATGCGATATACATCCACAACATCTGTGATCTAACTCAATTCCTCTCAGGGGAGCGACCCAAGGGTCAATTATTAATAAGTCTTACTCGATACCCACGCCAGCCATGCTAACATATTTTTTCATTTTTTGAACTTGAGATAACCTAAATCTAGCTGAACGCAATAAATATTAATACCATATATCTTTCTTCCTTTCTTTTTCAAAGCAACGCACCTTAACTAAAAGCGATCATTCTTTCAAAAAAAAAAAAAAGACCCAACCCGAAAGAAATGGATATAATGTTCCGGTATAGAAAAGGAGCTAAAGATGATAACTCTACCAACCAAAAGCTGCCGCCCTCCTATGATGCAGTCTTTAGCACTTCCGCTACAAATCCTATTTGCAGCGAAACGTCCGAAACGAACGGCACAGCGGTTACTTCTCCTTTAGGCCACATAAATCCAATAGACCCTATTAAATTTCTCCCACGCAAGATGACTAGCAATAAACATAGACATGAGGTTGAAAGATACAGATGTCAGATACACAAAAATGTACTGTTCCGGATTCCGAAGCCAGCAATAAGGCCTAAAGGCAGAAATATAGAGTCCGAAATTGACATCACCGGCTATCAAGAGGAGAGTAGCAACATGAACTCCCAAAATAGCCCTCAAAGTGGTAATACTGAGTTTGAAGTGAAATCTAGTACCTTGGAGCTTCTCATATCAGTAGCGCGAAGCTCTGCACTTTTCAGCGCGGCACGACTAAAGCATCGAACGTCGAAACTACCCCTCGTCGCGCATCAAATATATCCTAGGCAACTCTTTCGTGATTTCGACGATGGCTATTATTTGATCAAATTTTTATCGGATCCTCGCCTTCAATCTGTTATTGAATACCAAAAGTGTCTCCAGACATGCAAAGATGCTACAGCAGCGACCATTCATATTCTTCAAGGTACCTCTTGATTTACTCACCTAGTTGTCCCTAAATGCTATCCTAGTGTTCTTTCTTTATCGTACCCAAAATCTCTGTTCAATTAAGTATGTACAAAGTAGTATAAAATTGTTCTAATACCTGCCATGGTCCCATAGAAGCATTGAAGCACTACGAAAATGACCCTGATATCCTCTGGAGCTTGTGGTTACACCAGAGTGTTAGTTTCGCTTGCGAGTCGAAGATAGCTTTGGAGACGCTAGCATCGTGGTCACACCAATTTCGGGATGAAGCCTCTAAAAATGACACCTTCAACGCATGGGATGAAATTACGTTGCAAGAAAAGATGAAAGGTGCCCAGCACTTTTACGATAAACGGATTGATGGACAACCACCCGTAAGTCGCCTCGTTTCTAGCCTGCCACCGCCCTGGATTTGAATATTTCCGGTTTAATATAGCTGTTCTTGTATATTTACTACCATTCCAGATACCTCCCCTGCGAGACTAAACTGAACGATTGACGTCTATAGGAAAATACATGCGAGTGTACTTATGTTAATTTGGCGAAACGTACGTTGCGCCAACGATTTATCGACTTGATTCGAGGCACAAAGGTCTGCGATGATTGCAAAGCGGAAGCTGCGAAGCCGCCTTGGTGGTGGATAGCATCACCATGAGGCGAATAATATGCGAACAAACATCTGGTTGCGCAACAAGGGCGTCAATACTTCAAAGGTTTCGTTGTAATAGCAGCCCAAAAAAAAGATTGTATTATTTAAACACAGGGCATATGAGCAGTTGAGGGTGTGAACCAAAGGGAAATTTCTCAAATAGATGCACAATAGCGTGCACGGCTGTAAGTACCAAGATGTCAACAGTCGTACTGTTCAAATCCAGCACCGTTGTCAACATAGCCTTCTTACTCGGTCCGTATCCTATTGCTTACAAGAATACCATTTTCTCAACATCGTGCCCTCCAACTGAACCGGGAACCTCGCATACATATAAAATGGCTACAGTAATGTGAGTGATCTTTGTAATGATGGTAAACAGCATATTCATACTAGATATAATATCTTTATGTCCGACCAAAGGGATACCCTTGACGTATCATATGCGTTAGAGGAACTCCTTATTAAACCATCCTATTTAATTCTTAATTTTAGGTATTCTGGTAAATTAAAAAGCAAGTTTCAGTATTAACACTTGTTTCTAGCCTATAGTGAGACTCCAGCTTACAAAGCTGGAGTCAGTGATGACGGGGATTGGCGGGAAGGGTTTTTTTCGACAATTGGCACGATTGCAATACTTATTTTGATCGTGCCCATTCTGTTCAACGTGCTGGAGTTTGCCTGGGTGGCTTCGGAGCCATTACAGTTACTTGTTTATTCTGGATGTTGGAGGTTACGTTGGATGCTATGCAGCCAACTAACCCCAACGGCACAGGTATCCCCCTACTTGCACTTGCTCCACAACTGCAAGTCGCACTACTGTTCTCTTCAGCAACCTGTCGTTTCATGTCGCCGGAAATATTTATATTAATGGCCAGGACGTGAACAGGAGCGTTGTGAGTCTAGTAGGACAAGTTGTGGGGATACCTGTCCAGAATTAAGACGCACCTTAAAAGGGCTTGGTGCACCCCAAATCTTCTTGATCTATTTTTTGCTAAGCTTTTTTCTTTTTGTTTTTCATGTTGATCGGTTTTCGGGTTCTTGGTTCCTGGTGGAGGTTTGGCGGTTTTAGGGTTTTTTTTGGGCGTGGAATTTTGGCGTTTAGCTGGGATTAGGGCGGTAGACCTGGTTTACGAAATTTCTGGGTGAATTTTTGGCCAATTGGGACTTTTTTTGGGGAGGGGCGTTCTTGTTTTTCGGCCTCTTGAAGAGATTTATAAAGAGGGGACGGAGGTATGATACCAATTCATTCTTTTCGCCGAATAATCGTATCCTTTATTTTTGCTTGGGGATGATGCCATGATGCAAGTTGATAGTCAAGGTATACTTTGTATAGATCGGCTTTATAGGTCCGGAACCTACCAATGCAGCGAGCACCCAGATTGAGAGTAACGATGTATGTGACCTTGACGGATTGATTGTTTTTCAACCCTAACCATCATTCTCTGAAAATATGTCGGACCTCCATAGACGCGAAAATAAGCTTTGAGGTATCGATCCGTGTCGACGCCGATTTGCTTCAAGCTGGCATCAATCCATGGCACGTATTGCGTTATCATTTCTCTAAGGGTTGTTGTTTGTGAGATTCTGAGATAGTAGACCGAATCGCACCATTGATTGCGAGGGAAGGTGCCGAACTGAAGTAACAGCTGAATCACATTATTCCCGATAGTAGTGGGGAGGTTTTCTTCAATAGGGCCGGAAGGCAGTTTAGACCTATTTTTTATTTCAAGACAAGTCACCGCCTTCTCTTCATCAGTTGGATCGTACGGTCGAAGCGTCATGTTGACGAAGGGTGAGATATATGGTTCGTCGAGGAGAGTTGATTGCGAGATTTTTAGTGCGAAAATTGGAGGGATCATCTCGAGTCCCAATCTCGGAGGCACCGCGGCTTCTTCTCCATAATATAAGAAATAAGTTCCTATTATTTTTCCTTTTCGGATAATGCAAGCAATTTTGGCATCGATTCCCCATAAAGTTTCCGGTCGTAGGAGATGGTTCATGTAGGTGCCTTGTACCCGAACGTCGGAACTGTACCTAGCCTCGCGTGCAATCTTTAAGGCGGTTTTAGTTTCGAGAAGGATGCCATGCCATTGCTTGCAAGTTTGGGTAGCGATAACCTGGCTGTTGAAAGGAAGATAAAAGAGAATTTTGGTCTGTAGTTCCACCGGGAGAGATTCAAAGCTAGCTTTCACAGCTGGTTGGTCCATATTGAGAATTTGAAAGCTGCTTGACACACCAGGGCTGCGCCTGGGCAGTCTTACGCCTTGAGCGCCTCAAACCTGGTTAGGTGAGATCCTACTTCAAGTTCTAGTTGGGTTTCGCGGAGTAATATTCAGTCGACCAGCACTGCAGTATGAGCGTCTCCAACTGAAAATGATGTACTATTGCTGAAAAAATATTCCTTTCGAACGAATCTTGTCTTCAAATTGAATGTAAAAGAAATCATGTCCATACCGATCGCGATCGATCGAGTCCGCCTCCTCCCCGCGTAAACCGACCGGACGTTGAGGCACAGCTTTGCGTTGTGTGTGTGGTGGATTCGGTTTTGCTTTTTCCGTCGGCAATCTCAAAAATTTCTGAGCGCCGTCGAAAATGGCCGTTTGATTCAACCAGCTTCAACTTCATCGACGGTATCGCCATCACAGGCATCATCACGGACACAATGCCGTCCAGACGCCTCCCAAAGATCTCATCCTCCTCCTCAGCGTCATCTACCACCTCTACAGCTTTCAAAATAAAAAACAAACACCGCCGCTCGACTCACAATGTAGCACTCCGGTCGACTATTGCCCGTGCAAAGCGACAAGCTCGCTTCGATCGCAGAAAAGCAGAATCGAAGGATCCTTCTTTACGGCGGGAGCGGCTAAAGCAAAACATTCCACAGACATTGGACTCGAAGCGTGTGGCGGTAGACAATCCATGGGTACCCAGTGCGGAATTGATGGAACGAGCGAAGCGGAAACGGGACGAGATGGAAGGTGTCCAGGCTTCGGAGAGTCCAAAAGACGAGGACGACGAAGATAGCAGCGATGAAGAGATGAAAGATTACACCAAAGATAAAGCGAAGGATCTGTGTACGAATATCGAAGGTGCCGAGGATTCTGAAGATGATGAAGACGACTTGGGTTCCCTCTACGACTCGGATTCAGAGGATGAACCCAGATCGAAACCCTCAAAAGCTCCACCGAAACCTGTGAAAGCTCCTACTATTCCGGACGAGACTCTAGATACCCTTCTCTCCCTAATACCGCATCCGACCACACCTCCAAAACTTCTATTGACTACAACCCGAATGGCTCGTCGCCACGACCTATACAAAACCCTCACTACTATCCTTCCAAATGCCACTTACGTTCCTCGTGGTAACCGCTTTACGATACCTCAAATCGCATCATTCGCCACAAACCGATCGTATACCCACCTCATCGTCGGACTTGAAGATTCCAAAAACCTTCATGGTCTCATAATTATATTACTACCACTAGGCCCTACCTTCCACTTTTCCCTCACAAATTACGCCGACGGAAAAGCGATTCAAGGCCGTGGTGTAAACACGGACCATATCCCCGAATTGATTTTAAACAATTTCACAACCTCGATCGGAAAATTGACTGCCTCGCTATTTCAAAGCTTGTACCCCCCACAACCGCAATTTCAAGGCCGACAGGTTGTAACGCTACACAATCAGCGTGATTACATCTTCTTCCGACAACATAGGTATATCTTCCGCTCGATAGACACTGAGAGCAGAGGGAGTAGAGGGGATAGGACCACCGGAGCCGAACACGTTGGTGTGGGAGGCCAGCGGGCTGGTGAAGATTTGGGTATCAAAGTTGGATTACAAGAATTAGGGCCACAATTTACATTGAAGCTTCGACGAGTGGAGAGGGGTATTTGCGAGGGTGTGGAATGGGAGTGGAAGGGTAGGATGGAGAAGGATAGAAAGATGTTCCATTTATAACACACTCACTTCAATTGTGGGTTTCTTTTGTCTTTATGTGAAGCGAAAAGTTTGTACAATATATGGGGTCATATGGAGTTTCTTTATTGGTTAAACATGTGGATACGAGTATTCTATCACTGAGGATTAGATTTCAATTGGACGTTGATTCTTTAGTATACAGGTAAATTCGAGTATGTTTTACTAATTCTTTAAACAGAGCTGGTCCCGTCATCTGGCCCCGGAAGCCCTTCGTCATCCCCAGGTTCGCGGTACTCCCCACGTGGCTTCGCTCCACGAGTACGTTCCTTCAAAATGTTGCTTTCGTCAATCGCATCTTGGTCGTCACGAACTACAAAAACACATGGTATATTAGTCGCTGTAAGCTAATACTCATAGGTATATAGAGATATGACTAATGAAGCCCTGATAAACCCACCCAACTGTTCGTCGCTATCCTCACGACCAGGGTTCACTCCAGACTCTGGATCATTGTCGCGGACGACTGGGACGGAGTAACCGTCGTCACCTGTATTGTATTCTTCGCTACCACGATCGGAGCCGGCATCGCGTTGAGGATTGTACTCAGTATCGTTCATCGTGAGAATTTTGAGAGTTTTGAGAGTATATATGTTTTTGAGAAGATTATATGTCTAATAGGTAATAATTTATAAAGGAAAAGACGTTTTTAAAGCTTTGTTTTCTGTATTCAATATGGTCTTTGATTCTGTGTGGTATGAGATATTGAAATGGATTTTCTAGGCTCATCGGACGGTATTTTATAGAAAAACTTCATGTATGATCATACTTTGATCATCAAGATACTGCACTCATGCTCCACTGCCCATAGCTTTCCAATTGACGTCAATTCCAACATTCAGCGCGTCGCGATCTCGACGTCTCTGCGGATTTCCCGCTTATCGTTGACATCACCACTACGCGATTGATGTTTTCAAATAATGATTAGAGAATGTCCGTTACATAGGATACTATTAACATTATCCGATTGCTAGTCCGTCGAGAAACCATATCATTCTTCCGATCGCGTGGAGCGGGTCGCGGCCTCGTGAACTATTCAGTCGCCAGAAAAAAAAGTTGGCGGAAAACCGCTTTATGTAATCACGAGAATTTTTCGAATGGCGCTCTAGATTGCTGCTATGCATTAAAACGTGATATCGTGACGTCGACCATGATATCTCCAACCTAGCCCCCGATCGGATCGATCTGGTCTGTCGGGCTTTAGTGGACGAGGTGGTGATCGGGCTTCGCTTGAATCGGGCAGCACCGCGATATGCAAGGTCCAAGCCCATAGCGCCCATGCCGAGACACCCTAGTCTCGCCCCAGTTGGCTAGCAAACCCGCCTGAAAACAGAACTGCAACGGGTCTCCTTAGCTTGTCCTTCCCAGTCCCAGAAGCTGCACTAAACATAGACAACGCAATAACACTGTGGCATTATAGAATGAACTTGAATTCCTGAAATGCAAGCTGGGAAATCATATCTTGAGCTGTTATTAGCTGTCATTAATAGTCATTAGCCACCATTAACAATCAGTAACTTCTATTGATAAAATTAACCCTTCATATCAAAATAGCTAGCAACTACATTTATTCTGAACTCAAAATCATAATTTCACCTTTCCACCTTCTCCGATCATTCCAATTCTATCATAAAACGTTCTAGCCCTCATATACTTATCTAGCATCCAATAGTTCGCCTTCAGTTCCCCCCTCAGCCTATCCCTTTCCTCTTGCGAACGATTCCCTTCTTCTTTAATCCACTTCAACGTCATTCCCTCATAATCCGAAATGAGCATTGACCTAACTTGTTCCAATTTTAGCTTCTCCTCGATTTGTTGAGGTGTTGGGTTAATTAGAGCAGAATTCTCGCCAGGAACCGGTTCTACATATTGATAAGTCCAATTTTCATCACCACCGAGGGATTTGGGGATATCTTTTTTGTCTATGAATTTACTCAAACCGCTAGCACCGCTCGTAAAGTGGACTTTGGAAGCGACTACCGGGTCTAGCCAGCCTTTGATTACTTTCTGTTCCAATGAGTTTCATGTCAGCTCTACTCTTAGTCACTGTTACCCAATGGACTTTACGCTCCGATTGGTTGATTATGTTACGTCTCGATCTAATGATATGAAGATTTTGCAGGATAAAATTAGATTGGTATGAAAGAAAGGTGCGACTTACCCAGATACCTTGGAAGAACCATGGTGCGTTATGAACTAAACAGACACCTAGACACTCTGGAAAGTGTGCCTCAAAGCACATGGCCATAAATTTAACAGAATTATAATCCTACAAAAGTCATTAGCGACGAATCCAGCAAAAACACCCTCGCGTTCAACAGCCTATAAAAATGCTTATCCAAGAAGGGAACAAAACATACCATATTTGAAACGCTAAACCCTGTCATGTCAAAGACAAGACACGAAGTATCCGCCGACTCCTGATGAACTATTCTCGTAGTCTCCATCAACCAAACCGTAAATTGTTCCAAGCTCTCAGCACTCTGATCGCTCGGTTTATGCAATCGCGCGGGAACATAACACACAACTCTATTCTCCTTATCACGCCCGTGGATGTAACTCTTCCCGGCGCGTAATTGATGCATGAACCCAGCATCTTCCAAACACTCACCCTTCTTCACGATATCTTCAAGATGCATGGTTTGACTACGCCAGTGAATTGTGGTGAGCATCATCGTTATAGCTTTTTCTACGTCCCATTTTCTGGCGCGGAGAAAGCGCAAGATTAGAGCGTCTGGGTTATCGTATTTTACGGCTTGCCAGTATGCGAGACGGAGTTCGTCGCCAGTTTGGCGGTCGAGAATGGTTTTGAGCTCTTTGGTTTGGGTGAACTTGCCTACTGCTGTTCCATCGCAGACTTCGAAGAGGAGCTTCCAAAATGATTTTAGCTTAGCTTCTTGGTCTGGGGTCAGTGTTTCTGGACGACCGGGGAGTATTGTGGTCATTTTTTTCTTGGTTTTGAGGTAGGGTATATAGCTTAATGAACTTCAGGTTTTAGGTAGAATTATGCTTAAGGAGAGATTGAGTAATATCTGCTCAGTTAGCGTATGCCGTTAATTAGCTATTAATTAGTTATTAGAGCCTCGGCTTCTACTATTCTTAGACCTAGAATATATTTTTCTACGGATCGTAATCTAATTGGATCTGGAGGGTATTAAGATTAGAATATAGTACTGGGCCAGCAGTAACTATGGATGTGCAATAAGGATGAAGAACTGATGAACAGAATCGACGATATGATAGGAAATCCAGCTTCATATTTATATCAAAATCATTGATTCGCTGTAGAAATAACACATGCGAATTCATTTCACCATATCGAGTTTTAGAAACGCAAGAGAAACACAGTAACAATAGTATGCTAGAACGGACCTCTTTCTTCAAACGATAGTCTCTGTTTCATGAATTCAGAGCGGCTGTCTATTTTCGCTTGAGTGATAGAGAACTAAGCAACCTAACCCTATGGTAGAGAGACTGAGACCAGGTAGAGCTCGTTTCCGAAAAAATAGTTATTAACTCCGTTCGGCTCCCAAATATCAGAATGTTAGTCAACCAACGATGCCATATTCGAGACCCACGTTAAACGCTGTAGACATCAAAATATCCACCAATTTCAAAGACACCCCCATGCCCGTCGCATCCCTCCACCACTCCCAATCTGTCAAAGCCAAGAAGCTCCGTTTCTAACCAACCATCGGCTATATAATGCTTAATTCGCCAAATTTGTAGGTCGACTCCCGCGGACCACAACAACTTGGAGTAAACCCTCCGGTTTTCAACGCTCAAGGCTGTTTCGTATTAGTTTGGACCCAAGTTTTAGCCCAATTTCCTACGTTTGAACATACAAACATTGTTTAAAACAGAGGTAGGCACTTCCTATTCGAGGACATATATATGCACGTCCCCCGCGCTAATACCGTTTTTCTCAAACCGCAGTCGAAAAGATGAACGAGTCGAGTCGAGGGAGGACAAAACGGTGGATGCGCAGTCTGGCTGGGAACGAGACCAAATGTACCCCGTTTCGAGAGTTTCTCCGGATCTCCTCCTCTCCCCACCGTTCCGGTGCCTTAATCGGCTAACAGAAGGTCTTATCTTGTTTGTTATTATTTATATATATAAAATTTATCTCCCATGGGAAAATCTTGAGGTGCTATAGAAGCTAAGCTTGGGCTTCTAGTCACGTCACCGTTCCCTTCTCTTTTTCCTTTCTTCCCCAACGACTTGACGTCGGTTCTGCATATACCACCCGGTGTGGTTTTTTCCCTTCCTTTAATTAATTTGACTGGTTCAATTCAAATTTCAACATGCAGGCAGTTTCTAATTTCTCTCGACGGGTGCCCGAAGAAGCCGAACTTCCAGGTGATACATACACGCCGTACAGACAGCAGTATCAGCAACAATATGAGCAGCAACCGCAGCAACAATATGAGCAACAATATGAGCAACAGTATGAGCAGCAACCGCAACAGTATCCTTCGCCGTATAATACACAACCGATGTCAAATCCTTATATTAACGCTGCGGGTATGGATGAAGGAAAGATAGTAGTGGAAGGAAATGAACATTCACAATTTCAAGAAAGAAGGGTAGAGTTTGTAGTTCCAGATTATGACCCTTCACTACATGATAGACCTAGTAGTAGAGGTGTGGACGAGGATATGGGCAAAGGCCATGGGAGCAATAGAAGAATTAAAAGACATCTTAAGAAGCGGTGGTGGTTATATCTTATCGGCCTATTGCTCTTGATTGGACTTGTCGCTACACTGATAGTGTGAGTATAATACCTCTTCGTATATATCAAATACGAATTAATGCTAATATGCCCGTGGGTGCACAGTGTATTCATCATAATTCCCAAAACAGCGCAATCCTCAATCTCGTCCTCGTCGATAACCGTAAATTCCATCACTCTCTCCAATCCTGCAAACTCCAACCTAACAGTCGATATGGACGCCACAATTACGGCAAACACACCAGCATCCGCATCCCTCTCACCAGGGACATATAGCATGAACCTCCTTCCTTCCACGGACGATAGCGGCAGCACCACAACATCACCATTCATGAAGCTCCCAGTGCCAAAGATCCAGATGGACAAGAATGTAACACAAATCGACGTGAAAGTCGTAGGCGCGCAGGCGAAGATATTAGATCAGACCGCGTACACCGATTTCACAACGAGGGTTATCAGAGATAAAGTTGTTGAATGGCAAATTACGGCACAACCCGAGTTGAATGTGGGCCAATTGAAGTATACTGTTGATTTCAAAAAGACGGTACAAGTCGCAGGTATGCATAAAAATCCCAATCTTATATTTTCATAGTAGAAGATGCTAACGTCAAGCTTAACTTATAGGCCTCAACGGTTTACAAGGAATAACTCTCTCAAACCTAACATTCCTATCCACCCCGCTCCCGGACGGCACAAACATGATATCTGATGGTAAAATTCCAAACCCGAGCAATTTTACCATTGAAATCGTAAGTCCCCATTCACTACCCTCTGATATCCACAAATCCAGATTCACTAACGATATAACCAAAACAGGGCAATGTCACAACTTCCATCTCTCTAAACTCACTCCCACTGGGCACAACTAGAATCGAAAATCTAATCCTTCAACCGGGCGAAAACCGAATCCCATTTCATACAACCCTAAACCCAACCTTTGCTGTCTCGCCACAACTGACAAAGCAAGCGCTGGCACTACCAAATCTAAACATTACACTCACCTTCAATTCCATAATCTACAATGGAAACCACGTGGATTGGTTGGAAAAGCCGATGGCACAATTATCTCCGTTCTTCGCATTGATGAACCCAAAGCCCGGTGTTAGCACAAACTCGAAGGTGCAGAGCAAATTGGAGAATTTATTTACAAAGATGGCGGGACAGGCTTCGCAGCCTGGGAATTCGGTGGGAGAGTTGATTTCGGAGTTTAGTAAGCTTCTAGATCCTTTAACAAAACCTACCCCGAAGAGGAGAATATAAATAGATACACTCATTGTAAGAATATAATAATATCTTGTAACAATATATGAGCCATTTGGAAGATAATAGAGGATTGGTAAGATGGATAGATATATATATTAGGCATTACCTCATATTCACATACGTACTCCTACAAACAATAAAAATAACCTAACAATCGATCCAAGTGTTCCCCAAACGAATACAAAAAATCAAAAAAGGAGATTCATATCCTACATTCTATCTCTTCTCCTTGTAGCCTTCCGACCGTACCCTTTAAAAATAATAAGAATAATTGAATGATAATTACTCCTCTCCACTATCCATCACGATCTCAGGGATCTCCCCGCCATCGTCGTCCTCATCCTCATCATCACTCTCTCCAACGCCACTGTTCAATACCCCCATCCCTAACGGACTCCGTGCGTCATCAATCTTGAGTCTCTTACCCTCCCTTCCAATAACCTTCCCACTATCGTCTTCCTCGAAGATGCTCATACTCTGTCGCAAAGGGCTGGGCGGTAAAGCGGCGTGCACACCCCTCCCGGGTGACGGCATGGGCATAAACATTCTATCTCCGTTGGATACTACGCTGCCGTTACTCCCGACGCTACCATTACGAGGAATGGTGGATGGGATGGATGGCGGTGACATCGCCCCTCCAGGTTGCTGCCCCGATGTTGTTGCAGGAGGAGCGGAAGGTGGTGGCAACGGAACAGCTGTTGCTTTTGGTGATACGGGTAGTTTAGCATGATGGGGAACAGGAGCTGGTGGGGGTTCCGGATAACTCGTCGTATCATCGAGAGGTGCGGCTGCAGACATTGTGATATCGGCTTCCGGCTGCGACGTGGATATAAGCTCGTCTAAAGAAGTGGTGCCCTGGAGTGGCGAACCGGCCCAGAACCGGCCTTCAATAGGTGATGACAAAATACTACTTTTATCGTCCGATAGGTTCGGGTTCATGGGTTTGACGACTTGAAGGCGAGGGTGGAGTGTTCCTTCTATCGCCATGTTGAGAAGAATATCATCACTTCGGGAAGAGGTAGCGTTAGCATCTCTTGAGTGCACGGCCATGAGATGGGGGAGGAGACTGGCGCCTCGTTTCTTTGAGGCGGGATATAGGACTGCGGCAAGTAGACCAGGTGTATAAGCTGATAGAACCATTGTACGGTCAATTTTGGATCTCGTTTCCGAAGGTATGGCGGTGGATTGTAGATTCAAGATGACAGTAGTGAGCAGCCTTTTGGCAGCAGATACAAGTGGAGAGTCTTGAGCAATAGTGGCCGTAGAAGAAGTGGGTTTTAAGAATTGATCGGCGTGCATGCTACTCGCAGCCGGGGTGTTAGCTTTATTCTGTGGCGTTGGTGCCTTTCTCTTCCTATAGGTAGAGCCTCCAGTCGGTTGAGTGAGGAGCATAGACGACGGAGTGGTCGCTGGTTCTTTGGTGATGATGACGGGCGGAGGTGGTGGGATAATGTCTTCGCAGGCCGTGGAAATGGTTTCGATGAGGGGCTGAACATCTTTTTGGGAGAGAGAGCGACCAATTTGGACGAGTAGGAGGGATAGCGTATCAAAAATTTGGGTACGCAGAGGAGAATGGTGCTTGGAGGTTGCGAATGAAAAAGAGAGTGGGTGGAGAAATTGAAGTGTAAGAGAGGGTGAGTAGGAAGATACTCTGGATACCAGAGCTCCAACGAGAGATAGGACTGACTGGAGGATTGTAGGATAAGAGGATAGGAGAAGATGATAGGTGGAGGGAGCAGCGGAAGGGTTCGGTTTCGTGGAAGAGTGGACGGCAAAAAGACGGTCTAGGAGAGATATCAGAGGTGAAAGTGGGATCGAAGGCGGAGGAGAGGATTGGATAGATTGGGAGAGAAGGGCTTCCAAAACGCCGATTAACATTCGGACCCGCTTGACTCCAATTCTCTGAGGCGACAAAAGGTGATTGACTTCGGATGAGGGTATCTGTCGGACTTGCTTGTCGGCGTCTTTTTCTTCAATTATCGATTCGAACAGCACATCACACGTTTGATCGGTAGTGGATATTGTTTCTTTGAACAGTTTGACCCATTCCTCGCCTTGAGATTTAGCTTGCGAGCATTTTATCAAGCTAACGTATACGAGGGTAGCCGTTTGTATTATTTGGGGAGGGTAATTTTTGTCGTCTTCGGAAAATAGGATTGATCGAACGAGATCAAGGGCCTTTTGATGGTGAGGCCGAAAGGTGCTTGGGTGGTACTTTAATATTTGGCATATTGATTGCAACGCCACCAGTAGGGTATTATCATCTCTCGAGAGTGATTGCGATATGAGGTGTTGGCAAAATGTAGGTAGATGAGGCGAAGTAAGCTCTCTGGTAAGGGCAGGTTTCGACGATGTGAGAATAAAGATACGAGTGAGTACCGCTACAGCCCGTTCATTCGTAACATTCTCCGGTTTCTGTAGAACCGCGGTGTAACGATTATATTAGCATGCGTATATTGATAAAACGAGACATAATTCAATATAAGGAGCGGTACTAACAGCGACAACCAGTTTGAGGAGCATAGGCATCCACACAGCGACGATCTGTAAGAACGACGCCGAAGTTTCTATGCCTGCTTTGACGAGACAGACACCGACCCAACGAGCCTGAGGGGTCTTGCTAGACAGCAGAGAAGATATCCTGGTCTTTAGCTTGTGTAGGAGAGAGGATATTTCGGCGGCATGGTGTCCTCCACCGCTTGCGACATAGGTATAAGCATCCTCGAGGAGATGGCCCGAATATATCAGATCCAGAACGAGCTCGATGCGATTGTGCAGACCGTCGTCGCCGTCCGATAAAGCGCCGGTGACAGTCGAGAGCTGTGATGTTATCAGCCTCTCCATCTCTCGGTCCTTCAGTCCTTTCCCTTATTTTGATTAAAACATGGTCATTCGGATTCAAAGGTCGTCGTCGTCCGTCAAGCAGCGGGCGGTAAAAGAATGGTTGTGACGTTGCTATGATGATATTTTCGTTGTTGGTGGTGTTGACCGATTGACTGAGATTGACCCAGCGATCGACTTTTTTTTTTTTTCAATGTTTTCACGCGTCGCCAGTCAAACAGGCTTCCCCCCGGCAACCCATCCCTTCTTATTCTCACCTCCAACGACACCAACATTCATCCAACGACATCAACAAACCATCCTCGCTATCCTTCTCATCATCATCTCAGCGGTCGGTGAATCATGTCGGCGGTAAGTGTTTTCTCCCATTCGTATCTATCCGTTATCCCCATATGAAGGGAGTGCAAGCTAATCGAAGGTTTATAAATCTAGTCTAAAGCGGCGACGTATTTAAGCTTGCTAGACACCGCCCGGTGTAACGCCGATTGGGCCGCCGTCCCCGAGCTAGTCAGGAAGCTCACCAAACACGGCGGCGCCCACAAGAAATGTACCACTCCTCTTCTACATTCCCAGCGCTATCCTTATCGACAACGCTCCATGCTTTATATGATGAGACCTACAAAGATGGAGTGTGGTGTTTGTCGGGTTTTTTAATCAGAATGGAATGCTAATCCCGGCTGTGTGGTTCGATATAACAGGTGTCACAGAGACGGCCCTCCTCGACCACGACACATCCCCCCAGCGACTCTCCCATACCCTCCACAAGAATGCCACCATCGTCGTCTCAGCCTCTCCCCTCTCCAAAGCCACTTCTTCTTCTGCGAACCAAGTACCTCAAGCCGCTTCTGCCAACGCGGTCTCCACCCTCGTTTCCATCTCTGGTCTCGCCCAGGCCTTTGAAGAAGATATAGCCATCTTCAAAACTGCAAACGCTGCTGCTCAAGCTGAGGAAGCTGCCCTTGAACCCGAAACCTCCACAAAACGAAAAACTAAGAGATATTCAGAGCACATTGTTACTAGCGCTGAAGAAATATACGTACGTTTCTATAACATTCAATTAAAGGAAATAAATGGTTGTCTTTTAATTTCAAGAAACATCTTGGGCGATTTGTGAATTGACGAAAAAGTGTCTTTTACTCCAACATAGCAAGCAGAGATCACACTCGCATATCTCCACCATCTCCTTCGCTCCCACCGTACCGTCCTCCAAATATTACCCCCTCAACCTCCTCCCCGAGAACAGATCACCCAGGAATGGACGAAAGTCTGCGCCATAAAGGCCCTCTGCCTCAAGGGCATGGCCCAGGAAGCTCTCAAGATGAAGGAAGAAGCCATTCAGACTTACAAGGGGCTACCTATTCCTGACTTCTCCTCGGGTATCGGCTCTTCTGGTTCTGAAGCAATCTACTGGATCAGAAGAACACTCTCCCGGTTCGCCATAGCTAGCTGGGAGCTCTTTGAAGGTGTCGAAAGCCCGGATACACCCCGTTCAGCTCACGCCGAAGACGAATACGACGAAGAAGACGGCTTGGATGAGCTGGACGCCGCCCATGCCGGTCTTGCAACCGTTCGAGAAGCCCATGAGGTCGAACTGCCAGAATCAATCAAAACCACCACTCCAGCCCCCTCCAGCCGCCCGGTCTCCACAATCACCTCGCGACCCGTTTCCACCAGGCCAGAGTTCAAGCGCGCCCTCACCGAGTCTGGTCTGATCGGCGCCTTTAGAGCCTACCACGCTTTTTCAATGTCTCTCACAAACATCCGTCCGACGACCACCATGACCACGCTCCATCCTTCAACCTCCTTCACAAAGCAATTAACCGATAGAGTGGCTGCCGAAGATGATGCTTCTCGAAAAACAATATACGAAACTTATCTCAAAGTAGTCTCCAAATTCCTCAAAACTCAAATCGACCGTGATGACGAAGTTTCCGAAGAGATGCGAGCGGAAATTGTCGCGATCGAGGAAATCTACGAAGCTCTCCTCCTCAAAACAACCAAGTTCCCCCACGCTTCTAAAGTCAATCATGATATCTTACGATGGGTTGACACTGTCTACAACAATTGGGCCATCCTCGGCTCCCGTGGGTCCGAAGCCCCCCGTATCGTAGAAATCCTATACCGCGCAGCTGGCAAGACCTTTCACTCACCCCGGATCCTTCGCTATCTTTTTATCACCCTTACTTCCATGGGTAACTTTCATGATGCCCGCCTCTCTCTCGATACATATATAACTCTCATAAAACGTGGAAAGGCGAGAATAGAGAAGGAAAAGGGAGTCCACGAGGTGGTTCACGAGGAGGATTTCGATTCGGACGAGGATATCCTTACTACATGCGTCCACGGGATTCGATTTCTTGTCAAATACTTCACCGACCAATCCTCTAAGGCTATCGAGATCGCCAACCTCATCAAAACATGGATATTCGAATGGCGGACGGAAGATCATGACGTCCTTGCTCTTGTATGGCGCGGTATCGGTCTGGCCAATGCCGCTTGGGCTCATCAAACTGTCGAATCTGCGCAAAGAAGCGAAATACAAGAACGGGCAATCGCGGCATTTAGAAAATGTCTTGATTATCAGCCCGAAATGTTTGAGGCTATCTTTGATTTAGGTTTGATGCAAGCGGAGACCCGAGATATCGAGAGCGCTATCGATTCCGTGAGAGCTGTAGCAGAACAAGAAGAAAAATGTATCCCCGCGTGGCACCTTCTAACCCTTTTGCTGACGAGTAAAGGGGATTGGGAAACCGCTTTGACGGTTAGTGAAGCTATATTTTCACTTATCGATGATCACGAGCAAGCTTCTCTTGGACCGAGCAGCCGGGACGGCCTCATTGAAATTAAAATCACACAATTAGCGATTGTAGAAATGCTAGAGGGCCCCGAGGCTGCTGTCAATCTCGCCGATGAACTCTTAGGTCTCTACACTAGATTGTTCCCGGGTGTGCTACCGGCCGCTGCAGCATCCATGCGGGATAGTGTCATGGATGCGGATGGGCCAACGACGCGAGGAAGGTCGACTACCGCTGGCACGTCCGTTCCCCCAGCCATTCAGGTGACTTTGGACGGCAAAACCGGATCCGCGAGCGACCCGAATTTATCGAAACGACACGGTCACCGGCCCGGAACACGAGGAAGCTCTATGGGACGAAACAGTCTGAGAAAGAAACGGCACAGCGTGCACAGTATTGTGGAGCCGGTCACGGATGACGAGAAGTCGGGCTCAAAGACGCCGAACAAACTACAAAGATCCAACAGTCAAAAATCGACCAAATCGACAAGAAGCGTCAGAGCGAAGAGTCCGAAAGCGGTCGCGCAACCAGCCGCCAACGCCGAGACAGATGTTCCGGCCATGCCGACCAACGTCGCCGGGGATGTCGTCGCAGCGCAGGCTATTCAAGCAAATTTGTCGCGCAGTAGAACAGCTAGTCCCGAGAAAAATGCTGATCATGCGCATAACTTACCAGTGGGCCAGCTGCCCTCACCAATCAAGGGGTTCACGGATGACAGACCACTGTTGAACCGTCCGGCGTATTTGAGAGAACCGCTGTTAAGTGAGTTAGATGAGAGGAAGAGAATCGAAGCCGGGCTGAAGAAGATCTGGCTTACGGTTGCGGGATTGTACCGACGAGCTGAAATGTTTGAGGATGCGAAAGTGGCAGTCGAGGAGGCCTCTGGGGTTGCTGAGGGTGGGAGATCAGAAGGGGGCTCCGATCCTGATGTTTGGGCTGAGGTTTGTGGTTCCATGAAATATATCATTATCATTGTGACTAACGATTGTTATAGCGAGGATTTCTATCTACTGCACAAACCAAAAATTATGACGCACAGAAGTGCTTCGAAACTGCATTATCCTTATCTCCTGATCACCCGCTGGCGATAGTGGGCTTGTCGAGGCTTCTGTTATCTGATGAGAAGGATTCAACAGCAAAGGATAGAGCGTCTGGGTTGCTTCAAACTTTGACAAAGTTAGGTACCGGATGGGATATGAGCGAGGCTTGGTTCGAGTTGGCGAGAGAGCATGAGATGAGTGGGGCGACAGAGAAGGCAAAAGAGGTGTATTGGTGGGTTGTGCAGTTGGAAGACACGAGAGGAGTTAGGGCGTGGAATTGCGTTATTCCAAAAGTACTGTGATTCGATGAATAGGGTGGGTAGGGTAAGTAAAGATGTTTTATTGTTGGATTCTATTTTGGGTAGATGTAGTTTTTCATAGCGCGAGTCTATTTGATTGTGATACTTTTCTTCCATTTGAACACTGCACTATTGATTTCCGTCATAAGAATAGGATTGTTTGGTGAATCATACAACAGAAACCCAACATCTACACTGGTATAGCGGCATCACCACCTACGGTTGCTACGGTTATATGCTCAATCTTCTCCTCCTCTTTAGTGTTGTTAGCTAGTTTCCTATCAGGAATGTAATCTATCTTGTTAGAATTAGCCATATCTAGGGTATTGGGATCGTTACTATATCCATCACCATCGCTCGTCCCATTTGACGTCTTGTCCACCTCTCCGCCCACTAGTACGTCGTGCGAGACTTCTTTACCAGCACCGCAGACGCTATCGACGTGGTATAATTCGGAAGGGCAACCATGGCGACGGGCGTTGAAGGTTAGGTACCCGCGAGAACCATCATTGGAGCCGGGGTATGCTATGGGGGCCGAACCGCAACCCTATTTGAAATTGTCAATACCGGAACATACAATATTTCATGATATCTTGTATGATATATGCATATGTGAAAGAGAGAGAGACTAACTTTACAATGATGCATCACAATCTCCTTTGCTAGAACCTTTACTCGTTTACCGTTGATATTCCCCGTTCGGTGCTCCCAGTACCCCTTCCCCGTGTTATCCGCGAAATCAAACCAAGCGCAGAGAAAGCCGCGTTCTCCTGCTAGATATGATATTCCTCGAACGCAGGCGATGAGCTCTTGGTGGCCGAAGACACGGTCGTCGGGGAGGGAGGTTTCCATTACGTGGAGTAGAGTGGAGGAGAGGTGTTTATTCGAGATTAAGTCTAACCCGCACCACGCCTTTCCGCGGCAGTTTATACCCAGAGGCTTTCTGCGTTTCTGGAGTGAGAAGCGGGATTGGTGCGAGTCATCGTCGTCGGTTTCGGTCTCGGAGTCTGTGTCGTTTCCTGGGGTTTGGGGGGTGCGAGGAACGTGAGGGGGCGACTGGGGAATTGAGTTTATAAAAGGCTGGTTTGCTGCTTGTTCTGGTCCTTCAGGCTTTGGGTTTGCATTTACACCCGACTGCGGATTTGCATTTACGTTTGGTTGTTGGACCGGTTCTTGGTATTTATTGTCCTGTTGGACGGCTTGTGCATTTTGTGGCGTATATTGGGGATGAGCTTCAACGATAGTCTGAGTAACAAGATTCACAACTGTTTCGGTTGCTGCTATTTGACGTCTAGGATGTTGACCATGATCGTAAGGTGAGTCTCCATCTTGGTCGTGCGGGTGGATGTGGGTGGTGCCAAACTCGGGGACGTCTATAGCTGCTTGAGCGGAGACGTCGTCCGGGTAGGGGTTATCCAAGGTTACGGGGGTCGTGACGGTACGGTCGAGGGTGAAGTCAGCGGCGACAGTAGGGTGTAAATTTGTAGCCGTTTCGGTTGTGAAATCGACATGTGTGGAGTGGGAATGGTATAAATCAGGGTTGGGGTATTCGATCCGATATCCCTCTGTTTGTCTGGTCGATGTTTCGTCTTGGGGGAGGGGATTGCAGAGGATGGAAGTGGTGAGGAGGGCTAGAAATGTAAGTAATTTTATGTGCATTTTTAGTTTCTTCATGGTTAACAATAGTGTAATTAAACGTTCTGTAGTATCGTTAAGATATGGGTAATTTGAGTGTATAGAAGAAGATTGAAATAAGCCCGAAGGCTGGAGCATACAACATGCGAGTATTCGAGAAATGAACCAGAGAGCGATGTCATGTAGATATAGAATTTGAATAAGAGAGTGAGAGCTATCTTTGACCCCCCAGAATAATACCAAAAGAAATTGATTACCAAAATAAACCCGCACAGTGCGCACGAAGATCAGGTCGATAGTCTATATATGGACACGGATTTCCAAATATTTTGTTTATCCTTTGCCAAAGCGGTACATATACTTTCTCAAAGATGCAATACGTCGCGAGATAGATAAAAACATTTCACACATCGCCGTTTAAAGAAAGAAAGCCTCTACAATCAACAGCTCTAGCTATTCTAAAACTTGACGAGCAGCGCAATGAGACTAATTATTGCGTTGTAGATGTTGTATTTAAACGTTTTGGATGTACGGTACCTAATCCGTTTTCCATACAAGCTACCCCGTGATATATATATCAGAAATTACGGTCTCGTTTCTAGGCTACCTTAAGAAACCTCTACAATTAAATACTCAGCTAAAATAGTAATCCCTATCATGAGCCCACATCGATGTGTGGATATGCGTTTTGGATCTCTTTGATGAACTTATTCCGGCCGCCCTGGTCTCGGGGACCGTCCTCCCCATCCCAATGACATCCTATGAATCTCATACTCTTCAAAGTTCCCTGGCAACTTTCAACGCACAGTTGCACATCGCCACAGGACAGGCGACAGCGCCACAACACGAATCTTTCGAGTTTAGGTAGCTTGCAGTCTCCAATAGTAAGCGTCCTAAAGTAACGAGGCTCGTTGCTAAAACTGTTACGGCAACCAAGAGCGAGAGATTTGAGAGAGACTCCTGAGCTTGTTATCCATCTGCAAAGACCCTTGGTACTAGCATTTGAGCCTTCATTATCTAGGAGAAGACGAAGGGTGGTGAGGTCTCGGAAAAGAGAACCAAAAGTAGCATATCGCTGATTTGAGCCATTGAACCATCTTATCGGAACTCCACTGTCGGCGGAATTTCCTGAATCAATAATTTGGATTTTCGATAGCTTGGCCACAAATATTGCGGAAAGTATACTCTTCCATGGTGTGATCGGAGAACCGAAAAAGGAGGGTTGATAACTGCTTCCGTTCAGCCTTGTGAGCTCGACTGGTAATCGCCTGCCGGGACTGAATCCCAACGATGGATAAAAGAGGTTATAGTCCTTTCGCGTTAGCGGTAAAGGGGTTTCCTCAATCTTTATGGAATGAATGTTGGGAAGGTTGGTAAAGGCCATGGCGAAAAGAGCCATCAACTCTCCCGATTTCGCTAGATCTTCGCGTTCTATGTTAAGGCTTTTGAAGACCCGAACAATATCATCGTCATTGTCCTTGCATTCTTTTATCCACGCGAAGTTACCATCTTTTTGTTTATAAAGGGAGGCGTTGACTGGGTATGGCAACCGATCGGAAATAAGCAGATGTTGCACCCTATAATTGGCGCCTGGGTGTCTTGATATTTTAATAAGATTCTCCAGGCTGGTTATTGTTATGTGTACCCGTCGACGCTCGTATAGAGAGTTCCAGTGCCTTTCTCGAAATAGAATGTTAAATCTTCTCGAAACCAATCTGAGAGCTAGAAAGTCGTCATCATCGTTGAGATTTTCTCCGATAAGAGAGAGGAGTTCAGCAGGAAGAAGTCCAAGTCCCGCCATAATTTATAATGTTCTCGTTTTTGTAGAATGGTATGCTCTAAGTTCTGAGCAGGCCAAACCTCGAGAGGGTTGAGATATAGGACCAAGATTTTAACATTTGTTGTCAGCGCCAAGTTGTCTCGGAAAAGCCATGTCTCGAGAAGAAAATTATCTATGGACAGACGTGAGAAAACCCTTTGCATGGGCTTCGTAAATCAGAGCCTTCTACAATATACGCGTGTGAGACGCGGAAGTGGTGTTCTAATATTGTACTTCAGTAACCAAAAAGACCCATAGATACATTTGACAACCTAAGCTAGAATTTGAAGCTTGCTAGGGATAACAAACCGAATGTCGCCAAGAGTACCGTATTTACCTTTTGAGTATGTTTTTCTGGCCTGGCGAGACCCTGGTGCATACCAGACTGCTCACATATGAATCATAACTAGAGTGTCTCTCACGGGCTGCGGACCAAGATGAGGTAACCACTGGTATCTTCGACTGAGAAAGTAACAAATTTAAACCCAGCCATTGCTAAAGTATTTTCAGACGTTCGACTTTGCGAATCTAGAGCTCTACAATCTCTCTCTCTCTCTCTTTCTCACAGAGTTCTGTTACCCCAACTCAGACGTGAAAAATACAAAGCCGCAGCTGATAATGAGTTCCTACCGCGAATATGCCATGCATGCTTGGAGCTAAGTTGGCATGCATTCAAAAGGGAGCTTATGACGAAACTGCAGGCAAATAAACTTGTCTTTTGAAAAAAGAAAAAAAAAAAGTAATGTGAGGATCTAAAAAAAAAAATTGTTCGAGGTGTCAGTTTCTGGCAGTAGTGCAAACACAGAGCTTTTTTTTCAACAACCTCACCTCAACACCCTTCCTTCTCTCACCCATTCTACCCTGTAGACATCTTCTGTCGATATTTCATCACGATCACGACAGCTTGTTGCTTCAATCCAGCCGGCCTGTAAACAGTCTGCGTGGTTGCTATCCCGCCTGCTCTCTCGTCGTATTATTCAACTTCCGTCCGAAGCTTCTCGCAGCTATTGTCGGCCCCACTTTCCTTTCGCAGCTCAGCCCACCCTAGACCCTCCTCACCTATCTTTCCTCCTCCTCTCCTACCACGTTCACCTAATTACCCTAACAACCAACATTCACAATGCCTCCAGTCTCTGCGTCCAAGGCCAAGCGTGAGGCCAAAAAGGCCGCCAAAGCCGCTGGCGGTGATGATGACAAGCCAAAGAAGACTGCCGCCTCCCGTGCCGCTTCTAAGGCTGGCTCCAAGGCCGGCTCCAAAGCCTCCTCCGTTGCTGGTGATAGTACACCTCCGGAAATTGAAATCGCTGAGGATTCTGCCACTTCCGTTGCTGGTCTCGCCGATGTCTCCAAACTCACCTTACAAGAAGACAAGGACGGTCTCTCCGATCGTGTCACAACCGGTGTCCTAGCATCTCTTGTGAGCTCGAGAGATTGCAAAATCGACTCTGTCTCCCTAGTGTTCCACGGAAGGGTTCTATTGGGAGATACCACAATTGAACTCAACTTTGGTCGAAGATACGGTCTACTCGGTGAGAACGGTTGCGGGAAGAGTACACTACTCAAGAGTATCGCCAAGCGAGAGTATCCCGTCCCGGACCACATCGATGTTTACCTACTCAACGAGCCTGCCGACCCCACCACCTTGGGAGCTCTGGAATATGTCGTCAAGGAGGCCGAAAACGAAATGAAACGTTTGGACCGAATGGCAGAAGACATTTTGGAGAAGGACGGCCCAGAGTCTCCAATTCTTGAAGACATATACGAGGTGAGCTTGCTCGTAATCTTGAAAATTGGCGTCAAAATCTAACAAATGTATCACAGAGAATGGAACAAATGGACCCCTCCACATTCGCCACTCGTGCCTCTCTCATCCTTACAGGTCTCGGTTTCAACCCTACCACCATGAACAAAATGACCAAGGACATGTCCGGTGGTTGGCGTATGCGTGTCGCCCTCGCCAAGGCCCTCTTCGTCAAACCATCCCTTCTCCTCCTTGACGACCCGACAGCCCATTTGGATTTGGAAGCTTGCGTGTGGCTCGAAGAATACCTCAAGAAATGGGACCGAACTCTCGTCCTCGTCTCCCACTCTCAGGATTTCTTAAACGGAGTGTGCACAAACATGATTGACATGCGTCAGAACAAGCTCATCTACTATGGTGGTAACTACGACAGTTACGTCAAGACCCGCGCCGAAAACGAAACCAACCAGATGAAGCAATATCACAAGCAGCAGGAGGAAATTGCACACATTAAAAAGTTCATCGCCTCCGCCGGTACCTACGCCAACTTGGTCCGTCAAGCCAAGTCTCGCCAGAAGATTCTTGACAAGATGGAAGCCGATGGTTTGATCGAAAAGGTCACACCTGACAAGATCTTCACATTCCGATTTGCCGATGTGGAAAAGCTACCCCCACCGGTTCTCAGCTTTGACGACATCACCTTCAGCTACAGTGGTGAAGCTAAGGACGATTTGTACCGAAACCTTGATTTGGGTGTCGACATGGACTCCAGAGTCGCTCTTGTGGGCCCCAATGGTGTCGGAAAGTCTACCCTATTAAGAATCATGACTGGAAAGTTGAACCCACAAGGCGGTCGTGTATCCCGACACACCCATCTCAAGCTCGGATTGTACTCTCAGCACTCGGCCGAACAGCTCGACCTGACTAAATCGGCGTTGGACTTTTGCAGAGACAAATTCAGAGAGAAGAGCCAGGACTACCAATACTGGAGACAGCAATTGGGAAGATACGGTCTCACAGGTGATGCTCAGACGGCGTTAATGGGCACTTTGAGCGAGGGACAGAGAAGTAGAGTTGTTTTTGCGTTGTTGGCTATTGAGGGACCCAACATGCTCTTGTTGGACGAACCTACCAACGGATTGGATATCCCGACCATCGACAGTTTAGCAGATGCGATTAACGAGTTTTCCGGTGGTGTCGTGGTTGTCTCCCACGATTTCAGGTATGAGCTACGCCTCTTTCCCTTTTTATTGCATTAGATGCTAACTCTTGTGATTTGTAGACTGCTCGACAAGATTGCCAAAGACATTTTGGTCTGCGAAAATAAGACGGTCCGAAGATGGAACGGCTCGATTTCGGAGTACAAGAACTACTTGAGGAAGAAGATGGTTGAGAGCGGTGCTGTTTAAAGAAATGATATTTTTATATTGCCTCTTTTTATATCATTTTTTTAAGGGCTGCTCTTAGCTCTTCTGTTTAAGCCTTTTAGAATTTTAATGATAAAAGCCTTCTTTGTACTTGTACTGCTAGCAAACAGATTAAAGAATGCTAGAATACATACCTTTTTTTTAGTATCAGGTATACCTACATCTTTTTCCTTGGGCGCGATTGATGATATTCCTTTTCTGTGGACATTCAGGATTGGGGGAAAGGGGTTTGGGATCAGGGGATGGAAAAGTGATTTTATCATTTTATTTGTTTTGTAAATGCATATCATATGTATTTCCATATCAGGCTATCCGTTTTCTTTATAGATTAGTCGACTTTATAGATTACTTTTTCCCAATATCTTTGTGGTGAGATGATGTATCTTCTAAACTCGTAGCTACGGCACACAACAAGCGTTTCGGTGTTTATGATATTACTACAACGGTATTGCGAGAAAAACTCGCAACTACTTTCTCTGCATATCTGTCGCTACCAGGGTCCCTACCGAAATACAGAATACCGTATATATTTGTAAGTTAGTTTTTAAATGGGGCTGAATATTGAACCATACGGTGGTTTGGACGCCCGGGCGCCAAGCGACCAACTTGCGGGGTTGGCAGAACAAGCATTCGAAGCTTTTATGCAGAGTCTCCTGGGCGGTGGGAGCGACATTGGGTCCGATTCCCGATCCAACATTGGACTTCAAGATTACAAGACAGTGAATCCTCAACCTTTAAAATCAATGTCGATATATTCAACCATTTAATATCATGATATCTCGAACGCTATAGCAGTAGAGATACATTGCATCACGAATTTCAAATCTTTTTGTCCAACATTGTCAACAAATACTCGATCTTTTTTCTTGCATCGAGAAGCGAAAAATGGCAAATTCCGCCGCTCTATTCGAAATCTAGCGGACGCAAATGGGCAAAATTGTACAGATCTAGATCCGAAGGATTAAGCTTGGCACGCGATCCCTGCTTTGTGATCCCACCCTCGGACTTCAGCTGAACGATTTGGTACGACGCCACCAATTCAGGCTTTTTTTCAACCGAAATGTTGCGACGAATCGAGGAAATGGAGAATTGGATAGGAAGAATGGTCTCCTTTAAATGGAGCCGCTTGGCGCTCGAGGTTGTACAAGATTTGGTACCCCAGGAGTATCCACCATTTCTCCCATCTTTCCAGTTTTCCGCAATTGCGATATCGATATCGCCTCGAGGCCGTTATAGGTCGAACGTACCATGGCTCACGGTTTCGTCCTCTTATTGGTTGCGCTTTTTGTGTTTCCATTCACTCAGGCGGCATCTTCAACATGTACGGCTGTCGCTAGCGTTTCGAATTGCGTTAAATCGATCAATTCGAGTTTTACGAAAACCAAGTCTCTCTCCTCATTTTGTTCCTCGATTTTGAAATGCACTACTACGCCAACGGTGACTTTGAGCGGGACTACGACTGAGACTATCAGTCGGACCTTCAGTAGTGGGTATACGGATAGCGAAGAGGTATATTCTCATTTTTTAAGATTTCTTATCTTAAAATTGATGATCAAGTGCATATTCTAATAAAGCGCTCAAAGATTAAAACTCTCACTTCGTTCACCACAATCACTTATACCTATTCAGCGTCAGTTGCAACGGGTACTACAACGATACACCCAACCTACGTACAGGAGTGTGTCTTTATACCCCTAAATTTGTTTCAAAAGTCACTTGACATGATCTAATCGATATATTTTCATTTAGGAAATGGGTGATAACGACTGTTCAGCCTGGGCATTACAAGCGAGAAGATGAATCGCATCCTAAAGATCTTGCCCGACGAGCGAGTTCTGTGACTTCGGTCTGTCTGACTACCGCGGAATCAAAAGCTTGTTCTTGTTTGATCACTTGTCCTACGACGGTAACGAAGGATAAGAGAAAAATCATCACAACAACAGAATCCTATGAGGTTGATTATGTTGTAAGGAGAAGACTCAACTCCCTTTATCAAACCTCGAACATCTAATCTTTGATTTCTAAACTATGAAACTAGGTGACAACGGTTTACTACACCGGAACGGAAACTCACGACGATGTGGCATTCGTCACTGACGTATCATCCTACATTTCAACTTCAAAAATCTTCGCAACTTCAACCCACACTCGCACCCTAAAATGCACACCCTCAGCCCCCAACTCCTCATTCTTCCTACGCGCCACAAACGTACCCGATGCCGCTGTGACACTAGATGTCGCCAACAAATGGGTTACCTACCACCACGAGTCCTACCTTACCGACTTTGTCCCCGAATTCTACAGACGCATAGACTTCACCGCCAACAAAGCGAACGCGATAGTTTGGCATCTCACGGACAGAAACAGGTTAGGTACGCAGAACGTGCAAGGCGATATATTCGCCAACACGGATTACTTTTCGTTTTCATTCGAACCCACGGGCTTGATGACCAGAGCGGAAATGACGTTGTATAATTGGCTAGCCTGGACCTGTACCTTGTCCCAGGCGTCCGGACGGTTCCCTGGAAATCACCAAGAATTGAATTGTCAGGCGAATTTCAATCCACCGTTGGATCCCGGAACCCCCCCGACGAATATATTTCAGTATTGTAGCGGTTATGAGGAGGCGTATGATTGGGGGTTGATTCTTGCTAACAATTATGATGATGCATTTCTTACCAATCCGCCCTGTGCAAATATTACGCTGTTGGTGGTGCCTGTTTGTAGTTAATTCTCCTTTTTAGAAGAATAGGTTTATGGATACGGTTTCTTGTAAGTTTTGTTTTTCAGAATAATTAGTGAGGTGTTGTGGTCGAAATGGGGGTTTCTTTATGGTATGGACAAATTTGGTGTACGAATCTGATGTAAAGTGGCAGAATACACGAGCAATTGCGACTGGTATACTGTGAGTTACCATGTGACTGCCATAATATATAATTGATGATTAATTCATAAGCTTTCGAAATGAAAAATTTAGCTATATTTTATATTACAATCTCTGGTGTATGCATATAGATATATCAATTTAGCAACCCTCTGAGCCAATTTATAACAAAGCCCCCAAAGATAATATACACATGGATAATATAATTATCCTCTTCGGAGAAATATTGGCCGAGGAGTTTGGTGTCTTTGTAGCAGTCGCCGCTCCTCCAGTCGTCAGAGCCCCCGTCCCCGAAGGCCCAGTGGTAATAACAGGCGACGACCCATCACTACCAACACCCATTGTGCTCGTCCCCGTCTCGGTTGTCTCACCACCATCAAAAGAACTCTGCGGTATCGGTGGATTGAAAACCCCATATTCACTCGTGATATCCGGTCCCAAAGTCGTGATATCCGCCGCGGGTACAACCACAGTCTTGACCGGCACTCCCTGCGAATCCTTCGTATTGGTATTCATCCACAAACACTGCGGCGTCGTCAACAGCGTCCAATCACCCAGCGATGTACCATCCTGCGATGCACTCGCATATGTGACAAGATATGCCCTCGCATTATCGACGTTTGTAGCAGCGAGACTAGCCAGCGGCGTCGGCGTGCCGGCTGTACATATTGTTTTTGTGGGGTTTATAGCATGGAGACCGCCTTCTTCGTAGTGGTACCGACAGCAGACTAGGTCGTCTATGTTTAGTTTGTTCTCACGGGAGGGACGCCAGAGGTCGTATGATGTGTTGATAATGGTGCCGTCGCAGCAGATGCTTTCAAAGTCGGAGGGGGATTGGTGGATGGTTTTGTTGGCGCACTGGTAGGGGTCTGTGTCGCCGTATTGAATTTGATCTGCGACGCACCAGTTTATTATTGTGCCGGAGGGGACGACGGTGGTTATTGAGGACGGCATCGCTTTGTTGATATTTGGGGATTTGAGGATTAAGACAAGTTGATTTGAATCAACATAGCTCAGCTAGCTGTTTTGGAGACCGAGAGATTCATTTTAAAGGTGAGCATTCTGATGAAAATATTAAAGGTGGGTCTAGGATAGGGGTAACGAGGATGCCCATGTTAATTCCTGATCGATACGAGGGACTGACATTTGGCCACCGAGCTACTGAGTCTAGATGCTATTTATTGTTTGCATCGTATTAAGTCATACCCGTGACTAGGATAAATACGATTGCGATCGATATATATGAGTCTCCGGTTTGCGTTTTTGAGTCAGAATAAAAATGCATTTCTTGGGTCTCGAGGTTCACCTCATCTCGCTTAAGGGCTGCATGATGTGTCTGGCGCCAACCCGATGGGGAGACTACCAAAACCAAAAGCACGCCTGGATCCATTACAATTTTATATGTTTTTTAAATTTAATTAATTATTTACTGTGACTCCATTTTCAATTATTTACTGTGACTCCATTTTCAATTATTTACTTAAAACTAAGAGAAATTAAAAACTAGAAATTAAAAAAATGAAAAGATTAAAAAATTAGAAATTAAAAATATTGGAAATCACAAGCACCACTGCCGCCATCGAGGAGACGGATTCTTAAATGTGTTAAAAAGAGACCTAGCTAATAGGGAACCAAACAAACGCAATTTGTTTCGAAATGGAAGCGGCTGGGCTTATGAACGAGCTTCCCTGCCTTAAAATAAGAGGAATTTGTGATTATTCGGATGGCTATAAAAATAAGAGATGGCAACCATATGCGACGCTTGTTGCCGTTATCTTCGCAAAGGAGCTTACAACTTTTATTTCAAATCGTGAGTAAAAACCAATTCGCATTTCTCACTTCCACAAGATCACTATCTCCATGACTGGATTTACCGAATCAGTGCAATGATCCAATGGCGTCATCTCTAATTCCTCATTGATATCTAGTTGCTGCAAACTCTGAATCAAAAGATGCTAAAGAAGATGAGCTACCAGCTTTACCTAATAAATAGTTTGACGAAAAGATTATCCAGGACATCTATTTATATACGCCAATAGATATCGCCGCCTCTGTTCTGGGCGTCCCGCCTCGGGCAGTTAGTCGCAGTAGCAGATTATTCGTCGGTCTGCAAAAGATTATCTTTCTGATACCCATTTTTCGGAAGCCGAGCCAAAGAAGTATTATGCTGCACTTGCGGTACCGGCGTTCAATTTTCCCTTTAGTACAATTTTGAAACGAAGATAGCGGTAATTAATTTCAGGGTTGGTTTCTTATATGACTTGAATAGCGCGGCTTGATCCACGGCGTGATGATTCGGCCATACTTGCGTGAGGTGTGCACATGCTCTGCTGAAAGTTTTATACAAGACTAGATCTGATAGACACTCAAGTATCCATACCATTGAAGCTTGAAATCTGGAGACGGAAATGAACCTCCATGTTCAAAACATATGGACAAGAAATCCAGTCAGAATAGTGCCTCGAGCGAGATCGAGTGGATACAAAAGCTTTCTACTCTTGGAATACTCTCTCAACTCCTGGAGACTGCTTTTGCTTAAATAGCTCAAGTTGACAAGCGCCGCTCCATTCAAATCTAGCCCTAATCTCCGCAGCTCTCGTAAAAAGTCATAAATGTTGATCCAAAATCTAGCAAGTTCCTAACCCAGGATTCCTTTTGTTAGGTTGTGGCTTCGGTCGATTGTTTCTAAATTAGCCGTATAACTTACCTTCTTGCATTTGGTGATACTATGGGGCAGTTCTTGTTCACCATAGCCAAGCAGAAGTAGCAACCGATGCCAAGAGCTCAATTGATCTCCTCGCCCGAATTTCTTCGTGAACTCTTGGGCAATAGCCTCAAAGAACTTTTCTTTCTCCTCCTCGAGTACACGTACGTTGCGGGGAAGATTCCATCCAGCTGTTCGCATCAGCCTTCTGAAAGTTTTTTTAATGTCTAAATCGACCGTCGGATCATAATGGAATCTGTTTCCCAGCCTATCTGCGTGCTGTCGGAAGTAAGTATCGACATCGACGGCATCGTTCCTAGTCTCGGAACCTATGGACATCCGCTCGAAATTCGCGCCTAGATTCTCCATGTTGCTGATGATGGCCTCTAATTAGAACAGCGGTTTGAAAACACATGTAGGAGGTTTATTCGGGTAGCTACTTAGTCGGTTAGACATACATCTGGACGACCCTTACCTTTAGGTCCCTGAAACCGGAAGCGCGTTTCAACAGAGTTTGTGGTTTTCGATAGATATAGCTCTGGGGAGGTTTTGTGAAATAAAAGATGTCAGTGACAAAAGCCTGTTCTCATAGAGATACCTTAATTGATAGTCAGGTGATTAATGAATTTTGTGAGATGATTGTGGAAGCCTTGTAGTTTGACACGTGCGGGGCACTAGCAGAAGGAATCTTAAAAGCGGACTTCAGGCACGATATGACATAACACTTGTCTGTCACTTTAAGAACCTGAGACACTTGTACACCCTCAGTAAGATATACCTGGACCGTCATATTACCGTCCCAATCGTCGCAATCCGAAGCGGCAACTTTTGTAATCCGGACCATACAGCAACACGGCTCTGCTGTGCCACGAAGTTTCGCCCGCTTTGATTCGTGGCTAAATTTAAAGGCGGTTAAAGTTTCCTTGATTACTGACTAGGATTCAGTGTAGATGTAATAAAATTCATCTCAAGATACTAGCAAAGCGAACGATATGTAGTAAGCAGCCTTCGTGTTACGTATCAGAACGAGTTGATTGATCAGTGTTATCCACTAGCTACCGAATTTGGAGCTCCTTGGTAATATATAAATAATATAATAGTGCCGGTTCCATAACCTAGAAAGGCTTTACGCAGCTTTGTCGGATGCCTAAGGCAGAAATGTTAAGTCTGGGATGGGATATCTCGAAGCGATTTGTTTCTTGGTGTTTACAAGCACTATCCATGCAATGCGGTATACACGGTACCGGTACACTTGAACAAATATATAGCATGATATAAAAAATACGATAGATACACTTCCACGGCCTAATGAAGAAAATTCTGATGGATTCGAGGTGCAAATAGGTGCACCAGTAGTCTCTAGCTTCTTCAGCTCAAATTTTTCGGATGCATCGATGTGATGTGGTTATGCGCCTGGCGACATCAAACAACACAATTTAAATATCAACAGGTCGCATTCGACCACCTGCAGGTAGAATAGCTTGGAGCCATTAGAACATGCTATCTATTTATTTGTTACAATCCTCTACTGTATTGGATTTTAATTTTTTTAAAAATTAGGGACTTAGTATTATTAAAAGATTATATTTGTCACGGTTCACGTCGACTCAGGGCTATTGGTGCAGAATACCACAGAGTCAACACCTCCCCAATCTAGCAGACAAATATCCAGTGCAAACATACTATGTATGGAACAAGTTGGGCTTGGTAAGTGGAGTGACCTGGCCAAGACCCCGGCATGACTGGGAGCTTCAATATTGGTCATCTTGGTAAATTCGGTTGAATATACAGAACAATTCCAGTAATTGAGATCTGCGAAGATTAATTTTGGGCAGATATTCAGAGTAAAGATATGTGGGAACTCCGCTTACAAGTGGTACATGTCGACTGTTACTACTCGAATTCGTATTTCCGTAGACGTACGCAAGCGCAAGGCTTAGGCCCATAAATCTACGGCCTATAAGCATGCCATGATTGCTGGGCATCACGCAGGGGGAAATTGATACTACGTAGTGTTCTGAGAATAGAAAATTGATGCCTCTCGTACTAGGTATATACGAAAATTGAAAAAGGGTAAAGCTTTTCTGCAAGGTGCTCAATGTTCTCTTATAACATGAATAAGATTATATTGCTGCATACATGTTTCTATGATATCTTTGTAGCCTATATAGTACATCGATCCCAAATGATGCTCCATGCCTTCCAAGTAGGGGTATCAAAAATGCCAAAAATTAAAAAAAATACTCCGCTAATTCATTATGCAAAAAAAAAAAAACAACTAACGTGAAATGGTATCCTTAAGTTCTCCTTGGCTCGGCGTCAAAATCTCCATCATCAGCATCTCCATCATGAGAGTGGAAACTAGCACTACGCGTCCACTCCCACTTTCCATTCACATACATTAAATGTCCCTGGTCTTCAGGCTCTTGATCTTCTCTCTTCAACCCCATACCGTCTCTCAATTCTCTTAATCTTTCCTTACTCCCCTGAAGCTTCACCTTCAAGTTGCTCTTGAGCTCGAATTTTGGGAGCTCCTTAACAGACTTTTGTCGTCTCATGCCCCACTTGTCGGAAATGAAGTCTCTGAGTTGGGTTCCCACCCTTTCATTCCAGCCGTAGGTGATTGCGTTGGCAAGACCCACGAACTGCGTACTAGCTTGGAGGACTTGCATCACTGGACTGCTACCACCTGAAGCCTCAATCAAGCGGTTGATGATCCCCGGAATCCATAGGATAATGTACATTGCAGGATAGGCATTGAGTAGCAAAATCCTTCTAATTCGTTTCGAACGGGTCGCGTTCTCTTGCTTCACCTTTTTACTAACGCCCGGTGACTCTTTCCGATCTTCTTCCAAGTCTTTGTCATCAGCACGGCGGTGTGCGAATGGGTTACTGAATTTAGGTCTTTTGCTGTGTACCGATTCCGGTCTTTGATCGGCGGAGTGTGGAAGACTGTCCGAGGAGATTGTAGTCTTAACCTCGTGGGCTGGTCCCTCTTGGTCGTAGCTTTGTGAAACCCATGTTTCGGTCTTGATGTACCCACCTGCGGACTCCACATCTACAGTACTGCGTCCGTGGGTTTCTGTTGGAATGGTGATAGGAACTTGGGAAGGATTTCTGGAGTGTGTGTGCGTGGTCTCATTCACTGTTGATCTAGCAACCGTGGTATTGTGATGATGAGAGCTGCCGTGTCCAGCACCGAGGACAGCTCCGAATCGCTTGCGAATGTAAAAGTGAAGATATGTGTACATTCCAATTTCGAGAATGATAAATGCGAAACGCCAGCCATGCGTCATCACATATCGAAAGTATGATGGCTCGGCAATGATCCAACACCAGTTGCCAGAGACAGGACCGTACCTGTTCATAGCAAGGACGATGAAAGCGGTAGTAACTGGGAGGATCCATGTGGAAGCGCAGATTATGAAAGTAGTAGTACGAGGCAAGGTCTCCCGGATCATCGTTTTACGTGTGAGCGACCATACTGTGACAATAGCAATGGCGAGGATAGAGGTGTCAGTAGCTTGGACGGTAAGTTGTCCGATGAAGCCATTAGCAGTGCATCCTGGGCCGTCTGGGATTTCCTGACGGGTGGTAAGACGCCATAGTCCTGATATCGAATTGTTGGTACTGTTTATGAAATCTATAAGTTATAATATATAGTCAGTTAGAAAGTCTTCTTATTCAGAATAACTCAGCAAATGTTAGACGTACCGGCAATAGCCAAGTTTAAGATGAGCGAGTGACGGAAATGTCGTTTGAGTGGTAGAATGAGATATGTTACTACTATAAACCCGGACCCGAAGAAAGATGTAAGACTACCAATCAAGTTCAAGACCGCAATCGACCAGGCGAGGGCGGCGAAGGCCATGATGTTGGATTATAGGGCAGTTGTGTCGAGGACAGTCAAGATGCTGTCTTTTTTACACCCACATAATATGGGCTAGAAGAACAGGATTAATACAGTTCCCCAGGAAGTCTTAACAGAGAGGACCGTCTTTATTATTATTATTATACTCCTTCCCGATACAACCTCCAAGTTGTTCAAGAAAGATGAATGTCGAAATGGTTGGCAGTGTTGTTTTGAGGTTTGCTGTGGGAGTTCGGTTAACAACCGAAAAAGGCAACTGGACAAAAGCGTCGAGTGTTGTTCACGTTTCGACTCGCTGAGCGAAGTGAGTGATGTTTCTCGGATCAGATATTATCAGAGAAGAGAGAAAAAATGTTGAAGGTGATAGTAGGTTCGGGGAGGGATCGAAAGACTTTTATGAGATTCTCCTTCAAGATGCGAAAGTCTTGGAATTGTTTCCCCCTAGCTTCGGAAACGCAATAACCAAGCTTAATCCGACTTTGGTAGCTGCAGCTATTGTGTGTGTGCGAAAGCAAAACAGGCCTCGTAACAGACAAGCAGGTTGACGCTACAAAAGCCAAGGTCTTGTCGGCACTCTGAAAATTTCCTGCGAAATTGGAAACTGAAAGGGAGCCTCGAGGGGTTAAGATGAAGTTGGGCTGATCTTCTGCAAAAGGCGTTAAATATAAAATAGCGAGTCTATTCGTATAATTACAAGCGACCAAGAGAAAGGAGCCCTGGACCCTTGGCTAGGAAGGGACGCTACCGCATATATAAGTTTTTTATTTTAACAAAAGATTCGCAGGTGCGGAGGTGTCTGCAGGTGAAAATATCTTTTAACGTGGGAAGGAAAGGTTCAAGGTTGGTACATCATTTCGAATATTTCCTTCCAAGACGTCCTATTGGCACACATTTTTCGGCTGGCGCATGGCAGCCTGCGGGATTCCTCGACGCCTCTCATTGGCATTCCCCACAACCTTCTTCTACCCTGGAGTTAAAGATTAAAGATCAACGCCAGTTAAGACACCAAAGACCTGCGTCCATGTCGCAGCCATTGAAATGCAAAGGCCCTTTTGGCCAAAAATACCACTCGGTCACGGAGAGCGCAGCTCGCTGTAAAAGGATGTGCATTGTCTCGGCTTGAGACCTAGCCTCACAGGCACCGCCAAAGAAGTCCTTGCAATGCCACGCACAAGACGTTAGAGTACTTTTGGTTGTGGTGACGGCACCAGCGACGGTTGGACTAATCGAGGATGTTCGAAGCGAAAACCCATTAGCGTCATTGCTGCCGAGTCTCGAGATTGGTGTCAGGCTGCCAGACTATTCCGCGAAGGGAGCTGAGAGAGAATCCCAAGCCAATAAACGACCTGCCTTTCTATTGTGCTAACCCAAAATATGAAAATGCATGCTGCGCATTTTTGATTTCTCCAAAAGGGCCTTGAACGCCATGGTTTCGTCTGTACAGATCGCAGTTCCTTGAGGGGTTTTTCGACGTTTCGCCGTCTGCAATATTTCTAAGGGTAAGTATCTACTTCCTATAATATCGAACATCTTGTCAATGCCGCCATGTATCGTGTGATAATATCTGGAGTTAATACAACTTCAGAATGATAGGATCTTCGAACGTCTATGAGTCTGTAGACGGTTTGGTCACTTATGTAATTAGCTCAAGACACTCAACCCATTTGAACAATGATACTAATGTCCACGGCTCTTTGGGGAATACGGAGGTCCCGGTTTTGGAATATTATTAGAATCTTCAAAATATAAACTTTAATAGGCGAATCAGCTGAACTGGAGTTGCGATGTCGACAAAGATTCGGAATTCTTCCTAATCGAGGTTTGAGCGAGACATTATCCAATCACAGCCCCCGTATCTTGGGAAAAATTAATGAATCCTGAATATTATATTATTAAATCTCGATCGATAGATATCCGAAGAATAAGTTAATTTGCAAGGATTGCAATTCAAACAGCGTGTGTATGATTAAAGTTGTTTCTAGGAAATTTCGCTAGATATCAAACATGTCACTGGCCTGCTGCAGCTGCAGGTCGACGGGGCTTAGGCAACGAAAAATTTTCGGTCTGCAGCTGTGGCTACGAGCCCAAACCCTTTTGGAACTTCGAGGCGCTCACACCGAAGGGTTTTCATCCGGTTAGCTAATGCATAGAAAATTCGAAAGTCCAACGGTTGATGTCACCCGGCAGCTCTAGCTTTGCACCTGAGGCTGGCTATGGAAAACCAAAAAGAGCACAGACGCAATGATGCTGGGGAACTTGGCGTTGTCGCCTGGCGCCTCAGCATCATATTTGGAGATATCTCTGTACATCACTTGAACTTTTAATTCGTTACCAAACTTTGGAGCTGAAAACCTGAGTGTTTTAATCAACCTAAATCATGCATGCAACTAATCAGGTATATTGGTTTTTATCCACGATACGATACCTCAACTTCGAGTGTCTCTCGATACTCAGCCGTTTATCATAGATGTATGCCATAGATAATACAATAGGCGAGCTGTTCGCCGTCTCTGTTGCCTAGAGCATTTGATATCGCAATCCGCCCGCGGATATGTAGTGATAGACAGTAACCCGTGTCGCAGATTCAGAAAAGGATACAGGAACCGGACTGGAAATATATTTTCAATCTCAACTTTCAAACACCCACTACGAATTACTTCGCGAATGAGTGATGCAACCTCTTCATCAGATGTTACGGTCGTCGTGGTCCGCTCTGCGATATTATGACTAAACATCCTGGAATATCTGGAAATGCAGGGTATTTTTGCGGTCGGCGTTTTGTTCCCACCCTCTGGACGAAAAGTCCCCGGTTTTTGCGTGAGGGTGTTCGTGAAGCGGCACACGACCGTTTGCTCGGTTGCCTGTGCTGGGCAAGATCGTATTGGACATGGTTGAGCATCGCTTGGAACAGAAAGTTTCTGGAGAAACAACATTGCTAACCTGCCCGCCTTGATTAGTTGGAAGATTATACCAGGGGTAGCCTAGTTTAACGTTCGGCAACTCTTTGAATTCTCTCTGTGAGATACTATTATATTACAGGGGCGTGGAAGTTGCGCATATGTAGAGAAGCGTCGGAACAAAAGCTAGTTCGACGCGAAGGCGGAAGCGAAGGTTAAGTGCATTTGCAACACTAAAAGTCGGCATGCCTTCCGTACCGAAACGACCACTTACCACATGCTCACAGTCGGACTTTACCGGTCTACTAAAGCTGCTGAAATCTCATGAATAAAAAAAAATTTTGCGCCTTTTTTGTAAGGAAGACTTCTAGCCAAGCTTATACTACATTCTTTTTAACGACTGAGGGTATCCAGTCCTAGGATTCACCTAGCGGTATTTCATGCTACCAATGACAAGGTAACAAAAGAGGAATAGCGAAACAATGTGCAAAGCAAAATAATTGCTTGGTGTCAGTAACGTGATAAAATAATATCCGAATAGGAACGTTGGTTTCTATGCGGAAATATAATATTAAATGCGGACCTTCGAAGCTGTTTGTGGGGGCCACGGGTTCAGCACAACCGCCTCAAACGATACATAGGGCAAATATTGTAAATCCATTTAAACACAAAACATAGCGATTAGAGGAGTAAAGTGGGAATGATCACACCACAGATATCCGGAGAGAGCAAGATGTAAGCGCATCGAATTTCTAAGACCTTGACCTTGGCTAAAACCGTATTCTTTTTTCCTAATTTCTTCCCAAAGCTTCGTCACTTTCCATGTGAATTTCTTAGCCTCTCCTAGTTTTTATATAGTTGCCTTAGCTTCATATACCGTCATTTCGGCGCACCTAGGATGTGAGAACTACCCTGAAGCAGCAGCTTAGGATAACTGTTGTCTAGATGGTATTGCGGGGGCTAATATGTCCAATACCAAAAGCCCTATAGCTCCATATCTATTTTCAGACTTAAACAGGAGAAAAGCCTTCATTTACAGTGAAAAACTTTGAAGTGATCGGAGGCAAAAGACTAGATTGGTAACCACGATATTGTGAAAAGGTCATTCTGTTAGCAGCATTTGCATTCGCTACCAACGCGGAACTATTAAAAGTATTTAGAAGCTTGATGCTTTGCAATCCGAAGGACTTGGCCATCTATCTAAAATTGCCTTGAAAGTTTGAGGATCCCCGGTGGACGCATAGTAATGGCTATAGAGGGAGATTTGGTTTCTATAATCTTGTCAAAGTCTTCGGTAGTCTATCCGTGCATATTAAAACTGTTCGGGTTCTGTGGAACATTTCAACTAGGAGCGAGCTTAGTGGTCAACAACGACTTTGATTCTACTAAGACAGACACCAGAACGCGTTCTTCAAAGTTCAGCCCAGTGTAAAGCATGACCGCTTTAGCGAACCAGAATACTCGCAAGATCCTTTTGGTGGAACTGGCGATAGGTCCACTAGGTTTCTGAGGGGGGGACATAGATGCGTATGTAGCCCTTAGCATCGTATAGTAACCTTCGATACAACTATTTTGTGAAAGAGGTCAAGAAATTTTACTTCCTGCTCAATAACTCTCTATATATCCTAGTTGGTATAACCCGAAGGTAAGCTGGAAATGAGATCAGTATAGCCTGCTTTGGCATGAATTGTTCTGAAGATTGATACAACTGATAGAGCGGTAACCATGTTGATTCTTCCTAATACTTAAGGATGAACTCTCCTTCACATATAGAGTATTTGAAAGATATGCCATGCATCTTATTCCCGGACATAACAAAGTCTATATTTGATCTTAAGACTCATCCTAATCTAAGTTACAGTATTGGGTAAAAAATACATCAGTCTTGGAGAGTAGCTACGAAGACCTACCCTCGTCTCGTTAAACTTCTATTTAGCTCTTACATATACGAAGCACTCTAATTTTCCCTATCCCAGGTTTAATTACACTAAAATTCCAAATTATCCTATTTTATATTACAAAGAAATAATGTCTTCAAAGATGGTAGTGGATATCAAATCAGACCGACGCGATATATTTGCCAAGACGCGCGATCAGATCCGATGAAAGTAGTTTCAACGCCTCGTCTTGGAAGGGTCAATTGCAATACAAAGCGAGGTACCTCCTTGAATCTGAGAGCAATCGCTACCAACTGCTGGGTTCCACTCAATTACCTGGGCCACAGTTACGGAAACAGATGGGTGGCGATGGATAACACTCGCGCAAGTATCCGCTGGCGTGATGTTACCATAGACGTACGCCCATGTGATACACTGGGTAGTCACGCCGGGGGTGGCATTGGTTGGTGTCGCCACCCCAGCACTTGAGGTAGTAGTCGTAGTTGTAGTCGTGGTAGTGGTAGTGGTAGTGGCAGTGTCAGTGGGCGTGGTGGTGGTAGTAGGCGTGGTGGTGGTGGTGGTGGTGGTCGTCGTCGTCGTCGTCGTCGTGATTGCAGTAGTGGAGGTCACAGGCTTCGAGGGGTCAATCGCAATGCAGAGGGAAGTGCCACCCTGGATATTTTGGCAAGAGGAACCAACCGCTGGATTCCAGGCAATGACTTGCGCGACAGTAGATTTAACAGATGGGTGACGGGCAAGTACGCTCGCGCAGGTGTCTGCGGGAGAGATGTTTCCGTAAACGTATCCCCACGTGATACACTGCTGCGTTACACCCGGCGTGACATTGGTCGGGGTTGCCTGCGCCGCAACTGTCGTTGTGGTCGTGGTAGTTGCTTTGGTAGGATCGATGGCAATACAGAGAGAAGTGCCACCCTGAATGTTCTGGCAGGAAGAGCCGACGGCGGGATTCCAAGCGATAACTTGTGCCACAGTAGATTTAACAGATGGATGACGGGCAAGGACGCTGGCGCAAGTATCGGCAGGCGAGATATTGCCGTATACATATCCCCATGTAATACACTGCTGAGTTACACCAGGTGTGACGTTTGTGGGTGTCACTACTGCGCTGGTGGTGGTCGTCGTGGTCTTTGTCGTAGTCTTTGTCGTGGTAGTAGTTGCTTTAGAGGGATCAATGGCGATACAGAGGGAGGTGCCACCTTGAATGTTCTGGCAAGAGGAGCCAACCGCTGGATTCCAAGCGATGACCTGCGCGACGGTAGATTTGACAGATGGATGACGAGCGAGAACGCTAGCACAAGTATCTGCAGGTGTGATGCCTCCGTAGACATATCCCCATGTGATACATTGCTGAGTTACACCTGGCGTGGCGTTAGTTGGGGTCGGCACCGCACTGGTCACGGCGGTTGTAGACTTTGTCGTGGTCTTAGTGGTCGTCTTGGTCGTGGTCTTGCTAGTAGTCGTGGTAGTCTTTGTGGTAGTCTTTGTGGTTGTCTTAGTCGTGGTGGTTGTGGTCTTGGTGGTAGTCTTTGTCGTGGTGATGGGAGCAGCCGAGTTATAGACGGCAACATAGTCTATAATCATAGCACTATCGAGGCCATCAACGGTATTCGAGTTTGGAGTGGAGGTTCCTGCCACAGCGTTCGGGAAGGAACCGCCAATTGCAAGATCATAAATCAAGAATATAGGTTGATGGGTCAAGTTTCCCCAGGTCTATCAAATACACAAATGTTAGATCAGAATAGAGAAAGTAAGCAGGAAATAGAACTGACATATAAATCTCCAATAGTGGACCCGTAGAGCCTAAACTTTTCAACACCATTGAGTTGCCAGGCGATAAATTCGTTCTGCCAAGTAGAGGCAGTTCGATCGATTACCAAACCGTAGGTATTGAAGACACCCCGGGTGAAGGAAGAGGTGTGACCTATTCCGTTGTACTCATTACAAGGCCCACCGGGTGCGACACCACAGTGAGCAGTATTATAGGCGGTAGGGCTGCCGTTGATGAATTCCACGATGTCAAGTTCTCCGGACATCGGCCACGCGGTAGGTCCTTTGGTTCGGAAGGACTGACCCATGGCCCAAAAGCCAGGCCAAATACCAGCTTGCTTGGAAGCAGAGGTGTTTGGCACCTTGATACTAGATTGGATCATCATCTTTCCACCGGCGACACATTGGAATGTTTGGGCCGTTTCGATACGGGCCGAAGTCCACTGGCCGGAGGAGCTTTTGATCGGAACAATGTTCAAATTGCCATTTCCGTCAAGGTACGAATTGGCCGTGGACTTGACATAAGTCTCAATTTCACCGGTACCCCATTGGGAGGGACCACCTGGATATGCGGTTCCGATATCCCAGATCCAGTTCGAGCTGGACGGGAGGCTGTTCGCGGTACCCGGAAAGTCATCTAGGAACGACAGCTGCCAGTTAGGCTGAGCAGGAGCAGAGCGTTTGACTGAATCATAAGAGTGATGGCGGGCGTGATGCTGATGATGCAAGGAACGAGCGTCCACCGAGAAGAAAAGAGAAGAGAAAACGAGCGACGAGACGCACAGAAATGCGTTGTTGAGGAAGGAGTGGTGTGTCATTTTGCAAAAGGGGCAGTTCAAAGGAATGTGTTGTGCCGCAAACACGGTCACTTTTGATCGACTGTAGATCCAACAAATGAAGCTGGTCGCGAAAGGAAAGAATGCTTCTTCGAATCTTCTTCCTCTCTTTTGGACATGACAGCTCGTGGGTTCTGGAATATATAAATAGAGGCCCCTTTCCTCATAAGCCTCTTGCCCCTGCCGAAGTGGCCGAAGTGGTGGTGACCTCGGTGGAGCAAGTCATGTCATGATTCATGATACTGAGGCTGCTATTACATCGAATTCCCTGGTGTCTCACGGATATCGGATGCAATCTTAGCCAAATGCAATTAAGCCCCCAAATTTTAATTTCACAAGGGCGTCTCGCCCCAATCGTCGCCATCGCTTGGGACCGGGACCAGTCCAGACCCACCTGCTCGCAGCCAAAACGGTATTGCGACCGTGCCGCATACGCACATAACGCGCGGCCAAGATCCAAGGAGCCCCCAGGGACTGTTATCAACGTCTTACTTGCCAACTCATTCTCCTCCCCGAAGCAGATATATTCTGTGGTCGACATCGAAACATCTGCTTTGCGTTTTTGTTCTACGGGTGCCTGACCACGAGTAGTTCGTATTATATATTTTCCTTGTAGCATTTTTCCCGGATAAATAGCAAGCGCTCACCAACACGCATCGATAATCCTTGCGGGATTGCAAAGAATATAGAGCAATACCAATGGGCCTTCCTTGTTGGATCCTGATGGCCCCCGAGGGGTGACGGCGAAGCCCTGGCTCTGACGGGAAGCCCGTGAGGACATTCGGTGTAATTTCAACCTCACTGTATCTTACTGGTTCCTCCAAAAAAAAGTCCGATACGCGATCCTGCTACCTTGCTTTCGCGAAAACAAAAACAGCAGTCGCGACCTCGGAAAAAACTATCCATTCTGCCAGATATCCCTACAATAGTTTATGTTTTTGACCATGGATCGAAGCGACTAAGATATCCTAATTCGTGATATCTCGATAAAGGAAGTCGGAACATCCAAACCTCGTATATTATTTTCAGCCTCAAACCTTAAAACTTCTTGACTTCCTTACTAGGGATATACATTCTTCATCAGTCAACCGTATTTGTGAATCATGTCTACGCGGGTGCGAGAGTTGTCTCGAGATACGGTTCATATCATTTTTATTTCGCACCCCGTGTTTTGCCATGTGAAAATACTACAGTATCGATAATCTCAGCTCGAGAGCTCTACTCTGTACACTACGGTGGGTAATTAGCAAGGTTTAACGGCCCGGACTAGCTTTAACGTTTCACCTTATTTCAATCGAAGAAATAAAAATTATCGTATCCTCGGCGAGTTTTTTCGTATAAATTTTCTAACCCTCAGCCTGTCATATCTTGCTTGACCCACCAGCTTTGCCTCGTTTGTCTCCCTGACTGCCGACCTGGTCAAAAGAGAGGTCATAATTAAGAAAAATCCCGGTTAGCGTAAACGCCCAGGTTTAATTTAACCGTGGTATTTGAGGCCCGCGGGGGCAGTGTTTTATCAATTGCATACCAATCCCGTTGATCGACAATCAGTGTCCCTCTACGCGAGATGTCTGCCATCCGAAAATACCCAAGTTTGGGTTTGAAAAACTAGCTTTCTCCTATCAAAAAGCTTTAAGGAATCGGTTTTAAGTTCGGGCCTGGGTGAATGCAAGTTGGTTTGGGGACACGAACGGCATTCAGTCAGTCAAGCTAAATACCCAAATGGCGAATTTCCTATATCTTGACCTTACGGGGACAGCATATCGGAATTTAGTATCATGGCTCATTGGCTGATATATAATTGCGCCAAGGCTTCTGTGCCGCCCACCTACATGTCACTTCGGCTGGTAGGGACGAATAAATCCACAAAATATATCATATGAGTCAATAGTATACCTTCCAGATTATAGTATACCGATTCTGGCAATGGACAATTCGTCTCGACTTAAATTTTCTATGCATGAGCGTGCACAAGCTACACCAAGATAAGTATAACAGAGTCAACTATATCCCGCGTCCTTCTCTTGGCAATGAGACAACAGGTAGGTAAACTGCATTCAAATTGGATATCCTATAATTTGTGGGACTTGGACGGCAGCTGGTTTACGAGGTAATATATGGATGAATGTCTGTTGTTTGAGCCATCGAATTTGAAAATTTGGATGCTTGAAGATTGGCAGGATTAAGCATTAGCGGGGTAGACAGAGGTACTTTCAATTGATCAGTGACCTAAGAGCTCACGCTAAGAATGCTAGTCTGTGTTGACGGGAGTTGATATTAACAGAATTTTTGCATGTATGAGAAGGTTTAATTAATTGTGCGAAAAGTCCCACAAAGGAAATAGCTATAGTAAAATTCTATCGCAATCTACCCACTAAGTACAGTTTATTTAACAAGCGTTACAGGATTACCACGGGCATCTAACCAACGACTGGGCTTCAATATTGGCTCTACTTTCCCCGAGAATTGGAGCTTAATGTCTGTACTCTTCACACCCACGTTTAATTTCGGCAGGCGTATCACTTGGCATTTCCTCGCCGCAGAAAATATACTCCATTTGAGTCTTGAAATCTCTTACTCTCTTACCATGATAGGTTTCAGGGAGTGACTCCAATGTTGTCCAGAGCTCTCCCTTTGAATTAGCCGGGTCCGTTACACCCGCCCTGTCACTGTTGACGTTTGAACTGAAATGTATTGTTACTATCCTTTCGTCATTAACAGTGGTAATTGGCTTTTGTTTTTCAAATTTGCCTGGCGAGGATGCAGATTGCGGGTTTGATGATTGCTTTACAGCTGGTTGCTCAGTTTCAACTTTTTTCTCTTGCTGGTTAGGGTTTTCGTTGCTTGGCTTGAAGCCAGACATAAGTGGTCGATTTCCAGCCAGAATCTTACGAGTCCCATCGGGCTCAACCACGGTATCTGGAAAGCCAATAGATAATATATGCTGCTTCATCTCCATTGGGGTGCGAGAAGGGCCCGCAGAGAGCTCAAGGGCAATTAAACCGGCGATATGAGGAGCAGCAGCGGAAGTCTCGGCGCCTGTTGTTTCACTACCATCTCCCCTAATTGTTGGTATGCGACTTCCTGGAGCATAAATGTCCACGCATTTACCGTAGTCCGAACCCGCTGAAGGATCCAGGAGTAATCTCTCGTCATCTTGATTGGTAGCGCCAACGGCGATAATTTCTTTAATTTTTTGATTCATGTTGCTTGGGTAGTGATAACATGCGTCCATATTGAAATTACCAGCGCTCATGACGACGTGAATACCGGCTTTAATTAGTTGTCTGTACCGATCTAGCTCATACTCGGCATTTTCCGTGGATTGAGACTTCAATCCAGCAGAATAATTGACCACTGATCCTTTGAACCCTCTTTGGCTCTTGCGTTTGTTGTGGTTTGCAATGATGGTTTCCGTAGACGTTTTCCTGCTCACGCTAATAATATTTGCCTTTTGAGCGACACCGAATTTTTTGCTACCAGCAATACCAGCGACCATGGTGCCATGCCAGTTCTCAGCTCCCTCGCCACGGAATTTGAGGTCTTTAGGATCTGGAAGATACGACAATCGACCATCAAACATTTGTTTAACTTTATCGTTCTGATCAACCCCGTTCTCAACGATATAAATATCAACGCCTTCGCCGCCGTTGGAGGGATAGATATAAGTTCCCTTTCGTACTTTCCTCGAAAACCCTCGCCCATTTCCCAGATCTACGAACTCTGCTTTTGCTGGCTCCGGTATTGGGCCGTTGTGGACAAAACGGGCCAAGTTCCAGCCCGCATTCTCTTGCGTACTGGACGCTTGCCGTTTTAGGATGCTCCCATTTTGATGAGGTGCAGCGAATGCCAATGGGGTGAGAATGAGAAAGATAGCGGCTTTGGAAACGTTGAGGGAAGATAAGGCTGGCATTTTGACCGATTGGATTGATTTTCCGGTTTTTGATGTTGATTTTATATATTTCGCTTTTAGCATTTAGATGGTATAGATAATAAGCAAAATCTCTCTGTTTTTAGGTGGTATTTTTTTAAAGTGATAAAGTTAACAAAACCAATTTGAAAAGATACGACCGGCGTATACTGAAGAAAAGGCTATTGTAAAGTTATTAAAGCTTTATGATTGTAGAAATGAAGATGATGTTGATGTCCTGTGATATAGATTGAAAATATGATATTTGGGGGCAACTAGGGTGCCTTTATATATTGAAAATCGAAGAGCCAAATCAGTCTTTATGCTACGCCCAGTACGATCTTGCGCTGACCCTCCGACACACTACAATGTCGACACCATGCATCACGAATGGTAAAGATGAGCTCATGTAACCGGAAGTGGCGATATGCCCGTGTAATTGTGGCGGTCTGCAAAAGGTTCGAATATTCTTTGACCCTTTTCTTGCGATAGCGCTGCAGCGCCATTACTGAAACTGCTTGAGTTCCTTCCTGTGGCGTCCTTTTGAGCTTATGGGGGATAACTGTGACACGAAAACCCTGATTTCAGTGCTACACAAAGCACTTCCTTTGATATTCTGATGCCCTCGGAAATTTGGAAAATGAACCAGTTAAGGTTAGTCACTAATCAGGCCCGTCGCTGGCCTCCCCCCGAACGCATACGACTACCGCTTCAGGGGCCCAGATTCCCTATCTGGACTTCCATCCGGTCACACAGCTGAAACTTCTTGTCGGATAAACATATTCTACGCGAATTCTCTGTGGAAGGTTCGATCCGAGGCGGGTGCGCTGTTTCACAAAGTATTTACCGAGATCTTAGTCGAATGAAATACCATCTACGCATAAACTGATCCCGTACGCATGCGCAGACGTTACAGAGAGCATACGAGATCGACCTGTGCATATGCGCACAAGTATAATAATACCGAATATATTCAAATATAGGCTCGGCTGATCCGGCAGCTAGATCTATTATATTCGCGAAGGGCTAAAATTTTCGATCGCTGAGTTTGGTATAGTTAAAAGATGAAACTTATATAATTGAAAAGAAGTATAACATGCTGAGCTTTTCAAAGTCGTCATGCCTAGATACAAATAATTAGTTTATTCATTTAGATTCACTAATTTTTGAAAGTGTCTTTCCGAGGGGTTTAACCTAATTCATGAAAATCTAGTTGTATAAGAAGCTGACGAGTCTAAGACATGTATCCTAACCTGTACGACGCAAAAAATTCACCGAAACCTCTTAGAAGAACATCGGTTGTGGATTCAAACCAAGTTGGGTCAATGAGAACGGTTTCTTGTTTAGTATTTCGATCAAACAAGACAACCTTATGGACGAAATAAATGCCAGTAGTCCACTTAGAAACGTGAAGATGAGGTTTCAGAAGTTCGGTCATTGTGTCCGACGAACTGAGTTTTCACTTGAAGATTGAGGAAAGAGAAGGATAGCAGGAAAGTTGAGAGGAGGTCTTTGGAGAAGAAAAGGCTCCGAATAGCGAGAAAACTTGGGAGTAGTCTTCGAGAAAGGAAGAGTTTACGAGCGAGAGAAAAGAACAGGAATAGTAGTCGCTTTTTTGGGGCTGGTTTTTCAAATAACCTTTCGTGAAATGTTAAGAAACTTTTACCATTCTACTCGACCAAATGATCAATTGAAAATTTGTTGGAAATTGTGTGGGAGTAAACGGGTGAAGGAGGGAGGGGGGTTGGTATGTTTATAGCCTGGGGAATTCCTATGCGCATCTATTATTCCCTCGCCAGTCTTTCTAGACTCGTCAACAATCAAGTCTTTAAGATTACCTCACAGCCTCCTTGGTAAAGTAACTCTATAGCAGGACGTGCAACGGCACGCTCAGTTCATGAGCCGGTACTGCTAGTTAATATTCAATATACTACTCACGGAATAACCAACTGGCCTAGCAATACTTGATACTATTCTTTGCCTGATTACCCGACTGTATTGATCACTTTGTTCTAAATACGCGGTATACTACAGAATATGCGAAGGTACTAGGCGGCAAACTAATCTTATGACTGAGAAATACTGATCAGGATTGCTTCACTGTACATTATTATCTCGGTTTCTAGTAAATTTTGGAAATTGGGCGAACCAAATTCAAGTTGGAGGGTGAGTTGAGATAAAAGTCCGTAAGGGTTTTCTCGGGATCTCACTTCGTGTCTTCTCGATTCACGCTCAGCTTTAGAAAATAGAATAAAACTTGGAACTAGTGATATGTAGTTCAATAATTTAAACTTTTAATCTAGATAATGGAGGCGAGACCTCTAAATGTTCCTCGTTAAGTCTGTCAGCACAAATCACCATTTTAAACGCCAATTGACGTTTACCGTTTGGTCTAGAGTATGAAATCAGCCGAACTACATGCTATTTCGAAGAGACATTGGTCTCGTTCCTAGACAATATAGGGTGTATACATATAGGGAACATATGTGCATCCTAATCAATGGTGATCTTTGGATTGAAATGTGCTATTAGTTTCATATACTTGTGATAGACTTTTTCCGGCATTTCAGCCATAAAGTACTGTTACTATCTATTACCAAATGGAACCCAAACTATTCAACGCATTACTAGCCATTTGAAACAGGTAACCAATCAAATGTAATTTTCTGGTATGTTGATTGTTAGTAGTTAGAGCTCTAGAGTGTTAATATTTTAACGTTCGTATAGATAATGCATTAACCCTTGGCGTAAGTTATCTGATAATATATTAATAATCGATGGCCCATGATCCTCACTTATTGTTCAGGGTAGTTTTCGGAAATTTCTTGCGACTAAATAAGGTATATGTACATAAGGGAGAGTGGTAATCGTAGGAGAGGCTATACCAAAATAAAAGGAGATCTCTCAAACTACTTGATTTTGTATCTACGTATGTGATATCCGTTGTGCAGTAGTATCTTGGCCGAAAACCACGGGAGGATGGCTTTTCTGCGATTTTATCATATGATACATATATGATATGTTCATTTAGAGTTGCATATTACGACCGATGGTTTGCATAAGCCAGCTATTTATTTAGTCTGAGTTCGTTTTAAGCTCTGACGAAGCTCCATTTGCTGTAAGGTGCAAGTAAAATGATACTTATCGGTCCGTTTCCAGACCAATAATTATGTATTCTTGGATAAAAGAACAGAACATTGCGAAAGACGAATTGATTAGCCGAATCGCTAAGCCATCTCACGGAAAACGTTGGAATATTGTGAGCATATGAGCAGCAACCGCTCCTTTCGGAGTTATTTACAATAGCCTCTTGTTCTTGACGATCGTTAAATGATTGCCCTGTAAGCTCTCAAACCTTCGCCAAACACCCTATAAGTTAGGGAATTCAATTTTCTTTTGGCCAGGGCGACAGCTGAGGCAAATACTGCTATAATCGGACATTAAAAGCGGACAAACGATGGAAATGTACCGCAATCTCACCGTTTTACGAACTCAGTGCAAGGATATTATCGATGGGTATTAAGCCTTATGGCTCCGAATACAAAGTTGAAATCATCGATTAAAAACTTGTTCATATAGTTAACTTTACCGACAAGATCCCAATTTACTCCTACATGCCTTTAAGACTACCTGATTATCATATTATCATCTTAACACAGGCTAATCTGCAAGCAAAGTGTTAATTTAGACTCTGGTGAGGTAGATTATGGTATATGCATGTTTGATATATTGCCATGAATGTGGCCTAGGTATAGGAGTAGCACGATATCAGCACTGCAATGAGCAGAGGCGTCTGCAGTGGTCAGGAAGGTTGTAGTGGACTTTATCAATGTTACTAAGCAATAATTGCTGCGTTGTGTCGACGTAGGGTGCTCGACTGGAGTAAAAATATCCCCCCCCCCCCCTTCATTCCTTATCTGTCTTTTCTTCCTTTTCTTTCTCTTCCCCCATCATCACATCAGCAGCAACAACACCACCACCACCACCACAACATCATCGTCATCATCACAACATCATCATCATCATCGTGTATCGAGAGAGATTCTCGTCTGCAATCTCTTCCACTCCAGAAGGGATTTATCATTCTTCATCTTCTTCATCCTGATCATCGACATCTTCTCCGACTCTTTTTCTTGTCCCGGTGGCACCTTTCTAGGTACGTTTTTTATTCATCGCGAATACGATCGAGTTTCTCCCCTACTATCTCTTTTCACCAGCACCAAATTATTTCTCACAAAATAACTGGAAAAGCAGAAACACCAGAGATTACAATTTTAGGATGTCTTCGGAAATTCAAGAAGAACAAGCAGAGCAACAACGTCCAGAACGTCCCTCTACCCCTCTAGTGAGTTGGAATTAGTTCGAATCCAAATAGTGCTAAGCTGATTCGTACATACAGAACCCCGTATTTGCACCTGTTGTTACCCAACCACGGGATCCAAAAGAACGTCTTCCTGGATTGGAAAGATGCCTGAAAACGTATCCCGCCGTGCAACACCCAAATATCAATGCTCTGATCAATGATATCAAAGCGGAAAGGAAGATATGGGGATTTTACCAGAACGGCCAAGGTATCGAGTGGGACGACATCAATCGCAAAATGTTTTACTGGGCCTCGGTATGTTTCCAAGATATAGCTTGGTTAGGGCACAATGCTGAGATCTCAATAGAGCTTTAGTGCGCTAATATCATCAACTGTGTATCCACCATCTGCCCTTATTAGGAACGAACAGATGCAAGAGGTAAGGCCTCCATAGCACTGCATTCTTTTCGCATTTGTTTTAATTTACTGCGTGGTTAGATACTTCTCCAGATTAGACTGGATGAGGAACTGCTGGGTCCCATTGACGCTTCCTATATTTTCCAAACTACAGTAAATGACTGCGGGTCGAGTGCTCTTACTTTAAATAATGCCGATCTCACGGGATTGAATATACCACCACACTACTACAACAATTTCTTTGAGGTGGAACTGGAAACTGCAATGGGTCGAAAGATAACAGAGTCATTTCCAGTCGAATGCCAGTTGTGGACAGCGGATGGCCACCATGCTGTCGGTGAATGGTTTCGTGAAAATGCCGTTATAATTACTCCTGATGTTCCTCATCTCACAGGCTGCGGGTTTCGGAGACATCTTTGGGGTGTGCATGGACCAACAGGTAGAGCAGGGTTCGCGGTTAAGAAAACTAGTCTTCGCGGTACACTGCCTTTCTTGTGATTGTTTCTCTTAATCTTGTTCTTCTTTGTACGTACTGCTGTTACTATAGTGACTCAAAGCCGCCAGCGATATCAAATAAATTTCACCCGACATATTCGGAGAGCATAAATATTTTGCTTACATTTTGGTAACAGAATTAATTTCAGAGAGTATAGTGGTAAAGTAGTAACACATAAAACCATCAATCACTGGGAATAAACAAATGCTCTGTACGGTTAATTCACTTCAGCGGCATCTCTTATCATACTGTCTCAATTCAAGGTTTCAATTTCGCGAGGGGCCAACCGAGAGAGTATTATTCTCGTCTGGTCACCAGGTTGTGCTAACAGGTTCACGACACTACAATAGAAAACAGTGGAGTATTGGAGCCAAGTAATCTAAGACTGAAGCCTAAGCAATTAAACTCCTACTATAAATATAAATATTGTTTTGAAAGCATTGATACCAGCCGCAAAGGTGGTCTCGAGGCTATCGAATTGATTTGAACTCTCATCCAATTTGACTTTTGGATATGTGGGACTCAATCATTTTGCGTGGAATTGTATATCACGGGTTTTTTTTTTAAGAGTTGGCAAAACATTGCTTGATGTGAAGGCTAACGCTAAGATAACTATGACAATGGACACCATCTCATGTTACTACGGACGATTCTAAGTTTTTTCAAGCAAAAAGGCTTCTTTATCTCATAGACACAGCTATCTCCCGTATTCACAATTATTCTTGATACATTTGAACCTTACAAATATAAAAGAGGTGCCTTTTATTTGTTATTTAAGGTTAAAGTACAATCCCGTGTAATTTATCAGCTAACAATGTTCCTACATCAGTAATCATACTAGCTATTTCCGACCCTCGATCTCCCACAGATTTGTCGAATGTCGGATTTCGGTATGGGCGGACGAAATGATCTCGCCAAGTAGGGTGCGGGGGGGAGAGTGCTTTGAAAATAGCTTTCATTCCCGCCGAGGATTTCGCTTTTGCCACCAATTGATCTTTCATTTCGGGAGTAATAGGTTTTAGTTGAACATAAGCTCTCATATAAAATAAAACGAGAGCGGCAAGTCCAGAAGCTAAAGCTGTTGAAACGGAGCTTCCACTAACAAGGTTTACTTCTTTATCTGCCCTCTCTGTCTTCAGCGCTACATCTTCTCCCGGGAAAATAAACTCCGACTCTGATGACCAGTTATCGAGGGAACGCTGTCCGGATAGAGTCGCGGATCCTATTCTGATGACTTCGTCAAGGCCCACGGGCCAATAGTCATTGAGTTTTGCATCTGGGCCTTTATCCGGCATGGACGCAAAAAGCAGTATATTTTTGGACGCTGCACGATGTATTGCGGCTTTGACGCTTTTCTTATCGGTGTCACTGGGATTCGCAGCGAATGACCAACTCATAGAGATGATATCTACTCCCTTATCAATCGCCCATTCTATTGCCTTCAAATTTAAGGTATGTTAGCCACAGAGATTGATATTGAAAGTAGATCACCAAGCCAAGGTTGACCTACTTCAGCAGCGGATTTTATATGAAAACGGTCGCGGCTTAGTTCCTTGGTATCATCTAAACGAGCGATATAAAGCTCCACGTCCGGGCAAACTTCTCGAACAAGTGAAGCGGTAATGGTTCCATGATTATCGTCAAATCGGCAGTAAGGATGACCTTTGTAGCAGAACGCCTTTGCATCTGTTATGCATTCAGGCGCTACAACATCAAAGTTTATTCCGTCATCCAGAACTGCAACTTTAACCGTAGGTAGGTTTTTAAGTATACGAGGAGTTCTATCCTCGTCGATCGCTTTTTGTATGCATTCGCGGAAATTTTTCAGCCTGTCTACCCATTGACTCTTCGACTCCGATCTAAAAATTGATCATTGATAGTCAGCAGAATTCAATACAAGATTCGTTGATAATATTGATAGTACATACGACCCCGTAGACCTGACACCTTGTGTGGTACTAGTTCGCCCAGTGCCAGCCGCAGAGAGTATCCCGTCTTCAAAAGTAACTTTGATAGAAGGATGGAATATTCTCAGCTTAGCTTCTAGTGTTTCTAGATATGCTTCGCAGTCCTCTTTATCCCTTCGGTTCTATGTTTGGATAATTTCAATATCTTATTAGCACTAAGTACCACCGGGGCCTTACGGGCGAAAAGACTATGTAATAAAGGAAAGGTGGTAAATACCGATGCGCAGATGTGTATGACAATTTCCTCGAGCTATGAAAAGTTAGCATTCAATGTTGCAAGCGATATTCCAACCGCGGTTCGTCCAAGTATTTGGTCACATTTTGTAACTTAGCTAGGCTATCATCGTTGGCCCACCCGCGGAGTACAGCTGTATTCCCGCTTGAATAAAGATGTAATCTCTTAAGCGCCGGTGTTGTTGGAAGAGGACCTTTTTGAGACGACTTCGGTGCAACTGCTTCGAAGATAGTATTTCCACATATGTCAAACTTTTTCCAGTCTAGTTCTTCGATGTCGAAGCCCTGGAGACATTTTCGAATTGCGTAATTACTGTGCGGCAGTATTATAGGGCTATTTCCGGCGTCTCCTATCTCATCAACCTCAACCCGGAGTATCTTTTGTACTCTTTTGTCCTTGCGTAACCATTCGAAAATAGCAATATAAGGATCTTGATTTTGACCTTTTCGATTATCCTCGGACAAACGAGAGCCATTTGAGTGGGACTTTTTCCCATTAGGATTTTCAAGCTGGTGCCATTTTTGTGGAAGACAAACAGACTCAAGGATCTCTTCGAACTCCATAGCTGGAGCTCCTCGAACCCGATCCACATAACTAGAATCTAATGACATTGATGTTTGCAGACTCAAATTTAAGCAAATCAAACGAGCTTGGGGTAATTTAACGCGGTTAGTGATATGATTCGCAACGCGATACATGGTAAATTGCAGCTGGGTGAGAACGGTACTAACCAGGTTGATTATTCGAATACAAATAGTTTATCTTCTCCGTGTGTGATTTTGAGTAGTCGCCAATACAAGTCAGCTTGAGAAGGTATTCAGTTCGCTTTCTCCACTCAAGGTAGATCTCCATCTGGGCTTCTTTGCCTTGGAGTCTTAATTCACCATCACCGTTCTCTAACCTCGTTTCGTCCTTCGATTTTTTAATTTTAGCTTTCAATACTTGCTCTGCAAATTTGTCCCTCAAGCTATTGGACTCTTTCAGAAGGCTATATGTTGTAGTCTGCGGGATGGTTGAGGTTTCCATCTCCTTTGGAAATGAATGATATATGGATCCCGGACATTTCAATATCATTATCTTGATTATTTTGTGCAAGAAATTCCAATCAATTGCCTCTAGAGGATTTTGGTAAAGCACTATTGCCTGCTGAAGTGGCGTCCGTCCATTTTTATTGCGGTATTTGAATACTTCATCCGTACAAAGCTCCACTAGGGATCTAAATCCACCAAGCTGGTCTTTAATGAATTCCGATCCTTCGGGTGAATCACCTGTATCAAGAAATTCTGCGTTCAAGATGTTCTCGAGGAGGGACTTTCCCTGGCTAGTTTCTAGAGCAGCGTTTCCGGGTGTTGATACTTCGTGGGGTAGAATTGCTTCTTTAAGGGCAGCTTTAAGTTCTTCGTTCTTGCTTTCGAGGATTTTAAGATCAAGGATGTCATGAAAACAGCCATTTTCAGTTAGAACGGGGGCCTTGCCAATGTTTTTTCGATATGCGTGCTTCCGGAGTTGCTTGTTGATAGAGAACAGCGGGCATCTGATTCCCCCATCCCTGCTGCCTCGACACCCTACTCCCGATTTTATCTTGTTTAGAGTTTCCTCGGGGATCAGTATATTAATAATGTGTATACACATTGCCGGAGAGTATTCCGCCGCAGTGTTTAACACTGTACTTTCCCTTATATCCTTCCCATAGAGTAAGCTCGGTTTTTTGACAATAATATAGTCAATAGAAGCCTCAATGTTAGAAATATCTTCAGGGAGATCATCTTCTGCGTTTCTTAATTTGTTCAAGATATTGTAAAGCAGATTGCGATTCGATACACACGTTTCCAGGAATTTTTCTTCCTTCTCAACTTTTTCTTCGAGAAAGTGAAGCGCTGAATCTCGGGACTCTCTGGTTGCACCGAATAAGAGTGATAGGAACTCCTTTTGGTCATTTAATATTGTTTTAGTCCGTTCGTCTTGAAGCTCTTCAGGCCTGGCTGTCTTCTTGAGATTCCTCTTTAGATATGAAGGCCCCCTCTGTCCATATCTCATTGGTTCCTCCATTATCCACGTCCATCCGCCTTGTTGCGGTGCGAACTATTCAAACTCTAAATGTTAACTTGAACAGCGGAAATAAAGGTAATGCGATCACGCGATCACTTCGTGGGGATCCAGAGGGCAAGAAATGATAACGGCGTGTAAATTTCTTCGCACGATAAAAGCCGCCTTAGTTGCGATCCCACAGAATCAGATTTCGCAACTGCAATTTCTAACTTATCAAGGGAGTCAGAGAGGACGAAAGCGTAATCGAAAATAGAGGGAAGGAAGCATCAAATATGAGCGATGGGCCTAGTAAGAAGCGTCGTGGTTATTATAGTTTACTCCGCAAGCTGCACACCTTAGTTGAGCCGCCTGTAATATCCGTACATCTTAGGTTTGAGGATGGAAATAAGTTAAAGTGTTGAAAGAAACAAAAACTGAAGACTAAGTATACTAAAGCCAGGGCAAAAGATCGGAACCGCACCTTTCGGCTTGGAGAGGGGACAAGCCTCTAGGCTGAGTAATCGTTAAATGCCCTTGAGTTCTAAGCGTTTGAATTGCTAAAGGGCATTGATCTCCATCTGGACCGCAAAGGTTATGCGTGGAGTGTATTACCCCTCTTCTTGCGGTTTCAGCCGATGCAATCCTGTGGCTTTTGCATACAGGCTAGTCGCGACATGCATATTTGCCCTTGAAAAAAATATCTTCTTGATCTATGACAACTTTGGGCCGAAATCCTAACCCCATCATCAACCTTTACGGCTTATTTATTTTTGATATTATCAAAGTAAAGCAGCGACTTAGAGTATAATACACAGGTCCGTTCTTGGGTTTGTCTTATATCTTAGATTATCTTGCGCTTCCGTTTCATATCACAAGAGAATGGCCGAAGAAGAGTACACATTCGGAATCCAGCTAAATACAGAACTTCAAGAAGTTGGGTTTCATTCGAAAAATGACGGCGATGAAATACAAAGGGCGGATATAGTGGACGATATTTGCAAAGGACTACTGATTCAGGCTCGTATCGACAGGATTATCCATGGTAAAGAAACTGAGGATGGGAATCCAGCTACCTTAATCGTTTTCGGATTTCGTTTCCATGGACTCGGACAACGCCGCCGGCTTCAATCAGCAGTCATCGAAATTCTATTTCGAGACCTTGAAAAGAGGAGAGGTTATGACCCAGAAGTAATCGCATTGTGGCCCAACGGGGAGTTCACACTCAGCCAAACATCAGTATCAATACAAAACACACAATCTATTGAGGCTGGAGTGGAAGCTGGCGCTATGGGTGCCGCTGGGACATTGGCAGTAAAGTTGGAGCAACAAGAGAGCTATGAAATGTCCGACAAGTCGGTAGTGGTCGGGTCAATCATTCTTGACAAAGAGGTCCGGAATTATGGACCTAAAAATGCTGTCCGATTGACTCTCGAAGAGAATAGGGCCAACAAAACGGGTGTCATTACCGACTTGCGGGCAGCCGTATTACTAAGGCGGCATCATGATGATATCTTCGAAGGGTTTGTGAAGGTAAAGGCGACTGGCAGTTTCTCCTATAATACCTTTAGAGGTTTGCGCGATCTCGTCCGGATGAACCCAGATAACGATCCAGTGAGGTTCCAACCCAACAAACAGTACCTAAGACAGGCAAGTCTCTCAGATCCAATCGAGATGAGATTGGCAGCAGATATCGACGACCAGAATCTCAGTAAGGTACGGCTTGGCGAGCTCGGTGCAGTTCTAGGAACAACCGTGGTCACTACAGTTATTGACAAGACAGATGGGAAAGACGGTTGAGCTGAGAATGAGGGGCAGACGCGCTGGATCCTGCGCGGCGGGGAAGCATGGCCATCTGTGTTTGTCGTGCAAACCATGCAGCTCCGAGCAGGCCCAAGCGGGCCTTAAGTTCTGCAGGGATAATTCATATGTCCACGTAAAATGTTCTCACCTCACTCAGCCTCTAGGCAAAGAGAAGCTATCAAAAATTTGCGATGCGTGCATGTATTTACCATTGGATGTATCCGATCAAATATATACTGCAAACTCAGATATCGGAAGCCTTGGGAAAGAATGGGAATCCAGAATGCAAATAATTAATAAATATATCGCCAGATAAATTGCGCGTTGCAGGACTAGCCGAGTTTCGGTTCTCAGGCACTCATGAAATGCGAATATTAACTTAGACTAAATACTTAAGTATACATGGTTTTGCAGAGGCTCACGCGGCGGTTCTGTGATTATTCCAGCCAAATATTTCCGAGCAACCCGTCGGCATTAGCTTAATACATTACAAGATCCTTGAACAACGGATATCAGCCTCACCTGTGCCTATTTGTCTGAAACGGCCAATCCCCCTTGCGAAAGAACAGTATGAACGTAAGCCGCGCAGATAGATCCCCCGCAGATTCGCAATCAAGATTCGATTCTACTGTTCAGCTGTCAGTGAAAAAAACTACTGGCAGCTTTTATAGTAATAATTCGAATATCTAGGAGGTTGCGCCTATTCAATATCGTATTTCTAGGAAGGATAAGCGTGGGGTATTTAACACTACCCCGCAGGACAAGGCTAACCGCTTTTCAATTATGCTAGCTTTACTATAGCTTCTCTCGCTCATTAAACCCATCAAAAAATAAATTAAGTTTAATTTTTAGAGCTCTTCTGATCGGTATCATATATATAGAGTACCTTGCCAAGACATTGGTGCGGAAGTCGTATTCACAGTAGAAAGTTTATCAGACGCGAGAACTTCAAGTCTCCTAGCCAGAGGCTGCAATGAAAACGATGGTACCAGAGACCAATCTGAAGTTTCTGAGTAAGAACCAGAATGACAGTCGATACTTGTAAGTACTTAAATTTCCGTCCTATCTTTAGATTGAGGTAATCTTTATTAATTCCATGCTATGAATTGCAGAATCTGCCTTGTTGGGATAAGCCCTCCAAATTTTCAAGGAGGACATCACGATAAGCAACAGAAATCCGAGGCCAGCACAAGCCCTTCTGAAAACAGAGAGAAGGATCTGGTAGAAATTAGAGAGATTATCCCCTCTCTAGTTCCCGAAGCTCTAGTAACCGAATATTCCGCGTATGGTACCTCCAGGGATGTCCAGGAGGGGCCCGATCTGAGCGGCCACGACGATTCAACTCAAACCGCATACCTGTCCTCTGATTCAATCCATACCAGAGCGTTAGAGCTCTTAAATCTACTTCGTAATGCATTTTGCCTCGCTACGCATCCTTGGAAGAGGATCTTACTAGCTGGGTATGAATTCGGAGGCCTCATTATTAAACAGGTACAGTGGTTTTATCCCATATAAACCTCTAATAATTTTGAACTGATATTTCGAAGGCTGTAATACTTGCAAACACGAATCCAAGCTACTACAGGCTTTCTCTCCAGATATCTCATTTAGTATGTGTAGCTCCCTGGCTAACCCTAGTCTCAGTGGTGCTACTGCCAAAAATGATTGTATCTTGAAGACGCTTCTAATCTATCATTAGGTTTTTATGGGCCAACCAGATGAAACCCGTGATCTAGCCAGTTGGGATGATCTATTTGCATCGATAATAAGAAGCTCTGGAATCAAGTACCATGGCCGGATGGCTCATGTCTTAGCCGGACTATCGAATGATGCCTTAGTAGTCTCATCGAGATTCCATAGATTTATTACTAGGTATACCATAGTCCATATGAGAGAAGCTCTAACTGTTGATCAAATATCAGATCTGGTAAGTAAGCGGAACTAGTACCCCTCAATTTTGAAATCAAAACGTTTCTTATTATCAGAGCGACTGATATTGATGCGGGATGCTGTTAAAAAGGTCATTGATGCTGGCACAAACAAAGACTTGGACCCCAAGAGTCGGGTGGGTGATCTTCGAAACTGGTTCCGGTTTGACAAAAATAATATCGACGAACTGGAGGGACTTCGAAGTTGCTTCGCGCCCTTGTCTCTTCTTTCGAAAGGTACTTAATTCGGAGATCATGCTGAGTTTGGCTGGCCGTCCTGAAAGCTAACTCTTCTCTGCGATAGACAACCGCACAGATGGCGAATCTGAGGAACTGTGTTTGAATTTCCTAGAAATGTTGTCTCCATCGAGGCTATCTATTTACGAAATCGATGACGATAGCGAACTAGGATATATAGCTGATTTAGAAGACGTCTATTTCAAACATCTCCATCAACTCGATACGGACACTGCAAGCGCAAAAAAACTGATCCAGATTATCGGTCCCCCCGAACATGGGAAATCGAGTCTACTAAAGATTATACGTCAAAAACTGCGAGAAAAGGTGCCCACGGTGATTCTTGAATACTGGACTGAGCATTCAAGCAATACAGGCGACCAGACATCCATCTACGACATATTGGTTGTATTTATTCGACAAATGATATCTCAAAATCCAGCATCGTTTTCACTTATCTTCCACTTAGTCGCGGAATATTTCGAAGGCGATGCATGGACACAGTCTAATTTACAGTCAATTTTTGACACGCTCCTTAGCAACTTGGGCCTGGCAATCCTCGTCGTCGTACAGAACTTGGGAAACTTAAGCGAAGAAGTGCAGGGTTGGTTCCAACAGCTCGGACTTTCGCTTGATCGACTCAACCTTAAATACCATTTCCTTATTAGCAGCGACAAGAGCGCCGCAAGTCTAACATCTGGACCGTCGGGGATTTTAGATCTCGGCGTTGGCTTGAACCAAGCTAATCAGGCCTTTTTACGCGCGAAGCTTAGAGCTTTAGCGAACGATATTCCATATTTCAAGTCGCTCCGAAACGAAGAAAGGGAGTGGATTCGGCAGGTCTTGGAAACGAACGTCAACTCTATGGGGGATTCTTTGATGCTAGCGGACTTATACATAAGATACTTGACATCTAGAATACCTAACCTCTCAAACCGTAATTCTGTGGAACTTGAGATAGAAAGGAGTCCGAAAACAAGACAAAAGCTATTTGAACATCAAGTTAAAGAGTTAAAAGGCCAAATCGAGACCACATTGCATTGGTCTACACTTTTGCTATCGTGGGTTTTGAATACATTCCGGCCATTAAATATACAAGAATTAGCCGTGGCACTAGCCATTCAGCTCGGGAATAAGGATATCTCTGAGCTCGACGGCAGGGTTTGTCGAGACATGATCTCAGATATCAAACGATATCTTGGCCTTTTCATCAGAACGGACAATGAGATGGTATTTCTTTTAGGGTCGAAGACTGAATTTACGACAATGCTATCTGGACTCGGTGATGAGCAGACTGTGCAGATTCTTGGCCATGAAGAGTTATCCAAGTACTGCCTCAACTACCTGACGGCAATCTTGTTGCAGACTAAAGATGATCGAAACTTGTGGGAGAGATGCCAGTCGCAAGCTTCGCGAGCATGGGCCCACGAAATCGCAGATATTGAGCATTCAAATCTAGGATTCCTTGACTATGCCGTAAGGTTTTGGCCTCAACATTATAGCAACGCGGTCAAAAGCCGTCTCGATGATAGTCTCGACGATGAGGTCATCGCTTTCCTAACGAACACTGATATCTGCTCAAAGTGGTTTCAACTATACCTTTCAGCGAATGGCTGCCTCTACAAGGAATCACAAGAGGCTCGTTTGTTGGAGTCTAGTATTGGTCGAAATGAAACTTCAGGCTCCGGTAGTGAAACCGATGGACTCTACATAGCTAGATATCTTGGATTGAGATCAGTGGTTTCCAAATTAACTGATAAGACGGATGTCGTCAAAGGTGATGTAGCATACCAGGAGGTTACAATCACCCGTGGTAAATGGGTACGAAGGGCGATTTTCTCGGGTACTACGGGTGAAGCAGCCAAAGATTTTCTCAACGCAGTTATTTGTAACGATGGCGATGCTGAAATCCAGAGATTGATGGAATCAGAGACTTTTACCTCGGATAAAACCTCTCACCTCTTTATAGCTGCCCAGAGCGGCATATTAAGCTCAACGAAATTGCTATCAGATGGTGCTAAGATCCAGGAAACAAATGCTAGTGGGAGAACGGCCATGCACTTTGCCGTTCTCGGAGGAAATATAGATGTCGTCTCGCACCTCCAGCAAATAGGGGTTTCTGTAGACCAGAAAGATGCTACCGGAGAAACCCCGTTGCTTCTGGCTACTAAAGTTGGGAACCTCGAACTAGCGAAACTCCTTATAGCATCTGGTGCGGACTGTACGATTGAGGATAGCAACAAAAAGGTCCCATTAGAATACGCGATAATTCGACTTCAGCTCCAAACAGCTAGCGAAGCAAACCTCCAGGTACTTGATGCCTTTTTGGGCATCGAATATAGTCCCAGTCGACTTTCTAGTATTCTCCGGACAGCATCAACCTCTGGGAACATACTTATCTTTCAAAAATTGCTTGAAGCCTGGAAAAGCCAGGTAGATAACGTCATCAGTATGCAAGATGATGAGGGACGCACTGTACTGCATCTTGCCGCATCTACCGGACAAAAGATAATCGTTGAGACACTCCTCAAAACGACAATTGATTTGGGGATTCGAGATAATTCTGGATTTTTGCCACAACATTGGGCGGCGAAGCATGGGCATCTTGAAGTTCTTAAAATATTGCCGGATTGCCTCGAAAACGATGACTGGCCTCTTCTCTATCTAGCATCGGAGGCAGGCCAGTTTCTAGTGGTGCAGTATCTACTTTCCCAGAAATTTCACTCACCAAATACACGTGGTGAAGACAAGGAGCGAAGTCCACTCATAATTGCCACCATCCAGGGCCATGCCGAGATCCTCAAACTACTGCTTGCATCTGGTGGAGATCCAGATACCGATGGGAAAGACCGACGAACCCCATTGCATGAAGCAGTTGAGAAAGGCTACATGGAAGTCTGCAGAAATCTCATTAACGCTAAAGCTGATGTGAATGCACGAGATATACAACGACGAACCCCTCTTCATATTGCTACAGCCGCAGGAAATAGCAGCATAGTTGAACTACTACTTGAGTCAGGAGCGGATTCAAATGTCACCAATAGGAAGCAGAGCACACCACTTCATTTAGGTATCAAACACAGCGAAATAGTCAGACTTCTTCTAAAACACGGTGCGGATATGGAAGCGAAAAACTCAATCCAGCGTACACCATTGATGTTAGCGTGCGCCTCCGGTTACGATATTTCTGTCGAAGTCCTCCTTCAAAATGGTGCCGCTATAAACGAGGTCGATGAAACAGGTTTTACTGCATTATTCCTCGCGGCTAAAGAAGGTCATTTAAAAATAGTGGAAATGTTTTCTAAAATACCTGAAAGCTTGCCAATAGCACTCAGAAAGGCGATCCGGGTTGATGATACCGAGACTTTTCGGACCATTTTAGATCTGATTCCAGCTCCGAAGGATATCCTCGAAATGAAAAATTTCAACTGCCCGCTACTGGTTGACGCTATATTTGACTGTCGCTGGGATATTGTCGATATTATTCTCGCCATCGCTATACCAGATAATAGTAGTGCATTAGACTACACGGACGGTTTTCAACAAACTCCACTATTTATAGCAGTACACATGGGTTCTCCAAGAGTTGTTAAAACATTGCTTGACGCGAAAGCCAATCCTGAGCTAGGCGATGAAGCCCAATCGACCCCATTGCACGCGTCTGCGAATAGATACGAGATGGCCCAATTACTCCTCTCCTACAATGCGAATATAAATTGTCAGCAGAAGAATAAATACACACCATTAATGTTAGCAGTATCGTGGGGTGCTGCAGATACGACAGAAATGTTTTTAGCCAACAACGCCGATACAGAAATCGCAAATACAAAAGGCGAAACTGCTTTACATATAGCAGCCAGGCAAGGGAATACTGCAATCCTAAAGCTTCTTCTACAAAAGGGGGCAGATGTTGCAAAGCGGACCGTCAGGAACAAGACGGCCCTACATCTAACACTAAAATCTGGCGTCCCAGATGCTGTACGCCTTCTCTTAGATAATGGTGCTAACTTAGAGGACTACGCCTCAAAACGGAAAACATCCCTGTACTTTGCCGCTGCTGGGGGCGAAGAAGTTTTAAAAGTGGTTTTGGAAGCTGGGAAAGAACGTGGTCCTGAACTCTGGACACACCAGCAAATAGAGGACGCCTTGCTATCGGCCTGCGGAAATGTCAAAATTGAGAGCATCAAAATCCTGCTCAACGAACACCCATGGCTATCAGCTAACAATAATTTGGACGAGTGTTCCGTTAGATTGATACCACGCAAAATTGAGGCGGAAACAGATCTACCATTCAAGCTTTTAGACCTAGGTCTTGACCCATTCAAACGATGGGGAGAAAAAAACGTGTCATCGTTTGAACTTGCGGTGGTGTCTGCACATGAAATTCGGAATCAATTCTTGAAGGCTTGCATTTCAAGGGTAGGAGAAGACCTATCATCATTTGGTAATGGATTTCGCGTTTTACGAAATGCCATAGAGCTCAAATCTGAAGAAATGTGGGAAAAATTTAAAAGGCTGCAAGGAGAAGCATCTCGGGTCGTTGATGATGACAATTGGACCCTAGATCACCATCTTTTGCAGGCTGGGGACACCTTTCCGATCAAACCGCCAAAAATTCCGGGCCAAGTTTCCCAAGGTCCCAAAACTTGGACCATGCCATATCTATGGAGAAGATGGAGTTTAGATCAAGATCTTGATTCCAGATTCGAGTTTGAGAACGACTGCACTGAGATTGCATTCAAATGTGAGTACTATTCGGGTTAGGTTAAGCTCAGCTCTCTAATAGATATTTTTTAGTGAGGGCTATATGGGATTCTGGTGGGAACCGTACCTGGGATGAAGTCTCTATTCGTTCCGACCATCCGTTCCCTCCAAGAGGTATGGGGAGAAACTATTTTGAGATTGAGATTCAGAAACCACGACCATGTGATATCATTCCACTTCCACTTCCATATGAAGAACAATATGAGCTGAGGGTATATGTGGGCTTCTGTGGAGAGTTTTCATTTCTTGCAAATGCAGCTTGTGGGTGGAAGATATGGTCAGTTGGGTACCACGGTGATGATGCGAAAATATATACAAGATCTCCTAGCGGCAAGCTAGTTCATGACACAGATGACAAGTACAAATATGGCTTCGGAAATATAGTCGGTTGTGGGATCAATCACGAGAAAGGGGAATATTTTTTCACTCTAGATGGGAAAGTTGTAGGTTCGTACATCTAGCTTGAGATATCGAACGTGTATCGGATTATAGATACTGACTAAAGTACAATATAGCGACTTTCGAAGATGATATGATATTCAGAAAGATGTACCCCGTCGTTGGCCATGTCGGCCAACCTTGCAAAATCCGAGTCAATTTCGGCGACAGAAGTTTTGCGTGGGAGGAAGGCAATACATGAATTTATCCCGCTGAGCTGACGCATTCCAAAAGAGATAGCTCCAGTATCTTGCCAGTAGGCGTGTGCACACTAGATCAGCCAAGCAAAACGTACTTCAACGCCTGATCCTTTTCGAATTTTCATAGTTCCAATTGTTGCATTATGAGATCCTGTGTGTTGTGGCACGCATAGCCACTTCGTCCATCATTATTGTCATATTTCGGTACTGTAAATAATCCAAAGTATGCATACATCTTTTTTTTTCTCTCTTTCACTCTCACTCCCTTTCCCCGGAATTTGCTTCTTTTGCTTGTCTACTTCTCTCGTAAATACTAATTTGCTTCATGATACACCCCCAATATCGTGTATGACTTATATCGATAGCTCCTTCACTTTTGTGAACATGTTATTCTTTAACACCATCAAAGTACTCATGCTATTCGCTTCCAGTCACTTAAATTACCTAATTTGTCTGCCGTTTTCGGTTTATAATCAGAAATCAATTGCCTATAGGACTGTTCTCTTGTGATTCCAGAGGTGGCAACCTTCACTATCCCTCGTATAACAAGACTAAATATCCAAGGAATTAAGAATTTTAATCGCAATAAGCAGCGTAAGTGGTACTTTATTCACTTTCGATTAATACCTGGACATTTACTCGTTACTATATATAGCTCCCCGAACTTAACTACCTTAGGGTAGAACTAGACCCCACACCATGCTTCCAGATTTGGAGGAATGTCTAAAGACTTGCCAGCCCGAGCAACATCCGGACACACAACCACCGATAGATGATATCCTAGCAGAAGCTAAATTATTAGGTTAGCTGGAAAATCGACTGGGACTCACCTGTTTGGTCAACCGTATGTTTTCCACAACCCTACCTGTGTCCGAAAGAAATACGCATATTCATACTAACATTAACATCTCGATAGGACGGTCCTTCTCAAACCATACTGACTAAAGCTCACATTTATGCTGTCCCATTCTATACTTTGGCGTTGCGTATTAAACAATACTTACCTATAGCGTCGTGTTCTCGAACCTGCTCCTGGGCTGCCAGACCCGAAAGAACCCTTTCCATTTTTGGAAATATGCCTCGAAATGTATGCAAATACTGCGTAACAACGGAACATACAGGGACATATCGATGGGATTAGGCCGGGAAGAGAGATTGCAGAATTTTATCAAACAGTAGTAGTGTTATGCAATAAGATGTCGATTTCATGGCACCTCGTTGGCCTTTGGTATGTTTTTCACGCATTCAAATTACAATTTAGACACATATGATACTGAGGCCTTGTTGGAAATATATAGCTTGGGCGTTGTAAGTGTATGTTAGTATCGTCAATGTTAATAAAGATTGCATCGCATCGATGATTTGGTCGTTGTGGAAACGGCTAGACGCAAGAGATAATCCGTTATCTAGACCATGTGTATGAGAATGATCATATGTCCATGATTATTGATATCGAAAACTTTGTTAATTTATATCTCTTGAAATGTTTTATACTATGGCTTTTATAGTACACATTCATATTTATTACAAACGTCCAGCGGATTTTACCGTTCTCGACTAGATTTTATCTTTTTATTGTTAAAAGGAAAAAGGAAACACCATTTACCCCCACAGTCTATAAAACTCAACAAAAACTCCAAAATTCAAAGCTTTTTCCAAATTATTAGATGTAAAATATTACCTTCCCAGTATTGACAGTGACCTCCAGGTTGAATTTTTAGTTGGTCTTGCCATCCATGAGAATCTCCAAGAACCCAGCCCATTCAGCTCCCAACCCCTCCCACTGATAATCATACCCTCCAGTAACACCATTCTCAACCGCCACGTTCCCACCACCCGTCAAATCCCAATCCATAGCCGCAGCACTCGTCCCACCACCATTGCCTCCGCCACTACCACTCAAATCTCCACTGAACCATTCTCCAAGCTCGTTTACCGCAAAATCACTCATGCCAGCCCAAGAATTACTACTACTATGCGGCGAATTATCGTTCGGTGTACCATTATAACTCCCCCCAGCCCCATTGGAGCTCTGCACGTGGATCTTTTCATACCCACTAGGCGGAGAAGCACCGCCAAACTCCCCTTCACCTTCAATGGTGCTCTGCCTTCTACTCATCTTTTCGCCTGCCCCGTTGGGACCTGGGGCGTTACCAGAAGAAGGACCAATAGCTGTGATTTTCCGTTTAACAGACGTGGGACTTTTGGCGCTGTCGCTGTTGACCCGCCGTAGGACTTCGCGACAGAGAACCTCGAAAGTGCGAACATATTTTAGACCGCTGCCGTCATCTATCAGGGGCTTTGCCATGAGTTCTAACGTTCGCTGACACGTTCGCAACATTTCCTTTTGTTCTTGTAATAATGCTGCGTCGTTGGCACGGGTTGTTTGAATGGACGGGAGGATGATATCGCTTTGTTCGTCCCGTGTTCGTTGTTGGGTTAGTAGGAGACAGTATAGGACGCTTATACCGGCGACGAAGACACGATATAGACGACCGCGAGCGGGTTCGATATCACCCATTGCTGAATCTTTCTGGTATAGTTTGATAATTCTAGTAGCAGTCATAAAACAGATATCTAGTAGATCGCTGGGAGGGTGGCCAGTTGGACGGGGTATAAGGTCGATGATGGCTCGGACCAGCGTGAGCTTCTCTTGGAAGAAATGAAGGTCAAACCAATCTTGGCTGACGTATGCTCGACTCATCGGAACGGCGGAGACGGGCGGAGTGGTAGGAGCGGTGATGCGCCATTCTTCGAGTTCGGTTACGAAATCTTCGAAAAAAGTATACATTTTCCCTGGTGCGAGGACGTCGGCGATGTGATCTTTCGGTTGGTGGAGGAAACGACCAAATAGTGCGACGTTCATGCTGGAAGTGATCTTTTTAAGTTTGATGTTGTGGATGAAGAATGCGAGTTCGGATTTGATATTGCCTGTATGCTTAGGCTTGTAGTGGGACATGAAGGTAGGGAGGTCTTCCGCTACACCGATTAGCTTTTCGTCGTCAACATCTTCAGGCAGGTCGACTTTAATATCTTCGTCTGCGATGCCGAAAGGACGGCCGAGAGTTTGGGAGGCGTGGCGGTCGAGAGAATAGCATTGCCAGAATAGACGGCGACGGATCTGTTCTTCAAAGGCCGGCATAGAGGGGGTGAATTTGCTACGAGGAGGGTTGAGGTGCATTTCATTTTCAACGCATATACGCAGACAGAGGTTTGAAATGTACCACAGACTTAGACCTGTCGTACAGAAGAAACCGAGACGGGCAATGAACAATAAATTGGTGACGCCATCGACACCGTGCAGACGGGGAATGCCGTCAATGTAAAACATGGCATTGGCGTAGAATTTCATGGGGTTCACGGTATCCTTCTCTCCTTGGCGAAAATGCCATACGGAAGCAATGGCGAAAACCATGTAGGCGCGGAAATGGTCTTGGGAGGAGAGTGGGCGGGCATTGCGAATGCCAAGAAGCGATTCGCAAACTCGGACAATCTCCGAACGAGCAATGAATGGATGCTTGGGTTGCGCCTTTTCGAGGTATGTACGAAGAAGTTGGAGGCCGAGCTCCCTTGGGGGTGGATTGGGAGGAGTGGACCTTTGCTGACTGAAGCTAGATTTTCCGGGTTGAGGTTTTGAGGAGGATTTCTTCTTGGAGGAGAGTAACGAGCGAAGGAGATTGATGTCGCTGTGGCGCGTCCTTATCGCGGCTAGTATCGAGTTGATGAAACTACAAACATGAAAGATAAGTTGAATATTCACAAGATATGGAAGAAGAGAGACCCACTTGATACCACTCCCTTCACCGATGAATCGAGCCTCGCGGTCATTGGCATCCTTGTCTTTCTGATTGATTCGTTGGATACCAGGGCCAGCGGGTGCATCGGCGCCAGGTCGAGATATTCCAGCTTTGGGCGAACCCTGTAGAAGAGAATCGTCTTGAAGGGTTGCGTCATCGAGGCTAGTGACCCGAGAGATGCTTTGCATGTAAGATTGGAGCTGTGAAATCCGATCCTCAAGCGACTCTACGTATCTATACCACAACCCGTCGCAGTCAGCACAAATTCGTAACTAAGATAGAATAAAGAGAAAGGCTAGACAGACCCTCTGTGGTACTCTTGATGGCTCGTAGGGTTGGCGATGGTGCAGGCTTCGTTGGCCTTTTTGCAAGCCGTGCATTGTGGCGAAAGAGCGTCGCACTAGAAGAACAAAGAGTCAGCACATGCGATAAATAGTATCATCACAAGCTACCAAGGACGAAAAGTATGGATACGGACTTTGATCTTCTTGCTTCGACATCTTTGGCAGGCGGGCTGCTTGTAGAGCAAGGGAGCGGCAGGGGAATCGGAACCGTTTTCAGACTTTGCAGGACCACGCTGAGGTTCTTCGGAGACGGGACGGGAGGATTGGGACCTGCTGGCGACAGGTGTGAACTTGCCAGCGGTCGATGAGGTAGTATTGGTGGTGGGATCAGGCGACTGGGACAGGCCGTCCTGCTTTTGGCGTTTCGAGGGGCGCTCAAAGTGGTCCTCCATTGAGTATATCTATATCTATCTATGTATATCGGAGAGGACCGTAGACGATGGCTTATCAAAGGGAAAGATCGAACGGATGAGGTTTGAATGAGAGCAGTCGAATGGGAAGGTCGAATAGGGACGTTGGAAGGGACGAAAGCAGAGCGATGCGGAGCGAAGTGAGCTTCGGCGATGTGCCGGGCGATTCAGAAATTTGGATGGCGACAGCAACAACACAAAACAGATGAACGGGCACACGAGCAATCAGGTCAAATCAAATCAATCGAGACGTTAACGACAATGATATCAACCGACATAACATGCAGGCTGAAGCATGGCAAGCAGGCTGATTTCCAGCTGACTCACTTCCACCCCCGGGACAGAAGGGAAGCAGACGAGCAAGAAGAAGAAAGAAGGGGGCAACGAAGGAGAAGGGGATTCGTTGGCGAGACGGGGTTCCAGCTTGCGACTGCGGTCCTGGACTGGCCGAGATGTCCTTCCGAGCTCTCCTTGGAACGACTCGCACGAGACCTGTGTGCTCTCGCTTCCCCAAAATTGGAACCCCGAAAATACCGTTCGAGATGAGATTTGCAAGAATGCGCCACGGTGGTCAGGCACCGGTTCGCAACCAATCGCTGCTTGATCAGACGGTTAATCGGGGGCGAAATGGGGGTCCGGTTCAGGTGGAAACTTTTGCTTCTCCGCAATATTCGAAAGGAAAAATGGGGGTCACCTATGTGCGCTTCGAAGTGCTCAGGGAACATTCGCTCGCTCATTCTCCAAGCTGAAGCGGCTATATGGCGACCATTTTAAGGCCAGGTTGTTGGAGAGAGATGACCCCCGTGACCAAGGAAAAAATTTAGAAAACCAAGGTTCCTATGAAATCCGGGGAAACCGAAAGAGATCAGAAGAGCTCTTCGAATTGAAGAAAAAATTCAAATTCAGGAGAAATGTCCAACCGAATTACATACATGGGAAGCAAAAGAGTGGGATAGGATGCAAATGCAACGTTCTCTTACTTGACAAAAAGCATTCTACTATGTTCTTTCTTATTCTGTCTATTCTCGTTCTTCGTCTCCTCATCTCTATATCCTGCATCAAACATGGATTTTTCTGGAGAAGGCCAGGGTGATTAGAAGGACATCGTGTCCATGTGTACGTCTCCATCATGCAAGAGCTAGCAAAGAAACAGAAATTTCTGGGGAATTATCCGGAATGCATTTCAGTCTTCAGATCCAAACGTCGAACAGAAGAAAAGCTTGCCAACCAAGTGGGCAAATAAAGCTGGAGGAAACGAATAAGCTCAAGAACCCTGCGCGCATCATGCTAGCTGGAAATTTCGTCTCGAGCTAGCTGCAGCCCGACACATGATCTTCCACTCGAACGTCTTAGCTTGGTTCCTGGGGGGCGCTGTTTCCATTGCTCAGGCTCGAGACAGAAAGCTACTGCATGCAGGTAACGGTCTGGACTATCACCTTTCAAAGCTTTTCTGGCGTTTGCAATTGCCTATTTTGAACGGAAGCAGGGTCCATTTCCCATTAACAATCCCCATTTCTAATCATTTCAAAGAAAAGGAAGAAAAATACTTCATCAACGGCGAAGTATGGCTTCGTGTAATTTTGATCACAAGGTCTCTTTTTTGAAAGTTGAATTCGACCGGCTAACGGCGGAAACTGGCCTCTTTTAAGGCATCGATGGATTCTTCAATCGATCCATCATGCATGAGAATTATGTGAAGATGCATCTTTCGTGAAGAAGTATCCTTGATCGTGATGGTGCCAGATAGTTTGAAGATGATGATTAGAGTGATAGTGATGAGAAATTGACAACGAAGCGACCTCGTGTGTGATGTCGAAATTGATCCATCATAATATTATTGCTATCCTTCTTAATGAAGGTTCAATTTTTCCGCTTCTTCGAATTGGAAGAAGTAGAAGAAACAGCCGACGAAGACAGCCGGTCGTGGGTCTCATTGGCCTCCTTCCAGAACTTGACTTGGGCCTCGAGCGATAGATCCGTCTCGAGCTCCAACAGCTTCAACTGCCACGCACCGTGATAGAGTTCCAGCTGTCCCTTGACCTTGACGGTAGAATGCAGCTTGGGCACATTCTTGACTCCGTTGACGGTGTTTGTCGTCGCATGTCTCTGCGCCACGGCATTCATGGTCTGTCCGCTACCGTCGTCGATGGTGAAGACCATCCTGCGTTCCTGCTCTTCAACACCGATGACGGTGCCCACGATGTAGACCCAGCGGATGGGATGTTGGCCGTCGTAGAAGAAGATGGACTCGGGAGCGTACTCATTGTAGCTCGCCAGAGAGGCCGTGATGTCGGCCAGGTGTAACTTGACCCATTTCTTGTACGTCTCCGCCCGGTTGACCTGTCGACGGCGGGGTGGGTCCATTCTGATATGCTTTCAATCGAATCAATCAATCTTTGAATCAATAATCTTCCGTAGCCAATCACCTAGTCGCTTGCAATCACTCACACTCGAATCACTTCAATCACTCGATCCTTTAACTCTTTTGAGCAGAAAAGAAGAAAAGAAAGGAGAGCGAGCTGTCTGTTTTCCAAGCAGGGCGCGTGGGTAGTAAGAATAGTCGAATGGGGGCAAGCTGTTTATATTCGAAGGTTGGTCGCAGCTGTTAAATTTCTTTCGGTCGTTTTCCGACGCTACTTTCCAAATCCACCAAACCTTTCAACCCATCGTCTGCCCTTCCCTCCGACTTCCACCGACACCATCCCCGCTCGACCTTCCGAATAATTATATATCCGCACAATCCTCTTTCAAAAAGCCATGACAGAGGACAAGGCCGCTTTGGCTGCTGCTGCTGCTGCTGCTGCTGCCGCTGCTGGCGGTGGTGGGAATGGCTCCAAGGGCGCTGGTCAGCTCATGCAAGATGCCCTCTCAAATGGCAAGGGCGAGATGCCCATCGCCTGCGAACGATGCCGACGAAGAAAGCAGAAGGTAGTCTCTCTCTTTTTCTTGGTCTTTCACATGATAATATTCGCACCCTTGTTCTCATCGATCGTCTTTAACCGTATGCTGATATATATATATATATGTATGTGTGGCCTCGTAGTGCGATCGAAAGCTTCCTTCCTGCTCCAACTGCGCAAAGTCCGGCCATCAGTGCAATGTCCCCGATGTCACAGACCGTCGACGAGCCGCCGGCGCCCAGTCCGCCCGTCTACCGAAAGGATACATTGAACAGCTCGAGGCCCAGGTCCGCTTTCTTGAGAGCAGCATCCAGGAGAAACTCGCCTCTCTCCGTGAACAGCACGGTACACCTGAGTCCCAACCATCCTCCAAACGCCTCAAACTCGATCCCGACAACCAAGCCACATGGCAGGACCGATATATGCAAGGCCGGATGGAACTCGACGGCGAGGAGAATCTCTTAATGCTCAGCGCTACCGCTTCCATGACCCACGCCTCCGCCGTGAACGCTCAGATGGAACTTCCCGCTCCAGCCATCCACCATGATGTATCAACTTTACCGACAATGTCCATACTCTCCCTCAGCAACATTGGTGATTCCAACGAATCCGGCCCTTTCACCTTTTCAAAGGTTCTCAGCAGCATTATTCGCAGCGATGGCCGCAATCCAGCCCTATCCACACGAATAAATCCCTTCTTCACCGATCTCGCTGACGCCATACCCCATGTCCTTCCCGATATGGCCAGCCAACTCTCTGGCTCAACCGGCAGGAAACACATGGACAAATACTTTCGAATGGTTCAATTCCGATATCGCGTTCTTGATCGCAAAGACACGGAGGAGTATTACGAGAATTGGGTCAACCGACAATCCAAACAAACCACTCGCGCCGAATCCGTCTCTTCTGCCCGATCAGCCCTTCAGGAGGATGCCAATACCATCGCTACTCCCAGCACTACTGGCGGTGCCAATAGCCAGGCAGTCACAGGCGACACACCCGGCCCGACTAATCCGGATTCACCTATCAAGAACTTTATAATATATATGGTCCTAGCCATTGGTATAACCTTGGACGAAGACTCTGCCTCCCATTCCGCCTTCTTTAGCAATCATTTCCTATTCGCAGCCATTCGCCACTTCGAAGCCGTTCTTGAAGGCTCAGAAGGCTCGAACGTCGGCACCGATGATCCGATAGATACTATCAGGGCGCTTTTGCTCCTCGCAATATACAGTCTCTATAGCCCTTCGGCGGGTCCGACATGGCATTTTATCGGTCTAGCTATTCGAAAAGCAATATGCCTAGGCTATCACATGGATATGGTACAAGGTGAAGATGGCGGGCCGGTCGACGAACGTGTACAAGAAGAACGTAGATGGGTGTTTTGGACAGCATATGTGCTGGACAGGTGTATTTGCCAGGCTCTAGATCGTCCTTTCAGCATCCAGGATACTGATGTCACCGCTAAGGTACCGCCCTCCAAAAATCAAAATTGTATACTCTAATACTAATCAAACAACTAATAGCTACCCACATTGTCTAAAGAAAACCCTCTTGACGTCTTTGCCCTCCATTTCATACGCTACAACCTCATTCGCACAGATTTCATGACCAGTCCGAACAAGAACTTTACATATCACCAAACCAATCTTCTCTCGTGGCGGCAATCGTTCCCCGTATTCCCACCGTCAATAGACCAACCGCTTCGCGATACTATACGAGATTACTTTGACGGTCTATACTACGGGGCTCTCTTACTCCTAGTTAAGCCAAACGATGAATACCGTCCAGTCGATGTGCCGCCGAATCACACAGCAAGCTCGATGCAAGCATCGCAAGAACTTCGAAAACTCAGTCATATCGCCTTTGCTAGTATTTATGTTCTTCGAAGTGCGGCAAAAAGGGTCGAACTCAGTAGCTTCATCAGTTGGCTCATCGGGTATAGGGTGTTCAAGGCTGGTCTGGTTTTCTTGAGAAGTGTTCTTATACTCAGCTCGTTCAGGCGACGTTACTGTACCGTCGAACAAGGTATGCCTCTCTTTCTTATTATTTTAAAACCCTCACGCTAATCGATCGGTGGATAGTATCTTCTGATCTAGGTTCAGCAATGGACGTTCTCACCGCCGTCGGGTCCAAATTTGACGATTTGAAGCGATATCGTACCGTATTCCGTATTTTGAAACGAGCGTTCGAAAAGTTTCTGGAAGCTGAAAAGATGGGTCTTCGTCCACCCACATTCTCCAGCAGTGATATCGACTTTTCAGTCGTCAATATCGGAACGCTCAAGAGTCTGTTAGAAGAGGTGGTGGCAATGTTGGAGGAAATGAGCACGATAAACCCTTCCGAACGGCCAAACGCGGGAGGAATGGTATGGAATAATAGCAACGAAGGTATGAATGGTATGCCTGGCGCGGGAAGAGGGGTTAACCATAATAAACCCTACGGGAACGGTGCGCTCATGACGCCGCCGTTAACTGCACCCTCCGGAAACCTGCAGAATGGAATCAGAGGCGGTAGCGCGCCTGCTGCCACTCCTGCTTCGAATGGGGGGAATACGTTCCCCCATCACAATGGCGGCCCGAATGCTCCCAATCATCCTCCAACGTTATCGCCCAAGCATAAAAGGGATGGTAGTACCGGTAGCGTACGTAATCCACAACCTTCAGGAATCATGGGGATGACAGATCCGACGGCTGTAAGCGTCAAGTGGGGGAGCAGTGGGGCGGATATGATGTCTGCTGCTGCTGGTGGAACTGGTTGGAATGGCGGGATGATGGGGATGGGGATGGGGAGAATGGTCGGGGGTTACAATGCACCCTCTTCGGAGATGGATATGGCAGATAAAGATTTATACGAGATTTTGTTTGGGAGCAGTGGGACGATGGGTGTTTAAGACGCCCGATAATACAGCAATTGAAGGGAATGGAATGCTTATGTCCGGCTCTTTCATAAACGTGCTTTTTGAACGAAAAGTATCACTGCATAATTCCGTAATTTAATTCATTTTATTGGGGTTTGGAGTTCTCTTGGGATTTTGAAAATATAGAGTGTGGTATATCGAGACATATATACCTAGAAGCCGAAATAAATAATTTATTCGTCTAACAAACAAAACTTCTCGTGGATATACATGGACGCTTAAACCCTTTGAGATTACTAATATTAAAACCTGAAGCCGAGATGCTAAAATACATATGATACAAAATCAAAAATACTACCAAATAGATATATATATACGCCTAAGCACCGGGATAGAACAAGGGCCAGCTACTCCACATTGCACCCCAAAAGTCATCACCACCGCCTCCATCCAACAGATCGAACCCCATACTCGGCGGTAATCCCATCTCCACAGGGTTCATACCCTGCATCGCACCACCGCTTCCACCGGGACTCCCATACTCGCCGCCCATCCCTCCCGTAGGCGCCATCCCCATCCTCCCACTACTCTTATCAGCCTCATATTTTCTCTTCAATCCCTGCAAACCGTGATTCGGCGTGTACCACTCCCCATTACCACCAGCACTGCTTCCACTCCCCGTCGGCGGTGTCGGCGTCATGATACTAATACTTGTGCTCCTCGTCCTCGCCGTCTGCTCCATAACCCCACTGATAATACTCCCCCCTGTACTCCCCGACCCAGCACTGATAGACCCTACTGTCGCACTGCCCGGCGTCGCACTAACCGCATCCCTCACGGCATCTTCAATCTCCTCCTCCCGTTTAACCATAGCGAGATACCACTCCTTCATGGTGCCAAACATCCATATCCCGAAATCATAAATATCAGGGCCAACTGTTTCCTCCACCCCGTTCGCACGATATCGCTCTCTATCCTCCTCCTTTATATCCTTCTGGGGTGAATGCAACAGCTTGCACAACTCGACGAGTCGGTCAAGGTATACATCCATCCTCACCGCCGCGCGAACAACAGAGGTATCCCATCCGTCGACATTAGTAGGCGAGGGTATAAACGCGATGCCAGGTTTGGCCGATTCCGGGGACGGGGAACGACGTGATCCTGCTTCTCGTCGTCGAATCATACGTTCCCGTTCTTCGCGGATAGCCTGCTCTATTATCGCCGGATGGGGCTTCAACATTGTAGATTTATCGTTGGAGTACTGTATTATTGTGTTCTCCTTGATGTTACACAGATCGACGGGTTCGGTTCCGCCTAGGGCGAGTTTGGAAAGTACGACGAGGGCGTACGACATGGACATCCAACTTGAGGCGGAGAGTTTCCCGTAGGTGTGCGGGTCACGGGTAGTGACGCATTCGAGGTATTTTTTTGTGTAGGAGAGGCAGTCGGAGAGGATGTTAATGCGTTCGGCGGTGAATTCGAGAGAGTTTGTTGGGGCGTAGGGGGAGGTTGAAGGGGGTGGCGGGGTCATGTGTAGGCCGATTTCGTGGAGGTACATTCCCATGGCGGGGAAAGCAGTGTACACAGCGTCATCTATATGTATTATATCTTGTTAGAAGTGGCTGGATAGTGGGCTAGGAGAGGGGTACCATACAAGAAGGGTGTCTTGGGTCCAGGAATTGCATTTCTCGCTCCAGATCTTTCAATTGCGAGTTGAAGGCTTTGAGGCTCATTTGGATGCGTAGTATGTCTTGTTTGCCGGCGACCTCTAGGTCGTGATACTTAAATGTCTCGCAGACATCTTCTTGGAATTTCTGGAGTTTGAGCAACATGACCATATACTTGTCTGACTCGAACTCCGGGTTGACTTCGAAGGATTGTTGGCATCTTCTCATAAAACTGCTATAATGCAGCGGTATCCGTTTTCGAAAAGCAATAGATATTCTAATTATCACGTTAGCATTGTTGTATGCATTATACGATGCCTAAGGGTGGGCCTACGAGTTTGTGAGCCACCAGCAGCCCAGGAACGTTCTTCTAATTTCTTTACTCCTCAGTTCCCTCAATTCAACCTTCTCGGGAGACTCTACAATCTCTGTCCCATTCTCAGAATACCCCGGACTCGCCATGTTGGTATCCGAGGACATCCCCGCTCCGATCTGGTTTTTGTCCCTGTTCGGTTTCTGGTCGTAGCCCAGTTCAGTCACTAAGCTGATCATAAGATGCATCAACTGTAGAAATATCTGCGTTTTCGGCGAGAAATGGCATTGAAACCACGCAAGATAAATCAGCCCGGCCTGTAACAACTCTAACCGCTTCTCTCCGAGGACGAGGATCTTTTCGCTGAAAACTTTTCTGAAATCTCGTTCCAGAGCAACTTGTACCCGTTTATTCCTCCCGCTAGCCGTGGTCATCATGGCCATCAACAGTATGGGTTTACTCGCACGTAATGAGGCAATATTTTCATCTGGTGGTAGGATATAAAATGGGAAATGGGTGGCCATATCCGTAAAGATGGTCAGACTTTCGGCCGCTTCCGCTTCGGTTAAAAGATTTCGCCCAATGACGTCTTCAAGAGGAATTTTGCTAGGAGGCGGCATTATGAAGGAATTGCTATCCCGTCCTGACGATGGTTGTCTTTGGCGCTGTCTGCCCGCTTCTTGTTCTTGACGTTTTCTCTCCGCTTCATCAGCCTCGGCTTTGAGAGTGCTCGGGCAGACTGCGCTGGCAAAGTCGAACATTTGAGTATCTTTACTAGCTGATTTATTCGCAGATTCGCCATCTCCGCTTAAGCCGTAGAGACGGGAGAGAGTGGGCGCTAGATTCGCCAGTCCAATCGCAGCCTGCTCTTGGTCTGAGAGGTTTGCGGCGGATGCATCGCTATTATTTGTATTGGGCGAAATGGATTTGGCGCCTGTGAGGAGAGCGACAAGACCATCCAACTTCTTTTCCATTTCCGCCACCCTTCTATAAAAAATGTTAATTTCTATCCCGACAAATGCATAACTTATTTTGTAAACGGAAAAAATGCCGTAAATACTTACGCTTTTGAAGTACCCTTGCCCCTTACGGGTCTGGGTGTAGGTTCTTCGACGATACATCTCTTGTTGTCCCGTTGGCATCTGATATTAGACTCTCGTATTAGTTTTCTGATACTAAAAGTGCACGTATATTTCGTGTGCACATTATCACATAGTTTGCACAACATGATGACATATAAAAATTAAAAATTAACCGCAAAGACGGTGGAATGGTTTTTATAAAGTGATGCCAAGAGTTTGTGTGTAGGTTAAATGTGTGCTTCGGTCTAACCGTAGACGTCTACAGTCGAGGTCCCGCCGTTGGATATATAACCGGAGTTAAATGGCTTAAATTCGAAAACCAAAAAAAAAAAAAGAGTGGGTATGAATCGGGATGGATGGGTTGTAAATGTATTGGTAAGAACTAGCGGGCGTTATATTGTCATACATACTTTGCGCAAATCCCAGCAACGGTGCCCGGCCGGCAGGCGATTTTCTTTGTCTTACAGTTCGTGCATGCGCGGGCTTTGGTGTTCCTGGGCCCAGCGGTTGGGGTGACTGATGGAGCTTGCTGCTGCTGCGGTGGCGGCGAACGAAGTTGTTGTTGTCCGCCTGCGGCAGAGGAGCTCGAACTTGGACTGGGCGTTCTTTGGTCATGTTGCGGGCGATACGAGTGGATGGGTGGTAAAGCCGTACCGCCGGATGAGCCGGAGTTTGAGTTCATGGTGGTTAATTCGTTTTTTGTTCTACCTTCCAGAATTTCGGTTTTTCGAGCACGCACTTTCGTGAAAAAGGGTGTGGGATTATTCTCGGTGGGCAAAAGATGCTCGCGCGGCCGAGGTTACGTTAGGCTAGCGAAAGTGAGCCGTAACGAGCTTCCGGTTGAGAAATATTTCAGTTTGGTATCAGTGGAGATGGGTGAACGCTGCAGGTGAATTGGCGATATTGATGTTGCAAGGGCCGAATGCAGAGCTTCAGAATCCAAGATCGCGGAAAGATTGAGAAGGAGACCAAAATGACCTCCGTTCGGACCGAGAAATCTTCAAATAAAAAGGTTTCTCCACCAAGACACAAAGTCTGTCCTCGGAACGAGATTCGCTTGGAAAGTGAAAATTCTTAGATTGCGTACCCGGTGAGGGAGAGCTGTCGAGTGTGATATCAATCGAAATGATGACCTCCTGGGTAAAATCTCAGCTAAGAAGTTGATATCTTTGCAAAAGAGAGTCGATGCTTCATCTCCAGACGGTCAAAACGGGCCTGCTGACAAAGCGGTAAGAGAAGCCGTGAGAATCTCCGGCTTCCGTTTTCGAAGTTTTCTTCGCGGTCATCTCACGGTATTGTCTCTTGTTTGGCTTTTCTTCCCTGCCGGGGCTTCGGTAATCATTTAAACTCCGCCCCCAAACCCCTTCATCTTATTGGCCGTGTGAGAATGCGGACCCATCTGCTTCCGGACGCCGTTCTCATCCGACGCACTTGGCCTTGCCATGGCGAGTCGCTATCCTCTGCTTAGAAATCCGCGAATAGGCAAACGCGTCGCTCTCACTGCAGAGCTGCTTCGACTGGCATTTAAATGCGTGTAAGCTCCTTAGCGGTGCAACGGGTCACCCAATATTGATTACATTTGCCGGTGGAAGTAATTTACGGATCATTCGTGGATATGATCGGAGGTTTATAACGTTAGCGTGTATCTACAATACCGTATCGTATCGACACCAGTCGGGCATCAGGTGGAGCTGGCTGCGCATTGCATTATCAAAACGATCCGGCGAGAGACAGATGAACCCTTCGTCGCCACCGACTTACCAAGCCAATATAGAATCTCCAAGAATGCAGCATAACTCTGAATATGAGAAAACGAGGAGCTTGATGGTCTTGATCAACTGTGGAAGCGGAGATATCATAAGTCCGACGGTCGAATGGTATATACCGAGATGACCGTCTTTGTTTCGAAGGCCCAGTGCTTTGGATGTCGTCGACGTCGAGCAACAACGCCAACCATATGTTTGGTGTCTATAGTGCCAATATGTTTTGGTCAATTGATTATTAATTACTTTTCAAGGAGGAAAGCTTTCGACATGTGTACATTCTTCAGGACTGGAGTGTAAGTAATCGGCCAACAACGGGCCCTTCGAGGACATCCCGATACGTAAATGATTCGAAGACGAATTGATACCCGAATACGATAAGTGTGTAAGATTTTGAAGAGAAATGAAAAGCATGAAATAATTTGATTATTTCGCAAAGAGCTTGTAACGAATCACGATTCGAGAGTTCTGACTTGGATACCTGTCGTCTCGATACCGTAAAGGCATATATGTATTTGATAACCCAGTAAATCGATCAGATCGATCCGACAAGTCTTGATTTCATATAGGCATGATATTCATGTACTGGGGTCCCGCCATATGCTACTATTTAGGGTCGACGGACTCTGGCGCATTGTCAATGATACTTGCAAGCTCCTTTGTTGTCAGTTGCTCGAGCACCTACTTTATTATTAGGTACCCACGTCTTTTTACCTATTCGAATACTGGAATATTCGAATGTGAATGTCTAGACTTCGGCTTGGCGGTTTTGCTGTGTTGCAACCACGGTCTTGGCCTGCGCTGCCAGTTATTGGAATATTATGTCCTTCTCCTGAATACTCGGATTATACACAGTTGTCCCTTCGAGATTTCGTGCTATTGTGCATAAAACCACCCATTTTGTCTTCCTTCATCTTCTTAAATAATATATCTCTTCACCTACGAATATCAAAATGCCCTGTAGAGCTTGCCTGGAGCCCCCATTAGCAACCTGGGGGAACATGGCGCGGTTTGACGATGAATCCAAAACTGCTCTGATTCATCGATGGCTCAACACGACCCGCGATTTTGAACCTCAATTGAGGGACCGGATGTGGCTCCAGATGGTTGGTGAGATGGCTATCCCGATTTCCTGGGACGCCTTCATGCCACTCAACCGACTGATTTTGGAGGTTCAGCATGATTATTAGACCTGTGAACATGCTGCGAGGTTAGGCTTGCACCTAATTGTTATGTGTTTGCCCTGTCTCGAACGCGAGCATGCCTGAACGGCCAGTACTCATACGGTGAGTGGTGAGGGGAACTGCGGCATTATCCGATCGCGAAGTCAGAGAAAAATACAGTCGCAAGGCATTCCAATACCACCACGATAGCGTTAAGCATTTCGTAAGTCCAACTGAACGAGTCTGGCAACTTTGGGGATATGCCCTGCAAAGCCACATTCCACCCACCGTTTGGTCTCGATCTTCCAAGTCATTGCGATTCTCGAAAAGTCGTATATCTGGATCTGTGGCTGGTTTCCACTCGCAATCACAACTTGGAACGCAAATATCGGAGGTGGCGGGCTCTCGAAGCTAGAAACCACAGCCTGTACCGACTACTTGTCGAGATCGGAGCCGGGAGGTTTTCATAACTATCTTGAACGCACGTCAAACTGTAGAATTCCTTGAATATAATTTTTTTTAGTACGTTGTCCCTTTATATTATTATATTAGCTTTGGAGAGATTCCTCCGAGATAAATTGGCTCCTCTTCTGGAAAGCCATTCCAAGGAGCGAATTCAAATGCCGTGCAAAGGAACATTTCACCTACCCTTCACCTCCCGCCGAGATCCGAGCAGTCGCTATAAAGAAATCTCATTGCCAGACTGGTACAACGGGTCGAGAAACCTACCAGAGGACAGGAAACTAGCCGTTTGGCGTGATGGCCGCCGGAACGCACACGCTTGGGAAAGGGCTAGTTACTGGTATCATTGGAAGTCCACGAATATTCTCACAAGACGCCCTAGGCTTTGGCCCAGGCGGGACATGGACCCTCCAGTCGGGCTAGAAAGACACCTTATCGATCGAGTGTTTCTATTTCTCTAAAACTCGATCCGAAGGCTCTGACACACCCCTCATTCTTCATTGTTCTTGAGCTATTATAGCAGACTAGAGTACCAACTAATTACGATTGCGTACATAAGTTTCGAGAATGCCTTGCAAGGGAACATATCATCTACCCTACGGCTCTCGTGAACAGATATTGCGCACGGGAATTCATTGCCCACAATTTTCACTAGACGACTGGTACAGCGGATCGAGAAATTTGCCCGAAGAAATAAAACACCGTCTCTGGAAAGGTTTTCGTATATATTCACGCTACTGGTATTTTACCGAGTATTGGACGAGTCTCGGTCGCGTCTGTCCCACCGGCGAGGTCCCAAGAAGATCTACTCTTGATACATTCCCTGTCAACGGACACCCTTCACCACCTATATTACGCCGATACAATAGTAGTTCGAATCTCAGGCGGATCAGGAGAGACGTTCGAATGAGTAGGGACTAAAGAAAAATGCCCTGCAAAGCAACAACGGAACCTCCCTTCCAGGGGCAAGTTTTGGACGGAATGACCCGCGGGCAACAAGTCGAGTTGTTACATGTCTGGCTGGATGCAACTCGAGATTGGAATCCCCTTGATGTCAAATTGAAACTAGGGTGGTGGAAACACATTCAAGACCAACGACTTCCTTCGCGTCGGTTCATGAAAGTATGTCTTTTGGCTGATAGTAAGGGACGTGTAAGGGAAAGAATGGGAACTTTTTAGGGAAGCTTGGTTTGGACTTAATAGAATCAAAACGAGGCTGTTTTTTCGTTCATACACGAGAATTGATCAAGATAATTATTAAGAGATATCGAGATAAATTATCTTTTGTTCTGAGACATAGCTCAATGTAATCATAGTCAAATCACAGTGTATAAAGTTCCTAGGACGGTATTCCTAGTCAACCTGACCTTGAAATGTCACGCCATGGTCAATCCACCTGGCATTCTAATATTCGTATATGCAAATTCTCGCTTATTGATCTTTACCACGGAACCCATGGATGAAAACTTTGGTACCGATGTATCTTCGACAGGTATTCATGCTTCTGAAGCTAAGGGAGGCTGAAGAAGTGACAACGTGGTGTATTTTGATTGAATAGCTCGTATTCCACATTCTAAATTGGTATTCGATTTCACCTGATCTGAGTCGTCTAAAGTTCACGGACCAGATATCGACCGGGGGCTGTTCAGGTCGGGGCACATGAAAAAATTGTTTGAGGTGCCTCATAGGGTGGATATATATTTCCGTTGTGCCAGCGAAACTTGGCGGATGCGGAGTTGACATGCAACATCCCGTGCGGGCGTCGCCGAATGCTCTAGATCGCGAGAGATTGGATTTTGGGGAGTCTAGCCCCTAGCGCCCGAAGAAGCCCGACAATTAGAAACAAGAAATCGCTTAATTTTGTGGGTCTTTTGACTTTAGCTGAAAAATGGAGACGAGACAGCGGGAAGGTATTGATTGAAATATATATTTAGCTAGACCCAAAAACCCGCGAAATACGGGATGACGTCTCTGTTTGCGGAGACACCGACTTTTGTTCGCTGATCGAAGAAGCCAACTTGATCTCGAGCGGAGATGTTTTTTTTATATACACCAGCGACGTAGATATCCTGTCGCTAATTTGCAATACTTCTTAAATATTAAATATTTCTGTTCCATAATTGATATCAATCTTCACGCAAATCAATTCCCCAGCCTATTTCCTTCACAGGAAGCATTCGATACTGTTCGCAGTATTAGATTCAAAGGATGCTATAAAATTCAATCCAAATCTCGAAAACTCGCCTCCTTCCAAAGAACCCCCTATCAAATATTAAAACAAATCCAGTAGCATGCAACCATGCCCTGCAGATTGACTAAACTCCCCGATCCCTTGCCTGAAGACGAAATGGGAGCCTTCCTCAATTCTTTCTTCCCATTGCCGCTACCCACGAACGCACCTCTAATGAATTATATCGCAAGGCTACGAGCTATTCAACACGTATCCTTGCAACGTGCTCAAAGAATGGCTCAATCGCAATTTCATGCTCAGCGGCGGAATTACGAGTATCCTACACAGCAATCGTGTGGCATGTCCGGGCGGGAGTTGAGCATTTCGACAAATTTGACTCAAAATAGTACGACTGGCAAACCGAAATCATATTCTCTTCAAAGACCATCGATCATGAGGATGATACAAGCGGCAAACCATGCTGCACGGAATTAGCGGTCACTATTTACCATTCTCGAAACGGTCGACACTTGACCTGTGAGAGCATTCGAATAGTCCCAACACATCATTTATGGAAAAAAAACACAAGGCATTGAAACGACAGCATGCAGCAGTATTTGCATGGAGGTGTATTCGCCTTGCCGCATATTTTGGATCAGCCCTAATGTAGGAACCAATACCTCTTTTTTTTTTAAAACTATCCTTCCTATTATCATTTCGTGGCAATTTGTTTTGTTTTATTGTATTTCTTTTTTTTTCTGTTTGAGAAAAGTTCTAAATAGAAAGCATGTTGTTAGGATCGGCACTAATCCTTGGCTTTTGAACATGAATTGAAAAAAAGTTTGGGCCATTTCGAGGTACAGTAGCCTTATTCATTTCTCGTACGGCAGGGTTTTGCCCAAGCTCGTAATCTATAATATATCCTTTAAATCTAAAATATTTTAGCCCTAGTTCAATAAATTCATTTACGCAGTTCACATCGAGCGTTTGGCAGAGCACCGACCAAACTCATTACTAGCGTTCTTTTTAATGATATACCATAAATCAGGTAAAAGGCAATGTGGTGCCGACTAGGGCGATATCAGCAGCGATATCAAATTCCTTGCTGCTGAAGCGTCAATACAAGACTAATCAAATCCGAACAACAACGCACGTTTCAATAAACCGAGCCATATCAGTTAGTTCCTCTGTCGTACCTTGAAGAAGTGTGCACCCGAACGATTGTGCTGTAGCGTGAAAGCTTGTGGTCACATATAGTTCATTATCATGAGAACGTGTAGTATCATCAATGTGTTCACTATTTTCTGCCCGTCAAATAAGCAAGTAATCAGTCATTCAATCAATGTGGAGCTGACTGACGAAGACCATGAGCACTCTCGATTCAGGGTACATATTCTAGATCTAAGGCTAATATATCTCAAATTAGAGAGCAGCATTGACATGATTTACTTTTGCATATTTTAACATCGGTTCCTACATTCAGTCCCATCTAAGAAATACTATTAGTCTTTTGAACTGCGAGTCTATAGTATTGGCAACTTCTGAGTCGCTATCACCATAGAAAGCAATGTTGAGGAACAGAACCAATAATGGCAGATAAAAGTAGAAGGTCATCCTTCCTTCTCGTGTTGAGCCGTCGAAATTTGCACCATTTCTATCGAAATAGCACCACCCGACACCGTAAATAACGATCGCTAGCTGCGTTATCGTAGACATAGCTCCAAATTTATTGAACAGGGAGGCTCTTATAAAAGCCATCCACCATATGATCTCGACAGTCCACAAAAGCCATACCGCAATATCATCTAATTAAAATTTCCAAAAAAGGTCAGTTTAATATGTCTGATAACTATAGAAGCAGAGCCCTAGGACCACCTGAACTCTGTAGAATGTGTGAGATATAAATTTAAGGCTTACCTATCGTCAATATGAACTTTTCTCGTCGAGCTGCTAGACGATAATCGGTTGACGCTTTTGCGTCATCTTTACACATACATGTGCACCCTTTTACTTTTGTTTCCGGCTGTTGAGATTCCTGTCGTTGCGATTCCTCTTTTCCCAGTTCCTCTTGTTTTATATCTTTGAGGGGCATCTCATCCGGTCCAACGCCATTGTTCAGTACACTCTCGCTCTTCATCTTTTCTGTGGCTAAAATATATGACTGAAATACGATCTTGGAGATTTCTGCTAAAGATCTAGGGTTTGGCTGGTGGATATGTCGAGTTGCTAGAAGGCGAGGAGGTTAGGATGCTGGGTGGTGTGAACGTAGTGAATATCATAATGATCAGCCCGCGCGATCTTCGCCAGCAAAACTAGCTCGTACGATCGTGGTCAACAGCTTTGGAAGCGGCAGGGAGCAAACTGATTTGCAAATCAAAAAAAAATTGGAGTAAAATTAGTTAAATAGCTCGACCAGTTATCAGCAATAACTAATGCGTAGGGCTCGTGTGATTGCTTTACCATATTGCGTCACGTAACTACTCAAGCAATATAGTTATATAAAGGGCTTGCACATACCCAAGGTACATCTATTTATGCGCTAGAATTTTGCTGCAAGTGGCAAAAGCTCTTTTAGGGGGTGAAAAGAGGTAAGTAGCCTCTAAGACGGAATAACCCGAGGCGTTTTTCAATCGTCGAGTCCTGTTTGGGATATCTGCTGGCCCTTGCAAAGAGAGAAAACACACATTTGGTCAAATCAATCGTTGTTTTAAGAACTAATTACCATTTAAATGCTTAGTAGCATAAACCAGTTCACGATTGTGGCCATATTATTCTTCTCTATCAGCTTTATCAGATTCGATATCCAAGAGAATAGGGAAGCCTAGAACAGAACACTAGCCAGTTATCACATGCAGGAAAACGGGGCATGCCGCACAAGATCTCAATTTATTCTACAATTTGGGAAAGCTCCCCACTTGTCCCTTCTTTTGAGATTATCTATACTTGTTACGGCAAACTACCCCGCAGCCATTTTATGTCGATGGTGCAAAAATTGGCAAACATCAGGTACGTATACCATCGGATGGAGGAGGATATCGAATTGGCGGTTATGAGATAGGCAAACTAAACCTTAAGAAGTATCGTCCTCTTAACTAAGAGCTAGCTGAAGGATCACTCCGCTGAGCTAAGTAGCTCAGCAAATCCTAACAGTCATTTATTTATTACTTAAGCAATGACCACGTTAAGAACCAACCTCTGAGATCAAGATCTCACGCTTTTTGATATTTGTTCTTGTTCTAAGCTTTCAACAGCCCCAATAGACTGGCCGATTTACATTCTCAATAATGCCATGCGCACCCCGTCTTTCGCGACATGATCTCGAAACATATTTTCGGCTGTTAGCACCTCTCACAGACCCTAGATACACAACCGAAGAAGCCCAACAACGACAAAACATACGAGCCGCCTGGCAGACTGTGTGGCCTCTCGTCTGGAGAAACGCCGAAGCTCGCAGGCGAGGGGCCGAACTGGTACATAGAGAGATGACGATTGGGTGGTCCTGGAATGTATCGATTCATCAAAGAATTCGAATGGCGAACGGGCAGTAACGGGTTAATGATCTCTCCAATAGCGAGAATGCAATTCTCGAAATTTTCCTTACGATACTGGATCACATGTTCCAGCCATTTTTATTATGGAAGAAACAAAAATTAGGATCATGTTTAAGAATATTCCAACAGTAATATTAGTTGATTCAGACGACGAGACGATAAAAGCACCCTTCGATTGGTGGTCACAACCCTTAAAAAAAGATATCGAATTACTCACGTAATATCAACTTGCTCCGAAAAAAAAAAAAAAAAAAAGACGAAGGCGTATTTCGAAACACCCAAGAACGCACGTCGATGGCACAGCATCGGAAAATGAAATTGATATCCGAGCGCCAGGCACATGGGAGGCTTCTAGTGGCAGACTAACGGCCTTCTTTTTCATCTTTCACAACCCAACTCGGATAGCGTGCTCCGAAAGAGGAATAGACGGGATTAAACCATCGTAACGGGGTGGGGGATTTCAATAGTGTCCAAACAGGAAATGGCTAGCAATACCATGGTTTGATCGATCGTGGAGGCCAAAGGCTCAAGGGCCGTGAGGGGCGTATATGGATCCCGACACTAAATTTTGGCTGTGAGATATTATAACGGCCTATAATATGGCGGATAGCGGAACGCGATGACGAATACCTAGTTTCCAGCACGGAATATCAAAGCATAAGATAACATCTTATAGCCTAGAGAAACCAAAGGTTTTTAGTGTAAAGACCTCAGCGTTCGAAAGTTAGTCTGTGACTAGAAGAAGGAGTGACGCTACGTGTCCACTTCGGTGCAACGAGATACATTGTAGTTGACTAAACTGGGACTGGTGATGGCGCAGCGGAGGACGTCTGGACTCAACAGAGGCAAACGAGACCAAGACTAGACTAGGCAATATATTAACTTTTGGATAATTTGTCGGGCCTCAGCCCAGCAGGGCAGAGAATGTCGCCAAGAATCTCTTTTGCAAGCTTTGCTCTACATTTTGTTTTCTGCTGAAGAAACACATATTGAACTGATTGTATATTTGTGTTGAAGAGCTATACATAGAACGTTATCAGTTGAGGGAATAAGTACTTAAGTACCTGAAGTATCCATCAACAATAATATAATTTTGAATCCAAAGACCGTTCCGAATTCCGAGGTTTTGCTTGCAAATCACTAATCGGCGAGACCCTGTGCTGCCGAATTTCATCATCATGCATGGCATCAAACATTGCATTTCCAGTTTGTGCCAGGCGCCTCGAAACAACTCAACATTGGCTCAAGTCAAAAAAAAAAAAAAAAAAAAAAAAAAAAAGGAAATCAAGAAAAGGGAATCCTATTGAACTTTCTCTTCTAAATTAACTCTCCTTCCCCGCGAGCCCCGCCAGCCCCTCTTTAAACTTTTCACCGTATGCGATCGATCAAGCACGATGCCGTGCAAATCTTCAATCCCTCCGCCGGAATACGCCCGTGACAACACCCCGCGGTGGGTGTGGGACATTATCGTTCGACGCAGATTCGACTACGAAGAGTTTATTCTGACGCCCACATTTATTCGCTGGGAGAGGACGACGTATGAGTATAGGATGAACTGGGCGACCAATCTACAGACGAGTTACAATGTGGTGTAGCTGTGGTTGAGAATGCTACCACCGATTGAAAATTGGATGAAGGTCAAATGGTTTGAACTTAGGTGATAATGACATTTCAACCCTTATAAGATGTTCTATCAAGATGCTGACTTGGTTTCAAGACCGAATTTGGACCGTGGGCTCTGTTCCGAAACCATTCGAGGTAGCTATTTGACTCACCCATCAATCGACCTTTGGTCGGCCGACGTTCGCTAGGGAAATAGAGCTGCTATATTCGCGAGACAACTTCAATCCACGATAACTCCTGAGGAGCAAAGAGATTTCGTCTTTGGAAAGTCGTTGTGCATACAGTACTTGCTAGAAGCGGCAGGTCACACACAAGTACTCTCATTTTGCCTGGATTGTTCCATATCGATGAACATCATGAATTTCTGCTATTTGGGGTCGCAATGGCTACTTTCTGGATCGAAAACTGTCAGAGCTCGAGGTTGATTGAAGACAACATGGCAACAATTCAGTCTACAGAGAAATTGATTTGGGAAAAAATCAATGTAAATGTGGTCGTTATAGAGTATTCTTCGGTTGGACGTCCCGGCCAAGGCTGGTTGCATAACATCAATCGATTGCAATCGATATCTGTAAATAATATGAACGGCATTGAGATATGAACATCCTAAGATAAATATAACATGCTGTCCATTTTGTTGAGGCGCCTGCGAGACTACTCACAATGCAGTATCGAAGATTTAAATATAAATAATGTGGAGGCGAATGCGCGAAGGGTAATTATCGAACCCGCTGCGCAATCGCGTTTGTTCCGACGGACAAAAATGCAAGCAGCACAACGCGACTGCGTTTTTGCCTGTAGAGTATCATATAATTTCTCGGGACCCCCTGAACCCGTATTTCACCCATCTCTTCAAAATTTTGATTGTCGATCAGAAGCTTCATGAACTCAAACGGGGCTACGTAGCTACGGAACCTCGTCGTTGTACTACTGTCTATTCGTCGATTGCCCTTGCCCGATCAATCAGTTCTTAGTTCACCTGGTCTGGTCTCTGGCCTAGTCTTCAATTGGAATGCCTTGCAAATCGACCATCTCCCCATCTGAGCACCTCCCAGACGACACCCTCCGTAGCCTCTGGAACATCACCACGGCGTACCGATTTGAATACCAAAACTTTACCCATTTCCAAAGCGCGGCGGAAAGGGAGCGGTACGGCCTGACACCCCGGTCGAACCAGAACCGACCCCTGTCGGAATGGAAAGCCAGACAAGGACGCTTTGTAGAAGAGTATGAAAAAAACATCGCCGCCCACCTCGAAGCTGTGAAACGGAAAAAGATCCTTTTCGGGATGAATTTTTAAGTGTTACCAGAGTTATCATTTGGCGGAGCGCGACACTATCCAGGAAGAGTCTTTAGCACTTCGTTCATTCCTCTTACCCATATATCGGATCTAGGCCCATAGACCCTTATGATTATATAAAACGAATTGCGCTGGATCCTATTCGGTTTATAGGACTAATCGCCACAAGCAATAATCGGTTAATTATCAACTGTTTTGTATCCACCACGATGCCTTGCAAATCCTCTCTACCACCGCCAGCTTACATCCAAAACGACACCCCTAAATACATATGGGACTTTGTTATCAGAGAAAGCAGGTTGACGGATCTTCGGGTACAGAGGTTGTTGGTGGGCCAGGATCAACAGCTGACTACGTCTGTCCTTCAAATATTCCAGCTACGAGAGCTTGTCAGGACAAGAAATAATTACGAGAAGATGATGAGGCTTTTCAGACTTGCAGATCATTAAATACATTGTTTGTAATATTTTCTCAAAGTTTGAGTCTAGGTAATAGGTTTTTTTCTTAGAAAAATCCAGGGCAATAACTGGCGCTAGTCCATTTCAAACTTGAGGATCACGTAAATGTAGGTGTGATGGTAGTATACCAAAATAGGCAGTAATATATTTACTATCAATCCGATTCTCAATTCCTTGATATATATCGGTTGTCTCGCTTTTAATCTCTCAAATGCCTGGTTCTATCAACTCTCAGTTCCGGTTTGATGAATGGATTACATCTTTGCTATCGAATACATATAGTTCTAATTGAAAAGCAAGAGATTACACCGACTGTCCCTGGGACATGACGTTTAGAGGAGTGATTACCAACCTTTGAATTGTATTTTCAGCATCGCTGCCGGTCATGACTATGAGACTTGAATAAAAACTAAATAATTTCGAAGAACCATTCCGTCGACAACGATTTAACACAGTCGCAAAATGGAAAAGATCCCAAGTATCGCGCATCAATTCCAACCCATGGCGCAAGCATTCGATAACACTGTTCAAAAAATCACCAATGGGTCTTTTAGGTTGCGGAGGCTCGGCATCTTTATGCATGGCTCTCAGAGAGTGCTCAAATCTTGTGAGTAACCAGTCTAGGACACCAAACTGCATGAGAACTTTTATTCCTTGTTTTGACAAGGCAGTTTATCGAAAAGATTTGTTCATATATTCGAGATTTTTGAATCCTATACATAGCAGAAATAAGTTGCTACAAGGTACTTCGATCGAATGCATGCAGCTCCAAACTCTGGAATGGGGTTTTAAATCGGCTTCCACTGATACTTGTTCCTTCTTTTGGCCCCTAGAAAATCATATCGCATTCGTATGAGGCAAGTCACCTCGGAATCTCAGCTTCACCATGGTTTAATACGAATCCGTGTGTCAGTTCTTGATCCTGGCAAAGTACACGCACACTTTTGAAGAGGCTCTGCACTATCGCGGCAGGTCGCCAACAACCGAGAATCCCAGCAAGGAAGCTTGTTTCGACGCACTCCCTAGTATGTCCCTCACAACTGCGAACACCAGAAAGGGTTTAAAGATTCAGATCCCATGTGAATATGACTAGATGTCGGGACCCGGGTAATACTAAATAACCAGCCCTGGCGCTCTATCTGCAACTATCTTCACCCTGTTCGCCCTAGCATCCACTGCATCCACTAGTTTCAACAGACGAGATGTTCTCGAAGCCTTTAATGTATGTGCTCGGCCTACAGACCGTATCCGCAATAGCGGTGTCCAATCCATTGAGATATGGATATAGCTGTAAGTTTATGCTTTTATTTATCTCTATTAGATAATTGTATTGACATTCGCAAATCTTATAGGTAAAATCATGCCAGCAGACATCCCAAGTCTCGTGAATATCACAATCGATGATATTACCACACACCTCTACGACGGCTGCTTCACATCTTACCAGCTAACCCAAGCATACATTGCCCGAATAGGTCAAGTAAATTCCACTCTCCACGCAGTCGTGGAGCTGAACCCTGATGCTCTTACCATAGCTGCATCCCTCGATGCCGAACGTCGCAATGGCAAGATCCGGGGTCCTCTCCACGGTGTTCCAATTCTCATCAAAGACAATATTGCCACTCTTGACAAGATGAACACCACCGCAGGCTCATACGCCCTTCTCGGTGCCGTCCCACCAAGTGACAGCACCATGGCGGCGAAGCTTCGCGACGCGGGTGCAATAATTCTTGGAAAATCCGGTATGTCAGAATGGGCAAACTACCGTTCTTCAAACGGTACTTCCGGTTGGGGCGCCCGACATGGACAGATAACAAGCGCCTATTATCCAAACCTCGACCCCAGTGGTAGCAGCTCCGGTAGCGCTATCGCTACTGATCTTGGTCTCTCTCTCGCCACTTTGGGTACTGAAACATCAGGCTCGATCATTTCTCCATCCGAGAGGAACAACATTGTAGGCATAAAACCTACTGTGGGACTCACATCGAGATACCTTGTCATCCCCATCAGCGAGCACCAGGACACGATAGGCCCCATGGCTCGCACCGTCAAAGATGCGGCATACATACTCTCCGCCATCGCAGGAAAAGACAAAAACGACAACTACACCTCTCAAATCCCCTTCGATACAATCCCGGAATACTGGAAAAACCTCAAACGCACTTCCCTCAAAGGCGCCAAGATTGGTATTCCTCGAAATGCAATCACAAGTTCAAACGACACCACCACGATCATAACAGCTTTCAACCAAACTATCGAAATAATACGCAACCTTGGCGCCGAAATCTATGAAAATGCAAACTTCCCAGCGTACGACCAGTTCCTCCAATCTAACAATTCAGATATGTTGATGGGCGTGGACTTTAAAACAAACTTGAAACAATACCTCTCACTACTCGTCCAAAATCCGAACAATATAACATCCCTCTCGGACCTTATCAAGTTCGTCAAATCCGACCCAAGAGAAGATTACCCGGACCGTGACGTGGATATCTGGATCCAAGCCGAAAATCAAACATGCGTCGATAACACTTGCGACGCCGCCAGAAAGGCGTACGAGTCAAATCTATACCTCGGCGGAGAAGGTGGAATCCTTGGAGCTTTAAAATCCGCGGGAGGAAAGGACGGACTGGATGCACTCATCCTCCCTTCTTCGTTTGCCTCTGATATTGCGGCGATAGCGGGGTATCCTGTAGTTACTGTCCCTATGGGATTTTATCCCTCGAATACGACTGCGGCTAAGGATGAATATAGCAGGGAGCTATTTGAGATCGCGCCGGGCTTACCATTCGGGCTTTCGTTTCTAGGGAGGAGATTTGATGAACAAAAGTTGATTAATTTTGCGTTTGCATATGAGCAAGAGACGAAGGTTAGGGAAAGGGGGACGACTTACATTGCTCCCAAGGCGGAGATTAAAGACTTTTTATAATTAATATATGGTTGGCACAAACCCCCGGTTATCCATAGTTTAGATCTAGTAGACTAGCGATATCTCTTTCTCAGGGCTATCATATTCTCGGTCCCCGTATATATATGTATATATCAGAATGTAAAACCAAAAATTTAGCTCACAATGTCAAAATGAAAACACGGTGAGAATCCGAATTTATTTCACGAAGGGATTCCAGTAGCATAGCATATTTTAAAATCTATGGTATTGTAGGATTGTCAAAACTTGAATAGCAAAGATCTGACTCTAGCTCTTTAACAAACCCAAAATTTATTTTTCAAAAAATACAAAATGTTCTAAGTCTGATTTGCGTGGATGTAGGTTTTTCGCTTTATCAAATCGGAGTTGTATTGCAATCGGGATACTATAGAAACATTCAAGTGCGTAAATCATTGACAATGATTATCTGAAACCGAACGAGTTAATTCTTGCTCGGAACAGAGATGTGAAGTCATTGTTTAAATTCTGGATAACGAGGAATCGAATCGTCGAGCTTGATGGAATTCCGATTATTTACTAGCTCGCCCGCTCACGAACTATTGTACCCCCATTTGTAGCATTGGAACCCCGGTGGCTGCTGCGTATCAGCTGGCATTCGTGGACAAGCACTGCATAAAATCTCGCGATGATTGTTATCAGTGGGTCCGGTTCGTGCGATAGCCGTGCACCCTGCCTGTTGGCATAGAGCTACCTGGGCATTCGCGATGGGGATGCTAACACAGGCATAATTTATGATGATTGCCCCTTGAGTGTTAAAAGCAACACTAGCTCCGGTAGTCAAAGCGATCATGCATATTAATTTAGAAGACAACATTTCTACTAAACGAGCAATTTATGTTTAGAGTAGAATGTTTACCAAAGATGATATGATAGAAGCGATTCGAGATGATAGTAGAGATGTGAGTTGGTATAATGGCAAGGTGGATGGATTGAAAAAAAAGGTAAGTTCGTGTATTACGTATGGGATATATATAAATCCAGAGTGCCAACAGATACTTGGCTGATGCCGAAGAGATTCATGACCCTGTGGGAAGCTTCGTATTACTTATGGCCTTGGAGGACCAATTTTGTTAAAGTCATTCGTTTTCCAAGACCCTGTTACTGCTACTAGTAACTCGTTCCCGCAGCAGCGTATTGTTTCCGAGACAGGCGCTACAGACATTTGCGTTCTGTCGTCGCCATTTGACCAGCGTCAATCTCCGTTTGGGTTGATTACGCGAGCGTACAACAACCGTTCTAACTTTATTTCAACATCCCCCAGGAATTCCTGACTTCAAAAATGCTATTACGATGATTATACCTTTTTTTCGGATCTTCAATCCTTAAATAGAAAAGAAAAATACCTCCAGTTCTCCAATTGCAGCCAAAACCGTCTATGTGAATGGTTTCCTAATGGTCGTTTTGGCGCACATATATATCTGGTTGAGCTATTTACTCATAGTTGCGATCCAAATATTCAACGCGGGTGACCTTAACAGACGACGCACATGATATCGATTAAAACGTAGCATTGAAGCCGTAATTGGCTTTGTGCCACCTCATGAGTCAATATTATTCAAAGGAAAGTATCTCTTAAAGTAGATAGTTTAATTTCATTTTTAGGTTTTGGATGCGAAGCAACTATTTGCGGAAGAGAGTGTGCACATGCACTTGTCCCTTCGTGATCATGTATGAGCGCATGTGCTTACAGGCCTTTTGGCGGTGTGTATGAGCGATGGGAAGATTCGCACAACAGCACAGCTGAACAGTCCGCTATGCGTAAAATGTATATATATATATATATATATATATCCCTTCGTCCCACATAATCATGATCTCGCAAACTAGTCCTCATCCTTCCTCGTCCCACTAAACTGAAGCCTTAGGTTTCACCTACGCTCCTAAATCTTTCTTAAAGCTTCATACCTCGTTGTCATCGTAACGGGAAAAACCCTCGCTCTTAAGAGATTTTGCACGAAATCTTCAAGACGTAATATCTCCTCCTATCTAGAAATTAAACGATCTTTGGCAAATTTCAAAATGCAAATCAAATATCTCGGGGTACTTGCTTTGTCAATAGAAGCCTGTGCCGCTATTGACTTAGGGAGTGCACCTATCATACGCTATGCGTGCAATCCAGCTTTGATAAATGCGGTCATGGTACGTTGCCAGCAAGCAGGATGTCAGTTTGGAAGCCCATCGCGCGAAGGATCCTTTATGTCTCTATATGGTGTTACTGGCGCAGCCATATGCGGTCTCTGTCCCAAGATGCCAGAATATACACCGGGGTGCGAAGTTACCTCGCTCAGCTAACCAGTAAAAACTGTTTGGTATATGCGTATATGGTACAGAAATAGAAATTCTGATAGAGGAAGAGCAATGAAGTATGGTTCCAAGCAACAATCTCTTACGACATAAAGATGCCAGCTGCGACAAGGACAAAATTTACAAGCGTCAGCAACACAAAATAGGACGTCCTCATCGAATCGACGTATCCAGGAGAGCCTTAGCTGACGACATTGTGTATTTAAGTTGTTTCTATATTTGGTTAAGAGTTAGTATCTAGCTTGTGAGCCAAGAAGATTTAACTTGGTCCAAATTTTCCTCAATCAAATCTTCAAATCAATAGAAATCTAGTCCTATGTGCGAATCAACACCACCTCCACGTGAAAAATCAGGAAAGAACTATAGAAACAATCTTGCATCATAAAATACTCTACCCGCTAGAATATTCCTTAAATACCTTTGTATGCCCCTGAAGATACTTATAATCATAAAATTATGTAATTGTTGCGTGAGTGTCTATGTACGGCTATGGCTCACAAGACGCCCTCGCCACGTCCTCAGGATCCAAGAGCAGCACTATTTCCCCCAACGTTTGATGAATTCACAAACCCAAGATCCGTCAGTGCGCATAGATGCCATGCAAAGCGACCTTAGTTCCGTTTAACGCGGAAGAGGATGAGTATCTTCGACTGCATCTTCCAGAGCATTTACTGGGCGCAAAACATCGGCGTAAACTGGCCGCTTGTCGCAGATGTCCGTAGGCGAGCAATCCCCTCGCCGCGATCGAAACGCGCCGACGACTTTGGACGGAGGAGAAAGCTATGGTTCATGTACAGGACAAAGGTGATTCAGATGAGGACCGAGCGCGAGCGTGGCACTCGCACAAGGTCGCGTCTTCAGGACATACCGTAGCAAATATGAAAGCACATGATGCCGGCTCTCGATGCTTCGGACAACCCCACCATCCCCCCGGCATTCCTATTACAAAATGAAGCGCGCAACATCTCCAACCTCAAATCATACCTATACCAGCCGTCAATATGCCTTGCAAGGCGACCTTGATACCACACAATTATATCAAAGATACCGCCTCTCGATGGGTGTGGAACAACAGTTATGAAAGAGTCTACAGGTTGCAAACATTAGGCGCAAACTGGCCAATTGTCGGCGGGGAGGGAGTTCTGAGCCCAGAGAGGAAAGCCCGTGTGGAAAGGGGGGTAAAGAGGTATATCTGGAGGCTCAACAGCGTCCCTCTGGAACAGCAAACACAGGTGGCTTACATATAATCCAAATAAATACAACCTTCAACATCTCGAAACCTCAGTTCATATATATGCACAATGCCCTGCAAGGCGACTCTGATACCAATTGCGTACATCATGGACAATACTCCCGGGCACCTCTGGAATAGCACCACCTATCCAATGTTCAAGTTGCAATCAGTATGTTCGAGATTGCCGCTTGTCGGCGTCATCGGCATCAATACTCAACGCGCCTACGAAGATAAAGTCTACAGGACCCTATCAAGAAGATACAAGACGATGATGATGATTGTTGGCCCTTCTCATTCTGCAGCGGCTTCTGCGTCTTTTTGATATATAAAACGCGCAGTTAATACAACAGGAATAATTGTACCCCACCTTTGATTTTTGTGAAAGCGCTTCTGAATTTAAGTATCTTTTACCTCGAGGCCTCAACGATCACTTGTTCGATGCCCTGTAAGGCGAGCTTGATCCCACCTGGGTGGATAGAAAATAGAACACCTCCGTACATCTGGAACATAACCACTTACGCCATCCACAGGCTGCAATCACCCAAAAGACCCCTCTCGATCGACTTTCAACGCGCCTACATCAACATTAAAAGAAAAGAATACAGGGCAATGATGCAGCATATCCGAGGCTCGCATACTTAACTTCCGGCTTCTCCGTATTGGCGCGAGTCTTGATACGATTGTAATCGCCTAATTAATTACGAGGTTCTCTGCCAACATTATGATATTCTAGCTGCGTTAAACATACCAAATTTAATATATATCTTGCTCGACTTTCGAATCCTGTTAACATCACAGTTACTACGATGCCGTGCAAAGCAACCCTGATTCCACCCGACTATGTCAGCGACAATACGCCAAGGAATATCTGGACCAAAATGACTTATTTTTTGTATAGGTTACAAACCTTCGATGCAAAATGGCCGATTATAGACCACAACAACGAGGTGCGGCTACTCGTTTCACCGGAAGCATACCATAATTTCGTAGCGAGACAACAGGGGAGGCTATTACAAAAGTATATGATGGCGATGCGATCATAGTCCCCATTCCTACGCGACGCGCGAAATTCGAGAGAATCTTGCTCTCGTGTGTGTACCCCTCGAGCCGACTTAGACCTCAAATATCGTATACGTTTCGGAATTCCCAATACTTATCGCCGACCGTTCACATTCGGTTCACACACAATGCCCTGCAAGGCAACAATACCCACCCGAGTACATCGAGGAGGAAGTCAAAACACCTGGGTATATTTGGAACAGAATTACCCACGCTTTGTATATATTGCAAACATTAGGTGCGAACTGGCCGATTTTCGGCGGTAGCAATGTTATGTCGCCAGAAGCAAAACGCGCTTACGAAAGTAGAAAACTATTTAGTATATGGGGAGGATACACTTGGCCTCGAGATTAAACATAAGATGCCTAGAGGGAGGGGTGATGTCAACCCATATCTATCTCGTTGCAGCGTCTTTCCGATGTATATACTTGCTTGTTCTTGGTATTCAACCCTCGAATCTCGCTAGCCTCACTTTGACTCTTTCGAGCTTTCCTACCTGCACCGACCGTTTGGTGTAGTGCCGACCGTCAGATTCACTCCGATGCCCTGTAAGGCAACCCTATTTCCACCCGAGTACATCGGGAATCACGGGCACCCGTATATCTGGGACATGGTGCTGTGTGAAATTTATAGAGTGCAAACGTTTGGCGCGAATTGGAAGATTGTCGGCGACAACAGGATTCTTTCGCCAACGAGAAAAAGAAGGTACGAAAGAAGAAAATTGAAGGACATTCAACGGGAATATCAGAATCTACTCCTTACTCTTCGCCGCCGCGGTATCCCTTTGAGATGGGCAATGGTGCATGCAAAATAGCATTGCAGTTGGATACAGAGGCACCGGATTGCGCAAACCTCGCTTCTTCTGAACACATCTTAAACCTCAAACTTCAGATTTCACCTTCCTTGCGAATTTTCATACCCCGCCGTTACCCGATCTTGTCAGTCACATTCCGTCCTATGCCTTGCAAAGCAATCTTATCTCCTAGTGAGTTCGTTAAGGATCACACTGGCCCTCGGTGGCTCTGGGATGCGATATACCTCGATATACACAGAATGCAAAATCTGGGTTCGAACTGGCCAACGGTGGATCATGACGGCCAAGTGTATTCCCCAGTATACAAACGTATCTTTGAATTGCACTTTCACCAGACGATGCATTGGCAATACCTCAGGAATATTCGCTTTGACAGATGACTTGTCAACTTGCATCCTTCTCTCGGAAATTATATGACGGGTAAACGAAGGAAGTAGTCTTCCCCGCCATTCTCAATTCTCCTGATGCTTCCAACAAACTCCTTTTGTCCATAAAGTTGTTTTCAATTCGAGCTCGCTCTCTTTTCTCAAAGCCACACGCTTTCCCGCCAGGGCAAATTAATTGATATCGACCGATGCCGTGCAAAGCAACTTTACTTCCACCCGGGTATATATACCAACGGTACAGAACCCCCAGAGGTATCTGGGACGCGGTGTTGCGCGACATACACGCAACTCACACAGTGAGCGCGAAGTGGCCAACTTTGAGTTCTCATATGTTTTTGCAAGGATACCAACGCGGCCAGCAGCAGCAGAGGTTGTCATATATACGGACGAAATATGCAGGATTGATGCGGAATCACCTTGGTCTTTGATGTTTCATTTCCATATATCATCTCTTTTTCCCGGATTGTCATCTTGGGCGCACGCTTTCGTAGCATCGACTCGAGTTTGGCTGAACAAAAACTTGCGTTTGTGGCATCAGCCCCGCTTATCGAGTCAGCCAGTCGACCCCATCACGAGCTGAACCTTCTACGAGAAATCCTTGTGGGTTTATTGGGCCAGTCGATTGATATACCGTCATCACACCCACCCACCCACACACACACAAACAAACAAATACCAAACACCTTCTATCGTCTTCCATAGATAGAGGTACAATGCCGTGCAAAGCAACTATTCCTCCCGTCGAGTTTCCCATGGAGAACACGCCAAAGTCGGTCTGGGACCATGTAATGAATCGGAAAAGAAGAGTCCTACGGCTTGCGCAACATACGCCCCATATACTGAGAGGGTGGGAAAGGAGAGGGTTTCGATATACTTACGAGCAAGGGATGAGGAGATGGCGAGAAGCCCAGTTTGTAGCAGCGTCTACTAACCGGGAAGGATAAAGCTTATGAATATTTTCTGCTGGATATCACACTAGCTTGCGGACAGTCTATTTTCAAATTCAATACTTGAATATTTTGTTTAATCTTCCATTCTATTTCATTCTCGTCAGGTCATAGCCTAGTCGCCCATAATACCATGCAGTCGAAAGACAAAAAATACAATTTCCTTTGAACGACAAGAACCGCAAGCCTCAATACCATTGAAGCCTAAAACGCCGATAAAAAAAGAACAAAGCCCATTAAACATTAATTATCAGGTGAACAAGTTCTCACGAGCTTGTAATCCTGATCCCCAATTAAACAGTAGGCATCAGATGAGCTGCAGCCTCTTGTGGCTCTGCAGTATCAGTGCTCTCCATATAATCCCTCTTCATCGCCATCGACGCCTTATCCTTCCTAACCGCCCTCGTCCTCAAAATCCACTGCACGACCACCATCAAATACACAAACCCGGCCGTTCCAGCGACAGCAATATACGCGATCTTTCCGCCTTTAGTATTATCCGCCAATAATAATCCTATCCCGCCGTTCACGATTCCCGTGACGATAATCGCCCGTCCGAACCAACGATGCGCGTATCCCCACCACGTCGGCTTCTTATACTTCTTATACCGCCAATGGTGGATTGCACCGATTACAGGCTGTATAACCAGACACGCAACGACTGCAAATCCAATAATAGTGTGAGCGTAGTCAAGGTATCGTGTGTTCAGCCCCAGCCATACGCCCAATCCTAACCCCGTGAAGGCCATGGCGGTGGAGAAGAGCTGGGTGAAAATGTGGATGTAGACGTGATTTGGAGGTTTAAGAACACGGATGAAGATACCGCCGGTGGGGAAACCGATGGTGAAGGCTGATCCCATGATTACACCGTGTGCGATACGGAAGTTGCGACGTTGAGCTGGGGTTGTCTTTTTTGTGCGGCGGCCGCCGTGGCCGCCTTCTGCTGCTGCTGAGTCTGGGCCATTTTGTCGTTTTGTGATCTGGAAAGCGGGAGTATCAAGATGGGATATGGTTGGGGGAGCTCGAAGGTGGAGGCTCTGTTTGTTGTGTAGCTGGGTGGTAGCTACCGAGCTGAAAGCTACAGGTGGATATCGATATTAGCACCGCTCTTATAGCTATGTCTCAGTATGCGAGAAGGTCCGGGGAGACTTACCGAAAGCGAAGATTAACGAAAATAGAATTGTCAATCTCATTTTGAGTTTTATTCTTTGTCTTTCACCGAATTCTTTGGTATCCGGGGAAAAGTCAATCAAAGAAACATCTCCAAGCTAGGCGGCTGTCAATTTGACTTTATAATAATAATCAATCGATTGTGGGTGGACAGCTGAAGTTCGAGAACCCAGTCCCGGCAGCCGTGCTGACGGTTTCCAAGACTCAGCTCAGAGCCTCGATCGCAGAAAAAATGAGGCTTAGTATTTTCTGCCAAGCTAGCTAGGGCAAGCTAGTTAGCTCCTCTGACGGCTGTATCTCTAATGGATAGTAATAGCGAGGGACAGATGCGCATGAAAGACCAATTTCGGTCAACGGGACCCGGAACGAAGGGAAAACGAGCGAATGATAGAACGGCGATTGACTATGCTGTGACGACGACTGGCTGGCGTTTATCGTTACCCGCACGAAAGCCACCTTTGAGCGTAGCAGCAGGGTGAGAGTTCACTGTTTTCTCAGAGGATTTTCAACAGCCGGGTTTGTTAAATTTGTCATGTAGTTCACTTGGCCCAAGTTGGCGGTCGATTTAATTTGTCAGTTTGATACAACTGCGAATCATGCTGTGCGACAACACAGCAGGGGTCCAACATGGATGAGCCCCAGCAGGATTAATTCCCATCCTGGCCAATTTCTTTGTAGACTTTGGTTTTGCATGAAATCCCACGTGCATGTCGTCCTTCGGATATTCATTAATCCACGGTTGGCTTCAATTAAATTTAGATTTATGGGGAAAACGGGAAGGAGTGGCAAAAACGGTCGGATACGCCGCCAACCGCGACGTCGTATCCTGATACGATGACATTTTAGGACCTTTAACGATCGAATCAAGAATTCACCACTGCGGACCGGTTTGTCATGATGTTTTAACTAAATTTGAGTAGATCCGTTCAATGCTATTTTATTTTCATTACAAACTACTCCGGTTAGCTAACTCGCACACTACCTTCGCCGCGGCCTAGAACACATCAAACATTGAAAGATTAGCAATCAGGTTCGTGGATGAAATAAATCTCAAATGGTGGATTTTCACATGGGATGGGATACATACCTGAGCGTTAGTAGTCATCATTCCCCAGTCGATATTCTGAATAACATCGCACGCAGCATAATCACACGGATACGACAATGCGAGCGTAGCATCATCAACAGTGATCCCAAAATATCCTCCGATAGGCTTCCCTGCACCTTGCCAGAACTGCCAATAGTCACCGAGATCGATCGCTGGCGCTTCAATGGTGGTAATACCCCGCGAACTATACTCCGCTCTAAAAACAGTCTCGATAGTAGCACTCCCAGCAGGCGGCGTACCCTGGTAACTATCGGGACTGCTACCATCACCGTCGAGGATCGCATACGATCCCTTCCCAACGGCAGTGAAGTGGAGGTACATGAATATCTTATCCTTCTCAGCCGAGGACAGGTTGCTAACGTATGCTGTGGAGCCACCTTCGTCTGAGAAATCACCAAAGAAGACGAAGCGGAGCCTGTTTTGGGGGTAGAGATTCATAAAAATGTCAAAAAGCTCGAGGATGAGGACGACGCCGCTGCCGTTGTCATTGATACCTGGGCTGTGGACAGTCAAGGAAGTGTCGTACGATGCACCGATAACGATGACTTTATCTGGGTCACCATGTCTACTTTCCACGATGATATTTTTGCCAGGGTAGGTGTAATCCGTTATCACGGTGACAATCTCGGTGTTTGTTGATTGGTGGGTATCAATCAAATGGGCTATCTTGAGGCCGGCGACACGGTTCAGGTACCCAACGGCAATGTATGGCGGTTGAGGTTGCGGATCGGGCGCGGTAAGATCTGTCCATGGGATGAATGACTCGCTGTAGATGAGAAGAGCGGCAGCACGGATGAGAGGTTGACTGAGGTCACAATGGTTTCGCTCGACCAATAGAATGGGTTGGGTTGGATCACTCTCAACGTTGATGTGCTCACATGGGTCTGATCCTGCGGGTCCCTTGACGATCGATGTTGAGACGCCTTGGACTGATAATGGCACCGAGAGTTTGAAGATATGATAATGATCGGCTCCGATTGTGAAGTCAGAAGTGACATAGTTGTATGCGCCATGGGTGAAGTCTTGAGTGGTCGTGGTGTATTCTGATGAGAACAGTTGGGATAGAATAAAGTCTTTCGACTCTGTGGCACCTGCCGTACCGAATGCACGGCTGCCGTGATTTAAGGTCGCTATAGCGCTGAGAGCACCGAGTCGAGCCTGCATTCTATGCATATCGGTGGGCAGTTAGAAATATTATCTGGCAAACATATGTGTATCACTAACCTGCCCGTCGACACCATTGAGTCAAGGTCGATGCTACCGTCATTGCAATTCTTATGTGTAGGGAGAGCGAGAGCAGTGTGCAACAAGCTGCCAACGTTAATGGCGACAGAAAAATATGTAAACTTCATCTTGAGAGTGTGGAAAATTAACTCTAGAGAAGATTCAGTATTTAGTGGTGAACCCTGAGCTTGGACATTCCGAGGTGGAGGGTGAAGCCTCTTTAAATATACATCTCCGTCCTTTTTGCGGAAGCTGGTTCTTTGGTTTCCATGCTCTGAGAAGAGTATCCCAGTTTATTCGTTTTCCTCGTATGAAAATTCCTGAATTCAGCATTGTCATTGCCTAGATTCGGATTCCATCGGGTCGTTCAGCTACAAAAGCGAGAACGATTGAGGGTTGTGCATTTGCGGAGGCAAACGATACGGGTGCATTTGCAATTGCATGGATGCTCTAGAGAGAGTTTAGCATATGCATATGCTTTGTATTGAAGGTACTATCCTCTAGCGAGAGAGAAATGTGGACCTGTGCGTGCACCGATCTATCGAAACTTCATCTGTTCTTACGAGAACGAGCCCGCACATAGCCGTCGGAGTAAGTCCAAGGTCAAGCGAACTTCGAATCGATATCGACGAAAGTAACATACATGAAGCCACTCCCTAGGGATTGAAAACCCATTGGACCGGATCAAGATGAGTTGAAAGTCGACGAATAAAAGAATTAGAAGAAGAAGAGCATGGTCAAGGGCTTATGCGGGCGGGAAGAACCCACACATCACCCTAGCTTTGAGACTTTTATCTTTCTTTAAAAGCTTTGTGTTCCCATCAAATTCTTGAAGACTGCGCTAGTGCCCGCATCACCCGAGCAATCGAGAGGCTTATGCAGATGACCCTACACGGAACGAGACGATTTGGACTAGATGTTGATCAATCTCTGGGAACAGCTATGTGTGAGCCAGGTTCCCCACAGTTTCAGCCAGATGATTTGAAACACTTCAATTTTGCAAGAGCCGATAAGTAGTATTTACCTACTAAAACTTAAGTTGCGTAATTATATTTCTCACAGCTCTGGTGGAAATGAATAGAGAGACATCTATATCAATCGGCTTCGGGCGAACATTAATGTACATTGGAAGGGCAATCTGTGTTTCTCGCGACGCTAGTCCCTATTTTACCTAGAAGAGGGAAATGCGCGCAGGTGGGTACATATCGGTAGGTCGAATATTGATTTTTCGATAATAATCCGCATGAGCTCTTTCGGACGCCACGAACAGTCTATACGCCTTGGCTTTGAGAACCCTGAAGATTTTCTGGCGATTCTGCGAGGATCTCGTCTTCGAAGAGCAGAATGTACAAATTAGTATACTAACAGATATACCCAGAATCAGTTAAGCTTAATTTAGCGGGAAGCTTTTAAGAAGGGCGCTGGACCACCTGAACCACCATCCTTCGAAAACCTCGAGCGCCTTCGACTTTCTCCACTCCCTTTATGCAGTTATGAATTCTTAGCAGACATTTTCTTGCTTCGATCTAGCTACCCTTAGCTGCAAAAATTGATTTGGTCTTTGCTTCGGTCAGATAGCATGTGCCGCGCTTGCCGTGGTGGCCCTTTAGACGATGCAGTGGAAGCATGCGCTAGGGGAAGCTTGCAGATGATAGCGGCAGATATTACCATATTAACCTCAAACTGATTAGATCGATCTCGCATCAATTGAAGTCAGCCTTTTGCTCAATTCAAATACTCGGGGCTTCTGCGAGGCTCGGACTCTAGTTTTGCTAGCGTAACCTGACTGCGACTCGCGCTTTCGGTTGTTACACTTTCGGTTAGGGGTCAGAATTGTGCCGGACCAATTGGAAATTCGAAGCTTGAATGTCGTCGTCGCTGTAGTATTCTCGCCATGCACATTAAGGATATCGAGATGGTAGAGATCTCAAAGTGATATTTTATGTCTACTGGCGCCGAACTTATTTCGAGTTTAACCAAATAATGAAGAGCGAGAGTGTTTTCTTAGTGTGCCACGACGGATGTCGGTGTGGGTCCCAAGACTTGACAAGCTATTGTATCGACTCGCTAAAAGACGGCTCGGGAACGCTCAAAACTAAGCTATTCGCGATTTCGGCCCTAAATCTTCCCGAATCAAAACTTTCGCTTCAATCACCCTAGCCAGGTAACCTCAGTAATATTCCCTTCCATAGCCATGTGAGCTTCAACTCACTCTGGATCCGCAGAATTTAGAGTTGCGCATCGCGGACTAAGCCCATCGGGCATCAATAATATGAGCCTTAGGCCATATAGGCTTAATACGGCTGCTGCAGCAATATCCCATTGAGATGCGCTAGGGTGACTCCCAATCATTTGAGGAGGTTCAGATTTGAGAAGTCCAAAATAGTCAGTTAATAACGAAAAACTAAGTGGAAGAGGGTCGAAGGTCCTTCGTTGATGCTGTCACAATGAGCTTGCAAATTTGGAGGTCCACTATTAAAATTTTAACTTGATAAAGTTAAATACAAGAAAAACCAGAAACTATGCTATTATTCGTTTTGCAATAGCTCTCTCAGAAGGCGTAAATGTTTTTTATGAAGCCATTATACCTTCCAAAGTCTCAGAGCAGTGACTTACAAATAAACCCAGTTGATTCAAGACTTGAACTATCGCACCACGGGGAGTAAATTGTAGAACAAAAAAACAAATCCTTCAAACTAGGCTCCCAACAAATGAGAATTTGACTCTATGCCGACCGCCGAAAGGAAATATTTATCCTAGGAGGTCTCGGAAAGTTGAAAATAACAATTAGAAGAAATACTTGCTCGAAGAAAGCTATACCCAGGGAGATTAAGCACTGCATTCGAGGATTTGAAGTTAATGAAGTTTATGCTTCAACCCGACGTTCAAATTAGCGAGAGTACCTAAAAGACTCCCCTTTTTGAATGTCAGATCATCGTTAACAAATGCAGAACTATTCCATTTATTATCTGGGTTGGATCCCGAATTATCATCGTGGCACTCAGTAAAACTGATAAAATCAACCACTGGATTTCCGGAAGATTTCGGAACATCATCCCGAAGTAGTAGCAATTGAACAATAAAGCCAGTGACTAACACAACCGCTCCGATACTGGCATATGTCCAAACAGTCCAAGTTCCTGGTATACTTCTTGTAGAAGCTATGATGTAAGCACCTTGAATATAGTTTTCAGCAGGGAGACCAGTCTGTACTGTGTCAATGGCAGGAATGGCGGAGCCTGGCCTCATGATGAGATCGTTGTAGAGATACAGCGGCATGACCAATAAATTTCTAAGTAGATCCAATGGAAGGCGCAACGCCTGCGCTTGATCGGCTCTTAATAAGTCGAGACGGGTGCCAATAAAGACATACAACTGGAACGAAGGTTTACTACTTTTGCAATCACTCTGTGCTGTTGTGCTGTCAGAATGGTAAACGAGGGTATCTAAGGCTATAAACAAATCTTTCGGGCTTATCCCCTGTGCCTCTGATTGGATAGTAGGTTCTCCGAGATCTGTTACATCAAGGATGGAGAGGTCTTTTTGCAAGGCAGTAACAGTCGCCAATCTGCGGTAAGCTACCATCGATGTTGTATAGATTTGTGAGCCGGCCCATGAGTTGTTTTGATTGCATTCTCTTGACGCTGTTACCTCTGTTGGACAAACTCTCCAGGCTATGATAGAACATTGTTAGCAAAAGCGGTCAAGGTGACAAAGAGGTTTTTTCTAGAACTGACAGGAGACCAAATGACCAGGTTTGTTGGGATACTCAGCAATGCAGATTTGAAATGCGTTGATTTTATAATCTCCATAGATATGACAGTCAGATGGGGCCCATGTCACGCCAGCTGGGCCGTCCCACAGGTCGATTTGGTAAGTAGGAGTGTTTTCAGTCTGAAAGGCGGTAATTTCCGGATTTGTCAAACGCGGAAATGGCCAGGGACTGACTGTTCCTAACCCTCCGGGTATGATATATGACTTGCACGATGAGCCAGCGGCTATACATTCAGCGCTAACGGGATCTACTGGGAACGATATGGTGACATCTCTGAGAAGCGTTTGGACAAGACTTGAGGTCGAGGTCCCCGGAGAATCTTGGAATATAGGTGGATACGTGGAGTTGTAGTGTCCGATACCACCACTAATGTTGTGGTGCTCAATCGGAAAGTACAGAGTCTTGGTGTTTATATCGGCTGCATTATTAACCATATGTATCAGATTTGACCTCTGCTAGTTTGTAGTCTAAGTCGGCACAAACCTGTTATAATTATCCCGGGCCCTGCAATGCACATTGCGACAAGAATTCTATTACGATTAGTAGTTAGGTTCAGTTAGGGCAAGATCAATGTTACTTCAAACTTACTTCGCAAAGCTCCATCTACGCGCGCGACCTGTATTTGGATCTGGAGGTTGGACAACCCTCTTCTTCTTTTTGATCCGGTCCAACCATCGCTGCCAACCGTGTGTCAAGATCTTCCACGAGCCGGCGAAATCTGTTGTGCTGCTGAGAGCAAAGAAAACGGAAAGGTTTAATGTGCGTTTCTTTGCAAGCAAAGACCACTGGACCTTTTCCCAAATTTCGTCCACGAAAAATCCAAAAGCAATATCTGTCAGTTTGGAAAGAATATTGAGGAACCAGACTCCCAACGGTGGCGAAACGGAACCGAGTAATGTATGCCGTTGGGAAGCGGTAGCGGCAATAGACACAGTGATAGCATATATTACCACCACAAAGATTGTCTTTTTCCACTCACAACACAGCGCCCAAAAGGGTTTAAAACGAGAAAGAAAATTCGGGCGCTTTACTGGGCTCGGTCGCATCTTCGCTGAGGTCAGAGCCTGTTGTCCGGCTGCAGGGAATAGCGGGTGTACAGGCATCAAGAAAGCCTTTGCCGCATCTATTTTGTTGGTCGCCATCACTGAAAACCCGATTATGTATACTTAGAGTGTTTCAACCCAATATTGAAGATAGTTTCGTTTGCAGGTTGTATATGGTTTGGAAAAGAATATACTAGGACTGATATCAATTAGTCTTGTGTTGATATCGATATAATGTTGTGTTCAAGGTTAGAACTCAAACGGCATCTTCTCCCCCGCTCACTTGATATCTTTATATACAAACCGGTTTCTTTACAGATAACTTATGGTATTGCACATAGGCTCATGAAAAGACATGAAAAAATCATGACGAATAAATCAGCCTTATCACTCTATCACCCGTCCCGTTCGTTTCGCTGTGTCGCCAATTTGATTCGCTAAGAAACGCCACAAAATTGTCAACGCTATTATCATCAGACTTGTTTCCAGCTCGCTCACACCACCTGAAAGAGCATATCACCCAATTTGTACATTTGCCGCATAGTTTTTTCCTCGCATTCTTCACAGCTCTTGCGCATCACGTCGGCTTTTTTCGCTGTTCACGCCACTACACATTACACAAGTTTAAAGTTTGCCGACTGGCATACTGATAAAAAAAAGAAAAAAGAAAGAAAAAAAACTGTATCAATCGTAATGAAGGAAGGATGCTACTTATTTAAAGGCATCAGGGCCATCTCATATATTGTCTTAGAAACTCAACCTTTCAAATAAACATCTTTCTACTCGCTTAATACTTCACAAAGAATGTTGCTCATACTTCTCTTCTACGCATCCCTCGCTATTGCCCACAGGCCTGCAAGATACCATGGCCATATTCGGAGGCGCCAGATAGATTTGTGCGGCCCCGACCCAGTTGATTGTGGGAACGGATGGTGTTGCGATCTCGGAAACATATGCGTGACGAATACCGGCAAAGATCCAGTCTGCAGAGATACAATTTTGACAAATAGTGACGGGTATGTTTGCAATATTCTGAATGTATTATCGCTTTACAGAGGTCTAAATATTTGACTAGAAGCCCTATGACGTGGTCTGCGTTTCCTTACAGCTACCTTGACCAGCTTACTGCAACCTTCACCGATATCCCACCAACTGCGCCGACCTCGCCTGGATTCACTACTACTACTGCTCCCCCATCAACCTCCACCACACCCTCTACAACCATCCCAACATCCAGTGCTGCTTCCTCTACTACTCTCAACAAAGCTATGCTGGATGGGTTGATACTCCTGTATCTATTCATATTTGGTATTTTGACACTTTTGCTATAAGTAGATTTTTTGGTTTATGTTATGAGATAGTAATAGCCTTTACCTCTCTAACTCTCATATAATGAGCCTATCAACCAACCAGCGCTGCCTAATGAACACATCTTGCTCGCTCAAATATAATCTCTTCTTCTCCTTTTTTAAATCTTTCTTCTTGTCTCCATATCCATTTCTTTCTTTCTCATCTTCTCTCATTTCTTTACCTCCAAGATGCATATCATCCTGCAGGATATTCTTTGATGAAGCAACAATGTCCTTTCCATTTTTTAATATTGCCAAATTTTGCACTGTCTTGAAAGTGTAGCCTTCAAGTGCTGCGTTTGAAGTTTCATTTGAAAGGGCGTTTGAGCTGGAAGTAAGCACAGTTTTACCGCAGATTTTTAAATAAATCATGGAATAATGTATAATATGTTTTCTCAAAGGTAGTCACAAGAAACCATATAATGGCAGTATTTAGGAGATTTTGAAAAAAAATATACTTAATCGCAATGCTACCCATTTACCCATTATTTAATTAAAGTCTTGTCGACTAATAAAATAGTGAAAAGTGTTTCTTGGATTTGATAAGGAGGGTTCGAGGATATTCAGCTCAGGTTCAACGCACAACGAGAAATTAGGCGCGATTTTAAACAACGTTGCCTCTAACCCAACCTAACCTAAACTGAGATAATGGTGTATTACCTGGATTTGATCGAACCTGCGCGTCCAGGTGCTGCCAGAGGGAGTTCGTGAGCTCGTATTCCGAGACGACGGCAACCTGCAACACGGAATAGCTAGAGGGTTTTCTCAGTGTGAAATGGGTGTCCAAGTGGGTCCCAAAGCTAGACAAGCGACTCTATCGGCTCGCTAAAAGACGGTTAAGGAATGCTCGAAAGCTGGGCCAGGGATAGCCATGGTTGCACACCTAGGATTTTTAGTCCCCCAGATTACCAGGATTTTGTTTGATTCTACTCAGTTTCCAAGCATGGCCATAAACGGAAGATGCCCTTGAAGAACAATCGAGTGGGGTCAGGAATACCAACCGCGTAACTGGGGTTAACAAAGATCACAAAGCTTGTTTGCTCCAAATTAGTATTGCTAGGAACATCAAAGTGTCCCCAGACTCCTCCACCGATATCCTCTTCCATCATACTTTCAACCTGTCGGTACCCCTTGTACCCATCAGAGAAACTTCGAAAAATGGTCTGCTTCCCCATAACAAACACCCCAGAGTTCCGTCGAATATATAGACACCTAGGCTCCATGCCTTACTGGAAACCGCGGGACGTTGAAGATGCATGGACCCATATATTCAACACCAGAACCGCCGCCGAACGAGTCATGCTACTGCACCATATGCGGTATATTCGTCCGCTGTGGGCTTATAGATACGACCCTAGCATGGTGGTGAGGATTCGAGAGGCTCAAACGACGGGAGCACCGTCTAGCTCTTGACAGCTGGCGCGAGGTTCTTTAGGACTTATGCCGTGTGCTTTCTCTAGCTAGCCGGTCAAATTTCTTTCGGCAGAGCTTAGATCGAACTAGCTTGCGCGGGGGTCCCGAGCCTGGTCAGAGCAGCAGAATGAATTATGACTATATATGCGTATACAAAGGTTGTCTAACAGCCCCAGCAAAATCAGCGCTCGGTATCTAGTTACATCCACTTATAATAATCTAATCGTCTTCACCCGATACGAGCTTCTCTAGCGTGCTCCGAAAATGGTTCAAATTTGCAATAAATCAACAAATTATAGCCAGTTTTAAGATACAATATAAGGAAATATTATGCACCACCCTTGCGAAAGCCGATGATGTGACCTCGACGGGGTATGTTGCCTTGAACAAGCTCAGACGAGATGCATTTAAAAAGATGAGAATCACCTCGGAACATAACTTTAAACTGAAAATTCATCCTGTAGGGTTTAACATACATTATTTTAAAATTATACGTACCAGACGCGGTAATAGAAGAGACCTAGACTTCCGCATTCGCTCGTGTCCCGGCTGCGGTCAATCTAACAGAACCATTGTGCGGCTCGATACCAACCCGAACATTATCTTTATTCTTTGCTTCAAGGTCTTCCGCAATAGTGCTTCTCTTACTCTGTGTCTTCCTACTTAGCTCGAGGATACTCTCGATTTCAAAATCTCCCGATGCAACTTGAGCAAGGGTTTGCCACGGGTCACCGATCCGAGTTACGGAAGTCTCTTGAAGAAATCGGAGAAGTATGATAAATGCGATGATGGTTTGAAAGACGAGGACGACTGCTATTATTACATAGCCAGTAGGGAAGTGGTCTTCCGGGTAGGATCCGATGAGACTGTAGCCCGCGGTTGAGAAGTTCCCAGGGTTACTACCCCGACGAGTACCGTATGGACCACCGGGAGACGAAACGTTCCGAAATTGCGATACAGTCGCATTGTCGAGCCTGTCAAGTTTTTGTAGGAACTCGTAGTAAGCGGTACTAGCTACGGTGGTGAGTAAGGCTTGTAAGGCACGCGCTGTATTGCCGTTAGGGTGGTTTTGAACACCCTTAAAAAGATCGCTCATCCAAGTTCTGCTAGTGATCCAAGAAGTAAGGACGGTTTCACCACCGACATTGCGAGTCCAGTCGGTACTGTCTGCGAGAGGGGCAATATCGCTAAACACAGCGTCCAAGAGAAAAACAGATGTGTTTGCACCTATATCCAGGGCGGTTATGAGGAAATTATGCCCACTAGCCGTTCCGTTATATTCGTCGTAGTCTGAACTCCATGGGCCATCCCATCCCGTATTATTCGCTCCGACGGCAGCCCAGCCTTCTTGAGGCACTTCCAGGCGCAAAAGGTCACCAGGACTACCGGGAACGAGTCTCGGCATTATATTATCAAAGACGTATGTATCTCCCTCGAATTTATAACCTCCCAAAGGCTCGTAAAATTTGTAGTTGAAAGTCGCTGGCTCTGTTTGGAGCTTGTAGCTGGAAATTGTGACCTCACGGTCCACTGCATCTAATGGGGTGTAGCAAAGTGTGCCGGCGATTCGAATTTTGCTAGTGGTACCAAACCCTGAGGGACTCACGTCACCGTCAATGTCATCTATTGATCCAATCTCGGCCCAATCGGGATTTTCGTTCAGAAACTGTTCAATGTCCGACCCCCTCGTCTGGTTCAGAATAAGGTAGGTATTTCCTAGCCAAGGCGAAGTGGTATTCTCCAACTTGAACTGACTGGTCATCCCGCTAACCGTTCCGAAATCCGTATAGGGGTTGTCGTATTTGGGTATTTGGTATATTATTGGACGTCCATAATACGCCGAGGTGAGAGGCAGGTAGACAGTGAACGGTACGGAGCCATTCTTCGGTTCCTTGATTACATCTAGTGGGACAGTATTCTGAAGTCTACCGCTAACCTGATAGTCGAGCACATCACCCGGCGTGAAGTCTATAACTTTCGGCTTTTGACAGATTACTCTCGCATCCCAAACCAGTGTTTTCGCTTTATAACTGCTTATACTTCCACGGTTCTCGCTATCTGGGAAAGGGAGGAAAGCACGGATACTGGGACCTGTATCAGAGAGTCCGGAAATCTTGAGCGGATCGGTTGAATATTCGGCGAAAGCGGGGAAAGTTGTAGGGGGACTGTTCTTCCAGAAATAGTATTTCTCCGTTAATATGTATATAAACCCCTCACCAATTGCGCCTCCGGGTCCTTGGTCGTTTGGATTATGCCACAGAAAGTCAACCGGTACGGGAATTTGAAATTCGTTCGATGGTATCGGTTGAATTACGACGTCCGAGAGGAGTATGGTGGATGTAAACCCGAGAATCCAAGAAGTCATCAGCATTAATGTTGTAAGGCCGACAATTGACATCACGCCGAGGTCACGTATAACCATTGGTGTGCTTCTTATCATGGGGTAGGCAAATTTCAACAGCATATCGGTAGAACTTGGGCTGGTCGCCCTCATAATCGATACCGGGGCAAGCTATCGAATAGATTCAAAATTAGGATCCAACTTGGTCAAACAATAGCGCTACCTTACTCACGTGAGGAAGTGGGATATAGGCCTTTTCTATCGCCAAAGCAGCAAGCATTGATAGACATGCACTGGCCTGGATCGTTATCGCGATACGAAGGAAAGACGAAGGAAGAGAGATGGCTCGCACGGCCCAATTGTTAAGTACGATGCTACGCCATACCGAGTTCTCGACCGTTCCCCACCAAAGGAATGCGAACCATGCCATGCAGATAGCTGCAAAAACGGTGCTTCCGAAGAAGATAAATACTGAGAGTAATCCAAGTCGATCTTTTAGACTTGCCCGTTTCGAATCGAATCCGGTTGTTTGTTTAGCTCCGTTATCATGTGTCTCCGTGTATACACTAGAAGGGTCTTTTTGGTGCATTGCGGTTGTAGAATCCATGAAATTTGAAATTTCGGGTCCTGGGGGCCTCTTTTCAGCCATGGTGACCGCTTTGAAAATGATAGAGGCTAGCGATTACAAAAATTTATTGTGAAATCTTGATGAATTAACAGGCTGGCTGCAAAACCAAGAGTAATTGAGGGGATCTTGAAGCTATTAATATAATACATTTTACAGATTCGATTCTCTCGCCGGGATCCTGAAAGTACTGCAAATGAAAAGGAACCTTCTCCTCATTTTTCTGCGATTTTATTATCACAATATATGCATATCAGCCTCGAAACCGTTTTCATTTCGTCAAGTCGATTGATTCTGCGGGCTTCATTGGTGAGTTAGTGTGAAAACGACCCACTTACCCCGGATATCTTTTTGGAGTGCGTCTGCAAGTTGCTCTCCATGCACACCAGATTGAAACCTCGTTAAAGGGATCTACCAGTATCTCAGTGGGAGGTTACACAACACAGACCAATCATCTGCATCCAAAAACGCCCTCTGGAGGCCTCTGCTCTGGCCGTATGCGGCTGAGGCACCGTGAACCCGCCGACAAAATAATTTGTACTTTGAATCCTAGTGGAGCTTCGGTGGATCCGTGGTAGTGGAAAGACAATAGACTCTATTATCGGTAGGGCCGTCCTTCGCGAAATCATAGGAATCACAGTGCTCATTGCATTGGAGACGTCAACATTCTTTCCGTCTCCAATTGGATCCAACTGATAGGAAAACCTGGTCTCGCAGCAATTCACATAAACATCTAAATTAGAAGACCACAACAAATCCTGTTCATCTGGTAGCGGTTGGAACAAAAAAGAACAAACAAGGACCAAACGTTAAACTACCTCGTGCTCTGGCAAAATATTTGTGTCAACGAAACGAGGATTGCCAATTGTTCCTGGCCTGAAGCCTTCCGTCTTTCGGTTCGGATACTAGGCTGATAGCTGCAATAATGGTCTATTGCCTCTAACGAGGTAGAAAATTTGCATTTAAATATGCTAGCTAGTAACGCGACCGGACGTATTTCTTATTCAAAAATTACACCTGGAACAGAAAAATTCGACTATATTGCAGCGATATCAACGGGAGCACCCCATTGCAACTTCCACATACGAGTTTAGGGGATGTTATATCGAACTTGGACCATATTCGAGTTACAAGACTAGCATTAGAAGCTCCATCGAGGATGAAAGCTAGCTTGGTATTTGAAATTTCAAACAGAGTCGGTCTCGAACTTCCGTGTCGTCCTTACGATATTTAAGTATATGTTCCTCAAGCCCGAAATGGTAACTGTTGCCAACAAGAGCACGTCCAAGCAAAATTCTCTCGCGAACTTGTTCACGCATGGCTGAATAAATGATCATCGAAATCGTAACATTTCGTTAAACCGAAAAGCCGTGATGAGAAATAAACGCGATCCAACTGTATGTAACGCTCGGGTTCTGGGGTTAACTAAATGGATATATTATCTGACAGTGGAATGCGCATACGAAGCCAGGCCAATAATATGATTTCGCAAGGTCGACCAGTTGACGCTCGAAAAGTCCAGAATTCGCAATAGATTGGCATCTCAAAACGACTCGTTCGAAGAAAGAGTAAGAGCGACCTATGCAATATGTATTATTTTGCAGGTTCTTGCGGATGGCTGGGGTTAATAAGACTTGAAGTAGCTAAATCTACCACAAATTTGAATCCCTAGGCAGTTTGTTGCGGTGAATGTAACATAACCCACGCTATCCACTTTCCGTAAAGCTGTCCGATTTGGCTAGCTGGAGGCACCAACCAAGCAACCATGTGTTGGGCAGCAATGCAACCGCAGTGAGCTGGAACGCTTTTTATACGGTTAGCGACGTTCAGAATTGAACAAAGATTGGAACATTGGCAAGATCCACATATACAGGTGCCTCAATATAGGTTCCCATAAGCATAAATTTAAAGTTCCGATCTCGAGACTTCGGATGAGAATCCCTACTGTGGTGTGGACCCGCTCAAATACACATGCTACCCTGCAGCCCTGGACCCGCTCGGCGCGCTGGGCAGTCAACTTTGTCTCGATATCCGCCTACTAACGAGCAATGCCTTCGTTCTATCCCGAATTGAAGCCCATCAGATGGAAAACGGCAAATTGGTAGTATCTTGGATCATAAAAATAATGGTATATAAGCAGCTCAGCGCCCAGCTTTATTGATGCATTTTATCATTACCCTCCAGGAGAAGCTGCCCGGTCCTTCATTTGAAGAAATCAATTCATACACTCCTTTACAGCTATCGAGATATCGAAGCCCTTCAAACACTTGAATTAAAAAGAATTAGATTCCTTTTTTTATATTCTAACAGCCAAAATGCGTTTCTCCACTCTCCTTTTGCCAGCCCTTTCCCTCGCTGCCACCATCCACGCAGCTCCAGTCGAAGAGGAAAGCAACATCGCCGCACGAGCCTCAACTTCCAACCCATACTTCACCGTGACCAATTTCAGTAATTCCGGCCAACCCCACAGCGTCACGTCCTTCGTTTATTTTAAAGTTAAAAGCGAACCATTCGGCCAGACTGCGGAGTGTACTGCTCAAAAAAATGGCCCAATCGCAACCGCAGGATACTGGACTAAATGCAAACCCAGTAGCTTCGGATTCGGCTTTACTTACGACAAGACGTCCAAAGCATATGTTTTAACTATTACTCAAAATACCGGCGGGAATTTGCTCACCGGTGCGGTAACGGTACCGAATAAGCAGAAGACGATCGTCAATAAAATCAATCCGAACGGAAACGTTCAGTCTTTGGTTCATGAAAAGAATTTTAGAGTGTGGGCTAATTTGCAGTAAGATCATTTGTGGCTACAATGAGAATTGGGTCATAAGATGCGGACTGCATGGTGTCACAAACATGTGGGTCAAGGCCATAGTAGGAGGAACGCCTGTGTGGTAGCTGAAAGACACATGTATACATATGATCCATGTACGTGGAAATATATCAGATCTGTAGTCTAGATATAGCAAGATCTAAATAGGACCAATAGAACCCCCCTTTTTTAATTATTGTATTATTGTTTGCTTTACTCTTGGACCATCAATTGCTTTATGCGTTGACTGCAGCTTAGCAGTTTCAAGATCTCGATCAGTACTGGATCCTTACATGCTTGGAGACCTTCGAGGACAAAAATTCAGATCGGCTACACGAGCCGTGCTAGCTTCTAACGAAGCCTGCAAATGTTTATGTTTTCAAAAGAGAAAACGATACACAAGTAGAACCATCAACCTCCGAGCCTGTCTTCAGACTACTATCGAATCGATATACCTCAGAACGGCACTCAATTTTTAGCGCTTGTATCCTCGCATCTGGATCCAACTTCAACCGTTATATCGCTACCTCACAGTTGATCGACATCATCCAACTCAAGATGCCATGTATTCCTGGGATAAACACGAAAACTGGGCATCATGCCCAATTACATGTCGGTCTCATTGCACAGGACCGCACGCATAGAAAAATGATAGCACGATTCTGGCACATTTTTGTGTCAAAAGACAGAGAAGACGAGGAGAAGCACTCAAAAACACATCTCGAAATCACAAGCGGCAATTCCTCGGATCATACAGAAAGCATTCAGTACCGGATCCGAGCTTCCCAGTTGTCCTCGTAGTTCAACCGCGAGGACTCAAAAATAGCGGTGTCTCAATTTTATCCTTCATATTACTATGCTTAAAATTGAATCTCGCTGGTGGGACACGATGCCTAATACCGTTTCTAGCCTGGAACTGTTGTTCAGGGCTAGTGTATCGGCCGCGACACAAGAAGCTCGAGTCTCGGAGAAAACTCTGATTCTGTTCATGAGCGAAAACAATTAAGAACATATATCATCCCGGTCGTGCTGGTTACTATATCATCTATCTACTAGCCTTTATACATAGAAACCTACTCTCGAAGCCTCTCAATCTTTCAGGCGTTCTGAAACGCCAATCCTTTATTTATTTTATTTTATTTTTTACTTCCAAACAAGCTTAGGTTTAAGCACCTGCATGACAAAATACCGCGTGTTCTACCTATCAGAGGGCAAGGCGGTTGGTATATCAATGGGTCTTTCCAAAGATGGATATTTTAAGAATCTTAATTCCGATCGAAGGTTCCATCGCTTTGTGGATTGAATTTTGGGATCAATATCATGATATCAATGAGAAGATATGAGAGGAGCGTTCAGGTTGAGCGGCTTCACGACTGCGTCAACTAAACCTGCTCTGAAGGCAAAACCTGTTGACCAGGATTGGGGACTGCGCTTTGATCCACCATTGTCGGGATTTGGTGTTCGCAACGAAGGATGCTGCTTGCTTCTCATTCCTTCCGACGCTCGACCATTCTGAAAAAGCGAGTCGTCTCCAAGTTTGCCCTACCTGGGACCGAAACTACCATTCTACGAACATAAAAGCGGAGCATATCTACCAAAACACCGGAGCTCCAAAGAGAAAGGATATATCACCGAGCTTCCGACCTTAAAACAAACCCCAGTTACTGCTACGCCCCTTTCTTATCGTATCCCATCCTACCGAGTCATGCCCTGCGTCCCTGGAGTCCATGACAGCAATTTCGGGACAATTCACAGCTGGACGAGCAGTGGATCACCAAACATCTTATTCATCGCTTGGAAAAAACTAGTACTGAGAGATCGACGCGATGTGTATAGACGTTCCATCGAACAAGCCACTCTGCGTGTTTTGTGGGGGGTAACGGAGCCAACTTTGATCACTCGGATTCAGGCCGCGCAGGTCGAGTCCTCGGCAGATGCTTCTTCTACATGTACATAACAAACCTCCTCAACCTATTTTACTCCTGACGATTTCCAATTCTTCATCATAATAGACCCACCAAGAACCTTATATCTTCATCATTCTTCTAGCGGTTCGAGGTCTCAGACGATGGATGCAGAGGCTCCGAATCCAGGGACCCGCTCTCCGGTGGGCCAGTACCCATTTGTTTTGTTTCCATCCCGGACATTGCACGCAAGCGACACAAAGCTCGCGAGCTCAAAGCGCCAAGGATAGGAACCCTCGGATGTGACAGGAGGCGAGGCTTGCCAAAGCCCGATAGGTTGGTTTTGCTTCCGACACAAGGATTTTTAAAGTTCTAAACAAAATTCGCGAGATCCTTTATCGTTCCTGCAGAATTCTGGTGATTTTGGTGGTGGGACACATCAGCGTCGGTAATTGAGGCTGGCATTTCTCTAAATTCTTACGTCTGTGTCCTGCTAGGGTTCTGGAAAATCACCTGGAAGTCTATGAATTAACCCTAATTGTGTTTGAGCCTCACACCTTCTGTTGGTCAGAATACGGAAACAGCCCCATGGCGGATAAATGCTGTGTTCTTCATGACAGCATTGTTCGTATAGATTATCAAATGAGTGCTATAGTAGCGATGTTATGATATCGAGGGTTTCCGTGATAACGTTAGTTTATCAATTTTCCAGCGCACGTTCAAACACGCGTTCAGGAACTGTTGAACAATCTCAGGAGCCCGAGAGATGAGTGGATGAGGCGCAAGAACAGTTGACCACGCTTCGATAAATAACCCCTTTAGCTAGTTATTTATTTACGAGAGAATTAGGCTCTCAACAATATGGGTTGTGATCATGCCATTTTATTCTGGTGTTAAATATGCAGGTCAAGGCACAATATGACCAGGAAGTAGGTCAACAGTGTAGTGCTCAGTCTTAAACACATATACACACGCGGGAGGATATGCGTGGGATCGCACAGCAAGGAGATTCTAAGTAGGTGATATCTACGAAAAAGGCTACATTCCCCGAATTTCTTCCCCTTCGAACGCCCAAGTTGGTTACCGTGCATGATCCCAGGCCGTTTCACTTCCTTATATTCGGATATATAGCTATATGATATTAATGCTACTCTTTCACAAAACACAAGCTTTGAGTCTGTCCAGGGGCGGCTTGGGATTCGTGCACACTCCAGACGGACGTTAGTTATTTCTATGACCATCTCATCATCTGATGATCGAAGACTAGTTCTATAAAGAGGCGAAGATTGAGCTTGCTACTCCACCAAGCAAGAACAAAATTATTTATCCTCCAAGCTTCCCATTAACTTTTTTACCGAATATCTCTACCGTTTCGCGCTCTGAGCAATATAAAATTTAACGCAACAATGACAACCTGTACGTGGTCCTTCTGAGATGATGTCTTACTCAATGCAATTATATGATTCCTAACTACCATCATTTCGCAATACTAGATTCAATTGTCTTTACCAACAATACCGCCTATACCTTCAGCGGAATCTGTAGACCTCCCTTTCTTCTCCCTGCAAATTTCTCAAACTGTCCTACCACAGTTGCACCTGGTGGCTCAGTCACGTTGACAGCCACTGGATTCCCCAATTCCATCTTATTCAAAACTACAAACGCGGCCGGTACCCTACTCTGCGATCTACGTATCTGGGCCACAGCCGATGGGTCGGGCTGGTATGCCGGTGCTGGCTGGATGCAGGATGTCGATACTTATGTCAATAATCCCCCTACTGATGTCACGATTGTGAAGGGCGGGGTTGGAAATGATATTCATTACGTGACGCTCAATCCTGCGTCGCCCAGTCGACTTAGGGCTAGGAATGATATGCTCAAGGGGGAGGCTGCCGCGTTACCGCGTCCAGCGCCTCGACCCTTCAGAGCCTAAATAAGACATAGGATAGAAAGGCGGGGTATGACCGAATTTTGGTCCATTGACATTTCTTTATATTAGAACGCATGTTTAAATAGATTAACATATGCGCATATGTTTAATTACCATCATGTAGCTTAAATCAATTCTGAGATGCAGTTATTGGAGGTGTCAAGGAATTAAAACTTATCTTTGTCAAAGTTGTGAAGCCAGCTCTTCCTGATTCGTGATATTTGAGACTCATATCGCATACCGATAATTAGACCTCAATAGCAAGATGAAATGTTGATATACAGCTGATAACCTGCAAGCCAAGCAAATTCGATTCATGTTGTTGTTAGTGGGATTTTTCACGGATGTGAACACACAGGCTTCCCCACCCAAACACCTCACCTCCGACCTTTGAGTTACCAACAAACTACCATCGAGCGACTTTCGACCTTGCATGAGTTCAAGATAATTCCTGTACGAGTACTGGATGATCAAATGCCTTGCCCACTCGCCGCGATAGATTCCGAGTACTTTGCATTCTACTTTAACAACTACGGAAACTCGTTCGAGCCTACACCGCAAGGGAGTGTCTATCGCTCCAGGCCTTTGGATCGGTTCTGGGACGCTCTCGTTGAAGGACATAGGCAGGAAATGAGACGGTTTGAGGAGACTGACGCGATTTTGGGGATATACAGCAACCGAACAGTCCCCAGCCGCGCTAGCTTGATCCATAGAATACAAATCGCCCAGCAGGAACAAAGGACGAATATCGGATCCTAATTCGAGTCTCAAGTGGCGACGTATACGTTGATTTGACGGGCACAGGCTCAATCGCATTCCGCTCAACTCTCAGGAGCGAACCAGTCCCAATTGACCCCTGGAAACCACAAAATAGCGCTACTCTTCGCTGGGGTTAGAGCGACATTCGATTCTCTGGCCTTGGTATTCTAGCACCTACAATCAATTCTAGGCCTATTCGCGCATGAGGGCGAGAGACGGGCCTATTTCACGAAATCGCCTCGGGATTATACTACCTCAAGAAGATATGACGTGTTCCGTATCTGGATCGTACAAAGCAGCCATCAATCAACCTAGACTGGAGAACGCATCTATCGGTAGATCAGCGAGCGCTAGACGACGTACCCTTGACAAATTCTGGTTCGCGACTGTTCGACGAAGTAGAGAAATTGAAATTACCATGTTTTACAGCCATCTCTACGCTGTTGACAACGATGCTTACGCGCTGAAAATGAAACGGTCGCACGAATACCTTGACGAATGGTCGTTAACTAGGGTGATTAGCCTCCCGAACTATCGTGCTGTGGTGGTCCCGCGAAGTGAAACGCCACTGATTCAAAGGATCCAAGAGGCCCAACAGCAATCAACTAAAGCGAAGTTTTAAACCGTGTTTTCTGCCTCTGAGTTCTCTGAAAACTCAACCGTGGATAGGGACGCTTGGTATTTCGAGTATTATCGTAGGAGTTCTTGGAACTGTGCATGTGTGACTCTCTGCACATTACTCTTCAGCCTTCTGTACACTTTAAAGCAGGGCATGTTTCAATTTTCTTGCTTCCTATCGAACGACTTGAGGTTTGCGGTTCAATTTCATGTAAATACAAGCTCGCCCGAGATCGGTTCGCCGAGATCACTTGTTTCTACCTAGAGATATTTTGAAAGTCCACAAATACTTAAGTACTTCAGTACCTATATGTCTGAAATAGCTAAGAGAAACAAACATATATTATCTAGAGCCACTCATGATTAAAAGCTGTAGCTATAAGCTCGCCAAAAAATCCAACAAAATATTGCTGTATGCAGTTAAGTCCATTTCCTATAGTATCAAACTTATGAAGTGAAATTAACAATTATCCATAGACATATAAGAACAGGCGATCCAATACCCAAGCCGACTCCTAAGCCGACCTTCAGAGAATGTGACCATTTTCCGTTGTTGATCCATGATTGATACCCAGCCTCGTTGAACGGCTCTTGTACGCCAGTTTGACACAAAATAGTGTACCAAGAGTAGGCGAAATGATCAGGTGTATCGTCCAGGTATTTGAATACCTTGGTGTTGCTGCATGCTTGTGAAAGGCAGGTGGCGGTTTTATTGTAAATTTCGGGTTTCTGGCAGATGCAATTGAGCGAATCATCGGCGCAATCTTCCTCAGTAATCATTGCCGCTGTGCAGTCTCTGCCACAGTCTGGAATAGCTGAGAGATCAGCGATCCGAACGGCATTTTGGCCGCAAATACCGGAAAACCAAGTCTGAAGCTCGTAAAAGCAGTTGTCTTCGGAACTTGGCGCTTTGGGTGAACATGTCAAGGGGGCGACGGCGGTCTGGCAGAAGCATTCGCGGGTGAGGTTGCCTGTATGGCATCCGAGACGAGCGGGTATCCATTCACCTGAGGTTACGCAGTTCGCTACAGCGCACTCAGGTACACCTGATACGTCGACAGTGTCATTTGGATTAGAAACAGATCCGAATTGCCTGGCTTTCAGCAGTGGTGTGGTTGGAATCGCGGTAGAAATGGCTCCTAAGCAAGAAAGGAAGAGGAGATTTTGAGACAGTGCCATTTTCGCCGAATACAGATGGTCATATGGCTATATGAGTTCTCCTGAGGATGCTTGCTTGAGAAGACAGGTTCTTTAAGAATTGTTTTTGGAGAACTTAGAATGAACATGGGCATCAATCGAGGTAAATATTTTACCCACTGCAATTTAATTCTAACTGGAGACCTACCGAGAAATTTGAGAGCGAGGCTGGGTTAAAATCAAAACCTTACTCTCAGCGAGTTTGTAGACCCATCTAATGCTTGCTCGCGCGGGTCATATTTCGAACTATCACCCTCCACATAGAAAATCGAGGGGTTCTATCCGAACTGTGCATTAGTCAGAGGCAATACTATTATACCGAAGTCTCCCTGCATTATACATATCCCGCGTACAGCTGCGTTGATATATGCTTATATGCATGATACTTTTGTCAGAAGTTATACAAGCTTTTGACAAGAGAGGCTGCGCGAAAACAGGGGTTGTCGAACTTAGATGTTCTGCTATAGCGGTCACGGCATGGCTGTAGTCGTAGAGGATGATATCTTGATCCCGAGCTTTGTTTATAATCCTGCGCTCTCCCCACTCTACGGATAATATACGAAACGGTTTGATTTCTGGTGTAGGTGGCGCTGAAGTGGGTCTAGGTGGTGCATATCTTTGCAGCTGTGTTACAATGAAATATCGAAGCCTTGCGCGGAAATGAAACGTTGTGCACGAGAAGCCTTGCAGAAGAACGGGAAACCGCCTGGTGGCTTGATTCGATTTTCAAGGCTTGGTTTCCCTCTCACGGAGTGTTTAACCACCGATAACAACTAGCCTGCTGGTTGTATACCTATAAGCATATGATTAATTTACTCATGATCTGTCACGAACAGTATGACCAGAACCTACTCAAATAAATTCAAGTATCATACTTATACCAGCCTTAAGTTATCAAAATGCTTGGTCTTCCATCTCATAGGTGCCTGTGGCACATATATTGAGTTCTATTTCGATTCAACATGGCAAAACTAGAAATATTACTCATTTTGATCACTGCCAACTTGGCTCTGTCCTTCTCTATACCCCTCCTCGCCCGCGAAACCATTATCGGATTCAAAGGTATCCCAGACTGCACGAACACATCTTGCTTTCCCTTGCATTCATCCTCCATCGGCTGTCCGCAATTCACTCAAACCTGTTTCTGCGATGCCCTACAGCCATTAAAATGCGCGGATACAGCATGCCTAGGAAACGACTGGTACGCTGTCGAAGACTGGTACGCCAGCGTCTGTCCTCACGTTCCCACAGTCGACTTTTCACGGTTCGCACTATGCGGCAGAGAGTGTATCCGGAAAGCAATCATCCCAGGCTGGTGCAATGCAACAGTAGTAGGGACCAACACTCTCACGCGTAACTGTTTCTGCCGTATAGGAGAGAACGGTTTCATGGGAGCCTCGTTTAAAAATTGCATGACGGATGGATGCCAGCTGAATGGCGCAGAAGCAAGCGCCTATCTTTCTGATTTCTGGGAAGGGACGTGTTTATTAACACCCGGTAGCGAGAATACGAATTTCACATCTTACGCATCGGATCAGGTCATTCAGTTTCCTCGTTTGCCGCAACAGGCGGGATCCGGCGGAGGGATGTCGAAGGCCGAAACGTTAAACCTGGTGTTGGGTATAATTTCTGGATTCGGGTTCATTATTTGCACGCTGATTTCGTGGTGGAGAAAGATACTATGCTTCGCGTATCGTCGACGGCCCGCAAAGCCTCACAAACTTTCCAGCAGCGGCCCCAATACAGGCTCTGGTAATAACAATAACAACAACAATGGATCCAGTCCACCCGCTACTACAAGTTACACCTACACGCATGGCTTAAACACTACTAGTACACGAGGTAAACTTTGATCTCTCTATGATATCATTCACAAACTGAACATAAATTTTAATAATCTCTTTGCGAATGCAGGATCGGCGAGCAGCCCACCTTCATATACGCTACTATATGGTTCCCCCACAGTTTGATATATTGGATACAAGTTTAATATCACAGCGGGAGATCATAGATAGATACCGTTTAAAGCACTCAATAATAGCCAATAAAAATAACATATGCGTAATAATCGATGAGTCTACTAAAGCTCGAGACGGACGAAATAATGACTTTTCCAGGATGGTGTTCCTTAAGTAGAAATACAACAAAGCATTTGCTTTTTTGCATGCTTTATGTGAGAAATATTCAACACAACGCATCTTCAGCCTCTTCGATTCCACTTCAGCATCGCCGCGCATCTCGTTAGCCACGGTTTAAAATATAGGTTCTCGCAACTTCTCACCGGCTCTTGCAAGTCTAACCATAATAAATATCAAATCTTCCTCCCTCCACGGGCAATACCATAAGTTATCTTATGTTTATTTTTGTTGGGTTTCTCACAAATCATTCAGGGACGAGTTGAAATGTATATGTACTGGTATGTATATATGCTAAATATAAACGCTATAAACAAGAAGGTATAATATTTATATACAAAAAGTGGATCTCGCACTCCCTCAATAGCGCAAGATGTTATTTACAATCCCCTTTCCTCTTTCGTACGCCATCCTCACGACAAGCACTAATTATAGCGCTGCTTACGGGGACAAGCATTGGCTGTAGTATGGGTTGAGAACGTGGCAGGTGGCTCCTGAAACGCAGCCGGTGGGGCCGGTCCAGCCGATACCACCACATTGTCCGTACAATGGAGATGTACCGCCGGTGGATGGCGTGGTAGTAGTCTTAGTGGTGGTGGTTGTCGAGGTGGTGGTGGATTTGGTGGTTGTGACCATGGTGGTCTTTGTGGTTGTTTTGCTTCTGTTTTATTGTTAGTAAGATAATCTTACACTATAGGGTCGATTATTTAGGTTTCTGTAGAAACTTACGATGTGGTGGTGCTCTTGGTGGTGGTGACTGGAGTTGTGGTAGTCCTGACTGGGGTGGTGGTGGTCTTGGTTGTAGTGGTGGTGGTGGTTGGGTTCGATCCGGATCCGATAACGGTGTTCAAGGATCCAGACTCGACGTAGACACCGCTGAAGTACCAGTCTTCAACATCGGCGCTGTTTAAGTCGGAGTTCATTGGGAGACGGAGGACACCCAAATGCCAGTCGGCACCGTTGGATGAAGTGGAGGCGGAAACTGGGCCAGCGGTGAGGACGAGTGGGTTGGATCCTGTGGAGTGATAGAAAGCAACGGTGTTGGAAGAGAAGTTCTGATCATGTTAGATTATTGTAAAACCCATACTATCTTTGGAGCGATATTTTGCAAATACTCACAATATCATAAGCGACGTTGTGCCAAACATCAGCATCGAAGGTGGTGGACCATTGTGGCTGTCCGCCAATGCACCATTTAAGGGTTGGGTCGGATGTTCCCGAAGCACCGGAGAGCAAGCCGTACTTGAGTTCCGTGAAATGGGACTCGAAAAAGTTGACTTGATGTTCGAGATCAGCTCGAGGAACGTTGGTGGAGGACCTCTTGACGGAGAAGTGGTAGTAGACGTGGCCGGAGTTAATGGCAGCGGAGGTTTGTGGGATCAACTCAGTACGTCTCATGTTCTGGCCGTTCCAGTACGAAGTGCTGTCGATGGTGATCTTGACACCTTGGTTGGAGGAGGAGTCGGCAGGGTTCTTGTAGCTGGGGGAAAGGTTGACGTATTCGGTGACCGGACCGGAACCGTGAATGTAGTATTGGTATGGACCAACTTGGTTCGACCACGACCAGTTGTTCAAATCAGTAGACGAAGAGAGGTCGTTGAATCGTCCATCCCAGAGAACGGTGCCAGCTACAGGAAAGTTAGAACGGACCTATACGAAGCAGATGTGAAACAATTCTTTGTGTGAGACATACCCAATGCTGACCCGACAAAAGCTTGAGCCAAAGCAAACTTGTACATTTTGAAAACCAGTTCCAAGAAAGAATTCGAAATATTTACGGTTTCAATGCAAGATTCGACAAACGAGATGTGCTGAGAGATCTGAGACGAAATAGCAGACGGGGTAAAAACGGGCTTTTATATCATGAGCTTATTTGATTGTCGTCTTGACGGTACGCTAGGATATGCGGACTAGGTAAACGTCATGCGTATGTAGTATATTAAATAACGGCTAATCAACCCGGAACGCCGACATTGAAAAAGACTCGAAATAGGGCATCTCGCAATATATCCATATTTAAATTTGGGTGAAAATTCGTTAAGTGAGCGTTTCTTACGCGGCCTTGCGCCATCGAATGATATTTCTTGGGCGAAGATGAAGCGCAGACTTGGTACGGAGCATACGGTCCGTACAGGGCAATGGTGAGGTTCCTTGTTGTTTTGACGGATGTCATTCCGGCTCATTGTCTGGCGGTTTCAACCCCTTGGCGGCTTCTCACACCAACCCAAGCCGACAACAGATCAAAGACATGGGTTATTGAAGGTCACAGGACTAAACGCGACAAGCTTTTTCGATGTTCGGACTGAATGCTTTCGAATGCACGCAAGGGCATCAACGAAAAAAGTTCCGATCAAGAAATATGCTTAACTATCAGAGCAGTTCTATAAATGTATAAATATCGGAGTTGCTGCGTGGAGAGGTGGGGACCAGCATTGACCAGCTCCACGGAGTTTGTTTCATATTCTAGAACCCTCATTCCGGCCTATTTGGCTCCGTCGACTCGGTCTCGAACTTGAGCCTTCGAGCCTTATTGGTCAGCTGAGAGGAAGGCGAAGATGGCCCGGAAATCTCAATCTGGAAGTGTTAGGCTATCCGACGTACCCTAATTCGACACTCCAAAATATCAAAGCCGCCATTTCCATAAAATATCAGAACAACATTATATCATTGCCAAGATGTGCATGCAGTCGAGACCCCCGCCCTGCTTTCGTTAGTCAACCGTTGTACAAACTTCTAGCTTCCTCTAGCAGCTAGCCTTAGTAGCGCGCGCAATAGTTTGAAAATTTAGCTTTTGATATTGCATCGATTGCCGCCAATGGAATAGTCGAGTTTCCATTTCCTTGATATTTATCGCAGTGAGAGGCACTATTGTGCATTTGTGACGACAGCAACACAACCGATTGCAACCCCGCAAAAACTCGGATTGCACCCAGTCGTCATTGCGCATGCCGGATGTTGCTCGCCGCACAGAAAATCAATGTTAAGATCAGAGTGAAAATTTTGCATGCGGGGTGAATTTTTCGCTCATCGGTGGGGGCGAGGTTTTTGTTCCTGTGAGACGTGCAGCGGATACGTGGGATCCACGGAAGGTCATTTGCGCACATCACATCGAAATCTACTATTTCACGAGCGCTCGAGTCAAGACTGGCTACGATATTGCAAAGGGATCCGGATCCCATTGCCTAGCCATATGAGTGGACTAGCACTACTGTACAGAATTCACTTCCCCACATTTTCAAATTTTAGGAATTAGAGGCTAAATATTGGTAGAATTATTTGTATTGTCAGACGAAACCCATGGGGTTCTAGAGTAGTAATACTGTCGTAAAGAAAAATTGGACCACACGCTATTGCGATTAAAGAAAATAGAAAAAAAGTCCATAAAAGTGTCTCCAAAAATACTGCAATCATGAATGCGGTTTATAAAACAACCAAGGGAACCAATAATACACCATACCCAGTACCGGCCGTAAAAATAAAGAAAGAAAATAGGAAGAAAGAAAGAAAGAAAAGGAAAAAAAATATTTAACAGGCAGAAATGAAATCCTCAAATTAATACTTCGTAGTCCTGCTTCTTCGTGGGCCCTGGCTCAAGCTTCTCGCTAGATGCTTCGCTGCCATTCCGACAACACCCGTGCCGACCTTGTTGCCGACACTGTCATCCTCCCTCTTGTGCTTAATATTCTTCCCCATGGTTTTTCCGGTAGCCAACCCGGCTACAACGGACTCAATGACGGTCTTTAAACTTCCGCCGTTGCCTCCGGATCTGTCAACGATAACGTCTAATCCGCCAGCTGCGATCGCGGCTCCGGCAATCTGCATTAACCGTTGTGGTGTAAGTTTTCCTTCTTTTCTTGTCCGGAAGGCCTCCATTGCCGCAGCTGTGAGTGCCGCCTGTAGTGCCTCTCTCGTTTGTTTCTTTCTTTCTTCGGGAACATGACCATCCGATCTGTCCCTGCGATCGTGATCTTTAGATTGAATGAGTCCCACAGCTGCCAGTAAATCCTCAACTATACCGGCCTTGCCTTTGCGTTCCCGGCTAGGAGATTCTTCCGAGTAGTATTCTCTCTCACGTCGTCGGTGTTCCCGACCGCGGGATTTGTGGCCCTTCTCTTCACCGTCAGAGTATGCGGTTGTGTGACGGCGAGACGGGCGGCGGCGGGAAGGCTCGCTAGAAGAATCTGAAGAGTAACCGCTCGACTCGGAATCAGAGTAGGAATCGTAGGAAGGGGATCTGTGGCGGCGAGAGCGGCGGGTGGTATCGCGGTCTCTGTCGGATCGCTCATGGCGGTCGTAACGGTCGTAGCGGTCACGGCTACGGTCGCGGTACTCACGGCCGCGGGTGGATCGGTCGTTTTTGGACATTGTTTGAGTTTGAAGAGTTTCTTTCGAAGGCTGTTATTCTGAGATAAGGTAGGTAGGAGGACCTTTTGCTCGCAAAGGTGTAGTAAGATTTGGTGATAGCGGTTATTTATATATATTCGCCTGCTCGAAATAAAAGATATATCACAGAAGGGAATTATTCAAGATCGGAGGCAAAGAGGGCCCTTTTAAATGATTATCCAAGTTGGCAAAATGCATTACGACTGTTCCCTTAAAACTCTGACATGGCTGCATGAATCGAATGATCGATTTCCTATCTTTCCGACGTAGAGGTACAAAGACCGCACAGCCGAAGCAGCTGCCGCATCCACCACATCGCTTGCAAGCGGAGGTACCGCCTCCTAGAAACCAAGGTTCTCGATTTGATTCCTGCACCTTCTAGCGAACCTGAAAACTTCAGCTGAGCATGCATGATGACATGGGTGCCTCGCCACATTTTTGGCCCAATGACTAGTCTCGATTTGGTGGTGCGCCACAGCTTGCTTCGCCACGTCATTACATTCTGGCTGTGCTGGCTCGCTCCGAGCGCTAAAATAGACCAGCAATGAATGTCCAGGCCAGCCGATGGCTAGGAATCGTGGCACTGGCCGCAAAATGAATGCTGGCAAAAAGGGGATATTGTTTGAGTCTCTTTCTTTCGTTCGGAATGAGGCGATGGCCAGGTCATCGCAGTGACAGCTCGTTTGCCAGCAAGCACCCTTCTTTTGGCGGCATTCGCTGGCTCTGACAGCAGACACCCAATCAGACGGCGGGCGGTTCCGTTCTCCATCACGCGACTTGAGACCCTGCGTTTTGAAACGTGGATGAAATGATTCTGGTTTTCGGTGATTCATGCAAACTTTGTCTTGCTTGTTGTACCTGCATGCCTCGCGAGGTTGAATTGAAGTTTCGTGGAACGCGTGTTCTTGTTCGGGCTAACGTTGAACTACTGTCGATGCGGCATCGCGGAGACGTTCTGGGATCCTGGCATGAATTCCCCAGATTCAATTGATTAAGTCTTTGGATTAAAATATTGAGGATTGAGAGATCTCAAAGTATTGTAACCATTCGTATTTGTTTTAATTTCGGATCTCTGAATCTATTAAGGTATTCTTGAAAAGTACTTTGGTGTTATAATTGTGTCGTTTGATACATCGTCAGCCCATTGCCCCGAGATTGATTTAGCGACTGGTAACTTATATTGTTTAATAAATCTAACGCAGCTGGCGCAACCGGTATCGATAAGCAAGGGTGCTTCAAGGACTGGCCCGGTAGCTAGCAGGTTTCGCAAACCTGAGCCTCGATTTCAAAGTCTGGGCCAACGTACAAGCATATCCCACTGTACTGAAATGTCTAGTTCTCTTATAATTGTAACTATAAACTTGATTGTATTATAAGTGTGACATCCTCCCATGAATTCTGAGCTAAACGTCTCAACGAATATTCCATTACCCTCTTATTTTAATAAAACTACATTGTCGAAAGGAAAAAAATACCTATTGAAGCTACTTAAGATGGCTTTTCATGAAATCTACAAGATTTACATCCATAACTAAAACGGGCACTTCAAATGCACACTGGCGTCTTTTGTAACAGTTAGTCAATGTCCCCAAGATATCTCGCGATTTCCACGAGCATAAAGATGAGCAATTTCTAAGTCGATCCCATTTGATTCGAATACCACGATAGCCGTTGTCACTGGAAGACAGTACACTCCATAAAAAGACGGGTGGAAATGTAAATACGCACATTGCAGCCGACGTCCATATCACCTTTAGAGACTATCCCCGTCACTTACCGGCGAGTCTAGTTGTTTCTTTCTCAATTTTAGCATCGGTTCCATCCCGTCTCTCGCCATCTGCTTGAAGATTTCTAACGGTTTCTCGTCATCATCAAACATCCTCTCACCACCGTTAAATGTAACCCAAAGTTCGTAATCCCACCAATCAGCTTCGATACCGTACTGCTTCAACGCAGCTGGGAGCACTTGATATGTCTTTTCATTCAACCCCGGTGTCTGATCTTGGATCATTCGAATCATGGGGCTCTTGATAACTGGCGATTCGTCCGGCGATTCATCCCCATCATAACCATCGCTATCTGTCAAACTTCCAGAATTCGGCGGCCATGTATCTCTTCTACTGTCGCTGTCATCGCTGTTACCGAACAATCGCTCCAATTCTTCAAATTCCCGTCGGAGAGGGGTATCGTAGATTATCGAACCATCGGGCGATACAATCCCGTTCGTCCCGATCGAAACCCTGGAAAGCTTAAGTTCCGGTAGATGGAAATGTCGGTTAGGATGCGACCCCGACGATCCTCTCGATCCCGCCGAGTCAATCGACTGTTTCGAATCCCGCTGTTTCGAGTCCTTTCGTTTCGAATTCCGTTGCTTGGAGCTTCTCTTGGAATCTCTCTGTCGTCCCTTGGAATGGGAATCTCTCCCCGCCGACCGTCCGATATCCATCAATGCGTCTTCAGCCCATGATCCTAAATCGCTGGACGGTATCTCCGGTAGCGCTTTCATGAGTAGCGACTGTGGTATAGGTGCCGGTCGTATATCCATAATGCACGGCATTTCGGGCATCAATTCCATTTCAAAGCTGGCTAAGCTTTCTAGTTGGAACCTATCCCTCAACATATCAAACAACGGTCCCATATCATCTTTTAGTCTTTTGATGCTATATTCTAGGTCGTTTATTTTTTCATCGCGCTGTTGGATTGCGGAAACGGTCTGTTGGAGTTCCGAGACGGTTACGAGGATTGATGCTTCGTTGGTGGAGGGACGACGGGCACCTTTTATTTCGTTTTGTCAACTAGGGCCGTCTTGAAAAGTGCTAGTGTAGACTGGCTGGCATGATGAGATTATACTTACCAACCGGGACGAAATGGTCTTCCTCGAATGGCACCTTTTGATTAACCTTTATATTGTACACACTTTTTAGGATGCGTAATCTATGTCCCACGCTATTCATGCCCATATCTTGGAGATCTTCGTGGACGAGGTGGACGAGTGCATGTCCGTCGATTTCATTTTCTGTAGAATTGATATGAGTAGGTTTAGTATCCTCTCTCTTACCGATACGATCAAATGAACTATAGGGTAATAAGTACAAGTTTGGGTAGAACTACCTATCCAGATTCTGGAATACTGAAATAGCCTCAAGCTCTTCATGAAATCCACAACATCGTGCGTAGACCACGTTGTGATCAACTTGTTCGTACCGATTCTCTGTCCTAAGTCCAGCATTATGACTATCGAATTAAAACAATAAAGCAACGAGAGTGAAAAGAAAAGAAGGCAAGCCGCTGGCCGTCAGCGTCTACGTTGTGTTGGAGGGTCTAGTCCGTACGGTATGTATATACAATATACCCCCATCAGCTGAAAGATATGACCTAAGAAAACAGGAAAAGAAAGTATACCGAAAAGACGAAAAAGAAATCCGGGGCAGGTGGTTTAATACTGTTTAAACAATACATCAGCTGTTCCATCTCCAAAAAAATAAAGACGACTGGATTAAGGTTTCTCTCCGAAACTTAGCGGAACCACGGTCTATTTTCGGTGCAGAACTCTTCGATCATATATTGAGGGGGTTATCGATCTCTTCAATATTTTAGATTTTAGGAGTTGTCCGGGGGGTAGGGTTGGTTGGGAAGGTGCAGGCAATAACCTGGGGCTGGTTAGAAACTGGGGCGTCTAGAAATGCCTAAAATGGTGTCAAAAATCTAGGTTTCCGACTTCTCGCGCGGGAGCGAACCATATCCAAGGACAATTTCTTAGCACACGTGCATCGGTATGGACACCAAGATAAAAGAAAGGTTTTGTTCCTGAAAAAGGCTGGAGAGCATTCGACTCGCGATATTTAAAACTGTATATACAAAATTTTGATAGCCGAAACATGCAAACTATATATACTTGATATGATATCATCTATGTACAGGGACTCCTCCTCATCTCCCTACCAGCCAATGATTAAAAAATCTGCGTAAATTTTAACAGCTCAACTTTTGTCCAGCATTGGCAGCGGTGTAAGCGTTGACAGTGCTCGTATCCAAAGTGGAGTAAGAGTATGGCACGGAATTCAAAGTTCCAACTGGGAGGATTGGTGGCTGACCGGTGCCATAATCATTACCACGGTCAACAGCGTATCCAACAACATCGGACTCCTCATAGTCGATTTCGGTGACGTTGACCCACTGGGAGTACTCGACGAGCATCTGAGCGCCCATACGAGAGCTGTATCCGAGAGCGGAGTTCTGGTAATAGTTATTCACGACGTGGCCGGTACCGAAGCGGAGAGATGGTTGACGGCTGTTGCAGTTTGTCCATCTGTTGCGGTACCATGTGACGCGGAGGTGACCGGTATCTTGGGCGCCGTTGTTGTCGGAGTGGCCGACAAGATCGCACTTCCAGTGATCGTGGATGTAGGTGTTCTGGACAGTGACAAAGTCGGTGGCATGGGACATGTCAAGGGCGCCGTCGTAGTAGTCTTTGTCATGGAGTTGGTCAGAGGATAGATCGCAGTGGTCGACGAGAACGTTGGTGGTCTGTTGGATGAGGATATTGTCGATTGGGGCTAAGCATTTAGAGATCTTGAGGTTGGCGAAGACGATGTTTTGTCGCTTCCAAGCACGAAGACCAACACCGATGAGCTCGGAGCCGGTCTTGCCGATGACGTGGGTGTTGTTACCGACGTCAACTTGAACGTTACCAGTGATGGTTCCGGAGATGTAGACAATCTTCGGGTCGTCGCTGTCGAGGGCAGCTGTCAAGCTGGCCAGATCACTGACAGTGATGACTGTGCCTCCGAGACCTCCCTTGGTGCCACCGTTCAAGGTGCAGTAACCAACTGTGCAAGTTGGGGTACACGTACCAGCTATATATCCAATTAGTCAAGTTCCAACCTCTGATATCGAGATACACCTACGTTGAGCGGTGACTGTGACACTCTTCGTGGTCGTGGTGCTAGTCTTGACCGACGAAGTAGTAGTCTTGGCTGACGAAGTGGTGGTAGCCTTGGTCGTGGTGGTCTTTGTCGAGCTAGTTTTCGTCGAGCTGGTAGTGGTGGTTTTGGTGGTAGTAGTCTTGGTGGTTGCAGTCGTAGCACCAGTTGACTGGAGACATTGGCTGTAGTCTGAAAGATGCATTAGCTACCTATTGCTCATGACCGTACGATAAAACTTACAGTCATTGCTGTAGACACAAGTCCATCCTGAGACACAAGTTGTTGGACCAGTCCAACCTATACCACCACATTGTCCGTAGGCTGGAGATTGTGCATTGACGGCTGCCGCAATGGCGAGGCCGAGAAGAACCTTTTTGACCATATTTTCGTTACGTTCCGGAACGAATTTAAAACTGATTGACTATAAGATACTACTTGGAGATAGTGCAGCTGAAGAACGCATATTGACGGCGATGCGGGCGTCTTTATAACAGACTTGGTACAATTTCGTAACTAACAATCCATTTTGGCGCAAGTTGTCGTGATCTAGGACTCCCATTGGGATTGTGCAGACTCCGTCGGCGCATTCGCAAAATCCATGCCGAATTACATGATCCTCAGACGCATGAATTTGGCCCAGAGATACTCGTCCCATCTTGGCGAAACGAAGCTTTGATAGAGATCTATGGTGAAGTCTCCTGCCCAGTATCGATTTTCAATATTTCCACCAGTCAGACGGGTTACCAAAGTTTGGATTTCTGGGCACGGACAATCTCGATAGAGCACCCTCGGTCCGGGACGACATGCAACTGATAGCTAAGGAGCGAGGATGAGAGCGAGGACCTGTGGTTCGTCTTCGCTTGGCGTTTGGAAATTCGCTTGGGTGCCTTGATTGCGGACCCCATGCGGGGAAACGGTCCGATGTTTGCTGTGGCCCCACGCTGGGGGAGCGATATCCTTGCGCCTCTTTGCAGCGAATCTCTGCCGGGAAATTTCATTGAACCCTGGGTGGCAGCTGGTGGGAAATCTGGTTATTGGCCCGTTACCCTGTTGCATATTGATTTTTGGGTTAGTCTGGGCAGGGGTAATTGAGGCCAAGCGCTGCTGTTGGTGGGCTTGGTGTTGCCTCGACGGCCAGCAAAGTTTCACCGCTTGCACATCAAAGCTAATTAAGATGCACGATAAAATATGCTTGCGCAGAGGGCCCATGGAGCTTTCATCGCAAAGGATGACACCCTGCAGCCTCTGATTAACAAGTATATATAAAGGGAAGAAGATGCCAAGAATTTCATGGCACCTTTCTGCAGGTCGAACACTCATTGCCAGATTCAACCACACGCACCGCCAAGAAAAAGCTTCAACAGCTTGGACAGGAAGAATATTTTGCCATGATACCACACCAGCGAAAACTAAGAAAGCTTGATATCTAGATTTATATCTGCTGACTCTGGGATCGGAAAATTATTTACCCCGTACGTTCTTGTTGAATTTTGTACATGATTGTTGGAACTTCAACCATTCCTTGGTCATTCGATTTGACGGAGAATATCAAAATTTACCTGCCGAGATTTCCGTACTCTATTCTCCTGAGCTACTAGAATTATATTTACTGTTTTCGGAAAAGCAAAAAGAGGAACCACTGCTAGCGAACCAACGTCATAGCATTAGGTAACGAATTTTGATACCCGTGTCCTGCCTTTTATCTTATTTAACTCATACCTTTTCACAATATGATAACTTGTGAGCTTGACACGGTTCTGTATTTCTATATCTTTTGGAACTTTTGGTTATACTAGGACCATAAATTTGGCGGGTGCACTCTTCTTTACAGTTTTCGTAATACCATGAATTATCCAAAAGACATGGATTTTCGTTTGATTTTAAATCAAGGGACGACCCTCAGTACAGACTGGGAGTTTAAGCGATTATTTACTGATGTGGTACAATTAAGCTCTAAACTAGGGTTATCCATGCTTTAAATCTAGTCGGAACGAGAGAGGGGATTGTTGGAGAAGGAACGAAACGACGTTCAAGAGATAAAGTATATATAATAAATGTATATGTATAATTAGAATATATTGAATTCCATAAATGAAACTTGACCAGAACGATGACCAAACATGAAGGTTTTTCCGTATACAGCCATGCAAGTTGGGCGAAAGTCATGTGGAAGCCAGAGCTCGTCCTTCAAGTCTCGGGTTATCCACTCCCCTTTGACGAAAATACACGGGCCGGCTTCTAACGAGTTGCGTTGATTTTGATAAATGGGCGCGATATTTAGATAACCTCTATCCGTCTCAAGGTATGGACCTCTCTGAGAGAAAGATACTTTGCTGATGCTGGTAGCAACTTCAAGCTGTTGAATCGTTACTTTGCCATAGTCGCAGGACCAAAAATCGCTAGCTATCTCTAAAATTGTTATACTATTGTCGTGAGCCAATGCTAGTAGTTGGCAGTCAGGAGATATTGCTATGGAGCGTGAAACTATAGCGTTTTCGACTGTGAGAACTCGCGAATTACCTGTAGCCAAGTTCCACAACCCTATTTTATAGCTTTCGGATATCCAAGCAAGCAATTCACCTCCTGGAGCGAAAGCTAGGCTTTGAATATTCGTGATCTCGCTCTGTATACTTTCTCGCTGTACTCCCGTGTCTGCATCCCAGAGGATCACCATGCCAGTGTTGGATCCTGACGCGAGTAACTTACCATCTGGTGAAAATTCCAGGCCTTGTATTTCCTCAAGCGGTCCTTCACCTTGGAGCTGCAGGGCGAGGCCCTTATCAAGATTATCGAGCCAGATTTTGTCTAATAGACCCCAAGACCGAACTGTAGACGCAAGTGTTTTACCGTCAGGGGAGATTTTCAAGTCCAAGGGATATGAAGCGCGGGCTAGAGACCATTGTACGACACCGGATTTCGCTTCTATAGTTCTAATTCCCGGATTGTATAAAACCAGCTCGTTAGACGGCGAGATAGCTACACAGGGGATTCTTCCGTCTTCGTGCTGAAAGGTATGACAAGGTTTCTCTGTTGAAACGTCCCAGATTTTGATATCACCAACGTCAGGCCTTGAAGCAGCAAAATTGCCATCTGCTGAAAATACCACTTTCGTGATATCCCTGGAGTGTTCCTGAGTAGGGTTTCGTGGGACATTCGGCGACGTGTTGCACACTCTCACAGTTGCATCTGCTAAACCCAATGCAAGGGCTCTTCCGTCAAAAGAAAAGTGCGCAGCATTTACGTTTCTTTGATAACCCCCAACCTCGTATAGAAAGTCACCAGAAAGCGCATCCCAGAGCTTTGTTTCTCTGGAATCCACCGTAAGAACCATTCTGGAATCTGGAGAGAATGAAACTATTTTGACTGCGGGACTTTTTTTAATCCAAATTACAGCCCCAGTCTCCAAATCCCAGATAGAGAAGGCCCAATCATCAAAACTGACCTCTGACCGGACCTCTACCAATGCTGCAAGCTTGCAACTCGGAGAAATGGCAACCAACTTTACTGTGGTGTCATAATGGGGTTTGAGTATTTTCACAAGAGCACCTGTCTCCGAGTCCCAGACATTCACCGACGTTCTTGCTAGCCCTAGTGCGACGATTTTATCGGGCAGAAACGCAACGGCTTCTAAACGGCCCCATTCGAAGTCGATTTTATCTAGCTTACAGCCCGTATTTGAGTCCAGCAATGTAATTGTTTGTTTAGAGACTGCTGCAATCATCTTTCCGTTGGGTGAAAAATAAAAATCGCGCCTAAGGACAGTGAAGAGGTCTAGCCTCTGCCGAAATATTAAAGACCTAAGATCCAGATCCCACATTTCGAGAGTACCAGCTGGCGTGAGAACTAGCAGTCTTCTGCTGTCAGGGGAAAATGAGAGTGCGCTGGCTAATGGAGGATCTGATTCGAATACCTGCAACACCTCCTGGGTGTCTGTATCCAAAAAAATTAGTTCGCCACCGTGAGAAACTAGGCAAATGTATTTTGCTGAGGGTGGAATAGCAGCGGATATAACCGGCGCGCTGAATTCCAATTTTTGTAATACTTTTCCTGTTTCTAGATTTTGGAGAGTAAGATGTGTCCAGGGCGGTTCTTCCATCAGCCCAATAAGCTCACCCTCCTTCGAAAAGTATATGTATATCGTTTCAATCCAGGTGTATTTATGATTAAAAGTCCTGAGTAAGGAACCAGTAGCTAAGTCCCAGATATCGAATTGAAACTGACGATTAATAGCAGCAAGAGCTGAGTCAGGAGATATTACTATGATACCCTCACTCTTCCTACTCGCGGTGTATCCAGGGTCTGCAGACCATGTAAACTTTCCCAACTGAGCTCCCGTTTTGGGATCCCACATCCTAATGACTCCAAGATCAGGTATTTCTACCAGTAATTTCCTGTCGGGTGAAAAGTTTGCGATTTTCGTAGTCCAACAGCCTTCGATTAAGTTTAGTTGCACGCCAGCGGCTAAATCCCAAGTAGTAAGGGATTCGGAATCCGCAAAGGAAATGCTGTTGTTAGTAGGAAAAGTAAAACTTAAAATCTGTCGCGGAAGATTCGTAAAAGCTCGCACAAGCGCTCCTGTATTGGATTGCCATATCCTAACATTTTCGTCGCTTGATTGTGATGCAAGTAACTTGCTATCTGGTGAGAATACAATATATTTAATCATCGCAGAATCTTCCCGTAAGACGTGTAAACGAGTCCCAGTGTGTGCGTCCCATAGGATAATAGTTCCGTCCCGCGCGCCGGAGGCTATGAGAGTGTTGTCAGATGAAAAGCATACAAAACTGACCGGTTTTGAATGTCCTTCCAAAGTTTGCTCTATTGCATCCCAAGCAGTTTCAAATATTGGTAGTCTGGCAACCCAACTCGGAGTTCGAAGTTTGAAATTGTTCCTAATTGCGCAAGTCTCTGGCGCAAAAATGAGACACGAAGAATATAATTGCAATGGAGCCTCATCGATTATTCCTCGGTATTTTAAGATAAAGCGACTTGCGTCAGTCAAAAAGTTGAAAAGATTGACACTATCTGAAGCCTATTATTACAAGCACGTCAATAAAATATTTATACGAGAATAAGAATGGGACAGATGGATTGATGTTGCTCACAAGAAGAGACTTAAGAGAAGCGATGATGGAAATACTTTCAGATATTTTCCCTAAAAGGCTTAAAGCTTCAAGCCAATGTAAGAAATGCTCTTGTAAAAAGCCATGAATACAATCTTTGTCGTAAACAAGTGTTCCACTTTGCTTCAGATGGTAAACCCAGTAGAGACAAGCATACCGTATTTCGCTTGGCAAATTTTCTTCTATGGTTCCACGGTGAATGTCGGCCCTCCGTTTCCCCGGCGTTTTTAGCTTGCATATATCTTCTCTAAGGCTACCAGATTCCAGCATACGATCCAGACACTTTGCCAAAAGGCTCTTGTGTCTCTCTTTCTCATCGATCCAGAATAAATTACTTGTTCGCTTATGAGGGTCAAGCAAGAAATCTCGGAAAGAAATGTGAAAAAGTCGCACTGGTGTCTCTAGGTTTCTTGGAATATTAAGAACTGAATGAAGAGAATCAATTCTGCAGGATATCATTCTCTCAGAGACCCTTAGGAGATTTGCAAAGCTAGTGATAGAGAGCGGGCCCGCGAGAATAATGATGTAACCCACAGTTTCTCGGAATTCATTGACGATAGCTTCTTTTTCGGAGTCGTTAAGTCCATCTACCAGCTGGTCCAAGATTGGAAGATATGTCTTGTCTAAATTTGATGCTTGACTTGCCGTCCGGTACTCTAGTATCTTGGACAACTGGTTTTCAGGATCCCATCGCATATCTCCGATAAAACGGCATACGGTCGCTGCAAAGATAAATAGAGGATTAGCCATATTAACCAATGTTTCAGTATTACATTCGCCAGGCCAATCTATTGGAAGTTGGTATGACGGAAACTGTTTGTTATGTTTCAGTCGAATACATGTGAGTTCGTGGTTTAGGAACGTCGTTATATCGCGCTTGATAATTCTCTCGGGTATTTCATGAAGAACCAGATCCCGATATTTGTCCCTTGAGAGGTCTCCAAATCCTAATCTGATTGGTAATTCTGGTCTACTTGTTAGAAATATTCGCAGAGTTACACCCTTAGAAACTTGAATTTCTGATAATAGGCGTATTATAGTATCGATATCCCTCTCGGTCTCGCATTCATCTAATGCGTCTATGACTATGATGAAGCTTGGAGTGTCTGAGCTTTTGCACTCTAACCGAGTCAATGGATATAAAATAAGTTTTTCGAATTGTTCTGTTATTAGCTTTGAGGATATTGTGGAGTCGCCATCAACAGCTTTGGCAAGATGAGCCCCAAAGGTGGGTATTTTAGTTGCAAGCTGTACAGCAATAGTAGAGAAGAACTTTCCTGCATGAGAACGGTCCTTTTCGCCTCGTTTAAAGAAAAACGTGGCTCCAAGATGCCCGTTATCGGCAAATAGTTGGGAAATAGAGCGAGAAACTGTGGACTTCCCAGTACCAGCCATACCGTTGAGCCAAAATATGGTCTTGCCTTCTGGGTCTTCGAACCATTCTTTAATAAGACAGATTAATTCAATTCTTGTATCCGGATGGCATTTTGCCGCATCTTCATGAAGATATGAATCAAATATAGCGCCTTCTAGGAACGGCAGCTTTGATAGATCAAATTTATGATCAATTTTTTGAGTCAAATCTAGGTTCGAAGCACTGTTTTGTCTGCTATCAGCGAGTATTCATTTTGAGAGAAGCTATTGGTATGACCGACATTAAGCTGAGAGCTGTTGGTAATCGAATTAATAGTCAATCCTGGCTCGTAACACTGTATATAAATTCTAGTTTTGAGATGAGGAGCCTTAAAATAACTAACCATCCTTCATTAAATTGGCTGCCGTTGGTACTAAACTTATTTGACTTGCAGGAATGATGCATAAAAGCTCCTTTGCATACGCCGCTGCTGTTGCTGCTGCGTACCTTTGCCATCTTTTGTTCTTGTGTGAGTCCGAGTAATCGCAAATACCTCTGATAACAAGACACGGGAAGTTATCCATAAGGCCAGCAGCCTCCATTTCGAAACTCATTACACCAAGCTCTTTCCCCAGCCGATCTCTTGTGGCTCCGTGTTTAATTACTTGATTCCCGGAAGCGATAAGGCCGTAATGGATTTGTGGATCATCAGATTCCCTATGGGAACGCCGAACTGTCATTTCGACGTCACAGGTCTCGCAAGTCCCGTCGCCGCCGTCGTGCTCATATTCAGCTTGATATAAAACATCATTTTCTTGGCCTTGATATGAATACTCGCCCCTCATTTTCTTATATTGATTCAATTTTTCGGCGAGGATGTCCGAAATATTGCTTCCTTCCATTTCGTGTTCCGCTTGTATGTTAGCGATTCCGTTAAGCAGAACCAAAGGTGGTTTATTGAGCGAGCCGGTGCGTATAAATTTGCCTTCAGCTAGAGTCTTTCCCAAATCATACTGCACCACGCCACCGGACGTCCTATCCGGCCTGCTCACGACGACATCCCCCAGGCGGATATCGTGATCTTTACTAGGAACACCTCCACCGATGCCAACCAATACACCAAAACGAATCGACTCGAAACTAAAGAGCATATGGCTTGCAACGGTAGCTGCTGAAGTGGTTCCGTAGACCCCAGCTGGTAAACATGCAATAACGATATTGTGTTGCCCGATTCTACCAAGGTGGTAAATATTTTGGTCGGAAGGGTTCTGCTGCTCAGGCTTTCCGTGGTTTTCATCAAGCATGAGTCGCGCAGCAGCCATCTCCAGCGAAAGAGCACATATCCATCCGATTGTGTACTCATTATTTTGAAGAGGGGGCATTGTAACGGAGATGTAAGGCAATAAAATTAATTCGAATTCACGGTGGAACGTCCAAAAGAGGGGTAGGTGCGTATTAAAGTGCCCTGAGATGTAATACCACCAGTTTTACCGCAAAACTGGTTGAGGGGTTAACCGATTCTGCACCGCAGTCCCTTTTGGTTAAGGCCAAGAAATTGCCATGCATGCCCCAAATCTCTCATAGCTTGAGTCCAAAACAGAAATTATACTATTGGGAGCTTCATATTTTTCTGGCTGCACCTTCTCTTATGCCTCGTAGATATTCTCGAATTTTTATTTTCTCTATCGCTTTTATTTCCAAGGACATGAAATTGGAAATAGCTTTTCTCTTTTCATTGTTGATTTCAGCATCGCTTGTGAATATGCCCATAGGCGAAAATATTTCAGAACCCAAAAAATGAGATAATAATTTTCCTTCAGGACCACCATTACTTGCGAAGATCCGCTTTATTGACAATTGGCAGTCTGACACCCGACTAGACGATTGGATTCCAAACTAGATTCAAGAGTTTATCTAGCAGCCGACCGAATTCGGCTGTATAAGATGTCTCAAAAACCCAAATCTCGGTTCTTATTCCTTTACTTTATATTGACTTTATCAATTACTTTGCATTATGCATGTTTCGACTTGTCAATTCAGTTTCGATTAAGTTATGGGTCGTTAACATGATACTCGAATTCTCAGCTTCGTTTTACCATTATTAATATGGCCCTGCAAAGCATCTGCGATAAGCTATGATATGGTAAGGAGCTCTAAAGCCGAAGAAAAAGAAAAAATAGAGTAGCTCTTAAAGGTACAAGTGTGATACTCATTGATATCTTTATGAAATTCTTGGCCATTACGTGACGACGTTCTTTCGTAGCACCAGGTTACACCAGCTAACCGAGGAGGGCATCGTGCTCCAATGACTAGAAGCGACATTTTAACATCGATCTAATCTATGTATATAGTAACATTAGCAGTCTTATGTAAATTTAAATAAAATTGGCTCTATCAGCATCTAGGAATTAATAGTTCAACACATCGCTGAACCGACCTGCCCCAAAATTGTTCAAGACGAACTTATATTCCTCCCGCGGCATGTACCCCTTCGTGAAGTGAGTTAGACACATCAATTTGAGTCTTGGGAATTATAACGTGTCTGAACGATCAAGAGATGCAACTCTCAAGGATCTCCCATTCGCCGAACGTCTCATGCAGGCCTAACCATTAGGCCTGCATTCATCACGTGATGATATATGTGTTCGTATCCTCAGGCTGACTTTTTGCAAACGAGGCTGTACTGGCTACACTTCGTGCTATTAGAATCAACAATACTTAGATGTATTAATATTAGTGGGAGCGATATATTAAATGATCTTATGAATCCTAAGAATCGATATTCCACCCAACCTTCTGCACCCGCCATATTCGTTTTACTTCAATCGAAAGGTTACTTTCTGACAACATGCTGAAAAGAAAGCGAACAGATGCATTCTCAGGGAACGAACTTCAACGAACCCGCATTCTAAGCGCGTCGCGGGACGAGTATACCATTGGGTGGATCTGCGCACTTCCACTTGAAATGGCCGCGGCAAAAGTGATGCTGGATACTATCTTCCCCGAATTACCAAACCTACCAAACGATCGCAATATCTATACTTATGGCTCGATAGGCGTTCATAAAATTGTGGTTTCATGTCTGCCGTCAGGCGTGTACGGCACCACCTCGGCGGCTGTTATAGCTAGTCAAATGAGGTCTAGCTTTCCTTCGATCCGATTTTATTTCATGGTGGGAATAGGAGGAGGTGTACCTAGCAGCACCGCTGATATCCGGCTAGGCGATATCGTGGTGAGCAAGCCGTCAGGGCAGTCGCCAGGGGTTATTCAGTATGATTATGGAAAGGCTGTTGCAGGCTCCTTTCAGCGTATTGGAGTATTAGACAAACCCCCTTTGGAGCTTTTAACTACGATTTCTAAACTCCAAGCGAATCAAATGACTGAGGGAAGCCGGATTCCGAGTCTGCTTTCGCAGGTAGTTGAAAGGTATCCCGAAACAGCTATTCGGTTTGCGCATCCAGGCCGACAGGAAGACCAATTGTTTGAATCCGCATACAATCACATCGGTGGGGACACTTGTGATCATTGTGATTCGACAAAATTAGTGCCTCGGCCATTTGTTACCACGAATAGCCCAACCATCCACTATGGTCTCATCGCATCTGGGAATCAAGTCATGAAAGATGGTGTTGTCAGGGACCGGATCGCACGGGAACTCGATATCTACTGCTTTGAGATGGAAGCTGCGGGGCTTATGGACGCCCTGCCATGTTTGGTGGTTAGAGGGATATGTGATTATTCAGATTCCCACAAAAATAAGCAATGGCAGGGGTATGCCGCATTGACGGCTGCAGCATATACTAAAGAATTGCTTTACACACTACCAGCAAATCGGAAGCTAGAGATCGACTTGGAAGAAGACCCCCATAAACCTTGTTTGGAATCTCTCTGTTTCGAGAGCATTGATTCTCGTTTTCATGATATAGCCGAGGCTCACGCGGAAACCTGTAGCTGGCTCTTTGAAAACCCACAGTTTCGGAAATGGAAAAATGGAGACAACGTTCGTGACTATAACGGAGTTCTCTGGATTAAAGGCAAACCGGGAGCCGGGAAGTCAACGTTGATGAAGCACGCTCTAATCTACTGCAGGGAGTCATTTTCGGGCTGTAACATAGCGGCATATTTTTTTAATGCTCGCGGTAGCCTCCTTGACAAGTGTACTACCGGCATGCTTCGCTCGCTATTATACCAATTGCTAGAAAGAGACCCACAATCTTGCGATCGATTCATGCCTTTATTTCTTGATAAGCGGAAGAAACATGCAGGGGGCTGGGAATGGCACCCGGGAGAACTTAAAAGTTTCTTTGTGGAGCTGGTTAGTTATTGCTCCAGCCCAGTAGTTCTATTCGTGGATGCCCTAGACGAGTGCGACGAAGCGGAGGTGCGAGCCGTTGTATCATTCCTCGAAACCCTTGCATTGGTCTCTACCAAATCTGGTACTTCTCTTAAAATCTGCCTATCTAGCCGTCATTACCCCGCTATCGCCATGGCAAAGATGCTAGAACTCGTCGTGGAACAACAGGACGAACACAATCAAGACATTACTATCTATGTCAAGGACAAACTTAGAATTCAAGATAAGGATATTGTGAAGGAGACCCTCCTGAAGGCAGATGGTATTTTTCTCTGGGTAATTCTCGTTACTGAGATACTCAACCAGGCGTTTGACGAAGGTAGAATAACTTTGGTACGAGAAAGGCTTTCGCAAATACCTGGTGACCTGGATGAAGTATTTCGTACGCTTCTAGCAAAGGATAACCAATACCAGGATGAAACTGTCCTTATGTTTCAAATTGTTTTATTCAGTCGGCGTCATCTAACGTTAACTCCTGCTAGTTTGTACTATGCTGTTCTAGCTGGGACAAACCCAGGGGGTCTCAGGCGATGGGATCAAACTGTCATAACACATCAAACCATTGACCGGTATATTACTAGCACTTCGAGAGGGCTCATTGAAGTTCGGCGGTTCAAGTACAAGGATGATGAGGTTCAATTCATTCACCAAACGGTCACCGATTTCCTCCTACGAAATAGAAGACTCCAAACTTTGGATCCGACACTCGCGCCTGATGCCGTTGGTGCTAGCCATGAAAGAATAGTCAGATGCTGTTTGTCCTACCTGGATATGCAAGACCTTAATATCCCTTCTCCGGGCTATGAACCCGAAATTGTTCTCCGGCAAGAATACCCTTTCTTAGAATACACCGTCAATTACATTTTCTTTCACATTGAAAATACCGGGTTCACGGATACTAGCCAATGTTTGTCACTGTCGGAACTGCGTCGCAACACTCATCTGCTTGAGAAACTACAAACCTTTCATGATATTTTTACGTGGGACAAATCCCTACACTACGGAGCAGGACCGAATATACTTTACGCCCTGGTGCTAGATGATAGACTAAAACTCGCTAAAAAGTTCCTAATCGATTATCATGAATATAACAACACCCCCGGGGGGTACTACGGAAATCCTCTCCAGGCTGCGATTTATCATCTTCGCTACAAAGATCCAGAAGATCTAATTGGGTTTATCAAGCTAGCACTAAGCACCGGTGCCGATATAAATTCTCAAGGCGGACTTTACGGGACAGCACTACGAGCGGCGCTTGTGGTATTTAATAAAAGCCACCAGGATAAAGGAAAGCTAAAAATGATTAGAACACTACTGGCTGCAGGTGCTGACGTCAACGAAAGGAGCGGAGCTTCCAGCAACGAAACAGTGTTATACACACAAGTCAAAGCAAGCCCTGGTCTTGATTCGTTTCCAGCCTGTCCAGGGCTCGAGATTTTAGAGATGTTGTTAGAAGCTGGGGCCGACGTGAATGCACAGTGCGGTCACTACGGGAATGCGCTGCAGGCTGCGTTTGCCCACCTTCCTCAATTAAAGGGTATCGCCGAAGCTAAGATGGCACTTATCGAGATGCTTCTTAAAGCTGGTGCCAACGTGAACGCGAAAGGCGGGTACTTTGGCACCTGCTTGCATGCAGCCATCGGTTACGGAATCAAAACATCAAACGTCAGCGCAATAAAAATGCTTTTAGATGCTGGTGCCGATGTTAATGCTCCGGGTGGTCCCTACAAGACTTGTTTACAGACAGCTATCGGGTTTGGAATTACACCAACAACTTTGGAGGTCATCAAAATGTTGTTAGATGCAGGCGCTGATGTTAACGCGCAAGGGGGGCACTATGGTGCTTGCCTACAAGCAGCTGTCGGTTACGGAATTACGAAATTAACTGTTGACGTGATGGAGATGTTACTAGCTGCCGGTACGGATTTTAACGCAAAAGCTGGCGGCTATGATACCTTGGTAAAGGCAATCATACCTCGTTTGTATCTTGGAGATCGAAGGTTTTGTTTAACGATGCTAGGTATGCTGCGGCATGTTGGTGCTATTGGCACTACTGAGGTCAGACAAGGAGTGAATGATATATATGGACATGGTAGAAACATCGGAGAAATTAGGACGGATAAGAGTGATAATCAACCTCCGAGACGGCAATTACTATTGTAAATGTTCCTTCTAAATATCGATCGAAACCTTTCAATCATGATGTTGGAAACGCAATCTCTGATCTTGCGACAACGAGCGCTCACTTGAGTCATCTCCGGGTGAACTGCGGGATCACAATATCGGATCAGTCGTAGCTCTCCGAACTTGCGTCTGGAGGATATATCTAACAACTTTTCTTAGCGTGTATGCGACAAGAATCTGTCAGTCAATAATTCAAGACGCTAATTAAGTTTGAGGGATGCGAGAAGAGCAAGGTAGTTTCTTCTTAATTATATATAGTTAAGAAGACATATAAATCCTTTCTTCTCCGGTGTTCTGACTCTGCATGGACGAATTTGAGTTTGGGAGAGAATGCCTACATAAGGAGCATGGGTAGTATGATTGGTCGGAATTGATGTTAAATGGTATAACATTAGAAACAAATTCTATCGGTTAAGAGCTATGACGGGAAACTACTCCTAGTATATAAAGCTAGAACGTTATACGAAGCCATAAAAAATTTATTTTGTAAGCCTAGATACTGGATTTTCATGACCAAGTTACAAGCTCTCCAGTTTTGAAGCGGATGTTATAGATATTCATGGCAGCATAAACCTGTTGCCTTCTGTTCTAAGACTTCCCTTGGATTTGCTTCCCACCGAAAATATCGGAGATGTACCTTTAATTTGACAATCTTGACGTGGGCGCTAACGGTTAATAGGACCTCAACGACGACCTTAGGTTTATTCGTGCCTTCGAAGGGGTTTTGTTTCAGAATCAACCTGTTCTAACCTTTGCGGACGCGATTTGCATTTAGTACTTTATCAATTGCGGAGCGTTGGGATGCCTGAACACCACGGATGATGGCAAAGCTGTCAATGATACAGTTACAGGAAATGAACCTTTTAGAAGAAGAGCAGATTGAGATTTGTGATTAGAAATTTTCCTGTAGGGGTAACATGTAATTAACCATGGGAGAAGGTACGGTGTAAGTGTTGTGCGGATGGTCGCCTTCGAAATATTGGGGGTTGTCAACGAGGCGGCTGTTTTTTTGATCTCCACACTAATTCTATCATATCCCAGTTGGCTCATAGCGGAAAAACTTAGCTGAAGTCTGATAGGAGAGTGTTGGAGTACGATACAAAATATGAGACACCTTGTCAGCCATCATATCTTGAAATGTTGATTTTATTCTAGATAGAGACTTTAGCTCTTGTTGAAGAAATATATTGATAATGGTCATGGTATTTGAACATATCCTACGTTTTCCGGCAAAAAATTCTTGGAGTTTTGCCATTGGTTTTTCGAATTCGTTAGTATTCGATCTTGAGATCGGTCTGATTAATTTCCCCGTTGACTAAAAAGCGGAAAGGGAGACCGGAGGTTAGGAGGAACCCTATGCCAAATCGAGTTACTCTTGGTTTTGATCGGGCAACACTAAACATCTTCAGTATACCTTGTGACGTCATACCAAGATTTGAAGATGGGAGCGGGAAGATCTATCCAGATCTAGGGAGATTACTTTGGACTGGATCTTCGATCCCATTTCCAGCTTGAGCTGATCGGAGATGCAAGAATGAGATGCAAAGTACAAACCAAACTTAACCTTCACGCATCACGGAGTATTTCTCAACGCATTCCCCCATTCCCTGCCAGCTCACTTGATGATAGGTGCACAAATGATCTGATTTTTTCGTATAAAAGGGGCCACAGGGGCCCCTTCAAAGGACTTATTTTCTGCCTCATGAGCACTATCATTGATATAACTACCCAGTCGACAGCCATAATTATATCGTTACAATACATACTTATGTTAGGGTGTGCTTGTTCTCTTTTTGCTCGGATCGTTTATATTCGAATTACTACAGACTGAACTAGCCCATCTGACAAGTAGATGGAGAATATAAAAACACTTTTATCCGTATCTACATACGAAGTATCTATTCGTAAATTTGTGAATGATTCTCGAGCAGAAAAACTACCTTTGTTTCCAGCTTCTTCACAGGCCGCCAATAATTGGTATCAAAATACATTCATGCACATATACCGAGTAACACAAGTATCTAAAGCAACGGAGGAAATAATTTGTTACTGTAAGAATGAGATAGCATTAAGTCTTCCTTCTTTCCTTGATGTTGTGTTTATAGTGTTGTATTTCCATAAAGGGGATAGTTAGTCCCTTCTAAGTAAGGTGAAAAGAGCGCTTGCCCATAGCCTCGAGACCAGGCTTGCCCAATCAATGTTGCAAAAGGTTCGAACGCGTTAACCACACCAACATTTTATACAACAAGAGTTAAAGAGGTATGGAAATCATGAAAGCGAGTGAGGCCAAAGTGTACACGAAATTATACCGCTGTTGCCAGAGAATCTCCAATGTTTTTATGAGGAACCGAATGTTGAAAAGAAAAACGATACCGATCGAGACAAGACAGAAGCAACCCCTTGCACAACCAGAAATGAGGAAAAAAAAAAAAAAAAAAAGAGGAGAAAACGAGTTAACAAACCGAAACCCCTGAGCTCTTGAAAACAATAATTGACAATCTCCTCCGGCTAGTGGGAAAACATAGAATACAGGAGAGAAGTTTTGGAAGAAAATAAAAGGAATAACAAACTGAAAGCACCCTTTCAGCTTCTCACTAATTTAGGCGGTCTATAAGTTGCCCCATATTTTTCTGTGTCAATTCGGTCACCAACCGTGAAACATGCGATGCCCTCTTTTATACAATTATCACACGCGAAATCTTCCCCATTGCTCCATGGATTCTCCACTTCTACTTTGTCGCTATCCAAGGGAAATTGGCTAGTAAACGCACAATGCCGTGATAATCCAGAGTCCACACGCTGAATGTTACGTTTATGCGCATAGCTTCTCCAGAACCCTGGCGTATTTGCAACCTCGCGGATGCGTTCCGTTGTTCTTTGTAGCAGCGGCTCCATCGAATCGCGAATTTCGGGATCGTCTACCATCAGATTTCGGCCGTGCTTGAAACCAGATATCAGAGTGAAGTCGAACATGACCTTCGGGAAAGTTTGCAGGTTTTTGAGGTTTCTCGGAGATCTCGGGGACCTTGTCGTGGGAGCTTTGGAGGGGCTTTTGTTAGGAGCTTTGGTTGGAGATTTGGTCTTGGGAGTGGTTGACGGAGACTTCAACGGTTCCTTTGTAGCGGAAGCACCGGCAGCGGGGGCTCTTCTCCTCCTGGGGGTGGTTGGCTTCGGTGTAGACGTTTGAGATTGTGATTGGGAAAGTGTAGAGGTACGACGGGTAGGAGAGCGATTTGTAGATCTTCGAGGCAAGACGGACGGTAGGAATGGAGGAGATGTAGCAGGCGGAGTCATAATTTTTGCCATGTGCTTTGTTGTCTCTAATGCATTGATATATCGTTCTGTCTGTCGTCTGGTACGTTTGGCAGGCCGGTCCGTTGGATCAAGACCATCTTGTGAATCAGTTGAAGCTGCGATTCGATACTCGGTCTGGCGGTCTGGAATTTGAGAAGCACCGTCTGTTGTAGTTCGATCGCTAGATTCATCTCGCCCGCGCTTAGTCCCGACAACCTCGATGGTTTCAGTGGCGTTCGCAGAGTCGGCTTCTGTTGCAGGCTCGGTGTGTCGGATTCGAGTGGAGCGTCGAAGTGGTTGTTCCTGTTCTTCCTCTTCCTCCTCCTCGCCTTCTACTTCCTCTTCTCCGTCTTCCGCTTCATCTTCAGGCTCTAGGGACAAGCTTTCGCGGTTCTCAGGAGTTCCATTTCCCTGGCCTTCCTCTTCTTCTTCCTCTCCGTCCAAATACTCATCATCGTCATCTTCTTCTTCGCCTTCAACCTCCCCATTCAAATATTCCTCCGCCTCATCATCCTCTGGCTCTTCATTTTCATCGTGTTCGTCCTCATCAGCTCCAGGGGTCTCTTCAACCTGCCGACGACGAGTCGCACGGCGATATGCACCAGATTGCAGGGATCTTTCGGCTTGAAGCTGTAATTCGGCCTGATTGGCCATCTCCCGCTCATCGTCTTCATCATCGTCATGTTCCTCTCCTAGGCTTTCGTCCGAGTCATCCGAATTGATGACCTCGCCACTTAAGATGCCAACGTTTTTTCTTAACCTCTCATAAGCGCGGACTGTGATTTCTAGCTCGTCTTTCAGCAGTTTGACGGTTTGTTTGTATCTAGATCGTTCCTGTTGCCATATGGCTTCCCCGCTGAGGACGGCTTGCTCCAACCCGGCAATTTTCTTCTTCGCCGCCGCCAAGGCCATGTTGCGCTCCTGAACACGTTCGATGCCGGATCTGACTTCGGTGCTGACTTCGTCCCTGAGGGTCTCGTTCTCCTCGGAGAGTTGTTTGGTTTCGTCCAGTTGTTTGGTATTCTCGGCCTTGGAATTCAACAATTCGAGTCGCAGCCGTTCATTCTCGCGCACGAGCTCTTCGACGCGTTTTTCTTGGTCCCGCATCGGCTCCTCTACAAAGCGCGTACCGAATTGAGACCAGAGCTGTTGGAATTTAGTTTTCGCGTCCATGGTGAGCGGCGGCGTCGGTGAGCTCATAATGCGAAGGGGAGTGTTTTGTTTTTCTGATAGGGGTGGTCGCCGCTGCCTGCTGGTGGCCCGCTGCTGATACCGATAACGCCGAAGCTCAAGCTGAGGATGATAACAAGATACGATAGTCGAGAAGTATGTTCTCGCGGTCGGGGGTTCGTTCCAGCCCGGTTGGACGGCAGGTTAATTTGCATGCATTTAATTAGCGTGGCAAGCGGAGGGGCGGAATAAAACTTGCTGGTTGACGAGATGACGACCGCACCGCAGCCGCCCAAAACAATCTTCTTAAAAAGGGAATTCCACGGCTGGGCGCCATCTCTCCCACCAACACATTTTACTAGCTTTGCACTGCCCCGTTCGACCGTGCCGTAGTCTTATGCGACATGTTAACATCAGTAACTAGTAATGTTCCTATTCAGTCCATTTAGATGATTTTATCTACTGGTTCAAGATTATCGCATTATTCGTAAACGCACTTTTAAAATGCCTGATATCGTCAACCAACCACATTGCAGAGCACACTCATTGATGTGAATATCCGAGCATCGAGTACTTTCGAAATTTCCTAGTTTGCCTACGCATAGCTAGCGACGGCAATTACTCTTATTATTGGCAATGGATAGTCGGCGAAAAGTTAAACATGGTATTGCTGGTAGTGTTGGTAGTGCGAAGCACACCACGTATACTAAGCGCTATACGTACATCGACTCGGTATATTGGAGACGGACTAAGAATTCCAACGGCTCCAATTTCTTCTATGCATCTTGAAAATTCTTTTCTCCGACTATATTTTCTAACTAGATGAGTCTTTATTTTATAAAAAGCACCGCTTCTTTATCTGCGAGACGTGTTTTCTTTCACCATTTATACGGTGCTCCGGATCCGGATTTGTACTCGTATATGTAGAAAGAGTTGGTTCTACTATAACACCAAGACTAAGGATATATGATACAAGCTATCCATCGAGCACTTGTATATTGAGTATGCAGTATACATTTGGTAAGTAGAAGTGTTTCTAGGTCTAAAGTATCACACTTTCATGTGAGGTTTATTGGCGTACTTTTCGGGAGTCAGATAGTAATACTCACATAAGCCCATCAACTATGTCAGGTAATCATCTTTGCTACAGGTTCTTGAAGTTAGGCACATGTGTGAGGTATTCGATATATGCGTATGGTTGATTATCTTGTCACATAGAAGCAAGACCCGCGATGTAGTGCCGACTCTTAATGAACGCTACAGAAGGGTTGAGTCCTTGTTGTTCAACCTGCGCTAGGACGATAGGATTGTTAAACTATTACTCTGAGAAATATCGTCTCGAAGAACCTAAGGATACTTAAAGAGGCATTGCAAGTTCTAAATGCGGTCGGTTCACAAGCGCGTGGTTTCTAGAACTGAGAACCGAAAAAGGAAAAAATAAAACAAAACCCCACAGCAAGGTTCACCGTCTATCGTGTAACCAAGGCAGGTCTGAATAACCGAATTCGGCCTTGCCTCAACACAATTCCGTCGCGATGTTTTTTTCGGGACAAAGATTCCAGGGATAAGCTGCGTTGATGTTGTGGTATTTTGGCGTGATATTATTGGCTAAGTACGGGGAGATCACCACGTTGATGCCGCTTTGGGTGTATAGGCCAAGCTCTCAGGGACATTTGCTACTCGTCAATTCAGTTACGTATCGGTTACAAGGGCAAGTTCAAGATATTACGATGAAAAGATGATTTTCTAGTATACATTATTAGAGAAGAATAATAACGCCATAACATCCTTTCAAAGTTGGGCCCAGACTCCCTTCAGCAATGCAATCTTGAATACACATATCGTTAAAAGAATAAAGGAAAAGAGCAGAATAGCCGCAAGAGAGAGAAATAGTAATATAAATTCCTGAAGGAAAGCAAAATCAAGATATTCATAACCTCGTGACCTTGTGACTCCTCCGAAATGCATTCATAATTCGTAGAACGATGTCGAACAAAGGAAACTCATTAGGTCATATCTAGATAAACGAAAGGCGAACGGAATTAAGAGAGTCATCAAGAAGAGTCAGTAAGCGCATAGAAAGGTTCTGGAAGCCACCAAGAAAGGCTAATCAGTTCGAAGCCTCTTGCCGCTGTTGATAGAAAAAACGTCCTCGACACTAAGTCTCCTGCCAGCTTCAGTTCCGGGTTGTTCCTGTTCCTTTGCTTTTCTCTTCTTCGAATGGACATTTTCTTGCTTTTCCGCATTATCCGTATGCTTTGGTGCAGTATCTTCCTCTTGAGGATCTTTCCATAAACTTGGATTAAGCCAGTCTTCGAGGTTCAATTCAACATCTTCTTCGCCGTCGACATCGCCGAATATAATGCGCTCAATATCTAGCTGGGGCAAGTTGATAGTAATACCGTGTTCTGGCTGTTTTGATTGTTTGAGCCCAGGGCGATAAACCTCTCCCTCGCGTGCGTAAAGATTTGGCAAAGCTGGATGGATACCGAAACGATCCTCTAGTTCATACTGAATCTCGTGAGGGCAATCGCCGCCACTTGGGCAGTTTGGATGGCCATCCTTTCGTTTGCGGTTAGGAATATTGTCGAAAATCACGTCTCCTTGTACCCTTCGCGCGCCAGCGGAAGCTGGACCGTCACCGCCAATGAGAGGATCCATGCGATTGATTTCTTCGATGCATCCGAGAAGAAACTTTCTACCTTTGGCCGTCGTTTCAGGATTGAGAAGCCATTCTGGTCCTCGAAGCTCCCCTTCAAATGGGAAAGTTTGTGGTATATAGTCAGGATCGAGAGCGTTTTTCCAGTTTGCTTCCATTTCCTCGAAAAACTCTTCTGTGGTCATGTATGATTGACTGGTTAAATCATCAGTAGGAGACTTTTCTGGGGTAGTCATGGGCTGGTCGGGAAGGTTTGCTGAATGTGAAAGTTCAATGGTATCTTTAACGTTGCTGGATTGGTTTTGATGCTGAGCATCCGTTGCAGCGGAGAATTGTTGAGATGAGTACTCGTCCATTGTCAAGTCAATAGGTTCGAGCTCAGTGCCCAACATTTTTTCGAAGTCGATACGCGACAAGTCGTCTTCTCTACCAGTTGGCGGCTCATCAAAGAAGTCCCAGAAGGAGTCAATCCTAGTTGGTAGTGTTCGATATGGGGCGAAATTTGATGGACCGGGTGCTGGGACGGCGTTTAAAACCGGTGGCAATGCTGGCTGGGGGTCTGGGGGAGGCATAATGGAAGGTGTTTGGAGATGAGTGTGGAGAGGACTACGGGGAGGTCTTCGCGTTGGGAAAGAAGAACCTCGGCGTGGGAGTTTTCTCCCTTTGGCATCAACCAGTGTTGCTGGGATGAGCCGGATCTCAGGAGGGGAGGAAGCTACATTCTGAACAGAACTCGTCTGTTCAGAAGTAGCCTTATCCTCTTTTCGAGGACGGCCTCGCTTGCGAACCGCGGGTTCCTTCGTTGATTTCTTTATCAGCCGAAGGGTTTCCCGGGTCTTGCCTCTTGTTGGGGAAGGACCAACAGAGGACGAAGACCGCTCAGTCCCAGTAGCCTCAGCCGGGCTGGGAGAATGCCCGTCCGCGAGAAGCCTTTCAGCTTCTGCAGCAAGCAACTCTAACGTTGCACCGGACTTTCCCCCGTGATGGCTAAGACCGGGAAGAGAAGAACGTCTGGCTGGAGTGGGTGCAGCCTCACTCTGCACTACCCCCCGAATCTCGACTTCTCCGGTTTCGATGATCCCCATGTCACTCGAAGAGGATACCTTATGATCTTCAGGCTTCCTCTTGAGGTTCTGTGGGGATTTCTCGAAGACCGGTGTCATCGAGGTTCGGCGTGAACGGATCTGTGTGAACAAATCCTTCGCCACGACGTTCAACTCCGTCCCAGTCTTCCCCATCAACCCAACCTTAAGCCGATAGATCGCAGGGCTGGGCTCTTGCGTGGTTGGCTCAATTCTATTGAACCGTTAGTATAATTTCATATCAGATCATATTATATAAACGATATAAGAAACATACTCTGATAACGGAGCTTTGGGAAGAGAGCTTGCCATATTGAAGGGTGCTGTTGCCATTGTAGATATTGTCAATTGAAACTGGATCACTATTTTGGCGGTATTCACTGAATCATGGACATACCTCTTTGTCGGTAGCTAGGTAGTGATGGCGATAGCTTGTGAGAGATTGATGGAGGGGTAGTGATAGATTGGGGAGGAAGAGGGGAAGAAAGACAGAGAGAAGTCATGATATTCGACATCCTTGTCTTCAGCCACAGTCTGATGTTGTGGGTACGTCAATTGTTTACAGACCGGACGGCCTCTTAGCGTTTAATATATTTTAGTAGTATAAGTCTTCAGATGTGACTGCTCTCCTGAAAAGACTAGCGTTTATAAACTTGAAGAAGCGCCTCAACTTTTGAGCCTAAGTAACCCTTTCAAGTTGAGGTGACGAGTATATCCGAGTATATGATTAAGCCTAACATTTAAGCATTCAAAGTGAGCATTTGGACCGAGCTATCCTCTTTCAAGATGCAACAGCGAGATAGGGACTGACCTCGAACCTGGCCATTGTGGAAACAGAACAAAGAAACCAGGTAAGACAGCTATCATATTGGAGATATGAGCATGAGATGACTTGTATTGATTCAATGGAATTGTATGCACACTTCCTTGAATCTATTTCCGCTCTGAAAGCAACAGTCTATGATGCAAAGTTAGCGAGCGGTTCTTCTTGTCTTGAATCGGAATCTATGTTTATCGTCGTCTTCAGGTCGCATGTGCGAAACAAGGAAGAGAAAGGGAGACTTCGTGCCAGATGAACAGAGGAATGGGACCCTTATTCCAATCGAAGATGGTTTGAGACTCGGTTGAGGTCGTATTTGATTGAATGAGCGACGTGACGACACCGTTGCTTCTCGCGTGGATCTTCATGATCTCACTGTCAATCTATGTCTCCAACGACAATGAACGTCGCCAAAATGATTCCGCCGGAACTCTGCGGTATTCACGGCGCATGTTTATTGCGTATCGGGACAATCTCATGGTACTGAATATATGTCGGTTGCTTTCATCGTCCGTCGAGGTGCTAAACTAGGAACCTCGATACTACCACGGGCTTTCGTTAACGTCAAACATCGGTCTATCGACCCAATAAAAGTAGCAAGAATCAAAATCCGGGACTGGGAAGAATGAGTATATCCATACCATGTTTCGGACCGTTAACATCGTTATCTCGGCCATTGAAACCTACACCTTTCTCAAATTTATCATCTGGCAATTATTTCACAGGAAAGCTACACGGAAGACCCCTTTTGACGACAATAACAGCGGTAATGGGTCCCAAAAGTCGGGATCATCCAAACGGAAACGCCGCAAGAGAGAAGAAGGGGCGTCCAGTTGAGCATACTAGCCCCTTGTGGTCCTCCGTATGGTGGAAGCGCCGCAAAGACCGACCTGATCTAACCGCTCAGAAGCTGGGGAAAAACAACGAGTCGAAATACTCGAATAAACCCATAAGATCGAGCGCTATACGCGATATTAACGGAAAGCTTTGCAGAGTCGACCTACACAGTGGCTTTGATATCCCTCCCTTGGAAGAGAAGACTCAGAATGCCATTTCAGCGAACGAACCCCCAAACTGGTTGGAACAAGAAATTCGGCCACTCTCCATCAAACGGGTATCAACACCCAAAGATCCTGAAACGCCCAAGTCTCCTTCAAATATCGACCCTTTTTATATAAGAGAAAAAGGAGCCAAGGATGAGAATGCTGTTCCTTCTGCAAGAAGCTACTCTCCTTCTCGATATTTCGGTTCGAAATACTCACTAGTTTCTCAAGAAGCGGTGGGAGAGCCACCGGATACGTATGAAAGACCATTAATTCGCGTTGGTATTACACTAGACACAAATGTGAAGGGATTAGAATCCGATTTCACGAAGCTAGTGTACAAGTCCCTCCCTTCGACGCCGGACGAGATCCGGGGATTCGGTTGGAGCAAAGATAGCGTTGATTCTAGACGAGGAATCATCGTTGATATTGATAGATTCGGCAATAGTATATACGAGACACCGCAAAATCGAGTCGGCAACAGAAATCCAGGTTACATTCACGAGAACAGTGCGGGCTCACTCAATAGCACAGCTGCAGAAGAACTAGCGGCAGCCAAACTATCCGCTTCTGAAGTTTATGGTATCGAAGAAGTCGATGTCGAGTCAATTGACCCGCAAGTGCCGGATTCTATGCTAGCCATTCGCCGACAGCTTATTAAAAATATGCCACATGATGATGAGCTATCAGAGTTATCTTCGATCCTTGGGGCGGGAAACGGGAGTGGAAGTTTTTATAGTCAAGATTCAAATGCATCCGATTCGGCATTTCCCGCTAATCGTCTAGAGCTTTCCGATATTTCCATTATCCAGAATTCTACCTGCGAAGATAACGTACAGTCGGTTGGTATTCTACTACCTGAGATTAGAGTCGACGGTGTGGATGATCGACCTACGGAATCGGGACTTATCAATAAGGTTAAGAGCACTGAAGACCGTCAGCCAAGCATGATTGATAACTGGCAATCCGATATATCTCATACCACAGATACCACTGTTGGCCTTAAACCTAGAAGAATATCTGAAAATAGATACGAAACTGAGACAGAGGGTGGGAAGCGTCTCCTGGCTTGCTTGATTGGCGGCTTGGAGCCCATAAACGCCGCAAGTTTGAAAAGACTACCTGATATATCGAGAAGGAGGATAGAACAGGATTCATCCAGTAGATGCGAAACTGAAAATGATCACGCCTCCATCGGGTTGGGTTCTGCCAGGGACTTTAAAGCGAATGATGAGATGACGAATCTCAGGCAGCAAGCGAATTCAGCAGTAAGTAGTCTTTTAGCACATTCCATCCAAGGCCTCACTTATTCTGATAATACTAACCACTGACATGTAGCTTCCCCAAGTCACCCAATTCCAAGCGATTATAAACCGCACTTCCCAGAGATACATTAACGCTCAGTATCAGAATTTAGAGTTACAACGCGAGAATACAGAACTAAATCGTCAGATTTCAGATTTGCGAGACCACCAGCGTGTTATACACGAAGCATTAGACAATACCGCCACAAAATCCGTCACTGATGATATAAAGATTAGAAGGCTTGCGAGAGTGGACGAGGATAATTTCCATCTACTTGAGGAGAATCACCGACTGAGAGACCAAGTTAAGACCTTGACACAAGAGCTGGCGATTAGCGAGGAGGAAAAGCGGATATTGGGTGAGGAGCTCCAACGGCAGACAACATCCAAGGAAAATGAGTATGATACCTCCTGTTCGCTCATTATCATCTTACTCTAGCTAATGTTACCATCATGTATGGGGGGGTTGGGACAGACGTTAAGACCAATAAGATGGGATCTAAGTGGAAGTGGTTGAGGAACATTCTTCTTGGCTAGTGACCGGGATCGATTGCGGCTTCTGGTTCAAAAGTATCAATTTGCTTGATACTACATTATTAGCGGCATACATGTTTTCATTCTTTCGAGTTTCTCTTGTATGATGTTTCAGTCATTGAATATTCTTGTTCCGTTCGCTCTTGATTACAATAACTATTTCGGGAAGTGTTGACCAGCGCGCAACTATTTATACCTGTTTTGGAATACAAAATCTATAGGTTCAGTTATGAATTTGTCTCCTGCCAATATAAAACAAGTGGACCTAGAGGAATAGCTGTTGAAATTGCGTCTAGCGCACATTTCATCCAGCTGAGAGACCAACATATCTTCGTGACGTTCTGGAAGTGTCCGCTTGCTTCTTGAAATATGAAGCTTTTAATGGGATCGTGAACACAAAAGTCTACCACCCTCCATCTACCATCCATCACTTTCAAACCTCATCAGAGACCTTGTTTTGTGTTTCTCCAAGCTGCAAACCATCAATTGCTAAGTTCTCGCATCGAATTCTAATTTTTTCTATTTCCCAGTCTTCCCTTTGCTTGAACCTAGCCTCGTTATCAAGATGTCTGCCATCACGGAAAAGTTTAGCGAGGAGGAGCGACTCATCCTCCTGGAGCTTCAACACCAAGCACAGAGCTTGGCTATGGTTGAGACTGAGTTTTCGAGCGATGATGACGATGATGTTGAGATTGTAAGTATCACTTCGGTCGCCAACTTCGCTCTCTAACTGTCTGCTTCGTCTCAATCATTGCTAATATCATACGTGGGTTGCTATACTAGATGAAGACTTTCACAGCATCAAAGTTTGCACCTGGAGCAAACAATTCGGGCCCAGTAAAGTCACCCAGACGAGCACATAGAACTCCCGTATCTCTCCCTAGCAATATCGTCGGCTTCGGATCCGCCTTTAGTTCAAACTTGCAGTCGAATAGCAACAATGTACAACATCACAATGTTACCGGACTTGGGAGGTTTGGGGGAGCTTGGAATGGAAGTCAAATGGATGCTGATACCACCCAGTCCTTTGGGTTTAGAGCGCCAGTTCCGTTAAATAATGGACCACAGAATACAGTATTTGGAGGTCATGTGGGCGGTTTCGGATGCCCGGATAACGGTTTCTCAAACGGCGGATTTGGGAGAAGTACTATAGGGGAACCGTTTGGACAACGGTCGGTTGGGTTTGGGCATCAGGATGCTGCTGGGCCAGCTACAGGTAGGGTTGGAAGTTTTGGAGGATTCGGTCAACAAAATAATAGATTCGGTGTTATGAGTGGTGGTAACGGGTTTGGAAATGGTGCCAATAGCGGTTTTGGAGTATCAAATCAAGGCAGATTCAGCGGCTCGAATACTGGGGCGTTTAGCCAGCAACAGAATACCAATGGCTTCAATAAGTCGAATATACACCAGTTTGGCTCGCAAGTTTCAAATTCTGGATTTCGCTCAACACCTGTTCCGGCTTTTGGCAGCCCGGCATGCGCGAACGTTAACCAATCCAGTGGTTTTAACGGCAACCAAAATATTGGAGACGATAATGTACCTTTCACAATTGGCGGCAAAAAGGTAGTCGCCAACGCTAAATCGCCTGTTACACCAGCTAATCAGAGTAATGCCCCTTTCAGAATTGGAGGGAAAGATGTCACACCAGATACGCCTACTCCCAGTAAGAGAAGTTTACGCAAAAATACGACCAAGTTCAAGGGAATGGACCAGAACGAACTTGGAAGAATATGGGAATCTACAACCGGAAATCAGACCCAACGCCTGCAACGGATGTATGAATTCTTTTTGAGCCATGCACATCAACAGCAAAAGGACTTTATCACCGGAAAGAATGACCAGTTTCTTGATGAACTGGATGAAGAAGATCAAAGAATTGTACGGCAGAAAAAGGAGAAATGGCAGAAAAAGACAGGAAAAACCCCGGTAGGTAAGGAGGCTCAGAACAACCAAACTTTGCAACCCGGGTGCTCCTTCGCCAATCGCGTTACAGACACAAAACCGAATAATCCAGGGCGGGTTCCCCAAACCCCACCTGGCTCACAGAAAAGCGCAACTGGTAATCAAGGAAATAATAGAGGGCAAAAACAATACCCCAACAAGGAAGCGAAATCCATTGGAGCATTTTCGCAGAATCCTCGAAATGTGTTTGCGACCGGAAATCGGGGACAACCAAACTCGTTAGATGGTTTCCAAACCTCAACATCATGTGGCTTTGATACGGGCCCAACTCTGATAGCTCCACGAAATACAGAGCCTTCAGCTCTCACATCTTCCCGATGGGCCAAAGATGCGAAGGCTGAAAACCGGAAACCGACGCCCACGCCTTCCATTCAGAAAACTTATAACCAGCTTCATGCCAATCTTACGGCTTTGAACCGGGATTACCACGCTAACATAAACGCTCACAAGACGGCTAAAATTCAGCAACCAGCTTTCCATAGCACCAAATGTACCGAAGAGAGCTGTGGCATGTTGTATCACATTTGGAATATTACCGTGGTTAGTGTCCGATTCTCCCGTATACTGATAAAATGTGTGCTGAATAATGATATAGCAAATTGAGAGAGCAAAAAGCGAGATGGCAGAGTTGCAGAGCAAATTCGCGCTACAGAATCCTAATATGGACAGCTTTAATACGCATAGGATGACCATTCAAATTGAGGATGACTCGGACGATTCCCTTTGAATAACCAGGATTTCATATAGATTCATGTACCAAACCCCCAGCTCTTTCACCTTACTTATCCATTTAATATATTCCCGTACACCATTGTAACCTATTGGTTAGTTTTTATTCATGTACGGACAGGATCCTTCTGTTCACCAGGAATTGTTAGGCACTCCAATAATATTCCGAATCGTGCTACCTCTAATGTCTGATAGTTTTAACAAATACAATATCGTGTGAAAATATATCATAGATCCGTTACTCTAGATACGTAAACTCATGTCGGATGATGTATAATCCATTGTAGTCCTTGATTGTCAGATAATAATCAGAAATCCGTAGCAGTTCGCATTTTCGGTAGAAAACTTGATAACCCATAAGTGGTATTACCGAACTTCTTAAGCAGATATGAAACTTCAGGTACGTGAGCTAAGTTTTTAAGTTTGTTCGTTTCTTACCGCAGACACTTGAATTAGCCTGCCTTATAAGCGTAAAGGTTCCAACACCTAGTGACTTTTTATTAATATTAACACTCAAGCATATGGAAGAGTAGTATCTCCTTCATCAGATCATCTCTCCAGGTACAAGACATCAAATAATCTCGGCGGGTATAAGAAAGGACTTGGCGGTCTCAAGTAATCCCTCTCCGCTTCACTATTATTCTTAAGGTTAAATATGAGTTCAACTTAAAACTTCAAATTGAGAGTAGGCTATGTCATATTTGTCCTGCGAGATGAAGGTAGCAAGTGTCACCTCAAAAATCGAGAAGATCATTGGATAGTGGTGTAATTGTTTGACGTGCCCAAAGTCTCTACCTCCGGTATATCCAGGTCCTTCGACACATTTAGTATCGAGACCTTCGAAGTAACTTGTAAAGATTTATTCACTTTATAAACAGATCAATAAGCTTGGTCTTTTCGGAGAAAGAGAAGTTGATATTTTGGTGTCGTTTTAGGGAAATCTCCCTTACGTAGCGTAGAGGCTTCGATTAGTTTTGATTAAATGAGGCAATGAGCATTCCACAATCCATTGTTGCACTGATCATGATAACATTCTACCGAGATTGGAATGGATTTTGCCAAGATCTGCCGCAGGAGTAGGCCTCTCTCATTCTCCTCGTTAGTATCCTTCGGAATGTTATTTTGCAGGTTTGAGATCGGCCTGATTCAAATCGAAGGGTTCTTTGCTCGAGTCTTGGGACTTTCATAAGCGGAATTTGCCGAGCGAGCTCTAGGCCTGGCCCAGCCAATGGGAATCCCATAGCCATCCCCAGATTTGGGCGAAAAGTGTTCAAAACCAATCTCGAAAAGTTTGGTCGTGATTGGACCAGGTCTCAGGATGCCAAGAAGAGATATATCCTGTATTCCATGTTACTCACTATGTAATTCAGATCGATCTGAATTTTTGGTAACTCAATCGCCAAAGAAAAAATTTGCCGGCGCGCTATCCAGGAATGTGTCTCTCTCTCGGATTTTGATCGATGAACTTACGGAATGTTTGATCGCGCGAAGGGCGGAGCCATCGAAAGTTATGAATATCAGAGCATATAAAAACCGGTCTCCCGCCAATGGAAATCTTATCAATGCGCAACTTGAATCGTTGAAATTTCCAACACAAATCCAACCGATTGTCAGCCCAAATAAGTCTTTCGAAGACCTCAAGATACCTCAAAAGCTGTTGTCATTAAATACCTTCTCTAACCACAAAAATGAGAATTTCTCTCGTCGTCCTCGCATCCATGGTTCTGTCGATGGCATCTGTTACATACTCTCTACCAGTAACAGAGTCAACTCCAAACTCAGTCGGAGCGAATCTTAGAAAGATCACGGCAAGCCATATTAGCATTGGTGTCGATCCCGATTCCGGAATAGAAGAACCGGTTTGTCAATCAGGCAAAAGTAAGTGTAGCATTCCAGACCCATTGGTCGAAGAATTTCTTAACCTTTCAATTTATGCATTATAGGTTGCGAGCGTGATAGCGATTGTGGCGACCATGGCTGCACTTGTGCAATACAATTTTCGGCAGTTTTCGGGGGGTATTGCCGCTAGAAATTTGACGTTTTAGAATTTTTGGGTTTTCTGAATTGCCAAGGACACTAATTGGTGCGTAATGTACCAGGCGGAAGATCAAGATGAAGATGTGGTGAAAAATCCGAATTATTTCGTGCTCAGATGTACTTAGATGACGGAGCAATTAACCGCTTAATTGTATTCTCTTATTTTAACCCAGGGAGAGGTCCGCAGGACTACATTTAAAGTTCTAATTTGTCCTGATAAGATCATTAGAACCTGCTTTTGAGACTCTAGACTGGTTTCGGGGCTGACATTGGTTCTCACAAATTGGAATAATATAAGATTAATGGTGAGAAAGCACAGCATTTCGGCTAGCCTCTCTCATTCTCCAGGAACCTTAAATGATTATTTAATGCGATAACTATACAAGCGCGGAGACGTTCTTTTGAACTATTCGCAATTTGCAGCATGTTGGATTTTCGATGACAGCAGCCGATGCGATCGATGTACCCATCTATCTTCCCAGGTATCGGAATACCAACTATCGCTATAATGGTGACACCAAGTACTTTCCATCTATAGTTCTCGCGAGGGTGTCCGAATACTTTGAGGTTCATGTTTTAACATTTTGAGGAAATAAGAGCCATTTGATTCGACTCCAGAAGTCCTTGCGTTAGGAAAAGCAATTTAAGAGAATAGGCGCAATTAAGATCACGAATGGGGGTCAAGGTGGACCACCAATTCTTCCACATTTGTAGATGATAACCTCTCTTGATGGTATACACTCACCAACTCGCCACGCCCGTTGAAGGGACGTCGTTATAAAAGCTAAAGCCACGCCTTGAGCCATGCTCCAAAAGGAGTCTCGCCATTATGGCTTAGTAGGAGCCATTGTCCTGCTAGCGCTCGCCTCTCATGTCTCCGCATTTTACATGCTCCTACTTGACAAGGGTCGAAATAATTGGTGGTTGCCAGAATCAAGGAAACATCCATACTTCCTGAGAAGATACGGGAACTATGGCACTTGTTATCAGTTTCCTAAACAAGACCAGGGCAATCCGGTTCAGTTAAAGTCAGTGGATGCCGTGGTTATATACAACCCCCCGAGTCAAGTACCTGTCAAAGCGATCGGCTTTTGGGAGGACAGTATGTGCGATCAAACCGGCCGCCGAAAACCCGATTGGATTCTTCAGCTCCACGCCGAATATCCCGTTGGAATCTATCTCTTTAATCTTCGCCATTTAAATATAAACCCTCCATTGAAAGCTGAAAGCTTCCGAGCACTGGATCTGGACCGAGAAATAAATGCCAAGGACGGGTATTTACATCATGAAAATGTGAATAAGAAGAGTACCTTCCTCTACGACTGGCCATACACTATGGATCCGGCCACCGGTATGGTTCATAAAGAGAATCATGCGAAGATATATCCATCGGCTGGAACATTTGGAAATATACCTTGGTGGCTCCCATATCAATCGGACGAAAATAGATACTTATATTTGAGGAACGGAGCGGAGAAAATGTTGAATCCAATCACGGCTAAAGAGAACTATATTGCTTATGGCACAATGATGGAAAAGAATATGCCGCTGCGGCAGGTTGAAAATGTGAAAGCGATTGCGGCCACTATCGGTCGACCTTTAGATGAAATTTGGGCGAATCCAGCTATCCATCCGGACATTGAAGATCTGGCGAAACTAGAAGAGGCATTACGTCGTACAAATATCCAACGTAATCCACAAATAGAAACTGGGTTTCTGGAAGAACCCCCACCGTCACCGAATATACTATCAGGTAAGTAGAGAATATAAACTATCAAACTTCGATCCCCAAGGATTCAATAACTATTGTAACGCCTTAGCTATAAAAGATGCGACTATTCCCCAGCCAAAGGAAAATTTTAGCGTTATAAATAACATGAGAGGTTTAGATCTTATTCCGAACGAGAAAAATTGGTCAAGACAGCATCCGACGGCCACGACAGCTTCCTCCGAAAGCCTTTCTGGTGACAAAGTCACAAAAGAGAACCCTCCCCAGTCTCTGCAGAAGTGGCTTGAGACAGAGGGCATAAATTATGAGGGGCTTGACTTTTCGGATCTGCTGGAGGACGCGAATAAACATACAAACAATGCGCCATCGGCGGGAAAAGCGGAAGAACAAACCAACGGAGATAGTAAAAGAAGCACCACGGCTGAAGGAGTTTCAGAGCCACAAAACCTTCCCTTCTTGGCTCCCTCACAAATGCAGGCTATGATATCGAAGTTGAGTCAAGTTATCAAAAATCTTGAATATAGAATGCGAAATCCCCTACCCGTCGCAAATTTAGGAGAATCTTCATCAAATCCCCAAAATCTTGGGAATAGAGCTGAGACAGCTCTTGGAAGCCAAGGAAAGATGATAATGGCTGATTTAGCGCGAAGTTCCGGTATGTTACCGGATCCAAATGATCTCACGGCTGGACTACGAGAGAATGAGGCTCTACTTCAACGCTTCAAGGTCCAGGGAGGAGTAACCCCAGGAGACGGAACGGGTTTACCATCAGAACTAAATGGGGATCATTCTTTTGAGAAGTCTTCACTTGATCCCAATTATTCTAGAACACCCTTGCGGGAAGACGAGGCCGGGAGAGGAAGAGGGCAAGTAAGCCAACAGCAACCACTGAATAGCCCTAGCCATATAGTATTCAAGGATGGCGAAAACGAGGATAATTTAGACTTGACAACGAAGAAGGTTAAGACAGAGAAAGATAACTCTCGATAAATTGATAACTTGGGTCTCTGAACCGTAGTCTAAGCAAATATCATGATCTGTATATTTTAGCTCACAATGGAATGCGTGGTGTAGATTTGAGACTACATTGTCACTTGTCCATAATATTACTACCTTTTATCTATGACAATATGAAGTACAAAATTGAAAGCAGAGAGGATATTCAGATGCCTTCTGGAATACGATCACGATATCGCATCACTGGGAATCCATTTGTTTAGAGGAGTAGAATAAAATAATGGCGACTATTATCATACAAATACAGTCTGATATAAGAATATTACCTCATACACATCATTCACCTAACAAATTGAGTTAATCAAAAGCTGGAATACGCGGATGAATGTGATCGGTCATTTAATTATGGTAGCATGAGATGGCGATCCCAATGTATTCACGCTAGAGTAGATTCCGTGTTGCAATCTTGCCGTCGCGGTCGCCAGATGCCAAACAAAGCACACATTTTGTATCTCTTATTAGTAGTTATAAATTGCTTCTAAATACATAAAACTCTTCTCACACCGATTTAATAGGGCTCAAGGTTTTAATTTCCGGGAAACATGCACAATTCGAGATTGAGATCAGATGTATATGTGCATCCTCCAGGAATGGCAGAAGGATTCCCTATCTGACACCACAGTAGATACTGAAGCGTGTTTTTGCAAGTCGTTTGATTCACCTCAAAGCCTCCAAGCTTGATCTGTGCAGCAAATTGCACTTTATTCCCCCTTGAATCAGTGAGCGAAGTGGTGTATGGATTACCCTTATCCAGAAACTTGCTCGCCCCAACTAATTGCTGGCAAGCCTGCGATACTCTGTCCGTGTACTCACTAGTAAGTACAGCTATGCCGTTGTAATTCGGAGTTTTCGCAGTGATGCACTGAAGAACACCACCTGATGGAGGGAACTGAGCCATATCATAATGCTTAACGGCTGGCGGTTGCGTTGGTTGGCCTGGCGTAAGCCATGGTGCTGGCGTCCCCTTAGTACCATCAGGGAAGATGCAGGCTTCAAGGTTGCCATCTGGAGAATATGTGCATCCGCCGTATGTTGTGAGAGTGTTATCTCCTCTACACTTAGATAAAGTTGACAATTGCTGAATACAAACGTCTTGAGTTACGACGAAACCCCCAAGTTTGATCTGCAAAGCGTACTGTGCTACAAAGCCTCGAGTGTCTGCCACCAAAGAGGTAGTATAGGCATTTCCAACTGCGAGGAACTTGGAATTGCCAACAAGCTGCTGACAAGCATGCTGTACTGCAATTGGGAAGTTCCACTCATTCCAGACTGCTACAGGATTTCTATTTTGCTCAGATGGTGTGATGCATTGAAGAGCACCACCAGAGGGAGGAAATTGTTTGGTATCATAGACAAAAGATGATGGTGTAGGTTTGCTTTGCATCGTGGTAGTCGTGGCCGTCGAGGTGGTCGTGGTCACCGGCTGTTTCATAGTGGTCGTGGTAGTCGTGGTCGGAGTCGTGGTCGTAGTGGTAGTTGTGGTAGTTGTAGTAGTGGTCGTAGTTGTAGTGGTAGATGTAGTGGTGATCTCGACGGCAGTGGTAGTGGTGCTGGTCGTAGTAACCTGTTCTGGGATGTGTATACAATACCCCCACCCCGGATTCACATTAAGGCAGCCGGCTCTCAACGTCGGGTTCTACAATATGTTAGAAATTACGCATTCATGATATAATGATAGCACGGTATCTTACCAATTTGAATACAAGACTGACAGAGACACCGGCTTTTTCTGATATTGTGAAGCAAGTATCGCCTAGTAATGGTTATAAAGAGCATTAGATGAACTCTCATATATCTACGGAAGGTTTTTATTTCGTATACGCGGCTACATACCATCAGGAGCCGCAATATACCAAGAGTCGCAGTTTGCAGCTTCATCAGGGTTGGTATGTTCCGGCTTTGTTGGAGCTAAATACCCGGCTCCGCGTTAGCAAATGCGCCAATCCAATAATTCTACTAAAAATGCGGGTATACTCACTAGTAATATCAATCGCGGGCGCTGGGCGGGCGCTAACCGCAGATGAAAGCAATGTCAGGAGTAACGTAAAAGGGAGAAATTGCTTCATCTTGTGATATCTAGAATCTGGACAAACTCGACACCGAGATCTTCGTGAGCAGATTGCACTATCGAGAAGGTCATGCAGCCGGAGTATATATAGCACGAGGAGTAAGGCGGCCCATAATTTGAATCGCTATCGCGAATCCAAGGAGGATTCGAAATCTCCATCAAAAACTTATTTTTTCAGATGGGTATTCGCCACCGAGTTGAGACACACCTTCCATACCGGGGATGCGAGCTAAGCTAAGCAGCAGGTGCGATCCATGATAACTGATCCCTTGTTCGAATTATGAGTGACAGACAAGGTTTATACGAGCAAGAGCCTCATTTCATATATATTTCCCACGAGCATGATAATGAGTTTTAACATTTACCTTTCCGCGGTCACGAGGGTATCTTAGAACTTGTTCCTTTTTCCGATTCTTTCTTAGATCTCGCCTGCCGTCTACTGCAAGCTCGGTGGGGTAAAAGTGCACATTATGACCCTTTCCCGTGGTGTCTTTATGTTACTAGAAAATGCTAACCCACCGTCACAATCCTCATTCAGCTTATTAGCACTAACTAGCGCTTATTAAAATAGGTAGTACAAAGATCATTCCATATAGATGGTGGGTTCACTGAGGGGATTGTGTTGTCCGATTACTCAGGATATCCGGATTAAAATACAGCAGCAACGCGTACCGTGCTGAACAGATCGAAAACGAAGCAGTCAGTTAACTCTGCTCAAAAATTAGGTTGAACAGGGATTCGACCTGGATTTTGGTGCGATCCTAGAACATTACCTCTTAGCAGAAACAGGTAGCTGCCAAATTTGGCCGAATCACATTCTTTATAACAATACTGAAAAAAATGAATACGAGCGTACGAATAGCCTCGCTTATCGACTGATACTTTGTCGACTTGTTCGCCATAATATCTTGCATGATCAAGAGGTCTGATCTGGATTGGTTTTGCATGGTTGTACCCGCGCTACATTTATTTCTAGCATTTGTTATAGATAGCTAGGGTGGATGAAAATTATTACGAGTTGGGAGTCGAGGTTTTTTTAATCTGGAATTTGCCGAGGTGCATACAATTGACGAGCATGTGTGGATTAGGCTCATAAATTCGTTTCACGGCTCTTTTACCGTAGTGAGTAACTGAAGATACACAACGAGAGGACTATAAAATAATCCCTATATAATAAGTTACATGGGTGAATATTTGTCGACTTAGCTATATAAGCAATACTCATCATCCATTCTCCTCATTCTATAAACGAATTTCCCATTATCATCGATTTCCTGAACGAGCCTCCATTTCTGAACAAAATAGTCATATAAAAGCGGAGAAAGAGTTTTCCCTGACTTATTCAAATGGAATAACTCGTGCATATACGTTTTCTTGTCGTATACGAGATCTATAGTTCTCCCATTGAAAACGGCACTATTCTTGGACTCCCAGCCGTTGAGCAGTTTCTCCGTCTCAATTAATTTCAAATCAACGTCGCCAAAACCAAACTTGATATAAATAGTGCGAAGTTTAGGGCAAGACTCCGCCAAGCTTTCCACCATTTCCAAAATGAAATTTTTATTATCTTCATCGCTGTCAATGAAGGAGATCAGAAGTTCTTCCAACTGCTTACAATGTTTGAGACGGTCGCTGGCGAGATTTCCTGGATAATCGAACCAGGAGAATGGCCCATCATCATAGTCGTACACCTTTAGCCGTTTCAATGTACCTTGAATTTTGGGGATGAGTTGATTCCAGAACGCGTCCATGTATGCCGAAAGATCGATACCGGATTTTGTTCTGATTTCTAGGTCCTCTAGTTGGTCTTGTTTCAATAGAAAACGGTGGATTGCAGAGCTGTATTTTGTCAAAGCAAGTCTTTGCAGTTGAGTCCCAGAAGCTGCGAGAGAATTTAGGAAGGCATCTAACGCTTCATCGTAAGCATAACTGGTAAAATATGGTCGCTTTATAAGGTCCAGTCGCCGGAGGTTACTCGCTAGAAGCTTGGGCGACTTTTCGGGGAAAATGTAATTACATGCTTTGAAACGCAAAGATTCAAGCATCTCGATGGGCTCAAGGGCTTCCCAAAGTCGGTTAAAAGCCAGAATTGTTGGTCGGTGTTTCCTCAAATCAATGGTAAAACTTCTGAGCCTTTCGCACCGTCGGACGGCTTTTCCGATAAATTCGATCTTCGGGTCATAAACAATTCTACCTATGGCATCGTAGTACTTCACTTCAAGTGTATCGCAGTGGCTGATCTTTGTGAGATAGTGTTGTATCGATTTGGAGACGCATATCTTTAATGAGCTACTCAAAATATAAGGACGCTGCGTCTCAGGAATACAGAAAGCTGTTGCCATCTCGTCATGAAGCTGTTCAGGGAAATAGGATGAAGTTTGCCATCTATTCGACTTTTAAGTTGGCTTGAACATGAACTACTATGGAAATTTATAAATTTGCATACCTTACAGAGATGAGTTGGTTCTTCGACAACCTGAAGACGGTTTTCAATATACCGGCGAAAAGGTTCATCTCTTCCGCTGTTACGTGAATTTCGTAGCCGTTACTTCTGCCATCGTAATTGAACATACCGCCACTCATGATAGTGTGTTGCTCCCTTGCTGAAACAAGGTCCGCGGTGGTTACGAAGGGATATCTTGTATCCACGGAGAGCTTTCGAACATGTTGGAATATACCACCGAGACTGACGTTGCCATCAATGCTGTCTTGTGAACTGGTCGATGTTTGCGAATAATACCCATTCAAATAATCCTGCAATCGCTCGAGTTTTTGCTCGCCGTTGAATTGATTGCCAAGCCGGAGCTTCAAGTTGCGGAATAGTAGAGAGCCAGTAACTACGGGCACAATACCTCTTGGGCAAGCGGTCCGTAGAGACTTCAAAGAAGGGTTATCCAGGTAATCCGAACTTATTGCGTGCAGAAGTTCGAATGGCAAGCGGAGCAGCTGGTTTGGTGTTTGTGACGTCATTGAAATGCATTAATGCCGTCTGCAGTGACAATGCTGGCTCACTCGAAAACACAAGATATCCGAGTTGTAGAGCGCTAACGTTGTCCCTTGTTTGTTTAGTCGCGTCGCGCGGAATAACTCAGATTAAATAATACTACAGTATTAGTATGCACGAGCTATACTAATTATACCGAGGAAAAGACTACCGGTAGGCCTTGAGCTCGATACATTTGAATGCTAGATTATTATTGGGCGACCTGATCTGGTTTTTGGATCGCAGTCACGCCAGTTACCTTCATTTCGGGCATGCTGCCTCGAAACTATGGAGTCAAAAACCCACTCTGCCCGCTTAGTCCGAGAAATCGCTTGGTGCCAAAGTATGACTTTAGCCTAAAGTTTGGGCTCCGATTTAGTTCAAGCATTTAATATACTCGTAAGAAATTAGCTTCCAGCTCGAAGAATAACTGGATACTATAAAGATCAAATATATAATATTCACAGACAATAGACCAGCGAATTTGATCCTTGTCTAAAATATTTAGTCTCAAAAATTAGGGTTTCCTGAGCCTACAGCTGTGATGCAAACGCTGGAAACTCATAGCCCCAACTCTCCAACCTCCAATCGTCCCAGATATGCTCCCAGTAAGCTAACCTTCCCGAGCCCTCAACGCCAATATAATCTTCCAGCCACTCTGCTATCTGGATCTCGTCCCCGGTGCTTACCAAATAACGTGCGCCCCAGGTATTATCCCAGGAAACAGCCTCCTCGGATGGATTTCGAGGGCTTACTAGCCGCTTTACAAATAATATGCGACGACCCTCTCTCGATGAAGAATCTCGAATATTAAAATAGATCCGAGTAATTTTCGCAAGCCACCCGATAGCTTTATCAAAACAAGGCCAGCGTAGAACAGTAGGACCCCAAAGATCCCTTCGATAAGCCAGCGGTTCTGTATCTAGGATCTTTTGTACCTTCGTGAGGCTTTGGCGTAGTGAGTCCGGGTCCGGATTGTATATCTGGGAGACTATGGTTGTGAAATCATAGTGGAAAATCAAATGCATGTGCTCCGGGTGTTGAACTTGTGCGGTGATAAATCATTAGAACTTTCTACCGATATCGGGTATCATTAGTGTTAAATACCTGTGATTGAAGGTTCGCTACAACAGTAATCCGAGTTTTGGAGATATTCCATCGGTATCGGAATAAAATCTTTCACCCATTCCGTAACGAACACTTCGTTGAATTTTTTGACCAAGTGAGCGTGAATTGTTTGCATAGTTTTCGCAGCCCAATAACCCCACCCCAGCATTACACTATATGGAATTTGAAAAGCATAGGATCCTCGATTTCTCGCAGTATAGCGATGACTATGCACCACACAAAAAATCCATGTATAATAAAACCCCCGCACCAGTCTATTCTTCTCTGATATTGTAGCAGGTGGAGCGGATCGAAGGTACTCCGCCTTCTTTGATTGACGTAGCTCATGTGCTCCAATCGTGTCGACGAGGTCATTCGGATATCTTTCATTTTGAAGGATAAAGTTTGCTGCTCGAAGAATAACTTTATGATTCTCCTTGATTACCGCATAGTTGTGGGTGGATAACCATGAAATGGCGAAATCCGGGAGTTCAAGCTCAGAACCATCAGAGACATGCTTCTCATAGCTATCCATACCTGTCCCAGCGTAAATCCATGTGTCTGGATGATTTGGCATTGATCCGATCTCGGAAATATAGGCGATAAAGATAGCCTCAACTTCATATTTGGCGAGGAGGAGATTATCTAAAATTGTATCCTTGTGTTTTGCGAAGACCGTGTGGAATGGTCGGGAGGCTATCGCTAGTGCTATGACGGATTCGTAGTCTGGGAATTGATCTAAGATCACGAGTTTGATCTCGTACGGGAGGGTCTCTAAAGTCGGATTGGCGGCCATCTTCAATTCGAGGTGATCTAAAATTCGATTTCAGCAATCCAATGCGTGCTCCCGGGCATTCTGAGGGAGAGCGCTAACCTAGATTCGTAGATGCAACAAGTGGCGTCAATATTGAGGCGTAGATTGTGGCTAAACTTCAACAATATTGTAAATTAGAAGAACATTGAAGCGGCCAATTGTAAAAACTAAAACATTTCAGAGTTTTAGAGATGCTTTATATTTGCCAGAAGATTAAATTACGCTGCAGTCCGAGTAATCACAACCTAGTTTCAAGTTTCACTCTAAGCTGAACTCATTCTCCTTACTCAGTGATCAGCCAAGGGACAGTTAAGCTAAGGCCTTGCGAAGGTACAAAGTGTGATGGTCGTGAATCTGCAAAAGTTCCAGTATATCTTTCACAGTTTTTTGACAGTACTTGATCTTCTAGTGGTACATATCGATGTCAGGATGGTGTTTATCTCTTACATTCAGATCTTGGTGGAACTCGAAGGGTTCGATCTTTTGCAACTCATCTTCCGGTTTCTCGATACAGGTTGTCCTTGGTTTAACTACATTGCGAACACATTGAATCAGATTTTGCTATTGAACTTCCTGAAGGGCAATGCTCTTTGAGAGAGAAAAATGTTACCAGTCTTAGTAGGAAAACTCGCGCGGGTACCATTCTCGCGTAATGCGGCGTCGATAAAAAACCGGTTTTGAGTGTACTGGATATCTCAAATGTGAGGTCTTCCTGGTCTTTACGGAGATCTTCGGTGATCCTAGTGTTCCAGGCTTCAAGAAGATCCAGTTTTGTGTTGCAAAATTGTTGGTAAGATGTTGACCGTGCTGGCGACGTGGTCGAAGGGTTTCTTTGAGTTGGAAAAGGGAGTTCATCATGGTAATATAACAATATGGTTGGTGTTGTCGGCATAAGCAAGGAGAATACAAAAAAAGGAAATTTAAAAACGAAGGGACACCCAACAGGTCTCCAGATAGCCGCGACAGTATTCAAATAGTTCAAAAGGGTCTAAGCATCGGCTCCCTCGGCTCTGCTTTGTCAAGACAACTATCCTAGGTAACAGTGGCAGTCGACACATCGCTTTATTGGGACATTTCGATCTCGAGACCATAAAAAGCCATTAACGGGCCATCCCGACAAAATATATTCCCATATTTTTAGATTTCCAGCAGCCCATAGAAGGGTTGTATATCGAGACTGTTACTTGTTTACAAGAATGCCTCGCTCTCCCCGACGTCTATGCTATTCTCCTTTCCTCGGTTCGCGCCTACATCAAAACAAAAAGTTTGTGATAGATCAAATAATAGCCTTATCAAAATGGGGATATTATACACTTGGTCCTAATCAAATCAAGAGGTGTTTTCTCGCAATTTATTAATGTTCATAACACCAAATTAACATCAACTTCACAATCAGGTCGGGCAGCTAAAACTAGGCATAACCCGCCTCGTCGCTTCCATGCAGACTTTCCGAACCGCCCTCCAAGGGACAAGAGCATTTTTCACTCAAACGGTCTACACCGCTCCGTCAAGTGAACTGATTCGTTTCCACCCTTTGGTCTTCCAAACCGTAAGCATCTCTGCTCAATGCTGTTCTTCATATAGGGTAATAATATAACACCCATTTTAGGCAGTCACTTTACACACACAAACTCGAATTACCTCTCAAGCTGCTAAACTTGTCAACTACGTCCGTCGCACACACTACGACCGCGCTTCTCGCACGTGGCACGATGCCGAATTGCAAGAAATGGCCATTGATCTCAGCAAACAGGTCGAGGATTGCGAGAAGGAGACGAAAGTCATGCTTCTAGAGATGTCAACTAGATTTACAGTTCAAATTAGGTTTTACAATGACGAAGAAGAGTCTTTCGGTGAACAACAATTCGGCTCCGGTTGGTCACTACAGCAAGGGCTTTTGTTGTCACCGGAAGGAAACCGCCAGCATAATGTGATGGAGCGACAGGTCGATGGGTTTACCACAGAATTTAGGTTTGAGGGTACGATTTGAGAAGGATACCGAAAGGAAGCTTAGACCTAATATATCACAGGGGTATTTTGGTTTACTCGAAGGTTTAAAAGGAAAGAAACCAAGTTATACAGCCACGGCATTGGGACGTGAATATGAATATCGGATCCTGGGACAAATGTTGCTCGAATATGACGAGCATGATAGTTTATCATAGGCAGTATATGAACACGATTCTAAATGAAGAGCCTATCTAAGGAACCTTATAGTCTGAGTATTGTATCAGTGGTCTTGATGCAACTCTCTAGTCTACATATTTCATTGTTAGTCTAGATATATGCTCCTCCGGCTTACGATAGCAGCCCACGTCCCCGTCGCCGGCGCTTCAGGGCATAGGCCATAAAGACGTATTTCTTGTAGAAAACAAAGAAAGCTGTTTTCGATGTTCCCTCTTTCTTCTTCATCCGAAACATCTTTGTCGTAGCTTCGGTTATCTTGTCATAACGGCCATTCAAAATCCCACATTCATATCCTCGTATTAACTCATCAGAAGATCGAAGCCACTGAAAATTTAACTCTTTATTCTCATTATTTCCATAATATTCTCCTTCTACCGCATTAAATCAAGCATTTCAATATGCCGCGACCAAGGCGAGCAATGCGCAAGAGAAATGGTGATAGAGAGAGAGAAGAACTGCTAAAGCTCCTCGCAGAGGGCGATAACGCAGCTGCAGCTAGCCAATCCCCACGTAAGTCTCCAATATAATCCTATTAATGAGCACGATGATGATTGACTCGGCTGTGAAGTTGCAAGCCCTTCTGCTAGCCAAGCCAGACTGAATACGCTGTCTGCTGGTTATTCACCGTCGCACGCGATGCTTGAAGGCCAGACCGTGTTCAACCCTTACAGAGTCGCCGAGAGCGTGCAACCATCGCATCCCACTGCTTCGACATCATCACCCACAGCAGCAGATACCTCGGCCACGACGTCTACTGCATCCGCATCTCCTCCACCGCATATTCCCTTCTGTACTTGCGATATCGATCACGACCACCCGAGTCCTCCTTTCACCGCTAGCTCGTATCTTCGCCATCTCGCTACCACCGGAAAGGGTCCCAAATCTTTCACATTCGGAGGGCCAACTGCCAACCTTGCTCTAATAGCAGGCCACTCTCTCGAGGACGTTCCTGAGATCTCTGACGAACAGATCAACGTCATCACATCTGTTCTTAACGAACAACTTGCTAAAGAGAATCCCGATTTCTCAGGCGGCCCAGACCTCGTCAATCACATCGTCAGCACTACCAGGAAATCGTACCAAGCTTACCGAGACCATCTTCTTGCGAAGGTAACCATGGATGCTGCTGGTGAGGGTCCTTCGTCTTCCTCTATCTCTCAGTCGTCTAAGGCGCAGGCTGGCAAGGCAATCAACCAAGGCCATACAAACGCCAAAACCACCACTCCAAAAATTGTCGATCAAAAGGTGTCCCCTCTCAAAACATTTGTTATCAGTCCATCCACAACAGCTGAGGGTAATCCTTGTGCTCGTTTTCACGCCCATAGCGTCGGTGGTAGCGTCACTGAAGGCATACTTCCGGCAGAATTCTTCCAGCTGAGTAATCCAGATTCAGACAAAACTTCAGAGCTCAGCTTCGGTTTCGGTGAAGAAATTCTGGCATACCGTGAATATCTCAAAATTCAAGAAGACTGGACGACTTCCCTCTCGGGTTTGACCAGGAGCATGCTTCACGAAGTTTACTTATCTGGGAAACAACTTATCGTCTGGGACGATGAAGGGAAGCTTTGCTGGGGCAGCTTGGATGGTCCGGACAATCTTATCCTTCAACTCGAAACAATGAAGATGGCTTGGCCACGATTCCACTCCTGCACGGAAGAAGGAGAACATGGTCATCTCTCGGACAGTGAACCCGGCACTTGCAGCAGATGTATCGAGGAGATGGATCCTCGCAATCTCGAAGACTTTGCGCCAGCCATCGGGTTTCCACCCATAAGCAGGCCTAAAGCCTGGAAACTCAAGGCAACGAAGAAGAAGAAGGCCAAGGCTATCGCAAACGCAACAGCCGAGACTGAAGAGCCCGAAGAAGCCGAAAAGCTTAGTCTGGATGCTCTAAGGCTTCAGGGGGACGCTGAAAAATTTTCCCAGGCGATCCGAAGGATGACGGGCAACGAACTGGCCAAAGAGGCCAAGGCCGGGATGGCACCCACCGCTCGTCGCTTTAAGGAGGCCGAGCTCTTGAAGGGATATGCCAAAGATTTGACCGAGCAAGTTGCTGGTCTCACAAGGGAGGCCCTGAAGATCAAAGTCCCCACCTCTACTAGTCTTCGCGAGGAGATATTTGGCCCCTCCGTCCTCGAAACCGGCCCAAGCTCTGAACCCGCCAAAAAAACAAAGAAGGGCAAGGAGCCAGCCACGGAAAAGGAACAACTAAAATCGGTTCCTGTCGAGGACAATGCAACCGAGTCCACGGACCCAGGTATGCCCCATGGGATACGTTCTCCTTTGCCAAGGAAGAAGTCCTCAGACACGCCATCCGACGTTTACGACAAGCTCCGAGCCCAACGACTATCCCTGTCCCTCGGCGTCGCAAAATTTGTGATGGATGCTATCAGCCACGGCAAGCGCCCATTTTTCGATGTCAGCATGGACGGGAGAATTGAAATGGGAGTTTCTGGAGATGTTCTACCAGTCCGTGCCCTCAAGGCCCAAACAATGATTGAACCAGAGAAGAACAAAATCAAACTTGTTACTGCACCTGTGGTTAGAATCCGCGATCGCAAGATTGAAGGGATTCACGGACCAATTACTAAAAGGGAAATGGAGCTGGTCAATGCTGTTGCATACCAAGAGTTGTTTCGCAAAGTTGCCATGGAGGAGACATCACCTTTTTCTCCAACTGAAACAGCTGATGCGAAGGGAAAATCTGCTGTTGGTGAACCTTCTTTGCTGTCTTCACAAGTAAAAAGTGGTCAAGATGGAAATAGTGAGAGAGGAAGAGTTTCTTTCGGAAGTGAGCGTTATACTATAATACCGGCTAGCACCGCTCACAAAAATGTTTATACCGATGTCCAACGACTAGCCGGAACCTTCGTGTCAGCTTTAGATCTTTGCGGGGAAGCTAAGAAAGTTTTGGCGGGCAAGACGAAAGAGAAGACTTGGGATCAAAGAATCAAAGAAGCTCTCGAGGACCCACATGAATCTAAAAATCGTGGAAATAAAGATGGAGGCGTCGCAACTGCTTCTACATCTACTGTTCCAACTGGTGCAGAAGTGGCTGCCAAGGTCGGAGACGCCCTCAGTTACCAGAAAGAAGAATTACTCCAGTTGTTGAAGGAGATCCCCACCGGCAAACCTCCCGAGAAGATGGGTTTCGAAACTCATTTGAAAGAGATGGATAAGTGTTTGAAGGGTATTCAGAAGAATTTTGACGAGGCTAAGCGAGTTGTTCGGACAACTTTGAACGATCATCTGGTCAAGGAGAAGAAGGCTCGCGACTCCAAGAAGAGTTGATTCTACATGAAACCTTATCTTTATTTACTGCTAATTACCTTGCTGCTGAAGCTTCAATACAAGACTAGCTAATTACATACGTTTTGTTTTTAAATTCTCCCTTTAATACTAGGGTTTCCTGATTGCATACCCCGTTTCCTCGACGCCCGCCTCAGTAACGGAACAGAGCAGAACAAGGTACACATTATTATCACCTTTTTCTTTTTCCTTATAGAGCACATTTCCTATTAATGCCTGCCAAAAGTCCATCACTGCTAATTTTATTTCTCCGGATAACATGTGATACAGCAATATCCAGAAGGCAAATCCCTGTCGTCTCCACATGAAGACCTATGTATCTTCACCCCTATACATCCCAATTCCTTGTTCTTTAGTCAATCAAAATTATGTTTATTAAATCGCCATTGAAAGCATAGCTAATCATTCATATCAATCAAAGAAGATCAAAATTTTGTACATTATATACGATAAGTTGTAATATCGCGTAGCTAGGCTGTAGTAATTTTCGTATAAATATGCAAAGTGCCCCCGATACTCTGTGTGTGCATATAAGTACGGAATCGCAATCATATAATTTATCAGAACTAGTAGAATTTTGCCACGATGATTCTGTAAGTTCTGAATCGAGATCTCTTTTAGCAATGCGGGTGTTCAAATGATATACATATACACTTGCATAAATGCAGAAGTTTATTTTATTTCAGTTTTTAACCAACAGAGAGGTAATTTAATGATGTTAAGAAGGGACTCGACAGGCTTTTTTTCTTTCAATAACCTAGTACTATAGTGCGGTTCCAGTCGGGTCGCTTTTCAAAACCGGGCGTACATAATCATAGTTGAATAGGGTGTTAGTAGCCCGCATATACGTGAGACTTAATATCCAGTTTTTCTTTTCTTTTTTTCCTCTCACAATCGGGTAGTGTCATCCAGTCTAAAAATCCTCCATCTACAATTGTGCTTATAGTGTTAATAGGATGTCTATATGCAAAGTCTAAGGCAGGGGAGGAATTGGGAGCTCAGAAAAGACAGGGAAACATAATTAAGCACCTTCACAATATACCAACTTGAACCACACTTTAATTTTCAAAGCTAAAATCCAAATCCAAATAATGGAAAAATATTACTGCCAGGTAGAAGTATTCTTCACCGACGGGTTTAGCAGCATTTTATTTTGTCTTCGGCGGCCAAGCTGTCAATATAAACCGATTCCATTCTTCGCCGTAACACAAAAAGTCTGGTTATGAGACCGCATAAACAAACGGACAAACCTCAACCCGCCTACGTGCCAAACTCCACCTTCATTCTTATCACCCAAAGTTATACGCCCCATGGTTCACGTACCTCCTCCACATCGGTTCTGCCATCTATCTCTATTCCCAGACCCTGTTGACGCAATTATCCGGCTCTAAACATATAGGCCTTGCGGCCAACACAAAAATGTCATGAAGATGTAATGTTACTTTCGGCAACACATTCCGAGGCCCCTTCGCAGGGGCAACCTAGCGAACTTATGAGACCCGACTTGTCAGTCGGGCATATATATTTTTTGTCTTATCCATCCTACTATCTCACCAGCTAGATAGACGTGATAGAGCAGGATGGATATATGGTTTTTTTCCTTAATGTGAATGGCATCTCATATACCCTTAACTGATTCAGGTTCTTCCACACGAATCAACTGCCTCAAGCTGTTTGCTTTCTGATAGACGGTGCTACAAAACGCATTCACCAACGAGGCAAGTGTCAGAACAGCATTGTGCGCCATGGGCACAAGAATGGCCGTCTCGATAGCATATTCGCGTCGCTGTTACAGTGTGTGGCAACTGTAAAAGGATCGCTCAAAATTAGCCTTGGAACAAGTTGATAATAATATTTAATACTTACAACTCCGATACATGAGCATGCTGATGAGTAACCGTTACCAGCGCATGCTGACGCGTAAGCGGGTTTACTGGCGATGGAACCGGTAGGCGTAATGGTGGTGGCGGTGGTCGGCGGATTGGCCTTCACAGTGATTGTCGTTGTCTTCCTAAGGTGTGAAGAGCAATCTGTGGTCGCAGGGCCAACCCCGGCCCTACCTCTGACAGCCCGGAGGCAATTATTTGTAATACAGGCCCGTGCGAAAATATGTCTGTACTGAGCTTGAACATGAGTGATACAGGCAAAGCCTATGACGATGATCAAAGCATTAAACTTCATATTCAAGGGAAGTTTGAGAAGAATAAAATATAATATATCTTGTATGTAGGGAAAACTGGCAGAGTGAAATATTATGAGCCAGGAGAGAAAAGTTGAAGTTCCAATTCTAAGGAGTGGGCCACTTCTTTATACGTGCCTAGATCGACTTAAAAGGGTAGTTTTATCTCAAATCTTGATTGACGAGGAAAAAGGTCAGGGCCTCCCTTCCGATTCTCCAACGGGAAATTCCGATCTCCGTGTTTGGTTAGCATGAGTGGTTCCTTTCTGCACGATCTTGGATTTAATCAGCCAACCCCTCATATCTTGACGGAGGTTTATTGAAACCGTCTGAATTCGGGTTCCAAAGGAAAATCTAGACTAGTCGTGCAATAATATCCGTCAAGATTCGATCTGATTTTAGGCAGCCCAGCGCTATGTATATTTGACTTTTCAAGGGAAAATATCCAACCCATTGACATTTTGCAAATCTGATAACCAACTCAATTCGCAGTGTATACTTCCAAATGTGGTATATCTCAAAATTAGTTTATCCCCAACCTCTATTTAAAATACCATCACCTCTCTCTTTGTGCATCGATATTGAAATATGTATATCAATTTACAATAGAGCTTGATTTCCATAGAATAGCCACCGAGCCTCTAGTTCCTAGAAGAAGCTGGCGCAAGGTCTACCTGAATGGAGTCCGTCTGATTCCCCGTCTTTGTGGAAGAGGAAGAGCAGGTGGCTACAATTTCTGTCATTCTGTATATCTTTTGAACTTGTTGGCTACAATATCGTCCGCAATTTCTCCAATTGGATATTCAGAAGTGTTCTAGGTTTCTTCTTGCCATAGCCGTTTCCATTGGGTTATATGTAGTTATATATTGAGTAACAGTAGTCGGAGTACATGCGGGATCTACAGCAGAGTGACGTTTGATACATCTACGAAAGTACTAGTTGGAGTCATAGTCGCATCAGATTGCGTGGTTGCGACCGCGTTACTGATTGTACCGCCGACGATTCCATAGTCTGAAGACTTCCAGTTGTAGGACCTGCATATCAAGGCATAAAGATTGATCGCCCTCTGATTTGGTTGATGTCGGTGAAAGGGTTGAAAGCCTGGGCTCTGCCATTGTATTGTATGAGGCAATAATAATGAAATTCAGCCTTTTGTTTTCTGATTGAAATAGCTCGTAAACAGTTTTACTATATCTTGACCACGTAAGGTTAGATGATTATATTCTGTCGTGGCACACACAATATTAAATTTCATATAATATTCGAATGCCCTCCTTTAGCATGATCCATAATATCGTTGAGAACATTAAGTGCTGTTGGATACGCTGGCCCTGAATCCGCATATGCGAGGATAACAGCACGAAGGCTTTGGCTTTTTGGATGAAATCCGGGGGCATTCTCGATTTCGTGCAAATTCGATTTCGCGCAAATTTTGGCAGTCCGTTATGTTAAGGATCAGGCCGTGAACTAGGACCAATTGTAAATATATGGCTATTATATTTACTCTCAATTAGGTAGTAATCTGTTCTAGATTAGAACAGGTTGATGTGCGATCTTACGAGAAACCCCTAGGTCTACAAAAGCTTCAGACCCAGGGCTCTTTTAAAAGCTTCATTGATAGAAGAGTATTTCTGTCTACTGATGTGCTATAACTTAGCTCGAGCCCACAGAAAGGCCTCTTCTGTTTCTCCGGTCGAAGTGCAGGCTACCCAGTTGAAATTTATAAGCACGGCCGAGGTCCTAAGTTAGCCCGACAGCAGTTCGAATTGGGAAACTAGCCAATCAGCTTTTGCTGCACCACAGCATTGGGAGTGCGAAGCAACACCTCAGCTCCGGCGACCGTACCACCAATTAAGCTTTGCCGAGACTAAAGCCTTGGTAGTCTGTGGGACACTGGTTACTGTCCGGCTTAGCCTTGGAACTTTTGTTAGAGATTGAGCTTCAGATGTTGCGTTGGTGCACCTAGCCCCAGCATGATATACTATCTTGAAAAAATTATTAACTTAAAAGGAGATTCTACTCCTTCGAAGCCATCAACTCTCGTTATAACTCTTTTCGTGGGGTTTTATACATTCCCGGTCCGAAAATCTGTCTAACGTATTCGTCACTATAACTCCCTAACCCCTCATTAGAGCACGACTTAAAATTCCTTCAGGTAAGGCACTTAAAAGCGCCATCAGTATTAATATATCGCGGATGCGATCCTCTATAGTTTCGAAACTTATTGCGCTTTTCGCCGTTGGATATCAAATTTGCTGACTGGCCGTTTCGCCCTTCAAACTGTGTTGTCACAGCCAAGACGCTCAAGCGCACCACCTGCATTTGACAGTTGAGCCACCCTCGTCAGCATCAAGAATTGCACTTGTGGTTCATATATTAAATAATCATGACAGCAATTGTGTTTAAAAGGAGCGAGGAATATTTTCCTTTGCCAGATACATCTTATCTGTTTTGATATGGAATCTTGCAACGGGATTCTGGTTCGGATTCGGTGTCAATCGCCATGCGACTCCCTTCTTTCCTCCCGCTCCTCATTGTCGTATTCTGCGCAATCCACCCCGCCACCACAGCCAATACATTCACCTCCCCAGGTTCTAGTTCCACAAAAGTCACGGCAGGTACCAACTTTGACGTCAAGTGGACCGATCTCGTAGGCGACACCGTGGACCTTACTCTGGTAGCTGGTTCTGCGACGGACTTACATACTGTCATCACGATCGCACAGGATTTAGATAACGACGGTGATTACGTATGGAAGGTGCCGACCACATTGAACACCGGGCTGTACGCGTTATGGATTGTGGTGCTGGGAGATCCCGACAGTAACAGCTATTCGGTGCAGTTTACGATTGAGAATCCGGATAGTGATAATGGTGCACCGTCTGGGACGGTAGATGGCTCTACTCCTAGTCCGACACTCGATTATCCGTCTTCGTCAGATACATCGGTGCAGTCTTCGACAACTTCGTCTTCTTCGTCCCCGCAATCATCCTCTAGTGCCACCACCACCACTGGTCCATCCTCTCCCTCATCTCCGTCTTCGACGTCTCCAGCATCGACTACCTCTCGCTCCTCCTCGTCAGACACTACATCACCCCCTTCTTCCTCCAATACATCTGCTCCTTCCTCACGCGCGAACGCCGGAGTCATAGCTGGCTCTGTAGTCGGTAGCGTCGCGGTTGTCGCAATCATCGGTCTCGCTGCGTTCAGGATCATGGTTCATGAATCTAGAAAACGTAACGCGATGCTAAATACCCGCATGCCGACTCAGCCTCTCGACCCTAACAATCAGGGTATATGGGATGGTGGAGAGGTGTATTCGTCGAATCCGAAGAAGGATACTAGTGATGTGTATCCTGGGATGGATCTCTCTTCGCAAGGAATTGGGGCATAAACCTACCGCAATAATGTTATGAATTGTATATCTGTGCTTTCATGTTTTATGTATAAAGGACTTGGGTAATATTTAATTTGGCTTTATGAAGTCTATGATGATGGTCCGTCTATATTGGTGTTTCCATTGCGGATTGTATGACACAATATTCTTTCTTCTCACTTTATGGCCTTGGAAGTGTGCAGGAGAAACTGAGTGGAGAGAAGTCTGGATAAAGAGCGATAAAGATATAACTATCCATATCCCGCAAGCCACAAGTACTCAAAAGATTGGTATAAATGCATCAGAGACAATAAAAAGAGTACCGACATATATATTAGGGCGTACACTAGATTTTCCTGGAACTTAAGCTAGCCTCTCGCGAATTCAAGACCCCGACTCAGAGCATAAATCGGTTGAAACCCATTCACCCTTTCGCTTCCGCCAAGTCTGTTCTGTTGAGATCATTTATCCACGCCCTTGGGCAGGCATGTTGCCACTACGTTATGTTTACCAATTGGGATCAGAATGTGCATATTGTTATCATTACTGTGTGCTCTTTTTGCAAAGAGGTTTGAGATAATAGCTAAGTACAGGCTCCAATCTCTAGAAAGCGCCTTTTCTGAGTTTTGAAAACTCATATTTGGTCTACCTCAAGTTAGTAACCTGCTGTTCAGTGCGAGCTAGAGCTTTCGGGCCTCTATTGGCGACGCGGCGGCTTATGCACACGTGCACACATGCACACATTCATTCCAGCAGCAGCCCGAGTCCGTACTATAGGAGTCTCCCCTGTATGCATGATTTTGAAAAAAAGCCACGCATAAATAATGTAATAACCGGCAGGCTTGCTTCCTTACCGGGGCCCGAAAGCTTAATCTCGTACCAAGGGTCAAAAAGTGGAACAGGGTTCACTATTTATTGCCTCTATCTGTGCGGTTCAACCCCCACCCTCAAGGAAAGGCCAAATACGCCTAGAAAGCTTCTAGACCACGGCTTTGCGGCGGGCCCAATTCGTGAGGGATTGGTCTCTCCGCTTAGCCGAATCGAGCAGCGCTTGGGCCTTGGCCCGAGTCGTCAGACTATGGCCCGAGGCTTGCAGCGCCCCTTGTGGGATTCTCGCGTAGAGCTTGGCGCGAAATTTCGTACAGCTTCACAATCCACACTTTTATAATGGAAAACTTGTGCTGAAAAATCATACGGTAAGCACGCGAAATGAAACACCGTTTTTAAGGCATCAGAACCGTGATGTTCGTATTTTTATTGATTTGCCTAGAAGATCCACTTGAAGAGATTTCACCACGCGATTTTGATAAAGAGGTGGCAATACCCCGTTGTCAAATAATGTTTGAGAAACAGCCAACAGCAAGGGTTCACCGCCTGGTCCTTTGCGTTGTGCGTTTGCTTTACGAGACAAGCCTGTCGCCAACGTGAGAGTATAACGCAACAACATAGGCATTCTCCAGTTGCAAATGGCTTCTATGACTGCCAGCTGAGGAAACTCAATCGTTCAATAGATATCTCCATTTTTGTAACTTCGTTACTTTTTGAAATCGCTACTGAGCAATAAATTATACTCAAGAGAAGTAAAATCCACGAATTCAAAGCTATCCAACAAAATGTCATCGATATGCATGGCGGCAACGCGCGTCTCTTCATCGGCCGTTGCGTTGTTTCTTTGTATACTTCTGCCCCCAACCCTGCATCAGGCATGGGGAATGCTGTTGAAATCGACATTTTAGAAAATGGTATCCATTGTTTGTTAGGTGCATGGACTGGTAGCGTGTACGAATACGAGCTTCTTGTTGAGTAATGGTGCGTTGTCGCGGCCTTTGAGTTGATATAAAATTCACATGATACCACCGGAGAAGATATTAGAACGGGCCCGAATAAGCCTAAAACCTTGAAACTCCTCACAGGCCCGAATCTGATTCCTGAACTAAACCAAAGAAGGCTAAATCGGGTTACATCTGCTGGCCCGAAAGCATACCTAAAATAATTTATCGTCGTATGACAATATTGAACTTCATCTCTAGGTCTTGAGTCTCGTATACAAGGTATCGCATTGAATGGGAAGCCTAAGAGTTTACCCCACTCTTACAAGGTTATTGGATGTTGGTAGCAAAGTTACGAAGTTTGATCCCGAGAAGTGAGGATTTTCTTTCCGGTTGATATTAGATATGGTTTCAATACGAGGTAAATTCAAAAGGCATATGGAATTGGAGTTCCAGATAACTATATAAATGAGGCCATTCGCCCTTGAGATTCGAATTATTCAATCAGCAGCCAGACCATCATCCACTAAAGCACTCTTCGAGTACCATTCAGCAATTTTACCAGTGATCGGCCGGAAACCTCTTTTTCGCGATATCGCAGCTACAAACCTTTATATCTTTATATTTTATCATCTTAGACTTTGAACAAAATGCGTTTCACTACACTTTTCTGCGCACTCACTGCCATCTCTACCGCAGTAGCTGTGCCAGCAGCTGCGCCTGCGCGGAAAGCTATCTCTCCGCAAAAAGGCCCCAAGGCGATGGGTCGCGCGCCAGACTACGTCGTCAGAGTGAAAGATCTTCACCCTCACTCTCAACATGGCGATCTTGAGATTGGACATATTTGGATCACCCCAAACACCACAGTCACAAAACCCCGCCCGCAAAAACGTCAGGAGGGGGACCCAAATACCTCGGAGGGTGGCGATACCGAGTACGATTCAGTACAGTGCTGGTGGGGTGCTTCGACTTGGATTAGCCAAAACACGCTATACAGCGTCAAAAACAGCATCTGCAACTACTTTGATGCATATGTCCAGCCCGGTTATGGCTACGGGGTGGACATCGCGTGGTACCAGTGGTCTCAGGATCCTTATACGGGCGCTTATACCAACATTCTCGACCAGAACGGCAAACCCGCAGGAACCTGGTGGAAGCTCGTTATGAGCCAGGTCCAAGGCTGGAACTGGAATGCGTGTTACGACACCTTTTGGTACTTGATCAACCACTGCCCGGGAAGCAATCCTGATAGTGCTGGCGGAGAATTGAACGATTACTACGAGTTGGATACTTGGTATGGTAAAATCTTGGGAAATGATGCAATCTTGACCACTTGGACTTTGTAAACCGAGATAACTCTCTGGTGCTAGAGAAGAATAATCGGCTTGGCGGACACCCAGCCAATTTACCAGCCATCTGGATGAGAGGGAGGATTTCGGTAAGACCAATTTTGTTTAGCTTAGACAGTGGACTTGGAGCGGGAATTGCTTTTGTTATTTAGAGGATTTAAACTGTTCGAAGTAGTAGAGTTAATAGATAGTTTTGTTCAATATAAATTTTCAAATCAATTATTATATGTTTTTATTCATACTATTGATCACTATGATATAAAACAGACTGTTTTGTTGAACATGGGAAAAGTTATACATTGCTTTACTTTTGGTGTCCCATACAAGTCTATTGTTTATTTTTTATAAATATTCTTTTTTATCTGCTCACGTATTGTCATTTAGTATAAGAATATTCTATTTGCAATTGTGCATACAAGAAATTAATGGATTGTCTATTTTCTAATGGTGATACCTAGACATTTCCGTATTAATTTGTCTAAACCTAACAACGCATGTTTCCGCAAAATCCAACACACGAGCTGCTGTCCGCTTCGAGTCCCCACCGCCTGTTTAATCTTACAGGCTCGTATCGACCAGAAATGCTCGCATTCTCCGTAAACCCGGTGGGCCTTACTCCTATCGGCTTGAAGCTCCTAATACACCCCAAATGACGGTTATATGCTGCCGCTGAGTCACTCAAAAACCCTGTTTTCTAGTCTCATTTTTCCTCTGACCTCTCGTTCTGAAGCTACCCTAGAAACATTTGCCCAAGACGTAATTAGGATTCTTCGGAGCCGTGCCTTCACTAGTATCTAGCCTTCATCCTGAGAATGCTATTTCGCTATATGATAAATCTAGGAGCAGCCGAACATGCAGCGGCTCTAGAAACCTTAAAATATCTTTCCGAGCACCAAATCAAATGCTGTGAAGGATGTAATCCCGGGAGACAAAATAGCAAGATATATAGGTCCTGATATGCAATCAAGCAGGTACAATGGATAAGAGCTCTTTCGCGAACGCGGCAGCCGTAGCTGCTGCATAGGGCTGCCATATCTTTGTCTTGTGAGAATCCGAGTAGTCACAGATACCCCGAATGACAAGACAAGGAAACTCGTTGATGAGGCCTGCAGCTTCCATATCTACGCACATAATCCCTAGTTCCCGCCTCAGTCGCTCACGTGTCTCCGCATCCTTAATTACGATATTCGAAGAGCCTATCGTCCCGTAGTGAACTTTTGGTGACTTGGACCCCCGTGGTTTACGTTTGATAATCCTGCTCGCATCACAATTGGTACATGAAGCGGTGCCACCAGCGTGTGCATAATCATGATCAAAGAGAAAATCGTGCTGTTCTCCTTGGTAGATATAATTCTTTTCCACCAGTCTAGGGTGTTTCTGGGTCATCGCCATTAGATGACTGGAAAGATTGTTGCCGTAGAGTGTATGTCTGGCAATGAGCTCTTCTAAACTTGCCATCAAAACCGGGGGAGGTTTATTCAAAGCCCCTGTTCTTTCAAAATGATTATTCGCGTTAACTTTTCCTCGATCGAACTGGACTACGCCGCCAAAAGCCATCGTTGGCTTGCTAACAACAACATCCCCAAGTTGAATGTCGTTCTTATCAAGGTCTGGTACTCCACCTCCTATTCCGACGAGAAGGCCGAAGCGTAGTGATTTAAAATCGTTTTGCAATTGTGTAACCACAGCAGCTGCCGCGTTGTTGCCGGTTTCTGGCATAACTGTAACAACGACGTTGTGTTCTCCAATCCGTCCCAGCGTGTATTTATTTCTCAATCTGCCTCCGACGAAAGGAAGGGCTACGTGCTCTTCGTCAAGAATCGCTAGAATGGGGACCAGTTCGATTCCCATGGGACAAATGATGGCAATACCGTATAAATCCTGGGGGGAAATCGTCGTCGAGATATGGTTGGTTTCGACCGCGAATCTAGATATTCTTGTGTTATTGGCTGAAGTCTGCAAGTTCGTGTCCGGCACCACTATCCCCTGATAAATGTGATTTGAGGTTTTGGGCGAAGTGGAGACTCTTGTTGGCTCTTTGGGCGGGCCATTTGAAAAGTGAATCTCGGTGGTCTCCGAAAGGTATACGCCGGGGAGCTTGTGCGTAGTATTGCCATTATCATTCTGGTAGGCAGTTCGCAGTTCTCCTACTTTTGTTTTGAATCCTTTATAAAGTTCGTCCTCTAGTGGTGCCACAACGTATTTATAAATGTAATGCCGGAATTTTAGGTCATCAAATGTGGTTTCTTTCCGAGGCAACGCTAAACATGCATCAATGGCATCTCTATAGTCTTGAAAAATATCGTTAGAGATTTCTTGCAGAATGCGATTCACCATATAAAATGGTGTATTGGAAGTTTCCTCTTGCGTGATTGCGTGGTAGTCCTCGCTTACGGGTATAATTGTTTCTCCGTTTTGAATCTCTAAAAGCAGGCGGGCGAAATCAAGAATGAGAGGGTATCTGTGAACTCGGTCGCCTAGATCCACATTTAATGACTGAAAACCACCTAGCTCTATGAGACTACCAATATATGGTTGGCGTATATTGAGAATTTGGTGAGCTGCGGGGTCATATCGGAAGAAAATATTGTCTGCGTTCCAAGCTTCCCTGATCCAAGGGCCACCGCAAAGCTGAAGCATATTGTGCGCGAGAATTACTGCGAGCGCCCGTTTGTCTTTTAGTGATACTTTAGGTAGGTTTCTTCCTCTAGTTTGGGCGAAATATCCATAATCAAGGAGGCATCGTAGCGAAACACTCGGATAGACATTTATATGCCACGGCTTCTCTCGGTAGCTAGAGAGATCCCATAGATTTTTCCCAGTTGAGAGAAGATCTAAAGAGACCCCACATCCTTGTGATTTATCTACTATGTCACAAATACTTTGCACACCACTATGTTTTCCCGCCATCGAAGATTCATCACTGCTCAGTATGCTCGAATGTTAGCATTGATTTTCGATTAGATTTGTAGCATAATTGGCTTACGTTCGAACAATTACTTTCATCCACTGCCATCGATATGGAACTGCGCAAGTAGAGAGATAGATATCTAGATCAAAACTCTGTTCCTTGTAAACTTCTGCGCAAGAAACCGGTAAATGAAGCTTTGCGTTGTGCTCCCCCTTGCAGTTGACAAGGCGACTGGCCAACGAATCATGAAATTCGCGCATTAAATCTCGAGTAAGATAGTAAGGTCCCTTCTGATCTTGAACACTCCCATTGTCCACCATCCTCGACGCAGCCACATTAAAACCTGTATCTGGTGTGGTAGCAAAGACAAGTTCCATGACCTTGTTGCAAGTCCCAATATCCTGTAACATTTTTACGTAGTCTTCGCCCTCCAGTGGGCGAACGCAGACGTCCCAATCTTTGTAAACCTCCCCCCTTTTTTCAGAAAGATCGATTTTCCTTTTTAAAGAACTTAATTTAGATAATGCTGGTGGGCCGATTGCTTCAATGCTTGCTGTTATTTGACGGCTCTGTATGGGAGTTTCGGTGTGCGATTTCGGCGTCTGCTTTGCGTTTGGAGCCTGTGGCTTACTGAAATGACTTCTTATGCTCTTCCATGTATCCAACTTGATCTTTCGACTCTTATCTGACTTGAAAGCCTCCGGGAAGATTTGTTAGCTGTAATAATATTTGCGATATCTGAGCATACAGGATGGATTTTGCGAGGTACCGTTCTAATAGAAGCTGGCTCGGAAGCCTGATCGTTTATTTCGAGGATGCTTTCGCTGAGCAAAGAATCGAATGATCTGAGTAGATTATCAAGCGCCTCGTAGCATCTTTGAAAGGAGGCACTTGATAGTTCGAAATCCGGTTGAATATTGAGAAAAAGTATTTCAATATCGGCGCGGAAGTAGTCAACGTCGTTTCTAAATTTATCAATCTCTCGACTGCTCTGGCCGGGTCTTTGTATATAGTCGTAGCAACTTAACGGGCTACGGAATAAGCGCCCAGCTACTTGTAATAACTCCCAACTTTCGCGTCCCTCAAATGACAACCTCATTGCCGCAGCCGATCAATCGTAACGTTTGGCGTTTGACAGGGCGACCATACGGTTTCGGTGGTATTCGTATTCATACGAAATAATATTTGCGCGTTTCCGCAAGATTAGTGGGCGCACTTTATATAGATTGCCAACGGAAAAACTGGGGAACATCGAGTTGGAGATTTAAAAGTTGAAGCGGGGCCAGAGTTGCGTTGGTGGGAAAACTGAAGACAAGGCTGTGCGGGGTTTTTTCTTTGGTGTATGCTAAGCTACGCGGTATCCAGTCCAAAATTCGAGTTTCATTCGACCACACGTGGGATCGGTTTCCAAAGATAATTTTATAGTCTCTAAATGCCTTTACTTAGTTTGCTACTATAGCGAAGCTAGCGCCGTTCAGATCTGGGATCGCACTTTAGGTTCCGGCCTAGGCCAGATCTCTTAACTTCGGACGCTAAATGCCAATTTTTTCCATCCTGGTGTATACTAAATCTAGTAAATATGACGAGCACTAACGATAGTCCTGTCGAGTTTTCACCTTCAATTACTCCTCGGAGTAATACATATTTGCAAGCCAATAGTAACAAGCGTGCAATATACTGGTTGGTCACAAAATGCTACGCCTTGTTTGAGGAAATTCTAGCAAATACGGAGCCAGGGGATGCGGACTTTGTTGAGACCGAATTTGGGCGGTTAAATATCTGGGCTAGTAATGTAGGTGCATTCGCAGCTGACAGTTCATCTCTCGATCATCGTCTTCAGCATAGCGAAGATATCAACCCTCTCATTCTTCGCTTGCTACGTGTGTTAGAAAGGAATTTGATAAAAGGTGTGAAGATTCTGTTCATGTTGATCTCTTTGCCTTTTCATCGTCATAACAGTTAAACAAACTGATTCTCACCATGGGGCTCATTATAACAGCAGTTGCTACGCAGCCAGAAACAGGATCATTGGGTATTCTTAATAATGATCTACCGGAGGACTTTGTAGACGCCATACAATCAGCTAGTGGAAGCATAGACCGACTGCAAACTTTGGCTAGCCTGATCCGAAAATTATCTCCCGAGAGTATAAATCGTCGTCTTGTAGCATATACTGAAGGAGACAAAGAAGATTTCTATGGATTCGCTTTATCAATTGTTAGGCACCGATTCAAAGAAGCGAAAGCCTCCTTGTGCGAGCAAGTAGCAGCATCTATCGCGCTACGTCGGAAGCGATTCGCATGTAAAGGAAAACAGCGAGTCAAGTTAACCAAGGCTTCGGCCCCCCAGGTGAACAGACTTACGGAGAAACCACAACTCAGCAAGCGGGATGAGCAACCAACTGAACCACCGCAACAGGATGCTCCTCAGCTTCCTTATCAGAGCTCTTTGTACGGTCCTTCTACCTCGGCCCAAGTTGTGAGTACAACGCCCCCCCCAAAGAGACGCGCCAACCCTAGAAACAATTCTGTCTAATAAAGTACTCCAGGATTGCAAGCCGGATGCTTCAGAACTCAGCCGGGGGACATCTATGCAAGATGCAAAATTTGACTATCCACCTCTCCTTAGTCTACACGCACCCCTGTTGCAGGGAGAATTTATATGTCCTTACTGCTGCGAACAAATATCAGAAGCCGAAACAATGAACAACCAATGGTGGAGACATCACATCGATAATGATATAGAGCCTTACTCATGTATATCTGAAGAATGTCGTACTGCTCCAATCCAATTTGTCAAATATGACACCTGGCTTCAACACATGTCAAAGCACGGCCCGTCCGAAACGGCATGGAACGTACATCTTTCCGGCTGGGGATGTCCGATATGCGAATGTCTAGGACCCTTTAGTAGAGAGGAAGATTTTATGCGTCACATGGAAATCAAGCATGCTGGAGAGTTTACGAAGCAACAACGCCTCACACTCGCTAAACGGAGTTTCATATACATGCCTCGAGATAAATTTGTCTGTCCGTTTTGCGAGAACATACCTGAAGATATCAAACGGAACGCGCCTCAAAATGAGGACAGACTAGCGGAGCTCTTATCTAAACACGTCGCTTGTCATCTCAAATCTTTGGCATTCATTTCTTTGCCGTACCGAGACGATATAAGTAACTGTTCGTCCGACGCCAGCTATGATCCACTTGGCGGCTTTAATTTTCAAGGGAATGAGGCAGACAGGTTGAGCAGCGTCGCCTCGATACTAGAGTCTTCGTTCGAATCAAGGAATGGAACAGGCTATGAGGCAAGCATTGACTTGGGAAGGTGGGAAATTGACATGCATTCCATTTCTCCTTCGGAAGATCCAACGTTGCAAGATGGAGAGAGTTTAAAAGAAGATCCCTCGGTGTTCTCTTGGGACTTCTTACCTCGAAAGCCATACCATCACGAGGAGGATGAAATCTTGCAACATATAAGCTCTTTGAAAGAAAAAAATGCACCGCCTCTGAGGGGTCCATCTCCCATAGCGAGCACGCATAATCTGGGCTGGCATGCGTCCATCATAACAAAGCCTATCAAACTTTTTGACGCCTATGGATCCCACGACTTAGCCTATGCTAGCGCTACACACTCAACTACCAAACGACATCATTCACGGTCTACTTCACCAAATGAGTCTATAGACTCCAAAGAAATGATCTGGCCTCTTACTAGACTTCCAGAAGTAACGGAGAAGGAGGGTGTGAGCGCCCTCCCTTCTACACTCGGGATTCCTCCCCCAAACTACCGTCCAGATTCGATGACTCTCGCCTGCATAAGGTATCTTGATTTGCTAACTCCTGACGAGCAAAGGGGAATGAACGAGCCTATTAAAGAAGAAGATCTGGAATATCAAATCATGCGGCTGGAGTCTAGTTGGTTGAAGTCTGTCAAACCACTCCAAATCGGAAAAGGCCTTAAACCACTTATGATCTTTTTAAATCAGCACTTGAGTATGGCTGATACATCTGTTCAGTCGTTTCTGCAGCCTGGAAATATATTTTGGAATAGTTTAAAATATTTATTAGAGGTAATTCTTTTTCTTCCTTGTTTTCAAGGCTGAGTTTATTAGAGAACTTTTAGCAGTGGGTTCTCGGCACAAAAGATGCTGCAAGTGATAAAGGAATTCTCACTGCTTTGCTTTTAGAGCAATGGCTTGTGATGCATCAATGGGGCTTGAAATTGCGAGACCAACTAACTCCACCTCACTAGGTATCTTCACGGCACACCAACTACTTTGAACTGCTGTTAGATATGTTGGGGGAAATCGGGGGTACTCTCGGAATGTACAGCGACTACAACACTCTCCTAAATATTACTCCAGATACTCGAGACCAATTCGAACGTCTTTATTTTGAAATTTTGGCTTTTTTATACAAAGCTCGAAAGACCTTTGAGAACACGGGTATTTACACAATGATTATTTTTTCTCATACCCACCATTTTATCCTAATGCTTACTACCAGTGAACCTGCTCTATTCTAGTATCTTTAATTCTTTCACGAGCCCTTTGGAATGGACTCGAATTGGAATCTAGACATCTAATTGATTTCATTGGCCGTCAAAAAACTCTGTTAAATGACACAGCCACTATTACAAATATCTGGCACGCACCTAGACTTACGAAAGAAGCAGAGTGGGATAAACCCCGGCTGGAAAGCCCCGAGGCCAAACTTGAGGTGCTTCCTCAAAACCGAATCAATCGATCAATACCGCCTTCTACGACAAAAGATACCTTGGACCACAACGTATCAACTGATCCACAGATACAGGTATGCTCAGCTTGAACCAATAGAGCTTTCGATCTATTATAACGTGAATGCTGAGTACATTACGCGCATACTAGCGAGTTGCCGTCATTAACTGGGTTTCAAACAGAAATCCAGAGGCTGATTTCAATCGGGAATCACGCCATCGTGTGGAGCCATCTGGCGAATGGTTGCTGGAGATGCAGGAGTTCAAAACTTGGCAACTCTCAACAGATGCTCATGAACGTATCTTAAGAATAATCGGATGCCCCGGTTCTGGGAAAACAGTTCTCAGCACATTCATTATAGAACACTTAAAGCGGCAGGGTTCTAAGGTCATCAACACGACAGATTTGAGAAATTGTACCTGTATTACTTCCTTTTACTGCTCCAGGAACCAACGGAACGACGATATTACATCGATCCTCGCAGGCCTCATAAAGGGGATCCTGCTTCAACTTGAGGAGCTACCCAGCAGAGTTCTCGGATGCTATGAGCGATCTTGTAGAGCAGGTAGATCTGGCCTTAGTTCAGCAGACGACCCGAAAAGCCTTCTCAAATCAGTTTCAGCTCTTTTCGGCAAGATTTTCATTCTTGTGGATGCCCTAGAGGAATCGTCCTCTCCTAATCAATCTGTAGAAGGCTTAGTCCAGCTTACAGAGGCACTGCCTAATATGCACACGGTCTTACTCAGCCGAGACACCCCAGAAGTATCCTTCAGGCTATCATCCAATAAGCAGCCTCTAACCATGAGATTGGATGATTTGAACGCTAGCGATATTAACGGATATGTTAGTGAGCAGATGGAGAAGCTGCCATTCAAAAAAGCCTTACCTGATATATACGATAGAATTCGCCAGGGGCCGAAGGGAGTGTTTCTCTGGGCGAATCTTGTCATGAAATCAATCAGAAAGGCCAATAATTTAGATGAGGTTCTTAAAGCCGCTTTCGCGGTTCCCTTAGATTTACCTGGCTTATACGACCAAATTTTATTTAATCTCTTAGACCAGTTGCCTCCAAAGCTGCGACAACTATCAAAGAAGGTTCTTATGCTCTTATGCGGAGCATACCGACCCCTCAAATGGATAGAACTGAAGTTTATGTTGAACCCGACTGATGAAAAAGGGGATGCCGTCGAAGGGATTTTTATATCCAGGGTACTGGAAGCTTGCGGTCCGTTTGTTGAGAATCGATCAGATTCCGATGTCCTAGTATTAAAGCACTCGTCTGTGCGGGAATTCTTCCTCGCGGGTATCGGGAATCGTCTTGGTTATGTGAAGACAGACTCCTTTTTTGACGAGATGGAAGCACATGCCGAACTTGCAAATCTATGCTTGAGCTATCTCCTTCAATCGAATGTCAGCGGGAAAGAAGCTGGAGACGAACTTACATCGAGACTACCACTTTTAGCGTATGCATCGACCTTTTGGGCTCTTCATCTTCTTCATTCGAAATACAGTGATCTCTTGGCTGGAAAAATGCACGAATACCTTTCTGTCCAATCAAGACGTAGATCTTGGATTACTTGGCAACTCAATCGAGAATCATCCGGTTTCCCATTACAGCATCTGATTAATGTACAAAAACAACTGAGGCTATGGGATATTGGTAAGGGTACCGGCAAGGGTAAACGGCAGCATCAAGATTGGATTCAAGATGTTAGTTGGATCTTGATCGATTCCAATACAGTCGAGACCACCTTTGATGACTTCAACTCAGAGCTTTCGAGAATCACGTATTTTGAAAAACTCACGGTACTTAGAGATCTTTGTCTAGAGTACGCTAATCGACAACGACTTGAAGAAGGTGAAGCCTGGGTGGCCGCTGCTCTCAAAGAGAGACAGGAGAGTGACAGAGACGAGATATCTACGGTTTGGCTGCTGAACAGCCTCGGAATGATCTACGACGAGCAACACAAAACCGAACTGGCTGCAGAGCTCCAGGAGAAAGCTCTGATGATTCAGGACGCGCATATAGGCCCCGAGCACATCGAGACCACCTGGACTCTTTACGAGCTCGGCCTACTGTATAGTCGTCTTGGAAGGTATGAAGATTCGATTCAAGTATCGCTCAGATTACTCGAAGCTCTAAAGAAGACTCTACCTCGCGATAATTTGCGAATTGCATGGGTCCTAAATAACATAGGGCGCTTGTATCGCAAGTGGGGATCTCCCTCGACCGCAATTAGGTACCACGAAATGGCTTTGGATATTCAGACACAGTTAGGAGACAACAAGCATCCCCATGTTCTGTGGACGATGGCCGATATCGGTCGTTGTTACAGGGACGAAGGAAGGTTAGAAGACAGTATTCACTATCATCGCCAGTGTGTAGATGGAAGACAAAGGGAATTAGGCCCTAATCACCCCGATACGCTCTGGGCGATGAATGATTTGGGGCTTGTACTCTCTGAAGCCAAACAGTTAGAGGAGGCGAAAAAGTTGCATCAAGAGGCACTCGAAGGACAGATCAGAGTACTCGGGAAGACCCACCCTCATACGCTTTGGTCAAAGAGGCAGATTGAAATTATTTCTCAGAAGATGATTAGAAATAGTTAATACTCTTTGAACGCTTTTAACACTTGACATTTGTCATTTATGAGATATTTGTGGAACTTTTCGTTTTGTAGTGGTGTTGTTTTTTTTCATCGGGCTGAAGTCAATTCTTTAACACTCTCTTAACTCTTCATCGTAGTGCGAATAAGTAAGCTATTAGGTTTAGCTAAATTTTATTATCTCAGTGGGGTACGATTGAAACTAAAAATAATTTCACTAGTTACAACTATCCACTCTAATATCAATTGTAATTCCGCCATCAGCCACGCCATGTAGCATTAGGTTGCGCCATCAGTTGTAGAGTATTACCTACGGATAGCGAGCTTAGTTCAATCTAATTTTTAATCTCTAGAGAGTGTTATATGCCACATTTGGGGCGCAGTTTTGCGTATGCGCTTTCCCAGATGCACTCACGACTTTGGTCCAAACAACCCGTCGTCTCGTCTTTCGAAACATCCAACAGAGATCGGAGATAAACACAACAAGCCTATGCCAAACTGAGTAACTCTATTTTCTTTAGCGCGTTTGGGGTTTTCAGATTAGGCTTCTTACAGTAATATATGAAATCATATCTTGTCTCGTCAAGCAGCAGCGGCTCGTACTGCGCGGCTGGTTTACGTAGTACGAGACAAGCATACGAATATGCTCTTAAACTGAGCCGAGTTCTCAAAATGTGCGGAGCTCGCGATCTCTGTATTTTGTCGTCAGCTCAACGAAAACAGGATGCTATAAGAACATCGCTAGAATTTAAGTTCACAACATCTAAAAATACTCCATCATCGATCACAAAACACTAAGAAGCACTTAACGATCCTCCAAAAATAGCACATTTAAATTACAACGAAAACCCCTTTTCCTAAAATTACTATTATTCCTCTACCATAGTTTTTTCGCCGAATAATCATCAAAATGCAGAAAGTTATTTCCTTCATCACTATCGCAACTCTCATCCTCGGAACTTTCGCAGCTCCTACAGCCGGACCTGTCGGCCTAAAGATAAGATCATCCACATGCGATGCCAGTAATCCAGACGCGGATGCCACTTGCTTCACTGAGGTACCATCCCATTCATCTCCCTCCAAATTCCAAATCTCTTAAATTTCCTGACTTTTAACTAACTATAAATAGTGCTTCAAGGATGGTAGCATCGATGGAGGACGTTGTGGTCCCGACGGGTAGGTTTCAATTTCGATGATAGAGAGAGTATACCTTTTCTTCGCTAACGAACATACTAGGGCCTGCATTTGCGAGGACAAAGGGTCTGCGTTTACGGGAGATGTGCTGGTCCCCGGAGTGACCCGAGAAGAGTGATCGGAACCTAGATTTGGATCAACTTTGGCAACGTAATCATCAATGTGTAGATAGAGACGAATCTCAAATTATTTCCTTATTTCCAATTTTTTTCCTCGCAAAGCATTCTTGTTGGCGGATATATAAACCCGTATTAGTGTTGAAAACTCCGACTAGTATGCCAAGCTGTGATATATTATTGAATCCATTTTTTCATTTCAGGCAAATGATAGATTCGATTGAAGAGCTACATAGATCTTAGATAGTTAATTGGGCTACACTAAATGTATCGGGTGCTATTTTGTGCTTCCCATCCGAGCCTGGTATCCTATGACCACTCATCGTAGACCTGAATCTATTGACATAAAATTCATTCTCATTCATGAAAAAAGTATTTGTGCCTAAATATAGGAAATATAAGGGTTCCAAGATACTATCAAATTGCCTAGCAAACTGCAATGAAGTGTAGTTACAGGTTGAGCCCGGAACTAAGCGAGTAGAGGCAGAAAACCACCGCGCTGGCAAAGTATAGATAAAAGAATGGAAGAAACAGTATGGACAAGCCTAAAGCCCCACAAAATTCATTTCATAGAAGTATTGTAGCGGCGGCGGCGTGTATCAAATTCGCTAGCTTCCCGCTCCGATTTAGATTTCATACCAATCTTAGAGTCATCCGATGCTTTACAACGCTCTCTTTCGACGTATTGCTCCAGGAACTCAATCTTTTGCTCGATCGTTTGACAGTAATCACCGCTCTTACCGAGTTTTCTTTCCAAGTCGCTACGGAACCAAGCAGCCTCGACGTTGTTGACGTAGCTCAGAATCGTTGTCTTCAGACCGAATTTGATATGAGATGGGACTTCGAGGAGGACCGAGAGTAAACCATTGTAGCGGGCGACCTAAATACACCTTTCAGCTTTCTCTTCACCAGATTTAGTGATAAGACGCCACAAGTTATCCTTGTGGAATACGTACGTATTCTTCCAAGCGTTCGCGTGGAAGCTTTTCCATGCCCTCAGAGCCCTTAGAGTATTCCATTATACATTTGCAAACAAGGTTATGGATCCTAGTGACGTCGTTGCTGAGGTTTGTGGCGAGCTTGCAAGCCTCGCTGTAGTTGAGCTCGGGTTCGTGAGGAATAGGCTTGAACTTGTCGATACCATTGACCGTGAGGCGAAGATTTTGGAGGCGTTGAACCAAGAGTTCTTCATCATCAGTGGGGAGCTTGGTGAGGTCCATACCGTCTGTTTCAGCCCCAGGAGAAGGGCAAAATTCAGAGCCGACGGGAGTGCAAGGTTGCTGAGGGGGAACGAGACCACTGATAGAGAGACGGTGCTTATTTTGACGGGCAGCCATATTGTTTCGAGTACCTTAAGATTAAAGGATTGAAGTTGAAAAGTTCGAGTGTCGAAAGATTGGATTGAAAGATACAGAGAAGGATTGTAGGGTTATTGGATTGAAGAGCTTATAGAGATTGTCAAGTGGGAGCTGGGTTACCTTTGACGCTACCAACACGCATCGTTGTTTGCCCAATTGTATCCGTATTATTTTATATTGGCCACCAGAAATCGAAGGTGGCTTTAAAAAACAGGAATTGTTTCGAGACAAGATCGATTCCTTGAATCGCCCACCAGAAGGAGAAATATTACAACCGAAGAAATAAACCTAGTATTAAATACATTAATGCATTTAAAATTTAACTTCGATTATAAATACTCAAAAAGAGCCGCAGAATTAGTCTGACTATATGGTCGAAAAGTCTAAACAGTAGCAGTAGGAACATATGGGTCGTCCTTAAAGTTCTTGAAATGCTTTTTGGGCATCATGGCGTCATCTGGCAACTCAGTGAGAAGCTTTTGGAAGGTTCTCATATGTGTCAGACAAATCTTCATAGTCTCCAGCCATTCGATCCTATCAGTAATTCCAAGGTCAATCAACTCAATTTGCTCCTTAGTGTAGATGCGGGTGCGTTTCTTCTCGACGCGGAGAAGATTGATTTCATCACGGATCAATGGATCAAGTCGGTGCGTCATGTCTTTCTATGGATTCATATCACTCAGAATAATTAATTTGTACTAGTTAGAACTTCATTTCTGAATAACATTCGAAAGGAGAGTTCAAAACCCACATGCATCATGATATCTCGAATATCTGGCAAGATTGATTCTTGAACATATAATCCTTGGAATAGCTTCCACATGCGATGCCACATTTCAAACTTGGCAAGCCCAGTATTTTGAGTGAGAACCTGAACTGGATCGTCTACATCTGCCGGTCCGACAATGCCAGGGTAGTTGTACTGAGCGATTTGGTTGTCCATGTGCCATCCGTCGTAGGTGTTATCGGAGCGTGGATCGTGAAAGTTGACAGGCTGTCGGTATCCTCTCTTTAAAGCTCTATCTGCGAGATCTTTGACGGCAGCGCGCGTGAGATGATATGGAAGTATGACTGGAAGTTCTGGGGATCCTGGTTTTTGAACAAGCCAGGTAGTTTCTGGTGGGTGTTTTTTTGGGTCAATATCCTCAAATTTTGGATACGACTCTAGCTGTTGTGCCATTCCGGTGGCTTTGACATATTGGGCGACCTCATCCGTCGTTTGTGGTTTTTGCGGGACCAGAGCAACTCTAGTCGAAGGATCTGGGTTAATGGGGATATTCTCCTTAAAGTTATACTCTGTTCGGTCAAGTTGAAGATTGCCTGGAGCGGACCCCATAACCCTACGAAGATCATTGAGAGTCAATTCCTTTCTCTTCGCTTCCATGTTGAGTATGATGACTTGGATGTAAAAAGAGAGATTGTTGGGACTAAATATGGACTAGATGTTGAAGATTTGAGCTCGATCGGTTCGAGTGAAGTACGCGAAAGAACACAAGATTTAGGGGAGGGTTGCGATTCTAAAAAGCTTGAAACTAGACTAAAAAATATCTTCACCACCCTTTTATAGCTAGAATATTTTTCTTTGAGTAGTACATGATTTTATAACATCTACACGTCTGCAAATGGTGAAAATAGCAGTCACCCTTCTGCCACGCGAACGTTAATACTGTTATCAAACTTTACAGCACCAGAGGTGCGTCATCAACCGCACGAAGGTTTGGTTATTAGCTGTTCACATTAGGACGTGGCATTCATTGATGTATCATCTAACATAAACCCATAGCTTCACATCATCTACATTAGGCCTTATGGAGATATATCTTTTCTCAGATTTCTTGGTGGCTCGCATTTAATGTATTTCATTTACAGCGTATTTAGTTACTGAATAATCAATAAAAAGGCAATGGACATGGAGCTATAAAAACTTAAAATAAAAAGGCCTCAATAATAAAATGGTTGAAACCCCAGGGAGTCTCTGAACTGTTGAACGAAAGGAGGAAGGATAAACATAAAATAATATTAGAAGTCAACGAAAGTCGATGGGTAATCCGAGTCGTCATCTGTGTTCATATTTTCAGCTGCGGCGGCCAACTCCTGTAGGCTCTCGACTTCACCAGCTCTTTGCGTGATTCGAGCGATAAAGATCCGACATTGAGGGAGGAGTCCGCTGATACATTCCCTCTCGCAACTTTTGATGCTGTTGTTAGGCTGGTTGCTAAGACTTTGGAGGATACTTTCGAACGTGGATAGAACTTCTTGAAACTCATTGTGCTAAATTTTCAACTACAAGTCAGCAAAAATGAGGATAATACGCAAGGTTCGCCAAGACGGAGACGATATAACATACCCAAAGTTGCAACTTTTTCATATCGCATTCTTTTTGAAAGTCAGCTGCTTCCAGTTTGAGCTTTTGGAGTCTCCGATTACAAGCTCGACTCGCCCTCAAATCACCGAGGATTTGGTTAGCCCGAGCGGTTTGGAATCCCTGGCTAGAGAGCAGCTCAGGTGGAATAGAGAACCCAGATGGAAGGGAATGGACCATGTGACGAGGTCGAGCTCGGGGAGTTGTGATGCGAGACTGGGATTTAAGCCCATCTTGTGTATTTGAAGAGGTGGCAACGTCGACGTGAAATATATCCATCCCCGTATAAGACAGGGGCCTCGAATGCCTGGATAAGCCCAGTTGGGTTGATATGGCCATGTTGCTTTCGAAAAGCTTGATGAGGCCGCCTACGTGAGGCGCTCCGCCCTTCCAACGACCCAATGTGCTGCAAAGCGATTCAATGTCTTGACCAGACATCTTTAAGATATTTCGTGGCGATAAAAAAGAGATCAACTTCTGAGATTTGCTGCAATAAGGAGTTAGAGTTGAACAGATACAACGTTGCTACGTTCAGAGCATGATATCTTACCTTTAGACTCCTTATAAGAAGTTGTAACTAAGAAAAGACAAGCTACCAAAAAAAGAGAGACGTATATATATATTTTTTGTATAGTACGTGACGATTAGATATATACCACGGATGGGTTTGATGATATATTGGGAATGAATCAACTTGCTCTAGATGGTTAACTGTCTTGATTGTCGTTGAGAGCCAAAGAAATCAGGGCTCAAGAAGAAGATTATAAGTGGGGCTCTACCCTTTTATATAGAAGTCCAGGCACCGAGTAGAGGGAATCTCTTTGCGACATAAACTACAACGCGTCTACATGTATGATCTGATCTCTAGAGAGCAACTCCCATTCACATGAACCCGGCAACCAACCTCAAGATAGGACGGACTACCTAGGTTTCTCAGACCTTCTTGCTCTCTGAGAAGCTATTCGACCGTACCGCCGTAAGTTGATATAGCCTGTTCATATATCATGACTCTCTGGGTTCTATCGTCGTCAAAGTATGGATGTTCTAGAGGTTGACAACCTACAAGGTGTTGCTAAATTCTTTTGCGACGATCCTAGGTATACTAGGTATTGAAGAGCAATTAATGGATATGGCTAACGAGAAGTGCGAAATATTGCTGATATGGAATCATATCATGTGAGTTTTCTAGAGCTGCTTGTAACGTGCAGAGTGTCTCCAAATACATAATTTTATAACCTCATCTTTCGGGCTTCCAATTTCGGACCAGCGACACCAGAGCCACCCAATATTCTACAAGACGCAGCATGTTGTATTCTTTGCGTTGTTCGGCAGTAACCAAAAGGGGAATACCAGTGTGTCTGATGCTTTGGTGGAACCGAAACGAGCCAACTTCTTATCATGTATCATCGACATCACACATCTAGACTTCTCTCTTTCTCGTAACGTCTGTATCATATAACCCTCGGCAATCGGTCGGTGTTAGAAACTCAATTCCCTCGCGTAGCTTGTTTTCATCTTTCATCTCGGCTACCTTATCCCTCCGAATCACTCAAGACGACGCGATGCCGCGACGGCGAACAGACCACACAACCTCCCCGCCACAGCACACCAAAAACTCCCACCACGGCCACCGCCGGCAACAGTCCCAGCCGCATACATCTTCGGGTCCCTCTCTCCAGCAGCTCCACGCCGTCCATGATGCTCCCGCATCCCTCGAACAGCTCAATGCTCTCAACTTTCCCGTACTGCAGCGATTCGTCCCCGCTCTCCAACGCATAGTCCTTACCACGTCGTACTGTACCGCCTACAAGATTGCCGACGGCAATTGGGAAAAGCTAGATATTGAAGGCCCCCTCTTCCTACTCGATCTCAATCCATACAGCCCCCTTTTTATCCTACCCGGCATGGACCCCAAGATTTTACCGGGTATGGGCCGCTACCACGCATTCGTCATGAACCGCAAGGGCATCAACAATCTGTTGATCCCACTCCCTAAAAAATCGGAAAACGTAGATACCACCAATAGTGTGCTTATCAGTATGCTAATGGCTTGGGAAGACTGTTACGGTCTTTCTGTGTTTGATCAGGAGGGGACCTCTACCGCGAGTGAGAGTGAAAGAGTTGGTGCCCAAGTTTTGGAGCTAGTAAAGGAGATGGAGGAAGAGGAGAGTAGATTTGCACAAATGATGCAACACCAGCAACAACAGATGACGCCTCATGGATTTCCCGGATACCCACCACCGATGCCGATGCCAATGCCGCTTCAAACTCCACAAAGCTTTTCAGGGTCACCGAGTTACATGACGCCTACAGTCGAGACTTCTGGTATCGATTTGATGGCAGCGTTGGGATCCAAGTTGGGTATTGTAGGCGGAGGTAATGCGAGTGGGTATACAAGCGGCGATGGAGGTTACACTAGTGGCGCAAGCGGACCCGCTGGAAAGGGTAGAAAGATTACCCTGAACGAACTATTTGGGAAGCCTCTCAGTTGAGCACACGCGCGCTAGTGAACAAGTCTGTACGAGTGTATGAGCCACGATTTGTATGATGTTTTGCATGGCTTTTTGGAGTCAAGGTGAACAGGGTTTTCTACATACATATTTAATCCAACAAGCAGCTTAGATACAAGGAATCGAATGAAGCTAGCTATGTCCTTTTATATATTTCTTGCTATTTTAGAAGCAAAGGCCTTTAACGAAATGCACCTTTCTTTTCAAGTGCGTTGAGCAGATGCTTCATTAGCCTTTTAAGATTCAACTCTGGATACAGTAGGCTTCAAATTCGTGATAGGAAGCATATCTTCCAGCTAACTTTCATGGATACTCTTAAGATGCTCGTCTTTCGAGAAAGGGCGCATTATGTGCATAGCATTCTTGTTTGCCTAGATTTATGATCGCTCCTACTCATAATAGCAATCGTGCCATTCATTGTCGTGTAGATTCTACGTCGCAAGCATATTGTATTACCCAAAGATCGGTTTAGAACCCCATCTTACGTTGGAAGTCTAGAAGTCGCTAGATACTATGAAAAACACAAACCGTCAAAATATGTTTCAGTCTTCGAATAGCCTTTCTGTAGTATACAAAAACAAAATTGGAGGGTATTTAACCCCCCCAGGTGCGATCACTATTGTAAACTAAGGAGGCATCACTTAATTTTAGATTAATCTTGATTATTTATAGATTTAGATTAGTTGGTCCGCAGGCCGCTAGTCAGATATCCATCGTTAGGTATAAGTTCAAAACCATGCAGATATTTCACTTCTGCATGGTTTACGAGACAACTTGCGGATCCATAGAGTGAGGAAGCGAGGGAAAATCCGCATAAAGTAAAGGGGGGTTTGACGGATACTTCTTCTTCAGCCGCTCAAGGGTAAAAATTCAGAGTCTTCCAATCTTCTAGAACCAAATGTACAGTCTTCCCTTCCAGATGCTGTTTTTGACCCCGCCATCGGAATACGCCACACTCTCAGTGCCACAGTTACGAGAAATATGTATCAATACTCTTTCGTAATATTTATTAGACGCCATTGAATACTCGTATCATTTTTGAGTGACGACTATGCATACCACTGGTTACTGCTTCGCCGCTTTTCCTGTGGTGCTGTGCAATGACGTCATAACGAATGGGCGGGCGGCGCAAACGGGTACCACGGGTTCGTATCTGACGACGACGACGACAAATATTCGCGTAACCAGCTTACCATCTGCGCTCCTTCACCTTGGAATCGCATATATAGTTAAAAGAAGCCCTCACGAAGAAACCACCCAAATTATATCGTATACTCAAGTTATTTCGTATATCACAAATACCAGCCGTAATGAATCCATCAGACGCCGAAAAGCCTCCAAAGTACGAAGACTCCGTCCGCCCTCCTACCACAACTACAACCATGACATCAAGTTCAAATTCGGAACGACCGTCCGGTTTGGAGAATATGATCGAATCGTCCGGGTTGGGCGATGCTGCTAGACGTATTGAAGTATTACATTTCCCCACGATACGTAATAAAATTCTAAACTTTAGCAAGTCGAGCAGGCAGTAAAGCTAATGATATTGATGTATTTTAAAGGGTGCCGGTGAATACCTCCGCCACACTCTACTAGCCCAAGTCGACCGCTTCGCCGGTGACAGTGCTTCAGCCGATGAGAAGGATCGGCTGGCAAACAGAGGATACGATCAGATGACTACCGGAAAACGAGGGGAGTCTTCATCGGCAGCACCGCCTGTTACAGAGTATTATGCCCCCGGAGCGCCGGGTGGTAATATCAATCCCGGTGCGGTTAACGATTGGAACGGTGTTGATAAGAAAGAATAATTATTTTATGGTTAAATAAGTGTCTTGGATAGTCGTTTTTGTATTTGTATTAGAAAGAATACAGTCTTTCGCTAAATTGCAGCAGAGAAATCCAAATAAGTCTATATCAGTAACAACATCACCAGATCAAGTCGCGCTGAAATGTTCTTCAACATCAGCGTCGAATATGTAATTTGTGAATTCCTCCCACGAATGTTTCTTTACCCATATACTACGCAGGATGCTCTTTCCATCCGCAGTCTTGTAGCGATACTTCATCCCGATCTCGAATTCGCAGAACGCAAGATCATTCCAGTCTCCAATGACTTTGACGCTGAGGTAATACTTTTTCTCGTCGACTAGTCGTCTCTCATGATATCCAACTAGAAAATCGGCCTCGAAGCTCTCTAGCTTCATGTCCCGTCTCATAGTTTCCAAAACTTCAATAACTTCCTCCTTTCTCATAATATCTTCTGTAAAAGTATCCTCCCCGCAAACTACCTCTCTCAAACTTGCATTCGTCCTCATAAACTCCACCAACCCGGCAACAGTAACTCCGGCCCTCCTAATTTCTAACCTCCTCAATTTCTCCATCTTCATCCCACCGGGTACTATAAACGCCATACTCCTCTCCCTTCTCACCTCACTCTCAAGTCTCCAAACCACTAGCTCCTCAACGTTTCTCACCGTACTCTCAAACAACGGCGAGACCCCTGACTCCCAATAAAGTGTATGATAAGACTCCCGTTCTTTCTCATCCAAACACAGTTCTAACCTCTTCAGCCCCTCAAAGGTATACTCGTATCCCTCAACCTGTCTCCCAATCCACTCCGTCAATTCCTCTCTCGTAGCCTGTCCTCCAGTCGCATCACTAATCCGCGCATGATACGGTTCGAAAAAGGACACCATAGCCCCAGCTCTGGGATACTCCATCGACAAGCTCCCCACTTTAACCTCCCTTATCCTTCGCTTCGCCTGCGCCGCGCAGAATAATATCGACGGGTAAGCCTCCCATAAGTTCGAGTGTAACGCTTCGCGAGAAAACCAGTCTGTCCAAGGTAAATCCCCATCCTCAATTTCTGGGTTACTATTCAACAACCATGCCAATTCTGGGTTGTATTGCCGCCATATGGATAACATGACTGACGGGTCTTCTTTCGTGATATCGGTTCGAATGAATTCGAGGGTATGTAGGTTGGGTAGGGATCGGAAAGCGGAGGTTATACGTTCTAGGATGTCGGCTTTGGATTGCCATTGGAGGTACAGACAGGTCAAGTGGACTTCAAAGAGCGTGAATATCTCGTTGAACGCGTCCTCGTAGTTTGTTTCCTTTTCTGGTTTGAAACGGCGGGAGGGTATGTCATGGAGCGGAAAGAGGCGGGTTAAGATGCGTGATATAGTATTCGAACGGAATTTATCTTTGGATCTGCCCGCGCGGGAAGGAACTCGGCGACGACGCATGTGGTTGTGGTACCATCGCTGCATTTTGAAGCGTGTTTCTTGCGGGTATCGCATCGCGGTGCCGATACACCAGTATCGTTTCAGAAGGGAGACATAGGGACTCTCAAGGTCGAATGTGACGTGAGTGACTTTTTTGGCGAGTGACGGGATACGGGCTATCCGTTCGAGCTTTTTGATACCATCTTGGCAGAGAAAGTAGGTTTTTTGGGAGTGGATCGCATCGAGTCTGTGGGTGGGGAGTAGTTGGCGCAAGGTCGAAGAGACGAGCTGTAGGGTTAGTAGGTCTGCGTTGGAGAGGTAGTCACAGATTGAGTAGACGATGTCTGCTGGGAGTCTTATAAGATATCTTCCTTGAGGTTTAATAGAATTATTTGATATGGCTGTCGGGGTTGTCGTGCAAGCGGGGTGAGAGAGCTCGGGCCGATATTCGTAGCTGAGGGGTTGGGTGCGCGCCGGCAGCGGCGCTTGGGTGCAAACCTGTGCCATGACGAGGTCGGCGTATATTTTTCTCGTCAGCTCAATTCTCGGGAGCAGTGACGACAAATTTAATGAAATGGGTAGCGGTCTTGAGACCGTAATAATAGTAATAAAAGTCAGTAATAAAATTTAAAAGAACTTAGGTGGGCGATGCGAGAGTATTTAGCTATTCAGAGCTCCCTGGTCGGCCCACCCTCGTCATGCAATAACCAGCAAGCATCGACGTAGAATGCGTATGCAGACGAGCGGTACGCGACCCTAAATTGATTCATTCGTCGCATCGAAACAAAAATAAAAAAAACCTGATTCCTCGCAGGAAATTTTATTTCGCCCACCCCTAGCGTCTCGAAAGGTGGTATGGTCCCGGACGAACGACGCATGCCAGCTGCCTTCTTCGCATAGATTGGGAATAGTGCCTGACGCCCCCAAAGTCAAAGTCGCCAGTGTTCAGGTTCGATACGGTTCCATCTTCCGTTTTTCGCCGGTGTTTTGAGATTTCGTTCGCACCGCGAAGAAAATACTAATGCGTCTATCGATCTTTTCGGTCGGAAAAATTTTGCACTTTGATAGAGATGTTCAAGCTCTTTCGCTTTTTGGAGATAATCATGCACGGTTATGATGCCATGTGGGCTGGTCATTCCGTGGGGTTTGGTATCCGGAACGTATGCCGCCGTTGTCGCAGTTGATATCTTCTGACCCAACAGACCCCTTTCGCTCGCGTAGTTTACCTCCGCCAGCTGCCCTGGTCGGCATCCCTCTCCCGTCCTTAAATCGAACGTGGGGCCATGCCTGCAGCGATCGGGGCTGTGAAGATGGATGGCTGGGGATGTCTACCAGGGACCTGCTGCTTCGGTTTTGGCATCAAACAAATACGTAGGTCTGCAGGGTTAGTCAGCTTGTCTTATCTTAGTCTCTCGTTAGCGCTTGTATTTGCGTTGCATTCAAGCCGCAGAATACTAACTTGGATATTTACAGCAACAATAAAATTGAGAAGGGACATTCATGGAATCCCATGCAAAGATACGAAGGAGTGTTCTCTTATGCTTTGGCCAGCCGGAACTTGGTCTGGTGGGATGGAATTTTTAAAGTTGTTGGAATGCCACCAACCAACTAAGCATGACGAGTCGACCGAGAATAATTAAAAGCGTCTGCTCCGATAATCGATTATCAATCTATCGGCGACGTTATCACGTAAAAGAGCCATCTACCAGCACCGAATCATATATGGAAACCTGTAACAGTATTCTCATAGAGCAACTGCAGCACCAGAATCTCTAAATCATGTGCACACGTGTCAACTTCAACCGTTTCTTGGAATATTTTTTTGTTATCCTCTCCCAGCTTTGTTTCTGACTCAATCTTCACTGTCAATATTAACACCAAAACACCTTGAAGCAGGCTGAGGACATCATCGAAATTATACCTTCAAAGAGGATCGAACTGTTCTAATAACGTTCTATCGGGGCGAAATTTCAATTTCGATCGGTATCCAAACGCTGGTTTTGAAGACAGTGGCTTGGTTATTTTTCGTGGTTGAGTGGCTCTGGCAGCGACGTCTGCTAACGACGCCGCATTTGCAACCACTAACTTTGAACACGACAGGGTCCACCTGCGTGGCGACAGAAACATTAATTTTCTGAAGGCCGTTTTTCATAGATGGCTCAGATCTTGACTTCAGCTCTGCAGCAATTCTAGCAAGCTTAATCAAACCCTCTTTGTCCCGAGTCCGAGACACAAAGTAACCCTTTGTCTTTTCCGCAAATGCTACTGCAATATCTTCGAACATTTGAGTATCGGGGAGAGGGTGCATGATGTCTTTTCGACCTGATTTAACGAGGGCCAATAGCCCCCATAGATAAGGATCAATACCCATGACTTTCAGAACTCGCAAGAGGCGACTGTGTGCTCGGTATAGTTTTTTTTCTTGGTTTAAGAAGGCCACCGTATAGTCTGACAGTCCGACTGTTTGTTGGCTGCTTTGGCTGAGTTTCATGGTAAGGGTGTACTGCTCCATATCTAATAATTGAAAGATCTCGCGAGAGCCACCACGCCTTCCTGGGTTACCGACCATTCTTGCGTATACTTCTCTCGCAATGATCTCAAGGATCGAGCTCATGAGGGGCTCAAGTCGAGAGCCTCGCGTTGAATACTAGCACAAATAGTGAGTACGAAATGATATGAATAGATTCAATATATACTGACTGCCATCCTAGCTACCAGTTGCATTCTTTGTATGGACGATTGTATCTGATCTTCGGCTCCCTTCTTCGGAAACGCAGTATCTCTCTTTAGTCGATGCTGTGTCGCGAACACACTAATGCATCGCAAAAGCGGCGTGGCTCCCACCATCTCGATATTCGGCAATGCTCTCAGCAGTTGACGCGTGCAGCGTTGAACTTTTGCCAACATTTTATCGCTAACATATTACTTAGCACTTGGTGTTAGTTTAAATCGTTCGCTCGTAGTATCTTAATAGTTGAATTACTAGCTTCTATTCGATTTCAGCGTCCAGTTGCGTATGTGACAGCCTAGGCGGCATCTAGCCAGCGAGACAACTAGGATTTAAGAATTGAGATTTTTTTTTTTTAGAGTTTGAAGGAATGTTTTAGGAAGACGCATGATGGGATATTGGGGCCGGGTAGGGCTCAGGGGTGGAAGTTTTGGTTTGGAGGTGGTGAAAGGGAAGGATGATTACGGGAGAGGGAGGAGCAACTTTCTACCTTCAAGTTCTGCTGTTTATAGTATTCTGGTGAGATTTTGGGTGCTATTGTTGGGTTGATCTTATATATTAATATAAAGATTTATGCGCTTGATATTCTCGGGTTTCGTAGCGGACTTTTGATCCGGCGTCCATACGGTAACTAGTGTGATATATATATAATCGATTTTTGAGGGCGCCAGTTTGAGGTGGTTTGACAATACGCTCGAAGATAAGATAAGGGATGAATTCTAAATTGGCACTATCACAGCATTTACTTGTTAATAGCTCCCAATCAAGCCTGAGCAGTACCAATACTGTATAATTTTGGATGGGATTAAACCTTTTTTGTGATCAGAAGCCAGGAATCAAGTCCAATCGACAACTTGGCTTCGAATATCGAATGTGCATTTTAATGAAATGAATGTCGTTTATACCGGAATATGGTGTAACATAGAAATACAGCATTAGGATCCAATCTTGGACCCATTCTGATAGGTAGACGACCGTGTCAAGTCGCAAATTATAAATTTTATTGAATATGTACATGTCCGCAAACTAAAAAGCCTGGTACAAGACTAAACAGCTGAATACATTTCTCTCTCTTATTTTTCAAGTAAATGGTTAAAGCCTATTTCCACACACGTGCGCACTCTGCCAAAGCGAGCCTGCCGATTACAAGCATTGCGAGTAGTATGGGTTCAAGGATTTGCAGGTATACGGGCTGTTGCAGCTAGTTGCACCAGTCCATCCGATACCTCCACACTGACCATATTGAGCAGCACCTCCAGTAGTACCGCCGTTGCGGGTGGTAGTTGTGGTAGTAGTAGTGGGATTGGTCCGTGCACTAGTGGTAGTAGTGCGTGTAGTGGTGGTTGTCGGGTTGGTGGACCTATTAGACGATCATAGATCAGTCTTTATGTTCTTGTGAAAGGAATGTTATATTAGGTAGCTTACCCGACTTCGCCCACAGTAATATCTGCTGACCCTGTGCTGCCATAACCCTCGGTGGAGACAATCTGGTATTGTGCTGCTGAATTTGGATTGTGATTCAGGCCGTGCGAAGAATACCAGTTGTAGTGGTTTGCTGTCGTGACGACGCCACTGCTTCGCTTGTTCTGACGGATTGACCAGTATTGGATATAGTTGTTGCCACGGTCAACCATGTAGACATCATAAGTGCCACCATCGCTGACCAAAGTACCCTGATGGGTACCTGCTGAACCTGGGTTGTATTGCCCAAAGTTCTCTAGAATGTACGTTTCACCTGATGTGGACCAAGTGTAGACCGCGAGGTAACTGTTGCTCCCTGGGTTGAAAGATCCAGAAAAGGAGATATTTCTTGGAGGCATCAGACATAGGTACCACTTAATACAGCTGAATATCGTGCTTACCTTGGCGCAGCAGTTTGCCAACCCTTACCGCTGGTGAAGTCGCCAACGTTGGACCAAGTGACGGAGTACTCCCCACCGGGGCCATTAGAGTAGTTCACAGTGCCACCACCATCACTCCCTATTGAACGTTTAGCACATTTCTATAAAGAATCTAGATCGTATTAGCAACATACAAAATTGATAGAAATAGCCATTATTTGTTCCTTGCTGATTAGGAGTGTTGCGCTTGCGAAGAGCCCCAAAAGGCTCTCGTTCGGGAGGTGTAGCAGTAGAACCAGCGCTGAGAACAGCGGAAGCGGCCAAGAAAATATTTACGAAAGAGACCATTTTGATCAATTTGTGAATGTATAAGATCTAAATCCGTATAGCCTTTGATCAAGATAGCAATTTTCTGGGATCATAAAAGCGAGTCAGCAGCGCATCTTTATATGCTTCATTATCATTTAATATGCACAATGCAGAATGCAAATATGTGACTGAATCTGCGTTGTTTTCTTGCTGTTAATTCTGCCTTTCATTATTCTGCTACATGACCCACAAAACCCGGCGCCCAGTGCGCGCTCATATCGGGTGTCACCGTTGAGTTCACTGCCGATTACTAACAAACGAATGCCCAAGACAAAAGTGCCAGAACAGATCCCCGTATCGATCCGTTCCCGAAAACACGATCCGTGATTTTTAAGGCAGTCGGAACCCCACCACATCGGTGCCCTTTTTTCTGGAATTATCGATGCATTGACACCTGTTGACAGGGATACGGTCTGGGGTACAGGATCCCCTTCCCGATAATTTTACTCGAGATGCAACAAAGAGGAGACAAGACAGACAAGCATTGGATCTGGAATGCTTGGTTGTCTCCACGACCCGAACCAGATTTGACCAAGATTCGAGGCTAATGTGACCCAGAAGCTTGTTGTTCGCTTCATAATTTTAGGCAAATCAAGCTCAGTAACACCAAAACGGCTAAATTCAAAGCCCATATTAAAAGATCACGAAAACCAGGCCAGATGTTCCTCTGCCAGATTGGCTATGACCCCTCTGGGAATATAGCCGAAAATCGATTCAATTTAGCTTGTTGGACTGATCTCTTCCCAAGGATTTAAATATGTGAGAAATATCTTTTTGCGTCATGGAACGTTGTCTGGTGATCGGTCTACTAGTGCCTCTTTAAAATGTATTAGTATCTGCTGATATCTATTATCGGGCCGCCATGCATAGTAATTCGCTCAGGGTTATGGATAAAACGGTCGCTCTTTGGATCGTGATGAACAATCCACCATCACGATTTTTAAACCTCAGCCTATTAAATACCAAATTAGATAACTTTGTTGGAGCCATTGAAAGCAAACTTAGACACTCAACTAAGGGTTACAGAGGCGAATTAGATATTAATTACTCTGTGTATCTACTGTATACCGTTCGATCAAGTTATAGAATTCCAGCTAACTTTGCAAACAAGAAACATTGCTACATCTCTACGAAAATAGGATAAACCCATAAGACTTCTGACGGCTAGAGATGGGACGATAAAGGCGGTCATGTACAAAGGGGTCCCTGTCCTAAGTTTTTTCAATGTTATCGCATAAGCAGGCGCTTAGAAGAGTGCTCCTCTGTCAGGCGCCAACTATTCGTCTGTAAGAGCTAACCCTCTTGCGATCTAGAGATCCAAGGAAAATCGAGGTATCAATCATGACTTGGGGCCCTTGTCGATTTTTCATTTATCGGTACGCAAGGCGTTTTTCCTACCGCAGATATCCTATTCTTCCGGCCCTAGGTTTCCCTTCGGATCAAACCGCCCCAAGGATTCGGATGGGAATAATATGATGGATATGAGGGAAAATCTCCAAACTTCGGGCTGTTTGTCAAACATAGCCGATTTTGATACGGATAGTATCAGAGAGCTAATAAGAAATTGTGGGAATTATAAAATGTTCTCGAGCAGCTCATCGGCTGCCGCTCCCTTTTTCCTCGGCTGCCTCCCCGATGTTTTGCACGATAATGTAAAATACAGTCTGCAACCGTTGCAAGAGGTCAGATCTTGACCACGGAATGTTTTGTTTCCGCATCTCGGCTCCAATGGAAGTAGTTTTAACCGGACTGGGTGGCGCGGGGGTACGATCCTAGGATTTTATAATTTTTCTTAGCAACTAAGACCCATCTTATCTTCCAGGGCGGTTTATTTCCCATTTTCTCAGCCCTCAAATTTTAGAGACAGGCAACCAAAGCTGAATATTGGAAGTCACTTAAAGTAACTACAGCCACATCCGCTCAGGATACTAAGACCTTCGGCCGTGTAGCCGTGGTGGGCTAGTCGAAGTACTCTGGAGAATGTCATAGAATTCTGAGAATGTGTGTTGTTTGTGTGATATTTCCCAATATGGACCTGTCCGGCTAGTTCCGAAATTGGGAGTTGTCGCAGGCAGGAAAAGCGCGCAACAATAACAAGGCAAATATGGCTTATAACATCAGGCGAATTTGAATAGAGGAATCGATACGGGTTAAAATGGGTTAAAACCAGAAAAAAAAGAAGAAAGGAAAACCTTTTTAAAATACACCATAAAGACGGAATTTCGGAAAGACTTGATCGGAGTGATCGGAGTCGGGGATAAAAATTGGAATTCGTGTACACTAGGCGCTGCTCAACAGAAAAATAAAAAAATAAACGGCTCCAAGTGATTTTTCTTAGGCTATGGTATAACCATATATCTCAAGAAAGAGGTCGTCTTGGTAATCACGATCGGTTAATTTCGAACGCATTAGCCTCACCACAGGATATATTAAAAATATGTTTTCTTGGGGTCAGGTGGCTGATGAAAGATACGTCCAGACCAAGAAGTTGACGAAGTTCAGGAACGACGGGTTGTATTTATTACTTCTGTTGCATTAAAATGAATTTGACGGAGAAAACGAGGGTAGTGAAAACAATGGGGTATAATAGAAATGACAATATGCACATTCATCTAGACGGCATTGTTGCATTAGCACGACATTTGCCGATGATAATGTTGTCGATCCTGGAGAGAACTTCGAGGCTGACTACTGTTGGTATACTAATGGCCTGCAACGGTATTATTAAGTGACTCTTGCTATACTGGTATGTTTTCAATGGAGAAGATCAGTGTGATGCGGGTAGGCCGTTCCGTTTTGGCTATTACTTACCGCGCTCATTCATCCTCCATTCATCATCTTAAGGTTCATTTTCAGTTTTCGCGATCTTTATAGATTCGGCTGAATTCAGTGGCGGTGATAGAATAATATATTCTTTGAGGACTCCTATTCGGGTAATATCTTCCCAGGAAGTTGTCGAACATCTAGGAAGATCCTTCATTACTCTTATCGATAATTATTTAAAATGCTAGACATGCCCAGCGGCAGTTGGATCATACCTCAACCGAGAACAGGCACCCCCTGCTTGAAAATATGCATACATAATTAGCTAGAGCTTCGGATTCTCCTCAGTCAGCTAAGGTGTCGCTGTCATAAAACCTACAATTACGAGTAGGGGTTAGGAAGATATTGTGAAAACAAAGAAGGTAGATCAACCTCGGCCTCAGATAATAGCCTAAAAATCGATTAGAATAAATTTCAACGGCAGGCCGGTCAATTTTCAGTTTCCAGGGTACCGTGGGATCTACTTATTACATCTCGACTATTTGCTACACTTCAAACTGATTTGTATAGACACTCTACGTGTAAAGGCTCCTTAGAAATCTGAGGGGCATGCATCCGCCTAATATTCGTAATTGTGTCCTTTGTCGTGATCATTACGAACTTCATCGTGGAAGTGCGGATCGTCGTAGGGCGATGAGTATACAGAAGAGATGCAAGTTATTCGAAAAAAGTGCCTGGTAAGGGCATTGGAAGGTGACGAAAGTCAAAGGATAAGGAGCATACCTTCGATAATCCTGTATGCAACGATGGGTATGGCAGCTCTGAACTTGAGAAAATGGCTGCCTAGACTCCCAGCAGAACCATTCACAGCAGTAAAGGACGAAGACCCTATTGTTAGCGATCTAGGACAATATTTTCAGTAAGACAGCAGTGCAAATTGAGATTTCATTCGCCCGCTGTGTTCGAGTTTATGCTATAGAATCCATTAGAAACTTGGGGATGCGGGCTTCGTTAATCCGGAAGCGCAAATTCGTCTCAACTATGTACAATTAATGAAACTCCTTTCAATATTTACAATACCATCCAAGAATCGAGAATTCCCTTCTTACCACAGGAATCATCAGTCCGTAGACCTCTAGAAATGCACCTCCTCCCCAAAAGGATAGTTAAACTTCAATAGTCCATTCAGCCCACTAACCCACTCATCTTCATGTTCACTTCCTTCTCTCCAAATACAAGGAACTCCGCCTTCCCCTACACCACAATAATTCACCTCTCCAGTAACTCTGACCTCAACCCCCGTACCTACCCCGCCCCATCTCTTGCCATCAATCGAAACCTCGACCTCGTTTCCTCTCGTCTTCCCCGACAACTTCAACGTAACCTCAGATTCAGCTGGCAGCACCAATGGTCTGAATGATAATGACCTCGGACAGATCGGTGTGAGTAGTATAGCCGGGACTTTTGGATGCACAATCGATCCGAAGCTCGATAAGCTGTAAGCTGTGGATCCTGTTGGTGTACTAAGTATGATGCCGTCGGCTACTGCTTCTGTTAGGAAGCGACCGTCTACGTACACCTCCACGACAGCCATATGAGGGTTCTGTCCCCGATGTATATTCACCTCATTCATAGCCCATACTCCGTTTTTCTCCACCTCTTCGTTATGAGTGCCACTGGCACTATTTCCATTATGAATCCCATTCGGTGGCCAGAGATCTCCTATCAGCTGCTTGTTCCCGTCGAATACTTTCATTTTAATCCTGCTACGCCGCATCACTCGTGCGTTGTTGGTAAATAGCGCCTCGACTGCGGTTTTATAATCTGCGAATTTCCAAGGTCCTAAGAAACCGAGAGTTCCAAGGGAGAATGAAAGCAACGGCGGTACAACGGGAGATGTGGAGAAGATACTAGCGGCATGGAGGATCGTCCCGTCACCACCAAATGTGACCGTGAGTGAGGTTTTCAAATGGTATGGATTACGGTTCGGGAAGGGTGGAAGGGTTGTGTATGGAGTAGCATAAACTGGGAAGGGGAGAGTAGAGTGTAATTCTGCCGCTACAGCAGGTTCGAGAATGATATTCGTTGATGGGTGTGTATGTGTGAGATATCTGTCGCAAGCACTATTAATCTCCAACTCCTGTAATGTTGATACTAAAAGGAATACGTACTTGGCGAATTCAACCATAGCTTCTGTGACGGACGGCATGCCCTCCTTCTGAATTAGAAGGATATTATTGGGCGGCTGACCGTCGGGGAATCTGATAATCTCCAGGCTTTTGTTTGTACATTCTGCTCATACTGGCCGCGTCAGTTAGCCGACTGTGCAGATAATCGTTTGCTGGCTTGGTGATAATTTGGCGACTTTTGTATTCTTACGTACCGCGATATATCGGATCTACTCTGTTTTCGAGGTCCCATATCGACCGCAGTTCTAGTTTCGGTCTTGTGGTGGAAAAACATCGGCGACTCGTCGTCTGAGCCTTGAGGCCTCTCAGGCATCTTAAATACGATCGCATTGTATCAGATGAGAAGCTCTTATGTCACGCATCCAGCTGCGATGGTGGACATTTGATATCGCCGGATGTTGATATGATAGTAAGTATGCAGCCAACTGAATCATGACGTTAGTTAGCGAGCTCAAACTTTTGAACGGCGCAAAGAAAACTATGTGTTATTTTGTGGTCGCAACGCAGCTCCAAAAATGTAAAATAGGTGGTGGCATTTGATACACCAAAATGAAAGTACGCCGGTGCACGAGCAAAAAAGGATAAACGCCAGCTCAATAAAATACAAAAATTAAGAAAGATGTTCGGTTGCCTTTTTTGAAAGTCTATACTCTCACAAGTTTGGTGCCTTCTATCAGTAAACAAACGCCCCTAGAAATGCTACTCTCCTCTCCTCCTCCCGCTTCTCAAGCGTCTCACTTCGCCACCCATCCATAGCCGGCGGTCGTCTTACAATCGCGTCCGCAAACTCCTTCATCAGTTTCTTCTTCACCAGTTCCGTTGTAGTGGCCCTGCTACTGCCACTCAGCCTTTTAACAAGGGCAACAGGTGACAAAGGCGGTGATGTAAAGTTGTTCGTAACCGCTGGATCATACTTCGGCGATAGGAGAGATATTATCTCGGCTATGAACCCGGTGAGGTACACGAAAACGTTCGCGTGAACCGGCGGTGCCGCAGTAGGCAGCATGTCCAAAATCTTGCGACGGATTTTCTATTAACTTATGCGTGATATTATGAATTTACGAGGATATAAACTCACCTTGTCGGCACCGGCTTTCCCACCAACGCCTTTTACCACCTCCCCATATAACGACATCGGAAGCACTCCATCTTTCAAATAAACGAGCCAATCGAACAAACACTCCGCCATAACCTCGCACTTATCTTCCTCCGAGAATCCCTTCTTATCAACTTCGTCCCATCGCCAGTCTCTATCGCAATCAAGAGCGTCTCTTATCCATCTCTTAAGCGCCGATCTAGCAAATACCGAATCCACTGAAAGTTCATCTGTTCCTTCGTCATCCGCTCCATCGCGGTCACTCAGACCTATTGCATCGTTAGCCCTTTATTCATTAATATTAATCTAGAAGGAGAATAACACACCCCACGTATCCCTTACAAATGGCCACCCAGGTAACATTGTCCACCGAACTCCTTCGCCACCTTCACTCATGACGATGCTTCTCAGAGTCAGTAAGAGATATTCTGTCATTCTGAACAACTCTCTAGGCGCACTCCAATTCGCGTTACCATCACACTTTGGGTTATTTCTCACTCCACCGGCCGAGTCAGGAATTTTCAACAAGTCGGTAAGCCCATAACCTATAAATGTGGGTAAAAATTCCGCTTTTACTGGTATGAATTTTTCTTGCCCGTGGGCCACTCGCAAAACTAGGACATCAGAAAGTTCTTCTCTTTTTGTGTTGAGGTTTCGTAACAGCGTAGCGTCAGCGGCTCGGAACCCCGAAACACTTTTCCGAGGCGGTAACGCGAGCCGTATAGTAACAGCTTCGGCATCGCCTGGTTGTAAAGTATGCGGCCCTTCCGCATGGGCGTTGTTAAACGTAGCCGATAACCAAGGCTTACAAATTTCTTCTGTGCCACCCGAACTACTACTGTCCCCAAACGCCATGGGATCATCGGACACCTTTGTAAACCCAGAATCCTCTTCATCATCGAGAATATTTGGAAGAACCGGCCGCATCACAAACTCGCAAATGGCGGGTGACCGACCCGTATTGGCGATAGTAACGGTCCGATGAACAACTTGATCCCACGCCACCTCCCCAAAGTCAAGAAATTCGCTGTTCGAATCCCCGTCCACTATGACAGTCACCGCAGGTCTTATCTCATTTTCCTGCCGATCGAGATCTTTGACAATCTCAACTTGAACCACCGACCGTTTATCTTGATCGACCGACATGTATCGCAAGTCAAACTCGGCGCTCACTGGTTTGTGATCCGAAGAAACAATGGCTTGATTGGAGACATATTTTGACAGTTTCAGCGGTGTCACAACATCCGAAATATCAATATCGTTGATAGATGTTATCTCGTGGTCTTTGGGGTTGGGTATGATGAGAGTATTCGGGTCAAAAGTTCTCGGTGTTTGAGGTTCGTCCCCATCCTCATCAGCCTGCGTAAACTCGAACAAGATGTCCGTGTTATCCGTCCCATCCATAAGCGCCTCGCGCTTTTTATCTCTCGCATCTGATTTCTTTCTCTCCTCAATCCGTTCCAGTTCTTCAATCTCTACTTTACGGTCCTTCCACAACACGCGATCGCAGTAACTAGGCACCCTAGCCTTCTCACTGGTATCGAAAGTGGAGACCGTGCCAATATCATACTTGTATGTTGGCATAAAAGTGATCTTTCCCTCATGATAATTTTGGAACGATTTCCCCTGGGACTGTTGTTTTCGAAGTTGATCGGATTCGAGAATATGTTCGATCGTTTCTTCAAAGTTACGGTGGGATTCTTTCCATTGCGCTTCCTCTGGGTCCTCTGTCGTATGTTCTTCCTGGTTGAGCTTCAAGATAGCATCGCTTCCGTCTATTTCGGGGGGTAAGAACTTGTGTAACGACCTGCGGACTTGATTGCCCGACATATCGAGCCGATAGTTCAGATCGCCAGCCCATATGACCAGATCACATTCGTGAAATCCGTATCCGTTGGGATGAGAGGATGCCACGGCATCTGGCACCGTTCCACCACCTGAGATAGGTAAAGGCTTCGGACGGAAGAAAGCTCGACGTAATATCTCGGCGTAATCCCAATTCCTTCTGTCGATCGCATGCGCAAACGCCGCTAGATGAGAGCTTACAAAAACGATAGTAACTCCTCGATCTTCCTCTGATTCTTTCTCTTCGAAGTCTTCATCCGCAAAGGAGGGCGGCGAAACACCAGCTGCTGGTAGTCCTCCGATTACAATTCTTGATAACACGCCACCTTTGTTCCCCATGTATCCCATCAGTCCTGTTCCAACGGTAGTCACACTCGGAGAGGTGATTTGAGATGCGATGTCGGGTGAAGCGTAAACAAACATCATAACCCCCACCATCTGCTGAACTAAAAGACATCGATATTCGGGAAGAGCGGCCTAGGAGGTCAGCGCCCTCGCGGTTTAATTTTAGCTAAGGGAGCCCATTGAGATGGAAAGCTTTAAATTTCACCGATCAGCCTACCTGAATCGCGTCTTGCCACCGCTTCTGCACCGTTCCATCGCCAGATCTGATAAAATTTTCCGGCGCCGTGACATCAACTACTTCTTGAAGACAGATGACATGGATACAATTCAGGAGTATATTCTGCGCCGCCTGTGGCTTCCTCATGCCAGCTTCAGGCGGAGCAACCTTTACTTCTCCGCTCCTTCTTTCTTCGCTCCTTCCTTCTCCTCCCCATCTTGTTCTTTCTTCGACTTCGCTTTTTGTTTGTTCTCCATCATTCTTCTCTGTATCTCCTCGTGCTGCCCCGGGTTTTTCAGGCTCTTCCGCTTCATTGGTACCTGTGCCATCAATTTTGTGATATTTTTCTCTATCAGATTCGCCATGCTTTTCCCACTGTACTTCCTCTTCCCTTTCAGCTCCCACGCCACGATACTCGTCCTTATCCTCTCCTTCGCTTCTTTGAGTAGATAATTCCGTTGTCTCTTGAACTTTTTCTGCGTCGTTTGCTCCACTTTTTCCAAAGCCGACATGATCGGGCTTTGCGCGGCGAGCCGATTCACGAACTTGATCTTCGTTTTCTTCTGCTTTCTCAATGGTTCGGGTTTTTCCGGTATCTTGTTCGAGAGCCCGAATCTCGGTTCCATCCGCATCTCGGTCTCCGTCTGGGTGTGTTGATGACGCCGATGGATGATGGGGGCTCTCCCCGCGAAGCACGGCAGCGATATCCTTGTGCGTTCCGTCCGCAGCAGCCACGTTCCAGGTTGTAACTTTAATGGTACAGGTGTCCCGGCGAAGATACTCACGGCGCCGTTCGTAGAGAGCTGCCGCGACAGGGCCGCCGACGAGCTTCTCGAGGCGCATCGGCCGGCGACCGCCAGGGTCGGAAGCACGGCGGGCCGCCATGCAACTGTCATGAGCGGAGGGCAATGAGTCGGAGTGTATGGATTCGATGAATGCGAGGTATAGTCGGAGATGTTTCTAGTTGTTGTGGTATTTGCAGGCTGCTCGTATGAAGGCGGATGAGGATGGTGGGGTTGATTGGTGTTATTGGGATGAGCGGGATGGTTGGTGGGAGCGAAAATCTGGCGGGAAATAAGATGGCTTGGCGTTTATCGACGCAACGCACAAAAGCGTGCTATGTCGACGGACCGAGTCAGGTGGTGATTATCGGCTGATGGAACATCTCATAGATTACTAACTTGATAAGCTTACGATAAATGCTAGGAAGGGATCGGTAATTTATGAAGGTCAATTGATACGAGCTCTGTGTAAACTCTTAGCTTCCGGTCGGAGGTTGAATGTGCACTCATATATGGTCTTTCCACAATCTTGCTAATATCACTGGTACGAGATCTCGGGATGAGCCATGACTGACTAAACATCTAGTAAATATTTCATTATAACTACTCAAGCAAGCCCCAAGTAGGATTAGATCCACGTCTAATATATTATATATATTTTCACGTATTTTCCTATACAGCCACCCGTAAGCCCTACTCTTAGTCATTCCGTTCTCTTCGAATAGCTCCAGCACCAACAAATACATCTAGCTATCGCGCAAGAAAAAGAAAAAGAAGTAACTTTATCATGGAAACCATGTAGCTACCTTGTCATCATCTTGTTCACAAGTCGGAAGGCTTCTAAAACGTTGGCATATTGCAAGACACATTCTTCTCTTGATGGCCTTGAAACCTGCCCCTGTCGGATGAGCTAATCTAGTTATCCCAACACTTAGGTGGGCCTTGTCTTCGATCTCGAGAAAGTTTCTCCTAACCAGTTCTAGGTATTGTGCTGCAAAGCCATTTACAACTTCGGTCATCGTACCTGGGACCCCAGAATAGTTATCCACCGTTAAATCGAGCTGTTGTTCATCATCAGTGGTTGGGGGATCAATATCCGTATTCTATGTTAGGAAAAGATCCGGGGCTAATTGCCGAGCAGAAATAGTTTCATTGTATTCGCTGGCACTGCAGGTTGGAAGATCTCGTTTTGTGAAAGGAGTCAGCACCCAAAGGGCGGGAATGTAAAACCAAGTTTGCTGTTGTTTGATGATTCTGTCGTAATTCTGCTCTTTAACACCCGGTTCACAAAACCGACGTGTGTTGAAGTCGCTGTCTGAGTTTACTGCCACAATACGGTTATGGTAAATTGAATTCTCGCCATAGTACTCATTGAGATAGAAAATTGCGGTACTGATCGAAAAATTGATTTGAGATACCAGACTGTACCATCTATTCCGGTTGGCGTAGTCCATGTTCTTAGGAGTATAACTCCAGGTGAGTCCACTATACTTAAATTTTATGTAGTTGTAGTTAGTATCGGTTGCGCCTGGGGTCGAATGTCCAAGATTGAATAAATTATAATATATGGTGACAAATATTGGTCTCGAAACCAAACCCCCCCCCCAAAATGTCACAAATATTGTGAAATGTCGTTTTGCATCTCTTTCTTTCCCAAATTAGGCGTCAATAATGTCCTTGTACTGATCGAAGAGCAGTCTAGCGAAATCACCTTTATACAAGGTAGCCTTCAAGGCATCACTGTATAGGTTGTCGCACTCTTCTTGGTCTGCAGGCGCGATGGCGAAAACACAGGCATTTGCGAGATCGCCAAAGTTAAGCTCCCTGGTTTATCACATCCTACATTTTTATTATTATTATCGATATAGTCCACACATTTCGCCTTCATTTTTTGACGTTCATAATCACATTGTGTACAGAAATTATATTCTCGAGACAAAGTCTAATTTCCCTACAAAGATAAAGCTCAAACATCTAAAGACGAGAATAGACTGTTTATTTCAATCTCGTAACCAGTTACGCGACTGTGTCAATTTAACCATTTCTCGGGCACCATGATTCGATGTTGGCCCCATTTTGCTGACAGGTAGGAATACTCCTAAAGCGAGAACAGATCGCAATGCACAAGTTTTGCTTGATGGTCTTGAAGCCTGCGACGGTCGGATGTGCTGATCGTGTCAACCCGACACTATATCTGGCAATCTGGAAGGTTTCCCACCAGTTCCTCTTGACAAGCACTGGATACTGTTGTGCAAACCCATTGGCAGCGGAGACTGTCCCTCCGGGGTACCCAAAGTAATTATCAATCGCGTCGTTGACTCCTGAGAGATCAATATTTTCGGGGACATTAATGTCCAGATTCTGGTTCGCTATAGGATCTACGTTGTCATTATCGTCGACTACCCAGACAGCGGGAAGATAAAACCATGTTCCGTCGTCTTGCAAAGTTTTTGCATAATCTGGCTCCGTAGTCTGAAGCTCGCAAAATCGATGACCTCCGAAATCACTGTCCGAATCAACAACGACTATACGGTTAGCGTATTTATTATTCGCCCCATTGTTAACTCTGGAGGCGCCTAATTCGTTGACCGTATTAGCTGCTTGTTGGATCGCACCGTTGATCAGGTTCACCAAACGTTGCCATTTACCCCGATTTACGAAGTTCAGGTTCTGTGGAGTATAAATCGGGTTGAGGTTGGGAAAGGACTTGAAATTTATATTGTTGCAGTTGGTCGCGTCATCGATGCTACTGAACAAACTTAGGTAGTTGGTAACGAAAATTGTGAACCATGACTGTGTAGAATCCACACCGTTCTTGTTACCTGCCGTATAGTAGGCGTCTATGATTCTTACGTAGGCCTGCTCGAGTGATCTTGAGAATGGAGACATTCCGTCCAGGTTGTTCTGAACCGTAAGAGCATCTATGGCAGCGTTATAATACTTATCGCACTCGGCCTGGCTCGTGTACATAATAGCGAAAACGCAAGCATTCGCAAGAGTGCCAAAATCAAGGTCATTCCCACCAAGGGATAAGGTTATGAAATCCTCATTTCCTTTGATGTTTGCAAGCTCTTCCGTTAGGATGACCGGATCGCCCGACGAGCCCGGATTTATTCTGGCACCCGTACAGCTGAAAAATGCCCACTTTGTAACTCCACTCGTTCGAAATGGACTTTTAGTCTCACCCAACAAAAAAGGATACGCGCCAGTGTATTGGAAACATTGTTTGTACGGTTTGGTACCGGTTCGCGTTCGACTCACGTAAAGGCTTGCGCCATCTTGTATATAGTCGCCAGCCCCTGGTCCCGCAGAGTATGAGTCACCAAAGGCTGCCCAATATCTAATGACTCCAAGGTTGTTGGCCTCTTCTGAATGATAAGCGTTCGGCGGGGGGTAGGCAAACAATCCCTTCGCTGAAGAACCAACCGGAGCCAGCACCAACCACGCCGTGATACTTGTCGTGTAGCCATTTTGATTGTTAGATTGCAGGGCAGGAGTCAGACCAGAGCCCATAGGAGAGACAGCTTCTTGTGCTCCTTTGGTTGCAATTCCATAGATATAAACTTTTTCTGAGTAGCTTGTTTGTATGAGGCGTTGTTGACAGTTCTCTGTTGCCACACAAGCTTGACTGTAGTTATCTTGGAACCAACTATAAAAACCAACGCCATAGATATAAATATCGCTAGCTCCATCTATATTGAGTGCCCAGGCCATTGAGCATAAGTCCGGGTCATTTTCAAGGTAACAAGTTGTAAAGTCCGGGTCCGAGGGGAAAACATCCAAAGCAACCTCGACTATACCAAATGGTTGAGGTGCCACCGGCTCTAAACGCGTATCGGAGATCAGCACACGCCGACAGACAATACAGAAATATGTTCATATAGCCGACATCCGACTACATATATATGCATATGTAGTTTCTGTCTTCTTTTAGGCAAGGAATATGAGAAACATTTTCATTCCAAACATATAACTGAGCCTTAATACTGCATATGCATTGAGCCCAGAAATATGAAGGAAATCTTACTTATTTCTCAAGGGATGATACGGTGATAAGAACTTACGGGACTGGAAATACGGTGTCTCTGTTTGAACTAGACCCATAAAGACGTTTTGCGCGAAATATAGCTGATACTGATACATCACACTATGTTCCGAAGCCGTACCCCAAAACCAAGTCGAAGCAGTTGATTCGATCAAAATTCCTCTGCCCATGTATATATCAATCTGGGTTTGATCTGGGATATCGACGTCATGATCGGCTACCCATGCCCATACGTTCTATTGATCCGTTAGAAAAGCACTTTTGACAGAAAACTTATCCTAGTATAGAGTATCCTGCATCTTCGAGGTACGGGATTGGTCTACTTACTTCCAAGTATGCAGAGGACTGGGCGGTAAGATGTAGCATCAAAGTTCCTCCGTAACAATTCGGATTTATAGTACCGGTAAGCTTGGGGCAATCTGAAGCTTGTAAATCGGTACCGACAGCACCACCAACTCTGAAATGACAATCCCACATAGCCGCGGATCCTTGGCTTGACTCTTTGATATTCCATTCCATCAAAATAGCTCCCGGAGTTGGTCCCTTCGTTGTGAAAATCAAATCCTGCATTTCAATAATACCCGATTCGCCGGCGTTGCCCACTTTTATAGCTGCTTTTGGATGGTTTATATCGGAAAAATAGCTTCCGGTGGCCATGATTTGGGACCAAGATTCTCCAACTATTTTGCTTCCAGCAGGGACAAATATTTGAGAAGTGATTTTATAAATACCAGCAGGGAAGAAAATAATCTTTCCCGTCTGTTTTAGGGCACTGTTGATTGCGTCGGTGTCATCAGCCACACCATTACCGACAGCACCGGCACTTTTAACGTTATAAAACGAGCTGGCTGAGAGGGTTTCGTATTGTGGCTTTGAGCGCACGAAGAACTTCCCTGTAGAATCTAGAAGGCTTGCTGGTTTTGATGGAATATATGTAGGGACTCCGGTAAATGAGGTACCATTAGCATTGGACCCATCATAGAAATTACCCGACACCCAGCTATGAGAGGAGATTAGCAACTAAATTTCGAGACTGACGAGATTGACAACTTGAGTAGTCGCAGTGAATATTGTATTGGCATACCTAACAATCGTTCTATCTCCTCCCGCTAGAATTGTTGGACCACCAGGCTTCCCAACGACAATATTACAGTTGATAATTTGTGTGTTATCGATTTGGATGCCGGTTTGCCCCCCTGTGAGAATGGCGATAGGGACGCTAGCAAAGTAGGAGTCCAACACGGTGATAGAGGAGATGGGCTGACCATCCTCACTGGTACCGTCTCCGACAACGTCTATACCCACCCAGCATGAGTAGATATAGATGTTTTTCCAAGTCCAGGTCCAGTCCCAGATCATTTGGATCGCAGTTATACAGGAGGTAAAGTGCAAATCACGAACGGTAAATCTAATTTGTTAGCGGCGGACTATTTATATAAGCATCATGGGGTCAAACTTACTGTTGAGCTCCGCAGCGCATACCAAACTGACCGCCGAAAAAAGTTAAATCACCTATTTAAAAGATTCCTTAATTAGATTTCGTTACTTTTTATATCAAACGGATAAAGATTGTACTCACTAATGAAACCGCCAGATCCGTTTTCCATAAAAATTCCCACTTGGTTGTTTCCTGGTGCAGTTGACATGATGAAATGGAGATTGTACAAGCTGGTAGCCTAAAAAATCGTTAGATCCGAACTCATTGAAGATTGCGATTGATTGAAATCCTTATAACTAACCTGTGCGACTTGCCAATGAAGCGCTGTTGGGACCCAATTACTAACACCATCCGACACCACCGGCGGCAACGCGGTGATGTTGAATATTATGTTCCTAATTTGGCGATAGAAGTTACTCTGGTTGATGTACCATTCACCCCCGTCTCCACCAGGGACGTAAAAATCACTGTCTACCACCGCAATCCCCGAGAAATTTGCATGAGCTTGTAGGATTGGGCGGTCATTTGGCTAAAAATATTATCCAGTCAACGGCCTGTTTAAATAAACTTAATGCTTAATAAAGTATTTATAACTCACGTTTCCAATGAACTGGGTATAATAATGCTGAAAAATTGGCTTCTTCACGATATACGTTCCGGATGGGAAATATACGATGGCGCCAAGAACGGTCGATGAACCGCAAGAACCTTCACATCTGCCACCCGCAGATGCGGCAGCATTGATCGCATCGGTATCATCAGTTACTCCGTCACCTGAGGTGTAGATATTGTCAGTATTTTGCTTCGATTTCTAACATGTAAGTTGGATAGCCGTCCTAACAAACCTTTAGCGCCGTAGTCTTTAACATTTCTGAAAATAGGATACCCAGCAGGAGCATAAGGGCTACTTCCATGGGTCATAGAAGTGAGCCAAAAATTATCTGGGGCAACTAATCTAGGCTCCAATTGGTGATCCCTTGTTGCTTCAAGCGGAATAGCCACAGCATGTTTTGGGCCGATGATGCTTAGGATTGTAAAAATAAAGGTAAATGTTTTGAGGATAGACGACATGATTGCAGACTCTCACCCCGAAGGGAAATTTTCAGTCGTTAACCAATTGACACTCAAGAGGTATTCTGTCAAAATAGCATTATAGTCCATTACATCATGCGGATTTTGCCTTCTTTTATCATAACTTCGACCAACTTGTCATTTTCAATGTCGCAATATCAGTCAAAATATTCTTCATTCTGTTTACATGTATGGCATGGGTCTCATTCAGGTAATTGACTCGCGATTCGCATTCTAGGATATCCTTTGTGCCTGTGCATCATGAATACCAAGAAATTGCCCTACCTTTGGACAGGTTAACCTTGCGAAAAGATTGTCCGAGTGCGAATGTACACTTGGATTTCGCCGCCCCGCGCAGCCGCGGTCTCCGTAGAGATATGCCTACTGTCAAGCTCGGGATAGCTGACCCCCACCAGCTTCGTATTCGCTCCGCAGATGATGCACAATTTGAAACAACCATGTTGGTCGGGTGCATGCACTCGCATACGAAGGTCGATTAAAATCGAAATCCGCAGGCTGCGACCACCTGATGATATGACTGGACGTGATAAATATGCAGTGGCAGTTCTAAGGTTTATAAGATTACTCGCTCTTAAATCTTGGGTGTCATGGATCTCGGGCTAGGGCAAACCAAAAGATAAACTGATCAGCAGGATATAGTACCTCATTCTTTGGCATTCTGCATTACAAGATCTTAAGAATTAATGATAGTTTAATATTATTAATCGTTCTCCACAGCGGTCTACGACGAAAAACTTATTTAATAGACTTGGTCAGCGCCAAGATGGTTAATCGCTCATAGCGAAGCCCCAGAGCGGTTAAATATTATCGTCATATTGAGCTTCGCCGCCGCCGGCGGTGCAAGACTTTTATATCGCCTCCTAAAGACTTGACCCAGTTCGGTTTTGAACGCTCGAGATCTGGCGAAGTCTCGCAAACCTTCCCTGTAGCGGCTCTGGCGCGGTGATTGTTCAGTAATCATTCAGAGGCTTGGGGGGCCTGGAGTTATCATGGTTTCTAATATATTATGGCTAGAAACGCTCCGGATGCTGGCTACTGCTGTGCCACTAGGGCAAGGGCACCATGACTTCGTTACCCCTGCCACGGGAATCGCGAAGCTGAAAGTCCAGCAATTAAGCATCGCGCCAAGCTGTCGGTCAAACCTACCCCTGACGCCACCCCGCTAGCATCTAGAAAAGAGCTGCAGAATTTTAAAATGTTTGGCATCTGTACCAAGGCCCTAATATATTCACGGCTCACAACTAGGTAGTTTTCACGTGAAAATCCACCCTTTGGCTTTGAGCTCTTCTCAAAGGGGGTAAGACTAAGCCTTTTTAATTTAAATCTCTGTTTGTGCAACCTGCATTTTTGATATCTGCCTAAAACCAAGCTGTCTGTGTATACAGATGGTACCCCCAACACAATCGATGACACTACAATATCTATCTACCAACTCGTCGCTTCAGGTCTGGCAGGATCCATTTGCCCCACCATCCAATGACATTTATGAATATCGAAAGAAAGAAACTTAATTTTTACAACTAATTTGTTATGATTACTATTCACTGTAATATAGATAATTCCTTTGGGTAAAGGGCCCACAACGAATCTAGAGTATCTCCAGCGTCGGCGTCGTTTCCATGATGCCGACACGGCTCACGAAGACAACGAGAAGCATGCATATATTCCTGTCTGAGAGCTACAGATTGTCTTCAAGAAATAACGGAGAAATCCGTCGTGTTATAATCGTTCGCGGTTGAGCCGCTCGCCATCCAAGATCGATTATTATACCCCTGTTATGTAGTGCGCGCATTCTTCTCGAATTCACATTGAAGTTTCTTTCAAAATATCCCATGATTGTCTACCCATGGACGGGATATATCGAGTCACAAGTTCATGAAATGGCTCACCTATACTCGCCCTTTGCGATCCAATCACCTCGGGGAGTCTCCGCCCGTGCCAATTCTGTTGTTTTTCTTTTTTCTCCACCTTTCTTCCCTATGTAAGATTCCAAAATCGAAGAATTGCCATAGCTTTTTTTTATTAAAGGGCGCCGGTTTATACAATTTATCATATATAATGATCAAGATATCTTCACGGTTAGGAATATTGAATTGCTTACGACTGTAAGGTCTCAGCCCAGACACCCCAATATTTCCTTCTCAGCAACCAAAGAAATAACTGTTCAAAATGGTTCTACTCTCCAAGCTCTCTACTCTACTATCAATTTTCCCTTCCCTCCTCCTAGCTCATCCCGCTGCCGAACCAGATGCTTCCCCACCTGGTCTCGGGTCCCATGGGACTGTTCCTAAAGAACTAGCCGCTCGTTGGGACGGAGACATCGGCTGGATCACTTATGGTGATGGCTGGTGCACCTCTTTTGGCCAAGTCCCAATCTACTCTAAAATTCTTTGGAAACTTGGAGACATAACATACGTCGACTTTGAGAACAGCGGGCTCTGGTACGGCAGAAATGTCGGTGGCAAATGGACCGTTGAGATCAAACGCGTTGTCGTGAATAATGGATATTCCGATCAAGGTTATATCCAAGATGCTTGGAATACACTCAAAGCCGGAACATTCCAATATAACAATGGCGCTTATTCTATGAATGAACATGCCATGGCGAGTATTGGCCAGTACGGTGGAGATGGCACCGAGGCTACCAGAATCGAAATCTGGGTCACCGATCTCACCGCTTGGGCACCCTATTATTACCAAGTTCTCAAGCGTGATGGGGAGGAAGGCGAACTCGAGGAACGTAAAGAGAAGAAGTTAAATGGCACCACCTACGGCAACCATACCTTTCCCAATATTAAGATTGATGATGAATTCCTAGAGAAGCACGTCTGGAAAGGTCCAGATCCTCATTATCTTGCGATCCTTAACGGGACTGCGCCCAGAAACCCCCCTGTCAAGGCTAAGCCAAAGCCTAAGACTGGTAGCAAGCTATCTAAGCGCACATACTACTGGGATTCATGCGGCCAGGATGATGATAACATGGAGTACTACAACTTGCAAGTTGACAATTCTGTAGGGGACTGCATGTGGGAGGATGATAACAATCAGTACTGGTCCCCTGAAAAAGCAAGTTTTTCCGGTCTTTGGCAGGCTTTCCCTTGTCCACAGAACAAAAACCTTTGTTGCAATGGACTATGTACCCGATCTGGCAATGGTTGCTGCCCTTATGGCTACGAGACCATTTGCGGGTGAAATTCCCGAAAGAACATTTTATTATAGCCAGTACTCTTAGAAGCTCTGTAATTATTTATATCTCCATCTGCATTTCCATAGCATAACAATAGTACTTCACGCACCCATAGCGCTCCTACACAATAATGATAAAACTTCTGTAACTCTCCCGATGAAATTGCCTTAAAATTCCTTTGCATCTCTAACATCGACTTCAAACTCTTTCCCCGACCGAGTTGTTTTTCAATTCACATTTATGTACTTTTGGTTTAATGAGAAAGAATTCGTCGATTTCCATGCTTTCATCAGTGCAAGATTCTGTGAGTCCGACGTCTAGACATGAAAGGAATAGGAGCGCAAGGAATAGGCGCATCCCCATCATGGCAAGGTTTCGACCGACCGACACATGCTATTAAATAAACGTTAAAACAAAATTGTTAACCGCCAAAGCAGAAAATAGAGTTGGCGTAACGCAGAACTCTGTTGTTATTTGAATATTTGCTTATTGTGGCACTGTTTTTAGAAAGGTGTTGTTTTTCTATCGAGGTGACTCCTTGATGAATAAGTGTAACCACCAAATCAAATATAAATAGAACCATTATAATTACACCTGATTATTTTTATTAATATTATTTAAGCTGTCCCACTTTACAGTCGGATGTTCTGGTTATAGGATTGCTGTGAGGACTCTTTCTTCCGCTACGCCGATATCATTCGCTGCTTGACTTTTAGTACCGTTATTTCTATACTCCTAACTTAGCCACCTGTGTCAAGTCCGTTATCGTAGGAGGTATTCTGGAATTTCCAATCTTTGTTCGGAGGTACAAATTGCTATCCGCAGCGGGAGAAAGTTGTCAACGTTTTGTGTTGAATTTGAACATCGCGTTGCAAAGCCAATCAGACAGATATTCTGTGCTTTGCGTTGAGCGTTTGGTTTACGAGACAAATTCTGCGCGCATGTGGTCTCGCTATGGCCAAGTTACAAACTATTTGATCTACTGTTTTATATAATTGACCGAGCTCTTAAACCACTGTGCTATTAGAAATTAAGGTTCGGGGAGACTTGGCGCCCGAGATCATTGCACACCGTTCTGGTTCTCATTGCGGACTCCCCACCCTGAAATGTTGTCGATATCTATCGACATTAGTGTTGGTTGGTCTCGTTGTGTTGGTAGGTCTCCACTATTACAAAATATGTCGGCTACGAATATCGAATGGCTCATTTCGTATCTGATCCGGCCGTTTTATCGTATTTGTGAAAGTTATTACGGCCAAATACATCCCGTTAGCCTTGGGGCTTGCCACGAAAGTGCGAAGACGCGTGATTGGGCTTTCGTAGTGTAGTTTTAGGTCCAGGCAACCTAGATCCTTTTCAGGTAGAAGAGCCGTGTTTCGGTGACAAATAGCGATCCGAATGCCCCGTCTGACGCATCGCATCGCGTCAAGACCCAACAATTTGCAGCATATAATACGGACTACTTCGCGACTAGAGCAGATTTCGTCGTCGAAATTGATTAAGTTAGTTCATTTACGGATACATATATCTCGGCCTTCCAACTACTTGAGAAGATGCCGCCTCATCTTTTACAACTTCCCGTCGAAACACTGACCCAGATAATCGGATTGGTGAGCATGCGCGCCGTCGTATTGATGACATAATCAGGGGTACTGCAAAGTACAACGTCAACACAAATAACCGCTAACTCGTATATCGAGCTAGTGCGACCATGAGAGTCTCAGGCAGCTTCGACAGGTACACCAAACCTTAGAATTAATCGCGAACCCGGTATTCTTCCGAAAATACACTCTGCGTCGCTCCAACGGTGCTGTAGCTCATATGGTATTTCACCCCATCATCCCCCCCTCCTTTTTTTTTTTGCGTCGCTGCGTGTTTGACGACACGAGACTTGCAGTCGCTGATATAACTATTAACTAGAGCGATCACCCAATATTCGGAGCCTGGCTTGATAAGGAAAGCCCTTCGAATCGGGGATTCCGTTTAATGTTGGAAAATGTGCAAGAGTTCCATGTGGAGAACTTGAGCGATCCACCTAGGCGAGGACCGCCCGATGATTTCCCGGATAACTCCAAACTTAGCTCGACAGGTTTGATGCTTAATGTTCAGGACATCATCTGTAGTATGAAGAAACTGCGGGAGCTAAGGCACGTTCACAGATTTAAAACTCGAATATCATAAGCCCACATTTCCATTTCGAATATCTAGCTAACCGTCATCAATAGATGGGTCATCGGTAACGGGAATAATAAGGGTCCTCAAATGATAAACTTGTCCTCCATAGCCGATCAGATCACTAAACTCACGATTGAGCTTTATCCGTATATTTTTTCGGACACGGCGGCTACGGGAGCTTTAGCTGGAGAATTATTTAGCTCCTTCAATCTATTCAGCAATCTTAAGTACCTTGACCTTGGTATTGGCAACCCTTTCATCAAATTCGGAACCGTATTTAATAACCTGCCCCGACTCCGACATTTGAAATTTCATGCTACCGGGTACGGACACTACTATCCGGTCGACAGCCAGGGGTTCAAGGCCACCACAATCATCGACTTTTTCAAGGCCCAAACTGTACCTTTCAAACTCCAGACACTCAACGTTAAAGGTTTTGACCATCGAACTTCGTTTCCAGACGAAATAGTGAGGATATATTTTTCCGAGCTAGAAGAATTGAACATTCGCTCGGAGCAGTTCTTGAATGCTCCCACTAGTGAAGTGTACGATACTATTTGGGAGGGACTGCGCCAACGTTCTGTAAAGCTCAAAAGGGTAGAAGCTTGGGGCGAATGCAAACCTCTCCTGCGATACCTGAAATCATACGAGGGCACACTGGAGGTCGTAAAACTCAAGATCGCGCCGTACTACTGCACTAACCACACAGATGTGGGAACTTGTAGAACCCACCATGATGCCGTGGAACAGTTCATGGCTGGAATCTGGGGTGATGTTATCCCAGCGCATAAATATTCGTTGAGGGAGCTTTGTATTTTGCCTGGTTCGCAACACGGTGGATCCTACGGTGTACGCCCGGAGTTCATGAGCGAGATGAACGAGAGGGAGCCTTGGAGAATAACGGATGCAGCTGAGGGAGCTCTGGTTCTTTGTGAGAAGCTGGAACAAATTCATCTGGGTAGTTGGATCGTTCCTCATTTGGAGAGAGCCGTGGAGGTTGCGGTCAGGATGCCGGCGTTGAGAACGCTCGAGTACAATCTCGGCGGGCTTTCGAGTCGTCCTTCTTCGGCTGCCTCTTGGCTTGATACGTCGGCTCATATTCGGAATAAGGTATTTCAGTTGCGGCACGAGGTCATGGGTCTACGATGGGATGGCGGAGAGGTGCCTGAGGAACGCTGGAGGGGGTTAGATTTTATCATTGTCCCACTGGAAAAAGTGAGACTTGAAAAGGATAAGAGGAAGTCACGTCGAGGCATGTGGAAAGTGGTCGATAATCTTTCGAATCTCAGGGAGCTGAATACTTTGATATAATAATTTAACCGTCGGCGTGTGCACTGAACCCTTCAGTTTATCTTTTTGTTCTTTGCTATAGCCCCCTTGAATTTAAACTTTATTTTCGCATTGCGGAAGGACAAGGCCTAATAATTCGCCCGCACGCCCGAGCTTCTTTACAATTATGTCATGCAATCACGCCCTCGCCCCTCGGAATTGAAATTGAGTTGGTCAGCCCTGTTTCATGGCGGTATCGATATTGTTTTCCCTTTTGGGTTTACGGTGTACCCATTCACACCAAACAGATATGGTCCTCGGTAAAAGTTATCAGCTCGAAGCGTTTGTTCGCATTTGAGGCAACTTTTCACGGATGTCAGCAAGCGACATGTGCATATTCGATACGCAACACTTTTCCGTTTCAAGCTTTGGGATGAGAATCTCGGTCGGCCGGGCTTAGCTTTCAATCACGCCGAATGCATCCAAATTGCGACGAGACTTCGAAAGAATGGGGCACAGAATTCTAGAGCTCTAAGGACTGGCCAATATAAAAGGAGCGGGTGGTCTTGGAGGCACGCAATGACTTTCACTTCCAATTCAATCCAAGCTCATACTATCTACAATCGCGTATCGTTCCTGTCCCTTCGGCCTTCAACTTATCTTAGAACAGCGTATTCAAGTGTCGCAAGTCAAATATCTCATAGCCTCAGAGCATTCTATAAAATCAAAAAATTAAGATGGCTCACATAATCCTCACGGGTGCCACGGGCCTCGCCGGCTCCGCAATTCTCCAATCAGCCCTCTCAAACCCCTCTGTCTCCAAAATCTCAATCCTCTCCCGCCGTCCTGTCGCCGCCGCAACAGGAAACCCGAAAGCGAACGTGATAATCCACAAAGACTTCACATCTTATCCTCCTTCTCTGCTCTCAGAGCTCTCCGGCGCAACAGCATGCATCTGGGCACAGGGCATCTCCAGCGTCGGAATGACAGAGGCAGACTACACCGTCATCACGAAAGATTACCCTCTCGCCGCCGCAGAAGCTTTCAAGGACCTTCCAGTTGATCATAGGAAGTTTAAGTTTGTGTACATTTCCGGTAGAGGGGCAGACCAGAACGGTAATGGACGGCAGATGTTCGGACGGGTTAAGGGAGAGACGGAGAAGTTGCTGCTGGGTGTAGCAGCGACCAAAGATAGCTTTCAGGTATATAATCTAAGGCCGGCGGGGATCGATCCTGGCAAACAATGGAACGCCGAGAGGCCGCAAAAGGTGCTGGAAAAGACGTTTTTTGCTTTGGCGCCGTTGATTCGGCCTTTTGCTGGGGTCTTGTTCACACCAGCGGATAAGTTGGGGGACCTTTCGGTGAGCTTGGCGCTTGGGGATGGGGGAATGCTAGAAGGGCAAGATGTTCTAGGCGGTTATACTTTGGAGAATGGTGCGATACGGAGGATGTCGGGGTTATAGTGTTTTTGAGTTTTTGTGTATATCATAACAGTGTAATTACTAGCCACTATTACAACAATACTAATACTTCACTTCAACCTCGGCCTTAAGAATATGAGAAGTTGTACGGAAGAATCTTGCACAAAAAGTGGTGTTATTACACACACAGTTTCACAGGCATTGAAATCTGCACGGTTGGTGCTCATTGGATCATTGGCAGCTCTGGATTGCGCGCTAGCAAGGATCCCTACAGGGGTCCTGACCAGGGCTATTCGATTTGATAATCAACTGAGCTGCCAATGCATATTTTCTCTAGCCACGCCCCCAATACTGTTCACGATTCAATCATGTTTACGTGAGCTTGTACGGTTCATATCCTTAAGATCTACATGAACCCACAACTCAAGCTTTCGCTTAAATCCAACGGCAGCCTTTGAAGCTGGAATATATTCTTCCCACGCCATTCCCACACATGAGATCATGCCAAGTACACCATGCGTACACCATTACATCGACGGCAACTAGAATTCCTTGATGTTGAGCTTTGAAAGGGAAATTATATATACGATATACAGCGTCGACCTTTCCAAGGCATTTTGTAAAGCGCCCGGTTGAACCGGACCGAATTGCAAGGTGAACGAATTCTAAGCTCAAGGCTTCGCACAGAGCGAAGAAGTATGCAAAGTTGCGGATTGTCGGCATCCTATTCAAATGGAAAATTCTCCGTCAAATTAATGCTACACGTGATTCGGAAGCTACATCTCTACAGCGATACGTCGATTACTGATCTGAACGGGTAACACCATTGTGCTTCCGCATCCCGCAATCCTTCAGGTACCCCGGGAAGCCGAACAATGGAAAAGCTTTTAGCCGAGAGACTTTATCTTAATGGTTCATTGGTATTATATTATCCGTCTATACGCCTCGACGTATGCCTCGTTTAGGCTCGAAGAAGGGCCCGAAGCGCGAACAATATCATTATCAATTTGTTCCTTGTTCTTTTGTTTTACTTAGTGGAAAATTGCGATGCAACTTCGTCTTCATCGAGAATTTTAAAGATTTAGATCATTGACCAAACTTGAGGTACCGGGTTTACATGTACTGTTGTGATTCCAAAAATTTAATTAAAATTAAAAATAAGATTATATAAAATTTAGATATTCTCATCGCTTCGGTGAAGGGTCTGAATATCAGCAAAGGTTGAGACGCTTTAAATCTTCTCCAAACACTTCCGGGACTCCCATTTGTCCCAAGCTTTAACGGATTGATATTTGATTGTAGTCTAATGTAGAGTCTAGAAGACCATCCATATATCCAGTGCAATGATTGATTCATGTGCGCAGTGCATGCCTTAACATATAACCCCTCGAATATGCAAATGCATGCCTGCTGGTCTCGTATACCAGTACACCAGCCGCGAAGCACAAAGAACCTACGCTTGCAGTCTGCCTCGTAAGGTCAGAGAAGCATGTAATCACAAAATACGAGCGAACAGCTATTTCAAACTACAGATACTTTATCCATGTCGACATCACTTGTGATTTTGCGAGACTGAAATGGAAACAAGGGCGAACATGTAAAAAATACGAGATGGATCAATTTGGTCTCTTTGAAAGAGATTTGTAGAGAGGAAGAAAACTATTTAAGGGCAGCATATCGACCTTGCTAGCCCCAAGATATCTATCAGACTCGCCTTCAGCAACCAGCTCTTTTCTCCATCCATCCTAATATCAATATAATTATCTCTTCTTAGAGACAACTTTGAAGTCATATTATCTTGGAATCATACCAAAGCAAACAATCTTCACAATGCAACTTCTGTCCAAAACCTTTCTGTTCGCCTTGGTTGGCTATGCCGCTGCAGTTCCGGCCCCAGCTACGCCATCTAAAGCGGGCAGAATTACCTACGGCAATGTACGTACTTCCATATATATAGCCTCTGCGGTAAAAGCATGGTAGCTGCATATATAATGTTTTATTTAATTCGACACCTTATGTTTCCTCCGCTGACTCTTTGAGAACAAAGATTCCTGCTCCTCCCGGCTTGGACATTTCCAAGCACAAAACCCCTCCACCAGAGTTCAATATAACGACTTACCACGCCCAAGTTAAAAAAGGACATGCAAAGAAACCCGGCAACGAGCTAGAGAAGCGTGATCCCAGCATCGCCCGTCTCTTTTTGTTTGATAACTGGAACTATGGTGGTGAGGTAGTAGAGCTCGACGTAGTTCCAAATAGTTACCCTTTCCTCATTCAGTGGTACACGGACCTGGACGATCGAGTCAGTAGTTTTGTCCTATCTTCTGATTCATATCCGGAGAAGGCCTGCACCTTGGTAAGTAAAACAAAAGAAAACAGAGTTCATCCTCCAAATATGATGAGTAAAGAGCGTTCTTCAGCTAACTATCTGAATTTTTTTCGTTGTACATAACAGGCAAAAGACTATTACTGGGACGGCAACGGCAACGTGCAATGTAGCGGAACAACCATCACCGTGTGGTCAGGTTATGGATCTCCATCTTCGGATGCCATTCCTGCACTTGTTGGTGACTTGAATGATGCTTTGAGTTGTGTTTGGTGTTGGGCTGACTACTAAGCGTTAGCGTGAAAAGCTAGCGCTCGTCTCGATCCATGATTGGCCTAAATTTGGCTCGATATCCAAATTGGGCAAATCTATTGCCCAAAATACAAACAATTTCGACCAGTGGAGCCTTGGTCAATCTGGTCATTCAAAACCCGATTATGAGGACGAGACAAAAATTTCTACCTAGTCAACGCCATGGAATTTCTCAAAGATTGCGTCGTTTTGATATATTTATTTGCTGATTTATTTTCAAGGAAAAAAGATAAAACAAAAACAAAAAAGATGTATTTGTTATTCTATTTGTGCGCAACTTTCAAATTAGCAATCATTCCTTGTCGGATAGTTCATTCTATTGAATTTTCTAGTCTCCTTAATACAGAAGTGATGTCGTGATCTTAAGAGCATCAGCGAGGGCGTTAGTCTCGAGTTTGAGTGCTGTATTCTCGTTTGTTTTCAGGCAAAAAATTTTGGACAGAAACTTCATTTCTAGGACTAGAACAATAAATAAAAACCTGAGTAGACGAATGATTCGCTTTTCAATATAGAATGAATATCATTAGATTTAAGAAGAATATGCTTAAGAGATATTTGCGTCCCCCAATCTCGCAATTAGCTAGAATCCGTGATACCATACTCTCATCACCTTATACTATTATTCCGGCTCCATTGCTCATCTGTATGCCCATGAACTTCTTTGATATATCTGTTAAAGTCACTTGTAACCTCAATTGAATCCTTGATACGATCCCAGTCCAGAGTCTCTTTTTCGAATAGCGCAAGTTGCCGAGCTGTTGAAAGTGCATTTCGAATCTGTCTACCGTTCATTTCATATCCCGAGAGCTGGTCCATATGGCTCACTATACCATCAAAATCCACTTTTTCGTTTTCATTGCGAAGCATTTCCAAAAAGTTATGCCATATTTTCCGACGGCTAGGACCGTCAAGTGGCGGATAGTGAAGTGCGAGTTGAATGCGGGATTTAAAAGCCTCATCAAAGGTACCGACACGATTGGATGTTAATATAAGGACTCCGTTATAATATTCCAGTGTCCGGAGAAACACTAGAGGAATGTCAATAATCTGATGGGAAAGTAGGGTATGATAAACATCGAGCATACCTGAGACGAGGCTATTACGCTCGAGGTCGGAAAGCGACCTCTCCTCCAGAAAAACATCGGCTTCGTCAAGGAGCAGTACTGGGCTATATTAACATAGTCGCACAGAGCAAACGAAGGGGGTATGAAGATATAGCATACCGCAGTTCCATTTTTTGCCTAGGTGAAGAACGGAGTTTAGGTACTTCTCGACAGCCTCCGGGCTGGTTCCAATATCACCGCATGTGACACTGTACAAGGGCATTTCCGCCAGCTCGGCCACGCTATGTAGACTGTAAGCATCTAGATATTCGAGGCACTGAAAATTTTTACCTTTCTAGTAATCTGTTAGCATCAAAATAAGTTATAGATGGGTACAGTCGAGCTTACCTGCAGTTAGAGTTTTGCCCGTACCAGGTCCGCCGTGTAACAGCATGATGAGCCCACTTCCTTTACCCGCGATAATATCATCCTTCTTTCTCAGAAGTTCAGTCTGAACTGCGCGATTCTCAACCTCCAACTTCCGTACCATAACCAGCGCCTTAATCAAGTTTTTCGTTCGCTTCGGAAGTACGAGCCTTTCAAAGGCGGCTTTGTTCCAATTTATAGGTTGGATTTGTTTAACCAGTAAGTGCGCTAAGGTTATTAGAACAGTCCCAAAACTCTTGAAATATTAAACAGGGAAGATCACCCACTCCATTTCTTCTCTTTCAAGTAAAATCCATGAATACCAGGAGGCAGTAACATTATGTTTATCTGGTTTAACGGAGTCTGGTTAGAAAGTTTATCTGGCCACTGATCGTATGCTGCCCGATCCACTTCGGAAAATTTGAAAGCGTCGGAGCCCCGTGAAATTTGGAATAAATCTGATAGTCAATCATGAATCGTGAGTCAGGAGCCTACAACTACTGTTAGCAACTAGGGCGTCTCGATATATTCCGTATGGCAACTGACATAGGTATGTTCTCCCCCAAAATCAAGCCCTTGATATGAGACCATTCGCTGTTGCCTTAAATTCCAGAAATTTTGTCCATTATTTAAAAGTTTTTCCTTTGTGTCGCTAGATGCGTACCGTAGTGGATATACGGATAACGTATTTATCGGCATCTCACCGTAGGTGGGGAAATTGACGGTGAGTTTTGTGTCTTTACGACGTAACCAATGCCCGTCGTAGCCCCAATTCCACGCCAGAAGTGTAAAATGAGAATCCTCGGTCGGAAAACGTCTCAGAACGTACGCGGTAGGCATGGGATCTTTTGTCGACACAACAACATCGTTAGGGTGAAAGAGCCATGGCAATGTATCACATGAGACAAGACCTTGTGAGAACATTTTATCACACTTTGCAACCATTCTATCAGTTCCTCTGAATATATAAGAGGCAAGAGCCTTTATAGCGCTACCTTCTGGCGCATCATCGGCCTCGGTACAAAGTTCATGACGATGGTGATACAAGAATATGGTAGAGTAATCTATGGGCGCGGCTGACAAAGCGGAGGATTTCCACTTTGTTTTATCATAGGGATAGATTTTGTAGGCTTCCTCATCCGGCGCAAATTTTGATTTTCTTCGAATTGTAGAGTGAAGATCTTCTGATAATATCGACACGAGCTCTCGATAATAGTGTGTGCCTAGATGGCGCGGCCCATATCCTAAAGCTAACGTTGTTCCCTTTTTGCAGTAGGAGTCTCGATAAACTATGAAAGCAATCTGCTCGCGGTTTTGGAGCAAATCATCAAGGTTTGACACAAGAAAGTCACCAGAAAGATGACAGATACCCTTTATGACAACAGTACGAGGCGCGTCTCGATATATTCTGCCATGGCATCGCCGATGGGAGTCCGAGCAAAACACTCTATACAGAATAACATAATGCTGATTATCAGATTCGTAATCGGTGAAGCTCGTGTGGCTTGAAGTTCCGCTATGGGTGCCATATCCATCGAATTTTTTAAGCGTTGGAAGGGACGGTGAAGACAGTGTCGATTTGGGGTAGCCGATAGTCTGCTGTTGTACAATGGTGGCCTTTTAACAGGAAATGGCAAGACATATTGTCAATCTGTGTTTTCTGTTGACTAGGAACGTAGGGTACGTACATATCTTTGGCTCTCCCTGAGTTGAGAACCCGAAGCTGGTGGGGAGGACTTGATGCGTTTCGATTTTGGAGAAAAGCCAACGTGTTTGGCTTTAAATTCTTTATTCCCATCAGTTTCATCTCCATCTGCGTCGTCATCGTCATCTTCATCGTCATCCCCATCCTCGTCCTCATCCTCACCATTATCAGATATCTCATCCACTTCAAATTCAACACGCTCCCTTTTTCTTTGAGTTTTCGATCGAAGAGAGTTTTTAGATAAACCAGAAGCTTTTAGGTTTTTTGTCCGCTGGCGAGTTTTTATAGCTCTTTTCTTAGTTGCATTCTTTTCCGTTGAAGCAAAGCTAGTAGTATCGAGGCTACCAAAGCTTAGCCCCCGCCCTTTCCTGTGAATCATAGCCGGTTGTTGTCCTTGTATTATTTGTAGTTGTTGTCGTGCTAGGTTTTGTCGTTCGCGTTCTAGCATGTTAACAAACGGGACCTGTGACGATGAGTTGTGTCCGCCAGTGCTAGCTAGGTCGAAACCTCTGCCTGAAAGAAGCTTGTAGCCAGATTCTTCGTGTGCGTGATGTCCTGCGGCCCGGTCTTGAGATATAGTATATTCAACTTGGTTTGATTCCGCAACTAGGGTTGAGTTAGATACCAAACCGCCTAGCTCTATTGGTAGAGCTAGAGGTGGCATCTCGGTCGAGGTTCGCAATAACTCTGATTCAGCTAGAGATCATTTTATACCTTCCGAATTCTCAAAGCCTCGTAGGATCACCGAATGTACTAAGCGATTACAGCTGCGCATTTTTTTTGCCAGCCTCGCTTTCAGCACAAGAGCCTCAAGTACAAAAGCGCAGCGCGGTTACTTGTTTCTACGCGGGGAGAACACGGCAGTGATTTATCAGAGTATATAATCACATCACCCGGCGCAACTGAAACCCTTTTTTCTTTGATGATTTCACAAGCCGTATCGATCTTTCAAAGGCATTATTATTTAGAACATATATCAAAGTTGATGGAGTTCGGAAATCATTATTTGACAACGAGAACCACAGTGTTGGGATGGTTTGGAGGATGCTCTCACGCAAGGTTTGTCTCAATTGCAAAGCCACTTTTGACTCTCGAACTCTCCTAAGAATCGCAAATTAACGAATTTCTAGTGGCGTAGATGCGATCCTCCGCGATGCCTTTGATATGGCGAAAGCCTATATATCAAGTGATCTGGCAGACAAAGATCAACAACAGATTCTTGCGGAAAGGCCCACTTCGATGGCTGACTTCGCCGCTACACTTCTCAAAGCCTGCTCCGATTACGAGTCAAGAAGAACTAGCAAGGCATATATTTGGCTGCAAAGAGTTTCAAGCAGAGTTACCCACTACGGAGTCGTACTAGACGTATTGGTTCAGCACCATCCCGAATATGTATCTCTTGCGTGGGGCGCATTCAAATTTCTTTTCATAGTTAGTCCTTGTTAAAAATCGTCTTTCGGACACTCTTCCACCTGCTAAGCTGACAGAAGTTATATATATAGGCTGTTCTAAATCATGAAGACATGACAAAACAATTGGCGAAAGCATGTTCACAGATCGCCGAATCTTTACCACGTGCCGATCTGAGTCTCGTCCTCTATCCTACAATTTCAATGCAAGAGGCCGTGGCACGCCTATACGCCATAATTATGAAATTTATCGTCCGTGGACTCCGTTGGTATCGGCAGAGTAAGGTCATGCACGCGCTATCCTCGATCACCAGACCGTGGGCCTTGGAGTTCGATCAAGACGTGCGAGAAGTGCAGCAGTATGCAAGAAGCGTCGAGGAATTGGCACAAAGTGCTTCCCGAGCGGAACTCAGAGAAGCTCGGTTCCAAATCCACCAAACACGTTCCGACTTGGAAGCGGCAAGAAATGAGATTAGAAAGCTCTCGAGTCTTGTAGAGGATGGCTTCCGAAAAATGACGGATTTCGCATTAGGTGAGGACGTGGAGCGGTGAGGATAATGATTCTTAAGACATATGTGCTAACCTGCATATTTCAGCGAGTCGCTCGCTACAGACTAGAACATTCAACGACATCGCTATCTCAAAAGGAATGCTGTGCAGTATACAAATCAGTCAAATACTTAGCCTTCCGTTTATGGAGGCGCTACCTACGAGCGGTCAATGTTTTGCTCATTCAAAATCATTCTACGTCAGACGACAAGCCTCAAGGCGATATCGAGGAGTTTCACTACCTGATAACAAGGTGTTACAAGCATGGAAAGCACAGCAAAGTTTGAGTTTTGTTGTAACTCAGACCAGGAGCCAAATCAGTGCGAAAGATCTTACGGTGGACATGATATCCGCCCTTCGCAACTACCAGTTACCAGTATTGTGGGCCCTTCCGCCTCCAGACCTGCAAAACTCATCCCTGAACACGCTCGACGTAATTCGTATGTTGTTTTATCAAGCGCTACAACTCAATACCTCAGCGCTCAACACCGATTACCCGGTTACCATTGCCCAGTTGCGAGATGCTTCCAGTCACGGGGACTGGCTAGCTCTTCTTGGGCGTGTCCTTCAAGGGTTACCGACAATTTATATTATATTTGACTCGGAACTGGTGGATTACGTCACCAATGGAGACAAATCTCTGGCTACAAAATTTCTCATAGAGTTTGCTAAAGCCCTAGGCCCGGTAACAGCCAAACTCATCGTGTCATCTCACACTTTCGAGGCCCAATATGCCGAAAAATGCCTTGGCGTCAACGCTGTTGTCGCTGTAAGAACCGAGGAGTCGAGTAGGAGCTTGGTTAATATCAGACATCGAAGAGCGCGAAAGGTTAGATCAAAAGATAGACGATGAACTTTCTATTAGGGAAGAATGTTGTACGATACGTCTTCATGCTTGCTAGGCGTGCTATGAGAAATCATGCGCATATATGCAACGAGTTGCAATAATTAATAAATATTCTATTTCATCGCCTAGTCTGACGTGCATAGTGGTACTAGCGTGGGGGCAGGATTCTGGGTGAGGGGAACGATGGCGGGATGAGATGAAGGATCATAGAGATTTACATCCATATGACTGTTTATTTTGTCGAAGCTCGTTTTATATTAACGGAGCCGCCCAAACGCGAAATTTGAATCCTTGTATAGAAAAGCGATGAGTCAACCGAGAAAATTTTGAAGTTATCTATGCACCCACTTCTATAATTTTTCGATAAATTAAAACCAAGTTTACAGCCTTATAAATCGTTTAGCTTGATGATATTCCGGTCAAATCCTACCTCATGCCATTGACTCCAGCATTCTCATAGACGTCGATATCAGCACCGAAATTAGCGTCCTTAGAGGATCTGGTTAACAAGAGTGTGAGACTCGTCACGAAATATCCTTTCAACATACAATTACATGTCATATACGAAATCGTTATTGAAAATGCACAATTCTCAACGCCATACCTCCGGATCAGAACCAGCAGAAAAGCTCTATTTCGCCTACGGTAGCAACCTATCTTTCGAACAAATGGCCAAACGTTGTCCGCAAAGCCGTTTCATAGGTCGTGGCCGACTCTATCAACACCAGTTTCAAATCAACGAGCGTGGCTACGCCAACATTGTCTATCTTGGATCCCGCAACCCCGACGCCTTCGTCGACGGCCTCTGTTATCTCCTCGCGCAAAATGACGAAACCAACCTCGATCGCGCGGAAGGCGTGCCGACTGCATATTCAAAGAAAATTCTGGATATTGAGTTCTTTCCAGCACCGATCTCCCTTCTCGGTAGGCTGCTAACGGAGATTGTTCAACGGCCTATATTGCCCACTCCTCTCCAGCAGCTGGCAACACAAACTAGTGTTGGGGGTGAAATCACGCAAGCTTTAGTTTACTTGAGCAGCGACTATGTACAGCCTGGTCTGCCGTGGGATGAATACATCCAACGGATGGAATTGGGGCTTCAGAACGCTTTGGCTCTGGGGATTTCATCGGCCTATGTCGAAAACGATGTTGGGCCGACTCTAAAGACCGGCAGAGGCGTCAGGAAAGCGAAGGATCCTGCCTAAAAATTCAAGCTTAAAAGTCAGGATATGATCCAGGAGCGCCAACAGCATATAATTGAAGCGAAGCAGGAAAAAACCAATCTGCCAAATTTTTATAAGAGGTCGAAGGGCCCAAGGGAACATGCGATGAGGTAGCATCCTTTTCCCTGCTTTTGCCTCCAATGCTATCTTACCATGCGCTTATCTAACTAGGTTTGTGTATGCTGTTAAGTAGCCAACTATTTTCATTAAGAATTCATTAAATCAGAGAATAGTAGCGAAGGGGCAACCGGGTATATAATTAGTCATGATTTGCGTGGACGATATTAAAATTAAGATCATTCGCCAAGCTTGAGTTAGGATGCTTCTTTAGAGGGCTTCCTTCTTTATTGCTATGTCGAATAGCAGAGGGAGCAGAGTGAGCCATGGTTTGACTAGTCGCTAAAATCGTGGTCGTTCGGGCCTTTCTAATGGCAGAACGATCGCTGAGATGCTCCAGCTCGACAAGCTTGAAGGATCGGCTCTGAGAATAGATCCTTGAGGACGCAAAAGTTTCAGCAAAGCATGGATCGCTATATTACTCTGCCATCTTGTTCTACCATCTCGGATAAATTCATCGCTTGCATTGAAATATTTTCATCCGTGAAACCTTCCTACTTCTGGACTACGCTAGTAAGCTGTGGACAACGTTGCACTACCAAATATTTAGCATTTCAGATATCCGGGTATATTTTATATACAAGTTATAGTAAGCACCTCTAATCAAAAAAGGGTATCAGTAATACTAGCAGCTCTCAATTGCCTGCTTTGGAGCTGTGTCTACGCTGTCAGTAGAGCATAAAAATATTGATGCCCGGCCTTGCTCGAAGACATGGTTATCCAAGCGACGTTACCAACACAATAAATTTTGAGAAGAGTAAACGGCATCGAAAAGGGAAGGTTATGTTGTTGAAGTTACAGTTAGCGAAAGTGGATCCGATATCTGCCCACGTGATCCCAGTGCTCTCCATTGATGGACACAGATGCATATTGAACTGGCATTGGTTTGCACGACCTGCAATATGCTTGTACCCCGCTTTTGAATATTATAAGTGATTATCAATAATTTGTTCATGCAAACTTGGACCCAGAGGTATAGACATACTTCCTCTATCCAAGCACGCGCACGCGTGTCGACAGTGCAAAATCGGTTTCAGAAGTAAATGGTCGCAAGAAATTCATTCCACCGAATTAGAAAACAAAATGGTTCACATCAATCGCCGCACGGGTTTACTCGACCCTGGATGGCAAGAACGATTCACTGACCCTCCTCTCGGTGAAAATATGGCTAAGCATGATCGCTACGTCCGTCAAATCAAAATGCAACGACAAGTTCGGAAAAAGCGGTGGAAGGAACCCTCTATCAAACTACCACCCAAGCCGATCAGTCCCAACAAATCATTACTAATAACACCTTCGTCGAGCCAGAACAACATCACCGGATGTTGTAATGCCGCAAACCGCACGCATATGTGGTCGGGAGGTCTACAGATCGCGCTCGCGGTTACGGATGGCACATGGCCAATGTTAAATAATATTATGGGTATCTGCCAAGGGGCGTGTATATACGAATGTAACAACCAACTATGCACCAGAACTCGGAATTACTTGCGAAAAATCCTCCCTGCTTGCGAATGGGATTCTTTCCGTGAATGGATAATACAAATAGTGTCGTGCCAGAAAATCCTCGCGCCGCCAGATACACCCGTCGAAGACATACCTGACGCCTTCTTCTATTTGGGTGGGATTATCGGTGGACTCTTTTGGCTCTTTGAAAACAACAAACGAGGTAGAGAGATTACAATAAACAGCAACTATGTTAAGGCAAAGAAAACCGGGACTATGGATATGTTTTCGGTTTGCGAAATGATCCACTGGGGTGTTACTGCGGAAGCTTTTATGGGAATGGACCCGGTTTGGATTGAGCCATGGGGGAAGTCTATGATTCCACATAGCATCGTAGCTCGACCGGTAGCGCAGGCTTTCAAAGAGGCAGCTGCATATCCAATATGTCTGAATCGCCTGTGGAATCTTACATTTATTAGTGAGCGAGGCGAACATGATATTCCGGTCCTCATGGATTTGGTCCGACGGCGCACCCAGCTTCGACAAGTAGGGCATGAATCCTGTACCGCTGAGCTCTGCGCGCTTACAACAGTTAATTTTACTCGGGTCCGACAGCTCCACAAGTGCGGTCAGGGAGCGCCAGTGGAGGCTAATCCTGCCGAAGATAGTGAAGTTAGAGCTAATTGCGAAGCAGAAAGTCTATACTTTGATCCCGACCTCTTGAAAAAATCGATAGAAAGTGGAAGCAGGACAGTCTGGTCGATCAAAGAACCTTTCGAAGTTTCAGAGAAACCTTACGTCGCTATTTCTCACGTTTGGTCCGATGGTACTGGAATAGGATTGAGACCTGTCGGAGAAATAAATAAATGCTTATTCCGCTACTTCTCAGAAATGGTAAAACAGCTCGGTTGTGACGCAATTTGGTGGGACACCATTTCGATCCCCACGGATCCCGAGCTCAGACGACGAGAAATTAACGAAATGCACAATAATTACTCTCGAGCGAAATACACCTTAGTGCACGATGAATATTTGACACAGTTTGAATGGATCAATGATGGCAGTCCAGCTCTTGCGCTTGTTCTCTCACCTTGGTTTACTCGCGGATGGACTGCTCTAGAATGCATCATGTCGAAGTGCATAAAAGTGGTCTTTAAAAAAGCTGGAGGCGGCCCAGGTGAGTATGTAATAAAAGATCTCGATGATGATATTTTATCGCGGGATCCCGGCATAAGTCATCCTGCGCATTGGATCGCAAGTAGAATGATTCGCCGTCTCAGGAAACCAATAGACAACGTTGGCGATCTATTGGCTATTCTAAAGCCTAGAAGTACATCTTGGGCTCGGGATAAGATGATAATCGCGGGGCTGCTCGCAGGCGTTCAGGTATATTATACGATGAGTCCAACGGATCTAACGAAGAGCATCATTCGGAAGCTTAAGGAGATCAAAATAACAAACCTTTTCCATGGTTCGACGACTATATGCGAGTCTGGTGGTTGGTCTTGGTGTCCGAATAATCTCTACGATATGCCAAGCACTCCTCCTACCGAATTTAGCAGTGGAGATCCTATAATCGATGCTTCCTGCTTCGTCGATGAAGGCGGCACCCTCGGAGGTAAATTTCAGTATCGAGCGGTGACAGTAGAGGACATTGCAGAAGGAAGGATAATTCCTATATCCTCTCATCCGTCCGTAGCTTTCAAAATCAAATCCGCTCTCGAGTTAGAATGGAAGAGCTGCGTCTTATTGGGGTTCACTCCGGAATCATATATCCTCGCAGCTGCCGAAGGATTTGCCAAGCTCGATTCTGGCATCCACCACGGACGCCACGGGGAGTTCGTTCCTTGTAGGTATATTGGTACTGTCCGTGTATTTGAACAGTTTGATTTTATCACGGAAATGCGGACGTCTAAGAATTTTATGATTGGTCGCGATAAAGCTCGTTATGGCCTCACCGAAACTGGAGCTGATATAGCAGGACCTCGAGAGGACCATGCCATGGACTTTTTATGGCAATATTTCTGGATGGGCGACGGACCTCAAGGGAGCCTTTTAATTCCACGTCGTATCGAAACAGATGTTAAGGATGCTTGGGGGAAAAGATGGACAACTACTATGCACGAACTACTAGTCCGGGAGGGTCCTGACAACAAGGAGCCTATAGTACTATTAAATTCAGAACCTAGCCTTAGAATTTCCGACCGAGGGGCTGTCACAGATGTTGGCGCTAACTGGTCTAAATTTCCAGAAACTCCCTATCTGGCGCGAGTCAAGTTGGCATCATTTTGGCCGCCAACCTCAATCCCAATGACGAGAAGAAGTACCAGTCATCTCGTCAAGCTTCGACACGGGCCTGCCACCTCTAGAGAGCACTTTAGATTACTCTTCAAAGAAAAATATATCACGTTTGCTGCAATTGGCAAGGAGCTACTTGCTCCATCTAATGAATGCATTTTCCGAGGAATTTGGGCTTGTATAAAACATTCCAAAGCTATTCGTGAATGATTCGCTAATAGTTTGGATATTAAGGTTCTATCGATCTTACATGCGACCGCTATGAAATTTTGCTATTCCAACAACCGACAAGGGACGAGCTGGTTGCTACGAAAATCACAACAGCCGATTCTGACCAGCCTCCGGGATACAAAACGTTTATAATAAAAGATCTTTATTCAAAGAATGTAAGAGCATGGCGGCATGCAAGACCACCCACATCGATCATTTTGGATGGTGAATTTGGCTCTGGAGGGCCTATTGGAGGTAAGGAACTCTGAGCATATTAAGTGTTGCTTTTTCTAGTTTAATACTGCGTAGTGGCTAATATTGGAATGGGTACTCCTCAAGACAACGACCCGAGAACTTTGACCAGCAGAAAATTCGAGTTTGTAAACAAGGATACAATTAATCTCTTACCGCTAGAAGGAGAAGATAAAGTTTGGAAGTACAGACGAATTCCGTCGTTGTACAATAAAGAGTTGGGCTTTATGGTTTAAACTATCTGCGGTGTGTTTACATGTTGACCAATACGGCGTATTTTAAGGAATCTTTTTTTTCGGATGATAGGGCGGACGAGATGTATAGTGTGAATGATGGCTTCTCATACAATGATAGTTTGTTTGCGGTTACTCACACTCGATCACTACTCGATTTCCACGGTTGGCCCATAGCAACTCAGTCAGTATGCGTGTCAACCCCAGAATATTGAACAGGAACAGGAGAGTCAGCTGCCGACACAGTCACAAGCTCTCCAAGAGGTCGATAGATTATCTTTGCGTCTTTCGCGTCTTTCGCGTCTTCCTCCTCTGGATTAACCGACCAAGCTTCAATAGGCCCTTCAAGGAATTTGTGTTCCTGAAACGGACCGTACCATCCTTCCTCCGACCCGGAGAGAACATTGTGACCACGTTGAAGGTTTAATGTGGCCACTGGCACGTACACTATTCGAACACAATAGAATAATTTTGTCAGCGCAGGCCCTCACCCCGAATGATGATAAATACTCACGAGCACGTTCTGTTATTGACCTATTTTCGGCTTCCAGAAATATTCGCTCGAGCTTGAGCCGAACAATAGCCGATATCCTCTTAATTGCATACCCAAAACACATCCTCAAAACTGGCATATCAGAAATTGAAATTTTTATCGACTCTGCCGCAAAGTCGGATGCCCGATTACTGGATAAGAAATCCAACCGTAGATACTCCAGTTGCGGAGGAAAGGTATTCGTAATGTAACATTTACCCTCCTCTTTTAACGTATCGAACCTGCGTACCATCTCGGAGTTGAAATACAAATGTACCCGTCTGAGGACAGTATAGTCGCAAAATGACGGTAATTGAAGCTTCTCATTCAAAGACCAACAGCGAAACGTCAGCGATTCTAACGTTTCCTTGATGTTGTTGCTGCATATAATATCGAGCAACCAACATTCATCTCTGGAAACAAAAGCGGGTATCGGAAATAATTTGATGTCCAGTGTTCGCAGTCCCTTGATTTTTTTCAGCAATAAAACCAATGAGTCTGCTGGTGACGGTCGTTCATCGACCCACATTCTGAGATCTTCGACGAGCCATCCATTTTCGTCATCTGGAGGTACCTCATCCGTACCTGGTAAATTGTAGTCGATGGGATGCTCATACCCGACAATATTGCAATCAAGAGGCTCGTATCCGGGATAGTACATATCCAAGATTGCGGAATTTCCGAGAACACCCGTGGCCACCTCGCTATAATCGTTAAAATCTTTCCAGTCCTCCTCGATTGATCTTTCCGAGGTATCATCCGGTGGATCGGAAGCTTCACTCTCGTCGCTAATACTATCATATTCAACAGTAATCGGTGGTGGATGGAGTTTCGAGTGACCGCCCGTGCTGCCAAATCTATAGTCGATACCCAATTCCGGTACCCCTAACCGGAGGAATCTCTCGAGTAGATGATAATTCGCCGACTCAAAGTTGACTAATCTCGCCATACCCAATCGGTCCAATTTAAACGGCGGATCAAAATGATGCATCGTAGTGAGGAGGAATCTCGAGCTTAGAGCAGTGATGGAACACGCCAGCTCTAGCTCTCTTATATTCCGAAGCTGGTAGAACAGGATGGTCGCCAATGTGGCAAGGCCGTATTCTTCCATCTGCTCAGCTATAAACCCGAATACCTCGTTCCCATCTCCACTTCCGGCCCGCTCCTCTAATAGCGACTTAATAATTGGCATACTCTCTTCAATTTCCTCTTCGTAGTCATCTTCCAGGTAGAATACATTTTCGCTCAATAGTCTGAATGTTGCGGCGCGGGTATATTCCACCAACGGCTCTGTGAGGGAGTATACTACCAAGTTTAGGAGTAAATCAGGGTATTGGTTCCCCTCGTCAAATAGGATATGACGATTAACAAGCGGGTATATTATATTTCGTAGTCGGCGACACGTTTGGGATAATGAGTTGAGGTAACTCTGGCGTTCTACGGGTTTAGTTATGGTAAGGTGAATGGCAATGTTGAGTAGGATCTCGTCCGGAAGGTCGGTGAGGGGACTTCGTTCGCTGCTTTCCATTTTAACTTGGTGTGAGGGGTAGAGACAATATAAAGAATGTAAGTAGGTGGGCCGAAAAGTTCGAGGAATGATAGTTAAATCAGACCGGGTTAACAATTAGCTTTTAAGCAAGCATTTACTCAAGTCGATCAATCGCTATTATTTTCGTTCGAGAGGAATGCACCGATTATCAAACCGATTATCTTAGATACGGTGCATAAGGTCGTGTTCGGGGATATGAGACACATGCCCCAACCGCGCTCCAAGTAACCCTTTATATACTCGCGAAGGAGGCGGCGAAGGTGAGTCGCGACATCCCGGCCCGCGGTTTCGCATGCATGCATTGGAATTAGTTTGAAGACTCACGAGGTCACGCCTTGCTATTCGCCTTGGCTTGAATTTACTCGAGCTAATTAGTTTGAGAATTAGTCCGAGCCCGAGACTTGTGGTATTTTCACTGACAACGCAGATTGTTATGCAAAACCAATGATTGATTTGGATTTAGACATTCTGTCATCGGGGCCCTCGTTTAAAAAAACAATCAAACTATGAATACAGTGCGAAAGGAAACTTTATCTGTCTTGAATGAGACTAGTCGAAAGCCCCCAAAGTACCTGTCAAGTACATAGTAGAAAAACGTGGAGCACCGCCTGATATCTTCTGTCTTTCAAAGCTTCAACTTTCCGCGCCTACCCGTCTGGTAAATTAGCCTCCAATTTCGATATAACCAAGGGCGTCAGAGGTGGCAGAGATGGTGGTGTGTAGATGGGAGGATCGATTAGAACCGTCTTGGCAGCTAGAAAATCTTTCACTTCCTCAAACGCCACCTCCCCTTCCACCGGCCCATACCGCCTGACTCGGTATACCAAAAGCGTGTAATTATTCCACGTTTCCAACCCCTTTGAAGATCTCGACATGAGACCATCGCTCCAAAAATCAATATAACCAAGCTCATACAGCCCACCTCTGAAGGCATGCAGCTCCCTCTCCAACACCTTCTCATCCACTTCATGGAATTTTGTCTCTACGGGAAAGGGTAACATGGCAACCTTTAAATGCTTGAATCCTGCTAGATCCGCGAAAAATTGCTCTATTGTGACTGGGTAACGCATGTTAGAGATTGGTTCACAGACCACTGAACTACTCGTATCCATTCTCAAGTACTTTACGTTTGGGAATTGTGGGTAGAGTTGGGAGTAGAGGGACACGTTGGACTTGCGACTCCAGACTTTTATGCGTAAGCTTTCTACAGCCGGAAAGAGAATTGGAGAGTCGCCTCTGTGGATATGATTGACATCTAGGTGAAGATGCTTTAATGTTTTTTGAGCGGGTTGATAAAAGAGTCGCGTGATTCCGGTGGGGGACTGAGTTTCGCGTGCCGCCTGAAGGGCGATAGAGTCTACTCTCAAATCAACACGATTGAGCTTGGGGGCACATTTCATATCCGTGTGTATCCGCCCATTTGCCATAACGGTGCCGCACCTGAGAAATGCCTTGGTTTCTTCTGAAAAGCCTTGTTGGTCGAGATCCGGAACTTTTTTGTAGATGTATCCCTGGGTCTTAGAAAAATCTACCTTTTCAGTGATTTTGATAGCGATGAATTCTAGTTGCTGAAAACACGGGTGCAAGGAAATTATGTTCCACATAGCTTGAAGAACTATAATTTTATAGTATGGGTGGTGAAATTGGATATAAAAGCCCAACTCGGTAACGTTAGGGAACAGTCCGAGGGTTTGGCTGTATATGCGCGCAAGTTCGATAGCCTCGACATCGGAGTGTTTTTCAAAATGAGCAAATCCTACCTGTCTACATTACTAATTAGGCTGAGTCATTCTTATACAGTTATCTTATATACTTAAGTGTGTACATATGTGGTGTCTTACCGAACAGCAGATCTTAAATGGCAGAGACTTCCTCCAGCTTGAAAGGCAGCAAGGATATTCTCTGTGAACCGAATACGCCGAAAAAGGAGCGGGAGGAGGTTGAAACGGTGTTCTTTCGAGCAGGAGGAAAGAGATTTTTTATCCGATAATTCCAAGAAATCGTAGATCGTGAGCCATATTTCAGGTGGAAATTGTACCTCTGGAGCTACAGAGCTCAAGCCGGAACGATCCCGAGGCATGATGAAGATTGTAGAATTCGGGATCCTACTGACAAGGGATATCCGAATATTTGGCGAGATTACATAGAGCAGGACAAATTTGAACGATCGTTCTACGAATTAATTGTAAATGAAAAGAGTGTACAGACTGTCACATAGCCAAGGGGTTCTTATCGGGTGGGTGCGCAGCTGCGCAGAAGAGGCACAGCTGTCGCAAAGTGCAAATGTGTTGGTCCAACGTCGCGTGTCTCTTCAACTGCACCTCTCGTCTCATCCATCCATCAATCCATCTTCATCACCACCTTCAACAGCTTCAACAGCTTCACCAACCATGGCCGAAGACCAGCTCTACACCTCGGCCACCCAGTGCACAACCTGGTCCTTCGGCCCTTCCACCCTCTCTACTATCCGCCAAAATACAAACGCAGCTGGCACTCGCTCCATCCGGCGCGGCTGGAAACGTGCCCGCGTCGAGGCATCCTCAGCCAACACCCCAGCAGCGACCACCCCGATCCCATCCCACACCCCGACTCCAACCCCGACCCCGCTATCCTCCTCCACCGCTGCCACCCTCGACCCAGCGTCCATACCGGACCCGGAATCCCTCACCCCATCCGAAGAACTCACGCTGGTACACTACTACATTCTCCGTCTGATAGACATGTCCGACATCTTCTCCTTCCCATCAAACGTCAAATCCACCGCCTGCGTCTTCCTCTCGCGTTTCCACCTCCACCATTCAGTCCAATCATATCACCCCAAACACCTAATCCCCACCATCTTATTCCTGGCGACAAAGACGGAGAACCACTATATCCCACTCTCTGAATTCTGCAAACGGATACCGAAACTCACGTCGGAAGCTGTATTGAAGCATGAATTCACCGTTGCAGGTGGGGTTAGATGGGATTTCGATATACGGCATCCGTTGAGAGCTGCAGAGGGAGGTATAATGGAGCTTCTTACGGTTTTGGGGGGTGGGATGAATGGTAGCAGTAATAGTAACGACCCCGGGTTGATAGCATTGAAGGAACGGCTGGCTCCGAATCCGATACGAAGGGTGCAGGATGCTCACGGCAAGATGAAGGGGTATCTTACAAAGGAAGCGTTGGTATCCGATGTGTATTATCAATACACTCCACCGCAGATATTCTTGGCGGCGTTATGGTTGGCAGATAAGGATGTGGCGGAGGGGTATATCGAGTGGAGGTTCGGAGAGAACTCAACAATGGGAAGGGCGGCTAAGAAGCGGAAAAAGGATAAGAAAAATAAGAGCGGTGACGATGAGGTGACGACGACAGCTGACGAGGCTGCGAAGAGGGGACCGGCTTTGGCGCCCAAGCTTTTGGTGCTGGTAGCTCAGTGTGCGGAAATGATGGTTAGCGCGAGGGAATATGAAAAGATACCAGTGGACGAGCTCAAACGGATTGATAAAAAGTTACATCGGTGTCAAAATCCACAGAAGTTTCTCGGTGCTGGGTTGACACTCGGCGCTGGCGACAATGGGACCAAACGAGCCCCCGACGACGCAGCGGGAGAACCGAAGGATAAAGAAGAATCGAAGAAGAAGCGGAAAGCTGAAGAAGACCCGTTCGGTGGCTCTCTACCCGGTAGAGATTAACCTCGCACACAACGACACCCAACCATAATACAATCGTGGATAACATCATCGAAGACATTCAGCGCTTGCTTATCGGCTGGCCACACATAAACGATCAAGTATTCCTCGGGATTTCGGATGAATGTCAAGTAAAAGCAGTATCATGGGATCTTCAGAATTTTATTCCACAAGATATAACAGCGGGTGAATGCCATTTTCTCATGCAAGATAGATACTCAAGCTATACTCCAACATGGGAATGGAACATGTTGGGAGCCTCCTTAACTGGCCATTTCTATCAATCCTATACTGAAGAAGAAATTCATTCGAATCCCGAGTTGAGTAGCTCGTGGGCGCTACTTGTATTAACCACCGAACCCCTTGACACATACATTACGCTGGCGCTCCTAAGTTCACATTATAACTGTATATAGATATTAAATTTAGCGTAGAATGCAATCTTGGTAAATCATTCGCGTTCCTATGCGGACGTAGTAATACATTCAATTCTATATGTAATATATAACCATAAGCAAACTATATTCCCAAACCCCCCAACTGCCAGTGCCAAATTTATTCAATATAATACAAAGCCAACCTAACCTAAAATATAAATTTTAAAACCGCTTCAACCTCTTCGTCCGATCTACCTCTTCTTCTTCCTCCTCCTCGTCCTGCTCGGTACTATATATCGTAACCGGCTGCGTCTCCTTCCACGCCCCTGTAAACATGGGATCATTCTTCGCTTTATCGGCATACCTCAACAACGCCTCTCTCGGATCTTCATCGCGCATGCCGCTCAACGCTACATTCCGCTTGATATGCTCCTCATCCGGCGCTGATTTCCCAAATGGCGTGGTGTGAGGTTTGAACGGCTTGTACGATTTCGCTAGCTGACTGGCCTGTGCGAGAGATTTCGTCTTTGAGGGTAACACAGCATTAGGGAGATAAATTGCGTCCGCGTTCATCCCTGTTGCGATATCAGTTGTGAGTGATGGGTCGTCGTCGAAATGGCGCTTTTTGAGGGCGTTGCTGAGGACGGTTATGGCGCCGCGGGTGGAGGTTTTTGGTGAGTAGAGTATTTTTACGGTGGCGTCGTTTGAGGTTGTAAAGATTTGGTTGAGGCGGGGGTGCCATGTTGTGGCTATGACGGGGATGGACGGGGTTATGGGGAGAGTGTGATCTGAACGGAGGGTTGCGGGGGAGAGGATGTGGAGGGATCCGGTGGAGTCGGATGTTAGGACGCTTGAGGAGTCTGGTGAGAAAGATATCGTGGTGTTTTGGGAGTTCGTGGGAAGGTCGTTTCTAATCATTATCGGTTTCTTGAACTTGCGTGTATCCCACGCTGTAAGATATAATATTAGCCAATTGCAAAAGATTGCAAGCGAGATGGAGGGGAATACTCACATTTTACAGTCCCATCCATGCTTCTGCTGACCATAAGATTACCATCTTTCGAGAAGGCAACGCTGCATACGCCGGTTTCCTTCTCGTGTGCCTCTTCAACGGTAGCCATCGGCCGACTGAACGGACCACCATCACCACCCCACAACGTCAAGCTCCCGTCCTGCGACCCAGCCGCCAGTAACTTCTTGCCGCCTTGCGTGGGGTCATCCCATTTGACACACATAACTCTAGTCCTCCCACCCTTCGATGTCCTTGACTTAACAACGATAACCTCTTTCTGCTGCCTCTTCTGGTTCACATCCCATATCCTGATGGTGGAATCGGAACTACAAGTTACCAACAGATTCTTATCCGTTGGATGCCACGTTCCGCTTAGTATCTCCGATACATGCCCCTTCGTGTTGTTCATGTCCCGAAGATACTGATCACCCTTAACGAATTCAACAACCTCATACCCATCCCTATCAAAGACCTTCGCCTGAGCGCAGGAGGGTATGACGAGGATGTTTTCGCCATTATTTGAGAATTCGGCTTTGTGTACCAGATGACCATCGCGAGGTTCTACGGTTTTGAAGGAGTGTAAATGGTTGGATGCCATACCCGTGAAGTCGTAGAGTTTAATGTTGGAATCATGGGAAGCGGTGACCATGCGCATGCCAGAGGGGTCTAGGGAGACCGACGTGACGGCTTTCTCGTGGTCCTTGATAACCAGTTCGTGGGAGGTTGGGAATTCATCTTCGTCGTCATCGTCCGAGTCGCTATCATCGTCTGAATCATTCGAATCTTGGTCCGAGTCATCTACACCTGCAGGACCAGCAGAATCTATCCTTGGAGGCGAGGTAGATGTGACGGGCGGTGGTGGGGCGGAGGATGATATATCGGCGCGCTTTAGCTTGTCGTGCTGGATAGCGGATTTGGCGACAGCTTGCTTTCCGAAGGATTTAGGCAAGAATGCGGCCATCGGATCGTCCGGGTCGACAAAAGGGGACTCAACGACGAGATCCTCATCTTCGACAGGGCCAACGCCTTTTCGTTTTAGTTTCCCGCTCATGATTGTGGTCTGTGTGGTTGTTGGTGATGGAAAGATGCCGTTGATGTTGGAGCCGCATGTCGCGACTCACCCCAGCTGCCCGGTCTTGGCGTTCGTCAAAATGCAACAAAAAAAAAGTAAAAAAGAAGTTTGCGGTTTGTGTGGATCGAACACACGACCTTATGATTGATTGAATGAAGTTTGCTTCAGTCTGTTCAGGTTTGTTAGCAATGTTGTGCTTCTTGGTTTGGATGATGAGGCAAACTGACCATACGCTCTCCCAACTGAGCTAAACCCGCTTGTTGTATTCAATTGATATTTTAAAGACTATATGATGTGTCTTTGATGGAAATCATAAGCGATGCTTCCAACCTTTCCAAGAGGCTCAACAACTACCTTGTCGTAAATGGTAAGAATAGCTTACAAGGGCCTTCGATTGGATAATTTTATTCCATAAGAGGTTAGCTGGCTCTTATAACACTTAATTACACACTTGATCAATTGAACCCTTCAAGAATTATAGCACGTTATTAGCGCGAACTTGGAACTCGGTTGTATTACTCATTTGGAGACTTAGGGAGCTTTCTGACAATACAAAACTGCAAACTAAACTTTAATCTCAATCAAATCGTATTATAGTAAATGCAAAATCATGCACGATCGGTTGTCTAACCTTGGCACTTGATTTCTATATGCAGGTGTAGCTTGGCAGCTATTTCAGCTCTGAAAATTGGATTCGAGGCTACTCTGAATCGCAAAGTTGAACCACACTTCTTCGCGTCCAGCCTTTCTCTCCCCATGATCTCCAATACGAATTCCGTCTTTTTTTAAAAATGCAGACCAACTAACACTATCAAGCTCGTCGAGCCGAGCATCAACAGTGATATTTTAGAAATCTCCTTCGATGCACAGCTAGTACTGGTGGGAGACAGAGCTGAAGTGGTAGAAGATCCAGCACCTCCGATTCCGTCGCCTCCCGTAACTTGTGTCGCATTAGAAGGAATTATAGACTGTGAAACCCCAGAAATACTCGACATATTGCTGAATACCATCGAAGTTGGGGTAATTGTTGCTTGAGGCGAAACTGTCCCGGTACTTGTATTCCCAGCTATAAAACTTGTCTGGGAAACGAAAATTTCAGAGAGAGACGTAGACTGAATTTTGGTTCCCTCGCCTGTGGGATTGTTCCTCCCATCGCCGGACGAAATTGGGGTCGCTGTGTTTATATGAGACACGCAGTCGTAGAGACCGCAGTCGTATCCACTAACGCAGCAGCCGTAACCAAGGGAAGCCGGGCAGAGGTAGGAAAGATATGAGCAATATCTGGTGCTTCCATCCGCGCCAATGTAAGTATTAGCAGCATAATTGGCACTAGTTGCGGTGTAATCGGGAGCCGTCGTGATGGTAGATTGCAAAAGACTCGCTTGCCTTGCGGCGATATTTCCTGGGTTCATGACACCGGTTAGTGTTATAAGATAATGAAAGAAAATCAAATCCCTCTTAATTTCGTTTTACAATTGGTCGGTAAGTTCATATATGAGAAGATGGGGAAATAAATATTTATAATTTTCCAGAAGCAATCGAAGCGGAAATGCACTTGGGAGAATAACTTCGTCTATTTAACTTGGAAATGAGGTACGGCAAACTTCGAAGCCTTCCAACATCTTGGCCTCCGGCTCAGCCGCAAATGGGGAACCTGAGCAGCCTTGCAACAGCTATTTCTCTTGTCAGAGCCTCGCTATTTGTCTGGGTAAACCCTCCAAGGTAGTTCATCAGAATAGAAGAGTTATTGGAGAGATTTTATCCATATAAGCGGGCACAATGACAGAAATAACACATGGTAGTCGAAAGAAACAAATAAAAGATAGACCACGATTTGGTTTCACAGCATCGCTATCCAACATGAGGGAAATAACCCAACAGATACATCATGTATTCTATTAAAAAAGACTAAAATTACTATCTTAATCTTTAATATATTTAGTAATATAGTATTTATAGCTTCTCATTTTTATAAGTTATAGGTAGAATAATGTAGAATGAAGATGGCAGATCCGGATCCGACTAGCGAGACGAAGATTCTCCGAGGCGATCTATTAGCCTACGGCTTTATTGGAAGGTTTCTAGACATTGTAGTGTTAGTCCACTAAAATAAAATATTTACTCTCAATAGCTAGAAAAGAATGTTAAGTGTACCATACGATAATCTTAGGCGGGATATATTCGCTGGTTCGGTTGGGCTCTGCTTGGTGGACATGGCTACGCTTATCCGATTCTAGAAATACCACACGGTAACGCGTTGCAGGGTGCAAGACACGAACTTTTAAAAGTGAACTAGTTCCGGATCTATGTTTCACCTTAATCGGAAGGAAGACATTAATGGATCTACGGGAAATGGTCTTTACAAATATATTCCAATTAGTTTATCACTATAAAATCTGGTACTTGGTATTTTTACCACATCCTGTGATTTTAATTCTTACCAGATTTGGTTAGAAAATATCATAATAACACTAATTAGTCTTCCTTTCAGTCTTGGGTATTGCCGTTAGGTCTTTGGCTTCCTCTAAAGAGCATTAAAACAAACACCAAAAAAAGTCCTTGGTTATGATTATAAATTATGGTGATGTGCTGCCTCTTTGCTACCGCATTATTTATTGAACCTCCACGAAGGTAGATCTGGGAGAATATACAGGACTACTATGGACAAACAGTGCTATCACAAACAAGCTGATAGGAATATAACGAAGCAGCGTATATACATCGTCCATCAAGTGGAATTGTGTCTGCTGGATCTCCAGTACAATCCCCAGAGTAGAAAAGACCGAGGTGGCAATGAGACGCAAGACAGCTCGCTGGCGTGAGAGCGGTACTGACTGAAACGCCATAGGCTTCCCAGATGTGAACGCATTCTCCGTTCGCTACATTGTATGTACTGAAGGGTGTTAACCCACAGTCAACGTCTGGGTAGTTGGTTGCAGAGAGCAGAGGAATGGTAGTTGTTGAGGTGACGGTAACTGTCGTCACAGGAGTTGGTGCGGTAAATGTTCCACCGACGGCAACACCTACGCAAGAGCATGCGCTAGAGTAACGTGCGAGTCCGGAACATGCTGAGGCGTAAGCTGGAATGCTAGCAGCGGCTGTAATACGGCGGTTGAGGTCACGGCGTTGGCGAGCAGGTTGTATAGTATCGGTAGCTTTTGTTACCGTGTGTGCAACCGTGACAGTAACAGTGCTTGCAAAATAAACTGTTTAGATTCCAGGAACAGATAAATTCGATGTGATTAGGATACATACCTTGGTGGGGGAGTGATTGTAGCTACAGCAAAGTACGAAGCACAATCGGCGACACCGCTTCTAGTTTTGACGGCGGAGGCAATGATAGCTAAGTGATACAAAGTTAGTATTTAACGGCTGAGAGATTATTCTTTTGAGAGTAGCCAGGTAATCAATGATTGGGGTTATGGTGTGATGTGGATGCTCTATTTTCACTGGCTAGCAATGAACATGTTAACGAGCAGAAACGCCCCCTTCTCATGTTTGCTAGTATGCTTGAATTTCATATGATCTTATATAGTTGCATAACCCACATATGAATATATAAATGATTTTGTCTGACCCGGCCTCGCCTTGCTACATTGATGAAAAATTGGACTTACCTCGAAGGCAATTATCATGAGCGCAATCTGCTAGTACTCCTGTCACCGCCAAAGCGGCATAGATGAAAGGAATAGCAATTGCGATACGCATTGCACTAGCCAATTTAAAATTCTATTGTATGTAATGGATATTTCGAAAGAAATGACTCTGAAGAGAGAATAATAAAACTTTTGCTTGCCGACTCTAATGTCTGAACTACACCCTCCGAGCTAGAGGGTATTGTCAACTTTTTATGCTCCGTATACAGAAAGCAAATTTTAAAAGCAGTTGAGAAACCATTCGTTTGAGAGCTGAGAATAAATGACCCAAACAACAATAAGAGGCGTCTTATATGCCTCATCTGCAGGGTCATTTACCTGAAGTATCACCTCTCCACAGTGAGGAAAACGGCGGCTTAGCTTCACTTTCTACTCCGAGTGCGATCCCACATAGCCTATCACAAAATTTTAGGCATTTTAATCTACGCGATTCAAAATGTGGGTCTAGTGAATTCTATTGTCACACAAGCCTAGCTCTATGCAATCTTCTCGGTAGATTTTTCTCTCATAGTATCAGAAAGAAAAACAAAACATGTCTCACACCAGTATGGCTTCAGTAATTTCAATAGCATATAATGGGTATTGACATTGATAGAAAATGCATCGAAGCATCAGTCGACAGACTCAAGTTTGAATGGGCCGTGTGATGCCGTATCCGGCCTGTCAAAGCAGAACATCGACACTTGGCTTTTCTCACGATCCATCGAAGAGTGTGAATTAGGACACGTCGTACAGCTCAATCGGAAGTTAGTACGTCTTGTTGCAGTACACATTTTAGAACCACTGGGTCTGATTGCTTTGTGGAACGCAGAACCTTGCATCGATCGCAGTCGCTTCTGTTTCCGCGACCCCTAAGCTTCTCGCTAGGCTATTCGTCCTAAAGGAGTTACGTTTCAGTAGGTGGTGTGGCCCCATCCATGAACATCCAACTCTTGCATCCAGATCAGAGCACAGAGAGGCTCGCAAGAGCTCTACGAGTATTGGCGACAAAGCTTGTAAACTTAACCGCACTCGGAAGTTCCACCGAACTGCGACACCAGATTATAGTTGATAAAACTAAGTCCGGGAGCTTGAGTGGTCGAAGAATATCAAACTGAAATCAATACATCCCAGCCACCAGAATATTTGTTTTATTACATGAAATATCAGCCGCTGGTGGGATATGCGGCATATGCAGGTTAAGAGCATGATCACCAAAACTCATCACACTGCTAGCGACTTGGCGCGCATGGGACTGAAGCAAGACAAAAATAAGAAATAAATTTAAACGGCGTGACAGTACAAAAATATTATAATATTCAAAAAACTTTATAGTTTTATATCACCCATAAGAGATACCCTAAAAAAATGTGGTGGAGCATTTCAACAATCTCAAATTTTTCACAGTTAAGGATTGCCTGCTACGCTTGTCCACATACATACTTGCCAAATATCTTGGGGTAAGGAAAAACTCATAACCTAAATAAACCCTAGCCGTGGAATAATATACAGCTGTAGTTGCACATTTTTTGTGCAACCATAGACGCTACGATCGTCGCCGCTAGGTTTCAATTTTTGGGCTCAAGCTCTATAAATTTGATAACTATATATCAAAGCTTATGCATGTAGGCATCAATTGATTGGAGAACAAACTTTTTAACGGATTAAAGCTTAATTTAACGGCTGCCGGAGATAAAAATTAAACAGCTTGTCATAGTCGCAATCGCATTTCTGAGCCCCGCACCTGAACAGCACATCCTAACGCCAAGCTATAACGGCAAATGCCGCGCCCCAAACCTGGAAATGGAGTGAAAGGATGCCAAAACAAGGTCAAGAGAAGAAGCGACTAAGCTCCAACAACCACGCTAAAGACCTATCTTCGAGTAAGAACGTGTCTCAGCCAGCTACGAATGAAAACTCGTGAGAGATAACGGCCTCCAAGTAATTTATTTCTCCGACAGCCGACATAGTAACTATTCTAGTAGAAGCGTAGTGTCATTAATTCGGAAACTTGAGAACCCGAGGCAGCATTCTCTGCAAAACCTGGTCTCCTCCACAAAATAAATACTTCAGAACAACGCAGGCGCACAAGCGAAATACCTGAACAGGCACACTTCTTCAAGAAGGTGAACTGCATGCAGAGATGGTCGGCTGATGTACCGCTGGTGCATCACGATTAAATTTCTCGCATCTTTATTTTAGACTACGTTTGTAACGGAATTATGTCCAAAAACAAGAGATCATTGGAACCAAACTCAGCGACAGAAGACCTATACAAAGCTGCAATAATAGTATACGAAGTTCTCAAATCTAGTTTTGACTCTCCTGGCTGATCCATTTATTAGCCGATTCGCTTTGGTCGAGCTGGAAAATCAAAGCTGTAGACCATGCAGAAAGTATTCTAATTAAGCAAAAGGGTCCGCATAATCATCAAACGAAGCGTCTTCAGGGTCGTGGACTATACCACCATCTAAGCTGCTAGTATCGCCGTTAAAAATGGAAGTATCATCTTCTCCCGAGCTTGAGTCGTCATAGTACTCAGAATCACCTCCATATCCATCCTCATTATCGTCATTTTCATAATAAGATCGCCAAGTCTCCACATCGGCATCCCAAGGCACTCGATGGATACTTTGCCTTTGCATCAGCAAGTATCCCCTTCCATGGCAATGACGTAACGCCCTGTAGATATCCCTCGTTCTTGACACCTGTGGCTTGAACGCCATGAAGTGGATAAGGTAGTATATGGGTCTAGTGTCACCAAGAGTCACCCCATTCGGCTCGAAAACGATGACCTTCAGCTTCGGTGGCTCATGATACTGCGAATTCGACTCTCTCGCGAGTTCTGCCGCGTATGTTTCAACGAGTTCATGTTGGGTTTGCTTCGAAAGTCCACCCTTGAGATGATTTAACAGTCTCAAAACTGTTACTGTGTGGATTTTTGGTAGCTATTCCAAAATGCACATCGTAAATAAAAGGCCGCGAAACTTGCGTTAAGTTTAGCATTCGGAGATATGCAATTTACCTTGTACCAGTCAACAGACGGAATTGCCAGTTCTTCCAAGAGAGGCCAATTATCGGACATAAAACGAAGGGGGCTGTGATCCGGGTCGAAAAATTCCGCTCCAAACTCGCACCTCGAAGGTCCCGTCCGACCAAATTGGTGGCCCATATGGCATTCTAACCACAACCGTTTGAGAGACCGCCGATGGAAAAGGACTAGGTCGGGATCCCAATCTCCATTGTCAATATGGCAGAGTTGTAGCGTGTGTAATGGCGGTATGACTCCAAAGAGGTAACGTATGGAGTCAGATTCCTCGTCGCTAGACCGTATGCAAAGTTTCAGCTGGAGGGACCGAATGTCAGAATTATTCAGCGTTAATTCTCTAGTGAAATTGTAGGCGTTCATAACTCCTGCAACCTCTACTACTGTTAATATCGGAAGGATGGTGTCAGAGTTCGATTCTGGCGCCGAAGTTCTTTCGAAGGTCCCGGAATATCGAGATTGTATTAAATCTCTTCTCTTCCGAGCATTTTCATTTCCCCTAGGCTCGAATTTTAAGCGAAAATATCTATCCGGTGGCGTCTCTACTATGACGGACCTGATAGAATAGGAATTCTCTCTGATGAGGTACATCAAATCGAAAAAGAACTCAGATTGGTGCATTATTGCTATACGGACCTCTTCTAGCTTGGGGAGTTGGGACAATCTTCGGAGAATAGGTAAAACAACCTCTTCATGTTGGCTATGTATATTGACATCGCCGAGGTGAAGTTGAGTAAGATTATGATACGTGGAGATAATATATTCAAATGTCCGAAAGGATATGTCACTGGTGATGCTGTCAATTGTAGTGGGTAGTTAGAGAGTTGTTGCATTGGAAGTGGATCGGGTACCTGAAGGCAGGTGCACAGAGAACACCAGGTTAGAATACATACTTTATCTTCTTTAATCCCCCAGTTTCCGCTGCTAGCTTTTCTAGCATCAATCTCAGGAGCAGATCGTCTCCTGGAGACAATTTTGAAGGATTAGGTAACCTCCCTCGAAAAGTTAAGATATTATGATCCAGCGAGAGGTCGGAAATCGTGAAAGATATAATATAACTCGAGACCCTCGGTGGTGATTTTAAGATGTCCTCAACTTTTCTCGCATCGAGAAGTACCTGGCCGCATCTAGGACTCCAATATGTTTCTCCTTCGATGTCACCACGCCGACAGTTTTCATCTGGGCGTTCGGCGACAAGATGGACATATGAGGGATACTGCCTGGGAGATATGATATTCCACAGAGCTGTGCATGATCGAGCTAGCTTCCATAGGTCTCTATTTGCTAACTTTGAGAGATAACAGTGATTAGGAACTAATTTATTATACTATATTGTTGTTAATGCCGACCACTTACCTTTACTATGATCAAGTCCAGCACTTCGTTCGGTAAAAGCAGTAGTTCGACAACCATTTTGCATTAAATACTCGAACCAACGTGACTGCTAACCTATATTGGGATAAAACTAATAGATACCGGCCCCAAGTCCGTGGATTTATGTGTCCTTGTTCGCTACCCTAAGCTCAAATAGCCAAGCTGGCCGCGCGCCGTGTTCGGGCTGAACGTGCATCGATTCTTTTCTGGAACAAATATGCAAATTCGTTGATTAAAAGACGCGGCTCAAGCTCGTGTTGCAAATTCACTTCAACACACTTGACCGCAATTGCAGCAGCCTTGTTCTCTTAGGCTCTAAGGAGACATGATCGAGAGATACAGTAGTATCGATACTATTGTTGGCGGCTCTGCTATATGTACGAAAGATTTATACGAATACGAATTTTTTTCACTTACCTTTCCCTATTTAATTGTGAAAGCAAAGCCCTACTCTCTAGCCTAATAATATTCGCGATACCGTTTGTCAGCCTTGAAGCTTTATCATGGTTTAATGTAACTACTATGGTATTCACGAGCCCGTATTATATATGTGCGCGTATTCAAATGCAATTCTTTAACGTTCGCAGAATCTCGAACGAAAGTTATATCTGAAACCCAATTTCTCTGTCGTTCAGATGCATCATCCATGTTAGAATGGTCTCCCCTCCCTAGATCTAGGAAGCTGAAAAGCGCTAGTCATATCCGGTCTGTGACGTGTTTCATGATTTCTTCTGGCCTCTCTATTTTCGCGTTCGCTTCTTCGCTGGGCCCGTTCATTCGCAACTATGTCCTCCAACGAAGTTGGAACATCCGGAGCCCCAGGATCCAATCGTATCTCTTGTCCTGCCCGAGGATCTTCTTCAGCTCTTACCGCATCAGCCTCTCCTCTAGTTAGAGCTGGGATACCTCCTTTCGATTTATCCTCCTCATAGAAAATTATCCCACCAGGAGCATCCAAACCTTCACTCATCGCCATATAGGGACCAATCAAAGTTGTTGCCTTCTGAGGTTTCCTGGCCAGAATCCACCCTTTCTCATCAAACCACCACCTTTCAACGAGATTACCGCCCCGTTCCTTCCTGTTTTGCTTCTGGACCAAGGTAACCCATGTGATCGCTGTGTCGTATTTTTTCTTCCTAGTTCGGTGGTCTCTGTCGACCCGGGGCCCATTACCTCCTGGTATCTCACATTGCGGTTCTTCATCATCAATGAAACGCTCCAGGATCAGTTTGCTTATCCCTCCTACTTTCCGTTTCTTTCGATAGTACGCGACATAATCTGCTGGCATGAGATATTCGTGGTTGTGAGGCTTTGAAGAGACGAAGAGTTTCGCATTAGAGTCGAAGAGGTCCTCCGCGACATCGTACTCTCCATCATTAATCGCTGAAATTAGCCGAACTAACGTGTTGTGAGGTAAAGGCATGGTTGTATTTGCAGTTCTGGGGGTCTTATAAAAATCTAGCTATTTCGAACAATGTTAGGAAAATAAGGATGAGGTCCAGGTGTTCTAGTTGGTTGATGTAGTTGTTTGCAAGATTTAGGGTGTTTCTAAACTAGCCATAGAAGCTAACGGTCATCGGTGTGAGAAAGGGGTAAGATAAGTATTCTGAAGCTTCTTACATTATTTATGTATACTAGTATTAAATACGTTTCATGATTTCGAAAACTCCGACTTGAGATCGTAGGTCAATTTTATTCGCATTGGACCGGCGCATACATACGCATCTTGACGATGTCATCGATTTACTGGTATAATTGTTTCGAAGTTTTTTCCAGTAACAACAACCTGCCTTGTTGTAACTATAAATACAACATCACTACGTCTACTATCTAGTCTGTTTACCAAAATATTATGGCATATAAAGCCAGGACCGAGAAGAGTAACTTGTAGGAAAGTACTATCGTGAAAGTTATATCGCAAGTTTTTAGGTCAATAATATTGACATTTTAGAAGTAACCTGATCAGCTGATGAATTCATTGTATTCTAATGTGTATCTATTATTTAACGATGGGGCCGAGTATTACTCTGGCTCTCTTAGTCCATATAGTACATGAATCATGTAAGAGCTGCAATAATTGAAATGAATGCTTGTTAGTAGTGTTTCTTGGGCCTTATCTCCAGAGGCATATATCTAACTGTTCTTTGTCACAAGCATAGTCTATACCATTAAATAGCTGTAATGTTCCAGAATAGCTATACCGAGTCCACTGTGGGTCGTTGGAAGTAAGAGTTTGGCACACGAGACCAAGTCCACTTGAGAATAGTTTTCCTCGGCAGTAAGCAACCAAAGAACAAAACTAAATCCTTCGCGGTTAACATATTCAAAGCGTATGTATTCCCTAGTCTCATACCTAGAATTCCGCTAGCGACCGAGTGGAGTACTATTTCTTCTTATCTTGTGGTATTTCTAGTCTCGCTAGTTTCATCGCCATCTCTCGATCTTTCCTCATCACCCAGTTGGTTAACAGCAGGTTTCATCTCTTAATACATCTTTTAAATTCTTGAAGCCCATCCTAACGAAGGAAGAACTTGCCTCCAACATGGCAGAGACAAAAGCCACTGGCCCGGTAAGTATCAATGGCGAGATATCCGCTGCCTGACGCCAACTCTAAAACCCATATATAGGTGATTGTATTCCGGGGAGACCGTATCCCTCCCCCTGAAGCACAGTAAGTATCCTAACACAGGCCCCACTTCCAGGCAAAATTCTCACCTCACCATACCAAACCTAGCTATCAACCGTGGGAATTCCTCAAGATCCGCGAACCCATCGATATCACAATAGTGATCTATGCAACCGCAGACGGTTCCAACGAACCAAAACGCCTAGGAACCTACCCGGTCCACAAACGCATTATCTCTCCATCCCCGCTTCTCCTCCAACTCATCCAAAAGAACCCAACAACCTCCACAATCCAATTCTTCGGCGAATGTCCCTATATATTCAAACCGGTATTGGCATACATGTACCTCCACGACTTCAAGTACCTCTGCCACACCTCGTCGTACTATAATATCATCAGTAAACCCGAAAGTCTTCTAGAGCACAACAAACTTACAATCCACGATAAAGTTTTCCACCCTCGTATGACGTATTACATTGATTTGTATTATCTAGCCAAACGTCTCAAGCTTGATCAACTCTGTTCGCTTCTCGTGGAACGACTCATTGCGGTTCATGACGTTCCGACGGCCGTTTCCGCGCCGGAAAATTGTAGTCAGCATCCGAGGTATCGGTATAACCCCTTCACGCTATACAATATGCCTGATGTGGTGAAGGAGTGGTATATTCAACGTGTGTACGGGAGGAGCGTTCCAAAGATGGTTATCGGGAAGAAGGACAATCTGAGGTGGCGGGTCGTGGAGGGTATCATCTCCAAGGGGGAGATGATAGAGATGTTCGAGTATCAGTTGAAGCACCGTGAAAATTTCTTTAATGATGTTTTTGAAGGGATTAAGCATGTTTGCGCTAGGATGAGTGCTGGGTCAGTTTTGAAATTCGCGTAGCGGTAGAAGGAATTTTGTGTTGACTGTTGCATTCTTTACTAGGGAGCTCGAAAATAGCCCGCTGCGCCGTCAGTATCTCGAATTGAAGGACTGGAAGGAACGAACCAAAGAGGAAGGGAACCTCAACTCGAAGGCCAAATGGGAAGTAGCTGCGAGAATAAGCGATCAGATTGGGAGATTATCTTTCAGCGCTGAAGACCGTCAGGAAAATAAAGTAAACGCAGACTTAGAAGCCGAAGATGACGAAGAAGAGCTTTGAGCTATAATTTGAATGAATTGATTTTCGTTATAAGATATTTTTAAGATACTCCCTATGTACCCTTTGTTATTGATTCAAATTATATATCATATTTTGCATAAAACCTTCTTTTGTGAGGGTGAAATCGTTCAGCTGTGAATCATATATTCTGTTAAGTTTATTCATATTAGCATTCTACTAACAGATCAGAGTTTATAATTTACATGTGCAGTTGGTTTCTACAGTGCCATTTTAACAAAAAAGATTCATTATATTATATCCATATGACTACCTCTAGTAGATATTTGTAACATTCGGACCGATAGTATATCGATTCAGGGTCTAGCTCAAGTCCTGCTAAAGCTTTGTATTAGTTTATTTCCAACTTGAGAGCCTCTTGATCATAATAGAACCTACTTTGATCACCTTATATATCTCTCCGTCATCTTCAAAGCCATTTTCTGTTACACGATATCAGTGGCTTTGGGAATCGAGTAGCACCACTACTAAGGTAAGGAATGCGTTCGATTCTGATACTCCAACGAAATTTTGTGAGTGGATTAACAGCTGTCTGCTAAATATAACTGGGTTGGTTTGGTGGGGCCGTGACGGGCTTCTCAATTGGCCGATTAATTGTAGCCTAACGTTATAACCTCGCGTTGGCAAAGGAGAGTGCTGCGGCAAATTGTAGCACCTTGAAAGACTTTCACACCTCGACACTTTATATATTTATCGATTTTCTTCCGCTTTTAAAATAACAGCCAAGTTAAATAAAGGCAAACGATGGTGAAATAACACATATCCGAATACCTACCTTCGCGTTCCTCATCGGCGAGATGGTACTGGTCTCGTTCTTCCACACTCCGCACCGATTCCATCAATTCTTTTTGCTAACGGATATGCTGTTACGGAGTATCTTGACGACGCGGAATTTTTTGGAACAGTATAATATTCGAATCTTGTGTTATAAAACGTGTCTGTGTTCGATATTTTCGAGGACTCGTGTTGATACACCATATACGCAGCTGCTTAGAATCTATAGTATATCATAATATAATGTAAAAGAAGATATCAAGAATAATAAATGGCTGATTCAAACCTCAGCGCTTTAAATGAGGCGCAGCTGGCAAAATAAAACGTTCGTACAGCCTAGCACCTGGGAACCCCGCCGGAAGCAATGAAATCGGTGAACGTTACGAAAAGTGCATGTAGGAGCTTAACCGAGCTGAGCCCGACAGCTGCCAAATTCTAACTTGATGTGCTTTTTTCAGCCCTACCGAACGTACAAAATTTGATACCTTCAGACGTTTTATATTTTGCCGTAAGGATTTCGGAATTTCCCAACCGAGCAACGCGCGCAGCTGCAAAGTCGCAAATTGAAATTTCGCACGAGGGTTTCCTGTTTGAGATTACGCGATGATAATATTACCCATAATAATATTGTTTGCTATTCCATTTCCAACCAACTGTGTCTTCTATAGCCATCATAATAATTAATATACCAAGATACCGAACTCATATTGGTTCATATTGGTTCATATTGGTTACTATATCGCTTAAGATAAATAAAGACTGGTTAATAGTCCTAGCCTTATATAATATTATATTGTAGGCATGCTATAGTTACCTATAGTATCTAGCATCAAGCTCCGATATGCTGAAGATGTGCTTAATGAACCATCTAAGGAGGTACATGGCATTATGCGGCGAATTGGTATAAGGACATTAATTTACAGTCTACAGATAATTATAAAAAGATTTGCAATTCGCTCGAGAATAATCTAGTTTGCTCAGCATCCAGCGCAATCATATCAATATTGTCTAAATATACTGAATAGTGTCTTCCTTTCTTCCTTCCTCTCGATTTCAATAGACATATATCCGTCAATTTTAGTTTCATATTCTCGGTATCTTCATTATTTCCTTTGAAAATGAAGTTTTTTTGGAGCTTGCTCGCCGCTTGCGTGATAAATAGTGCAGTGACATCTCCCGTTCCCGCACCGGCGATGACTGACCATGTTACCAATAACTATCCCCGAGGTAAATTCAACCTGAAAACCTCTTTGACATTGATTACAGTCATCTTGAAATTTTTCACTAATATTAGGCAATCAATCTATACAGTTACAGCCCCCCTCTCTCTGAAATTCGCGCTTCAGATCCAAGGTGGAACCTGGGACGGCAACTACGTGGTGTACCACCCTTACAACCCCAACGCTATCAGAGTGTCACCGACCACCAGTAATCTTATAACATGGCGTTTTACTCCCGGGCCTGGTGGAAAAGTCGGACTTGCTCGGGATGTCGCGGGGAATGGCATGAGTGCCCAGAGAATGCTCGACGCTAAAAATAACCTGGATCTTGTCGAATTTAAATCAACGCCTGGGGCGACGTATTTGTCGTCAGCTTTTAGCGGGAATAATTTGATTATTTTGGATTCTGATCAGTATACGGTTCTGGGAAGTTGGGTATGTAGCTGGCTTGCCGAAGAGGATTCGTCTGTTCTTATTGTTGGAGGTCAAAATTATGCCTCTCAGGATCTTACTAAAGTTATCCAGGGGACGTTTGGGTATTGTGAGATGGTTACCATAGCCGCTATTCCGGTTCCAGTCTTTTGAATGAGTTTTAAAAGGCCTCGCGTGTAGACGCCACGAAGGACCAAGCTTGTGTATGTATTTTGTTTAGGATAAAATTTAAAAAAAAAAATTATAATTTTCTCCATCTCTACACTAAACTCTTATATAAACGAGGACTAGAAGATTTAGAAACAATATATGTTAAATGCCACTACAGTGGCAAGTAGTCCTCAAAGGTAGTCTTAATGAATTCATTTAATGTAAACTTATCTAACTATTGATATAGATCTCGAAGGCAGGTCAACCCCAAAATTTTAATTGACGAGTGCTTGGTAATCCCCTTGGCACTTATGCATCACAATGGGAGAACAGTACGAGATTAGAACCAGCAGCTATACACTTTTGCTTAGCTTTCCTTTGCTATACGTGAGATTTTTCAAGCTTTCAATGCTCTGCCCAAAATCGGGTACATTAACCTGGGGCAACCTTTAATCTAAAAAGCCAAGGGTAGATTAATTCATTCAGCTTACAGCAGGATAGCAAGACTTATATACCCACATAGATCCCCTCACGCACCACGATATACGTTATATGGACGCGGGATTACCGAACTTCTGGCAGACATCCCATTAATTAGACACCCAACATCAGGGCTGAGCACGCGACATCAAGCCCATGAAATGTGCTGTTTGATGGCTGTTGGTTCTGAGAGCCACTCCCCCATCTTAATGGCAGTTAATAATATTAGCCAGTGCCTTCTTTTTAATCTCATTTAATATTGCTAAGTCGTTGTGAATGATGCATTCTATTAAGTTTAGTTATTGCCATTCTGCTAACTTTTAAGTTAGGTGTAAATCTAGTATAAGAGTGAAAAGCCTAAGAAGTGTGAAGCAAAGCAAAAGCAAAACAATAGATGAAACAGACCAAATCTTCAAGTGCGCGCTGACATGAACTCCGAAACGACCGTTGAATTTAAAACAAACAACTGACCGACTTGGGCAAAAGATACTGTGATTTTGAGCAAAGTAGCTGATAGTCCCATAATTCCGCCATTATATTGTAAACACGATATCTTCCAAATCTAGGAGCAAACATCGTGTTTATCTAGGAAAGGAATACGAATGTTTAATCCCATGAGGGTCTTCCTCCTCCTGCTGCTCCCTCATATATTGTTGCAAATGCTGTTGCATCCCAATTCCCAAAAATTTACTTAAACTTCCTCTACCCTTCTTGCCACCAAGTAAACTCATTCTCTCATCTGGTGCCACCATGCTATCATCATCGACTTGATAATCTCCTTCTTCTGAGGAGATACTGTAGCTATCCAACCAGGCGTTGCCTTGAATACCGGTTTCGATAGTGTTCTTTCCAGGTTCACCGTGCTGATAATCCCGAATAGCGAAGAGTATGGCAGTAGCGATGAGGATGAGTTGCATGCTACCGACGAGAACGTAGACGATCCAAGCTGACCAGCCTTCAAAACCGACACGAGCAATCATTGAGACGGCAAAAATCCAAGTAGACTATTCCCAATGCTCAAATTAGCCTTTAAGTCTCTCTTATTTCAAAATTGGGTGAATGCGAACTTACAGGTGTCGACAACGCCAGCATAGCAACACTCAAACTACCCAAATGACCAAGGTGCCATGTTGTGAATACCTGGGGCAGCCATTGCGTACATGCCAACCCGGCAACAAGAACTCCCAAGAAATCAGCCCAGTTTTGAGCGTACCATGGAAATCGGTGGAGGATGATAGCGGAGACGAGCATGATGAGTAGAGCCCAGGCAAACACGAATATGAGAACATACCATGCCTTATTGGCACGACGGTATGTTCGAAATTCGCTCGACATGGAAGGACGACGGCCGGTTCGTTCAGCCTCAGCTTCCTCGCGAGCGTAATAAACGTATAAGAACATTCTATATTCCAAAGCATCGATTAGTCTCAGTTATCGCTCTCCGATTTTCCAATTTTGACATCATTATAGGAACTTGGTACTCACACTCCCCAAAACAGGGCTACTCCGTTGATAACCTGTACCATTCCCAACAACCCAGCAATACACGGATATGTGCTATTTGTTCTGCAACATCCCATGTCGACTTGACTGCTAGGCAGAACGAGGATATTTGCGACAGCGCATACGCCGGAGAATGCGCCGAGGAGGATGTATAGCGTCGAAAGACCTTCGGCGGACTGTCTGCGGATTATGCGGGCATATTGAGGAATGTATGAAGCGATAGTCCAGAATATTAAACCACTGAATGTAAGATGCGCATTTCATTAGTACTGCTCCGTTCGCTACAGTTTTTTAATACCAGTATTTTGCTTACCATGAAATGATGAAGTTGGTGGTAGATGGACTCTTTAATTCGTCACATCTCGAGGCATTACTTGCAGCATCGAAGCTAGTAATGGCAACGGTCTGGCCAGAACACGATGGGAAAAAGGCATTCGGAAACGAAGATGGTAGGAACATCATCTTGACAAATTGTGATATCTAAGAATGAGGTTTCACCGGAGAGATGTAAAGCGAGGCAGAGGTGATGCCTGACGAGTTAACGGAAATGTGTTGCTGGTGGCAACAATGATATCGATGAGGTCAGGATTTTGGAATCCTGGCGAGGGAAACGAATAGGCGAGCGAACAAACTAATGAGCCCAACCTAAAGATACCGAATCGAAGAGCAAAAAATTGATAAAGAGGAAAGAAAAGAGCCAAAGAGATCCAATGTAAGAGAGAGATATGCGGTCCGTTAAATATTTATGTTTCAGGGCGCATTCCGTAGCTGGTTGGGTGGTTTGATTGAAAAATATATATTAAATGTCTTTCGTCCAAAAAAGTCGGGGCCAACCGATGGGCTGCATGCAACAACACCACAGGAATATCGTATCCAGAGCTCAGTGAACTTCGCAGATGGAGGGTGCGAAATATATACTGAAAAGTAGGGAAAATAAAAAGAAACTTCAAAAGGGTCCTATAAAATTGTCTTTATAGCTAGAAGCTTGCGACCGCTGATCCCTTCATCGAGGCAATGGAGCTTTGTAATGCGAAAATGCAGGCTGGAGCCTGGGTTCCCGTTCCCTTCGGATATCTGAGAAACAAACCCTTTATATAAACCATTCGAAACAGATACAAAGGGATATCAAAGAAAATAGCTAAAGATACAAGTATTAGAGACATTTGATGGAAGATTATACGCTAGTACTAGTACAAGAAACCTCGCTAGCATGATCGGAGTTGATAGCCAACCCATCCTTTGATAAGTGCCACCGCAATAACATCATGTAAGAGCCATTACGAACAATTTGCCGTGCGAAATCCTGATATCGATCGATGCTCCTTGATAAATTAGGCGAATGTTTGTTATTGCCTCAAGCTAGCATCGCACTAAGGAGACGCATCTCATCAGCATCCCTGTAGCGCATCATTGAAATTTCGATATCGCACTATTGAAAACAGCAAGTGACAAAGACTTTTCTTTTTCTTGGTGTTTTTTCCTACACGCTGACAAAACTTGAAAAATGACGACAGCAATAGGGAATATTTTGGTTCGAAGACTTAACTTGGTACCGACCCACCAAGGTTGTGCCGATGGGCGAGCAACGTGCAGGGAACTAGGCTGTATGCGGACGCATGCACGGTTTGCTTCTTAAGCGATTGGGTATCTCTTGTCGAAAATTTTCATGGGCGTCTGCGAGAGACACTCCTTCTCGATGGTGGCACCGAAAACTTCCGTGGAAATAAATTACGCCTCCAACTATTTTTGTCAGTATTATCATGATATCAAAAGTGTAAAGAGAAAAAACTTTTTTGGCACGATAAATTTCTTGGGGGTTGTATACACTATCACCGCGATGTTCAGATATTCGCCACCTTGTGCTCAAGCACATGCCCAGGTTGCACAAATAAGGAACTCCAAAGTACCCAATGTCTGTTACTGCCAGATTCACAGGAATACTTGTGGCAGAGATGCAGAACCAGCCTCGACGTATGAGGAACTCGGATCGACACTCTTGACAGGGAGACGCCCACGAGAAGCAATGGAATACATGCAAAGCACCAAGCAAATGTGAACATGGCCATTTTCAAAAAGGCATCTTGACCCGCTACCCGGCCGTTCGCACTCAACTTTGAGTAACTTTACTTCAAGGTGTACGAGGCCCGTTCTTCCCATGAACCACACCCTTTCCAACCTCAGAACTGATCTTCCATGCGAAGAACCGTTTCGTCGAACAGGACCGCACACCCAAACTGTTGCTTTGACCGTTTTGATGTGCATATCTGCAGTTCATTATTATCGATGGCTCGATGAAGATGGTGTCGAGAGCTTCAAGGATCCCACCAGTCAGATAAGAGCATGCAGAACCGTGCATGGGGGCGTCAAGCCACCCTTGAAAAATTTTGGGAAACATCAGAAATTTCACGACCGATCGATCGCGAACTTGGGAAATGAAAGGTTTCTGCTAGTTCGACGGAAGGAGGGAACTCCATGAAATTTGGGTGCTCTGAGATATCTCTCGCAACTGATCAAAATTAGCCTTCGTCATTGAAATCTCAGCTGAACCTAAAATTCGGATGAAACAGAGAGTTCCGCTCGCTTTGGTGTCATTTTCTTATCAGTGGGGCTCTGTGGCGTTGACATGTTCGCCTTACCGCACCAAGCCTAACGAGTTGCTCACCTCGACCGCAGCCGGGACGGCCTGTCCAGACCACACCTGAATATTCGGTCAACCCTTCACAGCTCGATCATGATATCCAGAGCTTTCAGCTTCCTTGTTTACTCGATAGGAATTCCGCCAGATATCTCACTAATATTAATTGCGTCGTATTACACGGTCATTATTCTTGACTCATTTTTCTCAGTTATTGGAAGTCTAGTATTGGCAAGCTTGTGCGGACTTACCTGAGGGTTCTAAATCTTGCTAGCAGAACGAATGCAATCTGGAACCTTTCTCGGGATTCGAATTCCACTAATCTCAGAAACTGATTCCCGACATCTGAAATCCAGGCCTGTCAAGGTGTTTTAGTGCCATTAGTGCCGATATCTATACCCTCCCACAAGCGCACAAGTGATGGTCAGTGCCAGGTGGATTTGCCAAGACTGCTGAAGGGGCAACGAGCACATCGCAAAGTATAATGCTCCTCTTGCAGCCACTAGCAAATGTGTTGAACATCGTTCTCAACCCCAGTCTGTGTTTAATCGAGATTGTTCGATACTATCCATTAACTTGAATCAGAAGCTATAAAATAAGGAAATGTAGGAACACTCGAGACGCATAAACCTAGTTGTTCCCGAGTCAGATGGCCAGCCTTACTTTCTTGCTAGTACGGGCACCACACTGGCCTGTACCCACATTATAGCTACTTCAATACTTGCTCGTCGCCCAGTCACAAAAGATCGTATGAGACCAATCTTGTATATGGGAACGTAAATTTAGATAACAAAAATTTTTGTAGTCAGAGTCTTACGAAGCGGTTCATTGTGAGGAGATCCTGGCTGCTCAAGCAATCGAGGCGTTTCCTTTACAAAAAGCAAGGACTTGCGTCGAGAATGCAGGCGGGACAATGCATCTGTTCAAACGTGGACAAATCTACTTTCTCCCGCCTTTTCATTCGTTCGCCAAACGAAGTGGGGCTCTCAAAACTTCTTCTCATTCGCCAATCAAAAGTCCATTTTTTCGAAAACGGAATAGTCGGTCGTCGGCGTGCACCCGCTCATGATCCTAAGTCAACCGGCTGACGCCTCGACGCGGCTGCTCGGTTTCACAACAAGCATGCTACCAGCTCTGACACGCGACATCATCTCTTTAATGCTTCAAGATTGTAAGACTCTCGATGCGATTTGATCTTGTTCCCAGCCTGATTTCTATGCGATTAAATGGATATAAATATGGCCCAGATATATCCCAAGTCTGTTTCTAGCACCGCATCTATATTTTGCTTCAGACTTTTCTTGTTCAACTCTGCATGCTACTCTACGGAGCAGCCCACCTTCTTCAGCGGTTATATATCTTAAGCTTCAGTAAACTTGAAACATATATCTCGAAAAATGTCCGAAGGAATGTTCCAACTCTGGCCTGAAAACGGGCCGGAGAAGCCCAACCGATCGTACCTCAAGATCGAAAACATGGAACAGCACAAGAAATTCATTCTTGCTAAAAGAAAAGCTGGAATGAAACACAAGGCGATAGTAAATGCACTGAAAGCAGAGAGAGATGTTACAATACCGTATGCCTTATCCCTAAAGCTCAATCGTGCGTCTTTACTAACATACATTAGAGTTCACAAGTTGAAACGTCTGCTCGACGGGTGGGGCCAATGTCGTCAAAGTCTCACGAAAAGTCGCAAGCTCTTGATCCGAAACGGGATCGAAGAGCGGCGGTGGCGTGGAAAGCGGAATCATAACGTAGTACTGAACTTTTCGACACAAACTGCTGGCCGGAAAGTGCGACAGATAACGAAGGAAGAGATTGATGAGATTATGGGAGTGCCTCCTAGCTTTTTCAAAGGTTTGTTGCATATTGGGAACTCGTGGCTCGTGACCCTGAGAATACTTGCTAACTCGTGGCGCTGTGACGCTCTTCTCAGATGTCAAATTAAACTCCAAGGAGATGGTTGCCGTTTTTTCCACTCCCACTCCAACAAGTGGGTCTGAAGCGAATTTGGAAACTGACCCAAATCCACCGGAAAAAATGGATATAGAGCCTGATATTTATGATAGTGTCGCTTTCGAAGCTTGCTGCTACCCGGAAAGGAACCCCGACAGGCTGGATGAAGTCGACATGCACGAGGGTGATATGCATGAAGATAGTGATCTAGATTATCCCGATAATAAAGACTTTGATGGCGCTGTAGGTACTGATCATTTGGTGTTAGGTATTCAGCCTAGCATACTGTGGGCTGAAGAGAAGGATATGGCTCATTTGGATAAGGTTAGCGAGGATCCGGAGCACGCGTAAGCAAAGATTGTATTGCGTTCCTAGGGACCTCCGGTACATGATGCTAATATCTAGTGTATCACTAGTGCCGAAGCTTTTATCAGTCTGGGCAGAACAGCCGGGGATATGCTCAGTGCGACAGAAGAGGACAGTCACCTTACACCTTCAAAAAATGACGACGACGACGCTGAAGACGTTTTAAAGATAGTAGCTCAAGGGCTGAATCAGATGTCATTGACAGAAGAGTCGACAAGTTCTCGGAGAACCAGTACTTCTAAGACCAAAGAATTCGAACAGAAAGAGCGAGGCCAATGCGATTGCGGAGACAACATTGAACATGAGACTCCGTTCGACAAATACGCGTGTCGGAAAAGGCACCATCTTTGGGATAGAATTGACCTCTGGAAAGACGAAGCAAGAGAATTTCTACAAATATTAGAATTGGTGTCGCAGGAATGTGATTTGTCCTTGCAAAAGGCCGCATATATTATTTCGCAGGCGCGGGAGGACAGTCCCAACAGTGAACCACTTCCTTATCACATCTACAAACAGATTCTGGCCGAAGATGAAGAGTCTGTTTCGAGATGCCACGACGCTGTTGAGGGTGTTGACTGCGCACTTTTATGCGGTGTTATCCAAAACAATTTTCCGGCCATTGCAAACGCCGTCAGCAGATTGAGCTCCAAAAATCCAGCTAGATATTATTTCAAAACTTACGCGGTTCATCTCCCGTTCGTCATGAAGAGGTTTGGCCCAAACAATTTTTTCACCGCCTTGTGTCTGCGCTCAACCGGAATTATGTTGGGTGATCTCGTTGCCGCTGGATTTCCGGCTGCAGATGTGATGCATCGGGAGCATTTGACTGCGTCTGCGCTATTCGTCTTCAATAGTATTGGCATGGCGACCCATTTCATATTACTCAACCAATATCTGAATGCAGACTACCGAAAAATATTGAGGGCAGGATTAACCCTAGCTTACAGCAAAGTACAAAATAACATCCGCAAGATAGTTCTTCAAAGATATGGAAGCAGCCATACTAAAACCCTACTAGTGTATGCCAAGTTGGCCACCGATATGATCTCCTCACCCGCCCTTAGACAACTTGGCGAGTTGATGGTGTATGGTATCCTTCAAAGCTTCAAGGCACAGTATCGAGTTTATTCAAGTCACTCGAGGGATTACGCTCTGCACTGCTCTAGAAACATAGGAGAGCTCTTAATGTCTTTAGGGAGACCTGATCTCGTAGTTGACCTGCTATTAGAGCCCTCTCGTTTGGAGCGAAGTACTCGAGTCTATCCCCAGCTAAACTGCAAATACATTATCGGAACAGCTTACAGCAAGCTTGGGAGATACAAGGAGTCGCTCCAAGCATTATTCTCCGGCTTCAACCGCTACCGCGACCGATACGATATAAATCACCGCTTTTTGCGGCAACAGGTTTCACGGATCATAGAAGTCATGGACCAGCGAGGTCCGGTGATATATAACAGCCTAGATTCCACTTTTGATCAATTACTCGGAGCTTTACAAACAGGTGGAAGAGCTAAAAGCAGGGCATACAAGATGTTATATGATGCACGAAGGCGTGCTGGAATAGATCCCGAGAGATACGCCCATATATTGAAAATAACTTCTGCTAACAGTTCTCAAATACCGGATATGGGACTTTTTATGTATAACCAAAGTTTAGAATGCTGGCTGGCTCACCAAGAGGTTCCATTTGAGACTAATCAAGGAGGATGGGTCAAGGAGATTGATTATACAGATTCTTTGTGGGATTGATGGGCAATAATGTATTAGCGTGCTGTTTTTTCCTGTTTTTTCCTTTTCTTTTCTTTTCTTTGGAACTTTAGCGGAGGCTTAGGCTTTATAGTTTCGTTCGGCTTATAATACAAAGTTCGATTATTGAAAATTTTCGAGAGGTCAGTTGCATCGATTCACCGCTCAGTTCAATTCTGGTTTCACAGTTGCTTTGTGAGCTCCCCTGAGGCCATGTACGTACGACAAGTCCTTACTACTAGATAGCATTAATTTGTGTACTTCTCAAATGTGTTGCAATCGAGGAATCCAACATATTACGCGGAGTAAATATGCATCCGCTAGAATGAGTAATTCGAAAGAGCCAACCATATGTTAACGTTTGTGTGGCTAATTTCGCAGAGCACTTCTATTTTCTTCTTCACTAGTTCGTTTGGAATTGGTATCAATTTATATTCTTTTCCATGATGCGCAAGGCCACCTATGTCTACGCGTGTATCTTGAAAATTTAAAGTCTCTCGAACTGTATTCCTAGCACGCGGAAGGATCAATACCGTGGTCGCGGTTGGCAGCTCAACTTTCGAAAACTTTCATTCCCGATTCGGTATCTCCTAATAGCTAGCAATAGCCAACTAATTAAACCATGCAAGAACCATTCGAGCCAGGAGTAGTTGGAAATAGGAGACAACCAAACATCGACGGATCCGTGATAATGAAGTCCCACTCTGCCAAAGAGCCAATCAATCGACTGTCTCCGGAGTTACTTCGTATTATCTTGAGATATGTAAGGACGCGACCCATCCTGGCCCAACACGACTCTAGGGTTATAATCAATTATCTATCACTGATATTGAAATATTTAGTTGCCAAGAAGAGATTTAAAGACCGCAAAGCTTGTTTCTTCCCATTTCCATGCCATAGCGATAGAATACCTATTCAGGGACTGTGTAATATGGGTGGGTGACGAAGGCTTGAATGAGGCCAACATTTTCGAGATAATCAACTCCTATGAAGACTGTCTGAGTCATGTGAGGCACGTTTACCTAGCTTGGGAACAACCTGAGAATGAAATGGATTGGGCGAGGAAAGATTTAATTCTTAATCCCCAGCAAAACACCCTGCTCAGATCTTTTTTCAAAAAGCTTAGCAACTCGCCGATTCAGACTATCAGGTATTTTCATTCATATCCCAAAGTCTACCGTCGATTTAGTCGCCAGAGAACTTGCAAGTTTAAAAGATTGCCTTTTGTTAACACGCAACCTCAAGTTTACCCCAGCACCTGATTCTAGAAGACGAAACAATCCACTGCCTCTGGGAATTATACCCCCGTCTTCAGTCGCTAGGGATTCATCTTCCCCTTGACTTTCCCGCTTCATATTTCACCGATCGGAAAGACCATTCAAAATTAAAATCTCTTGATTTGATGCTTTCAAACCCGAGGGACGCCCCAACGAATCAGCTGGATATCATCTCAGAGCTTTTATGCGCGAATCAGTCAAGCTTAAAGTCGCTGTCCCTTATGATCAGTGAAGCTTTAATAACTTACGCCGTCGTGGATGAATTTCAAGTGTCAAGACTCAGCAAGGTCCCCCATTTCGACCTGCGAGTAGCGCAATTATGTGAAAAGGGAGATCGGATTCGTGCATCCGATCTTACGAATGTATTGCTGAGTGAGAATACTAATATCCCTAGTGATGTTTCCGGTTTGCAAAAAATTAGGCTCACGGGCATTCCACACTTTGGAACGCTGTACCGCTTAATCGACCAAAACGTATGGCAGCCGGCACATATAACCTCTCTCCACCTCATCACATGCATGAATGCGGATGGTTTTGTGCTAGCCGTGGGAGAGAAGCTTACGGGGCTCAAATCTCTGGCTCTTACTCGAAGCTGCCAATGGGATACGATCGAAACTATACTCCCTCTTCTACGTCCCCTCCAATACCTTTATCTTTCAGTCTCGGCGGGGGATATAGATAGGTTCCAGGATCCTGAACTTGAACACGCCCTCGGAGTTCATGAAAAAAACCTGAGGGTTCTACGATTGGAGTTTTTAGATTATAACCCAAGGGAAGCAGTATGGCATTACTTTCGTTCCAGCGCGGAAGAGATGCTTTGTAGATTTCCTCATCTCGAGGAACTAGGAATGAATATGACAAAAAAGGCCAATGAGGTATGATAACCCACCCGCTGATACTTATTAAACGGACATGCTGCGATGCAGGAGTAAAAGGTTAACAGCGCGACCTGATTATAGTTGCCATTCATTCCGAGTGTCCGCGTTATGCGCATATTAGATATGGTTTATCATCACAGAGAGGGGGATAAAATTGGTGGACTAAAAATCGTGGAGAAGTTTACTAAGGGTATCCTCGCCGCGAGTGAAAAGGATAAGCGATGCCTCCCAAAGTTACAAGTTATAGCATTTGGGTATTATAACGCATCATACGAGAAAGGAACGGAGTCTTACGTGACAAATTTCGTGGAACTTGAAAAGGGAACTAGGGAGGTGATGATTTTACGTAAAGAGTATCGCGATATACAACAAGACTTTGAGTGGTCACGGTTGTTACATCACGATGCCAAAGAATCAATTTGGTTCGAGGAGTGATAATTTTTACGTCTGCTAGATCTGAGTACCTATAATACAAAAAGACAGATGCATATGACCCGCCCCAAATACAAGGTCTGACCTCGCGGTTTTTATTTGTCTGACTTCATTCAAGCTATAATAACTTCCCCATATTCAAGTAAGGATTGAGTTGTCTAGTAGTTATCCTCGGTGATCATACTATGCGCTTGCTGCCTGGCGTCGTATTTGGCCCTCTCTTTGTCAACGAAATCGAAACCTCGAGTCTCGACCTCTCGATCAATGAAGGCACCGGCGAAACCAGCAATGATCTCCTTAGCCCTCTCGTGGCTCTGTGGCTGGCCGTTTGCGTCACAGTGTTGCTCATAAGCCTTCATGGCCTCATAGGAAGCAGCACCAGCGAGGAGCTCGTGAACCTTTGATGGCTATATTGGAACAAATTTGCAATTAGTATGTAGATCTTTGAGAGAGAAAAATATACTGGTTATTGAGAGAGGAGATATGCACCTCATGTTGTGAGATGTCTGTATTTTGATACTCGTTGTAGGCCTGGGCCTGGTCGCTATCGTCACTGAACCAACCCATTGTAGCTTAATATGATTTGATATGAATAAATTCAAGTAGAAATGTTATATGGAGGTTTCACAAGAGTAGCGTGGAAAGTTTGGCAGCTTGGGATCGTTGATGTTGGAGGAGAAAAGAGAAACCAAGAGAAACTTGGCAGCTTGACAGCTTTATATAGTAATAGAGCAAGTAGGGACTTACGTAGTTACTGATAAGAGGTGCGGGGTAGCACTGCAGCTAAATACGCCTCCACTCAATTTCAATACGTAATACCTCGCATGTCTTTCAATTGAGCATCCAATGCAATCCTGTATTGGGTATTTTTAATATATATGTTTGTGACCATAGCTGTGACTGTTGCATGATTTGTTTCACATCTGATTCGATTCGCTCGAGCGTCGTAATATAGCTTGTGGCGGCTACCTCCCTCGGAAGCCAATGGCTTTCAACCCCTCTTTTTCACGCGAATTGATAAGAAACGTGAAGAAGTGCTGGAGTTCCAGTAGAAAACAACCCAATTGCGCTGGACGTCATTTTGCCAAGATCTGTCTCGTCACGTGCAACGCAGATTCCCGTGGATGCAGGGCGCCCAGCCCGCTGCCCAGTCTGCTTGGTCTGCTTGGCGATAACATTTGGCTTCTAGACTGTGACACCAGACAGCAACGCAGAAAGAATGTACTGATATCCTGATTTTGACTGCCTTTATTCCTCGAGCTCTTCCCTTAGAATTCTCATGCGAACGCTAGTATCAAGGATATCACGGAGTCACTAAAAATAAGAAATAACTCGAACGATTGTATATATACATCAGCTCGGTAAAGCATGAAAGGTTGTGGGACGTGAATATACTATTTTAAAAACTTTACAGGTGGAACAGAGCCATAAAGGCTTGCAATGAAGCTTATAACTCGAAAAAATATTCCGTTCATTGTTCTATTGATAGTGTGGTCTCCAATACTATACAAAGCGGATAATACGGGCGTGTTTTCATACGCCAGTCCCGTAAAGCCAAATTATAGACATATTTACATTGAATCTGTATCCGGATGTATATATTCCGTTTATGGCAAAATGCAATTAACTTTGCCAACATGACTAGGTGCAAATTTCACAAAGTGCCCTTGTAGTACTACCGCTGCATACATTCTCAGTCATACCATGGCATGTTATCTCCTTCTCTGGGGTGCTTTCATCACAATGAGTGCTCGTATCGGATCTTCGGACCTGGGTGGTGCCTGGTGGGCATTGTCCGTCACAAGCTGGGGAGGAGCCGTACCACGTTTGACTGCAAAACTCTAGAGAAGAGATATACATGTTAGTATAAATACTCTACCGTATAATATATGAATACAAAATGGAACTTACTTTTGGGAACTTCTTCTGTGGTTGGGCTTGATACTCCCGCTCGCCAGTTGACCTTGGTATCCCTGCAGAAGCTACCGATTGGAAACATGTTCGGCTTCATAATGGGGAGAACTCCAAGTTTGAGGAAGCTAAAAGCGCCAGTCCCTTCCAGTGCTGTGAAGTTTATCTCTATGCCTGCCTGCGCCGATGCGGAAACCCCAAGGGACCCTGTCTTGGTAGGCTTATCCTTATCGGTTGGAGTCAACATTTTATCAGGGTTTGTAACTGGTATCTCGCGTTTCCCGTACACGGGCCGATACACCATTGAGCTTTCAGCATTTACGCTGGTCATCAATAGACCTCTCTTTGTTGGTGCGGTTGCAGGGCAGAAATTGTCGGCGTATCCAGCTTTTACGCCATATTCGAACTTTGGAAGCCAAAGATTGAAACCGGATTTGAATCCTTGTTTGAGTAGCTGGGCTGTTAACCCGATATTGGCAATCAGTCCCATGGCTCCTTTGAATTCTACGGAAGCTTCTTTAACATTTATATCCCACTCGACTTGTGGTTTCCAGTTAGGGGCATGAGTTTTGCCGGGCTCCTTGAGGTCTAGAATGATCTGATCGTCTGGAATTTTCACCTTCATGCTGGCTCTGGCGTCAAATTTCCCGGCTAACGAAATTTCCTTGGCTACATCGAAAGAAATCGCCGGGCCAAAATTAGCCATACCCGCCACGGCAAGCCCCACCACGTCCACTGTGTAGAGATTGTACTTGAATTGCTGCTTGGCTGTAAGACTCGCGACGAGATCAAGCCCGACATTTATAGAGATTCCGTGAGTCCTGACAGCCACATTTGCTTCCGTGAGACCCTCAGAAGAACCTGTGGCGGCACCGAAGGCGTTGAAGTGGAAATGCGCCTCGAAATCGAATTGGCCCGTGGTATAACAGCCGACACACTTGAGCTCCAACTTTCCCTCTATGCTGGTACTCGAACTTGCTCCTTTGCTGCCATTCTTGCTTGTCTTTTCATCCTTTTCCTTGTCTGTTTGGGGCTTTTCTTCTTCTTTGATTGTTTTTTCCCACGGCTTCTTTGAAAGACTGACGAATGTAACTTCAGACTTCTCATCACCATGTGCGATGGGGATTGACCAATATCTGTCAAAATCCGCTGGTTCAAACACTCCTCGCCGAGAGGTGGTGCTCTTAGGTACAATAGCAGCCTTAACGTCAGGCGTTGTACCGCCGATTCGAATATCCAAAGAACCGAGCGAGTCCCATGGTACTTCAGTTGTATGAAGGCTAACTTTGAGGTCTTTCTCTTCAACATTGTCAACCTTGTAAGGGAGCTTTCGCACGATCCTGGGATCTTTGGGATCAGGTGACGTGACAATCAAAACGAAATAATCAGCTTGGTTGTTATTGACCCAGTCCCATGCCTTTAGTGCAATCTTCTTGGTCTCTTCGCTTCTAAAGACCATACCAATAACGTTCGCTCCCTTTTCGAAAACCTCCACAGTCTCAACAAGTGGTTCAATATCTTGGAGATCGAGGATGGGATGGCTTTTATCCACTTGAAGTTGGACATGAGCAGCACCGCCTAATTATTTCAGAAGAAAAAAATATATATATTAGTTAGTTGACGCGCTGTAGCCAACATTTCAAGTTGAGGAAATTTGAAACTTACCGCTTTTTTGGCCTACATATTTGAGCGTCGCAGTAGTCGTCGGGTTGAATGCCGTTTTGACGTGGTCTTCTCGTTTGAGTACATGGCTTGGGACTGGGGTATGTACAGGCTGCAATACATCATAGCCTTCGGGAATCTCCCATTGGCTACCCAGCGTGCCCGAGCCAGGGACTTTTACGCTGCTATCAGCTTGCTGCACAGGACCTGCGAGAACCCCAAGTCCTTGGGACAGTAGCCCTAGGGATACTAGGGCGCCTTTAAGCTGCATGGCTCACAGTTATTGAGCTTCTGCGTATCCGCAATGGACGAGCGTTAAAGTTGTAAGAATATCGAAAAGGTAGAAAAGTTGAGAAGTGAATAAATAGACTAAGTTGTATTAACTTGAATAGAAATGAAGTTATCTAGGCCTGCAGGATATTTAGATGTTGGTTGCTTGTTCTGTGATTGTATGCGATGCTGATGTCGAATGGAATCTCAATTGAGAGCAGACCCTCGATGTTTATATAAAACTTCGACATTATATGACATATAATATAACATTAAATCGCAGATTGCATTGTTCTAATCTCTCTTAGCCATGCCCATGAATAGTGATTACTACACGGAGTTGTTTCCAAACTCGATTAGCAGGCATATGGGTTGAGTAGCGCTAGCGAGGCTTGATGTGGCTATTGAGCCTTCGAGGCGGTGATGTTGCGATCAGGGAAGTTCTGTTTCAGTAACTAGACAATGGCCCTTTGTTCGAGCTCTGTCTTCCAGTCTAGCGATAGGATTAGAGCAGCGCTGGATTTGCGAAAAGCGGCAATTGGTCCGTTCACTCTTCCCGCCATTTCTCCATATTGTTCGCTGGAACTTTCCTGTTCGACTTCCATCGAAGCGATCACGAAATTACGCAGATCTTTCTTGGCTTGATTCGCGGTCACTATCTCGATGGCTTCTCGTATGAAAGTAGATCTACTTGGAATTATAGAGCAGGTGGTTACGAATTATTGACTTGGCGGTATAAATATAGCCCATTGTTGAAACATCACAGGTGGACGCGTGATGTGTTTATCTATGAGTTCAGAATCGAAGTTGCGCCTGATTCATGTATTAGCCAAGAAGCATCTATTGTAAATTCCATTATGACTTAAATCGATATCTTGGCTTCGAGGTGTATTCGCAACGTAAATTAGGTCGACAATATGAAATCCGGGGTTTTCAGTCCACGCATTGCATTGGCATCCGGGGTAAACCCCAGCGTCTCTCAAAGGGCATGCTTCTGGCGCATCTACTATAGCCATTCTGGGATCCCGAGCTCCATGTTTTAATTAACCTCAAAGGCGATAACCCTTTACCGAGAGAAATATCCTCCGTGCCGTAACGTAATTCAATTTAATTCACATAGTAATACTCGGTTACCGTCTCCCGAAGTATATATTCTCACGTTTCCCAAGAACTCTTGGCGGTAGACCCCTCCTTCTGTTCTAAAAACGAGGGGAGGGATTGATTGCGTGGTTGTGCCAAAGACGGAAGCTGTTGTTTGGTATTGGTTCTCCTTCGTCCCAAAACAACACACCATTGCGCGAGTTCCGCTTGTGTTGCATAATATACATCGTGGTGTAACCCAGAGAGTCCTAATAGTCTCAAAACCAAGCCTTCTCGAAGGCACGTGGCGTCTAGCGAAGACCGGTGAGCATTAAAAAAAAATTATTATGTAAAAAACAATTTTATTTCAATTAGTTTTTAATTAGATGTTACTGATGACCATACTGCAGGTCTCTGTAAGCGTTTCATTTGGGCCGTCTTGACAATCCACACCCCTATAGGCGCGGCCGCTCGCATATCATATACACTTGCACGTCATGTTGCCAAAAGCCGGGTCTTGCTAGTGTAGGAATTCTTGTTATCTTCTATCTTCTGCCTGCTTGAGCTATAAAGGCTCTGGGGAGCGTCTCTATACCCACATTTCTCATAAATCTTGAGACCTATTCGTGGAATTAGAACCCACACTCGGAGACCTGGAGAATTCGAGAATCAGTCGATCCGTACTTCTCGCCGCATAGGAGCGATAATTCACAATCAATCACCGCAATTCTGGAACGGATGCTAAACATTGTAGATTTTAAAAGACAAAAGCCAATAAAGATACAACATGCAAAAAGGAAGAAACGAAGGGAGTTTGGTGCGAAATCGGAGGGAATGTAACCTTGTGTGAGGTTTGGTGGAACCAAAGGCTTCGTGACCAAAATATTACACTCAAGATCAGGCGCCATAACATCCAAAAGGCTCGAACAACGTGAAGAGCGCTGAAATCATCACCCCATGTCCGCCGGTCTCGCGGCGAATACGACGCTCATCGGGAGGTAACCGCTGTTACTGCGGATTAAAGCTTGCGTCAATGTCTATCCCAAGTCCATGCCGTGGGCTGAGCGCTGAATTAACTTTGGCTGTGGATTCCTGTAGGTGTTAATCAACAGGTTAGTTACATGAACGCGAACTGTGTATCAACTCACGCTTCCCGATCCTACCATAAATAACAATTTATAACACGAGAACGATACCTCACACCCCTAAGAAAACTAATTTGTGCAGAAGCTGGTCTCGTACCCAGAGCAGAACCCAGGTTTTGACTCCTATAATGAATGAAATGTTTTATTTGCCATACATTTAATTTTTGACCAGAAGCTGAGTCACAATTGTTCTTTAATATTGCGACTCCTCTTTTTCGGAATTATTGTGTCAAGCGCAATGCACAGCCGCTCTGATTTTCAACAGCCCCGACCGTATTGTCTCGTAAGTGTAGTAGGTAAACGCAGTGCAAAGAGATTGATAGAATAAAAACTGCGCTGATGGCTTGGTTATTATTAGCTTAGTGGAGATGGCACCATCCTTTTGCCTCAATTTTGGACTCCTTTTTGATTAATATTTTACTACTTGATGTGGTGATGCATAAATGATTCGGTAGTCTCGCGGTTATTTGTCGTAATAAAAAATATGCAGGCATCTAACCCGCCCAAATACAAACGTACTAGTATCAACAAAGGTTAGATAGATGCTTTAAAAAAGAAAATGTAGTATTATGACGTAATATTATGACATAGTATTGTACGGAACAGCTACGATAGAACCTATTTCAATGCAGACCTCAGTTACGCTGATATCTGTGACGGAATAAAAGGCCCTGTGAGCTCTTCCTCAAGCAGTGTATCTAGGAGTTCTAGATTTGAGGTCGTTTACTGGAATGGTTATGTCGAACAGAATAAACGCTGCGTTACGTGTGCCAGTGGGAGTGGAATATTGGAACTCGATATTCATTTGGGTTACTTGATACGCGTATTGATACACAGACTGCAAGGTTTCCAATAAAAGTTGCAGACACATCCCTTCTATTTACCGCCAAGAGTTATCAGTATAATCTGAGAGGTAAGGGATGACAATATCATGAAATAGAAAGCTGAAAAGTAACTTGCCAAAGACTAATAAGATCTTTCCACAGGAGACCAATGGGCTGGTTAACTAAGTTTGGGTAACGCTTGGCTGCATTGCGACCAGTTGGATAATATTAAATCGATCTGAGACTGGTTAGTCTTTCGCTAGTTACCGCTTGCTCGTGGGACTCTGGAACTTGGCATCTTGGTATCTAAGATCCGACTTACTTGGCGAATGGGCCGCGATTTTCAAAGCCCCTAACCCTTCGCAAAGGTGCCGGTTGATTCTCTATATCCTCGAGAATATCTACGGCTTCAATATTGCTGAAATTTTATTGATGACCTTTGTTATTGATGCTAAATCCAGCAGAGTAATAAAGGCTCGGATTCCGATCGAACTTTCATCAAGCAGAGGTCTCGAGCATCCAGCAAGCAACCCAGCTGGTTCAAAACGAAATGACACCAAAAAGTGTGACAACTCATGGCTGCTGGGCCAATTTCGAACCAAGAATTACTACAGAGACCAACACACATCAGCGCAAGGGCCTGAGCCTCGAACCAACTTGCTAATATTGTGTTTCAAAGAGCTGAACAATCGCATCGTGGTTGGACCGCACGGTAACAGATCGGGAGGCAATATCGAGGCTGACCAACGACCAGACAATCGATTGGGGAATCGTTTGGTGTCACCAGATCAATATTCCGTTGCCATAAGTGCATATGCAAGCTTCAGCTCAAAGCTTCTGCATAGTATTTAACTCCAGAGATCAAAATCACCTCCATCTTCTGGAGGTTGGTCCTCCTGCAGTGAAAGAGAGATCTTGGCTCGGTTAAGCCAAAACTCATTGGCTAGAAATCCGATTTCAACCAACAAAGATTGGTGGCGTCCGCGCCCGATCCGATTCGATCTTACATGGAGAGAAATCGTGCGATTGTCCCTCGTTCACCATCTTGGCAATAGATATATGCACGCAATCACACCGCCGCGGAATGAGGGGGAAAAAAGAATAAGACAATGTAAACGGCGAAAATATAAATAGAGCTGGGTTAATTCTTTAGACCTTTGGAATTGATAGTTCATCATCTATCGATATCTCGTTCCAATGGGTCGTTCATGCTATCCTATCTTGGTCGCTTTCGCCGCGCTTCAATCATGCGCGGCGTATACCTCTAGCGGTTCTATACCGAAAGTTATCAAGACTAAAGTAGCGATCCTAGGTGGAGGTATGGCAGGCGTGACAGCTGCTAAAACACTTGCCAATGACCTCAATATCACAGACTTTCTTGTCATTGAGGCGCGCCATGAGCTTGGGGGCCGTGTGCAAAACGTTCTCATCAACAACAAGTATTCTGTCGAAATCGGTGCCAATTGGGTTCAAGGACTCGGAACCAACCCGATTTGGGCCCTTGCTCAAAAATACGGTATTAAGAACATCTACTCGAACTGGACTGACATAAGCTACTTTGACCATAAGGGATGGCAGGGTGTTGGAGGCCCAACAGAAAAGCAGATTGATCGCTTTGATGGACCCATATTCGACTCGTTCGCGGAAATGGCCAAAATCAACAATGCTACAGGACTGGCAGATACTGATATGAGGTCAGCTTTGAGGCGGGCTGGTTGGCTGGGTGAAAGTCCCGCAGAATGGGCCGCCGAATACTTGGCCTTTGACTGGGAGCAAGCTGAACCACCTGTGTATTCGAGCTTTTACCATTTCGTGCAAAGCTATGTGGCCAATTTCGAAGAAGTCGGAAACTCTGATAACAACTTCGCAGTAGACCCTAGAGGTATTTAAACCGATAAACTATAGTTTTTAAGTTCGAATATTTGGGTATCTGACATTATTCTTGCCATAGGTTTCAAGCAGGTCGTTTGGGGTCAAGCCAAGGAAGTGCGTGGTTTCGACAAGAAGATTATGTATAATCAAACGGTCAAGACAATCAAGTATTCTGGCTCAGGTGTCACAATAACGACAGCAAAAGGGGTAGTTATTGAAGCTGAATATGCCCTATGTACCTTTTCGTAAGATCAAAACGCTGATATCGACCGTGTTTGGTGGTTGTTAACATATTGGAATGTAACAGGGCGGGTGTGCTGCAACATAAGGATGTCCAATTCGTCCCACCGTTTCCTGATTGGAAAGCCTCAGCGATCTCCCAACTCCATATGGCAACATACACCAAAATATTTGCTCGATTTCCGCATATTTTTTGGAACAATACGCAGTTCGCCGTTTACACAGATCCCAGGGAGCGTGGATACTACGCTGTTTGGCAGAACATTGATGTAGAAGGCTTCGTACCTGGGTGAGTCTTACTGTCTTTTTTCTCTTTCGTATAATTCCGCCTCTTAAATGGCGCTAACGTGTAACATATACCCGTAGGAGTAAAATATTCTTCGCAACTTTAACCTCCGATCAAGCTTATCGAGCTGAACATCAGACGGATAAGGAGGTGCAGGCAGATTTTATGCAAGTCCTCCGATCGATGTACGGACCGGACATCCCGGATCCCATCGACTTTGTAGTTCCCAGATGGACACAAAACCCTCTCTTCAGAGGCACATACAGCAATTGGGGTGCTGGTGTCACGGTAGAGCAATTCGATAACGTCAGAGCGCCCCTCGGGTCCAAAAATGACAATATCAGCAGTACAAAACAGCCAGGTGGGGGGGATAGGCTATGGTTTGCCGGAGAGCATACGAGTCGAAAATATTTTGGATTTTTGCAAGGGGCATATTATTCGGGCCTTGCTGCGGCTCATCATATTGCTGACTGCATCAACCATAACTGCTTCGAATCGCGTAGAACTGTGCAGATCGTACAACAAATCGAAGAGCCACCAATCGAATACCCTGTTGTGAAAATAGCGAAACAGAATGGACGAAGGTGGTAGCATCTCTTGTTGTATTCAATTCTGTAATATATGGATCAGTCTATACATACTTATTGCGGGTTGGAAAATGAGGCACTCGTTCTACTAAAACCTTATATTCGTGTTTAAATGGAGCGGGAAAGCGAAGAATCAACTTAAGAAAATCCATCTCGTCAAGGGTTTTTTTGATGTAGCCCGAGCCTCTTTGTAGATTCGCTTCTCTGAGGGGGCACGGTCTCCCAGATTGGCGTGTAGTTTATGAGACACGTTCAAACAGGCCATGATACACTTTTTGAACTAGATTGTTAAGACAATATTGCTGAAGAACATTTAGCAGAACTATGGTAAGAAAACCTGATTCCTTGCATTAGCGCATTTTCACTCACCTTGTAATATCATCCTGTCTGCCTGGTCTCGGAAGTATCTGTAAAAATAAGAAGAAAAAGAAACGAAAGAGAAATAGAATGAGAGAGAGGAGGGGAGAAAGAGAGAGAAATTGGATAGGAAGTCTTTAACTCAAACGTATGATCCAATACCGGTTAGTTAGCAACATTCAAAAAAAGACTGGGGAATAACTTTTATAAAACAACTTATCCTTTCTAAAAACATAAAAATAAACATCAGGAAAAAAAATGGTTTTCTATCTGGATGTTGGGATGGAAACTATTTTTTTTATCCATCTTATCGATCTAGTACTATCTGGTACTTTCCACGAATCGAACACCATCAAAAATTAAAAATCTAACTTATCGAAAAACTATATCAAAAACTATATCAAAAACTATATCAAAAACCAAATCAAAAACAACATCACCACGGTCCAGATCACATCCAATATCACGATTTAGATCACGTCTATTATCACGCCTATTATCACAGTTTGGATCATAATTTAAATCACTGCTTATATAAGACAAAAGAAAGACCTTTCAGAGGTAAACCAAGTAGGATGCGAGATCACATGATTCACGATTAGTTCATACTAGTTCGAACTATCAGACTATGTTCCTCCACAAAATCCAGCTGAGGTACCAGAGTTCAATGTCGAAGAGACTGGCTATCTCCTCGGTTGCCCGGATGACATCAAAAAATTTATCCATGATTTCCCGTGGCCTGAGAACACTATCTGAAAGCACTTGACACAACAGGAGTACACTGATTTGGCAGTTCTAGTTCAAGAGTACATTATAGATGAAGAACGAGCAGCGCTTTAGGTTCAGCATCATCCCGCTAGCACATACAAACGGTATACATACACTCGCCACTACACAGTTTCAAAATACAATTTTTTTGTGCGTAGTGCATCTTTTCATATCATATTTACAGTGTTAAACGATGGACAAACTGGATTGCAACCCCCCATGCGGGAAGCAAAAACAGAATGGCCGAGTAGAGTGTATTTTGACCTCTTCGTCCGATCCGCAGATTTAATCACTCAATCAGTTTCCGCTGTTCGTTACATGTCATTGAGAGCCCATGAGCTGAGCTTTAACACGTATACCCCGATACGGTCGCTCTGGAATCTGATGGTTCTTCGGGTACCAAATTGGAAGGGGTTTGAGGTATCGTTCACCACAGGGCCCGAGCCCAGCGCTCAGGACATTGAGGAGATTCAAATCGGAATGACACTTTGGGGTTTAACCCAGATTGCGGCGTTGGGGAGAGCGTTAGCAGATCATGCGCAGGCGATGTTGAATATGAGAATTACGAGAATCTTGATCAATACCGCCCCAGACGATGAAGGACTAGAGCATGGTTCCTTTCAAATCTTGCTCATTTTGATGCCGAAGACTTATTCATAATCGTAAATAGATTGGTAGATTTCTATGAATAAAATCTCAAAACTATACAAACGTAAGCTGCAGTTTCTACCATTTTAGCAAGTGAATCTTCTGTTTCGCCCATTACAAAGTTAGTACGCTGCTATCGTTATTATAACTTATAATTTTCAAGTTATCCTCCACCTCTTCAAAGCAAAAATACCTTGCTGGAGCCTCTTTTAAATCTTGTATTTCAATCACCTCCACATGAATAAATGTCTCCTCAAGCGAGGAGCAGTTCTCGAATCAGTTCTCCAGACCTTGGAACAACCCTGCGTAACGTGCCGCTAATTAAAAGAACGATGCAAATTTTAAGGTGCACAGTTTGACAGGTTCCCAACTTTTGGCTGCAGTTGTCTAATCTCTATGAAGAAATCATCGTCATTTTCGAGCCCAAGGACCCGGCTGAATAGATTGCAGAGATCATGCCAAATATTACTTCAAATCGGCGTTCTGACAGGAATTGTTTCAAAAAAAGCAGTTTGCACGAGAAATTTTGTTAGCCAAGAAATTTGCCGCTTGGATCCCTGCATGAAAACTAACCCGGTGCACGCCTCCATGAGAGACTCAAGCACAACGACGAACACCTAAAGCGACAGTCCCATCTCAGCTAAGGCGACAATCCAGATATATATAGATTTACTCCAGTATGCGAACGGAAATTGATGCTTTGTTGAAATGAGTCCCTTGATCCAATTCTAATACAAATAGGTGCATTTCTTCGCTACAACTATCTTGCGAAACGTACCTAGCCGGAGTAGGACGTCTCAGGCGAACCGAAACCCTGAGTCGTTGACATTAAATTTCGAGATCTCTTGAAAAACCTGTTATCAGGTCTTTCATGCCTTGATTTGCGTTCACCATGACCCATGATACATCAGATATTAATCGCCCTGCAGGCAATCATGTTGGACCCTACCGTATGGAACATATTTAGGAATCTTATCGCCTTGATTTACCTATTTTGGAAGTGTCATTTCTTGAGATCTTTGTCCTTCCCTCGTCGCCGAAACATGATAACGCCCAACGATCGCGAGTGGCCTATCATATGCCGTGTCGCATGTCGCAGGTTTTGTGCGAGTGGAGGCGTGCCTAATGCAACTTCCGTTGAGATGCGGAGGCAGCCCTTGATCACCTGCTTCTAGACACCACAGGCGAAACGGCTGCGCATCTATCGTATTATGCAATATTTCAGTGGTAGCGTATATCCTTATTACCTTGTTCAGAAACTTTAGCAGAATAAACCCAGTCGCAATGATAGAAGAAATAGAAGTATATATAGATAGAACCGTGAGGCGACCAAAGCACCTATTCGCAAGACTGTTCTCGTACCAGTTCCTGGCTCTCGATGGACACACGAATACGATACAAAGTAGCTGGTCAAATTTTAATAAATTTACTTCCTAGTCGGATATAGTACCAAAAATGATTTTCGCCTTTTGTACCCTCGCTTTGCTAGTCGCGGGAGCAGTTTCGCAAAGTTGCACATGTACCGGATGTACAGTGAATGACTGTTATCGAGGTAAGTTCTTCTAAGTACTCTAATGCCACTCTATGTGATAACATAAGATATGATCTACTAGCATTGGAGTTCACTATATCTAGACCAGACGCTAATACTCTTTCATACTCTAGTCGTAGCAGGGACTGAAGTGTTTCCCGCCCAACCGACGGTTTCTGATTGTAGGTCATTTATGTGGGAAGTCATTACGGTGCCTGCAGCGTATGCTCTATCAAATCTTACCCGATCGCTGTGTATTTATCAATTCAATACCATTACTAACTTGAAATATTTCCATTTAGAACGATAACAGTAACAGTGACTGGGGCGATTGCGACAGTGACTGAAACAAAGGCGCTTGTCAGAAAGATTAAACGAGAGGAAAAAACCATACCTGCATACGCCGTTACCGCCTGCGGTCGATCCGCAGACTTCGCCTCGGCTTGCGGATGCATAGGTATCAGTTCCGGGTCGACAAGCTACGCTCATACACCTGGAACCGAAACGTTCACGGCGATCGCGTCGCCAACAGCAACGGCGACTGAGCTCGTATCATTCTACATTCGGGCGCAAAATGTAGCTGCCAATGGTGACTTTGCAGGACTATATTGGAACACCATTATCGAGCAACCGAGTACTTATAACCGCCTCCATTTCATTTCTGGGACCAGTGGAGCACTCATATTCAAGGCTGGGCCAGATGGCAATCTTGCTGGCGCGGATGGTACCCCATTCGCCGCTGATAACATTCGAGTTGGCGAACAGGTGTACCTCCAACATCCGGTCAATGCTGAAGCGATATTTCCGTGTAAACTTAACCCGTCTGACAAATCTGTAGTATGCGGTAACATAGCTACGAATCAGATATATGTCTCTGGGAATGTGGCTAACCACCGCATGACAGTTTTCAACAATTCTGTAGATATATCTAAGGATAGCTGCTTTGGGCCGTTGACATTCGAGGCCGTTCCTATATCGTAATTTGACATACGTTGGCGTTTTACCTTCCGCTCTTTGTGTTTTTTTTTTTTTTTTCCTTCTTTGCTCTTTTTCCCCGCTATCAAATCTTCACAGGTACCGTAACGTCAAAAATTCTCTTCGGTTCGCTTGCTACAACAGATGCACTAAAACGGGTTATATGTTGCTAGCACTGCGGGGTATCCCAAACATCTGCTCTTTGGATACAGAGTTGGTGAGATGCGAGCCTACAAATACTCAAATAGCACGGTCAAAGAGCCTGTCTCTAATCTGCATGCATGTGCATATGTGCCTGTGCATACTGTTATGAACTCGGCAGGCCAGGCCTGTTCGTTACCCCAGCAAGTGCTTGCAGAATGCATCACAGCATGCAGATATCAAAATATACTTGGATCCCAACGTATGAGCGATGGAAAACGGCCTTCACCGTGCGCATCCCCAATTTTAAAAGGATTACATTTGACGTTTCCTTATCAACAAATTTAACCCTGCAATCCGGCCGCAGTCAACATGGTTGCTGCCGTATGACCTTGATATGGAGCGTTGAAGTCGTTGAAAATTCCACTTCGGATGACATAGAATTCTCCCTCATCCTTTAGGCTCCCAAGGTCATTTCTTTGTCTTCTTAGATCTGGGAACAAATTTCTGGGTTTCCCAGAAGCAGAGGCTAGAAGAACTGAATTCCTTGCCCTTTTTTCTTCAGGGACCACTAATGCCGAGCGAGTTTGGCGGTGAAACGGCGGGGAGCAACCAGTCTGGTGTGCAGCAACACGGGGGGAGCAACACGCGACGAGCTCAAACATAGGAGAACAAGCTTCCAATGCGATGCCGATTCATAAACCCACCGAGCTGCGTGGTACAAATTTATATGGCTAGGAAGCATTGAAATTTCATATATCGTCTCGACTCAGCAATACGTATGTGATATTACACACACACGTCTAAAATTATAAATTTAACACCAACATTGAGGTAATTTGGTGACCAGTTTTCGAGGATTTCTTCTTGGGCAAGACGCCCCGCACATTGGGCAAAACTAGTCTGGTGCGGATGCAACACGGAGAGGGCAAAACACGGCTAGGGAATTCCAGAACAATCAAATGGAGTTCCGACTGCGGAGATTTATTAGCAGTCGATATCTTTTAGGTAGTTACACATCTCGAACCGAGGGCCGTTTCAAACAACACACTCCTTGGATCGATGGAGAGGCGCCCTCTAACAAGTACCCGACCGTAAGAAGTTGAGCTACTCGACAATCGAGAATGTAGTTTCGCCCGCTACCAGTGCACAATCCTAAGAACTGTAAGAATGAGATAGCCCTTAGATATATAATATGCAACCATGGTGGCAGATTTCTGTTCTAGATTTCTTTCCTTATCTATTTTATTAATTTCTTTACGACTCTTTTACCATCACCAAGTTGGCCGGTCCAAAGCGGTGATTTAATTCAGTATATGGAACATCAGTGATTACGATATAATATATATAATATAGGGTTTCGACAAATAATAGGCGTAATGAAGTGCTTTTCTACTGCCATTGCGCTGTTTTCAGCGTTAACGATCGCGCATCCGTTAGCACAAAATTCAGAATGGGATTTTCGAATTTCTGGCAAATCCTTATTTAAAAGGGATGGCACCAATCAAACACTCGACAATATGCACAATTATAGCATGCGTGGTAGAGTAGTCGACCCCTCGTCCACTGGCGTCGATCCCGGGGTTAAGCAATACAGCGGATACCTAGACGATGATAAAAACGACAAACATTTATTCTTCTGTAAGTTCGAGCACCTAACCCTATTGCTTATACGGAGAAAAGGACCCATGAGCTAATGAGATTCAATACAGGGTTCTTTGAATCTCGTTCAAAACCGGAGAACGATCCAGTTATATTGTGGCTAAACGGCGGCCCCGGCTGCTCTTCTATGATCGGTCTATTTACTAGTCTTGGGCCATCTTTAATAGACAAGAACACTGGCAGTTTCAAGCGTAATCAATGGTCTTGGAATAATAATGCGTCCGTCTTATTCATTGATCAGCCTGTCAATGTCGGATATTCTTATTCCAAGACAAATTCTACTACCAATACCCTGACAGCAGGAAAAGACATTTACGCTTTACTTACACTCTTTTTCCAAAAGTTCCCACAGTACAGTAAGCAAGATTTTCACATCGCAGGGGAGTCATATGCTGGACATTACGTCCCTGCGTTTGCTAAAGAAATTCTGTCCCGTAAACCCACGGAACGAAACATCAACCTTAAATCCATCATGATTGGTAACGGCATAATCGACCCATTGACGCAATACAAGTACTACCAGCCAATGGCTTGCGGAGAAGGAGGCTATCCATCAGTTCTTGAACCTTCCGATTGCAAAGTAATGAAAAACGAGACAGAGAAATGTATTTCTATGATTTCAAATTGCCAAAAGAACAAGAACGCGACAGAATGCAACGAAACGGAGGGATTCTGTAACGGCGCGACTATGGGACACCTTGGCGGCAAAGACGGACGCAATCTTTACGATATCAGACAGCAATGTGACACGCCAGGAGTAACTTGCGATGTACAAGATATTGGTATCCAAAAATATCTGAATAAAGCAAGTTTTTTGAAAGCTATTGGTGCCCAAGGCAACGCCTGGGATGTTTGTAACATGGACGTTCACGCCTTATTTTCGAAATCCGGAGACTGGATGCAACCATTTCACGAGAGCATCCCCGGTATTCTTGAACAGATTCCAGTTTTGATATACGCCGGTGATGCTGATTTTATTTGCAATTGGCTCGGAAACAAGGCGTGGACTGAAGCCCTGCCCTGGAAGGGAAAGAACGACTATAACGAGGCACCAATGAAGCCTTTCAAAACTAAATCTGGGAAAGAGGTTGGCCAGACCAAGAATAGCTCGGGTCTAACTTTTACTAGGATTTATAAGGCTGGTCACGCTGCTCCAGCGGATCAACCGGAAGCCGCTTTCACCATGCTCACCGCCTGGTTAGCAAGCGTGAAGTCGGTTAGAAATACTAGAGACTCTGCTAACTTCAAATTTGGGATCTCTGAACAGCACCAATACTATAGTTAGAAGCTAAGTCGTAGGATATTATTAGAAATTTTAATATAACAGCTGTATATTATAAATAGAGAATATATATAGAGAATATATACCAACGCACGAATTAACACTAATTAGTCTGCGTATGCATTTCCAACCCCAGAAAGGCAATAACAGTTACTATGTCAATGGGCATCATATTCCAAGAACCTATATTCATTTAGAGATAACGTATTTGTTCGCCCAAAATTCAGGATACATTTTTAACAAATTCGTGTTTCCATCGATGGCTACCTCTTCTTCCAATTCTGCAAATCTGTCTGGAAGCTCAATCAATGATTTACTTCCCAGCTCCCGAGCCTGAACTGCAATATCCCCAAACATCTCCATCATGAGGGGCAATGCCGACCTTGTAGCAAAGTTGAGCGCATGCATGAAATCTTGTAACATTTGCGGGAAGGTGCTTTTATCACTGTTGGTCCAGGTGTTCCAAATCTCGGCGTCCCGTGGTATGAAGCCTAGGCTACCTTTATACTTTTTATCGAAGTAATACTGATACCCTTTCTCTTTGCGGTCGTATTGTCCGAAAACACTAGGCTTCATAAACCATTCTTTAGAAGTGTCCAACTCCTTTGCAAGTTTCGACCAAATTTCTTCGACAACATCAACCATGTAATCTAAGTATGTGATTAACAGTTTATAAACGAAAAATGTGTCCTCCCAGTTGTACAAGAACGCCACATCGTTGATGTATATCTCGTTTAGATCATTCTTTGCTCCACCGTTATAATCAAACATTCTAGTGAGGGAGAATCGCTCCGTCAGCACTGTCGGCGGTCCCTTTGGCGGGGTATACAGGTCGCCTCCCTTATTTAGTGGTTGTCTTGCATCTTTGTATTGCTCCAGAATCTCTCGCGCGTCTTTCGCTATTCCCAGCAATACCTCGTCCTTGATGTTATATGCGGATGCAAAACCACCTGGTGGATTCATTACACTTTCGGCATAGGCTACCACTTCCGGGTATGACGCACTGTCAAGTCTGCAATAGAGAGGAGTTGTGAATATCGTGAAGATAACGCCGTATACACCCCATATAGATGCGTTAGTATCGATATTCTTTTTCGGGATTGCGTCCTTGATCGTGTCAGTCAAACGAATCGCCGTCTCCGTGATCAGAACAAACTTTCTGCCGGCCTCAAGAAGATAATGGACGGGTCCGTTTTTACCGATCTGGAGCTTTGTTTCAAATTCGTTCCAGTCAGCTCTAGAAACGATAACAAGATCAGCGCCTTCCACCCACTCAACATCCTCAGGGTCTTCCGTAAGTGCGGTTGAGCCCCTTTCGAGCCTGGCGTCATTGAGGGTTTGGCGAGATCTAGCTGCCCAATCTTTGATCCATTGTTGATTTTCGCCAAGATGATTCTTATCGAATTTTATTTCTTCAGGCTCGATAGCTGTGATCAGAGCGGCAAGAGAGAATAGTACAATAATGAAAGAAGCTTTGAGGGAAGGAATTCCTCCATGCACGGACAATCGAGAGACCCAAAAGCCTTGGAAACCCATAATTGGTATCCGACGAGCAAAACATATTGTCGCATGAAACGTGAGCAACCGAAAAACATTTGTCAGTATTTTTGAACAAAAATTGGAAATATTTGAGCTTGTTTGCGTGCATGTGCGAGAGTTTATGTCCATTTAGGTTATGCACCACAGGCGCTCGAGTGTGGCGCAGGCGATAATGCACGAAATACCACACGGAAGTGCGTTGCGCTGGATGTCTGTGGCGTAAACTATATGCACGCGTTCCCGTCTCGTGAGCCATGATCCTGCGCTATACCACATTGCACCACACATTGGATTATAAGGATTTGCTCAGCTATTGTTTCTGTGCTCCGAAGTTTTTATCATTCCCGCATCGACGGTGGCACTAATCACAGTGATCATACGCCCGGCTCGCGACAGGACCAGCCCAAAGTAAGATGGCGCTAAACCTAAAAAGAAATAATCCAAGTCTCAAGCTGCGCGAAGCCAATGAAACTATATCCACGGGTATTCAAAAACTCCCAAATGAGATTCTAGATAAAATTTTGCCCTTGCTCAAGGCTCGCGACGCGGTAGCTTTAACGATAACCTGTAAACGTTTTTACCGACAGCTAGGGGAGCCTAACCAAAGGACTTGGTTCTTATATCTCCACGATCCATGGCGATATCAATTCTATCCAGAGCCCCGTGAAAAAGCATACAGCCCATATGTTAATTATTTTGCGCAAGTCCAAGAAGCTCTATCCAACCTAGGACAATGGCAAGGAAATTGCCAATTCTGTTTAAAGGATAAACATTTAGCTATGGATGCCAGGGACGAGACAACTTCGAAAATCTTTCGGATTTGTGCTGCATGTCGAGAGGAGGCGTTTCTTCGTACGCCGTTTCCCTACGCCAGCATCTTACCTTGTTTGAGAACTAATACGACTCTAACCCTCGTAGCTAAGATTGAACTCAATGCTCTCCCTATTTTCGACGGTGTCCCTCTCCGAACTGTACATATGCGTCGATATCCAACCGCCGCAACTCAGTTCCTCCCTGTCGATCCCGATGTAGACAAATACGTCCATAGGGAATACGTTGACCAGTTGCGACCAGGAATATCTCAATCATCCCTCAGACAAGAGGTCTTTTCCGAAGAAACTGAAAGGCTCAAAGTGCATATAGAGGAACTCAAAATGATGCTAAACTCGGGTCAGCCCGTTATTAGAAGGCTATCTGAAATATACGGTTCCAAACTAGATTGGCAATGTGGTGTGGTAACAAACACCCGCTGGCACGAAATATGCTCTCCCGGAGAACTGTGTAGCAGACTAGAACGAATTTTCGTCGATGGTATGGCACGTCATTTACAATTTTCCCAAATTAATCCTAGGGAGAGGTTCCACAAAGAGATATTCATACCCAGATTCGACTCATTTAAAGAACTGTGTCGAATTTTTGAGCAGCAAGGTGCCAATGGAGACGAGTTTACCATCGGAGGAATGGAATTCTTACACGACCTTTGCAATGCCTCTGGGACGCGGCGGGCGCTACATCCTGGTGTACATGAAATAGGGCATTTTATGGTAGAATCACTGCACCGGAAGCTCTGTCTTTCAAAAGCTGGGATGAATGACCCCGAGGTAAAAAGATGGTGTTACTCCCATACTTGGGATGTAGATAAAAGTTGCATAGCTTGTAAGCCGATCCCAGCAAGCCAACCAATTCGATATCGGAGCCCAGCAGGAAATGAGAGTCATTCAAATATCCTCTCTACGCCTCATGTTTTTTTGCAGCATCCAAAAGAGTTTGAAGCATTTTTGGAAACAGGAGAATTTCCAAATCATCTTATCAGTAGGAGGGCCTTTAGATAACATTTATTTAGGAAGAGAAAGTATGTCAGATGTTAAGGTTAGATCGAACTGTTTAAATAGTTATTCGCTAAAGTATGTACCCACGTATTCATACGAGCTCTCTGTTGCTAGAATCTCTCGATCGTCGCTGTTGGTCGAGGCGATCTTCAAAGCGTGACAAACCCTATAGACGCATATAATGTTGATATTTATTTCCGTTTCGGTCAGGAAGAAGGCTAGATCGCAGATGAGTAAGATCAAGTAGAGTAGAGTTACCGAAAGCAACCTCAGTCGACGGAGGTGCAACCACCAGGTCAATTTTATTTCCCTGCGGCCTTCAATCTCACTGCCAAGCAACGCTTCTAGAATGGCGGATTCCTCAGAGCCTTTGGATGCCGAATCTTTACAGAAAAAGGAAGCAGTGAGAAAACTCAGGAGAAAGGCACGTAAGAAGGCCCTAGCATGGATGGGCTTCGATGAGGTCGACCTGGAAAGCGTTCCCTCCAGATATTCAACTTCTACATCCGGATCTGTAACTCCCAGGGCCAGCGGGGCATTGCAAATTGAAACGGACTATATTCCAGGAGAATTGGATCCAGATACATCAGGTGTGACGGGCCGCGAATACAAAGATGGCATCCGCTTGTTGAATAATCCACAACTCCGTGAATTCAAACCCAGAATGTATACCAACTTTGTCGAGGCTCTTCTCGAGGATGCAATATGGCGGCTAGAATCCCGACTTATATACGACAAGTGGAACCGAGTACCCAAGGACGTTTTCAACAAACTTGCTGATGATCCACAAGAGGGCCTACCAGGGTACGGATTCCTGTCCGACGAACGCAACAAGGGAATCACAGCGCGAGGGATATTTGATATCCTAGGTAATTACGCTAGGATTTCTACGGCAAAACCACATCCAGCATGGCGCTACAACCCTTCAACTGAAAACATAAAGCCGCCAAAATCTGTGCGATTTGTGGAAAAGTCAGAACGCAAAGATTCTGAAGATAGCGAGTTAGTGAAACAGTTTGGAAAAACACCCGCTCAAAAAGAGGCTGATCGCATCGGACAGCTTTTGATAGATGCTGGGCTTCGACCTAATCCCGGCGATGTTGCGATCAAAGAGTTGGCAAAAGGAGAGTACCCTATTCCAGGACAGTACTATACCGACATGCAAGCATTTCTAGAGTCTATTCTGTGTCTCCTCGTCGCTACGTGCCCACAAGTTCTTGATACTGAGGATTACATAAGTCTCTCGTTCGCGAATACTCCGTAGGTACTCTCAACTCAATACTATTTTTCAATATATTGCTAAATCGGCACCAGTGGGCGAGTGCGTACCCTTCGTTTCGAAAATAACAACCTTATAATCCTTTCCTTCGACATCAAACAAGATACTTGTTATCGAACAATCATTCCTGGCCCGCTATCGCGACTGGTATTAATTTATTTGATTGATGTCCGACCATTCACAGCCTTTCTAGCTACTAATCCAGACTATGAGCAACCTCATTGGCGTCAAGACTGGCTATTCCCTTCTTCTAACGGTGGAAGTTGGACCATGGAGCGACTAGACTCTATTATGAGAAGAGAGACAAAAGCAAAAATGATGTGCAGCCTTGGGGTTAAAGACTTTAGAGCGGTATATCATCATTTACAGTATGTCGTGGGGGAAGGGTGGTTGCAAGAAAATGAGTATCATTTAGAAGGGGATCGAGAACCGCGGTGCGAGATTAGATGGTCGAAAGAGCGCCCTGAAGAAGAAACAGAAGGCCATCCTGGTGGTCGAAGATATGCGCAAAAACATTTTTTGTCCTCTTCGCATTCACCGGTCGGTGGCAATTGGTTTGAAGGTTTGAAGCTTGGGGACAGGGGTGTTTAACGACAATTAACGACGAGGTTGCTTTTTCTTCTTCCTGTTTTTGCCTATTTCTTATTTATTGATGTCAAGGTAAGAGCAACTGCCATCAGCCAGCAGGGGATGTGACCAAAATTGAGTACCAGAGCTATTTTGTTTTCTATATCCGTATACGAAGCAGGAACGGAAGCTACAAGCTACTAGCGTATATAATACACCTGCGGCCCCAATAAGTGACAATGTATATGTTCGCGTGCAGGAGGTAAGAATTAAATAATCAGATGACAAGGATAAAATCGAACCATTCGGCTCAGTTAATTTAGATGAGACTCCCGACGCCCGTCTCATAGACGGGGTAATGCCTGTAGGCCTGGCAGATGTTATCGATATCGGAGTGTGTTGCTGTTGTCAAGATTCTAGACCTTTTGTGTGAAGAAGTTTGTTGGGATCCCTGGCCTACTTTAAATTGAACCGCGGGCAATCAATTGAAACTTTGGAATTCGGCATACGGGCACAGCCGATTACGAGGAGAATGTAGTCACTGAAACGAGGATACAATCGCGGCATGAGATGCGACCTGGCTACTTGATTCGTTCGCTGACAGCTTACCGGGGTACTTTCTGATATCCCGTCGCGTATCCAAGGCTTCAAACCAGGCACCGGAATTCCGGAAGTAAGCAGCTTCTAACCATGTTGCTTTGGACGGTAACGAAGCCTGACTTGAAGAATATACACATTTTAGATGTTAGCACAGAAGCTTAATATTACCCGTTTCAATTAGCAATTCTACTATCAAGGACAATGTACGCCTCAAGTCTCGCCACCGTTCAAGCTGCTTGGCGCCTTTCTCCCCCTTGTCGCACGTTTTCGCTGCCCCTCCACACTTTATTTAGAGCCGCTCAATTGGCTGGAACTCCGATAATCGACGGGACGGTTTCGAGGCTTGTCCGTTGAACGGTTGAAAAAAAAGAAAGAAAATAAGATGTTTCGAATATTCAGTATTATCCGCCCGTATCTTATCGACGAAAACACTTCCTTTGCAAGATATTGAACCGTCGAACAAATAATTAGCCAGTCTATCTTGTATAATGATATATCTCAACCCTGTTGATTAAAGAGGAGGTCAGAGCAGTCATACAGCAGATTACCTCCGCGTGGAGCTTTTCTTTAGCTGTTCTTTATCGCAAATATGGAGCGAGAGAATTATACAGGCTCTCGAGCTCAACCCGATTCCTGGAAAGGATCAGCAAGGCATTAGATACTTATCTTCCTGTTCGTCGCACCCTCTGCATGCTGCTCAGTGGGGCGTAGATCAAAAAGATACTAGCAAATCGATGTTTTTGATTTTTCAATTTGGTACAAAGGCTGAATACCCAAAGATTCGCTCCTTCCGAGAATTTTTCTGAAAATAGTAAGCCATTCTTCACAACGGGCTGAGCGGCGTCGACGCCTCTCCGCTTTTAAAAGGATATCATCAGCGGTTTTTGGTTCCGGGGTCCACAAGCTAGTGAGGGCCAGAGACCTGTGGCGCCCAACGCTCTCACATCCCTGAACGAGTGAGCAGGGCAAACACCCAATATCTCCAAATATCAAAATCGTCACAAGATAACTTCCTTTAACGACGCAAGATCAGGAACACGACATAAGGCTATTCCGATTCTTGAGCTATTTCCGACGGTCATCGAAAATCTGGTTTTTGAGCCCACTTGCCTCTCTTTTTTCTGGAGAACCTCTGCAAAGTATCGTCAGTGGCGTGGAAGGTCCTCTCGACTTGCTTGCCAAATGAGGCTGGCTGCATTAGCACATGTCAGTGACCCTGTTCAAGGAAGGTAGCGAGCCAGTGGAGCTTCGTTATCAGCAGGCAAACGCGATCCGCAGATTGAGATTACAATCGTTCGGTCTCGCATCCAAGACGAAACATAAATTACGAAGAAGAGGATTGGTAGTGGTGAAATACTTATCGCACTTGGGGCGCATTCGGCTCATTTACCTCTCTTTTTGCATGTCGTCGAAAATAGAAACTATTTCGAGAAAATGAAGCAGGGACAAGCCAAACTCGCAAAGATTTTTGTTTTTTCGATGTATCGAAGAAGCATGCAAGAAGCACTACCTCGTGCGGGGGTGCACCACACCAGATGAAATTTCTGCGCAAAGAAACGCAAACCAGCCAAGGACCAAGGGAGGAAGGCTTGACGTTTTCTACGTCGGATGTGTGGATGTGTGGGAAATAAAATCGACCTACCAGGGTATCCACAGTTTGATAACCCTTGATATATCCGCAGGAACTGGCCCATTTTTCTTGCTTAATAACATGACAGTGATGCACTGTTTCCTCGTTTCAACTGATATTTTTCCTGGCATTGCTATGTACAAGACGCCTCAAAGAGCTCTCTTGCAAGCATCCATTTTCTTGCTCTGGTATTAAAGGTCTGACCAGCCCTCTTAAATCGTCGATACACCTCAAGTTTTTACGTTATTTTTATCAAATCGAAACCTTCCGACCATCTCCCGCGATCGTCAGCTCGCCGAATTCTTTCGCATAACCTAGCCTGCCCAAATATCTTTAGTTAGCTAGGCTTTAGAATTGCCTTGGGCCTCCTTCCAGGAAACGGTGGTACTGCCACAGATCCCCCACGATGCCTCGGGGCGCTGCAGCTCCTCGACAGGAGCAGGTCTTCTTTTCGTCGCGGTCTGGCTACACGAAGACAAAAAAGATAAAGATGCCATCGGATGAGGAGCTTCTGGATCAAACCACCCTAGACAGATCGTCAGAAACCGGGTCGCGGCGCCGGATCTCAACTGTAGCATCGCTACGGGCCGTTAAAAACATGGCTTTGCCCAATTCCAAAGCGCACCTACCAGCTGCGCAGCGAGATCGCTCGGATTCCAATGGGAGTACTACATTATGGGGGAGTCTAAGTACCCATGGTGGTCACCATAGTAGTATTAACAACCCTTATGCCGGATCAATCGCGGAAGCTAGTGTGATTTCTAGTACTATTAGCTCGAGCTCTAGGTCAAGTAGTGACCGAGGAAATAGATCTAATCATCATTCTGATGGCCATAGACCAAGCCACCACTCTGATAATAGATCAGACTACACGAGGTCTTCCGCAGATCATATTCATAGATCCGACTCTAGGAGAAATCTAGAGTCAAGAATGTCACATTTGTCTTCAAGGTCGACAGGGTCACAGGAGTCAGCCTTTTCTTCGCATTCAGCCCTCTCAGAGAGCAAAGATAGTAGATTCTGGGATGATTCAAGGATTACCCATACCGTCACCACGGAGTTTATCAAAGAATGTTTGCGCAAGATTCCTGGAACCGAGCCATTAATAGCGAGGCTCAACCAACCCGTCGGATTCGGAGACGGCCTTACCGAAACCACCTACGCCGAATGGATAATTTCCAGATCACCCAAGTTCTTCTTGATTCTAGTGGAGCTAGGTATCCCTGAACAGGTACGTGCATGTCAAAATAAGCTTCCCGAGACTGCGGAACGTTTTTTTTCGCGTCGCTCAGACCCCATGCTAACTTTTACGTAACCATTACTAGATATTTTGGATTACCGATGACAGCTGGGGTGATGACGATCTGCCAGTTGGTTACGATTCCGTCCCTCGTTTAAAACTGAGCGCTGTCGCAGATTCAGTTTTGGACAAGAAGTTCCACAAAGTCCAGTACAACTATCTCTTACGGTTTCTATACCCCGGCGCGCATATCGACTTTGAAGAATTCGAAACTGTCCCGCTCGAAATCGTTGAGAGTTGCGCCACTGTATTCTCCCATCCAGTCGACGTTGTACGATGCCCGCGAAATCCCGAGATTCTCTTCACCCGAAAGAAATTCCCTCTCATAGATCGAGATGGTGCTTCTCTCTTCGATGAATTCATAGACGAAGTTGAATCTTTTCGAGCGATCTCCCATCGACACATTGTTGAACTATGGGCGTCATACACCTTCAAAGGTCACGGATATTTGATCCTATCACCTGCCACCAAGTTTACACTACGCTCATTCCTTCATCACCCACCTGCAGAATTCGCAAAGATGACGGAAGATGCTAGAAGGTTCAAGCTGCTCGATTGGATGCGTTGTCTGAGTGATGGTTTGGCGTATCTTTACGACCAACAAATCCCACATGGGGATATCAGACCTCGATCTGTGGCGATTGATGGCAAGACTGGCGAAATATATTTCTCAGATGTCGGTAGCCAGCAAAGACTTAGTGTTGGTAAGACACACATCAACGAAAATGAGAGATATGAGTATTCTGCTCCGGAACTGTTTCAGCGAGTAGCGCAATTTAGCATCTCACAATCTCCCACCGGGCTCCAATTTGATGGTGGTCGAACAGCACGAAAACGGTCGGATCCGGTACACCGAGGGTTATCAGACGGGCGAAAGTTGACCGTAGTGGTGCCGCCTACAGGAGCGGACGGTGTTGAGCCGCCTCGTCGCTATTCGCTCCAAGCTCTAGACGATGCATCCGGCGCGCCGGGACCTCATCGAACCTCGATAGTATCTGATCCTTCTTCGCCTACGGAAGAACATCACGAAAGTCATCCCCGGAAATTCACTACTAACGGTAAAGGCGTCTCAGTCGGCGCCGTACAGGTCGCAGAGTGGATATGTAGACCCGCAGCCAAATCCGATGTATTCTCGCTAGGCTGCATCATGTTGGATATGCTCACCTTCCACTCCCATAAAAAGAAGCTATCTAGTTTCGCATCCGCTCGAGCTCGTCACAACCGTGCCGCGGGGTCAAGAGGCGGAGGACAACCGGACTCCTCGTTTCACGCCAACATCCCAGAAACAAATGAATGGATCAAAGACCTAAAGAAGGAAGCGATGAAACGAGACGATGAGGCCGTCGTCGCTGTTTTAGCGTTGATATCACGCATGATTCAGAAAGATCCGGCGGAGCGACCCACACCTAGAGAAGTTGGTGATCGATTACTCAGCATCATGAGTTTCGTGAAGAAGCCTCACTGCGAGCAATTCGTCGAGTGGACTAGCTCAGATTCTACGAGTTTCGGACACTGGAGCGGCTGGGATGATACCCATGATTATGTCCCTGCGTTGGATGATCGGATTGGTGACATATCCGAAGAAACGGATACCACAGATCCGCACGATAGACAGGGTATCCATGAACAAATGAGCAGGCTATCATTTGGGACGTTTGGCGGCGGAGATGGGCATCCACGGTCGAGGCATTTGAGATGTGGGAGTTCGGAGTTCAGCAGCCCGCAGGATTCCATCCAATCTCATAGTATGTGGGGGAGCAGTGGGTCCAGCCTAGCTCATAGTAGGGTTGGGGTTCCGACGTCGGGGTACTTTTAATTGACTGCTTTTCAATGCGTAAGGGGTAATATGCACCCAGGAGGTGACAGCTTTCAGGTGCTTTCGGTATTGAACGTTGCTTAATAGAATTATTGGTTAATGTTCCTTGCAAGGTCTAGGATGAAGGGTAATGAAGGTGATGCGGTAATGACATGTCCCCGCACAAGCGGCCGGAGCAATTTTCTTCTTTGTCTATGAAATGACACGCCAGCTTTCAATGTTGTTTCTTGCACATATTTTATTTTAGACCATTCAGTTTAATGAAGAGTTATGTATAATACAATATGCAAGTTTTGAGCTATTTTATATCGCCAGTGAAACACGATTAAGAGACAAGAATACAGTTGATAGTCAATTGTACAACAGTAAGTGATATTCGAAGGAAGAATAAGAACAGATATTAATAATACAAAGTCGAATCGAAGAAAAAAGAGAACAAAACTCAAAATACAACATGACAAATTACAAAAACACCTCCCGGAACGTATTCTTGCTGAAGGGATTTCAGATCTCGTGTGCTGATATAAAATATTTTCGCGTTTTTCGTTGTATAATTTGTTGCTTGTAATAAGTTCGTACACGCTGTCTTTTCGAGTTTAGTGCCAGCATCAAAACAGAGAAAAATATGAAAAAAATAAAATACAAAAAGACATCATAGCTATGTTCAAATGATAAAGACGCAAAGAAGCCGCTCCAGTTAGTAAGAAAGCATCAGTTATACAGGGTTAAAGAAAGATCGTAAGCCGGTCATTCGGAACAGCGTACTGTCTCCGGTCAGACTCTGTCGTAGCAGTGCGTATTCCTGCTAAGGATAAAAATAAAAATATTTGAAGGAGCGAAGAGAATTAGACTAAGAAAATACCTTCTAAGGAGCGTTAGTGCTGTCCATATATATAGAGAAACAATACTTTTTAAAGTCAGGAAAGGAGATTCGTCGAAGCATCTCCCATCCAGCAAGAGGAAATAACACAACATCAGACCGCGCTAATTTTAGACAATTCCAATCCCACCGAGCGATAATACACAAGGGAAAAAGAAGCCCACCCAATAAAACAACATCGTGACAACCTTCGTAAGAATACAATACGACAAAACTCCATAAGGGAAAGGAACAAACCACCAAAATTTCATCTATGCGCCGGTAGCAAAAGGATATATCAGAACAAGATCCCAAGACAAAAGAAAAGATCGTGAAAAGAGTGTGGGTTATTGACAAAGGAAAATTGTTGTGGCGTGCCGAAAGGGCGGTGTATCCATCATGGTTATCTCATAGCATCGTGTCTAGTGTTCTGTCGTAATTTTACATAAGCATTGAAGCTTTATTCAATAATTTTAGTTGATTGTAATTCCGATTTCGCTGAAGTCCCAGCCGGTAATGTCTGGACGTTCCCAATCGAGTGTTGGAGGACCTGTGATGGTTAGTGAAAGTACAAAATAATATGAATTAAAATAGTGATAACTTACTATCACTGAGAAGGTAAGTCAGATCTACTCGTCTTCGCTTTTGAACAGCTCCAAAGATCATCCTGTGCATGCCGACACTATTGACTCGCTCCAGGATCATGAGACTGCAATTGTCATCACCCGCACACCTGAAGTCCAGGGTGCTCGGCTTCCTATGAAACGTCGAGAAGCGTCTCATTCTGGTAGCTTTGAGAGTGATATTGTGTCTCTTGAAAGAGATCCTGCTCAAGAGGCTTGTTGCACTCTTGCCAGACCTTGGCGAAGAGGCAGTCGTCTTTGAGCGGACAGCTTGCTTGCGAAGGCGTCTAGTGCCAACGGTCGACTTGGTTGATCGGGAGGTTAAGATGGACATTCTTAATTTCCTGTCTTGAGTTGGTGATGTTGGTGCTGACTGAGAATGGAAGATATTTGATAGACGGTTCTTGAATCCGTTTAACGAAAATGACGAAGATGTGCTTGATTGTGTCTTAATTGTGAATTGTGGTGAGGGACAGAGTGTATCTCGGTCGGAGAAGTCCATGATTAAGTGCGGCTTTTGTAGAGTACAATTTACAATATTCGTCCAATATTTGTTTATCTACTTTGGGGCGACCAGGCGTCGATTCGTGCGGATAAGAAGGCGAAGATAAATGCGATTTGTTAGCGCAAGTGGAACCTGGGTCGCTGATTGGTCAATGGGTTGGCGAATGAGGCGAAATATCGGATATCAATGGTTGGCGAAAGTGTGTCGAAGGTGTGTCGAAAGAGTGTCATAAAACAAAACGAAAGGACGGTAGCGAGAAACTTCCAAAGCCTCGAAAGGAAGGAGAAGGATGGAGGCGATACGCTTCCGATTATTTATTTTTAAAAAGTCGGCAGTAAGGAGAGTCGTGAAGAGGTTTTACAGTTGGGAGATACGAAGATACGATTTGACGCGAGAAAGCCGATGCGTCTAGCAAAGAGCTCAAGGATGCCTCCCTCGACGTGTCCAAGCTGCCAACAAAGCACCAGGAACCCATGGCTCTTATAACCTGCAAGCCCCGACAATACAATATGGCAAGCACGGGAAGTCGCAAAAATTTCGGGCTGCCGTTGGTTGGAACTCGGAAAAGGTTGGGGAGCATGGATGTCCTGGTAGCGAACGCCGCCAGATCATTGATCCACGTCAAAGAGATCGCACGGGAAAAGTGCCTCTCCCCACGGGAAGGCGACTGCACCAGTAATACCTCATGGGTGGCTCGACGGATTGGTTCCGATATGCTGGTGGCCCAACCAAATTTGACTCACGTTATTGGGGCTCAAATCGACGGATCGAAATTGGAGTTTGTGTATCCATGCCGTGTTCACGAAGCACACACCCTCTTTGTTTCTCGACCGTCTGCCGGAATTTCCCCCCGCCAAAACGGTCATGTAACCCCAATCAGGCTCCCGACTCCTTTCGTTCTGCATAATTACCAAAGGCGGGATACTGATCGAATCAACTGGGAATACGTAACTGGTACTCATTTCCCAAGCAGGAATCCATTGGAATGCCGCGTATGCATGACCTTTCAGCTTCTCGAATTTCAATAATTCCTGTCCAAGGAAGATGCAGTCAATCGAAAGAAAAAATATGCAAATGCCGTGTTGTTGGCGGCGGGTGTGGGTCCTGGTGCGCTGGCCGAATGCGGTTGGTACCACAAGCCTGCGCGGTCTTGGCGTGGCGCACCGCATCCCACCACAACCCCCACCACCGTACGCACATACGGTGCACCAGCCACGGACACCATTCCGACACTTTGGGGCACGTCAACAGCGGGAACGGGGTTCGGTAGGCAGTAGACGGTTTCAATTCATGCAGCACTAATCTATTATGTCTCTCTTTCTACAATGTTGTGCAGTCATCTAAGCTCATCGCATGAATTCACGGACCAGCTGCTAGCATGCCGCGCTATTGGCATGCAATGCCCTAAATCCCACCCTACTTCGACGAAGACCCCAAAATTTTGCCCACTTCATCCACAAAATCTGATTCAGTAGCTGCTCCTTCCGCGGTATTATATCTATGGGTGCGAATAAAAATGTCAGCATCTCGAAATCAAATCAAATGTGGGTTCAGGAAACTGTACTTCTTAAGCCACCACGTATGATCGCCCTATAATAATAAAGATGAAGAGTTAGCAGGACCCAATAATGCTCGCTATTACTCGATTAAATCGCGCAATTTCTTTCTTTCTTTTTTCGCGAAGGAAAAAAAAAAAGAGTGGGCCAGCGCACCTCTCGTATTTTAACTTTGACGTCTACTCCAGCCGCCTCCAAAGCCTTCGCATAACAGAGCCCATCATCGCGGAGCACGTCGTCCGACGAGACTTCGATATATGTGCGCGGATGCCCTTGAAATTTCCCCCACAGTGGAAAAGTTTCTCCGTTTTCGAGACGTTCTGGTGGTATACCAGACATTCCTGTAAGACGACGGTTGTTAGCTGTTAATCGCGTGGTTGACAGACCACCAAAGGCAAAATTCTCGCATAGTCGTACCAAATACACCGACTCTCATTGTAGTCGCCATACCCTGGAACTCGCCCCTGGTATCGTTCGTGGCATAAGATGAGTAATGTTCTTTGAATCGTTCCGGTACATGATCTGGGTGGACAGTAACGGGCCCTCTCAGCACCGTACGATCAATGCGGGCGTTCAAGCTCCCTTCCGCAACGGCTTGTGTAATCAAGCAAGTTATATGGCCGCCTGAGGAGGAACCGCAGATGAGAACCGGCAGATTCGGCAGCTTTGAGTTATACCGTTCGTTGACCGCAAGAACGCCAGCTTTCGCATCCGTTATCGGAGTCGGATACGGATGTTCGGGAACTTTGCGATAATTGATAGAAAATACAACGAGATTTAACGTGTAGCACACACGACGGCAGGTTACTATAAAGAGTTTCTCCTGCCATTAGAAAAGAAAGACCCCGTCGCACCCGGTCGACGAAAATGCTTAAAATGGGATTTCCAACGTACAGTCTTCCGAATCAAGGTCTCCGACTCTCCATCCTCCGCCGTGGATATACATGAAACTTCCGGAAACTCCTAGTTTGGTGACCTCATCGGGAGATCCATTCTCTCGGAGTGCTTTCACAGCTTGTGCGACTTCAGCAGTTGAGGCATACACTCGGTATGTAAGCCCCACTTCGTCGCCAAGCTCGAAAGGCTCCTCCCAAGTAACAACATTGGCGAGAAAACTCAGCTCTCCCTCCAAGGCTTCTTTTTGAGTTTCCAATTGGTGCGCATCGTAATCTTTGCGACGCTGGCGAAGCTCGTCTAGAGCTGATATTGAGGTTGAGCTCGGTGCTTGGACGTCTGGCTGGATCGTCGCACCATTGAGCTCGTTTGCTTCCTCGGCCATTTTTATTTTGAATGGAAAGACAATCGACTGGGATTCCGAGAGGGACGAATGACTATAGAGCCGATTAGAAGATCAGGCCGGCTTCTTCGAATTTAAAGACTTGAGGATCCTAAATGATGCTTGGCGTGTACGTAAAGCTATGACGGCGGCGTAGTTTGTCCGTATTATGTAATCACGTGTTATAACGTTAGGTTGTTGTATTTCGAGCGTTGAATCTCGATTTCAGTGTACAATCTCGGGGTCTTCGCTGCAGTCGAGATGATAGAATCCTAATTCAAATCTAGAGCTCCCCTCAAGGCGTCAAACATGTTTTTTTGATCTAAAGCAAATTAGCAGCGGCTAGATCTATTGTAGGCTTTGAGCATTCATTCCAGTTTCTCGAACAAACTCCTTCCCAAATAAATTCAAATTATTCTAACAATGCAACGGAGTGTGCACTTGAAGATACAGATTTTATAGGTTTACTGGTTATGAACAGACTCTGTCGAGTAAAAAGGAAAGCATTCCGGATTAGTGTACTCGGTTTATTGATACACTATAATCGGTCATGTATCTCTACATATCATTTCTTTAATATAGGCTGGGCATGGTGAGTTTGGATCCACGATAACCAACTTTTGATAACACTTAATAAATAGAGCTAGTATGGAAGCATGGGTTCACTCCTAAATACCGGATTTGTGATGTCGTCTACCCTGCGCCAAGATACCCAGCGGCAAAGCGACCATACAAAGGACTGCAACACTTTGGAATATCCGTAGTTGCGCAATATGCATAGTTTTATAACCAAAAAGAACAGCCTTCTCACCATACATAAGTGGGTGAATCGGGAGTAAAGGGGATAAAGGTTAGGCCATATCGACTTGTGTTCCGCAATTAATGTAATTCTGGCAAATTGGTTTCTTTCAATACAATTGATCAATTTCACCTAGTATCCCTCACGATGTCGAGTTAGCTATTATCCGCTTACGAGCCGGAGTTAATATCTAGAATTTTCAAGATTTCGATCCCTCAAGTAAGGTCGGGTCTGTATGACTGGTAAAAGTACCAGGAATTGGGAACAAAAATGCCGCCATAAGGGGCGGGCCGTAGGCTTAGGTACAACCTAACAGATCCTTATCATAGCAGCCATACCAGGAGTGTTAGCAGTAGAATGTTTCATTACCCAAATAACCACGATAGAAACCTCCCGAATCCCCAAAAACGTCCGTTGTAAAAGGTACCCCGAATGTTGGATATCGCAACCAACACTAATCTTGCCCTCCTATGAACACCACTGGAAGCTATAAATTCAGGCTAGATTCAACTGATGGAATCTAGATGGTTAATTCGAAGTAGAGAGATATATTCCATTCTCTTCTCTCATAGCTAGAGCTTTATTCTATCTTATACTCGAGCTTTCTATTCAGTATCTTATCTCTTCTTATGCAGCTCAAGTTCCGTCGATAGACACATGCCTCATCTCTGTTTCATCCCAACTTCATAGGATTTAAGTTTCATCTATCAACTAGTTATGAACTCAAACACTACTAAGCTCAAACGCGAGATTGAGATTGATTTAGCTCATGACGATATCGATATATCATCGGATGAAACCTCAAATCCCCCTTTAAACTCGACTTGCATACAAGCAACTCATAGCACTCCGAAGAAAAGAAAGGTCACAAAATCAGTGGAGATGCCGCTCCCTGATAATCTCGTCTCTGTCTCAAGCTTAACCATCTTAAAACAAACATCTGAAGAAGATTACGAGGAGTTGGAACTCCATATCGGTAGCTGCGTTGAACTCGCTGGTGACATCCTTCTACAAGACAATACCAGACTTGCTAGCCAAGACTATTTTGTTCGTGTTTCAAAAATCCTGACCGGCTACGACGGCCAGTTCATCGTCGGCAAGCTCTTCAAAAGAGCTCGTAAGGGTTACAGTTTGTTCGAAAAAAAAGCGGGGGAGCTATTCTGGTTACGAGAGAAGGTTACGGTGAATGTTGTTCACATTCTCAGACTGAGAGAACTGATTCTCACCAATAATACCGATCTTACTTGTGGAGACCTTTTGCCTCGTTGGGAAGCTCATGTTGGAGACGATGTTGGAAGACTCATATGTCGCTGGAAAGCTGCGATCATTGACAACGCTGAAGATGTGAATGGGTCTGCGAAAGAGGTTATTGGGGATGATGGGTTTGTTCGTATGTTGGAGGAGTGTGAGGCAGATGAAGCTTTCAGGTAAAATATTTATCCTTTTCTTTGAGCGGGTTGCTATGGATCTAAAGCTTATCCCCAAATGAATATAGGTACCCAAGGAAAGCGATGAAAGACGCATGGATGTCTCCTCGAGATGAAAATATAGAGTTCGAACGCAGCGATATTGAAAGCAAGGCTATCGATCTAACAGAGATATCCCCCAATGCATCGTCCCAAATAAAGCTAGCATCGTGGAACTCAAAAGAAAGAGAAAAGTTCTACAAAAAGACTATCCTCAAGAAATCATACAACAGTTCAGAGAGTGTTGTAGTTGAAATCACAAAGCGGTCTAAAATCTCAGAACCTATTCATATCGACCTCGATGGGCCAAGTCTCAAGCAACAAACTCATACGAAAGTTATATCATCGGGCAAGAAAGAATATACTTTTGGTGATTTCTTCTCTGGCTGTGGGGGTGCCTCTTGTGGTGCTAGAATGGCCCGTGGTAAAACCACTCAGTTCAAAATAGCCTACGGAATTGACAACTGGGAGGATGCTAGAAAATCATACTCCGCAAACTATGGTGAAAATAGAGCCATCCAGGCCGACATCTGCGACTTTGCCGCAGACCCTACCAAGTTCAACTTTCCAGCATCTCGTTTACATGCAGATGTCATCCACTTGTCATGTCCATGTCAATATTTCTCACCAGTTCACACGAGGCCAGGCAAGGACGATGAGAAGAATGAGGTGGCGTCGCTCGTAGTCGACAGACTACTCAATGTTGTTCGTCCAAGGATCGTTACGATGGAGCAGACATTCGGCATTTCATCTACGAGAAAGTTCAAAGATCATTTCGCAATTGTTATCAATCAGTTCATCAGGAACAATTACAGTGTAAGATGGGCAGTAAAAGATGCGACTGATTACTCTGCTGCTTCTACCAGGAGAAGACTAATTGTGATTGCGTCTTGGTGAGTATCTTCTATTATATTCTATGTTTCACTCGATCGTCTAGAAGACGGAGCCTATCCCTACTGACAAATAATACCTAAATTTCTCATAAACAGCCCCGGAGAGCGTCTACCAAACTTTCCCAGTCCAACCAGCCGTAACCCTTTCCGAACTAGCCGCAGCAAAGGAAACCAGAGCTCCAACGATCCTGATCTACCAACTACCCCGACTATTGGCGAAGTTCTCGCTACGATTCCAAAGAACGCAGAAAATCATCAGTTCGATTATTATCAATACCCCAAGCTTTCACCATTCCGTCTAGACAAGCCTTTCAACAAAACCATCACATGTGACGGCGGTGAAAGCAAAGTCCATCCAGACGGGACCCGTCCATTCACTATTAGAGAGTTCGCCACCTTTCAAACATTCCCTGTCGATTATAAGTTCGGCAATAGCTGTAAAACAAGCCTCATCAAGCAAATGTAGGACGATTTCTTTGTCAGATGATACGAGTATTATGAGGTTAACTTCGATAGTGGAAACGCTTGGCCGCCGAAATTCGCAAAGGCTATCTTTGATAGCATTTTGGAGCATTTGGAGCGGGTTGATGCTGAGCAACAAGGAGAAGATATTCTTTGAATATTACCCCACGTGAGATAAGCATCTCAGGGTTTTTTGTGCTATCTTTTCGATCTATAGAGTGAGGGTCAAGACAAGGGTTTGCTGGGTTTCTTAGTATCATTTTGAATCCCGTGGGCATCATGAAATAGGATGTCAAGATTTCGAATTACAATTCGGAATGGTCTCGTTTGATATATCCTTAATAGATGACGGAAGTTCGGAGTGGGCCATTAGGAGTATCGCGGGGTGGGGTGTTACGTAAAAGGCACGATTGAAGATTTATCTTTTGATATTGGGTTCATACTAGCGTCTCATTACACGATTATCATTTGTGCAGCCGGATCGGAGATTAGCGAGACAGACTCTAGATATCACCAAAAATCTACTATTCTTCTATATATCTCTATTCATCAGCAAGGCACAAAGCGCAGTCCATTCTGAAAAATTGTGCTCCAAAGCTCTTGCAATTGGCATATGTGCATGTCATATTGGTAGAACAAATACGAACGGCCAAGTCCGTCGCTGTCAAAGCCACTGTGACATCTGCCACTGTGGCCCATTTAGCCTTAACAGTAACTACATGCGTCATTAGCGATCTTGGTATCACCGTCTTAGCAAGTTAGAAATTGATGGGACTATTGGCTCCACGTGGGCCCACCACCTTGATACATTTCAAGCGCTGAGAGATATACCCCGGTATAATTAGGCAGAGGCGAAGTAGGGCTATGGGGGATTTAGTTTCTTTATTTCAGGGCTGAGTTTGAGGCCGGTAGTCTCTTTGTGTATTTCCGGCGAGCTGGTAGCTCGTGGGGGAACGATGGACGCGAGTAGTTAGCTCGGACGTAGAGACTCGGACCAATGGGTCTAGAGCTTCGTAGACCCGAAATAAAAATTCTGCTGATATGTTACGGCTAACTGGACTTTGCGTTAGAATATTCTGATTTCGTATATAAACCCAGCCACCATCAATCAGCCACTGTCTAGAGAGGAGAACATGTTCAGCTTTCTCCGGTGTGGCTGCATGGCTGGGTTAGCGCCATAGCATGTCCGAGGTCGGATACCCAAGGGAAATGCACTAGTTTTGAATCTCGCGTCGAAACAGTGGAAGTGCTAGTGTTTATTGCATTTGATATCTTCAAAGCGCTGTGCTACAATACATTTGAGACACCGATCTAATTAGACACGGTTCACGATCGGTCAATTTCTAATTAGAGGTAATTCTCGCACGGTACCGTGCAGTCGTAGCCTTTCTTTCACTAACAACATTTGAATTCGGCCACTCGAATACTCGCAAGAATTATGAATGGTAGGCTTACGTCTAGCTAATGAGCCTTGAAAAATTTTCAGAACGACTAAAAGTACACATAATCAAAACCAGAAGAGGCGCCCGACTTTGATCGGTTTTAGCAAGGACCCGAGTCCAACATGCAATAGTCCTGAATGAAATCGTCAACCATGAGATCATGGATCTGGGAGGTGGGCCCAAGCTTGGATTGTTAGATTTTGTTTGTTACCTGCAGTGATTGTCGAACTCGGAGTTTTTCCACGTGAGTCGATACTGTGCCCTTCGTGCATTGCATTGCTCCATGCAGGCGAACGCAGGAACAAGAACATGGGATTCACCAATCGAAATTGTGAACGTTAATTTCGAACAATTTCGCGTCCTCGAAGAAACTTAGCCTCGATTTCAGCGGGCTCGTGTGGATGTTGAAGAAACTCACAATCTCTGCATCTTGGGAAGAGGGACGCGACGATGCAATGTCACCATAGCATACCCACATCACCCCAGCGGAACATCACGATCGAGATCTTCAGTCTAATCGATCAATTCTGCGGCCTCATCCTTCAGCCCCAAGCGAGCGAACGGACGAAGTTTGCATCGAGAGCACGCCACGAAAGCTAGCCTGAAAGCGCTGGGTGGTCGTGTACGCCAATAAAACACGATTCCGACATTTCCCTTCCTCTCTCCGGCCTTTTAATTCTCCTTCGCCTGACGCTAAGAAGTTTAGTTGACGAGTGGCTGGCTTAGCGCTCACTCGGAAATAATCTGAAAATTTTATGACATCGAAAAAAAATTTCAACAACAAATTTCAACATCCAAGTTTCACTATTTTAGCGTTTTCTCAATTCAATCTATAGTCCCCAACAAAAAGTCTTCGAACAAAATGGAAGCGAGCAACACAACCTGACCACCGATGGTTATAGTGCATAGTTTGCAAAACTAAATAATATATAAAATAATTGTTATATTTACATGAAATTGATGCCATTAAAAAGCAGAAATATTATAATTATAATAAAAATTATGTTTAGAATCATGTATACCATTTTTTTGTTATAATAACGGTATTAATCCTATTATTCATGCTTTCTACCAATTTGTGCAAGTAATTTTCTGAAATTACTGTTTACATCTGTACTACCATTGTTTAAATTTTAGCAATTACCTGCTTCTTATTTATTATTTTACATAATTCAAAGTATAACCTGTATACCTAATCTTTTAGTAACTATTATACATACTCAATAAAATTCAAATCTAATAAATAAGGGTATTACGGCAGTAGCAAAGTCTCAATACTAGTATCAGCGAACTATTCTATAACAATCTTAGTAATATGGAATTTCACATTATCATACATGAAAATAAGCTATTAATTTTTGGTCTAATTAGTACCAATTCTACAATTATTGTGCATAAACTGTGGCAAATACTCTTGTAGAATTTCCAAATACTTGGTACTGTTAAAATTGTTTTTTATCATGTACAAGAAACTTTTTGTTTTATTAATAAACATTGCCTAAATTATAATTTTAATATCTCCCTACCCAACATACAGTACCACAAAATTACAGTACCATTTTTTATTAGTTATTCTGAATATTTAAGCAATTCTAGAATTTTTAATACGCTGGATTTAACATTCATCACTCTATATAATACATACTTAGTCATCATACTACCAGTAGTGCTGTACTAATACCCATTACAGGTGCTACACTGTATGTTTTGGTAATAACTTTAAATGTTGTTTAGCACACCATTTTTGAATATTTTACTCCTAAAAGCATGATTTTAGCATATTAATATACAATGGTATCGCATAATTTTGTACCAAATTTACTGATAATTTTCCCAGCATACTATACAGACTGTTACATGCCTTCCAGCAAATGATCCAGTCCATTCTCTTTGTTGATGCCCTAGGGTGCTTTATACATACTTTAGAAACAGTAAAACCAGTAATTTTAACATATTTAATAATATAATAGACTGTACTTCTCAGAAGTCCTACTATACACACTGTTTCAGTGTAACTTTCAGTAAATGTGTATGTTATAATAACAGCGCTGTGCTATATTTCAGAAAATTAGCAATTAGGAGTACTGGTATTAGGTAATTAGATCTCCATAGTGCTGGTATGCTGCTGCTGGTGGTAGTAGTGGTGGTGGTTATTGAAGTAGTGTGGAGGTGGTGGGGTTCACGTGTAAATTGAAAATTTTTTGGTGTTGTTCGGAGACTTTTTGTTTAGTACTATAGAATTACATGATGTTGTTTGCTTGGGGACGGCACACCTGGAAACCCAGTCTCCCCTCTCAACCTTTTTGAAGGTCCGTGTATGAAACACACGGCAAGTCTTGCCAGTTGATCCAACGAGATTGTGAGATCCGGAAACTCGAAAGGGTTTATCCGTCTGTCCGTCGTGTCTATCTACTCGGATCGGGTAGCTCAGGTAGTACCCTAGCGTGCCGGAGCCGGGGAACGCTCGATCTCGCCTCGCTCTGATAGTGATATTTTACGCATTCGGAAGGGATAGTCAGGGTGGTGAGCTAGGGTTGCGAAGCGAGGGCTGGGGAAGATAATTCTGATATTGCATGGCTGGGGTCAAGGGCTCCCTTGCTGTTTATCGTTGTATGAAATTGGTCGTCTCAATGCACATTGAAGTTGTGGTGATTGTATCATCAGAGCATGAAGAGATTTGGGGTTTTTTGATATTTGATAATTTTAGTTCGATTTTTTGGCTTATATAATTTTGTACATCTGCATTCTAGTAGCCATACTAAGAAATGAGCGGGCAAAATGCCTTATTGCATTAACGACATGTTGGAAAGAAAATGAAAAAGTACAGTGAGAGAAGATTCCAACCAATTTTTGACCACCTGAATAACCAATTCCAAAAGAATAACGTGAAAAGGAAACTTTTATGAAATTTTTGTACAAAAGGAACCGAATGATATATGTATCTAACTGCAAACCGTGCAGTCTAAATGTAAATGAAACTATCCGTCGCCTAACCCCGAACCATTCCTGCGGGTATCTATCAAAAGGAAAATCAAAAATTAAAAGGAAAAAAGAGTATTAAAAATATTAATGTATGAATCTAGTCGAACCATAGTCTAAAAAGCAGATCTATATTCGCACTCAAGACCGTTAAAACTGCGCATAGCGCAATCTAATCATCATAATCATGACAAGCTCTACAATCTTGCCCGCAAACCACACGTTGCAAGAAGGCCTTTCTTCTCTCATTGAACAACTCTGAGACGGTCTGGCCCTTCGCGTTTTCGGCGTATAGGGTTGCACCAGCGAGGATGAGCGTCTGCATTACCCCCTTCATCAATCCGACCTCGCAAGTTGAGCGCATAGAGTTGATGGCACAATGTAGTGGGGTATCTCCTGCAGAGTTGACGGCATTGGGATCATATTTATTCTCGGATAAGACGTTGTAGATCCTGTCCTCGTCTAGAGAGCAGGCTGCGTAATGCAGAGGACCGTTACCCTCGCTGTCGATGTCCGCCCAGTACTTATTCTTGGTGCGTAGCCTGATTTCATCGATAATGTCGTCGTATGTGTAATCTGCTGCGAGGATGGTAAGAGGGAGGTGACTGACGACTGGAGCATCAGGGGAGAAGATCGGGGTTGGGAAGGGAAGGAATAGGTTGGCACCATTGTCGAGGAGGGAGGTGAAGTAGTTGATTTTGTTTTGGAGCGCGGCGAGGATGAGGGGAGATTCCAATGCGAGATTTCGAGCGTTGAGATTTAGCTTTCTCTTTTTGTATTCGTCTAACACCATTTCGAAGATTTCGAACTCATCCGATCTAACTGCTACGTGGAGATAGGTCTCCCTTTCCTTCTTAGTGCGGAAAACACCTTTGGGATACCAAGAGGTTTGCATCGGTAAGCTGAGATCCGTGAGTGGGAGCAGAAGGGCAATAGCAGCGAGAGAGGGTTTGTCATTGTTGATAGCAAAGTACAGTGGCGCGCGACCGAGGGAATCCGGTTTTGAGAGGATTTCTCTTGCTTCCGGTCCCTGGTCGATGAGATATTGAATCATTGTAGAATCATGAACCAAGCGATGGGCGAGAGTTTGACCATCTCGGCCCAGAGCTTTGATATCTGCACCATGGTTGAGCAGCAGCTTGAGCATACCAGGTGATCTGACGGAATGAATCGGTCTTAGGCCCGTGGCTTGCGACATAGTCGAAAGATCAGCACCATTTTCGAGAAGGAGCTTGGCCACCTCGACATTGTCGGCAGTGATGCTATGCTGAAGTATGGATACATCCAAACGGCCGGTTTGGTTGACGTTTGCACCTCTTTCCAGTAATAGTTTCACCCAGGGTATGCACAGATGTTCGCCTAGGAGCGCTGCATCCCAGAATACTGTGCACAACAATGGATTCCCAGACAAGTCGATGTGATTGGGATCCAGTCCGTAATCCAAGAAGAGCTTTAAGAATCTAATGTCGCCTTGTCGGATGACCTTGTGGGCTTCTTGCTTCCATGGCTTGCCCATGAAAATGTTCAAGCCGGGATGTTCCTTTGCTGTTTTTAATATAAGCTCCGTCATTTCCAAGTTCTTCTTGTGCAGCGCCACCATAAGCGGTTTCTCCAAGAGGCCGTGTTTCTGTTCCAGTTCCTCGTCGAGTGTCGGGTCTTCGCCCTTTGGAGACTTTCTGAGACCAAGAAGGTTTAGGTAGAGAGTATTCTTGATAGTAAGGCAGTCTCTGCCTCTCTCGGTTCGAAGGATTTCTGTCATTATGGGGAGATTTTCTTCAAGGAGAGTTCTGTCCAGCGCTGTGAATGTTCCCAATCCAGAGAATTTCGGGTCGGCGCCATAATCTAGCAGTACCCCTGCGGTCCTAGGACAAAGAGTGGTGAGTAGAGGGGGTACTTGATGCTCCTCGTGAACCAAGTTGGCGGCCCTAGCCCGTTGTTCCTGAGGCAGCGATTCGAATAGTGATATGAGCGTCTCAACATTGCCAGACGCTGTCGCCCGCCATATCCGTTCATCTTGCTTTAGCAGCTGTGATCGTTGAATTATTTCTTCGGCGTCAGTTTTTATTCGTTTGATGTCGGTAATCGAATTTGCTCGGGTGTGTTTTCGTTTCAGACTGGGATGGGCGTCTATCACTGCAGCGAGGCCAAGAAAGGGAGTGTTAACAGCGACGCCAGGGAGACCGGGGCTGGGAGGAAGATCGAGGAGAGATAAAAGGAGAAATGATTCTTCGATCGTCAACATGTTTTTTTTTGTGTAACCAAACATTCATTCGAAAAGTATAGTGTGTGTCTATATACAATAATAGGTGCAGAGGAGTGACATGTAAGGTGTGTAAGGTGTGTAATGTATAGAAGAGTAGTGTATATAGTGGGGTATAAAGGGGGCCGGGACGTACATTTTTGACTCAAGCTACCACCACCAGCAGTCAAGGGCGCAGTAATAGGGGCCAGCCCATGCGCACGTGGATCGCTCCTTGTTCTAGGCCTCTGCGGGCAGAACCACGATCGTTCGAACTCTGGCATTGAACTATTCAAAGCCAGCGAGTCCGAAAGGAAGGACATATTGTGGTGTGTTAATATTTCGATATTTCTTCCCCGTTCGTCCAGTTTAGTCGATTGTTAGAAAAAGATCGCAATACGGAAATAGATAAAAGGAATTCTTCATATAAGTGATAGTGACTTCATAAACAGATAATAATGATACGGAGGGGTCTCAAGCTACCTTCTTCACAGGGGGGCCAAGCGGTCTTTTTATTCTCGAAGAAAACGTGCTTCCTGAGTGTGTTCCAAATGCTCGATTCATCCTCGGCCTCACATTCTCCCACGTCGCATTGAATCAGATGCCTTTTAGCCAGTTCCTTGGTTAGTATAATTTTTTCAGTTTTAGCTTAGTTTAGTTTGTTCTTTCGCTCGTAGGTTCAATCGGAATCCAGAAAAGGAGGAAATTAGCTGAGACAATGCGACACTCTCCAGTATCACCACCAGATCAGCCCAAAACCTCTCAGCTCGCACACCTGCTCCACCCCACGCTAGCGAGTCCTTTCCCAGCTTTTCCGTGGTTCCTTCTTTTTCTCTTCGCCTTCATTTCATTTCCAGATGACGAGGTGTCTCACCAGTGAACGAGCAGGGGGGGTCCCAGCACTCGATTGGTTTCAACGCGAGTTCCGGGGATGCGGCTTCCCCCTTGTCGTGGCGGACTTGGCGGTCGCGTCCGAGCGTTGCTATGATAGAAAAAAAGTGGGAATGTGTTGCGGGTGACGTCCGTTTGCGCCTGTGTGACCACACAGCAACACATCCCAACGTCCAATCAACAAACATCAACGCAGTCCAACGTCCAATCAGCAAACACCAACACATTCCGCCCGGTCCCCACACCAGTCCCGAAACCACAAGCCTGGAATTCTCTTTCTGGCGAACTTAGCCGGCTCTTCCCAATTTAACGGCATCACAAGATATCGATATTTGATAATATAACCAAACGTCCCCACAATGGCGTCGCGGGTGTTCTCTCGCTCTCGTGCCTATTTGCCAGTTATTTCTCCGAGATCCTACCGTCCAATTGGATTCTCCCACCGGCTCTATTCCATCAAACCGACCACGCTCGAGACCTCTCCCACTACTCCCAAAGTAGGCATTGAACAAGACCATCACTACTCCCCATCGACCGCCACCACCCCCATCTCCACTCCTGCAGCTTCGTCCGTGGGTACTCATCCTGATCTTAACGTCCGCCAAGCGTCATCGAAGGCTCGAACGTTACCGGACGGCACGATTCCGGCTATCCATTCCGGTTCTAGAAACGCCGTCGAAGCTGAAGGGGACGATGTGATTCCCTCCGTCACCTCTGATGGCCCATCACTCGAAAACTCGCAGACTCTGAACGCCGACACGTTTTCCAGTCGTCGGGGAGTCCACACCGTTGAGAATCCCCACGGCGGGCTCAAGCCAACTGCCGCAGGAACGCCATCTCACCTTCACGATGGCGTCAATAGCCCAGAATTCACCGACACGTCGTCAAAAGTGGACGAAACCTCCTCCAAGGTCTTGAAAGAGTTGAAAGATCATGTACGATGAAACCCTCTTGAAACCATACAATTTTTAGTTGTATGCTGATTCATAACCTAACTGACAGGTGCCGGCAGACAAGTAGTAACCCTTTATATTCACCCCATCCGTATACTATGAACGCTTCCCCGGTACCTTCATCGCGGATAGGTCGGCTGTTTCATTACGGCGGTCTCGCCGCGGGTATGACACTCGGTGCGCTGAATGAATCGATAAAACGTGCTACGGGCAGTGAATCCGCTCCCTCTGGTGGTCTCGTTTTGAATCCGCAGAATATCGAACGCTTGGTGAAAACCTTATCGAAAATGCGAGGCGCAGCATTGAAACTCGGTCAAATGTTGAGTTTTCAAGGTATTGTTTCCTTTTATCGTGTTTTTTGCTCGTATACTGTGTACGATAATACATTCACGTCTATGCAAAAATCTTTCAAATGTCAATTGCTGAGGTTTTCGTGTGTTTGTAGACTCAAATTTTCTACCCCCACCGATCCAACTGATCTTATCGCGGGTTCAAAACCAAGCGGACTACATGCCCGCTTCCCAGCGTGACTCCGTCTTAACATCCAACCTGGGAGCCGACTGGCGCTCCCTCTTCTCAACCTTTGATGAAACCCCAATCGCCGCCGCATCGATCGGTCAAGTGCACACCGCAACCCTAGCATCAACGGGTCAAAAGGTTGCCATAAAAATACAATACCCAGGCGTCGCAACCTCAATCTCCTCAGACCTAAACAATCTCTCCATCCTACTCACCGCAACCAGGCTCCTCCCCAAAGGTCTCTTCCTAGACAAGACCATCGCCAACGCTCGTACGGAACTAGCTTGGGAATGCGACTACATCCGTGAAGCGACAGCGCAAACTAAATTCTCAAACCTGATCACCACCTCGCCTTCCGAATCAAAGATATTCACAGTCCCAGAAGTCATATCCGAAGCATCAGGTCCAGAAGTCCTAACAATGGAATTCATGTCGGGTGACCCCGTGACGAGGTTACCAAACTTATCACAACAGGAGCGAGATTGGCTGGGCACACATATCCTCCGCCTCTGTCTTCTCGAAATCGTACGGTGGAATTTCATGCAGACAGATCCCAACTGGTCCAACTTTTTGTACAACCAATCCACCAACAAGATCGAACTGCTGGATTTCGGTGCCTCACGTGAATTTCCACGCGAGTTTATAGACTCGTATGTGGGTGTGCTCAAGGCCGCTGCGAGGGGTGATACCCCCACCATTCGTGAGTTATCCATAAAATTGGGGTACCTCACGGGTTTGGAGAGTCAGGCCATGTTGGAGGCGCATATACTTTCCATCTTAACGTTAGCGGAACCGTTCAGACGGGATGCGCCTGCTGTGTATGATTTTGGAGAGCAGACCGTGACAGACCGCGTGAAGGCTTTGATTCCGGTTATGGTTCGAGAGCGGTTGAGGCCGCCGCCAGAGGAGACTTATAGTTTACATCGCAAGTTAAGCGGTGCTTTTTTGCTGTGTGCGAGGTTGGGCAGTCGGATTGAGGCACGCGGGATGTTTGAGGAGGTTGTTGGGGGTTTATCTTGATTGCGTATGAGAGAGGTTTGGTGGTATTGTATATATTGTGTATATATATAGATTGATTGTAAACTACGTGAATAAATCTAATCTCGAAGCCAGATGACTGATTTGGAATCGATCTTGACAAGATCATGCCAATCTTTTGTATCTCATAAAAAGAGAGAAGCAGAGAAGTTCAAATGGCTTGTTTATAAATGAATAATCCAATGGAGTGAAAAAAAAGAGTATGTGTAGAGCTCGCTTGTCGTGACATTCAAAAACAAAAGGAGAAACAGTAGAATAACCTGCCGGAACAATGCATAGAAAAAAAAAAGAAAAGCACACGATGGAAGTGTGAAGAAACAACAGATTTCAATCCAAGTCTCAAAAGTCGGTACCGTCACAAGGTCCGTGACGAAAATCTCAAACTGAACACTCTCATCCGATAGAACTTAGATTTCATTCACGAGATATGAGATTCGATGACGGCGGTCTAACAAGAGATTCATAAAGGAAAATGACACCCTTAAAGGAAGACACCCCAGAAACGATCGTGTATCGATCACTCCAACGATAAGAATTACTAATTACCCATCGTCAAGAGCCTCTCGACGACCTCCTCGGACGCCTCCGAGGACAGCCTGGGGGCAGTGTTGGGAATACCACTAGATTTCAAAGCTCTCACGACGCGAGGAATATCGAATCCCATGGCGAGGAAGGGTCCCAGAAGGTGATCTTGATATCCCTCGGCTTGTATTTGTCTGTAGAAAATTTGACCCGTATTAGTTTCAAAACCATCTAGTGACCAGCACCAATCAAAGTAAAGGATCTGGTACGAACCTTCTACGTTCCTCTTCTGCCTTTCTTCTCGCCTCTTCTTCTCTGTTTCGGAGGTTGAGGTTACTGCTAGAGCTTGCAGGTGCAGAAGGTGCGCCGGCATATCTCACAGCCCATTCCCTAGCGGTTCTTTCGAACTGAGTGGGGTCTCGAAGCATTACTCCGGCGACTTCGGCATCTTGAGGGTCTTTCGGTTCCGGGGAGGCTAGGAGGGATTGTAGGGAGAGAAGAGCGGATTTGATGGTGAGGACGGGAGACCAGGCGTTGGCAAGTGTGTCGAGACAGATAGCACCCTAGAATTCGGATCACGGGCAGTGTTAGCATGGAGGTCCGTATCTGTTTTGCGAGGTAGTTTGGGCCGATATGCATAAACCCGGTTCGGGTGTCCGAGATGTAACATCGAACGGAAGCCCAGTACGGGATGTTATACATCATCCCGTAAAAACAAGGTTACACACATCGCTGCCTACGATTAAAAACAAAATAGCACGTGAATGGAAATGGACGAGATCAAGCTTACGGTCTGTGAGCTAACATTAGGATGATAGACTCTGGTTTCAAACTTCATGACAGGGGGTTTGAACGGATACTCTTGCGGGATCTTGATGTCGATAAGGAACGTGCCGCCTTCGTAGGGTGTATTCGGAGGACCCTTCAACTTGCCTTGAAGGTGGGAGACATCATCGCCTATGGTCTCGGCACTCATACCCGAGAGTTGGTCCTTCTTGAGATCGTCCATCTCCTTGTAGATTCGTCGGGTGCGGTTAGCCATCGTGAATTAGGCTATGTGGAGTGTAGATGGAGCTGTAGGGAGCTTGTGCTAGCACTGGGTGTTTGGAAGGGGGGTTATATGGTTTCGGTGGAGCTGGAGGAGGGGTAAAATTAATGAGGTGTCTCTGTGCTGTGGACTCGAACGAGGGAAGTGCAGCTGAAGATTTCAGTAGTTGTTCCTTGTTATTTGATAAACGAGTTCCCGTGAATTTTAGAGTTTGATTAGTATCCGCATGAGAGCGTAGACTTTAAACAGTGAATAACTTGAGAACTTCAGAGTAGTTATGGGAATGGTAACGAAGGAAGAACCAGAGAGCTACGAGGTACGTGATATATAAGAAGAAGAGAGGTCAAGATGTCGTCGATGGGATTCATTCGAAGGATCAAAAAAAGAAGGCGGAGGGAATGGGCAGGCAACAACAACACCTCCAACACAACCCTCCGTTCGACCACTTGGACCAGGCGGCCGAAAACAGCTGTTGGGAGTAGCTCCTAAATTTGTATGCATGTCTCGTCCAGGGTCGCTTTAGCTCTGATTCCAAATGGCTTTCAGTGGGATTATATCATGATAATCGAGGCTGCCGTTATATATTAGAAATAGCACCCAGCAACTGACTCGTACAGGCATAGCTGTATCGCCTCGAATCTAGATTTCACCCGGATGACAGCGTTGTACCACTCGAGGCTTTAGATATCTTGCAATTAATCTCATCTCATTCTTCGATCTTATCGTGTTTACTCTCCGGTCCCCTTTCTTGTTGCTTCGCGGTATCCCAAAACGTGCATTTGTTCAATTGGTCCCAGCTGCCGTATCAGGTTCGGTCGTATGCAACTCGAAAAATCCAACATTCGCCAAAACAGCATCTCGAGGTCGAGGACACAGGTTGAGATACGAATGCACCGTATCGGAAGCGAGAAATTTTTCACTTTGTGCAAGCAAAAAAAATTCAAGTTGGATTACAGTCTCTCGAAAGGGTATATAGAATGAATGCCGAGGATGTTCCGTCCGATTAGTCGTCTAGTCTCGATGTTTCGACCCTAATGCTTCACAATGAACCATAACTCACAGTCTCAAAGGCAAATGTGCATGACTCTAATGTTTAAGCGACCTTGACTTCTTTCAGAAGAATTGGGGTCTAGGCCTGGCCTTAAAATCAGCCGTGAATGGGTTTCAAGATTTCGATAAAAGGCAAACGTTGACGCGTTCTAACAATGAGAGGACCAAATCTGCAATCACAAACCTTTAAGATACCAGTGGAATATTTGACATTGAAGAACAGATGGCCCTGTTCCTCGAAGGACACAGATCGGATAAGTCCTGTGATGAAGCCAAAAAGCATCTAGCCCAATCTGCTTATCCTAGTTAACTTCCACTTCCCGCCTGTGGCTTCGAGATACGATGGAGGACGCGCTAGTATTATTATTTTTGGAACCAGCCACGTTCTTAATGACATCATACGCTTCTCATCTTTTGATTACTTCACGGTTTACTTTGAGTATACGTTCGAAATATTTGAACGCTCTAACATTGTGAGTACCCTTCGGTTATAAATCACTTAAGCAAACCCATCGAGCAAGTATCCTGTTAATATGTTTCGGGACACTGAAATAAAGGCGAAGTTTTATGAAATCTTCAACATCGCAATCGATATTTGTGATCGCGAGATTCTAAATTTATAGAAGTTGTAACACTCACCTTTTTTTGATAGCAAAATCTATTGATTCTTTGCTTTGCCGTAGAGTTGCATGCATACCCAAAATTGATGGCGAACGGATGCCCTCCGCAGCTGCCTGGCCTTCCAAAACACCCAGTAAATAGTGGCAGGGCGCGCGCGCACACGGCTTAATAGCATTGTTTGCTGGCCATATGCAGGGGACATCCGATCTTGGACCTGTGTTGTCGCCGTAGCCGCCGCGCGACGACCCTGCGCCAAAATTCAACCTTCTCTTTGTTATTTATTGCATTACCGCATTTGAAAACCTCAACCTCGCGCTGGGATCTTGTATATACCATGCCATGCTTGCTTACGGGAACGAAAGACACTCCGTGTGTATGTTACACGGCCGCACTCAATTTTCACGATATGATCACCGAGTAGTTAAGTCCTAGGCACACAACAGGCCTTGGCAATGCCGTACAGAAGATTGGGGCCCACGTCCTGTTCGTGAGGATAAAACGACATGGGAGACCCTGGGAGACGGTTAATCGCAATCATGACTGAAGAGAGAATGAATAATGAATATTGAATACCGACACGGGTCGGAAATCGAAGAGATGGAAGTCGGTAAGGCATGGCAAAAGCTTCGCGCCTTGAGGTTGGCTTCGCACCTCGCTGTGTCTGTGCCGCACAGCATGCATAGCATCCTCAGACTTGAATGGTATCAATACCCAACCGATGTAAATGCTGGCTGTGGAGGACAAAGAAGAACATAAATACGGTATCTTTTCCCTACTCTCAAGACTTCAATTTTAGTTTCGTTAATCCCACCGATAAATTAAACTTATCAAAGTACGATAAGCATATTGCTCTCGATATCATAACATTAATTTCCTCATAGCGATATTTTTTCTTTAATTTCGGGCCGCGAAGCGAACTTCAAAAGCTAACCTCCAGCTTTCGTTCGCAAACTCATATCATATAACCCTCATCCTATCATATAACTTGCCTTTGTCTCATAAACTAGAAACGCAGCACGAGGACATACCTTCTATACTAAAACCAACTATAAAATATTTTAAAAAATGCTTTTGACTCAAGAAATCCCATGCCACCCCGCCTCTCACAAATCCGATGTCCTCGACCAAAGATACCTTCCAAAAACCCCACCCCCAACCGCCACCTCCCACAGCTTCAACCTCAGCGCTTCAAACCAAAAGCTCATAGTAGCCACCACCAACCTCAATATCATCACACCACCCTCAACCCCACCTCAAAGCTTCCAGCTTCCCCCCTCTTCCAAACCCAAACATAAGAAGAACAGCACCCACCGTGCAATCCTCACCCGTCTAGACACCTCCACAACAGCAGCACTATCCTTCACTACCACCACCCTCCTCACCCTCACCGCTCGCATAGCAAGTGTCGACGAAGCACTCCAATTATACCATGACACAATCCATGCCACATGCCACATCACCCCACCTTCCTCACCGTCAGATCTAGAGTTCAAGAATGACCTGGTCAGGGATATCATCCAACGAGAAGGGGAGGTGACCCGCGCGATGTGTCTATCAGCTGAGAGAATGCTGGCAGAAGCAGAGTATACTCTCTATCGCAACGTCAGTAAAGCTGAGGAATACGAAGAGAAGATGGTCTCCACTGATACTTCACTTTCCATCTCATCTAAGGGTGAGACGGGTGAGGTGAGGAGAAGGATAAGACGGTTGGAAGCGGTGCAGAGGATTGTATCCCGCGCTGCTATGGAGATGGAGTGTGTGAACGCCCTCGTTGAGAAGGTTGGGTTCACAGAGGGGAGAAGGGAGATGGTGAAGGTTTTGGAAGTGGTGCTGGAGGAGCTGGAGGAGTTTATGAAGGGGGTGAGGGGGGTAGGGGAGGTTAAAGGACGGGTGGAATTGGATGTCAAGGTGTTGAAGGTTCAGATACGGCAGCTTGTGAGGTTTGGCAAGTTGGTACCCAGGATCTTGGGGTTTATGGGATGCTAAATCAACCACTTCTCATATTATTTACTCAAGTATGCATCTATTGTCGATATGGATATGATATATCATCGGCACTTTATTTTGGCTTGGCTCACTTTTGTGTTGTTGGCGTTGTATTTTTGACGAGAGGATTGGGTAAATTGGTATGAACGGGGGCAATGGCGTTGGGCGCTTATTTGCTTGTAATATCTAATGTACCTATTATTACACATATACTAGATATTCTTACTTCATAAAACTCGACTGATATTATACTCTATATATCATCTTGTGGACATAAATATTGGATCAAATCGATCTGGAGACCATTCTGTGGCGAGATTCGATTCGTAATCAAACTTCACAACAAGCTAAGATTGAACTTGTTTCTTCGCTTTTGCCTCACCCCATCTACTAATGTATGAATCATACTTTGAGAGTTTTTAATAAGTATGAGAGAAAAAAATTTTCAACCCTCGCGCCTCGTGATGGATGCAAGAATTTTCAGGAAGGTGGTCACTAAAAATTTTTTTTAGATAAAGGTGGAGTTATCAACTTGTTACTTGTGAGCTTTGGCCAGTGTGGTTACTATGTTCCTGTATGCGTTTGTTCGAATTGGAGGATCGTGTTGAGGATCAGCGCATAGCGGAGATCCGGGTGTTGGGCGCGCGATGTCGGACGGAAGTATCCAATTCGAACTCTCACGAAACGATATCAAAAACCCTTCTCCAGGTGAATTTGTGAATTCTTAAATTCCAGGAGGGATCTAGATTTTGATGGTGAAGGACGAAACAAGGTGGATATGATGATGAGTGGCGTCGATGTGATCGAAGAATTGTCCGAGTACGAAAGGAAAACGACACGGGGATACGGAGACGGAATGGGCGTTTTGGTGTAACTAACTAAACCGAAAGGCTTGCCGGCTGGGCCTTCTGGTTTTGAAACATGGTATTCGTCAACCACGTATTCCTTTTGCAATACAATCGGCATCTTGATTCGTCTCGAGAACATCCCGTCAGATCCTGTCGGAGCGCCGAGTGCAGCGAGATGGCATTAAGAGAAGAACTCCCATGATCCTCACTCTTCACCATGCAATCAACAGAGACATACTTACTTAGGAGTTAACCAGCTGTACGTCTTCATGGGAAATGTCCGGCCAAGATCCCGAGTGAGCGGTCGGTTGGTCATGATGATAATGCAATAGGTGTCCAAAGGGCAAGCCAGAGCCGGCGTGCATTCTCGCCACACTGGTGGTTCCAACCTTAACCTGAAACGTTGACGGGGAAGAATACAGCCAACATTTATGCTATTATTCTTATCATCGTCGTCGTGAGATGGAATCATATTCATTTATTTCTTTCGTGATATGACGTCTTATTCTCGCCACAAACGAAAGAATTATAGGACTCATCGCCCTTGCCTTAATTAAAGGTGACCAAAAGAGCTCGAGCCTGAGGTTGGAAACAAATCCGAGAGATATCCGACCGCGAATGGACAGACTAGCGGAGGCTCTCAGCTGTCAGATACTGCCAATCTAGCATCTCAGCCCCGCGGGTATGTGAACATGTTGAGCTTAACTCCTCAGGCCAGGCGGGCGAAGCTCTCGTTAGTTTATCTTGTACCAACCGACTGGCTGGATTGTGCCTTGGAAGCGAAGGGCAAGGAGCATCATGTATGTACATGTTGCCTGAACATGAGCATGGCTTGCTTGTTTTCTTTTCGGGCCTCCGCCGCAGAACTCCCTCAACGAGAAGAAGGTATCAGGGCGGAGAATGATGGTCCATGATATCAGCCAATAACTGGGAAGGCCGATGATAGGAAAAGAAGCAGCCAATCCGATATTCCCATCACGCGACGAGTCATTCGGGTTCGTGATTAGCGTGCTCGACCCAGAACAATGCGCATTCCCCGCACCGGCAGCGGCCACCACCCAGCCAGCAATTAATATTGGAATGGCGGGTGAGCGAGAGGAGCGAGGGGTGGTGGAAGGGGGGAAACGGGGGAAGGGTAGGCTGTGACTCAACACCAACATCCGCTGGCTGCGATTACCCGCCAACGCATGCCATGGCCTCTCGCACACTCTCGCACACTCTCAGACTACGGTAAGGAATGACTGTGACTACCTCTGACCGCTGCTATTATAAGACCCCCTTCAAGTCTCCCAAAGTTATCACCTTTAATCACCACAGACACATTAGCCCCCAAATCTCCCCTCAGTCCTATTGTTTTCTATTTGAGTTTTCATTTCTTTGCCAAATACGACGACGGACGGACGACGCAACCATTCTTCACTTCAAAATATAATATTACCCCGGATAACAGATTCTTAATGCTTTTCAAGAACATACACTTTCTCCCGACGACTGCGACCAGCTGCTGCTCCTCTTCTCCTAAAAGCACCCCCGGCCTTCTTGCCCTCCTCCCAAAGATCTGAACTGAACAACCGCCCAGACTCTCTCGCCTTTTATTTTTACTCTCGCACTAGCCAATCTCAGTTAGTAAAATAAACCATGCAGTTCAAACCAACACAACGCAAGAACGGCGCCATCGTCCTCGCCATGCACAAGAACTTGGGTCCTCCTTCTTCTGCCCTGCAGGTGCCGGTCGGCGGTGGCCAGCAGGAAGAACAGTTGCAGCAGCACGGTCAGCACGGTCATAAGCAGCAAAGGAAGCGACATCATTGTAAGATATAAACGATATACAATTTATACCACACGCGTGTTTTTGTTATTTTTTCTGGTGTTTCGGTGTTTTCCTTTCTTTTCTCTTCAGCCTTTTCATTTCTTTTTCATTTCCATGCATTTACCGGGAGTTTCCGTGTCTTTATAGACCTGCATATCAAGATACCACTCAAGATACCATAACATCGTCATCACTACTACTTATCTGTCATATCGCATCACAAACATGAAAGAAGAAAGATATATTATAAAACATAATATAAATGTACGATAGAAGCTAATAAATGCATCACTCTCAATTGAACACACAACAGCGAGTTACTCCCCGTCTGCCAAACCTGTCAAACCTTCGTCGTCATCCTCGTCCCCGTCGTCGGGCAACAAACCCTCTCGAAAGCATTAGAAAAGAAGAAAAAGCGTCGTTGTCGTGCGCGTGGATCGCGCTTGTCTGTCTGTCACTCTTTTTTACTCTCCCCCCGTCCGTCTCGTCACTCCGTCATTCTCTCCGTTACGTTCTTTTATATTTTATTCGAACCGGATTCGAACCGGAATTTGGAAATTCCACCGCCTGGCGCCTTACTCTTTACGATTCTATCATATATATACTCCTTCATTACCGACATATTACCCTTTTTTTTTTTTTTTTACCAAATTGCAGGCATGGACCGCCGTGGTGTTTTTTTTCTGGATCTGGATCTGGATATTCGATAATATATTAATAAGCTTTTTTATTTTATTTTATATATATATTGGATCTCTGTCTGGACCGGAGCTGGTTCTTTGAAAATACCCCGGAGGTACCTCAATTTTACGACGAAAAAAAATATTTTTAAAAAATGGTAAAAGTAGAAGGAATATATATAGATTGGATCACAAAAGATAGGTGACCGGTAGGTACTTTCCTCCCCCGTTTTCGGTTCGTATTTTCTATACTGGAGCAAACGGAAAGATGGAATGAAAAGTTGGAAAAGGGGAAGGGAAAAAAAAAAGGTAACGGCGTCACGCGGATCCGGAGTTGATGAGGGCGGAGTAAGTTTTCTTTACTGAAATACTGGCTTTTACCTTTTTTCGAACTCATTTTCATTTTTTATCATCCCGCACTCGTCTCGTACGCTCTTTTCCTTTGCTTCGAAATGAAAAATTTATAAAACCCCCTTTATACTTTTTCTTATACCAGAGATGCTATATCTGGTGTATCCACGCTTTTCAAATTGTTAGTCTGTCTGTTTGCTTTTGATTGTATCTGCCGGTTGACTTGGGCGACGAAGGATGTCGAAGGAATGAGGAGAAGAAGAGGGGGAAATGTTGAAGCTGACTTTTTGGGAGGCTTTGTTTTATCTTTTATGAAGCCAGTGAGGATTGTGGTTGCGCCCCGCGCTGGTATTGATTCCTCTTGTAGTCTGCGAGCGGTGTCTATCATGCTGGTGTGTGAGGCTGCATCACAACTTTCTAAGAAAAATTATGAGTTTTATACAGGTTTTCCAAATATCAGCTTTTACACCCTCTTTGATATTCTTTTCTTTTGATGTCTTTCAGCTCTGAAGGCTGGGTCCTTTGTACTATTGGAAGAGCATAAGCTTTTCTGTACTTTCGTTTACTCAATATATATTTTATCTTTATCTTTTCTCTCTCTCTCTCTTCGTCGTTTAGTATGGCGCCATGGCATTATGGGCTGAGCGTTCGGATGGCTTTGCTTTTTGGGTCGTTTGAATAAATTGCTTGCTTGGTGTCAGGATTCATATGGCGAAGGGCCATTAGCTATAGTCACTCGTTTAATAATAGTAATTGAATATTTAACCGCTGAAAGCTTGTATTTGACTCCAACGTGATGCATTTCAAGTAGATTGATTTTGATGATATATACAGAGACTCGTCTAAAGTCTGATCGTAATGCTCATTGTGCGTACAAATTCAAAACAGCGCTAAATTCAGATATGCAAATGCTAAATATCTTCAAGTGAAAGAAAACAGCGGCCTACACCGCTGACTTTACACAATTGTTAGTTTCCACTCTATGCCCCCCACTGGCGATAAACATAGCATGCTCCTTCCTCCTCGACTTCATCGTCGCATGCGCCACCCCCCAGAAATTCTTCTCCCGGTTGTTATACAACGGTCCCTCATCATACTCTATCGTCCCCGGAAAGAATATCGGCACTAAACAAGCACCCAGCCCGGGAATCACCTTCTCAGCCTCCATTATCGCCCCCATCACATCCGAAATATCTCTATTCTCTTTCTGTGCGGGTAACTCCTCCTCCCCTGTAATCCGTATCCGTTCTTCATCCCTCGGCTTCCCTATCGCTCTATCCGTTTGGTATCCTATTATGATTGATCGCGGGGAGTACGGTTTTAAATGCAAGCCTAACGTAGAGGAATGCCGTACGCAAGATGCAGCCCACATGTTCTGTAACATCCCGATCCCCCCAACCGCGATCAGAAACCATCTGTTGTTCTGGATCCCCGAGACCGTGATGAGAAGACACATCCACATGAACGTCAAAACCAGGAATAATGGCCGTGTACCAGATCTCGCCTCTGCCCTCGCGCTCGCCAAAGCTTCGATATCCGGGTCACCGGGACGGGAAACAACCACGATAGCATACTGATTCCCGTTGCCCCTTGTCAAAACCAACGTTTTCGGCTTCCACAACCTCCTCCACGCCCACTTCTCCGAAATCCACTGCGGTAATGAACTGGACAACAGGCTGAATAACGTTCCGGCTGCCGTGACCATAAATATAGCCCAATCACCCCATAACCCCCATGGGATCACCGATATGCCCAATTGCACCACTATAACAACCCATCCGATCCACCACGTCATATCCACCGCGGGAGGATCGATAGATGAACTGACCTCCAATATATCGATCCGTAAACTGACGTTACGTGCCTTCCCATCGCTATTCACAGGTGCAGGGTCAGGCCACAACGACGGCAATTTTCGCTCCAACTCAATTTCATAATCGCGTAGAAACCGACCGAGCACCCAGCTGTTATTATCCCTCACGTAGCCATTCGCGGTGTTGACGACAATGATGGGGGTGTCCGGGTCCGGCATGAGGCTGCCGTTGCCAAAGACAGCCATGAGGGAGTTGAACGCGTAGGCGACCCAGCCGAAGGAGAAGGCGACGGGGGTGAGAGTGAAGAAGTAGGCTGCGTCGTCTTTTTCATTATGGAGGTGGCGGCGGTGGGGGACGCGCAGGCCGACGAGTTGGGCGATTGCTTTTTGGACGATTTCGCCGCCGATGAGGAGGAGGAGGGAGAGGATGTCGCTGGGGTTGGCCCATTGGGAGTGGAAGATTGATTGGAGGGAGCTGGTGTTTGAATTTGACATTTTTTTAAATTATATATTTGAGTATTTACTCGGGTATCCTGGGGCTAGATTTATTATATTATATTTGTTATGGTCGTATAGATCGTGGATATGATATGATATCGATGTTATGAAGATATGTACCCAGCATCGCCAGCGACCCGGTTAACGTTACAGAATGATATGAGATACCTCTCGTCCGGTCGAATCCTGATGATATAAGAAGAGAAAAGAGGAGAATGCGACATCTTGTGTGATATAAAGAAACTTAAAAGGAATAGGGCTGTCTTGCTTGCCGTGCATGATATCCTCGTTCACCAGACGTCACCCGCCAGAAATATTGTCGGGTATGAAAGCAAAGCGCTCGGAGGAGCTGGTGGGTGGAGAGAACGAGAACTGGACGCTGCAGATGTGACTCGTTCAAGGTTTGGGCTTGGTTGGTTTGGACCCACTCACCTGCATCTTTCCTTTCCTTTTTGTCGGTTAATGCCGCCGTCGCAGCCCCAGTTTTTCTAAAAAAAATTTGGTTGCTTGGAAGGACTATAGGAGTGATGGGGAGGATTATACTAGTATCGTGCTGTCGGTAGTTATGAGCTTAGTCTGGGATTTGAGTTTAAAGAAGTTGAAACAGTCGGTCGGAGCCTGCTTATTCGAACGCGCGTTTTTGTGGAGCCGGGTGGTTGAGGGTTAATTAACCATCGTGACGGGGTTCTGTCTATCGATATCGGATGAAGTCGATGCAGAGGTCCTTTTAAGCATCAAGCACCTGCAATATCTACTGTTGTCGAAGCCTACTGGTTTGACACCTTTCAGCGAAGTTTATAACGTTTATATTCGCATTTCATCGTCTGCTCTATTGAACGAACAGGTCCTGTTTTCAATCAGCATTCTCAAAATCCAGCTCGTTCTTTACTTGGCCGAATGATTTACTTCTGCCCGGACGTCATTCTCCACTCACTATATTTTCTCACAAGGAATACTCTGATAAGTGGATCATCTAATGATTCAAGTTTTCAGAGGCTCAAAAGTAAAGAATTTTATTTTTACCGCCGGCTCGGTCATGTCAGGTAGGAAAACTGTGGATCTCCGCGAATCAATCACGCGATGGTTGTCCTTTGGATGGATCCTTTCGCTTGCTGGCATGCGGCTCAATGATTAATCAAAGACTCCAGGGGCAGCCTCGTATTCGGAGCGGCTTGAGTCCGAGTTTTAAAACGTTTTTATATCTAAGACAATATTGCGATACAGTGAAGCACGCAAGAATTATCGTGCATGCACGTTGGGCAATAAATCGCTTCAAATATTTAAGTATCCAAATGCCAGAATCTAGAATGTTCGATCGGATGAGGCTCTAATTGTAGTAAGTCCTATAAAAGCCAAGTCGCTCCGTAGTTAGCTGAAAAAATGGAATGGCGCACGTTTAGGTTCTTGTCCTCGAACTTTCGGATGAATGACCGGGTGGTTAACCCTTCGGGTTTTAAAGGTCTAGATCTAATTCTACCTTTTATGATTTCATACCGGTTCAAGCTGGGTCTTAACTACATATTTGAACTGAGAAAATATCTGCAGTTTTCTAGCTGTTCATATTTATGCATTTATCGAGGTTACCTTTGTGTGAGTAAGTCATTATTCAGGATGCATTTGATGATTTCATATACAGGGACTTGGTTTTAGCATAGGATAGATTTAATCATTGTCAAAGCTTTATTTAAAAAGTTCGGGAAAATTCCCCGAGCCTGTTGGTTGTCCTTGTCGCGAAGGAGGAAAAGTCAGAATTGAGACTTAGCATTAAAATCAGGCTCTATGATATCAAGCCATTGTTTCTTTCTAAGAATCTTGACTCCTTTTGATGCTGAGGAGGCGAAATCGAGACCCCGTTTTTATCTGGAGCCTCCGTACCTGAAAACACGAGGCGTTGGTAACACCAAGATGGTTAGACGTGAACCCCTCGGCCTGATGAGCAAATATCTCAGCGATTCTAGAATATATTCGAATAAAAAATTTATATAACGTGGTGATCTCTCTCGAATGAATTATAGATTAATGATAAGACGAATATAGTCCCAAAAATTCTTGCCTCGCTCTCCATAGCCCCTTCATTACACCATAAACGCTCATATAATTAATCCCAGCAAAGGCTATCTAAAGACACAATTATATCCCAACCATGAAATTACTATCTCTAGTCGACATCCTTACTATCACGGCTTGCGTTGAGCTCGCCACAGCCGTCAAAATCGCAGCTTCGCATTCACAAGTGCACACCAGCGGTTGCACCCGAGACAACTGTTTACGAGCGATGATAGCACGGAAAACGGCAGCTACACCCTTCTGCCCAGGTTTCATGGCGTCAACGGCGACCGCTACTACAAGTTTGGGACCCTGGGCGACGCAGTGTAAAATGAATCATTCGAGGATTAGTTCGGCATGTAAATGCATGTTTCCACCTACGGTATGTCTTCGACGCATAAGTGTGATTGTGATTGAATATTTGAGAACTAGGTGGTGCTGACTTTATGGGTTAAAAAGCCAACTTAGATGTATGGAGATAGGGTGTGTTGGCTTGCACACTCCTGATAGCGACTCGACTAGTGTGTTTGGGTGTAGGCTCTCGGATATAACACCATGACTAGTTGAGCCTGCTAAGGTCGTCTTGATTGATTCGTAGTTATCTTTATTTGACATATGATCACAATAATGGGAGGCTTGATCTTCGTGCTTCGCGGGTGGTTTACGAGAAAAAAGGCTTGCTTGGGTATCAAATCTTCGGATTCACGCTAAGATATACCGTGATAATGGTTTTTAAGTTGCAATTGGTACCAGATCGAAGATTTGGGTACTTGTCATTTAACTGTTTAATACATTTTTATACCGGATATTTATTTCGGAAATTTAGCTAGAGAAAACTGTGATACATGTGTAATAACACCGACTCCGTGGGTAGTCCCATATCGCGCCATTTTATTCTGCAATGACAAGAAAAAGTGGAAGACAAAGATAAGGACGAGATAAAGTCTATGAAAATCTATAAAAATTGAAATTGAAGGTAAGAATCGAGCAAAAGCTCAATATCAAAGTATTGTATATTCCGTCGGAGAAAATGTCTTGTTTGTGGGCCTCTTCCCAGACCCACGAAATAGAAATCATTCATCTATTTTTTGTAGGCATATGAATCTTCATCATCCTCACCTGGATCTGGAGTTGGTGTTCCAGTTGGTCCAGGAACATCAGTAACTGTGACGGTGGTTGTTTCTTTTGGCGGATTGGGTATTTGTTGAACGGCGACACAGCCACCAAAGGGACCGTTTGGTGCAAAATTCTCGCATCGAACAATGCACATATTGCTCATTCCTCCAGAAGTTCCGGTGCACTTGAGGTCTTCTGGTAATTGGATTACCATCGGGAATAGCTTCTTGTAACCGGGGCCTAGGAAGCCACCGTCTCCGGGGACATTCGTAGTAATTGTCAAATTGGTGGCATCCCACTGGGTCGCCTGAGCAGTCATATCAATCCTGCACATGAATGGACCGGCGCCGTCGGCATTAACCTGGAGGAACGAGAGATGAAGGTTGCCTCCTGCCTTCACTTTTGGGATATTGTTATTCTTGATCAATTGATTGACGATAATCTCGGTGTTCAACGAAGTTTGTCCAGCCATACCACAGCACTTCGATTTCTTCGAATATCCCTTAGGATCTTTAAGGTACCAATGTGCATAACCGGCTGGATTGGTCGCAGTTCGGCCGCAACCATCTGGTAAATATTGGCGGCAAGCAGCGCAGTTAAGGTTCCAATTCGCGTACTTGCATTTACAACCCGGTTTGAAGATGTTTGTACCACAGTTTTTGCCTTTGCAAATACATTCGGCACATCTTGTACTCCCTTGTTGTGGGCATTTATGGCATGATTTATCGGGAATAGTTGGATTCGAAAAGACGGGAACGTCTCGAAGGAACTTGATGTCCTTCCAGGATTTTGTGGTCGCCCCGATACCTTTGCCGCGACAACTTGGATCGACGTCGCCCCATGCATCTAGGATCATTCCATGACCGGCGATTCCTGGTACTAGTGAAAGTAAGGCGCCGACCGCGACAACTGTACTTGGGAGATGCATCCTATTGGAATTCTAAACGGTTGGATATGATAAAGAAATAAGAATCCACGAAAGCTGAGTGATATAGACGACGGTCTAGAGGGAGGATGGTGAGGAGTAGGTATTAAACTCATCAACTCTGAGGGAGGTACAATGGATTTTATATTGAGAGCCGCATGGTGAACTCTCACATTAGTCTTGGTTCTGTAAAGTAGTCCTTGCTTAGGGTCACCTTTTTCATCGAGACTTCAAGTACATATTCCAGGAGGAAAAAAAGATCCTTTGGATTATGTGTCCCGGTGATATATCCGGATGTCCAAAAAGTGATGTTTACAACCGCCATCTTCAAAGTTTTGCGTTAATGGGATTTCTATCCTGATCATGAATGTTTCGGTTTTTTATCAAAGAGGTGATACCGAGATATGGATCCGAGGCTAGCTTAAGAATAAGGATATATCACACGAAAGTGTGGGATGTTATGCAGATCACTATATCCGTCTACCTGAACTAGAATATCTTTAAATATGGCTCCATGGACCCGGACGCCGTGCGGGTATCTGATCTAAAACGGATCAAGTTATCGAAAATTAGACTTAATTTTGTCGGCTAAACTTTGGTCTTCGGTACCAGACTCGTCTACGGGGTCACAAATGGGAAATTGGGAAAAGCCGTCATTCTCTCAGACGGCCCTCGGTTCGTCAGACTTCAGTCCTTCACAAACTCGGATCGTGATGGAATGAATCTATTATACGAAGTTTCTTAAGATTTTAGGACTAGGATATTCGAAGAGAATACGGTACACACCGAAGGCAAGCCGGAAACGATCCCAGTATGCATCACATTCTGTAAAACTGCAACAAAAAGAAACCACATCGTGACTGGCTTACGTTTGCGGGGGAGGGGTGAGAGGTGGACTCTCAGAACCGAATAGTAAGCTTATAAGATACAACAGTGTCAACATTTTTTTTAATCCTATGATTAGCATTAAGATTTTGTCTGGTTCTACCTTCTGCTTCCGAGACCCATTTATGAGGCCTCTTTTTCCGTATTTCCGTGAGAAAAATCCTCGTCCGCCGAAGAGGGCAATTAGAGGATAATTGAAAGATGACTGATGGCGCGTTATCAAGACTTCTCTGGGATATCTATATCGAATATTACTACGGTGGTCGGAAGAGGGAGATTCCGATTGCGCGTATGCGCTCAAAGTGTAATAGGGTTTGATTGGAATGGAAAATGCGTTTCGTACTAGGGAAAATGACTGAACAGGATACTGAAGTCGAGTTCACCCGGCAGCAGGTGGGCTCTTGCGGGTGGTTCACCAATTGCTCTCTTCTTGGAAGAGGATACACAAGCATTTTGGCAGACTTTGGCGGACCACCCTCGGGTCTGCAGTCTGCTTGTGTCTGGGCGGCATCATACTCTTTCTGCCTCAAGGTGCATTTCACAACACAGATCCATGCCAACCGCCTGCAATGGCATACTGCTTCGGCCGCCCAATTTTCGGCATGCTAAACTGTTTGCCAAGCGGTTAATCGAGCCAGTGTGGCCAAACGAGCGCGCAGACACGAACCGGTTTCGAACCTACTCGTATCCCTTAGGCGGCTCAGGAGACTGACACGGATTTCCGATGGTCCACCGGTATTTGCCGTTTTGCAAATTTGATTTTGCAGAATCTTCCATGGTTGTTTTTCAAGCGCCGATGTTGTTAATCTTGGTGCCAAATGCTGTTGTTCCCGATGTGTCCAATATCGGGAACGAACAAGGCTGAGAAAAGACACTCGATTATGTCACCAGAATTCATATAACCACAGCGCCAATATTTGTAATATTTGCTAGATTACTTAATTGAACGCTTTATTTCCAGATACTGGTGCTATTATGAAAGAATAGTTGTCTCAGTAACAGGGCTACTCCTATATTTCAGTATTTTTATTCGGTCTGGCCAGATCTGGGGCTTTTGTTTCGCTCGGGACACCCTGGTCTCGTAAACCAGCCGCGAAGCACGAAGGAATACCCACCAACTTTCACATCCACTTTTCCCTGTCCCCTAAGCTATGTACCAAGGGATTTCTATATGCGATTATGTTAGCTGGTTAGCATTTTTACCTAAAATAAATATATACAGTATGCCTAATATTTAGTCTGGGGTCTTCAGAGTTTCAAGGATTTAATGTACACCCTGGACTAGATTTAGTGGAGGATCAGGTTTCTCTCCGGTAAATACTTGAGTATGTAATTTTATTCAAATCGTAATAACGACGAGCCTCGCAACGCAGATCGGAGTGCTATGGTGCGTGGTTTATCAAAAGAGGCAGCCTTGTTCTATCTATAGTTAATGGCTGCAGGTTCCCGGGATGTCAACAAGCTTTGGAGTGACTTGCTCAGAGGTAAACGAGAAGGCTTGAAGTTTTCTCAAGTGGGGGCGAGTCAGTGATCTTTCAACTGTCCCCAGCTTCTTCAACTTCAATTTTGATTTGAATATTATATTTTTGTATGCGAGCTACCGTACCTGACGCTGCTATCTGTAAGCAAGCCGAAGGGCAGGATGCCTTGGGGTATCCGATAAAGAACTGGCTGTGAAGGAATTCTTTGACTGAACTTCCAGCTAGCAAACCCAAAATCTCCGATTGTTTGGTTATCAACAGCCCCTTCCGCTTATCCCTGCTAGCTGAGAGAATGGCGGACAGTGCGGATGGAGATTGGGGGAAAAGGTGCCTGAAATTCGGGTCTCAGCAGCCGCTTTGCCAACCACAAACAACAAATTGAGCGACAGTGCGGAGCGTCCATGCTGTGCCGCTCAAAGTGTTGGCCCCACCACGCCATTCGCTCACCTGCCTGACATGCCTGTCTTCTACAGACGTTCCAAATAACTGGGAGGGACTCATCCTCCACCATCGCTGAACGTTAATCCTCTTCTTTCTCTTCTATTCCTCTCCTCCTCACCGTATTCTGTCATCGCTGCGTGATTGAATGTCCACTCTTTGTGTTCGTTGATATTTTGGCGGTGCTTCAGACCATTCCCAGGTAAGTTTGGTGCAATCCCTGATGCTTTAACGGCTGCTCCCGAACGAGATTGCTAGCGTCGCTGATGACTAACTCTTCATCATGGACGGTCTTCGAACCGACCCAGTCAGAACTAACTTGGGTAGCGAATAGTTTGCCTTTTTGCAGCTTGCAAGCAGTGCATCCAATCATTTCATGCGTTTAGACAAGCAATCTAGCAGGATCTTGAATGCTCCCGCTCTGGATTGCAGATTACCATATCTTTGACGCCAAAACTTCAGAAGGGTTTTGAACGTTGTATGTTTCCACATTCACGGCACGTGCATCTTTGACCGGCTCCTAAACTGGCTGTGATAATCTTAGGGTAGATGCGCAATATCTAGCGATGGACGTCAGCACAATATCGATTAATCCGCAGAGGAAATTTCCTTGGGAATGGACGCCCCAAGAGGTGGTCCTTTATCTGTCGAGACGCCTACATCTAAAGAAATATTTTGAATCCGCGACTCTTAAGTCGGCCTTTACGAATAATGAAATCACAGGATATGTTCTCTTATATCCATCGTTCACCCTCCAAACCCTTAAAGAAGACTTGGGGATCCGGCAAGCGGGGATTCGGATAGGAATCTGGAGGGTCATCGAGGCGCTCCGAACAAACTATCCTTTACCCTCAAATCTGGATCTCAATGACGATGAACTCCTTCTCTCTCCTCCCGAACCACCAACATCGGATGGAGCTCTTGCTCTTATAGAAGAGGAAAAGCCAGTAACCGATATCGTGAGACTGCCTGAAACGACCGTTTTTCGCTTTGGGCAATTTAGCGCAGAACGACTGCCTTCAGAAGCTCACAGTAGCTCCCGTTTCTTCTCTACACCTGGACCGTCCACACTTGTCACAAGACGACCTCCTCCTATTTTCCAACCCGAAGATGTGGACCTGCCGAGTAGATTTGGGCGCAGCTTAAGCTTGAGTGTGGACATGGAACCAGTTTCTTTTGATCTTCCAACGCCAAAGACACCAACGCCTTCTAGAGAATCGATACGCGAAGACAGTCCTCCTCCCCTAAATATCTCCCGTTTAAAGACAATTGAAGATGACACAGGCAGTCTTGGAAGCACTGGGATGGAACTCTCAATCACTAATAGCGGTGCCATCGAGGTTGTTGGAAATGGTAGCTCGGAAACCGCCCAAGGGGACGACCGGATGGTTGTAGACCCATTGCAAGACGACGAAGAACCTGCAAAGAATAGCTTGATTACACCACAGCTGTCGCCAGATTTACCCCCCCGCGAGCTTTCGTCGGAGAAATCTAACAAACGGGTTCGTACCTCGCGATCTCCAGACCAAGTTCGTCCTAAAAGACGACGAGGTCCCAGATCATCAACATATCTAGGGAATCCCGTTAGCATCGGCGAAAGAATGCTCGTTGGTGACACAATCTCCTCGGACACCTCGGATACCTTTGTCATTTTTGGCAAGACAACTAGACACCGAGCCCAAGCTACCCCGGGAGCAATTCAAAGCGTGAACTCCTGGTTCAAAGCTTTTCTGAAAAGACCTATTGAAATAGCTACAATAAATGGCAAGCCCCATCAAGCGTATCCTCTCTATACTATCCGTCATGTTCAACGATTCACCCGTCACCCAATTACCGTTATAAATGAAGACGAAGTTAAAGACGGCGAAGACATTAAAAATTATATCGAGAAATTTCCCGGTCTTGATGTTCGGGATAATATGTATAGGAAAAAGGCAGATCGAGTTACATTCTTGGACCCAGCTATGGAAGGTCGTCGCGACTTACAATACGTCGATCCTTATATGCGACTCGATGGTGAAGACGCTTTGATTGCTTTAGAGGCTCATTATAACAACCAAGAAGATAGTGGTCTTGCAATCCCAGTAAATTACAGGAGAGGAAGAAGCCCGGGTTTGGATTCTGAAACTTTGGCTGAAATGCGCAGGGATCAGATGGAGGAGTCGGTACGGAATGAACAAAGACTCACTGTTGAGCAAATAACGCAAGTTTTCGAGGAAACGAGGGATTCTATTCTCGATAAATGGAGAGCACTTCACATCCCCGCTCTTGAAAAGAAGAAGTATAAATTGTGGACAGAAGCTCGGAAAGGGAAATATGAAGACGCTAAGCGGAACGCGAGAGAAGAGATCGGGCAGTTTATGATTAAAATCCAGGAGAGTGAAACACAAATAGAAGCTCAGCGAAACGAATATTTGATTGGAAAATGGGCATCGGCTGCTAAACTGCGACGGATGATTAGAGCTGGCTCGAAAGTGAGTCTGGAAAACCAGGAGGAATATCGTTGGAAGGTCGAGGCTATTAGAGGGAAACGACCGGAGAGGCCACCGCCGAAGCCTAGACAACCTCGAAACTTGACAGTCCCTCAAAGCTTCGACGAAGAACCCGAGAGTCTATGGATCGAATATTCCGAAGTTGATGACTCGGATGGTGTTGGTGATGATGGCTCGGATGGTGTCAATGATCTTGATGGGTTCATCGTGTCTGACAATGTGTACGACGAGGGACACGAGGATCTACGAGCCCCGAATGAGGCTTTTTTAACAGAGCATGCTAGTCGTTTCCAGCGTGCGGCTGCTGATATCGAGATTGAGGATGCTATTGACTCTCAAATGAGTAATCTGGGATCACTTTTCATCGGCTCACCTTTCATCGGCTCACCTTTTGGCGAGGATATTGTCCTTCCTGATGCTGCTGAACCCGTTCATCCACTGCTCCTCCCCAATCTCGCAGATCTACCACCGGCCGCTCCAGCCAAAGAGAAGACTCCTGTTGTGGAAAGAGAAGCTATCACCGAGAAAGGAAAACAGACGCCCAAGAAAGCTGAAGAAGAGCATCAATGGTTCTCAAATTTCTCACAGTCATCACCCATGACTTCGCCGGTCGATCCAGTACCGCCAGATGCTGAGTCTATGTCCGGAAACCCTTTCACGATGGAGCTTGATAATAATGAGTCGGCTGCACCTGTGGCACCTGTTCCTTTGATAAGTCATAACAGAGAGCTTATCGCATCTACTGCATCTTCAGCGATTACCCAACTCCCACAAGTGAAAAAAGAACTCTCGCCTCTTATATCTCGTTTAACTTTGAATTGCACTGATGTTATTGACCTTACGGAGGATACTCCGAACCACTCTCCCATTTTAGCAACAACTAGTGGTCCCTCACGCAACAAACGACTAGAGCCGATAGACCTTGTAGAATCAGATCATGATATCGAGATGCAACAAGCTATTGAGAACTCGTTGCAAAACACCCATGCTGGCTCCTCGCAACAACAATATTCCCACGGACCTTCCCAGTCAGGTTCCGTAACTCGGATACCCAAGAGCCGGCCTGTTATTTACAATAGCGAAAAATCAAAGCCCTTGCTTTGGAAGCAGACACTTCAGAAGATATACGACAATAGACCCAACGTTATGATACCAATGCTTGAGATCGCTAGGGGAACGAACAAAACAAGGTCCTCTTTGCCCTTGGAAGAGCGTGTTATGAGATTTATAGACCGGATGAGAGGCTTGGACCATTTAAAAGCCAAAAAATACGGTACCCAAGCACTCGGACTTACCCCGTACGAAACTTTTACCCCAACTCATCTTGGATAATATCACTATTATTTGTTTAATTAGACTAATCTGAGCCTTACTATAATATAGAGAGGAACAAGAAGCACATAGGTCTATTGCTAGGCTGTATTATGAGTGGAGCTATCCAACCGGAAAGGCTCAAAATATGGATAAAGCAGAGCGGATGAGACTTGCCAAAGAACTCAATTTGAGACGATTTATTCGGGATTTGACTCCGATTCTCGATGAAGTTGCGGCGTGGGAAGGGTTGAGATACCAAAGTGTTGGTGCTGATGCTTCCAAAAACCCAGAGTCATCACATACTGCTGAAGAAAGGTATATTTTACTTGATTAAATCTTTGCTTTCTTAGTGATTGTAGTACTGGGGAAATCCTTTTCACTCTTTCGCTCAATCCGGTATTTAACTATTTTTTGCGCTGTTGATCTTCTGACATTTTCATTCTTCATTATATCCTTCTTTCAAGATCTTTTTTTAACCAGGAGTCTTTCTTTGTTGACGACCATGACCAGCCAACCCAAGAGAACACCTTACTAGTATCTAATGACAAAGGTAAAGGGAAGCAGAGGGCTGTTATTCCAGACCCCGAATCTGATTATGAGCCAGAAACTCAAAACTTCGGTCAGACTTCGACGCGCTTTTCCTCTCCAGCTGCATCTCAGGCCAGCAAGCCCCGGCATGTCATCCATAGGAAAGAAATGACGGAAGAGGAGGAGACTTTAATTCTACGTGAAAAGAAGAGGAAAGAGACTAGAAGCATGGGAGAGCGTGTGAGAGTGCACAAGAAGCAGGGTCTAGGGGAAAAGCTAGTCAACCTTGGCCATTATGCTAAGTACGACTCGGTTTACTTTCCGGAAAGCAATGAGCCTCTCTATGACTTTCAAAGAGATGGAATTCAGGCTATGTGGAGAGAGGTGGTGTCGTCTAATATGCGCAGTGGTGTCCTTCTTGCGCACACGATGGGAATGGGAAAGACGAGACAAGTGTATGCCCCTTCTTTATCGTATTTTGATTTCCTACTCTAACTTTGGCCCCTAGGCTTACTCTTCTGCGCTCGATTTCTGATTCTGCGCAATCGACGAATCCTAAAATTGCTGCTCAAATTCCTGACCATTTAAAAACCATGAGAGCGTTGATTGTTGCTCCTCCTGGATTACTTGAAAATTGGTCAGAGGAAATCGTAAAGTGGAAGATGGATTGTCTCAACCCGGTGTACATTGTTGGTTCGAAATATGAACCTCACCAACGCCCAGAAATTATTCGACAGTGGGCGAAAGATGGAACACTTCTTTTAATTGGATACGAAATTTTTCGATCCTTTTTTGCACAACACCCGGATTACCGAGTGCTTTTTAAAGGTCTCAAATCGAAAGAACCTGTTGTGTCAGTCGCGTCTGATATCCCAGATCTCCTACTACAAACCCCAACGATAGTTGTAGCCGATGAGGCACACAGGCTCAAAAACTCTGGCTCGGTTCTGGCAAAAATCTTTCGGAAATTTACGACACGCAGTCGTATCGCTATGACCGGATCACCTCTCACAAACAATCTTAGCGAGTATTATAACATCGTTAAGTGGATTGATGAAATTTACGCCGGAACGGAGGCATATTTCAATAATACCTACAAATATCCCATTGAAGATGGGCTCTGGGCTGAGTCACTGCCAGAAGAGGTCTCCAGGAGTAGAGTGAAGCAGAAGGTATTGATCGATTCGTGGAAGCTAAAGATTCATCGCGTGAATATTGCCAGTCTTCAGCATGACCAAAACATGTTACCGCCCAAAACGGAATTTGTGATCACATTGCCTTTGAGCGACTTGCAGTACGATATTTACGAACTCTATGCCAAAATAGTAAGTACTTTTCAAATACTTTCATATCAGTTTTGATATACTGATCGCGTTATTTGGATGTATAGGTGAAACGCAAGATTCAAGGCCAAACGCAGGATTTCTTTAGATTTATTCAAGATCTGGCTATTCTGCTGAACCACCCGCAGATATTTTGGGACGACGTGGTATTGAGGGTGGAAAAGAAGACGAAAGCGACTTGTGAACCTGCAGAAATCAGAGCTGCAGCTCCACAGGACGATTTTCTTGCTCAAGACGGAGTAGGCGATGATGCGCTAGGAGAACCTGTGCCACTAACAGCAGAAAGGAGCACAATGGTAACTGAAGATAGGAACGAGGCCGAGAACCTCCTTGGGCAACTGCAAGGCTCTATATACCATGAAGTCAAGGCGATCATTGGCAGCAAACCATATCTCAACCTTTCGGACCCGTCGCATAGCTTCCGAATCATAGCGCTAATTAGAATCCTTGACGCCTGTATAGCGATCAAGGAAAAAGTCTTGGTTTTTTCGCAGTCAGTGAAAACATTGGAGTACCTCGCGAAAATCTTGAAGAAGCGGGGAACAGCTTACAGTATGCTTCACGGCAAGATTGGAACCGACAAACGACAAGGCATGACGAAGGACTTCAGTGATAGTGATACTTGTGTGTTTCTGATAAGCACTCGAGCTGGAGGGCTGGGGTTGAACATTCAGAGTGCCAGCCGTATTGTCATCTTTGATTGTTTGTTCTCACCACAGGATGAAGAACAGGCTGTCGGCCGGGCATACCGCCTAGGACAAACTAAACATGTCTTTGTTTACAGATTTCGAATTGGAGGGACATACGAAGACATAATATACAATCAATCTCTTCTCAAAACGTCTCTTGCCCTTAGAATGCTGGATAAAAAAGCACCGAGAAGGACTGCACAAAAGAATAAGGCTAGTGACTGGTTTAATCCCCCCAAGAAGTTGAATAATGTTGAAGCCGACATTATGTCATTCATGGGGAAGGACCCGAAAGTACTGGATGGTCTATTGGGTGAGGAATGGGTCAAGAGTTTGCAGGACAAAGAGACCTACGAACTACACAAAGATGAGGATCTAACGGCGGAAGAAACAAAACAGTATGAGGCACAGGTGTTGGAGGAGGAAATGAGAAGAGCTGGGGCGAGCGATGTTAATGTCCCCCCCGGATCAGCTAACAAGTTTACTGCTTCTGGTTTGTCAAAGATGGATGCAAAGGGAGAGGTATGTTGCAATTAATTTAGTCCCTTCTTTAAATACTATTTTCTAATAGCAGTTCTACAGATAGTAAGGGAACCGAGGGCAAGAAAGAAGAAGGATAGCATTGGATCTACACCTACTCAACACCAGTCTACCGAGGTGAGTTCTTTTTATCGCTCTTTTCAATTGCTGTGATTAAACTAATTCTGGCTACTAGATGGAGCAAGTTGGAAACCCTGGCTCTGCTCAAAGCCCCCTCAGGCAGATTCTGAACCTTGGTCGGTCTTCTGTTGAAATGACGACCTGGGCAAGTGGCGTGTCTGGGCTAGCTCCAAGCGCGGCACCCAACAAGCCACCCGCACTAAAACTCCGTGGCGCGGCGCCAGCGAAGGACCCTCCAAAGCAATGATAGTCAGAATCCGAAAAGGTACTCATAAACCGTTTCTGCTTACAGCTAGCCGATGAAAGTTTATTGTGGGTATCCCACACTCTTCCAATTAATCATTGTAATAGCCTTTTCAATCTCTGGATTTCCACTTTTCAATTTTCTGTGGGGTTGCATATTTGTGGCGTTTTCTGTGGCGATATTTTAATCCATTTCGCCTGAATATTCCTTTTCATTCTATATTTTTTTCTGTTGGGACGGTCATGAACCTTCCGTCGAGATTCCTCATTCATTTTTTTCATGTACATTGATTTTATTTCGTATAGTGTATACATTTTTCGGATTAATTCTAGCTCTGGCGTTTTGGCATATCTTGTCCTTCTTTTTTGTATGGGTTGTTGAGCTTTCGAGATACATATATCTAGAGTATCGTTTTTCTATAATGATTATTTGTTTCAATAGCAGTAATTCTAGTCTACTTGCATTAGAAATAATATTCTTATTTCCTATGACCGGGGGGCCCTGATCGCTCTGTTTGGCTACTGTTACGTTATCACTAGCGTTTTGGCATATTTTGTCCTGGGGTCGATGCTAAACGTCTCCATCATATTAAGTATTCCTCCTCTAAAGTCACATTTTGTTAATAAATTACAATCACAGACCTTTATTGTTACCCTCAGTCAACATCTGGTTTTAAGACGACACCAGGGGACTGTTTGATGAAAAAGGGGATTAAAAACCCAACTCGTTTCTCTTGAAAAAATACAACAGCACAGGAGGTTTGACGCCTGCCTTCGTGCTATATTCATTGTTACCAAAGTTTTTCAGGTAAAAAGCTATTCAAAGAAAAGATAAATTCTCTGCCATCTATTACTTGGGTTTAAATCAGAGGACCTAATCAAAAGGATCTTGTATTTCAATTTAATGACTATTACGATTGAATGATCTAAAATTCCAACATTCTTCGATTTGGTGTGTCACTTGAGGTGAAAAGCATGCTAAGGGCTCATCAGTGAATCGAGATGACTCGAGTACGAGGTAAAAATGCGAGGCATGCAGCTTGTAACACTACAAGAACTGCAATCGATTGAAATTTAATAACAAAAAAAATATCCCAGCCGGTTTGATCATGAATGTTAAGTACAGATTGATCTTGCCCGACTGTCGGGAGGATCGTATACACTCTGCGAAAAAAATCCGCTGTCGCCAAGTCAGCTTGCTTCCAACAACACACCACCAATCAACAATAGGCGACATATGTGCAGAATATGGTGCGTCGAAAATGAGACAGCCTTGCGGCGTATCTGCGGGGTAGATAACACCAGGGGTGAATATGCACGTTGCGTTTCCGAATCCTTTTCTACTAGTTAAAACTCTACTCTTTTAGGGAATAGATCTCCTAATTTTGGTTTACAACATTTAGCTAGTAAGTTGGCTATGTCCGACCCTAGCATCTACACCGTTGGCTGGATCTGCGCTATCGAGCCAGAATCCATTGCTGCCCGGGTCTTCCTCGATGAATTGCACGAAGGACCGGAGTATGTATCCCAAAAAGACAACAACAATTACACACTAGGAAAAATCGGAAAACACAATGTAGCTATCGCTACCATGCCAGCCGGAGAATATGGCACATCGGCTGCTGCAACTACTGCGCGAGATATGGTGCATACCTTTCCTAATATTAGGATCGGTCTGATGGTCGGCATCGCTGGTGGTGCGCCAAGCCAGAAGCACGGTAACGATATTCGTCTCGGCGACATTGTAGTCAGTGTTCCTAGTGATGGAAGGGGTGGTGTGTTCCAGTATGATTTTGGCAAAACAATACAAGGCCAGAAATTCAAAACGACAGGATTCTTGGACCAGCCGCCAACTGTCTTGCGGACGGCCGTCGCTGGGCTTAAGGCTCATTACAAGCTCCGTGGGCATCGGCTTGAAGAGGCTATTACTAGGGCTCTTGAGGAATATCCAAGACTGGGGGAATACAAACGGCCGAGCCCGGGGTCCGATAGGTTATTCAAATCCGAAGTTACCCACGAGTCCAGTTGTGGGGCAGATTGCAGCGATGATCCAACGACCCTGGTACCGCTACATGAGCGGACTAGTAAGGAGGATAACCCGGCAATTCACTATGGTCTGGTAGCCTCAGCGAATCAACTGATGAAGGACGCAAGAATTCGGGATAAACTTGTGGCAGACAAGAATGTTCTATGTTTTGAAATGGAAGCGGCAGGCCTCATGAGCCACTTTCCATGCCTGGTTATTCGGGGGATATGTGACTACTCAGATAGCCACAAGAATAAGGAGTGGCAAGGGTACGCGGCGATGGCAGCGGCAGCGTACGCAAAAGATCTTCTCTGTCAAATCCCGACTAGTAAAGTCGAAGCTGAAAGGAAGATTGTCGACATCATCTCTGGTTAGCTCAAGATTCCATGAACTAACCTGTCAACAGACACTAATTGCTTATGATTAAGAGGTTCGAGAAAGCGTTGAGAAGCTCCTCCTTAGCCAAAATGATCTTGTTAATGAAACTATTCTCAACTGGCTCACTCCAATAGACTACGCCCCTCAACAGAACGACTTTATCAGCAGGCGACAGGAAGGCACAGGGGAATGGCTGTTAGATTCAATTGAGTACCACAAATGGCTTGAAAACCCTGGAGAGACTCTCTTCTGCCCGGGTATGCCGGGGGCAGGTAAGACAATACTCACATCTGTTGTTATTCAGGATCTCTATGCCAGGTTCGGGAACGACCCTACTATCGATATCGTATATATATACTGCAGTTACAAAAGGCAGCACGAACAGAAGCCTGCCGATATTCTGCTAAGCCTCCTAAAGCAGTTTGCTCAGACACAGCCTCTTCTCTTTAAGCACGTGGAAGCTCTGTACGATCGTCATCAAAAGAGGAAAACAAGGCCCTCTTTTAGTGACATCTTGGAAGTTTTACACTCTGTCCCCAGACGTGGAAGGACTTTTCTTGTAATCGATGCTCTAGACGAATATCAAGCTTCGAGGGGAAGTCGTAAATTGCTTTTAAAAACTCTCTTCAGTTTTCAGTCTAAAACCGTAGCGAATATATTTGCGACATCACGATTTAGTCCGGATATTATGGAGTTTTTTAAAGACTGTTTATCCTTAGAGATCCGCGCTAGTGAGGAAGATGTTGGTCGATATATAGACACGCATATAATCGATCTGCCGTCCTGGGTCCTGGAAAGGCCGGACTTGCAAAAGGAAATCAAGGACGAAATCGCAAAAGCGGTTGGTGGAATGTACGTGGCTTCTCAATATACAGTGGATGACTAAATATGCTCATCTTTTACAGGTTTCTCCTTGCACAACTTCATATACAGTCGCTATGTGCAGCATTCTCCCCCAAAGATATTCGAGCTTCATTAAAGCGGCTCTCTAGAGGATCAGACGCATACAACGATGCATATAAAGAAACCATGATGAGAATCGAGGATCGGGCACCTGGCCTCGTAAAACTCGCTAAAAAAGTCCTTTCTTGGATTACCTGCGCTCGAAGACTCCTAAAAACTTCCGAACTCCAACATGCTCTAGCTGTAGAAACTGGTGCCACCGAACTCGACCAAGAGAATCTCCCGGGAATACAAGAAGCCGTGTCAGTTTGTGAGGGCTTGGTCACAGTTGATGAAGAAAGTGGTATCATCCGTCTAGTTCACCATACGACGCAGGAATACCTTGAGCGGACGCAGGAACATTGGTTCCCAAGGGCACAAGAAGATATCGCAACGACCTGTGTTACATATCTTTCGTTCAGCGAATTCGAAGGCGGTTATTGTAAAAGTCGTGGAGAGCTTGCAGAACGACTGCAACGGAGCCCATTATATAAATATGCGGCGCAAAACTGGGGGCATCACGTACTTATCCATTCGTTACAGCAGAGCCAATTGATTCTGGATTTCCTTGAAAATAAAACGAAGCTTCGTGCCTCCGGCCAGGCGATGGCTCTTGAGTACATTAATGCATTCAAGGGATTCACAGGGTTACATCTTGCCGCATACTTTGGACTAGAAGACACAATGAAAACCATCATTCACAATGGACATGCCCCAGATTTACGGGACCATGATGGACGTACACCGCTGTCGTATGCGGCAGAGAGGGGGCATGAGGCAGTGGTCAAGCTCCTGCTCGACCAAGATGATGTTGACCCAGATTCTGCCGATACTATTTGGGATGGTGGACGAACACCGTTGTCGCACGCAGCAGGAAACGGATACGAAGCGATAGTCAAACTGCTGCTTGATAAAAATCATGTCGACCTAAACTCTAGAGATGAGGAGGATGAGACTCCGCTATCATATGCAGTAGCGAACGGGCATAAAAAAGTAGTAGAGTTATTCCTCGGTAATGACAACGTTGACATAAATTCTAGAGATCTTGATTCGGACTACGGATTATCCCTCCTATCACGCGCAGCGCGAGAGGGACAGGAAGCTGTGGTTAGGTTATTGCTCGAGAGAGGTGCCGATCCGAAATTTAGAGATATATATGGAAAAACACCGTTAGCCTATGCTGCGGAGTTTGGACACACAATTGTGGTCAAGCTGTTGCTTGATGCAAGCGATGACATTAATTGTGATCTCAAATACAATATGAGAGATGGTGAAGGACGTACACCGCTGTCATATGCCGCCGATGAGGGGCATCAGGAGATTGTTCAGTTGCTACTCGAGAAAAACGCGAACCCTAATTCAATAGATAGTGAAAGCAAGACCCCGCTGTTATATGCGGCCATGAAGGGCCACCAGGAGATTGTTCGGTTGCTACTCGAGAAAAGGGCGAACCCTAATTCAAAAGATACGGAAGACATGACACCATTATCACATGCGGCAGAGAAGGGGCACCAGAAAATTGTTCGGTTGCTACTCGAGAAACGGGCGGACCCTAACTCGAATAGTAGTCTCGGAAAGACACCACTATATTATGCAGCAGGGAATGGAGACGAGGTTATAGCTAAATTACTGTTAGAAAACGGCGCCAGGATCAGGCTCAACGACGGTTGGTGGTCGTTGCCATTGGTTAATGCGGTGCGAAGTGGAAACGAGGGGATGTTCGAGCTACTCCTATCTAAAGGTGCTGGACTTAGTTCCAGCAATAAATGTTCGCGACTGTTGTCAGACGCAGTTAGAAGTGGGAATGAGACGATAGTTAAGCTTCTGCTCAATAACGGCGCGAAGCCTGATTTCAAGGATAAGCACGGGCGAACACCACTGTCCTACGCAGCGAAGAAAGGTAACGAGATGATAGTCAAGCTCTTGCTCGAGAATGGTGTAAACCCCGACTGCCAGGATAATGGCGGGCGAACACCGCTATCATATGCAGCAGAGAAGGGGTGGGAAGCAGTTGTTGGACAGTTGCTAGATACGAACAGTGTTGACCTAGATTCCAGGGACTTTGAAGTTGGGCATCAGTCTAGTTATCGCAAAGTATATGGTCGGACGCCTCTATCATACGCGGCAGAATATGGACATGCAGCCGTAGTCAGACTGTTACTCGAGCATGACGTCGACCCGGCCTCGAAGGATGATGAAGGTTGGACTCCGCTATGGTATGCGGTAGTGGATCGGGAGGAGGAAGTCATTAGGTTACTATCTGATAAAATGATTGGTGGTAACTCGACAGACGAGAAAGGACGAACATTGCTGTCCTATGCGGCGGAGAAGGGAAGCCTGCTGGTAGCCAGGCAACTTCTTGAGAACAATACGGAGCCTGACTTGAAGGATAATAAAGGACGGACACCATTATCTTATGCAGCAGGGTGCGGTCATGAGGCGATAGTTCGGTTACTGCTTCAAAAAGATAGCGTTCAGTTGGATTCCAAGGCTACTGGCCCCTTTCGTGGTGGGAGAACCCCGCTGTCATATGCGGCGGAGAGAGGTTTTGGAGTGGTGATCAATTTATTGCTCGAGAATGGCGCCAACCCGAACTATAGGGATGATAAGGGATGGACTCCGCTATCGCATGCAGTAGCGAAAGGGAAGAGAGAGGTAGTCGAATCGCTGCTCGTTAAAGTCGATACCGACCTGGAATCAAAAGACAATGGTGGGCGGACGCTATTATCGATTGCAGCTGAGAATGGGCATGAGGCGATTGTTCGGCTATTACTTGAGAAGGGCGTCGACCCAAATCCAAGGGACAACAAAGGTCGGACGCCGCTGTCGTATGCAGCAATGAATAGCCGCAGGGAAGTAGCCAAGCTACTGCTAAAATGGGAGAATATTAACCCAGATTCCAAGGATAACAACGGTCGTACACCATTATCGTGGACTGTAGGCTGCAAGACTAACGATAAAATCGTTCGTCAAGATAGATACAGAATGGAATTTGCACCAGGAGTAGTAAGGCTGCTGCTCGCGACAGATGGTGTTAATCCGGATTCTAAGGATAGTGTTGGTTTGACACCCTTGTTATGGGCTGCAAGGAGGAGATATAGGGCAGTAGTCAAACTGTTACTTGGGAAGGATGGTGTTAACCCAGATACAAAGGATCTTAACGGCCGTGCTCCATTATCATGGGCTATAATTTGTAACAGTGATGCAGAGGACAGTGAAAAGGATGAAGAGGACGATGAATGGGATGACGAAGAGAGCGATGAAGAGAGCGATGAAGAGAGCGATGAAGAGAGCAATGAAGAGAGCGACGAAGAGGACAGCGAAGATGATGAAGAAGAGGACGATGAAAAGAGCGACGAAGAGGATAGTGAAGAGGATAGCGAAGAGGACGATGAACAGGACGACGAATGGTATGATGAAGATTTTGAAAATTGCAGTGAAGGCGATACTTCAGATGATGGAGAGTATAATGAAACGGATGATGATGAGGAGGATGATGATGATAAAAACCCTGAACAAGTCGATTATGAAAGAGATGGAGATGATATAATAAAGCTCCTACTAGCAAAGGACGGCGTAGGTATTAATTCAAGGGATAATATCGGCCGGACACCACTATCTCATGCAGCCGCGAAGGGGTGCGAGACGATGGTTAGGCTGCTGCTCGAGAAGGGCGCGGATCGGGAGTCAAGAGATTCCATTGGTCGGACGCCCCTGCTACTAGCTACGGAGAACGGGCATGAGGCCGTCGTGGAGCTTCTACTCGGAAAGGATGAGGTAGACTTGGAAAATAAAGTTTGGGAAGAGACTCAGGCTTTTCTTTCTGAGACTCTAAAGAATGAGCTTCAGGCGGTGATAAACCTGTTTCTTGCCGAAAATACACCTGATTCGGACAACACAATCCGGTGTGACAAGGTCGCACTCTTGTGGGCCGCACGGAAAGGGCACGATGTGGTGGTGAGGTTACTGTTGACCAAAACTAGCATTGACCCCAACCTTGAGGATGAACGGGGTCGGACTCCGTTAATATTGGCAGCAAAAAACGGGCACGAAACCGTGGTGAAGCTGCTGCTGGCGAAGGATGGTGTGAACCCCAATTGCAAAGACGCTGCCTTTAAATACGGCCAGACGCCACTGATGTGGGCAGCAAGGAAATCCCAATTGGAAGTCGTCAAATTGCTCCTGGCGGATGGCGGCGTCGACCCTGACGTCAAGGACAACAAAGGCCGGACTGCACTATCATTGGCTCTTGGGATCCGGTGGGGCAATGAGAAAGTGGTGAAGCTGCTGCGAGATCATGTATGTCCCACTCGGTCATTTCATTTCACACTCGTCGTTTAGTGCTAACGTTAGCCAACTTTAACAATTAGATCATTAAAACAAGAGCTCCACATCGAGGGGGAATTGGATACCGCTCTGTGCTATCCTCGCCCCTTTACAGCCCAGCCTCATCAGCACGCCTATTAATCCGGCCAGATCATGTACTACCTCGCGTCAGGGCCTTAGGTGCTAGAAGGAAGACTTTTAACGAACTGGACTAAAACACAAACACTCCATGACCAATTATTAATTGTATTACATGAGTCCGAGTCAAAATCTGAGCGTACAACATGAAAAGGCCTCTCCCAATACAGTTTTTGCTAATGCTTCCACTACAGACGGGCAAAAGGAAGACAATAAATTTAGAATCTAGATTAACACAATTACTGTAAAACTGTAAAATCATGTAGCTAACCTCTCTATTTAGAAAATAATTTCCTATAGGTCTTGAATAAAAATTGTTCTCCAATGTCCCCGAGTTTGTCTCGGGAAAGGATTCCTGCCGGTACGTCTACGCTGCGCGAATGCTATGGAGTAGGTTGACTAGAGCATTTTCAAGATTCTAAACAACTCTCTTTCTCGCTGTCGGAATAACCTTCAAAAAGTTGAAATACGAGCTCAGAGCCACGCGCTCGCATCAGGATACTTCAAGCCATTTGCCCATGGTACCGCAATGACGATAGTAGTGACAGTAGCGATAGTTATAGTAATGATATGGTGGATATGGTAGAGATGGTTACGATCATATGAATTCCCACACAGTGTTCTGTGTTGGGTCTAGGAACGAGACCAATATCCTACGATATATGTTCAGATTGGGATATAATTAATATCATAAAAGTGCCCGTAAGTAATGTTGCATTAATACTCGTACATAACTAAACTAAATGATTTGAGTTTTCGGATCTTTCGTCAATATGTTCAGAAACATTCGATTTCGAATCAAAGTTTCTAGTGATACACTTTTCTAACACAGAATCTGCGGCTACTTGCATTTCTTCAACATCTCCCCAAGTTCTGGATCTCGACAGACGAGTTTGATAAGTTGAAGACTCTGATGCATCAACTCCTGATGGTAGGGTTAGCTCCTCCACTGAAGAAGATGTGAACTTGCGGCGGTAAATCCTCTTGAGAACCCGTATATTTGGGATACACGGTATTATAATGGCCAGTGCATTCTCATAAAACGCTACAGACTGGATAATGTCAAAGTAAGACCAATCTTCATGACTCCGGTTGTATAGCCTTTCGGCCCAGAATAGATCGACTCTGATTGCTCCGATAACCGTGACTCTATTTTGGTGTCACTATTATTAGCATATGTACCAATACTAGCTTACGAGCATGGGAAGCATAAGGGCTGCGCCAACAAAGCTTACATGAGGCTCAAAGAGAACAGAAAGACAATGTAAAGTCGCTTTCTGAGGCTGGTGCTTTCTAGGTGTAATGTGAGGTATATCGGTATGGGATATACTAGTAAGTCTGTGATGAGATTGAAAATTGTCTGAAATATATTGAATTTGCCTATTCCGATACGGCCAATGCATTGAAGGTTACCGAATGTCCTCGAAGCCACCTGGTCGTCCGGATATTGAGGGCATGTAAATAGAAAACATATTTCACAGACAACACAAGTAACGCTTGTTAGGATAATTAGCGTCCAGGCGCCTATATAGACGGGTCGAAGGATTCCTCCCAATTTAAGAAGAAGTAAGAGGATGGATATCTTGACAAGGGGCTGAATTGGACCAGCAAACATGCCCATGACCATAAATATCTGTTAGAACGGCAATTCATTAGTCTTTGTCTCGCCTGAGTAGGTTTCAGCAAACTCAAAACCACCTTGTGATATAGCGAAAAGTTGCGATAATTGCCAATTTCCCAGTTGACTTCCCATCGATGGATGCCGAAGTGCATAGCTTTGACGACTGAGATTGATTCGTCAGTAAGATCTCGGTTGAATTTGTCGTTTAAAGCAATACTTACTCCACCACCATGGATAGACGGTTGCTATCAAAAATATCTAAATATATATTCAGTAGCTGTACTTGCGGATTCGTTATCGCTCGCCCACTTACTGTTGCAACTACCAACAAGTAGTCCTCTGTAAGGGAATAGTGTATCAGTTTGCTATCGCTGTGACTTTAGCACATGTAATGGGCTAGAGTTGGTACCTGTACTTCGCCCGACCGCCGCGCGATCCAGCAGTCGGAGACCAACAAAAACAACCGCTAGCACGGTAAGTACGACTACTCCTGCGAGAGCTGCATCTTGAAGAGGGGATGACTCTCGCCACGGTTTATTCCAATCCATCTCTCGGATGTCATTAAATAGTAAAAGTGTTGTAATGGCGATTTAGAGCCCCGCGATATCTTCTAAAGATCTCTTATAAATTTTCGCTGCAGTGTTGAGACGAAACGAAATCTCAAAGGCAGACTGAAGGGGAAGGATTCCACTGTGGATATACGTATTGCGTTAGAATTTTAAAACTATGCAACTCCGAGTTTTCCATTTTAAAAGTCAGAAAGGATGCTGGCGCCATTCGTGTTCCTCCGTTCAACAAATAGTGAGTGATCCCAGCGCCAGGTACGTGCGGCCTGGAGGAACATATTCGTGCGGGGAATTCGTTCCTGAAACAAGGCAGGCCCCTCTGCACTGATGCTGTCGGCATGGCTGGTGGTTGGTTATCAGATCAAATGGACCGAGAGAATCATGCAACATCGGATGGGAAGCGGTCCAAGCACAACGGCGTCCAATGATAATGCACGCCAAGCGATATATTGGAAGAGCGAGTTCCGCAGGCCAGACTAGTCCAACTGCACGGCTCAACTACCGACTGATTCGGAACAGAGGGCAAGCTTAGGCACTCAGTTTCTCGGTTAATTAATAACTTTGTGCAAATCTGACAGGAATTGAAGATTGTGTGATGTGAGTTTGCAACTCCGGCTGTGCAGACGAGCGTAAGGTTATCTCAGGTTTCGACAATGAGTGTGCTGGTTGGTTATTTTTTGTTAGGTATTCAGCTTTAACAGGGCCCGAGCGGTGAAATCGTGAGTGCCCAAGCTTCTGAAATGCAGAGACGGGATTAGTGTCTCCGGTCACACACTCATCATCGCAGTCTATGTCATTCGAACGGCGACACAATCGTTTGACTTCGCGGTTAGCACTTTATTCAAGCTACCTACGCTTCTACTCCCGATGATTTCCTTTTATTTAAAACAAGATGCTCATCCAGGAGATATCCAAGGTTTTTATTTCGATACGAAATATTGTCATTCCCCTTGTAATAATTAATATATTATATTATATCCATACCTGATTGTCGCCAACTTGCAAAGGCTCCCTGGTCCTAAATAACACAGCTTATACTTCTTCTTTTCAAATTCGGAGTTGAACTCCCTGAATATCTCTAAATACTAAAATGAAGCCTTTTGTTCTCCTCGCTATATTGGGCCTTGTGTCGCTACTTTCCTCCGCAGACCCTATCACATCAGGAGTTTCTATCACTTCCATGTACTATGACTGTTGCAAACCTGGCTGCGCCTGGAAAACCGCAGGTCCTGATTATTTACTGAGCGATATTCAGGTCTGCGATGTGAACGACAATATCATTACAGATGGTGGCAATTTAGCTGCAAGTTATTGTGACGGTGGTCCGGCAACATCTTGCACCGTACAACAACCATGGGCTGTAAACGACACCTTTTCCTATGGCTACGCGTCCATATTTATCGCTGGAGATGATAGCTCAGCCTGGTGCTGCACTTGCTATGAGCTAGAATTTCTCGATAGTAGTATTAAGGGAAAAAAGATGATTGTTCAAGGAATAAATATCAATTATAATCCGGATCAAGTCAACTATTTTAGTCTAACCGTAGGTTAATATTCCATTTTTCCCCAGAGCTTTACACGTGCTGATTAGTGCTTTGTAAAAAGGTACCTGGCCAAGCGGACTGGGCCAACAAATGTGCTGAACGATTCGGCGGAACCTTCGATTCTTTCTTTGGAATTAATAGTACTACGGGAATACCTGACGCTTCTGATTGCCAAATTGTTCCTGAGTCTGTGAGGCCAGCATGCGAATGGCGATACAGCTGGTATCAGAACGTTTCCCTACCTAAGTATGAAAACATTACCTTTCGGCTCCTCGTAGTCTGATTCCAATTTAAAGATTGGTACTAACATCCTTTATAGTGCTACGTTCAGCCGTGTTCAGTGTCCCAGAGAGCTGACGGTGAACTCTGGATGCGTTCGAACGGATGATGCTTCCTTTGTATCATCTAGTACAGCTGGGAACAATGCTGCTGGCAACAGCACGAAGCAAAACTTTGCGTCTGGCACGAATTCAATTTCGTATCGCCTGTTAATCACATTTTTCGTTGCTTCTGTCATGATAATGTCTGCGATTGCATGATCTTTGTTCATAATTTCTTATCAAGATATTTTGTTGATATCTTCCAGCCCGTGGTTGGTTTTTGTTCTCGATCACATCAATTTCATATTTAAAAACAGCTTTGCGGGTCGTTTACGTAATTTTTAAACTATGTCTTGGAGCTAGCTTTCGTATAGCTCGGGACATCCTAAAATGCTTCTCTTGGTGGAGGCTGCTAACGCGTTGGCGTGCACGGTTGAGCAATTGCGGGGCAATTAGTGAATCTATTGGATGCAATGGCGATCCGCATCAAGGAGAAGTTTATTTACCCGAAGCCATGTAAGAACTAGTATTTTTGATGCAGTGTTCGCCTCTTGCATTTTAAAATGATGCAAACTCCTCAGCTGATCCGAGGCTCGAACCTAGCGTAATGCACTCCTGGAGCTTGGACTCCTCTCATCCCGTGAATTCACATTCGATATCCCCTCAACGGCCCCTGCAGCGGATCCACGGTAAGATATCAAATTTTAAGGACGCGGTATTTGTAAATTTAATGCATATTAAATCTTTCCTCGGTTTCCGGTTGGGCGATTCCCTTCAAATTTACGCCCCATTCCCAACTTTTACGTCTCTATCCTGGTTTCTCGCCTGCCTACCTGCCTTCGAGCTTTTCCGAGCCGTTGAACATGGTTCTCATGAGACATAAATTGTTGCATGCTGGACTGACTAAACGCGAACGTAGCTGTATCGTAAAGCATACTTTAAAATACGCACAGCAAAAGCAAGGAAACTGGGGGTATTTTCATGAAATGTACAGTCAAAAATTTGAATTTAAATACAAGCGAAATGCAAGTAAAAGCACAGCTATCACAAAATGCATGAGTAAACTGGTGTGGCTCGTTGCATTCATGGGAATTGGGCAGAGCAGTGTTGGGAAATATTTGAGTTAAAATCTGAAGAGAAATTGTGCAGTTCGAAAAGACAATACACGGGTTGAGCTCTACGGAGTATTAAACTACGGAAGATATTGCTTTAATAGACTGTTATAATATTGGTAGCCGGCTCCATTGGGAGGCTCGAAGTCTCCGTATGTTCCAGCAGGCCACCACGGGCCGGCAGCCCACCAAATGGCACCAAGCCATACATTAGAGTTAGCCTGCAGATGATCCATAAGCCCTTTAATAGCAGTGTAGCACATGGAGTTGGCTCCACCAGAGAATTCTCCAAGCACGCCTAGTTTCCCATTGGCCTTCAACCAGTTCGTCGCATCAGTAATTCTATCGACTCCGATCGTGGTAGAAACGCAGTCTCCCGTGCTGCCAGACCCGTCAGAGTTAAGGTATTCATGCATTTCATAGATCAGTTTTCCCAATGGATCGGTCAAAGTTTTCATAGAGTCATTTATCGTAGCCCAGGTGGAGGTGCCGGTCCACATATTGCCCTCGGCAAAGATGTACTGAGTTGCCCCAGTAGCCCTAATAGCGTTGATACCTGCTTGGTTGAGAGCGACCACAAGAGATTGGTCCATCGTATTGAATTCATTGTTGATGTCAAATATCTATGTAGCATACGACGTTCAGCAGTAATTCATCACATAGAATGCCGGAGGGCGTTACTTACGACTTTTGGGTTGTTCTTGAAAGCGTTAGCAACGTTCGTCCAGAAGACTCCGAACGCGTTGGTATCGGTGATGATTTGGCCGTTGTAGCGGCCGTAATTATGTGGGTCAATCACAGCCCAGGCACCTGAATTTGTTATCGCGTTGATGACGTTTGTATATCCTGCGAGGTATCCACTTGCGAGGGGTGCCGTAACGCTACCAACCGCCATCCGTTCCATAGCGAAAGGAACACGGAATATATTATACCCCTGGCTGGCTAGAGTCTATACATATGGGTCAGCTGGCGTCTTGGTTATCTAGCCTGCGTAAGGAGAGCCCCCTTTTACGTACTGCAATAGTTGAGGTTGATGGGAAAGTATAATCGACGCCTTGGACACCTGGGAAGGCCGTGCCCCATTCTGCAACAGATTCGTCGACCCCAAGCCACTTTAGCTTTCCGTTGGAGGTGCTGGCTCCCGTGGGTGTAGAAGCCGAAGTGGTAGTGGTACGAGCAGTTGTTTTTGCCGTAGTTGTCTGAGCGGCAGCTCCGGGTTGACATTGGGAGTACCACTGATTCAGATAGACGCACTGATATCCGGAGACACAAGTGGTCCCACCTGCGTAGCCTTGCCCACCGCACTGGGCCCATGCGGGCTGTTGTGCAAAGGCAGAGGATACGAGAAGTGTGAAAGGAATGAGCTTAGACATAATGGTAGGCATATTTGTGTAAGAGACAGTCCAATTGAGAAGTAAACTAAGAGGTAAGTTTCTAAAGCTTGTGGATAACGATTGCGGTATATCGATGGGCAAATTTCGAATATTTCAACATACGAAGGACATTATATTTATACCAATCTTATTTCTGTGAAGTTGTGTTCGAGATCTAAAGATCGTATACGAATTACGTATAGAATCATCTATTCTTCGCGATGCTCGGAGTCACGGCCCTAATACCGTGTAGCTCCCTTAAGTTATAGAAAAAAAAAATTCATCGTAGGTTCATGACAATTGACGGAAGACTTGGTCTCCAGCTGCAGATTTCACATTTCATGTAAGAACACAATTTTTTGAGGTTTCAAATCTCACTGCACTAAAGAAATAGCTTTGTGTTGGACTTTCCATGTATCCGGGTGTCTCAATTCCTTTTGTGCGCGTATACGTATACCGTCTATCAATAGATGCATGAAGCCCTATGCTTGAAAGTTACGATACAAAGGCTGTATTGTTCTCGTAAGACGACTGTAGGGGATATGCGTTGCCCTTGTTAGATCTAGCGAATTATATCAAGTGGGTGATAAGTTCGTCGCTTGAGTTAAGCAATCGTATTTAAAAACTACCCTGTCATTACAAGCATAATATCCTCGGTACCCTGTAATACAAGCATAATATATCCCAGTGGATCAGAGTCAAAAAAACCTGGTGCACCGAGGTTGCGCACGGCCCTCACAAGGTTTGATCTCATCAGTTATATATTAATATACGCCGGACGTAAGGAAATCTTTATCACGAGATACACTATTACAAGGTTTTAACAAGGGTATCGTTATCAACGATTGGACATCCATCTAGACTACAAATAAAGTTCAATTGGCGCACTGACCGGCTCCGGCTGCCGATCAGGATTTAATTCTGCGTCTCCGATGTGGTCTCGAGACCAGGCGCTGGCTACTTAGCTCGAACTCCGATACTGTCCAATCCTTAGTGCACTGTATCAGCACGCATCTGCCGTCCGAACTGAAAAACATCCCAAAAAGTTTGTCCATGAAACTTGCAGCTTAAATTCTTGTCGGAGATTTGGAACCTTGCTTGGGAAGCAACTACCTTGTTCTAGAAATTACGTGATAGGATCAGGTCTCCTACGACGGTGTACCATCCCAGTTCAACGGGTCTTCGGATGAGCAATATGGACGAATGGGGTCTAGGTTCGACCGGGCCGGTGCTAAGTAGCGACCTAGCGACCTCGTCTACGATAAATCGAGATGCACTTGGTTCGTGCATATTTCGAGCTTCAATATGTATATAAATCGTCTTTTACGGTTCGCTAGATTCTTTCTAGTCGGTAATACAATCACCAAATCATATACTCTACCTGCAAAGTTTACTTCTAAGTATCATATAAATCATCTCCTCCTAGCGAACTCCCTTATCATGCAAACTTTGCTTTATCTACTTGCCTGCCTCAGCACGGCCACGGCCCAAGCCCAACTTTGGGGACAGTGCGGTGGCAATGGCTATGCAGGTCAAACGACTTGTGCCAGTGGCAGTTCATGCGTTTTTCTAAATGAGTGGTATTCACAATGTCAGCCTGGCGGTGCAAATCCAAACCCGACAACGACAACGACTACAAAGCTTGTCCAGACGACTGCGAAAACGTCAACTTCAGCGCCAGCCACTTCGCAGACGGGATCCACAAGCTTCATTCAATATGTTGGGCGTGTGAACCCCGCAACGAAGGAGCTAAGCTGGACAAGCACTGGTGTATCATTCACCTTTATGGGGACTACAGCAAAAATTGGAATAGCTTCTATTGCGGGAACCAATAGTGTCAACTTGTATATTGACGGAGGTTCACCGACTGTAATTTCCAATGTTGCAGGCTCTTCCATCTCGGTGGGACCTCTACCATCAGGGAAACACACTGTGGTTCTACGTAAACGCTCCGAGCCCGTTTATGGATCCATATTTCTAGCAGATATTACCACAGATGGTAGTTTCGTCAGTAGTTCTAATCCTACTCGCCGTATCGAAGTCATTGGCGACTCCATCAGTGTTGGTTATGGTCTTGATGGCACATACCCTTGCACCAACTCTGCGGCCTTGGAGGACAATCCACTCACATATGGTGCTCTTGCGGCAACATCACTGAACGCTGACTATAGCGTTGTAGCATGGAGTGGGAAAGGTGTTTATAGGAACATTGCAACTGGAACTACAGACACCAGTCCTCTGATACCCGAGCTCTATACTCGATACGGCGCAAATGACGCTGATAACAGCTACACTTTCCCCTCATCTTCCACTCCTAATGCCGTTGTCATCAATCTGGGTACAAATGATTTCAGTTATCTGGGCTTCGATGCGAGTGGTAACAGTTACACAGCAAGAAGTCCCATCAATCCGACAGTATATACCTCCGCTATCGTAAAGTTCGCCCAGTCTATATCTTCTCGTTATCCCTCCGCGCATATTTTTCTAGTTGGCTCTCCAATGCTAAGCGATTACTATCCCACAACAGCCGATGCACAAAAGACCACGCAGACCAATGCTCTTAAGAATGCTGTTACCCAGTTGGGTTCAAAGGCTCATTTTGTGGATTGGCCCACCCAAGGTTCGGATGTTGGCTGCGACTATCATCCAAATGCTGCTACGCATGCAGCTGAGGCCACGGTACTCGCGGCGGCAATCAAGTCAGCTTTAGGTTGGTAATTTTCTATTTGAGGAGAATTTCTAGTTTCATCTACCAGATAGGAAACCGGCTTCTCTCAGCCTGTTTCAGCCTCATCCATAGAATATAACACAGAATATGAGATATGTATATAAGAAACATAGACGCTACTGCTACCGTTGTTGTTCAAAAGCAAGTGTGTATATATTGTGCATTTTGTGCTTTTAGACATGCATTTTATATATAATATTCTTCAACTTGATGTGCGAATGTAAACATTCTGGCCACAAAATGGCGAGTCAATGAAAGTGTCCATCACAAGATATTTGTGTAGTCACAATGTGTTCTGTAGGGAGAAAAATAACACTATCTCTTCATTAGAACTGCGATAGCATTTTTATAAGATAAATTAGAAACAATAATAATCCACAGACACCGACATGCATATGCCTCCAACAAACTCCATATCCAAAGATGCGCATAAATGATACCCAACCAGCCCACTAAATAGCCATCAAATAAACCACCACGCTCGCTCAAGAACAATCAAGTAAGAATATATCCAAATCATAAACATCCAGTTCGTAGTATATCTAGTAATCATTTCCGTGATCGCCAACGTTGATAAGTTCAGGTAACGTGTACACATAATGCCCTGGCTCTTTCATGACACCTTGTAAATAGGCGTTGTCCCCCCCACCAACTTCAGGGCAGAGTTTAACCATTGGGTCACCTCTCCCGCCCGCGACTTCGATCACATCGCCAGTCTCGCCGAGGATGTAGGCTGCTTTGCCGGTGTTTTGGGAATCTAGGACCAATACACCGTCTGAGTTTGGGGAGATGGGGTCTTGGAGAGAGACCCAAGCTTGGTTGTTTTTGATTGCTTGAAGCGGATGCGGGGTAGGGTTTATTATCGTTATCGTGGTGATTGGGGCTAGTATTGTGAGACAGATGTTAGCTACTATTGTATGGATCAAATCATCACGGATGAAACAATTCCGCGCGGGGTTTAGGGTTAAACTCACAATCCGGAATAAAGTCTGCGGTTGGAGAATCGTGGTGTGCCATTTCTAGGAGGGAATCAGGTCTATCGAAAGATCCAGGGATCGATATCGAAAGTTCTGCAGGTTCAACCGACTCCAAAAGCGTTTTTGGGATAACAATCATAGAAGCGAGTTTTTGGCTAGGAAGATGCTAGCTGAATTTATTTTATCAAAAGAGATGAGCGATGAGATGGGCTGTGATATAATCCGTTTCGTACGAACTATATCAGAAAATAGGAATCTCGGTGTATAAAACTCGATTGCTTGGCTTGAAGCTTGGAATTTTAATATTTTGGAATGACCCGAAGCAAGGGATCACCCCCTGCCTTATATACACGAGCCCTCGATCGAACTCTTCTACCTCCATCACCGAACTCTCCCACATCGTGCCTTTTCAGTCTGGACCCCACTAGGCCGGGATCTCGTATTGTGTGGCTATCGAGTGAATGTGAGGGGTCCTAGAGCGGTATCCGGATCGACACTCCAATGCAGGTACTCACTAAAGTTTCGTGCATTTTCGTCCCTTTGAACAAACAAACGACAGACCCCACCATCGACCATCGACCGGCGGGTTCGGGTTCAGTTAGCGCAGTGCCGCTTGGTAGTTCCCAAATGCATGGGTCCCTTTTTCGGCCGCGTCGAGATTCCGAATTTAACAACAACCCATCAACGCCACGAATTCTCGGAGATCGGTCGTTCCAGTGCATGAAGTGGGTACGGAAGGGGTATGGACTCAGTATCACAGGAATAAATCCGAGTCGATGACGACTCCACCGTACGGTTTTGATCGGGTTTGGTTCGGTTATTCTAGCCTCCTTTTGAATTCCTGTCTTGTATTCTGCGTTGATGGACGAATTTTGTGGAAAGTAAGATATCGATCTGGAAAAGTTAGACATTTGGGATGGATCGAGCACGGAGTGGCCTATGCAGTTGGCATGCGGAATATACGAAACCGGAATGCGATTTTTTGTTCATTTTGGGGGACTTTTAAGAAATTCGAGAGTGGATAAGTCTCGATTTTTTTGTTTTTCACCATTTGCGGATCACGCTCGCCTGGGAGAGCTGAAGTTACATATCGCATTCGTCATCGAGATTCGCTAACATTAACGTTTCCGTTGACCAGTGAGCCTCGTCTTGATGCCGTGCTCAGAGCTCTGAGGTCAAATTTAGAATACAATTTGAGACCCGCTTATCTGATCTGTTTCTGCCTTTTGTTTTTGGGTTGTCTTTGATCGTCACTGCGCCTAGAATGGTCTCGGGCGAGTGTCTAGAACTATGCCTAGAAAGGAAATTTTACTATCGAGAACTCCTGGCCTGTCATTCTACGTTGACCCCATTTTCGTTCTTGAGTTGTACTCTCAAATTGAGGGCTTTCAAGTTTTTTATAGGCCCTGGGCTATATTTAGACAGGAAATATTAATTATTAAATAATATAAGACATATATTCATTCAATTAAGTGATGATATATTATTGTCGCCTAATCCGGATACCAAATCCTTGCTTCTCCCCAACGCGCTCCCCGAGGGCCAGGTGTGTTATTTTTTCCTCGTTGATGCGAGCTATCAACAGCTCACAACAGGAGAGTGAGGTACAAAAAGAACTCCGAATGCGATAGAACGCATGTAGGCCATAAGGCGTGCAGGATTTCATTATAACTATACCTATAATTGCTCACCGCCTTGTCGAGCTTTGCCTTGAGCATGTGTTATGTTGCAATTTTCAGAAATACACAAGCACTCACAAGTTATGTATATACCGGATTCGCACCTTACGGCTAGACTCAATACACCAAATACAATCAACAAGACATAGGCACCAATATTAGAACAAAAATACCATGCAGAAGCTAGAATCAAAGACACACCCACTCAAGAATGTTCCATGCGTCTAAGCATCTTGGTGCCTGACAACCATGTTGTTGATGTCTTGCAGATATTTTTAAGCATCAGACATGCTATTTCCAGAGCTCGACTTTGGAGTTCCAGTCTAGAGAACTCGCACATCTCGGAAATGCAAATACTGTGGCCATCGAGGCAATGACGTGCATATGGGAAAACTCAAGCAAGGCGTTCCACCCGAATAATAGTTGATTTTGTATTTCCATCCGAAACTAAAGGGTATTTATCTAACCGAAAAGAAACCCCACCAGCAACCACCACAGACCCACTTTGCGGAACTCCTGACAGGAAAGGCACACAGCCAAGAAAGAAACGAAAGAAAGAAAGACAAAAAAAAGTAAACTTTTGCCATGCGTCCGCCGATAAAAGGTATCATTAGGCTTCTCAACCATCTACCCTTCAATTCCTCCATAACTCCATAGCTCCTCCTGTCCTAGACAGATTTCTATTTTTTAGTAAACCACGTTAATTCCACCCTTGATCGCCGTTCTGGCGTGCAGCGTAGGTCTTACCGTTTTAGTAAAGTTCCGACTGCGAAGTACAGCCCTACAAAGGCAAGATAAACAACCACCACCAACATAAACAAAACAAAACTAGAACTCGAGCTCCTTCATCTCAACCCAGGATTGCCAAATTTCGGCGTCTCCGTCTTGAGTATCATCTGTACAAACTCGATCGACCGCCTCGCCTTGCTTGCCTGGATATCCGAGAACATAATCATGAAATAGACCGATGCGTAGAGATCCTCCTTCTCGGATCTCATCAGGTAGAGTCTGGGGATTAACGTCAAGGGCCTCCCAGTCACCATCGGTGAACTTGGAGGTATTCATCTTGCCGAGCGGTTCCGTTAAATAAATCTCCCTTTGCCAGCCGGGCTTTTTTGTGTCGATGGAGTTAACCGTTTGCAAACGAGACTTGATTTTTAGATTTTTTGAAGCATTGACCATCACGCTGACGATTCGGCTTTTGAGGCGAGGCAAGGAGGCGAAATACTTGGTCGTATGATAGACACCATCAGACGTAGTCTGCTTAACATGATGGACAAAGATGAATCGGCTGCAATGGGCTTTCTTCGAATTTTTAGTTGCTTTCATTTCATCCATGACCTCTTTAGTATTCACTCCATTGGTGAGCCCCGCTGTTGTATTCGTTCCCTTGTCGACGTAGTTGACAAGTCTTAGAGATTGAAGTGGTGCGGAATCCTCATCATTACCCGAAATTTGAACGATCTCTGGCTGATGTGAATAGGATGGAAATAATAGTTTATTTTTGACTCGAAGAGATGGTGGCATGGGACGTTTATACATACGACTCTCCGATTTAGGCGACAAGAGACGAATCTTATTGGAGTCGTACTCGGGTGAAGGAAGTCTCAGAGGCGGGATACTATCCGATTGGGGTGACTCACATCCCTCAAAGATGCCGATATCAGAGTAGCCTTTTGGATACAGATCTTTGACTAGTTGCTTTTCTTGACGTTGTCTCTTCGAGACGGATTGAGAAGAGCCCATTCTGGCTATCTCTGAATCATCTTTTGACATTGCGTCAAAGTCTCGCTTGAGATCTTTCGTAGGCTCTTTAAGAGAGTTATGAGCTCGAGTCCAAACCTTCTCGAGTTCTGAATCGGAAACGGTCAATAAGTCTGCTTCGAGAACGGAAAGTGAGTCGAAGGGGTAAGATTGCATTGCGGGCTCACCAGTACTGGAAATATTTCGAAAATGTGCAGGTTTCGGAGCAGAGCCATTAATCCGTTCACATTCTTCCAGATGATCCAAATGTTTGTCCCAATCCCAATCAAATTGTGGAATAGAATCTGGATATTTTCCGTATTCATACCTGAGGCTTCTTTCCATGTTATAAGCTCGGTTCAGGGTATCGTATGTAGGTGAAATGGGAGAATTTGAAATTTCAATACAAGGGCTTGGAGGGCCGCTTATCGTCGTTTGAATTGTTTGGTCCAAGACAGCTCCCGTCATTGAACGAATCTTTGGAAATATGGGTGTGTTGCGCCCAACTTTCAACGGATAGGTCAAGTCAATGTCACCAGAGGGTGTCAATTGGCGCCGCCAGTGGGTTTTTGAAGTCGAAAGTGCTTTTGAAGTCAAATGCTTAGAAGACGAGCCTTTGGAAGATGATGATCCCTTAGAGGACGAATTCTTTGAAGAGCGTCTAGAAGAAGATCGCTTCGAGGGAGATCGTGAATAGAAGTCTGGTGCAGGACAGAGGAGGCTTGAAGTAAAAGATTGGTTGTTTGCTTGAGTTTTTTGATCAGATTGGAGTTGCTCATCGGTTTGAGATTGTTCATCGGTTTGAGAACTCGAGGACGAGGATGTGCTATCAAACAAAGGAGGTAATTCGGAGCTAGAGCCTTGTGAGGACAGAGCCCAGTGGCCCTTACGGTGAGCCCGGGCTGAGCGTCTACGGGTACCATCACTGTCTACATCGAGACTCAATGTCAAAGGAGGAAGTGGAGGGAGGGTGGGTCTCGAAATGTTATCAGAGAATGCGTGCGCCATTGTTGGAATGATGTGGTTGTGCTCGTGATCGTGATTGTGATCCATGGTAGAGAAGTAATGAAAAGGAAGGAAGAGAAGGATGATGGGAAAAAAATCATCCAGCCGTTACAGCACCTATTTAATATTGGGGTATTCCCTAATATCAATATCAATATAGAAGCCGTTCGCAGTGTAAATTTGAGACTGTTTCGTGTGACGTTTCAAACGTTGCCGGTGCGCTCGGCGATCACCTTGATCACCAGCCGGTTGTGTTGTGAGGACGTTAAAGATGTGTTGTCATTGTGGTATTATGATAAGATCACGTGAGGCTCGTGCTGACCAAGAAGCGCTACGCAAGCTTCAAGCCCAACGCCCGCCTTTCCAACCCTCACCGTCACCAACCACATCGCCATCACCCCGTACCGGACGAAGACACGATCGGACAGCTTCGAAATCGCTTGCGAATATCCGAAATACTTTAACCTCAAATCATATCGATTATCTCGCGTAGTCTACTTGAAATACACGCGTTATGGTACGGGTCACACGCTACTTGGATAGGAACTAGGGATGGCGATAGCTGATATCAGGAAATCGTAGGGTAACCAACAATCAGGCCTCGGTGGCCAAGGCCCTCCAGGCGATAAGGATGGAAAGGACGGAAAGGTAGACTGTCATTTTAGATGCTCAAGATTGCTCCACCACTAACTTAAAGTAACCCTGCAGAAAGACAAGCCGAAGTACGAGCCACCACCACCTCCTCCACGTCCCGGCCGCAAGAAGAGACGAAGCCAAGGCCCCGATGCCACCTCCAAGTTACCGACGGTTTATCCGAATGCTCGGTGCAAGTTAAAGATGCTTCGAATGGAACGTATCAAAGATCACTTGCTTCTCGAAGAGGAATTTGTCCAGAACCAGGAGGCCTTGAAACCAACCGGTACCACCGACGACCGTGCCGCCGAGGAACGAATGCGCGTAGACGACATGCGTGGCAGTCCTATGGGAGTCGGCAACCTTGAAGAAATGATTGATGATGATCACGCCATCGTCTCTAGTGCAACCGGTCCAGAGTATGTTCTCTAGCAGCCCATAGTTCAGAGTGCCATCTAATTAACATTCGATTGTAGATACTACGTCTCCATCATGTCCTTTGTCGATAAAGATCTCCTTGAACCCAACGCCACAGTCCTCCTTCACCATAAATCCGTCAGCATCGTCGGTGTCCTCACCGAAGCCTCAGATCCCCTCATCTCCGTCATGAAACTCGAAAAAGCACCTACCGAATCCTACGCCGACATTGGTGGGCTCGAACAACAAATCCAAGAAGTCCGTGAAGCTGTCGAAATCCCTCTCCTACATCCCGAATTATACGAAGAAATGGGTATCAAACCGCCAAAAGGCGTCATTCTGTACGGTAGTCCCGGCACAGGAAAGACACTATTGGCAAAGGCAGTTGCGAATCAAACGTCTGCTACATTTTTACGTATCGTTGGATCAGAACTTATTCAAAAGTACCTCGGAGACGGCCCTCGGTTAGTGCGACAAATCTTCCAAGTAGCAGCTGAACACGCGCCCAGTATCGTCTTCATTGATGAAATTGACGCTATCGGTACAAAACGTTACGAAAGCACAAGTGGTGGCGAAAGAGAAATTCAGCGGACTATGTTGGAGTTGCTGAATCAACTTGATGGTTTCGATGATCGGGGTGATGTCAAAGTCATCATGGCCACCAATAAAATCGATACTCTGGACCCGGCTTTGATTAGACCAGGACGAATAGATCGAAAAATTTTGTTCGAAAACCCAGATCGTAAGTGATATGCAACCGAAATATATTAACCATCTACAAAACTCACTAACATTGTTCTATCAGAAAACACAAAACGCAAAATCTTCACACTGCACACTTCCAAGATGTCGCTGGCTGAGGACGTGGACCTCGATGAATTTATCTCTCAAAAGGATGATCTATCAGGTGCCGATATCAAAGCTATATGTACGGAAGCTGGTCTACTAGCTCTCAGAGAACGTCGTATGAGGGTGCAGATGGCAGATTTTAGGAGTGCTAGGGAGAGGGTATTGAAGACAAAGACGGAGGGCGAACCAGAAGGCTTGTATCTGTAAACGCATGTTCAGCTGGTTGCGATACCCCAACCCGGGGTTAGCGAGAGAATTAATGTTAGCATGAATGGTATATTTATAGCGCGTCACAAATGTAATCTGTGAAGAAGGGTAGAGCTGGGGTTATTGGGATAGACGAGCGGCTTTGGTTATAGGGTTGTTCTTCGAATAGACTCCGAATTCCGATTAAACATTTATGAAGAAACTGGAATGAATGCCACCTGAATACGCTTGAAGTTATCTTGCTTGCCGTTTTATTCCTTGTCACATTCCATCCAAGAATATATTTACTCCCAACCTGCCCTTACCTCAATTTTAAGAAATTCACCCAAGGCGAATAAACTTGAGTTGCGAGACCACCTACTCCATCGACTTCGTCAACCAACCTCATCGACTCTACCAACCTCAACCTTGACCGCCGTTATCAACATAGTAACATGTCAACCCCAACCGAATCCCAACCACGAAAGGGCGGCTACTTTGATACCCAAAAGACAGTATCGTTGTTCTATTCTTCCCTTGACCGACTCGCGTCTCCGGAAGCACGCCAAAACGCCTATGATAATACCCTCAAATTCGGCCACCAACGACCCGTTCTATCGTCATACATCATACTCCAGCTCCTATTCGCCTTGATACCACTCCTCCTCTTCATCGGCTTCACGATCTGTACCGTTTTATTTTCCGTATCGGTCGCACTTTGCTTTAGTTTCTTCTGGGCTGGGGTTGCCGGTGCGTATGATGTCATCCCTTTCGCGTTTCGCTGCGGTCTCGCTTAACTCGTGATGGTGGAAGCTAACGACGGATTGCGATTGGCGTGTAGTGGTTGTTCTGTTCTGGACGATTCTGCTCACCTTCACCTTTGCTTGTACGAATCTTCATTTCCTCGTCTATTTTAGGAACCATACTGATAGTGCGGTGTTACAGCGGTGAGCTGGCTCTTTTTGGCCGGGTGCTTTTATTTTGTCAAGTGGGTTGAAAGCATGGTATGGAAGGAACAGAAGGTGGAACGACAAGATCCGGTGCCGACTTATGATGAAAAACATGATGTCAAGGAAGAAAAGGATACCTAGTTTACCCCATGATGTCGTTGTAGAATCACGTTGCTGAATATTATTCGAATTCTACTTGTATCTACACAATCTTGTATAGGATTCCCCTTCAAATCAGTCTCGCTGCAAGACAGTTATTTTGTATAGACCTCGCATCAGAGTTCTTTTAATAAATATCTGAGCCAAAGCTCACGGTTGCGCCGAGATTGCCTCCAATGTCGACCAATGATGGTAACCACGGCGCATTTTCGAAATCTTCATCATCCGACTGTGGAGTAACCATCTTCCAATGTCCATCCGTCAAGGAATCCCAAAACCCATCCGGTTCAACATACGAATCCAACTCCCTCCCCAGATTCTTGGTACAAGTGTAAGGAAACGGATTGTAATAATTTTTCGCCGTCGTAACCTCACAAGATGATTCCTCCGAGCCCAGTTTCCCCTTCGACTCTAATCGACTAGGTATCATATGCCCCCCCTCATCGCAGGTGGTATAATTTACCACCAACACCAACTCGCGTATAGCTACGCATTCCCTTCTCAAAAATTTCAAAAATTTGAACCAAGTGGTCTTGATGTCCGGGTCGCCGCGGTTGAGTTTGCAGTTTTCCAGTCTCAGGAATTCTAATGTATTCCGGCAATCCGTCAGAGTAGCCTGCAAAGCCTCGCGGTTAAGGCAGAGTTCGTGCAAAGCTAGTCGCTTCAGTTTTGTCGGAGTGTCAAATGTCGGTAACGTGGTGTCGTAGCTTATACTGTGGTGGATATTGATAGAGCCGCTGTAATCCAGCAAATTCGAGATTTTGAGATTTTCCAAGTTTGTCCATACTGCTTCGAGCCACTTTAGCAATGAAGTGTTACAGTACGAATTCATCCCCGTCAGCCCGACAACCGTGATATCCAAGATTCTTAGTTTCGGGAATGACGTGCGGTAGGGTATCAGTCGCGACGGGGGCGATATGAACCAAAATGGCATGATCCCATGACCTGGTCCTTTGATATTCTGCAACTTTGTCAAAGGCGCACTGATAGCTGCGAACATCGCGATCCTCCAAAGCCTCAATCTTGCGCTATCGAGCTCGGACATTTGGGATGCGTGGACTCTGGAGAGTCCTTTCGGTAGCTGGCTACCCGGTTTCATCCCCATCGAAGGGAATAATATATTGAACTCGGAACGGGTCAGAGCATGCGCTTGATACTCGGAGCTCGGACGTTTCGCATTTGCGATGCCCCCGATTTCAATCTTTTGTATGTTCGGTAGATTCGAAAACGCTAGCGTTAACAAGGCGATATCTTCCCCGCCTTCTTCAAAGTATTCCAAATCTTGAAGGTGGTCTCTAGAACTACGGTTTAGAATCCCGATCGAATCGAGAAAATCGCCATCAAAGTCGTTCGGCGGGTTTAAGGTTCGTAGGTCTTCCATGGAATAGTCGTCGAACAGCCGGTACGGACAAAAAGTAGTGAGCTGGATATGACGCACTCTTTGATTCATCGTCGGATGTCTTGAAATCCTGATGAGGTTTTCTAGGCTGGCAGGGACTAGGAAGACGCGGCGGTAGTGGAATATCGCATCGAGATGCGAATCCTTTACCTTGGCATCTAGGTTCTTACATGTTATACGGAGGGAGAGAAGGTCATCTTGGTTGAGATAGATGCTTAGCGCGTTGATTAGTTCTAGAGGGAGAGTGGTGATAGACGCCATTGTTCAGCGGCGGTGAGCTAAGATACATGTGTAAGGATAAGTTCGGATGGATCTCGATGCGGAGAAGGCGGGTGATATGACATGACAAAGGTGTTGTTTCGCAAAATACGACACGAAACGTTGAAAGAGACAAATTGCAACTTTGAAAATGGTCGAACCGTCGAAGCGAGAGGCCAAAACTAACTCCCAAGAATTTTAGAAATAATAATATTGTGCTGGTCTGAAGTTAGTTAGCAAACAGGAAATTGCCAAAAGATGAGTACAAAACATAAAAGACTTACAAATTTGATTTTTCATATCCGTGCATTATAGCCGCAGCCTCGTATATTAGAGAAATCAATATAAATAATCATCCGATTCATTCGCGTATGGGTCACAGCAACTACAAGTGCCACCACCATAATTCCCATGTAACGAGAGCATATCGTAGTCATCCTGATCATCAAAGTCAAATTCTTCCACCGGGCAACCGCGAGGGCTTGTAAGAATAAGGTTGGGATTATCCCAAAAGCGATTTGTCATGGAGTCCCAAAACTCTTTTGCCGTGAGTGCCTTATCAAGTTCCAAGCCAATGTGTTTAGGCCGGAGACGACATTTAGCTAACTCCTCTGCGGTCTCCATAGTGACCTTGCACATCGTGTCGTTCAGTTTCCATAGCCCTTTAACCTCTAACGCTGGTAGAACGTATTTATCGTACCCTTCATCTTCATCTTCATCACTGGAGTCCCACCTTTCCTCGTACTTGTTAACCGGGAGAAACGAAAAATACTGCAAATGAAGACACTCCTTTCTAATTTGTTTCAATATCTGAAACCAATCATTTTTATCATCCTCAAAAGAACAGCTCTTGAAAACCAGTTCTTTCATTTTCCGTCCGGAAAGAGTTACGAACCGTTGGAAGTTCTCCAGATCAAAGTAACAACCATGTAGTTTCAACTTTTGTAGACGGGCTAATGCTTTGTTCTCGGGTAAACAAAATGTTATTCCGTCAAAGAGCTGCCCCATCAATCGCAAGTCAACCACATTGACTCCCCAAATTTCTAACCAGGAGCAAAAGCTAGAATTCCAATCTTGTTTCGCTTCGCGCGAAGGAGCTTTGATTTGCATCTCCAAAACTTTTAGGGAAGAAAAATTTGGAGGCTTGGTGGCGAAGGCTGAGATTGGGATGGTTTGAAATATATCGGCTGCCAGTGCTACGTTATCGAGATGTCCCCTGATCTCTGTCAGTTTCGACAATCCCGACAGTTGGACAGCAGAGATCAGAGACTTCCACCAATTTTTGTAAGTGGACGAGAGATCCAAGAAATCAACTAGTGCAAGATCAATGATCCGGGGAAGACGCTTTCCTGGTTTCAACCCAAGCGAAGAGTAGAACAAATTGAATTCGTGTCGCTTCAATTCTAGCTCCTGTTTGAATGATATTTTGCAGATATTTGGAAGGTTTAGGAGCGCGGTTGTGAATAGGTATGTGTAACCTTCATTTCTGGATACAGTAGCGCTCTCGTCTTTGTGGGCCTCTGAATGTGTTTTGATGGCCTTCAAAATCTTGCTACGGGCTGGCCCTTCGGCAGCGAAATTTCTGACAGCGCAGGGATCTTCGAAGAGAACGTGAGGGGAAGAGACTGAGATAACAAGATGCCGAACTCGTTCATTCACCCCAGATGGATGTTGCGATATCTTGATTAAGTTCTCCAAGCTAGCTGGAACAGGATAGAGAGTTCGAACGCGATAGAGAGAATCCAAGTGAGACTCCCGCGCCAGGGCATCCAGAGAATTGCAGGTCATTCGCAAAGCCAGAAGATCGTCAGATATGAGGTAGCTACCGATCTGATCGATGAGTTCAGCAGGAAGAGATGCAATAGCCGGCATTGTACAGTATCGTGGCATGGTACTAACTTCAGAGTATTAGCTTAGCCACAAAACAACCAGTGAAGTGCGTTGCAACGTTGTTCGTGGACTGGTTCAATGATTACTTACAGAACTAAAGATTATAGTGAGAAACTTTTTCTGGGGATTCAAAGACCTGAATCAGTGGCTTCGACTAGCTGAGAAGCTGGAAGAGCAATGTGCGCTGTACGGAAGCTGAGGGAAATGTAAAAGGTATCGACCGGTCTCGTACTCTGATGCCGCAAAGAGGCAGTGTTGTAATTAAACTGTTGGTTACTGCTAGCAGCAGAGAGGTATCGACTGAGAAACACTCGTTGGTGATAAATTTATAGATTTTAAATCCAGGTTCTTCACAATGGAAGATGAGAGAATGATAAGGAGACTTTGTAATTCAACATCAAAGAAGCTGAGTGGTTTGCAGATTTAATTGCTGTGGGTATCAGGGCGCCAAGACCAGTTGTTCAGGCCTGATCGCGGAATTCGCTTTGATGCACACTGTGCCAAACAGCATATGAATCTACCAAACACCCATCGATTTTATGTAGTTTCATAAATGCAAACCCGACCCTGTCACGGTATGATATCCTTCTAGAAGTATCTCGGGAACGCCTGCCTGTGTATAACAATCAAAATCGGCGGCTGTTTGAAAATTGGCTCCTATACCACACAATTGCGGCTTTACTACTCGCCATCCCGTCTGTCATTGAATCCCAGAAACTTCTTCCATCAAGATGAATTTCCAGCTCTTTTGATATATTATTCTTCCGAGTCTTGTATCGCCATTTAGAGCTTCCAGATTGCATATTTTTCTCCTGGGATCCCATGACGATCGTGCAAATGGTGTCATACGATTGCAAGCAACCACTAATAACTACGGACGACGGTATGATAAACTTGTAGCCCCTGTTATACTCATAAGCCTCTAGATGCTCATGTGAAACAGAGCAGTATCTTCGCAAATTTATCAAGTTGCTTTTTGAAAATTTAAGCAGCCGAAACCAATCCTCCTCTTGGTCCTTAAATATGCAATCGCGCAGTTCCAACTCCTCCATGTAATCTTTGCAGAAATCTAGAAATGTCTCAAGGTTGACCAATGAGATCAAACCTGTTGAAATGTATAATGATTTCAATTTGGGTAAGCCGATACTGCAGGGTAAGGGAAATGGTACGTGTTCTTCGGCCGTTTCCTGGTGGACAAAAATACTTAGTGATTGGAGGTTGCGCCCTACTGCCTCTAGCCACAGGCCAAAATGTTCTTTGTTCTGGTCCCGTCCAACAAGGAGTGTAAGTTCGAGCTTTCGTAAATTGCACAGTTCTTGGGGTGACGCCGGTAACTCCGACATTAGTGATTCAAAGGATTGAATCAACACGCTTGCCCAGGGTGGTTCGTCTCGTATAACTTCAAGACGCCGTGCTGATTTTAACGCGAAAGGAATGATAAGACCCCAATACCTCGACTTGTCGACTGTTGCATACCAATTTATTCTCACACCACCGGTGCCATCCAATTTTCGGATCATTCGACTTCCGGGAGAAAGCCCAACTGAGGGATAGAAAAGGTTAGTCTCCCAGCGACTGAGCTCCCACAAACTCATTTTGCCAGGTTCATCATTGTCAAGAGACATTCACACGGAAAAGATGGTTCGTATGTTGGGCAAATTGGCAAAAATGACACTGAGCTTCTCGCGAATTGCCCTTGCCCACGCCATGGCTTCTTTGGAGTTCAAGTCCGGGTGTCCTCTCCAAAAATCTTGGGGTCCATTCTTTGCCGCCTCCAATAACTTTAGCTCTACCTTCCAGCTCTCAGGATCGTATTCATATTGCTCAAATCGGGCTGAGTAAATGTCATAGGGGTTCACAAAAGCCAGCTCAAGGCATTGGACTCGCGTGTTCATTGGGGATTTTGAGATTCTGATTAGGTTATCAAAACTTGTAGGAACACAAAATAGCCGGCGGGTTTGGTAGATAGATTTCAAGTGCAATTCTTTGACCGCCACATCACAAGCCTTAGAAGTCATTCGCAGAGCGAGGAGGTCGTCTTGGTCCAGATGCTCCATCACCATCTCCAGTAGCTCCAGGGGCAGAGAAAGAAAAGTCCCTGACATCCTTATAGTGGTCTGTTTCGCCAAATGAGATCATGTGAATGGATAATTCGACGTGCCGTCGCCGCGTCAAGCTTTTTTTTGACGAGGCCAGCGTGATATCGTGATTGTGAACCAATACGGAGACGTCGAGAAGTCAGTCGCGGTTGACTCTTAGGAGCAAAACCGAGACCAATCGAAACCATATGTTGGTGACGCGTTTAATGTTTGCTCAGCCCGATAACAGGGCAACACAGATGCTATGTTGCAATATGCTCTCAGTCAAGTGGTGCGATCAAGACTCGTGAAGGCAAAATCATGCACTATATTCTGAATATGAAGTTGGTTGACCGCAAGTCTAATAACATAAGGAACAGTATCACTGCATAATCCTCGCTATCATCAAATCGATCTAAACGACAAGAAATATTTAAATAAGAATTTTAAGTTCAATTAATAATATCTGTTGATAGCAGCCTGGTCTCGTTTCCAGACTGCCGGGCGCTGGCCACGGCAGCCATCAATATCGTATAACTGTGTGAGCCACGTGCTACTTACTAATCTTCCTTCCAAGATCTGCAGGGAGCAAAAATAGAATTGGAAATCTTGGTAAATACATTTGGGTCTAAACCGGCGAAAATTCCTTGTCTCACAATAAATAATCCCTTAGTCGACACTAATCAGCAACGTTGCAACTTACACACAACTAAACCATATACGAAACCAAAAATTACACAGCGCTAGTCACCCCCAATATTGGGCGAAGTGAGCAAAAACTTAACATCTGTTTCTAGGAGGCGAATACACCGTTGCTGACTCAAAATCCCCTAGATATGGATTTGCAGAACGGAAAAACGATGGCATCGGAACCCACTTTCTACCTTAAGCTAGCGAGATTTATGCGAATATCAAGCCAGAGACAGAGAGAACTGAATTCTAGACGAATGATTGTCCGTATCGTCGTCCCCCAGACTCGCAAGGGCTACGAGAGCTTGACCGAGTATTTAGAACTCGCCACTACATTCATGGGTTGCACTCGAGCAGAGTTGGAGAAGGGCTCAGATGAAGCCTTGGCGGATGGCTTAGAAATAGAGCTGGCTCGCATGATATTCGGTTCCAATTTTATCGAAGGCGCTGGAGCAGACTTTGAAGAAACGTTAGCTCTTTCCAAAGAAGTATTCAGAGGAAAAGATATTATAGAAAGCCTCCAAGAGGCAGGAGGAGATTATGATCGTCTCGAGGTTGTTCAGCATGCTCGCGCTCTCAAATTTTTTCTTCAGAAATTCTGCCTCGACAATTTAGATTTGACAGAGGATCTCATTCTACAAACACACAAAATCCTCTGCGAAGGTCGTGACCACGACGACGGCACAGCATGGGAGCAATGGGCGGGCAAGTATCGCGATTGTGAGATCGCCGCCTCTTCAATTGACAAGGATACAGCCAAGCGGATAAAATCAGTGTTCATCAGAGCGAGCTCTGTTCCCAGCTATACCGTCAATCTCGTTCGCGCTTTCAATTCCTGGGCGAGCGAGCAAGGTCACGAGGCGGATCCTTTCGAACTAGCAAGCTGGCTCTGCACGCAATTTGTCAATATACATCCTTTTGCCGATGGCAACGGTAGAATGTGTCGCATTCTCTTGAATGGAGTTCTGTTCAAACACGCAGGGCTGATTGCCTGCATTGGCGAAGATGGGAGTGAGGGCAAAGATCAGTACCTTGAAATCGCAAGAATGTCTAACAAAAAATACCACGAAGAAGATTGTGAAATTAGGGTTGAGAATCAAACCTCTCATCTAGCTTTGACAAAGGTGGTCGTCAAAAGGGTTTCAGAGTGTGGAGAACGAATGCTGGAAAGGTTGAGGATAGTAGGGCGCTCGTTGGTTGAACAGCCACATTGAAACCGAGTAACAACCTAAGACCGAAATGTTTTTTTTCTCTCAGGTTGACCCCTTTTATAACGTATTTAATCATACTCCTAGTTTCGCAAGGGTCTTTCAATTCTATTCATCTAGCCACAAATACCTGTGTCCAAACAAGCCATTCGGATCATTCTAGAACCTACAATAATTCCCTACGAGACTGGGGTGAAAAGCTTATCTAGATCTTGGCAGTTTTCAATCTGTCTTCTTCGGCCGTGAGTGCATGCAGCTTGGCAGGATGCTACAGTAAAGTAAGTCCGACCGCTACGAGACTGGTACCATGGTGAAGAGTTTGACCTTGGAGCCCTGGGAGGCCGTGAGCAAGGATGCCCCTTTACAGATTTGACAAAATTTTGCGTAGCACCTCCGCATTATGCCGTCATGAGGGAACTTTATTTCAGCACCAATGCCAGCATAGGTGGTCTTCAAGGATTATATATGTGTTTGATGTTACAAGTAAGCATAATCTCAAAGACTCCTGGGGTCCTCGCTAGATAGGAACCACGAATAGTATGCCCATCGGATCGAGTAAACCTGGATTGTGGAATCCCCCTCTCTGCGGTGTCCAGTTATAAGCCAAAGTCCCCACTATTTTGCTCTTCATAGTTGAGGAAGACCGCCAAACAATCTCTAATGAAGGCTGTCGCTCTATTTATCCTAACTATAGAAGAGTTGATCGATTGAATCAAATCATGGAGAAAAGGTGCATCTAGCCAATATCTAATGTATCCACCCGTAGGATTATCTCGCCCTGATCTTTATTGATAATACATGTGTGCTAGCAAGCAATATAAATTTACGTATTAGCAACGTCTAGAAGTCAGGGCCTTTGAATTCTGAGCGGTCAATAATCAAGTTCAGGATTCCAATTGGTTCACCACAGCCCGTCTACCTTTGCTTTTATGTAATTCATTTTATATTGGAAAATCAGAAGTGAGACTAAGATCCTAGTTTTATAGTGGGGTCGTTCCACTTTAGATATGGACGTCCTCTTAATTTCTGCACGATTTCACATTGCAAAAGAACTCGTATAAGCTTGGGATATTTTGATAACGCCTTTCAATCCGACTATAAGATTACGGACATACTTTATGAACAATTTGCCGTGGAAGATAACATGGCCGTAGTTCGCCTGAGAAGCTCCGGACACCGAGTGCAAAGGCAGCGAATATATAAACACAGGGGTAATATTTCCTTCTCAGTGGCGGGTAGGCTTTGCCGAGTGCTCGACAGGCGTGTCCCCCAATCAGGCCATACACGTTGAGATTATCACTTCATTTAGACTAAATCGATAAGTATGATCAAGTGGGAGGATAAAAATGCCATCGTCAAGGATTGATAGAGGTTATAAATGTCCGGTGACTTCGGCACAGTTCAGCAAAGGACCGTCATCACAGAAGCTTGCAAACGAGTGTCGGGAAATTTATTCCCAGAGGCCGTTCCCAAGCGCCTGGATTTTCGAAAGTTCGCCAAATAGATAAATAACGCGAATATGCAAGCAAGGACAAGGAAAGGTTAAAAAAAAAAGTCAACTGGGGCTGCTCTTGAATACTATCCCACGCATTGAGTTAGACTTCTTTCATAAAAGATATAAAACTGTATTTTAAAGTCGGCGCAGCTCATTTGTTGCATATTGAATGCCTAGCCCGGAACCCCTGATCCACTTGTTCCTCGAGGGTGCCGACCCACATGCGAAAGCAATGAAATTATAAGTCCGAGCTCGAGCGGTATCCAATTCGCGAATATATTTGATATATCAATTGCACGTGCAGCAGCAACACAATATCCTTCGCAACCGCGGCCTATCTAGCTCTGTCATAGCAAAGCTCTCGGGCCGCGGTAGCTTGAGAGCGGCCTGAAAGCTACTTTACTTGTCCGTGACCTTTCGGCAAAAAAATTGCCATAACCATCTCAAATTGAGTTTTCAATGCAAGAAACAGCTGCGACTTGTAAGCGTTATCTGTACCGTTCGGCTGATGTTGAAACACTCTGATGAATTGAAACGTTGACCGGCAAGGTACGCTCAGACCTCACCGGTGTTCCTTGGTTCGCTTGTTTCATAGCATCGCTTGGTGTGGACGTTGTGGCCCCGATAAACGAAAAAAGGAACTTGGGACCCCTTGCGCATTTGGCAGGCAAGGGTCCCCAGTTTACCCCGACATTTGCGGCCCGACGATGCGGGCACGGAGAAAATATGCAATGCCTAACCCGCCAATGGCAATCGATGCAAGAGCCTTGTTCTGCCACTGGCCTCCTTTCCACCAATTAATGCCGTCGAAGCCACCAAAATTACTCTATGCCGAACGATCTAGGGCCCACAATCTAGGTTCGGTGCAAGGTTCGACATAGTAATGACGCGAGCCATACTGCGGAAATACAGCGCCAAGCTAATCTCACAATTGCATGTTGAGACGAAGTCACAGCCAGGTCCCTTGCATGCTGAATTTGGGAAGCCGAAGCCGTAGCGACAGAGTATTGGAGGTTGATCTGCAGGTACTCTATCGCCTCCAATGGCGACGAAATATTTTTGGAGTTTGCAACCCGCAAACTCCCTACGGGAAAACTTCAACTTGGCGAGTCTTGGTGTTTCGACAATTCACAGCCTTCAACAGCTCGTCGATGAGCTTTCGCAGAGCCCAGACGGAAGAATTCAACTTGGCAGCAAAGCTTAGCAGTTGATCCCTTTGAAATCTAACCACGGAAGAATTCACTTGGCATCAAAGCTCTGTTTGGGGTGACCAAGACGACCTTGGCTGCCCAGAGTCCGTGCATCCTGCTATCTCAAGATCATTATAAATATGTCAATCCTCGCATCATTGGCACTTGGCTATTCTTAACCTTGACTACCAAGAAGACCAAGAGACAAGCATCAGCCTCATAGACTCTTCTCGACATTAATTGTTTTCCGATCTATATTCTTCTCCGGTTCTCAAGATGAAGAAAGCAGCAGCTATCGCTGCCTTGGCACTTGCCTCCGGCACTGCTGCCCAGCAAACTGCGTACGGACAGTGCGGTGGTGTTGGCTGGACTGGTAATACTTTCCCTTTGCCCCACGTCATATTATTCGATACCAAGCCGATTCTAACGTTATTCTTATATCAGGTCCTACTTCCTGCGTCTCTGGCTGGACTTGCGTCTACTCTAACGATTATTACTCGCAATGCGTGCAAGGTACGGAGGCTTATCCTTGGCACTATTGATAATATGCATCTAATGTATTCATCTTCAAATTACAGGGTCTGCTGCTACCACCACCAAGACCACTACCACCAAGACCAGCACCACAAAAACTACCACGACCAAAACCACCACTACTAGCTCGACCAAGACCTCGTCGACCAAGACCACCACCACTTCGTCGACTAAGGCTACCACCACTTTGTCGACCTCCAAGACCACCACCAAGGCTACTACCACCTCACCCCCACCCACCGGTGCAGGATGCTTGGTTACCGCCTATGCAAGCATCTCATCTGCGGTCAAGTCTTGCAGCTTGATCACACTCTCCAACATTTCTGCTCCACCATCGAGCACCATTGATTTACAGAAGTTGCTTCCCAGCGCTACTGTGGTCTTCGCTGGTCTCACCGTGAGTTTTGAAGTAGCAATCATTACGATCAGCTTGATAAATACTAAATTGATATACAGACTTTCGGTGTTACCGCTAATGATGACTTTGACCCCATTGTCATCTCTGGTAACAACATTTTGATCACTGGTGCCGCTGGTCATACCATCGATGGAGGTGGTCCAAACTACTGGGATGGCCAAGGCTCCAACGGTGGCAGCTCCAAGCCAGATCATTTCATTGTCGTGAAGAAGACCTCCAACGCTAGAATCACCAACCTCAACATCAAGAACTGGCCAGTCCACTGCTTCGATATGACCGGCAACGAATACCTTACTGTCTCTGGCCTCAATCTTGACAACTCTGACGGTGATGCTGCCAACTCCAAGAGCGGTGGCGACCCAGCTGCTCACAACAGTGACGGTTTCGACATCTCCAGCTCCGACTATGTTACTCTCGAAAACATCAACGTTCACAACCAGGACGATTGCGTTGCTGTTACTTCCGGTACTCACATCACTGTCACTGGAATGTACTGCTATGGTGGCCACGGTCTTTCCATCGGCTCCATCGGTGGAAAGTCCAATAACACCGTTGACACCGTTACATTCTCGAACTCTCAGATCGTCAACTCTGAGAACGGTTGCCGTATCAAGACTAACTCTGGTACTACCGGAACCGTCAAGAACGTTGTCTACTCTGGCATCACCCTCTCTGGAATTACTGACTACGGTATTGACGTCCAACAAGATTACCTCGTAAGTATAAAACTCTATCCGCTTGTTTGACTTAGTCTCTGTTGGCATTGCTTTTGCGTTGTCTTATATAAAATGCAACAATTTGGCGGATTTTGTATGAGACAACCAAAATGAGCTCGACGGTTGGCGAGAAGTTATAAACTTTACGAGCAAAAGCTAACAACATTATTAATAGAACGGTGGCCCAACTGGTGACCCAACCAACGGTGTGACAATCTCTGGTGTCTCTTTCATCGATGTCACCGGTACCGTCTCAAGCTCCGCTTATGACTACTATATCCTTTGCGGCTCTGGCAGCTGCAGCGGTTTCACTTTCTCTGGTACCAGCATCACCGGAGGTAAGACTAGCTGCAACTACGGATCATGCCCGTAAATGATTCCACAAGCAGTCGCCTCCAAAAAAATAATTTATTCGGTGGTCCGGCGGATTGAAGTGAAAGTAGACGTATTATAAGAATGGTCGTCATTTCTTTTGTATATCAATCTAGCTATGTATATATTGCCTTCTGTACACGTCAGTGCAAAACTGTAAATACTGCGAATTTTCAAGCTAGTGCGAGTAGAATTATCATTCAGTTTCTTGCAAAGCTACTTTTTGATTAGACATTGTGAGCTATAGTAACATAGCGCCCTTCGCCTAACTCTAGCTCGTTTACAATGTAGTGAAGTCACACATCCAGCTGAATTTCGGATCTAGCTATATCTCTGACTTTGTATGCATTCTATTCAGGTATCGTGGAGACTCGATTAAATATTCCGTACAAATGCTCCACTATAGATGAAAACTACCCATTTGAAGATTTCAACACCATGGGAGCTAAGATATTTGAAATCCCATCTTATAGTTGCATATTCAAAGTCGAGTGAGATTTTCGACGCTAATTAATTTTGTTTCAAGAGGCTGATACCAAGTAACCTTAAATGTGTAAGATCACATCTATATCAACCAGGAGTTCCAAGACAATATTATAAACCCCGAGCCTGATCTCCGTGGCCAAGAGACAACCGAGAGATTTCATTTTTAATACCTAAAGCTGATCCCTAAGGGCACCTGCATTCGCTTACAAATCCTCTGTTGCGAATTGTCACGCTAACTGAACGGTTGGATGCGTAAGGTTCAAGCATTTAGGCAATCAGAGAGTATTGACTTTTTATTGCGTTCATATGTTTTTATACTATTTCAAATATGTACAGATATATTGTAGATTTATTCACAGTCGAATATCAAAGTCGGTTAGTTGACCTATACATCTAACTTCTCATTAAACAACAACGAAAAGACGGATTCTTTATATGAAATCTTTAACCTGCGCCTTTGGAACCATATATTGTTTAGGTCCTTTGGCTCGCACCTGCGTTTCTTGCTCGTATGCAAAAGCAAAGTTGATCAACTTTTGCTCGTCAAATTTCCTTCCTAGGAAACTTACTCCTAATGGTACCCCTGGGGCGTCAGCGATCAGGCCTCCACCACCCGTGACGACTTTTTCATTTGCTGGCTTGAACCCTATCGGAACCGTGACAGCGGGGTAGCCTGATGGACCAGTTATTATACCCGCGAAAAAGGACGGCAGAATAAGCGCGTCCAGCTTGTCAGTTTTAGTATCAAGAGCCCCCAATATCATATCCTGTCCTCCCACCTTGGTGTTTTTCTCATACAAAGTTTTGAATTCTGCACAAGTATTGTCGTGACAAGTATGGTTCATAGCTTGTATCCAGGCGTCAATATCGCGCTTTGGGTAGTCTTCACGAGGGTCTTTTTTCGTGAATTCTATAAGATCCTCAAGATTGTGGATGTTGTGTGGATTGACAGTCAACTTGGAAAGATATTCTTTGAGGTTAGTTTTGAAGTCAAGTCCCAAGACTAAGTCATGATCTTTCCCAGCGGCCTTGAAGAATTCCATTAAAGATGGAAAGCTAGTGTCGATGATATTAGCACCCAATTTGCGCATTGTCTCCACTGCTTGGTCGAATATATTCATACCCGGCAATCCTTTTGGAACTAAGTTTCGAGGGATTCCAATTTTCGCTCCCTTGAGGGCCCCAGTTTGAAGGTCTTTCCAATACTCTGGGACCGCACTAAATGGAATATTTGCAGTATATTTATCATCGGCATCCTTGCCGGCGATAGCACTGAGGATGTAAGCTGCATCTCTGACCGTTCTAGCCATAGGCCCGATTGTATCCTGATGCTCGCTAATTGGAATGACGAGGTGGCGGGAAGTCAATCCCACCGTTGGCCTGATCCCGACTAAACAATTACGCTCAGAAGGTGATATTATCGACGCTGAAGTATCGGTTCCTATTGAAGCCAAAGCAAGCCCCAGACTAGATGCTACGCCACTCCCACTGCTGCTACCAGATGGATCCAGATTAGGGTAGTAAGCGCTCGTGATTTGACCATGCCTAGATCCCCATCCGTTGGTACAACCAGAGCCGTTACATCTAAAACTGGCCCATTGCGACATGCCAGTTTTTCCAAGGATTATCGCACCTGCTGCTCTTAACTTGGCGGCAATCATACTGTCTTTGGGTACTTTCGCTCCAAGTAACGCATAGGAGCTAGCTGTATTGTTCATTTGATCTGCTGTTGCAATATTGTCTTTGAGGAGGATTGGGACACCGTGGAGAGGACCTCTGAGTTTACCAGAGGTTCGCTCGGCATCTAGTGACTTGGCGATGGATAATGCATCGGGGTTGATTTCTGTCACTGCATGGAACTTTGGATTCACTTCATTGATCCTGGCAATGTAAGCTTGTGTTAGTTGGTGGGATGTAAAGCATCCATCGTTTAAGAATTTCGTTAGGTCGTCAATCGTGATTTCTATCAGATCCGGAATTTTAGAGGAATCTATTTTGCCTGTGATCATAAATGTTACATTAGTTTTTTTCTTTCTTTTTTCTGGGTATAAATTATTCAAGATGACTTACAACTTTTGTTACTAGATCCAGAATGAAGCATTGTGGAATTTGTGGGGATGGCTATGATACTTGCCACCAGCTGTAATACAACGATTCCGTACGGAAGAGGCTTAGAGAAGAGCATTTTTAGAATTTCGAAATTAAAGGCGCCTGCGCCGTGTTATTTTCTATATGCGATTGAGGAATTGAGACTGGGAATACTGTTTTCATAGATAATACCGAGCGTTTGGAATTTCGGGGCCACCTCGTTCTTATAGACCTATGATGTCAAATATGATATCTCGAAGCCTTTCGACAATAAGTCAAAATCTAGTGATGCAGACCAAAGAATATTCTAGAACTTGAATCGAAAAGGAAACCACAGGGTCGGCGCCGCGTTCCACAAGTTTCCGATTCTCTTCCGTAACTAGGGTTCCGAAAGTGCCAAGAGAGATGAAGCAGATTCGACCTCGAATCGGATCTCATTTTTCCATGATATTTCCTGGAGTAAGTTTGTTAGTGTGTCTTTTTGGCACCGAACAAGTGCAATAATCCAAAGTTTACTGCAGTGTCGTCCCAGGTTTCGCCACCAAACCTACAGTAGCCTGTGTTGCAAATGTTGAAAATACTGGGCGCCACGACGGAGACTTCTCGACTGAAGATCACCAGAACGAGAAGTCCAAGACATCGCAAGACTCCTACCTCTTGGCGGCAATCTCGGCCAATCAGTAGCCAAGTCTACCGATTCGCTCAAGGAATTAGACTAGTTATATACGTTTAGATCTCTGAGGGACAAGTTCAGACGAAGCTGGGGTAACGCAAAGTATCAAAAACGGAGCCCCTACAGCGCTTGGCCCGGGGCTTGGGGGAGCTTAAATACGTTTCGGATCGTGTATCTTAACGGGGTTTAGCGCCCAACTTGAAGGGTCCTTCCGTGCGGCCCTGGCCGTATTTTCGTTAGCCAGAACGCTCTCTAGCTCGTTGGACTAGTTGGATAAACTTAGATGGTCTTAGATTTGGATCCATTAATATTAGACGTAGTTATTAGAACTTAGGGCTTCCTATATCCCGTCTTTATCAAATAATAGTATGAATTCTGTGCTACTATCAGTTTTAACTCCGAACCCCGTTTACTAAGCAGGCTTAGAATTCTGGATACTCTGTCAAAGATAAATAGCTTTCTCAGCGGTCGGAGATGGAATCTATGAGATCTGAGTATACTAGTAGTGAGTCGGCATTGCTGTTAGTCTCAGCGTTATGAAAGCCCGACATTCTTTCTGTTTCAGCAGTGCTAAAGATGCAAAGGGTTTTAGTTTACTTGGCTTGCGGTCGAGCATATAAGCAATGCCCGAGCTATGGTTTCATAGATCTCCGGGTGATAAAAACCACCACCTGGGAGGTATAGAAACGACACCCCTTGTCCCTGACCTCTTCTTGGAATTTAATATGCAGCTAGTTTGTATCAAGTTCGATTTCCCCCTCAGCGATATCGTCCTCTTAGTTTCGTTCGATTTCGATGCCGAGTCTAAGGCCGACCGATGAGTCGTGTACTCCGTTCGCAATTCTGCTCACTACTAAACTGGGGCCTTCTAGATATCGACGAGAGACTGATTACCACGGGAAAGAAACTCTACAGATGCCATCTAACAACTGAAATCTCTGAATCACTCTTCGAATGGATTTTCACTAAGTATTCTGTGTTTCAAGTCCTGGTATGTCTCCAGTATTGACCATACAACAACTCCGTTCCCCTCGACGTTGGACAATCTAAGACTTAACTGCTGATATCTATACGGTCAGGCTCATAAAAAGATTACTCACCACTATAAATTAGCAAAAATATAAGAGATTGAAGTTAATTACGTCCTTAGATCCCTCGATGGCTGCATAACAAGGAGCTCACTGAAACACTAATGATCGATTTCAGCCAATCAGTATCCCTTCATAAAGGGTTCAGTTTAACAGGGTGTTGAGCCCCTATTTTACAACAATCTGGTCGTCATCCTGCAAGTCCAATCACTAAAACATATTCTATATTTAGTACTATATTCACATTTCAAGAGACACGCTCTTTATGTTAAGTTGAAAATTCCTTCATAAAGCGCGAATATATCTACTATACATCAAAAAAACATCTCTTTTCGGGGCGTCACTAATGTGATTTCCATAAGACCGTCACCAAGTCCATCCCTCACCCATCCCCCATTCGTCAACGAGTTCCAGAATTCTTCAGGCACAAAATTTGCGTCTAGGATTCTTCCTAAATCTTTTTCTAACATGTAATTTGTACGATTATCTTCTCGGGCTCCGACAGTTGCTATCAATTTTCTCGAAACCGGATTTTTCCTTGCTTCGATCCATGGTAGATACAGCTCCGAGTACTTGTCTTGAGGGTAATCGCGTAAACTAGGCGAAAGACTGAGAACTTTTATGTTGGTGCATTGGGTTCTGATATGCTTTAGCAACCGAAACCAGCTGGAGACTGGGTTTTCTAACGAGCATTCAGATATACTTAGAGTACACAGCGTGCTTTTACAGAATCTTAAGAAGTTACAGAGATTTCTGAAGTCGAGTTTCATAATTCTCAGGCTTAATTTCTTTAGGTTCGGTAGGCCAGTAGTCGTGGGTAGAATATATGCTTCATAGTCATCCTCGGCATCTGCCAGGCAATTTGAAGAAAGCTCTAGCTCCTCAAGGCCCATTAAGCTTTCTAACCAAGTGCAAAAAGCAGGGTTCCTGGAATTTAGCTGTTCTTTTTCGGGTTTTCTGGTTTTGTTCGGGTAGCTCTCAGTCTCTGAGTCCGAGTCTGCTTCTGAACGATTTTTCAGGGCACAAGATGCATCAACATCAAATTTCAGGACCCTAAGACAGGACCATTTATCGCGAAATGCCTCTAAACGAGTTTGAGAACATGCGAACCAATCCAATGGTATGCCCTCGGGACATTCTGGGTCGTGGCTATCGATAAGCGTTTCCAATTTTGATCCTGCCCGTATTGCTGCAGAAACCGGGATATCCCAAAATGACACAGCCGCGTCATATTGAATATATTCGCCACGTATTTCTCCTAATTCCTTGGGAATTCGGTTTCCGGGTGTAAGCTTGAGATCAGGGAAATACAAATTTAACTCTGAACGAGATAATGGTAGCGAGTCATCTCTTTCTATTCGTATTGAACGAATGTTCGGAAGCTTGGCAAATGCTTGAGCCAAACGAACGACCTCGTCGCCGGTCGCCTGCATTTGTTCCACGTCAGGGATTAGCCTGCGTGATGTATCGCTAACCACTGACAATACTCCTCTGGGCCCACCTCCGACTTTCTCGTTTTTGCTGGCCGGAGTATCCCCAACAATGGCGTCCCGACAGGTTTGGTATGGCATCGAACAAGATATTATGATATCTCGGACCCGTAAATTTGCTTTGGACGGATGGCCTCCGATTTTTGATAAATTACCAAAACTTGCGGGAGCGAAGTACACCCGCCGGCATTGGAAAACCGCCGTGAGATGGGCTTCGTGGGCTTTGGTGTTACATTCTTTGCAAGTCAGACGGATTGCTAGGAGATCGTCTTCATCGAGAAATGTCCCGATTCTGATGAAAATTTCCGGCGGGAGATCGTTAAGTTTGGCGGGTGACATTGCAAACGAGGCGTCCGTGCGTTTGGGAAACGTTCAAAACAGAGCGAGGTGCTTTTTGAAAGGATGCCAGACGATGCTCGATACCGACCACTAGGATATGACGTTTGTATATTATATGACTGATGATCCAGGAAGTGACCTGAAAGATTTTTCGAATCCTCGATCTAAATATTTGGCGGTCGTCTCGAGCTTGTTCTACGGGCAACTCAAATATAGGGGTGGGCAGCCGCTGGGGCCGCGAGTAGTGAGTTAGTAGCGTCTGGAATACACACGATGCGTACCCGCATAGTCGACTCCCGTAAGACTTTGTCGATGCTTTGACTCTTAATGTTTACTGGATGGTATACTTGTGAGAATCATATGGTGTTCCATACATTGCACCTGACGCCAATCGATAGCGCCGTCCTCCGAAGGCGACTAAGCCATTTCCTCATTCGCCAGCCATAGTTGCCACTCAAGTGGACAACTAGCAGCTTGGCGTGATGCGAAATCTAAGGGTCTATTAAAAAACCCATCTAAAATTCAAATATTGTCAAGAGGATATCAGTAGCTACAAGAACATGTTATAAACTGAACGATCTGAGCCTTTAGAATTCTCCTTGGCCTCAAGTCAGCGCGACACGAATATCTCGGAAATTTGCCTACCAAAAAGTGCAACATCAACAACGCAGTATCGCAGCATATCGGTGCCTTCAAATTTCGCAAGACGAAGTTCGTCTGCGGCTGTATTACATCACCAGGCTACCGGCCCACTTGCCCGTCCGTTCATAGAATACAGAATCAAATTGCCTAGCCATCGGTAGTAAATGCCCAGAGTTTCTTGACCCGGCCCACATATACCCTGCGTGTAGGAAAAATGTATGCCACCGATGCATTTCGTGCCAAGCTGCCGTGCCTTTGTGGTGGCTCCAAGCGAATATCCTGCACCACAAGCGACCACCCTCCGCAGCCTGCACCAACTGCGAGCCCAACTTGTATGCTAGTTTGCGAAAGCGTCGTCACTTGGAAAAGCGAATCCATCCAAGACTCGCATATACGGGAAATAGTAGAACGGAAAAACAAATGTTTGATCCAGCTTGAAAGATGAAAATTATGTGCATCCATCCGCTAGTCCAATATATCGCAGAGGGAGCATATAAATAGTTGTCGAAGCTCCCAAGAGATTTCATGATTTACATCTTAACCCTCAACAGTCCTAGCAGAGAGAGCAGTCATTCTTTCAATATTCATTCCTTCCGCACCGGTGTAGCAATAGCCGCCAGCCCACGCTCCTTGAAGACTATATTTATTATTAGCAAAATGCAGCTCACCCAGTTTCTTACCGTATTAGCTTTCGCAGGGTAAGCTGTCAATCCGTTAAGCAGATCTTCCCTTTGAAAGACCATGTTCAGGTTAACACAATTTGTTTCGCTTTTAGTGCCGTTGTTGCCGCACCCAACCCTTCGCACACTGGCAGCCATACTCACACAGGGACGAAGACTTGGACTGGAACCCATTCTCACCATACCGGGTCCCACACCGGTACCAGAACTTGGCACCACTCCGGATCCATGACCACCCATACCCTTACCGGTAAACTTCCTACCGTCCCACCAAGCGGCACAATAGCCCCAAACCCGGCACTCCAGTCTCAGATCGTCAAGCCAAAGAAAATGGTCGCGATTCCGGGATGGACACCGGGCAAGAGCATGTTCAAGGGCAAGGATGGAAAGAAGACTGGACACGTCGTAAAGCCGCCACCAGCTCTATCTTCCATAGCCGCGAATAAGGCGACTTAAGGTAGTCATAATGCCTTTTTCTCCATTACCTGAACGATGACTAGCATTCAATTACAGTGTCTGCGTTCTTTTTATTAGAATGGATATCCTAAGCTTAGAAAGGGGCAAAAGATTGGAACCCGTTCAAGAGGAGGATATCAGATCCTCAAGGTCATGTTGATACATTTCTACTTCGCATTTGCGGTGTAGCTACCGCTTTTTTTTCGTTATAGAGAACCATCGGTGTTGGATTTCTTTTATTCATCCACTAAAAGATCGATATCTAGCTTTCATATCTTGTATACAACATAGAATTATAACCAATTTATGACTACACAAAACTTCTCCGACTTTTGAGTTCGGAATTGCGATTCTTGATATATCTCCAATTCTATTATGCCCTGTTGATTTCTGTGAAAACTAAAATAATGAATATCCTGTTATTTTTGCCAATGTGATAAACCGGCTCACAGTATTTATCCACCTTCTAACAGGTGTAATTAGCACAATATGGTAATGTAGAGCCTACCAAGATTTTCAAAACATGTGCATATCACCAAAAAAGATTTTCAAAAATATAAATACATGCGCTACAGGGTGGCGCCGAAATGCCACGCTACAATCATGCACCAAGCACTCGCTACTCCTGCTCGCGAGTTCTCGGCGCATTGGTGGGTTCCAATTCTAGGCATATCTGTGGGTTCCAAGGCTAGGCGCATCGGAACACCGTATCCGTTAGTATCTTGCCGCAATGGTCTTCTGGGTGCAACTCGAACCCGGATTCCCAAAAGGTCGAAAACAACAAGGACAACGCATTAGCAAATTCGAACCTAAAATAGCACATCGTGGAGCCATAGTTTAAGCGGAGCTATACTGGAGCAAGGTATGAATAAGATCGCTCAAGCCGGGTATGGATTGAAATGCTAACGGTTATGAATCAGTCTAGAGGGCTGGTCAATTATCGACGAAATATGAGATAGGCTAAGACTAGTTCAGGTACCGAGGTAGCATTGCAACATAACGTGCCGCGTAACTGTAAAAGCAGGCGTCCCTACTAATTTTAGTTATAAGATATATAAATTTCAAGGAATTAACTTTTACAGCATTTACGTTCGATAAATAAATTCAAAAATGAAAGAAACTACAAGCTCTTAACTTGTTGGTAAGAGGCGACGATAAACGCTGAGAAAGAGAAAATACGGCCGCTTCGGCAAGATACTAAGATACGGGGCGACAACTTGCGAAAATTTCTCTCAGAGCAGGAGCATTAAAAACGACTCTTCTTCTCGGAAGCGGTTACTCAGGCTTATCCTTACGTTACATCAAGAGTAAGTCTTGACAGATATACCCCTCGGATAACACTCTTCGCAAAGAACGGAATGCCTCGTATCACCTTCCCCTTCGAGTGCATATCGGAAATCTGATGCTTCCATGGTATCTCTTCGGCTATGATAATCCTGTGGGGCTATGATTACGATTAACGGCTGTCTGATCCTAATACTATACGGGATGTGATTCACCGCGCGGTTGTAAACACCCCCTTGCATGGATAACCGTGAGGCGGATCGTCTAGTTTTTCGTATCGTCGGCTGCTATCGCTTGAAGATATTTAATTGCTGGCGATACGCTAGTCCTCCTCTCAAATACATTGATGTCTATGAGTTCATTTCCACTGGAGTGTTTGATCATGGGATGCTTTTCGCTTCTCGGCGATTGATCCGCTGTTATATCCGTATCTCGTAACAACCATATTCACATCACTAAATTCAAATTATATGATATTATCTAAACTAGAAGTGTGAAGGTAGAAACTTTTACTTTGGACATGATGAAAAGCACATGATTCTTTCTGGCAAAAACCTCTAATTTATCTGTATCTATAAACAAATTCCGCAACTTGTATATTTTGTATAATCCAAAAAGAAGAAGAAAAAATTTCAAAAATCCTGGTCTAGTCCCGGTTTTCCGCCGTATTTCGCCATTCTTGCATCCCAAAGAGCCCAAGAGGAAGAAAGAAAATTCATAATAATTTCATTGTAATCGTCATCATAAAATCTTCATCAAAAAGCCAAGTTTCCAACCTTTTAGTACTTGACTCTGTAGTAGCCACCATCATCACCAGGATCGGTGCTCGTCGATTGTGGAGCTGGAGGACCACAAGAGTTCATGGCAGCCTGGAAAGCATTCTTTGTCCTTCCAGAACCAGTATTGATCTCCTTGCAAGCCCTATACTGATTGTCACACTCGCTTCTAAGTTGCTCCTTGGTTGTGCAAACCTTCTTCCTTCCGGAACCAGTGCAAGTAGTCTTAACGGCAAAGGAAACGTAGCACTTCTTCTGCTGCTCCATACAGCCGTTCCAGCACGCGGCTTGGAATTCAGACAAAGTATATTTGTAGGAAGTTCTGCAGTTCGTGTTGATGCCGGTGAGTCTGATGAGGGTAAAGCTCTTCTTGTCGGAGCTGAGGACTTGGGATGGACCGAATCCACCAAGAGGGTATTGGACGCCCTTCCTTCTGTCGCTGTTGTCTACATTTGGCATCAAGCAACAGCTCTTGCCTGGAGCGGGTCCAGTTGGGGCTGGTGGCGAGCCTCCAGTGGTAGTAATGACTACAGTCACAGTGGATGGGCCTGGGATAGTAGTCGTGCCAGGAGTCGTACCAGGAGTAGTCACAGTGACAGTTGTTGGTGGAACAGATTGCACACCTGGACCTGTAGGGGTGGTAGTGATAACGACTGTCACAGTACCCGAAGTTGTCACAGTTGACCCACCGCTGGTTACGAACTCGGTAGTTGTTCCTGGCTTGGTACCCGAAGTTGTGATCGTGGTCGTGTCCTGTGTTCCTGGTGGAGCAGAGGATGGAGCTGGTCCTGACGATGGAGCTGGTCCTGAAGACGGAGCTGGTGTGCCAGTATCAACTGGTGCGCTAGTTGGCGTTGTAATGACAATTGTGACTGTGCCAGAAGTGGTGATCGTTGATCCACCGCTAGTAACAAATTCAGTGGTAGTACCAGGTGTAGGTCCAGGGGTTGTCACAGTAACTGTATCTTGAGTTCCAGGCGGAGCGGAAGATGGAACAGGTCCCGACGACGGCTCTGGCGCAGATGATGGAGCTGGCCCGCTGGTTGGCGTCGTAATAACGACGGTGACTGTGCCTGAAGTTGTGATAGTATGCGTCCCGCTAGTGACAAATTCGGTAGTAGTACCAGGTGAAGGTCCTGGAGTCGTGACTGTTGTTGTATCTTGAGTGCCAGGTGGCGCAGACGATGGAGCTGGCCCGCTGGTTGGTGTTGTAATGACAACTGTAACCGTGCCCGATGTTGTTATAGTATGTGTCCCGCTGGTAACGAATTCAGTTGTAGTTCCGGGGGTAGGTCCAGGAGTTGTCACGGTAACTGTATCTTGAGTACCAGGTGGAGCAGATGAAGGAGCTGGCCCGCTAGTCGGCGTCGTAATGATAACTGTTACTGTGCCCGAGGTTGTGATGGTCGAACCGCCGCTGGTTACGAACTCAGTGGTCGTGCCAGATTTAGGACCGGGTGTAGTGATAGTGACCGTATCTTGAGTACCAGGTGGAGCAGACGAAGGAGCTGGTCCACTAGTTGGAGTGGTGATAATTACAGTCACAGTCCCCGAAGTTGTGATCGTGGACGAACCGCTAGTGACAAATTCGGTAGTAGTTCCGGATGAGGGTCCGGGTGTTGTTATCGTCGTGGTCATTTGTGTGCCAGGCGGTGCGGATGATGAACTGCTCGAGCTGGTGTTGTTGCTTGGAGTACAAGTTTGAGATACATCGAGATCCGGGTTATAGTAGATACTCATGTACCAAGGACCACCGCAGTATTGAAGATCGTCTTTGGAAATGGAGGCTTGAACTTTTGCAGACGCCGAGCAAAGTGTATTACACTTATCGGCGTCTCCTGGGTTGTTCAAGTGATTCGTGATCCAGTATTGTGCGATCTTACCACCGCACCAGCACTGATCACCGCTGATGGAGTAAGCGCTGTAGGCGGAAGCAGCCATACCCGCATAGGCGTAACCCATACTAGCGCATGATTCGACGCAACCGTCAATGCTCAAGTTATCAGAAGCAGATCCGATGTAGTATCCCAGGATAGAGCCTATACAAATTTAGAATTAGGAAAGAGATGATTAAAGTGATCGGTAAAATATTCGAACTTGCCATCGTAATAATAGAAGCAACCGGCATACGTGTATCCGCCAACGGCGCTATCGAGGTCGTAGGACCCGAAGCAAGGGTCCTTCCAGACACTGTAGTCGTTGGTACCACCGCATTTTGATGCGTCATAGCCAGCAGTGTCATCACCTTCGCTTGGGTCGCAAGGGACATTGCACTGTCCTTCACTAGAAAGCTTGGAGTCGTCTGTTACACCGCTACCGCACCAACACTACATAAACGAATCAGCTTAGCAAGGGTGGCATCGTGAGTTGATGTGACGGATTCTTACAGATTTTGCTCCGTCGTTACCCTTGATACCAGCATAACGGAAACCAGCACCTTTGCAGTATGCAAAACACTTTTGCATAGTAAATGGCATACCACCAGCGGCACCGGCAACATAGGCTGCGTTTGAACAAGAACACATCCCTGTGTTGTATGTCAACTGAACATCGGATGAATAACATCTATACCCAACATCATTAGATTTGTTACGCTTAAATATGTTAGAAAGCAAGGCTTACCCAACCGGCTCCCAAGGTGTGAATGTGCCATTATAAGGAGGAAAGTACCACGTCGGTGGATAAGTTCTCTTGCTGAGACGCTGTAGCCCTCTGTCCATTGGTGCATTAGGGGCCGCCAGTGCCAAAGAGGCAAAGGCAATTGCCGTTGAGGCAATCAAGGTTAAAGCACGCATACCGACTGCTTTCGAGCGGTTGCAGTATATGCTAGCCTAGAGAATCAAGTGCGTGTGACTTAAAAATGAGTGTAGTCCTATGAGTTATCTCATACGATCATGAACGAATGACAAAAGAGTGTCTGTGCGAGTCGTAAAACAAAAGGTCGTTAAACAAAGGAGTGTTATAAAAACAAAGAGAAAGACACAAAATGACTGTATAGCACCTAGAAGACGCTGAACCCGGCTGGGTAATAGGATGGTGGAGAAAAGAGAGGACCAGGAGGGAAGAAGGGAATCTCCTCCATTTTAAAGATGTTGTATCTGAACAGGTCAATAACTCGATGCCCAAATACCTTCAACACTATAATTATCAATGATTCGAACCGAGAAGAATAGTGTCTGATAGCCCGTTAGGATTTGGTGACTCTAGTTCCTTCTCAATGAGCGCTACGATTTCCCGATGCTGGGAAGTTTCCCACAGGGCAAGCACCGGTATACCCAGACAGGCTGGGTCCAGCTTGGTAGCATGGCAAGCCTGCGCACGCTGTCGTCAGCGGTCTGTTCGAATTTGTTGCAATGGAGCCGAGAAAGCGCCAAGAGATCCGACAGGCCGCCAAGCTGCGCGACCAACTTCGTCCGAATTGGCATCCAAAAGCGGCAATTCTGCACTCTCCGGTGAAAAAGGGAGGCGTTGATCACGTGCTAGATCCAAGGGCCCACCCGTCGGCAGGGTATTATATCCTTGACGAATGGCATCGGCTGGTATGGTCTTCTTTTACGGCTCAGTCGATATTGACTGAATAAAGTAGTTTTGATATTGTTTTGCCCTCGCTTGTGGTGCCCTCTTACATGGTGCTACCTCTATTGATACGGATGAGATTTTCTTCGCTGAACACCCATCGTTAATGCATAGGAGCACATCTCCTAAAGCATTATGCATTGAGTTTTATGCGTCAAATGGAAATAAGGTTCAGGCTGCTGATGGGGACACCAGAGGCAGCTCGATACCGAATTCTCGATTGGATATAGGAGCAAACGGCTTCTGTGCTCAGCGGAGGCTTTTCAAGCCTTGCCATGTCCTGCCAAGTAATGCCAGGCGCCTGTATAACGGAAAATCGTGGGTAGCATATCTGTATCTTATAAACGATTGCGGGCGGTTCGAAATCCCAAGGATAAACTGATAAGAGTATGGGGAAGCGATCGCAGGATGACTTTTGCTGGCTCATTCCGGATGCTACCCAGCATATTTATCAATATAATGCAAAATACGTAGAGGGAATGTGCAAGGACTGCCGCTAGGCTTGTTAGAAGCCCCGCCCTATATGATCGTGAAGAAACGATTACGAAAAAAAAAAGTAAGCTTTTTGAACAAACTTCTCAAGCTTGAATTTTTGGTATCGAATGTTTCAAGACAGATCATCTTGTTTTTGATTTGTTCCAGTCGTACAGGCGGTGTCGACAGAATATTTTTTCTCGGTTTCGAAATTTCTGTGAACACCTTGGAACAATGAGCTGTGCCGGATTACCGACCCGCGAGAAAGAGGGTCCCCCTCAAATCCGTATTTCCGTCCCATCTTTTCTCTTGGCCATCTTAAGACAGTGGCGCTTACTCGAGGTGTTCATTTTTCGCATAAAACGGTGGCCCAGGCTACTATACCCTCGGAGTCCTTGAAAACACCTACATCTGGCTGAACAAGCCTACTTGGCGCAGAGCTGATCCTCGTGTGTTGTCTTGGGTGCAGAATTCGTCAACCCGTTCAAGCGTCCTGCTAGGCAGGATTATTATGCAAGTGCCGGGCAGGCGGTAGCCGTCCGGCTTGGAAATCTCTTGGGCTGTCCTTAGCTTAGGCGTTCCGAGCCTCAACACCAACGGCGTTGGATGCATCCAGCAAGGTCCAAAAGGGTTCCTTGAATGTAGGTGGCCTTTTGCAGGAATCGTGCATCGCGTCGTAGTAGCTTGGCGTAGGTGGCGGTTGCATCCGATAAACAAGGGAGTATTTTGTCGTTGATGATTCGGTGGCGCCACGATGTTGCATTTCATATTACAATAGTGTCTTTTGTGTTGCCATATGGTTGGCCTCATCTCTCATCTCCGTATGCTTTTGTTGCCTCTAAGTTTTACAATTCTTTCATCCTTATCATTTCAACTTTATTTACTCGCTTATCTATTTATTGGATATCAAAATTTCACATAATAAGCAGACGAACCCCAATCCATAAACTAGCCATAAGGGAAGCCATCTTGATATTGCGTACACCCGAAGGTCTATTAGCTAGTCGGCGTGTACGACCATATCGTTTGTTTCTGTAGTCTCACAATATCTGACAGCACGATACAATCTCAGCAGAACTAGCAACTTCGCTAACCTTCGGAAACTTAGAGTACATATGTACATTTGATGAAATTATGAACATTGTTTCTGGTCCTCTTCCGAAGAAGGATTTGAGGTTAACTCTTTTAGGCCGCGATGAGCCATGTGGAGAGTTTGGCCGTGGAGGTTTATCTCCAAGATGAAATGCGAATATCTATGGGTATACCGATGACATAGTCTAAGACCAAGACTACTAATGCCAATGACTCAGTTGTAAGTTACGATTTCGTCACAATGCTCAAATATAACCAATAAGCCTGGCGAGAACACTAACCAGGAGCTTAACTTAATATATCACAACTGCTGTCTCTTCTCCGTTGTCGAAATAGAGTCTAAAAGGTTTTAGACTTCATATCAGTTCTATAGATATTAAGGTTTTCTCCCAACATCCAACATTGACTAGCTGCTGCTGATGTATCATAGCATTCTGAAATGTTGAATTTTTTGTGCAACATCAGAGCTCCATAGCTTGATTCACTCAGACACCTGAAAACACACCATCTTGTTGCCAGAAACTGATTTGGCTGCAGGTTCAAAAATACCCTCAATTACGCGAGTACTCGAGCAGATCATGTTAATTGCAGAAGCAGTTTTTAAATTTTTACCAAGTCTTCCCAAACAAAAAAAGAAAGAAGAAGAATAACCTTTTGTACTGTGACATCTCAGATTTTCGCTCAGATTCTAGTTTTAGCTAACTAGGCCTTAAGCAGTTCAAAGCCAAATAATCTTTATCATCAACACCCCGGTGTATTCCATATTCCCTTGGTCAAATTTGGATGGACTTTAGAACCCGGATGGTTATTCAACCTGATCTCCACTAGCCGTTACGGCCATACGAGAGCTTGATAGATACTGTTTCTTCACGAATTCGGTGGTATTGCACCAGATACAGTATTGCTGCATGCAGCAGCCCAGGGAAACAATGACAACTTACCAGCATTCAGGATGCTAATTCAATTAAAGCTAGCAGCTTATACTCTCCCAACCAACCACCATTACAAATAAAATTTATAATTTAGTTTACTTGAGTAGGATTAGCGGGCATAATGTAGGTAAGAAGTAATCCAACTGTTAGGCACTACGTCGGCGCTCACCGCAACTCTACTCCGTATATTCAATCAAGCAGTTTTCCCAATCTCAAATACTGTGCGCATACGGTGCTATATCCATATACTCAAAAGTCACGATGCACCTTTGGGAGGGAAACTTTAGCTCTGGACATCAACTAGTCAACATGCAAACCTCGAGTGTTCAAGATAGTTCGTCAACATATATACCCGCACATCGATAACCGGAAAGAATTAAGCCGGACATTATAACTCTCGACGAAAATGGAAAATCATTTTGAATGTATGCGTATGTGGTATAATACAATATATATACATGGAAATTCATAAAAATGCTAAAGTCTCAGGACTCCCAGACTGAAAATGCCATTCTAAAAACCAAAAATGAAAACAATCTAAATAATATGCAGATGCAATGAGGGTATATTTAATCAACTAACAATCCTTACCCCATGCCAACTTGGCATACGCCGGCAAAAAGTCATTCGACGTGAAACTCTCGGGCATGTAAGGAGCCACATCAGCAAGGGTGTACTTCCCTCCAGCCTTCGCCAATCCGGAAATAACATAACTCTGAATGAAATCATAAAACACAACATCCACAACCTTCGGGTTGCTTCCGTCTGCCGGGAAGTTAGCCTGCGACACGACATCGTTGGTGGTATCGTAATACGGAATAGCAGAGTGCGGTGTATCGTCTCCATCCGTGCCAAAGTCATCGTTGGTGGTATAACCCGGCGTAGCGGCGACTTGGCGACGTGTGAAAACGCGTCTCTTGGTGAACTGTCTATTGAAGTCCATGCCATCTAGAGGGCAAGAGTCGACAGTTCGTGGGAGAAAGGTTTCGTGGAAGCGTTCAGTGTCACGTTTTTGATGGGGGCCAGCATTGAGTGTATTGATGAGGTCTTTAACGTATTCGTAGGGGACATTGGGGATATATCTGAACAGGTTACGGAACGGAGCGACAATGAAGCTGTCATCATAGGTGAAGGGACCTTTGACCAAGTCAAAACGGAAGCCACCGGTGTTGACATAAATCATGCGTGGGATGGTTGCACGGTCTGGGTTGATGACTGTGGCGGCGAGGGCTTTTTGGACGAGTGGGTAAATGCTCAAGCTGCTGTTTTGAGGAGCACAAGAGAGGCAGTAGGTTTGGGGAGCACAGCCATAGAGGTTGGTGAGATTGAGATTGTGACGTTCCTCCCAGATCTTTTGGCTGGTGGCGTTGCCGCGGGGGGTATCGAAAGTTTTAACGTTGTCGGAGTGGTAATCGAAAGAATGTCTATTCCAGTCGATATAGCGACGGTCGTATTTCATTTCAGCGCCAACAGTGCCATTGATGGCCGGACGGGTCGGATTCGGAACACCGCTGGGTGTATGGTTACCCTTGCCAGCTTTGATGCCAGACATGGCGAGCCATCCGAGAGTCTCGCAGTAACGGCCAGGCTCGAGCGCTGTGCTAGAGTTATCGTACGCCTTGAAATCGCGAGTATGAGTGTGGCCACCGAAGAACTGGATGGGGGTAGTCGGGTGAACCTTTCTAATGGCCTCGCGGATGACTGGGAACGTGGTGCCGGACATACGGGCAGGGTTGTGTCCGAGAACCAAGAAGAGGTCGACGGGCTCCGGGGTATTTATAGCATCCACGAACCATTGCTCTTGGACCATATCGCTGGCCTTGGTAATCTTGGAGTTGTTGGCATTACCGGTAAAGTCAAAAAGGACACCGAAAGCCATGATGCGGATGCCATAGTAGGTAGTGAAGTACTTGTACTGCTTGCCAATATACTTGAACTTGTTGTCCTTTGGATCTCGGATTTGAACGTTACTGGTCAAATATTTCGATCCGTAAGACTTCGCAAAGTTTTCGAATACGTCGTAGGTGATATCGGCAACATAGAGTTCGTGATTGCCTATAAATAATTCAGATTAGCGAAATTATGCATGAGTAAGTTTTTGGATAGCTGTTTCAGAACCATACCGATGGTGAGGAGGTCATAATCCAAATTCTTGTAAATGGGCAGACCGACTTGTCCGTTGACGCCCCCTGGCAATTTAGCAGTGGCATCGGTGATACCAGCGCCATCGTGCAAATCGCCAGAGTCCACAACAAGAAAGTCGACTCCTAGGCTCCGAGCCTTGTATCGCATGTGGCGGATAAAGCTGACATAGTCACCCCAGTCAGCACCATAATTCGCCTCCTTGACATGTCCCTCGAGCCAGCCGTGAGTATCAGAGGTGTGTGCGAATGTGATTTGTCCCCACGGGAGAGGTCCCCGTGGTCCGTTGACGGCGGGTTGGGCGTCAGGTTGCATACGCGGTTGAAGCAATCTGGCCCGTCGGACCATCTCGACGTCGCCTGTTCCAGTACAGCCACCGCAAGCGAGGGCGACGGACGAGAGTCCGAGCCCGACAACGAGAGACTGCCACATTATTCGAGTATGAGTCGTAGTCGTTCAGAAGATGTAATGTTGAATCGATGTTCGGGAGAAGATTTGAGGTCGCTGATCAGCGAAAAGAAGTTTCGATGCTGTGGAATGGAACTCGGGCAGCCCTTCCCTTTATGTGCTTTGATCGCGATCGGAACCGTCTAGGAGAAACTTTGTAACCGGTGCGCGACACCCCGTCTTGTTTGAGAAACGAGAAGCCTCCGTCGTGTCGAGCGGTATTATATACTATATTACAACAACGAGAAGCAGCTGCTAGGCAGTCGAACCTGGACGCTGGAGGGAACAGCATGTAATCCGGGGTTCTCTGCAGGTGAAAAGGGCAGGATGGAGAGTTGAGAAAGAGATTAGATGCGCTCGCACCAAGCCGTGGAACAAGCCGTTGAGCAGAAGCCGCAGAGTGAACTTCTGGAAGGTCCGTCGACGGTCGACTAGTGCGCTTGCGATGAGATGGGAAGGAAGCCCGGTCAAAGGCGACTGAGCGGATAGGCCAAGACATCGTCGCATTAATGACTGCCTGACATGCGTCAGGAGCGCTAGCAGGCATGTGCCTGCAAGCCCCGATGTTTAAATGTGCATGGCTGGGTGTGCCCGCAGAAGCCCAAGCGATTGGTTGACATTGTCGCGCCTTCCCTTTTTGTCGGGGTTAATCTGCCAGCCGGAAGACCTCCTACCTACGCAAAATAGTTAAAGTATTGCAAATCATAGAGTTGCAAACCGTCTTGAGCTCTTGAAGTTCTTATTTGCCCGTATCTTGGAATATATCAGTTTGTGAATATATGGTGACACGACAAGAAATAATCTCACTTCGAAGAGGGTTGTTTCGTCTGTATCACTAGTACTAGTCACGATGTAACATAATCCTCTCAAACGCCAACACCCAAGAACATTCAGGCATTTCCAGTCAGATTCAGAGCTCATTCCTCGCAATATTTCTAGCAAGGGCCGAACAAAAGGTTTATTTTAGTCTCGAATCACAGATCCAAATGGCATGAAATATGTACCTCCGTTCTAGAATTTCTTCAATTCGAGTTTGTTGCAGCCTTTCGAGGAGGCAAGCTTGTCTAGCTCAAATCGAGAAGGACGGAGCTGCAACGACAAGTACTGTAGTCTCGGGTTCAAACTTCTCCGCAACAGCATCATTGTACATGTGTAATACACATACTAGTCGTCCTTTGCCAAGCGCAAGATAACCAGGGAAGTTATCAATCGATATTCGCCAGCTTCCGATAGACCTCGCACGTGGGAGTATTGGAACATCTAGCTGGGCCGTGACTACAACGATCCATGTAGGGATATCCAGTTGGTCTCGAGGCTAGGACGTCTCGGAGTCTCCCGAATAAAGAATTGATAACAACAACGAAATTGAAAGAAAATATGTAGCTGTAATCCTCGTGCAGCTTAGCAATCAATCGGTAGACAAGGTTTTACTCTCGGAATCTTCGCAATTTTGATAGCAATAGTACCGTGATACGTTGGTCTGATATCCGCGGGATCGAGCCCTCTTCCCCACGCCCGACCAATGAGCAATCCGGACCGGCTATCTAGTATATTATATCGTTACTATACGCTGCGCATACTTGATGAGAAGATTATACTAACAAACGGATATCATCTAGACGGAATTAATTCAAGAAAGGTCTAGTCCACTTACGCATCCGAATATGCACAATCCATGTAACTTGATTTCTGGGCTGTTGCCTTCGAGTTTTCCTGGTCATGAAGGGTGCTCGTACCTGCCAAGCTATCACACAGACCAACCATCCCGCTATGGCCATGTCGGGAAGGCAACTAACTATCTACAAGCGTCGACATATGCTCCGCAGTCTTGATTACGTATTATGGTGGTACAAATGATGTCTTGGATCCGTATGCGGAGCTCAAGTCTTTAGCAGAACGGTTTCCGAACAGTATTGGATATTATACTCAAATCTGCACGACTGGCTAAAGCTTTAACCTTAACCCCCGATCGCAGAATCAGCACACCGGAACGTATCAGGTGTACTCGAGACCGAACGGAGTCTTGAAAACCTTCTCCTGTGTTGCACAAGTGTCTATCGCAACACATCGACGATTTCGACAACCCTGCCAACTGTCCCATCCGGACACCGCTTGGCGAGGTGAGACACCTGCAGGGCCTCTTGTGCCACCATTCACAACCAAAACGTCGACGCCTGCCAAAAGAAGCATTCAAGTTTCATTCGGCATTGTAACCGAATTTTCTTCTTCTTTCATCTCCGGTTGTAGTCTCGAAGCTTCAGTCGCATAATTTCGAGAAGGAAAAAATTAGATAGAGTCTTAAGAAACTCATTAAAAAACAAAAACTGGATTGAAGAAAAATATTGATCAGTAAAATCTAATTGTTAGCAAAATTAATATACACGCCATCCAGTCAATAATTCAAACTGTGGAAGACAAGCATGCAAAACTTCCTTCTCTCCTCTCTGCCTATTATTTGCGATCCAGTTTATACAACTTCGGCGCACCAATAATAGCCCGATAATCTATCGCCATCCTTCCCGTCTTATCCTTTTTAATCACCATCTTATCAACCCCCCAACCATCCTTCGTCGTCAAACTATCCGCAATGGCCCACACACAAGTATACAACAGACTAAGTCTAAACTGCCCTTCAAACCCTGTCGGCACCAACTTGCCACCCCCAACAAATACCCTGCTCGTCTTCCCCATCTCTGTCCACATAACTTCATCAGCCACGTACAAGAGATCGATATCCTTGTTTACGAATGATTCCATGACGAGCATGCCCTCTTTAAACACGATACTCGCATGCGCTGATCCATCCTTGGAAGCATATTTACCAACGTAATCTTCCACTAGAATATCATTATACGCCTTCCACACGGCCGGAGCCAGGATATTGTGCATCTCAAGCGAGAGTGTAGTAGGATTCGTATAGCTTTTGCCATCATAGAATTCTTTATCAGTGATGCCTATTGAAGTTAAGGCGACGATACCGTATCCAAATTCAGGAAGAGTGGAGATGAGAGAGAATTGGGAGGGGAGACCGCCGCCTTTGGTGTAGATGTTGTACGTTGAGTAGTCTGGCATAACGGCTTTGTGAGTTTCCCAGGGTATCCCGACAGAGGTGAGGCCATCGGTCATTTGAAATTGGGATTTCAACCAGCTTTGGCGTTGGCCGGGTGATACTAGTAGCGGGTTGGTGGAAATGATGACTTTGTACAGGAGTGCCGCGAGATCATTAGAGGAAGAGAAGATACCGCCGGCACTATATGATATCGCGAGGCGGTTTGGTTAAATGCCATTGCTTTTAGTATGGAAGGTGTAGAAAAAGGAAAGAAACTTACGGGTTATTGTTAAGAGGAAATACTTTATCCACATCGCTGGAGCCGGTAGGTGTCGTAATATGTCTGCGCAAGTGAGCTGGGATCGCACCGCTGAAAGAATGTTTCATTCCAACAGGTTCGAAGATGTCTTTTTTCATCATATCGTTGAAATTTTCATTATTGCCGTACATCTTTTGACGGTACCTCGTCAACGCCATTCCGAACAGATCGAAGCCTGTGTTAGAATCTAGGTGACATCAATTCAACTATTAGATCACACTGGCCCCGTACAGGTAAACTGAAAGTGCGAACGGGACACTTACAACTAGGAGTCTCCCCAACCTTCCAAATCAACGGCCTCTCCGCTATTTGCTTCAAAAACTCTTCATCTGTTCGCACTGCAGGGTATATATCAAACACATTCATCCCATCACTCGCCGGTGGAAATTTGATGTCGTGAAGGTCGTTAATGAGATAATCACCCACATCTCTTGCAAGGCCTGCCGTATGACTACCCAATTGGGCTAGGGTGATTTCCGCAGCATCATTCTCAAACCCGACAGGTAGTCTGAACTCAGGCATTATCTCCTGCAATCTGCTCTCAAATGATATCTCTGGGATAAACTTGCGAAGTCGCGCTTGTTTACCTAAAACAAGTGTCTCAAGAGCGACAAACATTTTGGAAATAGATGCGATTCTGTAAATAGAGTCTCCGTCGACCCTTGCAGGAGAGGCAGTGGCTGACTCGTTTGTCCGGATTCGCCCACTGTGAAAATCAAATATCTTACCCTTGGAAGCGTGGACGATACTAACGGAGACCGCGTCATTCGGGTTAGTCTTCGCATTAGCTTCCATGAGGCTTTTGATATCGGATAGAGCAGCAATGACGCCGGGATGAGAGGCGATACGGGAGTCCTTTAAGAGGAACTGAGGCGGTGGAGGAATACATTTCCATGGCGAGGGAGCTCCGTTGTCGGTAGATGCAACTGTCTTGCCTGTGTATCCTGTGGGTTTTGGTGATGGTGCATCTCGGCGGACCAGTGTTGGTGTCAAGGGGCTTGAATCGTGGACTATTCGTAACCTCGTTATTACCAAGACCTTAAGATCCAGTCTTAGAAGGGATTAATAGAGACTTACTGAGTGCCCTAAATGCTAGCAAGGTCAACCCCGCTCCGACGAGTGATCCAATTGCAAGACACAACGTCAGGAAACCAACATCTCGTGATCGTAATCGTCCATGCCGAGATATTTCAGCCTGCTCTATCGACTGCTGCTTCTCATCCGCCATTTTTTTCGACATTACTATTATATTCAAATATCGGGTTTTCTAACTCTCGTGTCTACAATATAATATAATTTGAACTACTGACAGGAAAAGTAACAGTTTTATACATCACAATCTGAAAGGCCGTTGAAATTTTAAATTCTCATTAATGCCTCGCTTTACCATGGTACAGATACCTAGGTAGGGATGCACGATCATATGAATTTCAAAATTTTCATGGCTCTATTAACATCGAGTTTCCCAAATCTCTGATGAAATTCCCTGTGATATCCCAAAATCAGATACCCATATCCATGAAGAAGGATTATACTTTGCGTTCCAGTTCAATATAACATGCATACAACTTCTCAGTCGGATCCAGAATCATATTCTTTGGCTTTGGTGCCACGGGAACTTGACTCGATCTCGATCTGCTAAGCGTTCGGAAGGATGACGACGCCTATCGACCCGCTCGACACTAACCTGGGTCGAGCTGTCTCCGCAGCTGCATATCTCGGCTTTAAACTAAAAAAAAAAGCTCTGTAGATTCTAATAATTCAAGATCTCACTGACTGCGAAGCCGATTAGGTATTTGTGCGGAAAGTAAATCGGAAAATTGTATCACCGGTTCTGCATGCCAGATCGCGCAAGGTAAGCGAAATTCTGCAACAAGGGGCTGGTGACACCCACCTGCTGGCCATTGCCCTGGGGCGCCCCACGATTCGTCAAACTTGTGCAACTTACCTTCTCTACACGCTCTAGCAGCAGCTGGGCATTTCGCCCGAAAAAATAATTAATTTCAGTGGTCCGAGTTTTAAGAAGGTTAAGACTTGAACCTTGTTTGAAGATCTTCCGCGACAAATGTTACTATCAATTCTAGAGCAGGTTAAAATGCCAACGACACACATACGCAAGCATAGTTGTAATTGATTTCAGCAAGTCTCTAAATCGTCAGCGCCATACGAACGCCGGATATTGGCAAACCGAGAATTGCCTATATATATAGATATATTGAACTATCGTGATACTCTCAACTTTATTCTATTAGTAACATCATCAATTACTTAGTTATATCGCTAGCTATATATCAATTTGTAACCTGCCAGTAACAATGGTTCGTCACTCGCTTGTCCTGGGATTGCTCCCCGTTTTGGCTGCCGCCTCGCCGGTGCCACCGCAGTCGACTCTCACAGACTGTTTACAAGCATTTGGAGTGCCCGCTGTCTTCCAGTCCTCAGCGGACTTTAACGACCTCGCAACCCCCCTCAACCTTCGCATGAAATCCAACTCTAAACCAGCTGTCATAACCCTCCCTACAAACACCCAACACGTATCTCGAACCATTAAATGCGCAAAACAATTCGGTATTAAAGTCACCACCCGAGGCGGTGGCCATTCCTATAACGCTCAATGCCTCGGCCCCAACGCCGCAGTGGTTGACCTTCGTAACTTCCACGATGTGGTGTACGATCCCAAAACTCAACTCGTCCGTGTCGGTGGCGGTGCAAGACTCGGAAACGTCGCTCAAAAGCTTTACGATCAAGCTAAGCGCGGTTTACCCCACGGAACCTGCCCGGACGTGGGTATCGGTGGCCATGCTAATGGTGGATTCGGTTGGGTGGGCCGTATGTGGGGTCTCACCGTTGATCAGACCGTCGAGGTTGAAGTTGTAACTGCGGACGGCCAGATCAGACGGGCGAATAAATCTCATAACAGCGATCTGTTCTGGGCTTTGAGAGGGGCTTCACCAAGTTTTGGTGTCATTACAAACTTTTGGTTCAAGACGTATGAGGCGCCTGAGAACAATATTGCCTACTCCTATAAGTGGAAGACTCATTCAGTTGCCCAAGCAGCTGCATCGTTCCTCGAAATCCAGAAATTCGCCCAGAACGCACCAAAAGAGCTCGGATTGCTCATTGATATTTGGACTTACGATGACGGGTTCAGGTTGTACGGTGCATACTTTGGCAAGTCTCAGCAGGAGTTTGACGCTCTCTTCGCGCCGTTGATGGAGAAGTTACCAAAGCCCGACAAAACGGAAGTTAGTATGAAGAGGTGGATCGAGACGCTCGTCTTCGCCGCTGAGAGTTCCACCACTATCACAGTCCCAGAGTTAGGTGGTACCAAGTTGCGTACCGCATTCTACTCCAAAAATCTGTTGAGGGATGCCCCACTAAGCCTCGAAGAATTGAAGACTTTCTTCACCTTTGCATTCAACCAGGCGCGCACTGCTGCGGAGAAGTACGGATTCGCAACGGGTGTTTACGTGAGTCTGGCAGGAGGTGGCAATAACATCTTCGAACGCCCAGAGCTCCTGAACGAGAGCAGTTTTGGACAGCGTAGCGCTTTGTGGTATTTTGAGTTTTATACCATGATCAAAAATCTAACGGAGGCGTCAAATGCTCAAGCAATTGATTTTAATACTAAATATCATGCGTCTGTTTGGAGACCTACTGATGCAGCGTATTTGAACGGGCACGATCCCCAGCTGTCAAGGGAAGAAGCCCACAAGGTTTACTATGGGTCTCAGAATGCCAGGCTTTCTCAAGTTAAGAAAGTATGGGATAATGACCAGCTTTTCTGGTACCCTCAAAGTATTGAACCTTCGGCTTGAGAGAGTTGATACTTCATAGGGAGTTATCGAGGGTTTGTGGTTTGTCTTTGTATTGTTGTAAAGTTGAAACCTTTCTCAAATTGTTTATTTCGCTGCATCTTTCCGAAATTTTTTATCGCTGTAACTATACATAGAACTAGACCAAACATCCATTTATATATATTTACTTCAACTATCGCAATCAACAGAATTTCACTATTTGCAAGAGTCAGGTTCATCTAACACGTTCAATTATTTCATACAGCGAGTAGACTTCGAACATGAAGTTTATACCGGCATATTCCGGTGGCTGACAGCTAGCTAATAATGAATTATCGGCCCACAACTAAACAACATTGAATTTCCAATACGTCAATACATAAGGAAATATGTATTGTCTCTTTTGGCCTTCATAATGATAACGATATAAGTATGGAGTTAATATACACACGAGCCATGTTCATCGTCGCCAAATTCATGCGAAACTTATCTCAAAAAACTGTGCCTATAACTTTTTCCTCCTGGATAAAACAGCCTCAGAAAAGATGGGGATGATTAAAAGGAAAAGGATGGTAGAAAAAGAAAAAGGCTTTATTACTTCGACGAGAAAACATGATGCTCTGAGAAATAAATTATACATGTCAAGTATGTAAACGAAGATAAGGATCTGATTGGAGACTATATCAGTAATAGACCAAAAGAACGCCTAATTCAACCCGGATTGATGTAAGAGATGATATCAGCAAGGGTGAATTGTGGCCCGAGTATTTGTGGCGGAGGAGGTGCAGTCGAAGGTCCGGCCGATGAACCTGCCGCTGGAGCTGGCACGGAAGGATCGCCGTTGGGTGCCGTACTGGTAACTCCAATATCCAAAGCATTTGGTGTCAAATTCGCCAAGATGTTCTGGACAGTTCTCGGTTGACCTTCTAGCGCGGCCGTGTTCAAGTATGTCGATGGAATGATAAATGAGGGCAAAACAACAGAGCCCGGGGGCAGATTGAGTCCGCCGTTGATCCGTAAGAAATGACCCGTTGGATCAATAGGTGCCGGTTGGATACCTGGTCCTGCTGGAAGTAGTAGATCTGGAATGGCGTTAGGGCTGGGCTGTGAGGTATATGGCTGAATTGTATTAAGGGTGGAAGCCAAAGGCGGCGGGTGGATATGTAAATGAGGCGGTCCGATGTTCGCAATATTCGGTAAGAAGGGCATCATCATGGGGATAGGAGGTCCGAAATCGTCATCATCAAAATCATCTTCGTCGCCGATGTCGTAAGCCCACATATTATTATGGTTATGGTGATGGTTGTGTTGCATTTGTTCGTCTTGCTCGTCCTCCGAGTCATTTATTGTAATGTCTGGAATACCGCCAGCGGTATCTTGTTCAAGAGCACGAGCAAACGCGTGAACAATCTTCTCCTCAAACTGCCGCACGAGCCTCAAGCCGTTTTGGAGGTTTGTATTTGTCATTCTGTCCTTTCTTGAAATCTGGACTCGACAGATATGATTACTCGCTTGGACATCACCCCGAACTTCGAATTGATACGGCATTTTTCCGATTCGGATCCTCCTGTCGACACTCTTTGTGCAGAACCGAAAACTGTCCAACTGTAACTCATATTCTAAGAGTTCAAATATAGAAGACCACATTTGAATGTTTTCTTGCAAGACACAGTCTTCCATGGTGATACGACGAAGGGTGCTGCTATGAGGGAGTAGGAGACCTGTTCTTAGCTCGGCCTCAGTAAAAGGCACCATTCGGAGTTCCAGGTTTCTCAGGTGCGGTAGATTAAGCTCTACTTTCATAATTAACAGGTTGGGGTCGAAAGAGAGGTTGTTTGGAGTGAGTTGATGTAGACCAAAGTCGTCAATAACATCTTCAAATCTTATCTTGAGAGTTTCCAAGTTAGGTAAAACGTTTCTGAAGAATTCGGGCAAGCATTGCAGTTTAGCATTAGCCGGATTCGTATCGGGATAGGTTCCAAGGTCTGGTGAGTAGTCAGGAGTAGGTTGAGTGAGGTTCAGCTCAAGCACCCGAAGGTTTTCGAGAGGAACTTGGAGGTCTTTGATGTGTCGACGCTGAAGTGAGAACCAAGAGTGTGACAAAAGCATGTACGGTTGAGCGGAATCGTCGACTAGGATTTCCTTGATACGGCAGGGGCTGTTTTTAAGCGCAACCATCACGTGTGTGAGGAGAGAAGTCAGACGACCTCTTCTTTGACGGGTGGTATAATCCTTATAGAAGGCCAGGAATTCGTCCTTGTATCTTCGAGTCATGAGAAAGGGGTAGTGTCTCGACAGAGCTTTTTCCGACGGGGGCCCCGGTCGATCCACGAATTCTATAGCTTCGAGGTTGGGCAGGTTTTGCAAAGCAGCGAACAAGAGCGCTTGGTCTTCGCTTTGCTCAAGTGCTTCAAGATTGTGATAGTGGACGCCGAAGGCAACCCGATGGAAGAGTTTTGGTGGTTTGAGGTCTTTCAGATCTTCTTCGCAGGTGTCTTGGAAAATGGAATGGCGAATGTGGATGTACGGAGATGCGATATCCAAACGTAGGTGCTTAAGGCGAAGGCACGCCTTGCTCGGATGCTTGGTGAAGTCGAGTAAGGCTTGGAGATCCGGGATAGTCGCAAAGTAGGTTCGACGTCCAAACAACTCATCCATATAAGCAGGTTGAGCTTTCTGGCCGAACTCCTTAGATACGAGCCTCAATGATTTGATGTCATCGATCGAGAGATAGTTCGTGACGAGGAAGAGAACCTCGAGTGGGACAGAAGAGAGGGCCAACATTACGATACGAGGGAATTATTCTCCTTGTAAGGGAGAATGTACGTTGGCGAACGGACGAGAGTGTAGTATCGAAAAGTGCAAGAAGGGAAAGTTGAATCAGTAGATTTGCGTAAAGAAATGTATATCAACTCGAGAGTCGCGTGTTATCGGATGATAGAAGAGGAGCTATTGCGACGAGAGGCTAGCTTGATGGAATCAAAGCACCTGCATAAGCGATGGAGGCTAGCGAGGGGTTCCCAGGCAGAAACCGCCCAATGACGAATGACCAGCTAGTCACCTTAACGATGGAAGATTAGCATTTAATCGGGGATTCGAGGGGGAATAGTGTAATATATTAAGTCGCGAGGTCGTAGAAGTGATTGTGAGCCAGTGAAGATGATGTTGGTGAGAAGGAACGAGCGGAAAGACCAACAAGCACTCACATGCACCGACGAGGCTGAGCCCCTTGCGTCCTATTCTCGTTTTCCTTGTGTCCTTCCACTCGGATTATAATTTCAGGCGTCGTTTCCTTTCGCGTCGCGTTCGTTTCGTCGAAACGCTACGCCATCGCGGGGAACCGGGCCAATTTCAGATTTGACGTCGAAAGTGTGTGGCTAGTGTTCGTAGCCACAGTTCCGCACAACGCACAAAATGCAACAATGCAGCCTCTCATTATTCATCAGGTTCCGCCCTTCGAAGGGTTCTCTGCCTATTTCGGTCATCCCACGCCTGTTCTAACAATTGATGGCATGTTCCCAGAGAAGAAATAAGCAAATAACAAGTATAGTCCGTTCAAGCGGGATACAACTTATGTCGCTTCATTGAATGGGGAGGCTGGAGTTCCTTCACCAAGGTTATTGAATGAGTGCCTCACGCCCTTGCCGCTAAAATTGTTGTTTACCTGGTTACTTCGGAGGTGGTGATTCTACTAAACTCGACAGTTGTTCCGAAAAGTGTTCGCGCTCTTCAATAAGAGTTCAAAGTTCATATGTCTTTCTAGTAAAGTCGTAAATGCATCGTAGAGATATGCTCTTTTACTTGTGTCGGACTTAGACCTAGGATGACCACACATTCCGGCTGACCCGGCGGCACAACCGGAACACCTTTCCACCTCAAGAGAACGATACTTATCATAACTAATACACTGACTCGAGTATACGGCCAAGCAAATGGTAACTAATAGTACAGCTTCACCCCCTCTAGCGCCACTTTTTCTGCGCAATCGAAAAATTTGGTGTTCAACGCATATGCATTCGTCCATGGATCCAGTCTATTACGGTACCAGTATACTCGGAGATCGGATGGTTCGCATGCGGGTGAACTATTTTTTGATTACGTAGCTGATATTGGACGTCTGTTGCTTGGAGTTAAGTCCATCGCCGGTTAGTATGTGGACAACGAAGATATTTTTGATCAAGAAAAAATATCCCGATCGGTCCGTGTTTGGCGGACATATAAAATGTCTAGATACGTCCCTCCCTCTGTGCAAGCTGCAACCTGGCGATAATATGAAAGTAATTTTGGCCAATGGGAAGTGTCTTCTCAGCTTTCCTAGTTTTATGGTTCCAGCTGCTTACAGTATGTTCATTTTACACCACCTTCTAACTTGCACAGCAATACATACAACACCTTCCTGAGTGAAGATATAAGAGTTCGAAGAAACCAAGTAAAAATGTTTCCTTTCGCTAGTCTTCCCGTCGAGTTGATCCAATTGGTCTCCAAGGGACTATCTGCAGGTGATCTTCTCAATTTACGTCTTGCATCGAAAGCCACCAATTACAAAACGCGAGATGCTCACCTCAACGCTCTCTACGCTCGTCGGACATACTTTCTATCATCCAAAAGCCTTCGAATTCTCCTTAAAATCTCGAAAGATCCTGAGCTGCGATTTCGAGTTAACTACCTCCAATTAGATATTGCTTGTGCAATCTTCAATTTGGCAGATTCTGTTAATCTGAATAACTATAAAGACGAAGACGAAGACGAACAAGGAAATTCCATTGATTGGCTGGCTCAATCTTTGCTAGGTAACAATTCAACTTTTTCCGAGGGGGGGAGCTGTTTCGTCTCTGATGTACCTTTGGACGGCCAGCATGCCCACCTGCTCGCTGCTACATTCACTGGTCTCCCTAATCTTAAAACCGTGGAGGTGATAAATGGATACGATCTCGGAAAGGGGCCTTCTCTACGAACCTTCCAACTTTACAATCCATTTAACGAGAATGGGGATAGCGACTTAGATATAACAGAATATGAACGCGCGTGTGCGAAGGAATGGGCCAATGTTTATACATTAAACGCTCATCACGTTGTTCCTGCAATCTTTGCCGCGATGGCAAAGAGTCAGCTGGAGTTGGAGAGTATACAACTAGATGATGGTATTTGGAAGGGTCGCGTTCTCAATTCCACAAGCGACTCCCTAGCAGTCTGGCTACCGGAGCTACTAGCCATGCATAAAAAACACAAATCCAAACAATCTAAATTACGACATTTAGAGCTACCTCTAGGATCGTTATCCGATGGAGATTCGGAAGCGTTCAACACTATATTTGAGTACCTTCTCCTGTTTTCGGACACACTCGAATCTCTTAAGCTTGTCCAAGAACCCTCTGGAGTTTCAGATCTATCTCAACACCCTTCTTCACCTCCCCACCCTCCATCGTCACAACTCCCGGCGCCTTACTACAATATCAATTGTCCAGTCTTTCCAAATCTTGTTTCACTCCAACTGGAAAACCTCACAACTTCCTCCGAAACTCTTCATGATCTTTTGATCTCATTTAAAGATACACTCCAAACTCTTCACCTTGTGTCTTGCACTATCCAAGATCCACCACTCAACTGGCGTAAAATCCTAGAATCTTATCAGGAATAGATGACGGATTTTCGTATAAACCCATTCAGATAAATAACTGCACCATTAGATTATAAATTGAGGGGGGCGTCTATACGAGGCCTGGTATTGGATAAAAAGCGGTTTGGAAGAACCACAGGATGTGCTTTTGATACAAGCGAAGGCAGACTGGAAAAAAACCCGCACAATGACGAATATGGTAGAATTGCTGAGTTCTGGAAGTTGGAGTTTGCCAAGTTTTCGAGGAGTTGGTTGGAGTTATTTTTTTGGGATTTGGAGTTGTTCTGAGTGTCAATATAGAATGAGTGTTTACTATAGATATTCTGAGTCGATGTATACAACCGTTATTGGTGATAGATGGATACAGCGCTTTCTTTCTTTCTGTATTTTGATTTCTCATTGATAGGTTTATGATACGGTAGAATCATCTACATAACTTATTATATTGGCACATTCAAAGCTAGTCTTAAATAAGACTTCTAATTAGTAGTTGAAGCATTGGCGATTGCGGCATTGTTCCGTAAATCATGCGCAAAGCTCCAGGGATAGCTCATCTCAGCCCAAGCCCCTTCCTTTCCTAGATCCTCGAAAGTCACTGCTTTGGCTGCTTTCTTCTTTACGGTTTTACCAAGAACGGTGCGTTCCTCAGTATTGCCATTGGCATTACCGGACGTCCCCTCTAGGCTAGCGATGCTCCATCTGTCCACGTCTTCCGCTTCCGCTTCCGCTTCCTCCTCCTCAGTGGCAGCAGTTCTAACCCTCTTTCCTTCCCACTCAAAGATACCCCGCGTGTCACAACACAGTAAATACTCTACTTCATCTTTAAACTCCGCCCCAGTTTCAACCGTCAATTCCGCCATGGCGCTCAAAACGCCATATATGAGCAACCAGATACCCAACCTCATCTCAACTATCGCGCCCAAAGCCTTTCCCTTCATCAGGTGTTTTTCGAAACCCATGAACGCGGATGTGATCTCTTCACTCCAACCTTCATGTTCCATAGTGTGAGTTCCAGGATTATTGTATAACCGTGGCAACATAGTTTCTAGAATTTTTTCATTAACCCTTTGTGACATATCGGTTCCCGGGACGAACTCTTCTTCACGATGTTGAACACTTGTAGAAAATATCGTGAGCTCCGAATTAACGTATCCTGGAAGATTAGGGATGCCGTAAGGCATGCTCTTGCCGTGTTTTGCGATCGAGGTATCTATCAAATTGAGGGCCCTCACGTAATGAAACAAACTATGGTAACACTGACAGGCGCGAGCGGTGGTGTACTGTTTATCCACCAAAAGTCTATATAGAGCGCAAAAGTCGGCGTAAACTTTGAGTAGGACAGGACGCGTGTTGAGGTTTTTCGGTGGCCATTTTGAAAACCCAGTGTTGGAGTAGATGTAATAGTTTTTGAGAAAATTTCGCATGTGTTCGTAACCTCTTCGAACTCCCATCGGAAGCCTGCTAGTAGGGGACTTAGTTGCCCAAAGTTCCTTGAAGTGGAAGCCTTTGAGATTGGTGGAGAGGATGCGGAGTTTTTGATCAATTTCTGCGTGGCGAGCGTCAAGGAGATCGATAATCGGGTCTGAGAGAACGTCATGTGCGTTCGCTGCCGTTATCTGAGGCCACATGCCAACGCAATGAACGAAAGCTTCGTTATACAAAGGTTCTATTTGATAGGTGGATGCTAGATTAAGAAGGTCGACGGCTTTGAGCGGATCGTTGGAGACGTCCCACAATCCGCTCCTAACGATAAACTCGGATAGTTTCGAGGCCAAATTGTCTGCTTCTCCATCAAAGTACATCAACATTCGATCTATGAGGTCGCTGAGGAGCGGGGAATCATCCTCGATCAACCCTACACAGTAAGAGTCGCAAATACAGGCGAAGACGTTTCGCATTGTAACGTAGTGCCGAAGTAATGCCAATGGGTCTGTTTCTTCATTTTTGCCATCGGGTCTATCGGGCGCGAAGAAGAGCGCGTATTTTGCCTGAGGATATGCATCTTTATCAATTTCAAAACCGCTCTGCCAAACGGGAGAAAATGCGACGACCCAATACTCAGATGTCGACTCCAAATCTTCAGAAAATACCAAGAAACTGGGACCACGAGGAGTGGAACTATTCTTCGAGCAGAGGTATATCAATGTATCGCCGCGAGGAAACCAGAGCTCGCGTACTGGTCTTCCATTGTAGAGACTTGCGTAATTGTAATTTGGACATTTCTTTGCATCCTTTCCAGAGATGATCTGATAGGCCTTTGGAAGTCCCTCTAGTATTTCGGGGTGTGTCTCAGCCGCATTGCTAAGGCTAGTACTAGAAGCACCACCAATAAGGTATACAGGAGCCTTTCCCTTGCCTTTGGGATCTAATGCATCTCCTTCAGAACTTGACCCTTGGACATCCGGGACCTCAGTCTTGATATCAGCTCCAAATAAAGGTCTTCTCCCAGTTCTCTCATGTTGCTCAGAATCAATCAGATGTTCGAGGTTTCCTCCTGAGGCCTTTCTGTTGACCACCGGCGCCTCTGAGTCTCGATCTGATATTAAGGAGGTTTCCCCTACAGAGTTGCCGGCGCCCTGAACTATTTCGTCGCTTTCAATTTCGTTCTCCTTGCCTCTTCCCTTGCTTCTAAGATTTTGAAAGAAGCTCGATCGCACAGCCTTCGGTTTTGTCGCGACAGGCTCCTTCGATTTGGAAAAGATACCAAACGGTATTCGAGGGGTCGCCCTTTGCGCGTTCGTAGCTATGGTAGGTGTCGCCATTACCATTCTGTGGATGAAATGTTAACACGGTTGGGTACAGAGTTAAGAGACCCCAGGCTCGTGCGGATAAGTTGAGTAGACGGAGGAAAAGTGTCGCATGCTGACCCGGTTCGTGATTTTGTGACCGTTGCGTGGACTGATCTTTCGCAACCTGGGGAATTCAGCCTTCTGCGATATCAACAAACTGCCTTGATTAGATAATGCGTTGCATTTTGGCATCGTCAACGCAAACACGTGTACGGAACGAGACCACCGTGTATCAATTTCAGCGAATGTAAGACGTCAGGCTCAGTTTCATATCAGACCCCAATAACCAACTGCCTACTCAAGTAGCGTAAGTGTACGTGCGTGAACTGAACGTTGTGTTGATAATACTAGTCTTAGAGCCATCTGCATCTGGATTCTAGCATGAGGCGAGTATTTGGTTGTGCAGCGAAACGAAAACCTGAAAAACCACTACTCCAATACCTCATGATTAACTGGCTAATTGATTGGCTAATTGATCTTAATTAAAGAGCGGCAACAGAATTCCGTCGGTGATAATAGATTCATAGCGGGAAACTCATTGGTTTGCGTCTTTGAGGTCTAAAGCAACATTTTATCAAGATGTGCCGCCATATATATTCTGCTACTTTTACAATTTTGAGAAATGAACACCGTGAAAATGATTAATCACATTCAGCCTATATACACCGGCTTGTCTATCTTGCCTTTTGCAAAAATAACACGATGTATTTTAATTTTCTATTGCTCAGCTGAAGTAGTGCATTTCACTTGCTATTGTATTTATTACTACAGAGATTTGTAGCCTCGAGGCTAAGAGATTTGATTGTGTTAAAATCTAAATGAAGTGACACTCTTTCTTATCGCCTAATTAAATGCTCAAAGTGCCGAGACTGCGAATATTGGTCTCGACGAACCATAAACTTCGTGAACTAACACTGACAGAGTGATACGGTAGAACAGCATGTAGGGATAAGGTACAAAGTCCGGAATCAGCTCGGAAAACGTTCTTCTTTCCCACTCCACTTCACGGACGCTCTTCATTCACCCCCTAGTCAGCAACGTTCTAATATTATATTGGGTATAATGGCAACGTTGTCATACTACTCATATTTACGAAACAGTAACGGCTTAGCATCGGCGTCGAACCAAATCCTCTTGTCACGAGCACTCTTAAACAACTTATATCTGCGAAAAATTTTAAACAAAAAAAAACGAGATATTATATGGCATAAAGGAACCTTGCAGCAATACGAAAATATGAACACCAACTAGTATGCTCATACGAGATGAGCCGTTATGATTCTCAACAACAGAACATTCCAGTAGGCTGTTTGGTTCACCGAGCTCAAGGATCATGTGCTGAGGGGTGGATAATCAACTATGTTTGGCGACTGCTAAGCAATCGGCATGAAACCCACTCTACTTCATTTATTCGACAACGAATTATATTTCTATGGAAAAGTGCGTTGCTGCTGGGTTTAGTGGCCTCGGGAGCCCGAAGATACGATTACACGGTGCCGGCAGCCCCGAAACACTAATATAAGTGTCAAAGTCTAGGAGGATATCATGCCCTTTATCAATATCAGATCTCTGTTATTTAACATGGGACTCTGTAATCTAGCATTCTTCTATTTTATTTGCTCTGAGCAGAAAACTACAATTAATTATTGTACGGTCTTATCCTACTGCCCTCTGCGACGTCTGGGTAAGAGACCAGTCTTATCACTACTTATATTAAAAGTCATTTTTCGAAGGTTGCAGAGCACTTGGGGCTCACCGCCAGCTTGAGGGAGAGCTTGCCCAAAGTTCCCGAAGATTGAGCCATGAACACGATGTGTAATTAAGAAAACCACCGAGGAATATTTGCGATCAGAGTTTTATAGCGCGAGAGCGATAACTTAGAATTTCATAAGGAAACGAAGACATGTATTTTAGAGCAAATATACACTAAACTTAATCTCAAGGTCAAAGCCATAACCAACTGCGAAATTTTGGATGGCATATTATTAGTTATTTTAATTCTAATTACATCCGTATCCCCCAGCTACATTCATCTTAACCAGCTTGAACAATAGCAATGGTGTTGCCATCCATGGCAAGTTCGTCTAATTTTGCAACCTCTTCATCGGTCAAACGAAACCCAAGAGCTTGAATGTTCTATTTGAAATATATTTAGCGAACTCTGCTCTACCTAGCTAGATATAGCTATTTAGATTGATCTCAAGATGGAATGTAACTTACCTGTCCACACTGGTTCCCATTTCTCGCACCGCCAAGTGGGATTGTTCCCTTGCACATCGTCCAGTTTAGGGCCACAGCGCTCAACGGAACGCCTACAATAGCCAAATTAATGTCAGTTTGGATCTCATAGCAACTCCACTGATCGATTATTCCCCCCGAATTTATCAGTGATATTGAAAACAATACTTACCATGCTTAGCACCAATATCCTTCATAGCATCAAGTAATGGATCAATCTTCTCCCAAGGTTGGTTTCCATACACGCGCCCTGAAGGTGGGGGATTCTTCGAGTTGTATTTACCAGCTATTTTCTCGGATTTAGTAACAAGGTATTCACTAAGGTGAACGGAAAGTTACGGGAATATGAACTAACTCAGGCGGCCCATCCCTAGTGGGGAGTATGCGAGTGGCACAATCCCACGTTCGTGACAGGCTGCGAGAAGACCGCTTGACTCAGGGACTCTATGAGTGTTCAGTGTCAGTGTCATTTGCAAGTTGTTTGCGTAAAAATTAGCTGTATAGTCGTACCTTCGAAGGAGGTTGAATTCAATTTGATTGCTAGCAACTTGGAATTGTCAAAAAAAAAGAGCAAGCAGCCAAGTTTGGCTTATCGAAATAAATTTTAGACGGTATGAAACTTACGTGGGACTCCATATTTCGCCAAAGCTAGATATCCGTGATGATTAGCTGGTGTTTTATAGTGTGAGTAAGAAATCTTAGCGCATACCATCGTGCATCTGAATCATCTGCTCTTTATTATAATTGCTCACTCCCACTGTCTTCGTCAATCCCAAGTTAACACATTCTGCCAACTGCTTGGCAATATTCTCGATACTATAAAACCAAAACACAGGAATGTGAACTTGATAAAGGTCGACCTGCTCGACCCCCAACCGTTCCAAAGAGTTTTTCAACGCCCCGACCATTCCCACGGGCCACCAGCGACCAAAGAAGGTGGGTGCTGGAATCCTAATATAAAACACCCACAAAGGCCGATATTAGCAAACCAGCACCCAATATATTGTTTATACACCGTGTGTGGTATGGGCGTACCATTTAGTAGCGATAATGATATCCTTCTTATCGGACTCCGGGGTGTCTTTGAGTAATCTTCCCATAATCCGCTCATTCTCATTGTTACCGTATCCTTCCGCCGTATCGTAGAATCCGAGCTTGGCTTTGTTCAGTTGTCCCCAGACCTCTTTGATGCCGGGTAGATCTCGGGATTCTTCGTAGCCCCAGCTCCGCTAATTCGGTTACACAGGTCAGGCCGTGGGCTTCTCATAAGCGGCTCATTGTGTATGGATAGAGCGATAGAGCAAAATATCAACTTACTTTATCACCCCAAGCCCAAGTTCCACAGCATGACTATAAGTACCAAAGAGAAACATCAGTACAACAACAGGGTTATAAAGTTACCCCGCAACATGATAAGTTTTGAGGAGGGGAACTTACGGCTGGAACCTCGACGCTCTCCTTCATGCCCTTGAGAGTGACCCGAGTAGCATGGTCAAATATCTTCGCAGTCTTGAGCGACGCCATGTTTGCGATCGAAATGCCTGGAGTAGATCTAGATGAAAGGCGGTGCGATGAATATTGCAATGTTGTGAATGACGTCGATTGTCGCAGTTACGAGAACTAGTCAACGGAGTATCAAATTTCAAAAAAAAAAGGGAGACCACGAAAAGTCAACCAACGCCCGTCCGCGTTATTTATAAACAAATCAGATCATCACCTAGCCCGTACAGCAACTTTCAAGATAATGCGCATAAAGCCCATTCAAGTACCGAAATATTCGATGTCGCGCATTCCACTGAACAAGGAAGCAGCGGACCACACACGCCAAGTTGCCAAGACAAATGCACGCTAACTTTATTTACAAAAAGAGGTTAGCGCAAGGCCGGAATTTGGAGGAGTTAGTAACACGCAAACGCCGATTGGCTCGGATTTTGTCCGTTTTGGGCAATTTAGTTAGCGTTGAGGTTAGTCCTGGTAGACGACGTCAACTTTTTTGAGTCGCAGTTACATTTTTTCGTGAGCCGGTGCGATCCGGCAGATAGCAAATTTGAAGATTCTTGTGAATATGATATCGAGAAGCAGTACAGAACGGATATCGACGTTTCCGGGTATGTGCATGCTAGCTGCCACGCTAGATCCGGTATTTCAGATCAGAGCATTCTAAGATTAGTCCCCCCGAGACTAGCAAGATTAATATAACACGATAACAAGATCAAGATCCACCTACGCAGATATTAACCTCTAAATACTTCTCTTATTTCATGCGTAATAGTCCTCGCGAACTATAAAATATATACCACCATCTCAAGCTTTGAAAATTTTAGGCATTTTCAAATATCAAATAAATCGGTTTGGTATCTGTAACTTAATTTAGTACTTCGGAGATATTTGTAGTGACCGACATTTGAAGTGGTTGATTTCCTCAAGATATAATCGAAATTACCAAGCGCAGGATCTCATACTAGAACTAGATATGTAGATTATTTCGTGTCGACATTGGGAATGTTTCTAGATAGCGAACCCCGTGAAACCGACATACTTGAAGAACATATCTCACCGTTATCTAGATAGGTCTGCAATAGTATGCAAAGCGATTAAATTGGTCATGTACACGGAAATCTGCAATAATTAAAAAAAAAATTAGCCTTGTATAACAAATTTTGCCAAATGTGTAATATTAGTCAATAAACCATTTTAAAAAGCAGTAGTATTGGTAACAACGAGACCATCTACGCAATAACCATCCAAACTATTTCCCCCAAAATATGGTTCATTACCCGCTAATCATATCATTATCGTATTCAAGTCCTAATAACTCCCCTAGACTCTTCTTCTATTCACACACCTCTTCTTTGGTTTTCTTTCCAACTAGAATAAAGGGGACTAGTTTAGAACCAGAGGTTTCACAGAGTCAGGACAGTATCAGGCTAGCGAGATAAGAGTTATTCACTGAGATGACAATAAGCCAAAATTAAATACTAGTCTCACCCAAAGGGTCAGGACGGTATCAGAACGCTGATCCTATTTCACATCTTTGATATAATTCATCTAGTTACTTGAGGATGAGAATATTCGTTCACAGCTAAAATTAAAGTATCAATTCCAATTTATACCCATCTTCAAAAATTTCCCTGTAGGTACAAGAGTAACCCTACCTTGCTTCCATATAAATTCTTTGTCCAAATGGTGGATTTAATATAGTCTGCTATTATGAAAGGATACTTTTCCTAAAAGTGAGATAGAAACATCCCAAGGATCCTATATCAGTTCAAGGCCCACTGAACGTCGCGAACCATTAACGTTCTGTTCAGTCAGCCAACCGGCCCACAATTTTCGCTCTACGGTATCACTATGAAGCATCTGAAATATTCAAAATATCCAATAAATCCGGTCTCTCCAAATGACCGACCTCAAAGAGTCGATCCCGGCAGAAAACCACTGGAATTGTGTTTTTAATAGTTATATCTAAATACTCGTGAAAAAGAGAAACCCAAAGCTCTTCCGCAGGCACCGTGTAAAATATAATAGTATACTCGCATACCACACCATTTGTCCGTAATCAAACCCATTCCGCCCAGATATCCCTTCGGATTCTGAGTAGAAGATCTCAACGAAACAAACTGCAGCCAGCTTTGAGACTTGTTTCCCTTCCACCAAACGAATGACATGAAGTATAAAAGATCGAGGGTAGACCTGCGATCAGCCGATATGGGCAAGTCCCATATACAAATGCCGTATCCACTAGATTCGAACCCCGAAGGTTATATAGATAATTATATAAACCTTTGTAGAAACAAGACCGTGCAAAAAAAGCCACAAAGAGAGTGAAAAAGAAATCACGACGCATAATTACGCCAACACCGAGAACGCTCATAGCCACAAAACGCACGCTCAAATCACCCTAGCACAATCAATGTAGTTCAAAGACCAGCTAGTTAGGCACAATTAAGCACCGACTTGAACAGCAGCCTTGGCAGCCAAAGCGCTCGCATCAGCTTGCAATCGCATCGCCATTTCCAGAATACTCTCATCGGGCCGAAGCACACTCCGTTCCTGAACCGCAATTCCCTCCATGACCTTATCAGCCCACAACATCTCCTCGCGGTTCAGATCTTTGACATCCATCTGCTTCTCTTCGATCCCCAACTGTTCGTCGGTCCAGATATTCTCCACATCTTCCGGTTGGGCAACGCCGACGCCAACGTGGCCACCCTTAGCAGCCCAATCACTCGTTCGAGGGATATCCAACGCCGTCCAGACTTCTTCGAGCGCTTCGATGAGGTTTTCTTGGAGGCCGGCGGTATGCCCTGGTGTTGGTGTGATTCGTAGTCGTTCCTGACCGACAGGGACGGTGGGGTAGTTTATTGCTTGGACGTAGATACCGTGAACGTCGAGAAGACGGTCGGACGCCTTTTTCGCTAGCTCGGCGTTTCCGACGAGTAAGGGGACGATGTGGCTAGGGTTTGGTATGACAGGAATGTCACGCGAGTCGAGTTCCTCTTTAACCTGTCGGGTGTGGATTTGCTGCATGCGACGATCCCCGGCGTATTGCATTTGATATTCGATGGCAGTTTTGGCGCCGGCCATGACGGCGGGTGGGAGGGAGGTGGTGAAGATGAAGCCAGGGGCGAGGGAGCGGATGGCGTCTACAAGGAGGGAGGAGCCCGCGATGTAGCCGCCCACGCAACCGTAGGCTTTGCCGAGGGTGCCTGTGATGATGTCGATGCGGTCCATGACTGTTCCGCGGGGTTGACCTGTACGGTGGGCTTCAAAATCAAGGTGCTCGGCGACGCCTGCGCCGGAGGGACCGTACATGCCCACAGCGTGGACTTCATCGAGGAAGGTTATGGCTCCGTATTTATCGGCTAGATCACAAATTTCTTTGATAGGACCGACGGAACCGCACATAGAGTATACGCTCTCAAAGGCGATAATCTTGGGGACTTCAGGGGGTAGTGATGCGAGTTTTGTTTCAAGGTCGACAAGGTCGTTATGTTTGAAGACCATCTTTTTGGCGCCGGAGTGGCGGATGCCCTGAATCATAGAGGCATGGTTCATAGAGTCGGAGAGGATGACGCAGTTTGGAAGTTTGGAGCCGAGAGTCGCGAGTGTAGCGTCGTTTGCAACGTAGCAAGAAGAGAATACGAGCGCAGCTTGTTTAGAGTGCAATTTAGCCAGTGTCTGCTCCAAGCCGACGGCGTGTTGGTTGTGGCCAGAGATGTTTCGAGTACCGCCAGCGCCGGCACCATATGTATCGAGAGTTCTGTGCATCGTCTTGAGCACATGCTTGTTTCTTCCCATACCGAGCTATATAAAATTTTAGTACACTGAACTTGCTTGCATACGTAGCATGCTTTATGAAACATAGGTTAATGACATACGTAGTCGTTGCTACACCAGACGGTAACCTTTTCCTCTTTTGTAGCCATGTGAGCTCTGGGGAACTCTTGAGCGAGACGATTGATGTTGTTGAAGTATCGGTAGGATTTATCCTTGTGCTTCTTATCGAGCTCATTGTAGTAGAATCCCTCATAATCGAATTTGGCCTTCTTTGCGTCGGTGGCGGTTTTGAAAGCGGCAAGCTTGGCTTCAGAACCAGCGGCCAAATCAGCGGCAGCTTTAGCAGCCTTCATAGCAGCAGCGCCGTGAGGACAGATACCTAAACATTCAATCCACGTTAGCAAACCCATTTCTTTCAATTGTCGACCTTCGTATATTATAAAAAGTCTCTGCCCTATCCAATTGAAGTCCGATTGACATATCGGCCCGCAATTGATATTGATATATAAAAATAGCGCCTACCCTTGGAAGTATCAAAAACACCGGCTTTAAGGTGGACGTCCTCAAGATTGCTAGCCATAGCCTCGTTCTTCCGAGTATTCTGCATGCCGACGGCCCTAGTTGGAACGACGTACCCCCGTCGCTGGTGGGCAGCAGATGCGACGCCACCGGGGCTGACACCTCCAATCCTGCTGGTGACGGAGTGTTGGAGATCGTTACGAGCGGATCGGACGGCCATGGCCTTGCCCATGACCGGGCATCGACGGGCGAGGATTTGAAGGTTGGACATCTTGCCGCCAGCGATGCCGGGGGCGTGTTGGACGGTTGAGGTTGAGGTGCTGAGCGCACGAAGGGTGGACGGCGAAGTCTTTTTGAGGAACGGACAGACGGCCCGAGATTGACGGAGAAGGGCCTCCATGGTTGATATCGAAGTCTTTTCCTTTGTGTTCGAAGCCGGATGTTAGGTAGGTTTAATGTTTTAGGTTGAAGGGTTTTTTCGAGATGCTCGATCGAGGCTAGTCGATGGACGTTGAAGAGGACAATTTTTTTTTCTTATTTTAGTTGAGGAAGGTGTTGTCAAACGACGTTGGGCTGACGAAACGATTGAAATGCAAAATGGGGACGGAAATTATCCAATTCGCATTTCAAAATGGATGTATATAAAAAAGAAGAATAACAGAAGCTGGATACTATTTCGAACAAGAAGAGTATTTAAAAGGACAGAGGGGAGAGGGAAGGGAAAAGGGTCTGGTTGTTCGGATCGGGTGGTGGCGGTCTTTTAGAGAAGGCCAGGCAGGCAGCGAAAAGGAAGCTATCCGCAGAGGTCAGGTACAAACCGTCTGACCTGGTTAAATCTTACATTGTTCGATACGATATTAATTATTACAAGCGGCCCGAATGCACGGAAGCTGTTGCAAGATATTTTTTCATGTACATGCACTACAAATGACAAACGAGCACACGGACGCACATGGTTGGCGTCATGTCATCTCAATGCATATTGAATATTCGCATCCTGATATCGATTGGCCATGTTTGCGAGGCTAGATTGCAATGGCCATTACGGAGGTTCCCGCGCAAGTAGCGTGCATTCTTCTAGCTTCTTTGACTTCGAAAGTGTTCCCATCTGTGCATATATTACTGCTGCGATCAAAAGGAACAAAGCTTGAAGCCTTCTTTCTCATCCCTTCTATTCAGTTCTATTCCCAACTGATCTTACGATCACTTTGATGGCCCCCATGCGGCTGCCATGCAGGATGGCTATTCCCCACAAAGTAAAAATACATTCGCAGCCAGCCCTCTGTTCGTCCAATCACAAACCGTTGAATTCCAATACCATCGGATCCCGAAGCCAAACCCGGGAGGTGCTCTCTTTTCTTCTTACTCGGTTGAGCAAATTTTGCAGTCCGAAAAGCTACACCCATGCAAAGGTGGTGAGAGCTCAAGCACAGCTGATATCATACATCATGGAACACAAAAAAATAATACTGAATACGTCTCCAAAATATCCCCTTACGCTGACTTGATTGCGTGAACCCTTACTTGCGATCTTGCATATTTTAAAAAATTATTATTGTGCACCTTGGCCTTTCAAAGAGAAAGGTGTCCCCTTCGGAGCCGACGGCTTGCCAATGCTCCAAACCGCGCTTCAACTGACGCCGAAAAAGCACAAGACCCACCTAAAATCAACCAAATCCGCGCACACTTTTTCGCAATAAACCTCTCGCAGCTGACTGCAATACTCCCCTCAATAGGTTTCCTTCGATGTTTGAAGCCGGCTCTCTAACAAAACCCTGCCAGACGATTGGCCTGGTGACCACCCCTTACAGACTCCCAACAATCGTGAGCAAAAAAGAAATGTTAATATATTTTCGGTTCCTCGGCTGAAACGGAAAGCAGAGGGAACATCTGAAAAAAAACACCCGCCGACAAGCTTTCCCTCTTGCAAAGCCGAAGCCGGGGTTTTATTTCACAATCCCCCAAAAAACTCGCCGTCATTGCTCCGGAACGCAGAACCCCGAACCTTCTCCCAAATTGGCCGAATGTTTACATAATCCGAGTGGGTCCAAGCACACATGAACCGCAATCGATTGTGGGGTTCGGCGCCGATTCTAGGCGCACGAAAGCCAATGCTTCAACGCATAAGGCCTTCACAACGCTGCTAGCCACGCATAGACGGATATATGATTCATTATGTATAGTCTACAGGATCTAAGCTGCACTTCACTGTGGATCGATGATAATTATCATTATCCTATAGAAATTACTCGGTCCAGCGGATCTGAAGCTTGATTTTTAAGCATGATGGCGATATTCCCGAGGTAATTCTGAAGAAGTGATATATCATTGAAGTATAATAGAGTTATCCAAGTACGGAAGTTATATAAATCAGGATCTTACTGATATTCGTATCGTATAAAGTCTAGCTATCTCTAATCTACTCGAATACTTCCAGATAATTCTAGATATACCTATATAAAATATAAAAATATCCATATAAAAAATGTCCGACACCAAACCCGTAGAAGAAAACCCCGTTCTTATATCCACTACCCCCACTGGGATAACCACAATCTCCATAAACCGCCCATCTCGCAAAAACGCCGTAGACCCTCCCACAGCAACAGCGCTCTACACCGCCATCCGCGCCTTTGAATCCGACGCTTCCCAAAAAGTCCTAATCCTAACGGGCACAAATGGCACCTTCTGCGCCGGTTTCGACCTACACTCCCTCGCATCCTCCAAATCCACCGAAGAATCCCAAGCCGGCTTCACGGGGCCCGTGATCCCCCACGCCCGCGGTCAAGGTCCTATGGGCCCGTCTCGTCTAACCATCACCAAACCCGTCATAAGCGCCGTATCAGGCTACGCTGTCGCGGGTGGTCTCGAATTGAGTCTCCTCGGTGATATGCGTGTGGTAGAGGAAGACGCTGTGTTTGGTGTATTCTGCCGTCGTTTTGGCGTTCCGCTTATTGATGGTGGTACCGTCCGTTTACAGGCTATCGTAGGCCTAGGAAGGGCAATGGATATGATATTAACCGGTCGTCCAGTCGGCGCGCAGGAGGCGCTGACTATGGGACTTGCTAATAGGGTTGTACCGAAAGGGAAGGCGTTGGAGGAGGCGGAGGCGATAGCAAGACAGCTGTTGACGTTCCCGCAAGAATGTATGAATCTAGATCGAAAGAGTGCGTATTATGCTTGTTATGAAGCGACGTCGTTCGATGATGCGTTACAGTATGAGTTTGATCATGGGGTGAAGGTCGTCAGTGAGGAGAGTATCCAAGGTGCCGCGAGGTTTAGCAGCGGGCAGGGGAGGCATGGTGTATTTCAGCAGGCGCCTGGCAAGTTATAATTCATTTCCTTACGTCAAGTGAAGCGAGCATTGGTTAATGGGTGTATATCTCCTCTCAGTCTCAAAGTTATAATGGATATAATTTGAATTTGAATGCAATACTATCGATGAAATAAACTCCTGGAAAGCAAATGCTGTATATATGAAATCCCCATAAACTGTCTTATATAGATATATCCCATCTTACCCCGGAACACCTATCCACATACCAAATCTCCTATAACTTGGACTGTACCAACTTTCTCTTGCTCATATAATGCTAAGGTAAAATTATTAGTCGTAAATTCTTGATGATATGTCAAAAGGAATACTCACCGGCAACTCCTTCAGCCCAACTTTACTATCCACCGGCTCCCCGCTATCCACTCTCTCTTCCAAGGAGACATAATCTCTCCTCTTCTCTCCGACATACAACTGTCGCGGCCTAGCAATCTTATTCGTGCCGCTATCAATCAACTGCTTCCAATGCGCAATCCACCCGGCCACTCTCGGCACAGCGAACAACACCGGGAAGAAATCCAATGGGAACCCCAAAGCTTTATAAACCAACCCGCTCCAGTAATCAACATTTGGATACAACTTCTTCTCTTGAAACCATGGATCGTTCAAAGCCGCATCCTTTAATGCGATGGCGACTTCGATCAACGGTTCCTTCGCACCGATGATCTCAAAGACGGTATCAGCGACTTGGCGGATAATCTTACTCCTCGGGTCCGTGTTTTTGTATATGCGATGGCCGAAACCGAATAGGAGAGCTTTACGATTTTTGACCCCCTCGATGAATGCAGGCACCGCGTCGACACTGCCGATGGATTGGAGCATGCGGATAACGGCCTCGTTTGCACCGCCGTGGAGGGGGCCGTAGAGTGCGCACGCTGAGGCGGCAATGGCGCTGTAAGGATCTACGAGGGAGGAACCGACGTGGGTCATCGTTGCGGTGGAGCAGTTCATTTCGTGCTATATTTTTCACAAATTAGCAATTTTGCCATGTCTGTAGAGATTAGGTAGGAGAATGTGGGACTTACATCGGCGTGTAGGACGAATAGCACATCGAGTGCTTTTGCTAGTCTCGGGTCTGGACGGTAGGAATCGGGTTCGTTCATGTGGTCCATCATGTACAACATGTTTTCAGTATACGACAGATCGGATCGTGGTAACACTATTACGTTCAGCCGGATTAGATCGCTATCACCACACCGGAATACCCTTAAGTAAACTTCCGATAGTAATAGTAGTAAACTCACCGAAAGGTCTGTTGATACGGATTCTCATAGCGTTGGCAGCCACAGTTGTGGCTTTCCCTAGAATCCTAACAATTTGTTTATTCATCGCTGCTTTATCGTTGATGTAGAGATTCTGCCCCTGTAGGGCTGGGTTGGCTTCCGGCGAGAAAGCAGACATGGCGCTGAACGTGGATGCGAAGATTGCCATCGGGTGGGCGTCGTATCTGTGAGCTTGCATCATGCGCGACAAGTCATCCTAGAGATCGCAATTATCATTAATATGCACTTTTTCTATCTCCCACAAGATAAGACGTACGGATAAGAAGGTATGATGCATGACTTCCCACCTCCATCTCTCGTTTTGGGATTTACTTGGTAAATCTCCATAGATGAGGAGATAGGCGACTTCCAAAAAGTCTGATTTTTCTGCCAATTGTTCTATCCCATTGTGATCGTCAATTAGCAGCCACTCGCAATGATAATAACAACTCAACGTCCCAAAATCTAGCCAACCCGCGAGCAAAACTACAACCCGTTGAGGTGGGTCCTCTGAGATCTGATATCAGACGGGAAATATATGTGATAAAACATACCGATCGGATATCCCCGATGCATCAAAGTCCCCTTGTCTCCGTCAATATACGTAATCTTACTACTCAACGCAGCAGTATTCATAAACGCAGGATCATACACCCGCAAGCCAGCCGCAAAGTCGTCTTCATCTCTGTGGGAGGGGTTGGAAGAGTCCTGCGGCGCCTTGAGGGACTTGAAGGCGGTGGCGGGTATGCTGTTGTGTGTTATTGGGATATCGATGGTTTTGCCGGTACGGTTGTCGCGGACGGTGAGCGAGTCGCTCGGACTAGAATTAGAGATTGTATTTAGCTCTGAATTCTGTAGAGATCGAAACTAGTTGTGCAGCATGAAATTCGAGGGACTTCGTGGTAGGACATACGTTGACTTTGTTATAGCCATTTCAGTTCTATTTTACAGAGTTCGGTGGTTTTCACTGTGGAAGTCAGATGGAATCCGGGGAGAGCGTGTTGGAGATGACGTTAGAATACAGTTCGGTGGTCGCGCGACGATGATTTTCTGATCTGCCGTGATGAGGTGATGATCGATAGGAATGTTGACCGAATCTCTCACGTTTCAATGTTCGATTCAGCTTCAACTGTTCGAAAAGGCAAAAGGTGAAAAGGTGATGGCGGCGAAATGCTCCGTCTTTAAGTTAAAGCTCATGGTTTACATTCCGTGCTCGGAATGTTCCTCTTTCTGGTCATGAACCGAGAATACGCGCTACGAGGTACTCGGTCGCACACATCCTTTCTGCACTCCCATTACCCCGGTCGAATCTGAGAATATGGGGGTCTGATGACGGCACCGCTCCATTCGCATGTGAAATTTAGGCCGAACGGAACAGACGAAAGCCATCGAATCGCTGCCCCCCTGGCCTTCCGACCCCAGACTCGGGCCATGGTCTGGGGATTGGCTGCGGCGAGCCAAACATCAATGTGGGAACTAAAACATCCTCGGCTTGCTGCCAGGCAACACTTCTCGAAGATTGATAGCAGGTGCTTATTCATAGGTCGTCGTTGTTGGCATCTAGATATCTGCAAAGTAGAGACATAAGCCTTTACATCTAATAATAATTTCTTTACACCTATTCTACTAATATTCCACTAGCAAGCATATTGTTATTTAAAACTTTGGTATAAAAATTATTGCATTCTAAAAATTATTAAAAGTTTGGCTTGCTACAAGACTAATCCGATCCTGTGTGCTGCAGCTCACTCCGACAAGCAAGCGAGAGAAAGGGTGAAAATCTAACTCAGAGGCACTCAAACCCCACAAGAAACTTTAAACGTGAATTGCAAAATTGTTGATAATATTATATAATTGACACAGAGGTATGTAGCTGAAAACCAAACTACTTGCACACTAGTTAGTATCAACTACAACAATACCATTTTGACAAGATCTCAACTATTAGAAATCCCACCCAATTGTGGTGTGCAATATGCAAAGGCAGACAAGGATGTGAGAGATTGTTCTGTAAGAACACTCTTCTGCTTTTCAGTCGATTGGGGTGCGACTGACTAGAAATACTGCACTACTTAACCCTATCAAACGACTTACCTCCCAAGCGTTGATTTCAAGCCACATATCGACTTCACAGTATATGGGATATTATCTTCGAGGGTGGGGCGGATGGGTGAGTGGACAAACTTGCTAAAGACTAACGGCATAGGGTGATATTGTCATTAAGATGCGGTGGTGACTTTACCTCCTTCGCCAACTTCACCAACTTACCGAATTTGCAAATTTTTTTACTGGACAACAAGTTGCCGGTCTGTTTTATAAACACTCACTAAGGTGTCTATAATTCCAGGATTCATAATTACAGGTAGCAAACCTCTGCCAACTTAGTGATGGAGAAGTGGACAAGTAGCAAATGGTATGACATATCTTGATTCTAAGATCCGAGCACCTATAGCTGAGAAATTCTTTCATGTTTCATTCTTAGAGAACCTTTTATTTTCGTCGGTTTGCTAGTCCCAGCCGTTTTTTTTGTCATGTCCTAGAGGCTGGGCCCCGTAATCAACAAGGAGTTTTAGAACTGCATCAATTTTATCTTTCTGTTTATATAAAAATCTCCCAGAGCCAGAGACGGCACATTGGGACGGAGTGCAGCCGGAATAATCCTTTATTTCAATTTCTGCGCCGCAGTCAAGCAAGTACCGCACTGTAACCTCGCACGCGGCTTCGGCCGCTAAGTGCAACGCGGTCTTCCCGTCCGCATTCCTCTCGTTTAGGAGTGCGTCGTTATTGTCGAGCAAGATTTGTAGGACTTCTTTGTGCCCGTCGTCGGCCGGGTCAAAGGTAGCGAATCTCGAATACGATTCTCCGCGCGCCGCATGGTGTAGAGCCGTTTCTTCAAATTCGTCGCGTGCGTGGACGTCCGCTCCATATTGCAACAACAACCTCACTACATCTTTTCTCCCGGTGTACGCTGCGTGATGCAGAGCCTGTTTACCCGAGTAGTTTCTCGCGTGGATATTGCTACCATTCTCGAGCAAGAGCTTAACTATGGCAACGTCACCTCTCGAAGCAGCTCTTTGCAAACCCGTATAGCCTTCGAGATCGCTGGTGTCCACGGCACCCTTAGCGAGGAGTTGCTCCATGACGCTATAATGGTTAGATTCGCCTTCGCCCCAGGACATCTGTCCGGCAGAGGCTAATACCATTGCTGTTGAACCGGTCTCATCAGAAATTTGCACTTCGGCACCAGAGTTCAATAGTGCACGAACGGGACCAACATAGCCGTACTGCGAGGCTTGATGGAGTGCGGTACGCCCGCTATGGTCGGTTTTGTTTAGAGTGGCGCCGTAGGCTATCAGGGTGCGTACGACAGTCTCGTGTCCATCTTTAGCGGCAAGCTGCAGCGCTGTTTGCGTTTTAATTTTTACCTTTGGTGAGTCCGACGGACCCCACGATGTAGCATGTAAGAGCCCTAGTGCTCGGTCCTCCTCGTCCCCAAGCTGGGTGAGAGCATCTATTTTCGCGCCATGCTCCAAGAGTAATGGAAGCATGTCGTGGTGGCCACGGGCCGCGGCTACATGGAGGGCGGTAGTTCCATGGATGGACAGAGATGCGTCGCTGCCTTTACCAGCAATACACTCTAGCAGAGCTTTTACCGATCCTTTGTCACCACGGTAGGCGGCTAGGAACAAATAATCGGCAATATCAGCGAGTTTATGATCGTATTGGAGTAGCAAACGGACCAAAGCCTCGTGCCCTTCGTCAGCAGCGAGGGCAAGGGGTTTTCGGCGAAACATCTCTGTCAAATTGATGCTAGCATTGTATTCGAGTAGTGTGCGTGCTACTCCTTCATGCCCATTTTTAGCGGCAATGTGCAAGGGTGCCATACGATACGATACCTCTGATTGAACATCGACGTAGGCGCCGTGCTCCAATAGCGAACGTACAATTGCCTCATAGCCTTTATCTGCTGCTTTATAGATTGGCTCGGTGCCATACTGCGTGCTCCGCGGGTCGAATCCGTTCTCCAAGAGTATTTTCACAATCCCGCAATGTCCGCGGTCAATAGCAGTGAACAGCACATCGTTTCGGTCGTAGATCCTACTATACGGTGAATGCCCCCATTTGCCCACTTCAGTAGCTCGCTGTAAGAGCTTTTGTACAATCGACTCATCTCCGCTTCTAACTGCGTGGTCGAGAGATTTAGGCATTGGAAAGGCGCCATGCTTGAAGAGCAACGAAATTATAGCTTCTTGCTGCCAGTACACGGCAGTATCGAGAGCAGTGTTGCCGTCTGTCGTAGAATTGTTCACAAGTGCCCCGTTTTCAAGAAGAAGTTTTGTAGATGCTTCGTAACCCTGCTCTGCTGCCTGTTGAAGCAGTGTATGCCCTTTTTCATCGTAGACCTCGTTGATACTTTCGCTTCGCACTAGAATCTCTCGGATACGAGCTTCGAACCGTTTATCCGCTGCCTGCTGCAAGTCTGCATCTCGGCTTTCTTTAGCACCTTTATCAACTAGCCACTGTTCTAGTTCTTTAGACGCATTCCGTTTAGCGTAGTACAGCGCTCTCTTGCCGCTTTCGTCTGCAATATTGACATCCGCTCCTCCTTCCAGTAGTAATCGCACGACACTAGTCTCGTTGAGCCTTGATGCTATGTGTAGTGCTGTCTCTCCAACTGTAGTCCTCGCATTCACGTCCGCTCCTTGATCCAGCAGAAATTTCGCCAATTCCACCTGGTCGTTCATGCGATGTTTAGCCATCTCATGCAACACGGTTATTCCTTTTGTAGTTGTTGCATTTATATTCGCCTTATGCTTTAGCAATAACTTCAACACCTTTTCATATTTATCATATTTAGACCGGTTATACTTGTATGTGTTCCCGTCACACTGTCGAATCACCGTATGCAGTGCTGTCGCGCCGTATTTGTCGGCTGCATCGATGTTGCAGCCATACTCTATCAGTAGACGTGCGGCTTCTTCGTTGCCCGCAGCAGCTGCGCAATGTAGAGGTGCCCTTGCTTGATGATCTCGAACATCCACATCACAGACTAGACTATAGGATAAGATCTGTTGGATGATGGATTGCTTTTCATTCGTAGCGGCTGCATGAAGCGGAGTTGACCCTGCACTCTGGATAGTAGCGCTCGCACCATTCTGCAGCAGCAGATGCACGACTGCATCTGATCCGGCTTCAACTGCGTATTTTAATGCCACCCCGTCGTCAATTGTTGCACCATGCTCAATAAGCAATCTAGCAATCTCTTCATATCCCTTGCTCGCGGCCATGTCCAGGGCACGCATATCGAAATAAATCTTTCTGTTTAAATCATCACCTCTGTGATTCACGAGCAGGCGCACAACCTCCTCGTGCCCATTATCAACAGCCCTGCCCAGTGGAGGCTTATCCCACTCGCCATGAAGTGAACTATTAGCGTTAGCCCCAAGCAAAGTTTCTACGATATCCGCGTGACCAAATTCTGCCGCTAACTGCATTGGTGTAGAACGGCTCGATTGGTATGTCATGTCACCACACTGAATATCCAACGCTGCCCCTTTTTGGATAAGCAGTGTCACAATTGCGTGGTGTCCAGCTTTCGCCGCTAAATGCAAAGCTGTACAGTTGCTGAGACCATAACCGGCATCTCCCAAGGCATCTATCTCGACTCCCTTTTCGATAAGCAATCTAGAAACTGCTTCTTCGCCATGTTGAGCTGCTAAATGTAGTTGCGTGCCAGAGTATGCAATGTTGACATCTGCCCCATGTTCAATCAAGATTTTGGCCACCGAAGAGTGTCCATTTTCAATTGCCTTGCATAAAGCTGTGCGTAAATCGTTGTCTTGGGCATTTATACTCGCACCGTTAGCAATGAGCAATGACACCACGGCGGAATGACCACGAGCAGCAGCAAGGGTTAGAGGTTTTCGGCCGTAACTGCGAGCCGCTTTGTTGACATCAGCGCCTCCTATGATCAGCGCCCTCACGATATCCTCATATCCATACTCCGCTGCCAAGTGAATCGCCAACTTTCCTTCTGCGTTCGCATCATCGGTGTCGTACGGAGAGTAATCGTGGTATCCCCAAGGAAGCCCCGTAACTTGGTTCAGAGCAGCCCCATTTTCAATTAATACCTCCACTACTTCACGGTTTCCGCGGCGGGCTGCTATTTGTATTGGCGTCCACCCTCCTGCTACATATATGTCCACGTTGGCCCCGTTGACTATCAGATATTTCGCCGCTTCCTCACATCCACTCTCTGCCGCGCAGTGTAGCGCGGTGCGACCCCCTTTAGTGACCACCTTGACGTCGGCCTTGCTTGAAACTAATAGTCTTGTAATTTCGCCATCAGTGGCTCCATAGTGAAGTGCTGAAGAGCCGTCGTTGTCTTGAATGTTAGGTTCGGCGCCATATTCAAGCAATACTTTTACAATATCCCTATTCTTGAGCCTCGCAGCCCACATCAAGGCCGTCTGACCTTTGTCGTCCTTTGCATTGATATCCAACTCTCCCTCTCTTAAAACATCTACAACTATACTTAAGAGGTTGAAATGCGTAGCTAGGTGCAGCCCGCTAATCGAGAATAGAAAGGGCTCGGTATTAAAATGGTAACGGAGAGGTTGCCGGACTATAGCTTGATACGCAGCCGAAACGAGAGCGGAGCTCTTCAAGAACGGCCGAATTTCTTTCTTGATGTCGTTTTGAATGCTGTGGGAATGTTGTCCCCAGTACATAGCAGCGTAGCTATATAGCGCATTCTGCGCAAAACGAACTTTGAGTTTCTCGTCGTTTGGCGAGCACCCGCTGGTGAAAGTCTTAAAACACAAACAGGTAAGGCACGTCGAAGCCATGTCGCGAGGGCCTTTGGCGACCCAGTCTGCTCCAACGCCTTGGAAATATTCTTGTGTCGTGTAATGTACTAATCTGATCATATTTCGCTCCTGGTCGATGGTGACGAGACCCGCACACACAGAAACCAACATATCGAGATCGGGTAGATTTCCCTCATCGTAGCTGTCCGTATTAGGTTCTATGGCGAAGGCATACAGCAGTTCACGTACGGTGAGAACTCTTTTAGAATGCGTAATCCAGGACAGAACGCGCTCGGCTAGGGCGCGTAGTTTAGGAGGTTGGCTTTCAATACGTTGCATTGCATTTTCGTACGCTTGACGCAACCCAATTTCACCTCGTGGTAGCTTTTCAAGAGCAGATCGAATTTCTTTTCTGGATATCCTGTCTGTGAGCGAGTCGAAGTGGAGTTTAGCTAGCAGAAACCTGTCTAGGTCAGCACAACGACTATCATCTCGAGGGAGGATTTGAGCAAAATATTGCTCTCACAGAGCTAGCGCGTGCGCACTCACATCCCAGCAGCGCACTCTATTATTTTGGATTTGACTTCATGGACCAGACTTGCGTCACTTGAGAGGGAATGCGGAAGCCGTGGCACTTGTCCGTCAAGGTATCGACCAATGTCATCATTGCTAGCGTCGATTGGTAGTATGATATCTTTGTCGAATTCATTCATGATATGAGTGATGGGGCGTGACGTCGCCATGAGGTTCACATGGGTCTGCTGTTGCATCATTCGAATCGCGGAGATCAATGTCCTGCGAGGTTCATCTTTACACTCATCAAGCGCATCCACGACGAGAAAGATTCGAGAGTAAGACTTTGACAACAGCAGGAGCATATCGGTCGCCTCATCCATTGGCGGGCGGGTATTATGCCTTTTATGGTTTTCGTACCAAGACTGAAAACCTTCGGAAACTTCAGGTAATTGCTCGAGGAGCTGCTTCAACAGAGCAGAAACTAGGTCGATTCCTTGTTGCGTCTCATGCATACTGTAGTTGCAGTATACGAATCCTACTCCAGTATTGTGGCTAGAGAATGCATTCGAAGGAAACTTCTTGATCAAGTACTCCACTGCGATTGATGCCATCACGGTCTTTCCAACACCAGGGATTCCCGGACACAGGAGACTAGTGCTTTTCCGGCTGTCAATCCAGCTCTGGAATTGCGGAGACTCGAGCAGCCAAATCCCCGTACCCTCCTGGCGACAGCTGAAGATGTAGCTCTGACGTGGTCCGTAGTCAATCGGGGTTAGCCATTCTAGAATGTTTCTGAGGACCTTGTCTGAAGTGAAATAAGCCAGTGCCACTCAAATAGAACTATGACAGAGGGTAACATGGGTTAGCTTGCCTTCCTGTGCGCTGGTAAATCGTTGACCTATCTCACTAATCTTATCGTCGAGAAGTTTTATATCTAACCACAAAATATATTAATATTTTGTATGCTACATAGTTGACAAAACTAACCAGCTTTGATGGCATCTACGGCCATAGGAGCAGTGCCAAGCTGCTTCGGCGCAATCATTCCCAGGAGTTCCTTAGCGTATCCCGCTGCCACTGCCGCCGCATATCGCTGCCAGCGTTTATTCTTATGCGAATCTGAATAGTCACAGATTCCTCGAACCACAAGGCATGGAAAGTTATCCATCAGCCCGGCGGCTTCCATTTCAAAACAGACAGAATTAAACTCTTTTCCGATTAGATCTCGTGTCTTGGCGTTCTTAATCACTTGGTTTCCAGAGGTAATAGTCCCATAATGAATCATGGGATCCGTGTCCTCTCGGTTGGGTCGTGATACCACTTTCGTCGAATCGCAAGATTGGCATGAATCCCCTTCTCCGACATGGTCATAGTCTGGTAGGAATAGCGTATCGTTCTGCGCTCCTTGGTAGGAATAGTCTCCCTTAAACTTCGCGCTAGATACATACTCACTAACCTTACTATCTTCTAGTTCGTGCTCTGCTTGAAGACTTGCGATGGCGTTGAGTAGAACCACTGGAGGTTTATTCAGCGACCCGGTATGGACAAAACCATCTGCAGTGCTTTTTCCAAAGTCGTATTGCACAACTCCTCCAAACGGGCCATCTGGTTTGCTGACGACAATATCGCCGAGTCGGATATCGTGCCCTTCACGGGGTATCCCGCCACCGATGCCTACCATAAGGCCAAATCGAATTGACGGGAAAGTAAACAACATCTGAGCCGCAACTATGGCAGCGGAAGTGGTCCCGTAGACACCCGCCGGAAGGCATGCGATGGCGACGTTATGCTTCCCGATACTGCCCAGGTGGTAATTGTTTTTATCTCGCTCGTCCTGCTCTTCTAGCCTTCCGTGACTTATGTCCAGCATAGCGCGCGCCGCGGCCATTTCCAGAGGAAGTGCACATATCCATCCTACCATGTATTCATGGCACGCAAGAGGAGGCATATTCTACCCTAGTACAACAGGCTAAGCCGAGGTTCTCGAGAAACAGATGAAGGGAGGCCGGGAGATGGGAGAAGTCTTGTTCAGCGGCATAGAACCTGACAATTATCAATGCTCACTTGTACCCAACATGTATTGAGGACTATCGTGCGTGCGGTGGGATCTCAGCAGTCAAACTGTCAAACTTACTACATCAATCACTAAATATATTCAGCGAAAATACAAATATTCAGCGAAATCATCAGCTTTATCAAAGATCAATTTTAAAACGAGCACCAGTAGGCGGCACTTGGCCGAGAGAGTAATTCGTTGCGAACAGGATCGATTCATTCCAATGCAGATTTCCTCCTAGCTTTCCGTTCAGTTTATGCGTGAGTGGAGAAATGTATTTTCTAACAAATGTATTTTCTAACAAAACTTGCCTTGTGAACCAGACCTTTACATTAGGCGAGAGAAAGAACCAGAGACTTTTTTAATTTAATGTACATGGAGCTCGACCTGCAAATTTCAGAGAAAGTACATTGTACGTTTGCAAATGTATTCAGAGACGGCGAGCTCGCAAGCACGAGCGGACGATCAGCTCTGTTTCAATTTCAAAGCCCAAAATGACTCTAGGTAGCAGTCTTTTTGTTATTCCAAGAGTGAAAATACTACATTCAACACATATTTGCATTTACGTCAACCGATTGCTTAGTTGTAAGTTAGAGCAGCATATTTTCAGTATCGTTCCATATAGCTTTTCGGCTCCAGTTAACTATTAAATTAGGTATCAATAAATTAAAAAATATACAAACTCCATTATTTTCCAAGCTCCGACTCCGAATTAACTCAAATCACACGATTACAAGGATCTTACAAACCTCCCCTCCAACCATCTCGCAAACTTCACACTTGGCAAATCAATCCCCCTCCAAAAGACATCAGCCACGCAAATAGTCGCCCCAGCATTCACAAAAAAAACCAAAACCACAATCAAAATCCTCATGTTATCTAGATGCTCACTCAGAACCATCCCCGGTACCGTAATCCCCACCTGTCTCCACCCCCACTGAACAAGTGTATACCCCAAACTCCGATTCATAACCCCATGCGTCAAATACAACGAAAACGAAATGCGGCCTAAATATTGCAACGGCCTCGTGCACAGTATCCATTGGATACTCGACAGAAACATGACGGAAGAAACCAACATCATGGCACCGATCACCATCCAAAACCGTCCTCTATCACAATTGGGAGATGTCCAGGCGAGGAGATAATTATACCCAATGGAGGCTTCTGGCCTCGGGTGATCGTCTGGATATGAGGCTATTGCTAAGCCAGCGCAGAAGAATAAGCCAGCGATAAAACTCCTTAGGAGCGGTAACACTGTCGAGAGTTGTCGTTTTGGAGAGTAAAATGGTAGAGAGCTCATATCTTCGTTCATACGATTTGTGATGGTGGAATGTATCTCCGCCAGAAAGAAGCCGTAGATGAAGAGACTGTTCTCCCAGAAGCCATTATATAGCGCTATACTGGCGATCGCGGGCAAGAACACTGCAACTCGCGTCCACCGTTTCAAATGCGCTAACGCCGCCATAATCACGAACAGAAATAATGACCGCTGGAATTCAACTGGTATAGTCCAAAGATGTGTCTAAAAGTTCCATTTATACTAACCATTAGTAAGTAGTATTATGAATCACGGACGCCAGTCAATTCTAGGGAGGAAATATACTCACATCAGTATCTCCTGCACCCCACTCATCCACCTTGTTAAGCAGGGTGATCCTAACCGCAAATTTGTAGTAATCCTTTAAGCCCCATACCAATTGTTCATACAAGCCATTCAATTTTGGTGGTCTGGGCTCGACGTGTCTGGGCAACAGCCCCTTCTGCCCGAACGGTATCGTCTCAAACCCTCCACCAGCTACAACGAGCGAGACGAGCATGAATGTGCCAAAACACGGAAGAACAAGTCGTAACCATCGTTTCCATATCGAACTCGCAAGGTTAACGACAATGAGTTGTCCAGGACTGCTACCGCTTTGCAGTGATGATATCGGTTTCCTCAACAGATTCACGGTCTTGTAGGATAATGCGAATCCTGAGATCACGTAAAATATTGCAACCATAGCGGACCCGGAGTGTACGATTCTGATAACGGGGAGTTGGAAAAAATAATGGTTCGCTTCGCCATCGTATGCGTTTCGTTGGCTCGGGAAATAGGCGTATCCGTAGTGGTATATGAAGACTATGAAGCAAGCGATGCCGCGAAGCCCATCCAGCCACGATGTAGGGGTGATTTTGTGCTCCTGCTCTGGGGACTGGGATGCGAAACTTGGTATGAGAAAGAGCGGAAGGCGGATGATCCATACTATTGCTAGGAGGATATATTTATGGAGATTATTTCGTGATAGTACAAAGGTAGGAGAATCGAGGATGTAATGGAAGTATAGGAGCCATTGCCGTGCTACGGATGAAGTTGATGGCTTGTTTATCGATTTTTCATCCGGTAATTCGAGTTCCAAGTCCTCCCCGCTGTCACAACTAGATCTTTGGCCTAGGAGGGGTTCCATCGAAGCAGTCAACTAACTCCATCGACAGTTGATATTCTCGAAAAGTAAGAGCGAAGACTCGGTTTTAGTATAAAACAAAAACCTCCCAGCCATCCCTTTGAAAAGGTAACGGGTAGTACCGACACTTTATGCTACAAGGAAACCAATCCCATGAAATAAAGAATTTGAGCTTTGGGAGGTCCTAACTCAAAAAAATATATACTCAGCCACGAGCGCGGAGCATTCCTTAAACCTAATCCCCAGAATTCAGGATAAGCTTTGATCAAGATTAGTTATGAAAATCGCTAACAGAAAAATGAGACCGAATGCCTAAGTGTTTTGGTTCTAGTTTTCTTTTTATTCAAGTTCGGACAGAATTCTCGATGTCTCCGCAGTCTAGTGATACATATTCGGAAGAACCCCCCTTGGCGAGGAGAATAAAGATGCATATTACTAAAATTTTCTGGGATAAGGAACGTTGAAATTGCTTTTGGACAAGAAAGTTCGCATTTTGATACCTGACATTTACCCGACTTTGCTAGCTTACTCTCAGGAAGTTGTTAATCTTCTATTTGGAAGTCCTTGGGAGAGCTAAAGAAATAGATGCGAATATTTGGTACCTATATGCTTCGTTTCTGTACTTCTGCACGATCTAAGCGCCCAATCCCGTAAATCATGGACAATATCGTCCTAGATTCCATCAAGTCCAACTTTTGGAGTGCGCTAAAAATCCAACGCCAATGGTTTCCAGGGTTGTGCAATATTGTACGAGTTCGAGGTCCCATCTGTTTACAATCATCTTTTACTGCTCCATATCTAGTCTCCAGGTTGATTATGCAACAGGCATGCTCTCAGATTTTAGGAACAATTTTTATTATCTTCCAACACCATGGGCGGGAGGGATATAACCATTTTTGAAGATGAAAAAGATCGCGGGCTGGTTAAACTATCCGGCTTGGTGGGGCCGTGGATGGCGGGAGCTATGTTAGCACCATTGAAATTTTGTGTTGCACGGCAGCTTCTTCATACCCCAAACTAGATTGAGGTGGGTCTCGAACTTCGAACTTTGCCGTACCAACCTAGGACTTTGCACTTTTGCATATTTGTTTCCATATGCATACACTAGTTGTGAGAAATATGGGGGGCATGGTGCCAAGCGCAAAGGGTGCACGCTTCGTCGGATTTCTTGCGGCCGACCGGCTGGTTTGCCCATCCTTCATCAAGTTGGTGTTTCCACTATGATATGATTATCTCGAGGAGGTTGAAAGCTTCGGTGAATTCAATGTATATCTGGTGGCTGCGATTTTGATCTTCCTTTCGCGCGTAGAACGTTATATCATGACGTTACAATAAGGTGGTTGAGATTAACGCCCGAGGGTTACCGGGGCCTGTCAGGGAAGTTTAAACTAACAGCTGGCCGCCAGGCTCGTGAGCAGCTTAGGAATAACGTCTATTTTCTCCAGGTTTCAACATGATTGTTTATATCTGATTAATCTGTGGTACCGATTTCAGTCCTTAGATAACGATATTGATAGCAACTAACTAGCCGGTTATGCAGAGCCAGGTGTGCTCTGAGGTATTTATAATCAACAGAAACACACTGGTATACTATTAAAATGTACTAGTATGAAATCCACTCTAGCAAGATCTCCTATAACACCGTCCCCACAAGATTTATGGGAGCTACCCAGGAAGAATCGCCACCGTAATCTGATATATTGAATATTTGAATTCTTCCATCCTGTTCTGGCAAAATAGTCCCATTATACCCGCCCAGCACACTCCAGTTTTGATACTTACAAAATGCCGTGAGATCCGAACGAAGGGTACACGGAAAAATAACTTTATATTGGTCAGGTATAGTGTAATCTGGAAAATCGAGATAAACGTTCTGCCTGGACGCCAGGTTGCTAGAAATAAAGGGTGCATTCGTTGTAGAAAATAGATTACCATTGATCGGATCCGCCAGAAATACAGCCGCGTTGCCTCTATTTCCAGTGATATTAAGACGCTGAAGAATGGTTCTCATGCCATTTGAATCCTCATTTCCAGCGGCCAGATAATTACCAGCAAATATATTTCTAGAAGATGGACTATCTTGAAAGATCACTCGCGTTGCTTGGGCAGCTGGTGCTGCCTTGGCTGCGGTGGGAAACGGCACGGCCATAACGATGAGTGGCCCCGAACATCCGAGAGGGAAGATATCAGATACGGATGTGAATAGTCGCAACTCAGATGTAGAGTTGTAAGCAGGCATGTACATGCTCATGGAGCTCTGGCATTGGAAAAGATTATTTGAATCAATCCAACATGGGGCAGACTCTTGGCCGGTCCCGGGGACTTGCTCGAAAATGTTTGATACATCACTAGTGGAAGTAATTGCGAATAGTACCCCGTTCCCAGCAGTAATATTTCCATTGGAGTCCGCGTAGAATTTTGCGGCCTGAGAAAAGTCCGAAATGACTCCCAACTGGTTTGTATTCATAAGAGTTAAGAAATATCTTTTAAATTGAGCGTTTATGATATCACTTGTAAGTTGAAGAGCGTATAAAGTTTGAGTTACTGTTACAATAGGGGTATATGTAGTAACAGTCGATGTCAAAGTAGTGATTGTAGGTGTTGTTTCGAATGTTGTAAGTGAGGTAACTTTATTTGGGGCCGTGATATTAGTGGTAAGAACCGTTGAAGTAGAGGTCGGTGTTATCACGATTGTCGTTAGCAATGTTGACATCTCGGTGGGTGTGATGGTAGTAACAACTGTAAGGGCCGTGAGGCTGGTCGGCGTCACTGTTACCTTCACGGCGCCTACGGAAATATAGGTTGTTCCGTTCGTCGGCACGCCTATGCAGCTACAGGCGGATGCATATGCTAGGTAGTCCGAGCAAGCGGTAGCATAGGATGGAATAGCTATATTTTTTCTTTTACGAATGCGAGCTGCCGCACCACCAGTAATTGTCAAGGTAGTAGTGGTAGAAGCTGCAGTTGCTTTTGAAACTATCCTTGACGAGATAATAACGATATTGGTGGTTTGGGTAGCTGTTATTGTCGTACTAGGAGTAACAGGGGTTTAGACAATGATACTTGTCGTAGTGATGATAAAAGCGGCTGCAGTACTAGCTATAGTAGCTAAAGTACGAGTTGTAGATGCTGTGGAAATAACTATTGTCGTTGTAGGAATAAGTACAGCATTCGCCGTTTCAGTTACTGTACTAAACACCACGCCAGCCAGGTGAGTATAAAGCAGAAGCAAAATCAACACAGATATGCACTTACAGGCTTGCATAAGTCGAAGAAGCCCAGAGGAAAGATCTACAGTCATCTATGGTATTCTGAGGAATGAAAAACGAAGTTCCTTTTAGTTCTATAGTGAGCAGAAGTCATGAATGTTAGCTGAAGATCTAAAGATGCTTCTAACTAGACGCAATATAGCGGCTCGCATTATATATAATATGTATATATTGCAATGTGTAAAATGGAGACTTTCCTTGGACGCAATCATCGATTGTACAAGCACAGCTACACGCCTGCTGGGCATCGATGTTAGCACTCCAGACCAATAAAAACTGGAGAGCTAAGCGGGCGAACATTTTCTCCTAAAAATCAATTAATGAAAGAAAACAAATAAAATACAAAGCATGTCAGTTCACAAGCAGCAACAAATGTAATAAGATACAGTTTGGTTAAAAGGTTTTCGGCTTGGATCTCAAGACTTTATAAACTAACCGCCCACACCGCTCTTCGTATAGTAGATATCGATACATGATGATCATATCGATTAAAACTAACTATAATACAAATGATATTTTTCTGATCCAGATGGTGCGTACAAGGCAAGAGTTATTACGGGAATAGGCAAAATTCTCCGCGAGCAATTCTCATTTTGAAAACAGCATGTTAATGATGTGCTGACAATCATTCTGGTATTATGGATTAATTCCGAATTCCGCCGAGAATTCAACATTAAGAGAACCCTACTTGTATTCCGAGTGCGATCGAATTCTAAACGAGGTAAGCCTAGTCGTGCCTATCTACTCGAAAATACGGACCCCAGATACACCACTTCAGACATCCTTACTCATTTCCAGAATTCCCATGATGTGTGCTAGCTATTATTGACGCTGTACGGAGTATGGAAGAGAGACAGAATCACAAAGAAGCTATAGATTCACCGAGTCTCCAAATATCCTTTCCAGTTTTCCGCGCAGATAAGGAAGAGGAGAAACAAAATTCTACAGGAAAGCCTGTAATAGTCTTCCAGCGAGTACGATCTACAAATAAGGTGAAGCTCCCGGGTCTGTTTACTCAAAAGAGCCCTTAGCGTCGGGAAGACGGCGTGTCTCGTCAAATCAAGCTTTTCTTGCTGATTTACCACAACTTTTTCGAAACAATTGGTCTAGACTGTTATTATTCTACATAGTTCTTGCAGCACCTATTATGAACTTATGGTTATTTAGGAGATGTAGACAAACAACTTCGAGAAATACTTGAGCTATCATGGGTAACTTTCTATTCGCGGACCCGCTCGCATATCGTACAAAATTGACAAAGCCATATCGACCAATTGTACCAAATAAACAAAAACCAAGCAAAAAAAACAAATATGCATAATAAAACGACTAACGATAATATGAACCCAATTCCAAGGCCTTTTAAAGACAAACTCCAAGTTTTGATTCTATCTACAAACCAATGATCGCAACCACCATTCCTATAACTGTAAATAATGGAACCAGACCTCCACCAAACTCAGATGCTCGCCTAGCCCCGCTCAGGAAGTATGCAGCCCCTAAATAACTGCACGTGATATCACCATCGTCACTCCTCCATCCATAACTTTGGTCTCCCCTAGCCCCATTGGGACAACCGAACCCCAAGCTCGCAGGGCAGCTCTGTACTAAACTCCAGCACAAATCCATGCAGGGCTTGATCTCCTTGTAGGGCCCAGGGCTTACGACCTCATCTATCAATACATTTCTACTCGCAGCTTTGAACACTCCATATGCCTTTTCCATTTCATCTGCTTTCGTCTCCGTTCCATCTGCAGATGCCAAATCCACTATCCGACCGTCATCCAAGAATGCTTTGGTGGGACCTCTATTTGTTTCACCAGATGGAAGTTCTCGTGCAGCTAAGAAGGAGGCATTGTTGCTAAAATCTGCGCATCGTGGAATAGTCGTAGCACACAGCCACGTCTTATAAGCTACATCGCAGTCGGTACAGCTTTTGAGGTGAGAGTATTCTCTATCCGCAGTAGTATTGCATTGTACTTGTTGAAGCGAGTATGAAAAGTTGGAGTACCATGACGAGGCATATGTATCGTAAAACTGTGCAAGGCGTGGCATGTTCGGGAATATCGTGTCGTTTGAGGGTACAGCGTAGGCGACTTCTGAGCAAAACTCCAAGTTATAGATAACACGACAGTTGCCGTCTGCCACAAATCGATTAAGTGGTTAGCGGATCAGCTACATGACGATTTATGGGAATAGAGTTCATACCGGATTTCGTGGTAAAATTGGTTGGAGCATATACCCATCCGCCAGCGGTTTCGTTATTCTGCTGCGCGAGCCATACGTTGTACGTAGTATTAGGTTGCAGCCCAGTCAAATATATTTGTTCTTTGACCAAACCCCCTAAGCCCCTCCTCGTCATTGAGATATCGCCGTTGGCCGCGGAGAGACTGGCACGAGAGCTCAATCCGCACCAACTCTTCGTTAAGCCTTTCAAAGAGGTAGAATTTGCTGGATTTGCGAAAAAGGTGTAGGGTGGCGTGATATTAGATACATTGACATTGCGACCGTAGGATGTTTCGTTTCCAGATATCAATAGCACGTTGGACGAATCGCTGTCGATTAGGTAGAGGTTTTGGTGACTGTAATAGCCGTAGTAGGGTTGTTTTGTAGAAGCAATAATGTCATAATTATAGATGCCTGTAAAGTTGCCCATCGCGGCAGTGATATTTGGGGCCACAACGGAGACATACACAGTGGAGCTAGCGTTCAACGTTACATTTGCAAAGCCTTCTACAACTGGGATGACTATTTGCTGCTGAGGATTGGCAAATGGGCCGGGATCCTTGTTGGAAGTGGAATTGGAAGCGTAGAGAGTCATACTAGGAGGGAAAGTAGTCGTTGTATTTGTGGGTTCTGGCTGCCAGCAAGTGTTGAAGTTGAAATAAACTGTCCGAACACGAATACCCTTTTCGACGTCCACAAAAACATTCGAGGTCCCGGTCTTGCCAGCATCGGCAAATATCTGATCTGTATCTAAGCCCCATAATTGAACTTCGCCTGGTTGGATATTAAGGTTCCGGCGCTCGTCACTGACGAGAGAGTTCAAGAATGGACCTTGGCGCTTCTCAATGATACCGGGTAGGAGATCGTGTGGCGGGGCATCGTCGTTGCTGGGATTTGTGTCGGTCCATGAATGTGAACTCTCAGTTGACTCGATTATAGGATTGTAGAAACCTCCCACGACGCCTTCAATCACCGCAGGCGACTCTCCTTCTTCACCATGCGACTGATGAGATGGATGAATATGATGTAATCTATGGCCACTACCGAGATCCGGTATCGATTGCGAATAAGCTGAAGGCGGAAGTGTCCACAGAACCAGCAACGTAATCATAATCACCGTGGCGAACGACGAGATTGCGACCCGTGATTGCAGCGGCGTCAGCCGAGGGCAAGATATCTGGAACACCATCGCTCACGATATTTGTACGGTTCGGGACGGGATGCAAGGGCGTATCGCAATTTTTATAGCCAAGTTTGTCGAATTTAGAGGGGCGGATATGACAGAAGCGGCCAGGAGTCAAGCTCAACCAGCACACCAATCAGAGAAGGGACTTTGGCTCGGGCTGCAGTTGGGAACGGTCGCAACTTCGGAGGAGGACAGGAGAGCTAGGCTATTATCGCTCCTATACATTGTGCCGAAGAAACCGAAGGGAGAATCAGAGCCCCGGGGATTACTAAGGGCAAAAGGGACGCGCTGAGAACGAGTGATACGAGGCAGACACCACCATCGATGCCTCCGACGTCGTTGGTTTGGTAGTCGCTTGGTCGTCAGGGGCTCGCCCCCAAAATAGAAGCGCAGCTCCCGGATACGGAATACCACATACTCAACACAGCCACATGCATAATACAGAGTGCCATCGAATTAACAAATTTGAGAATCTATTGATTCCAAAAGCCCAGCCGAAGATGAAGAAAAATAACCTTTGAAATAGAGCTGTTTTGTTCCAGCTTCATTTCAGAAGGGTATTGGAATCGGTGTCTAGGTACGAGACCGATCGGAATGGCCCATATCCAGTTCCCGCTGTTGCAAAGCCCTTCGACCCCAAACGGTATAAGGGGTCCAAAAATCGGTACGATGATCACTCGCAACGTATCGATCGAGCGCATAGCAGCGATTATTGATGGCCGTAACATCAGCTTTATGTGTGTGCTTAGCTTTGTTGGCTTCTTCCGCACAAGCTACAAACTAAAATGAACAAACAATATTAGCCCAAGTACGCAATAGTTTTCACACTTATTTCTTATTATAACTCTTTCAAAAACAAAATTTATTAGGGCCAAATACTTTATCATCGTAAAGCTTTTTTGTGCTATCACACAAACAGCTTTCTGGGCTGTTAGAACGTTCAACAACGAAGACCTCCGCCTGGCAAATCTTGAGGCATAATTCAACTCTATGACGTCGATCATTTCGCTCGGAAGCCATGCCATTGGTTTTTGTCTTTTCTATCAGTGTAGGCTTAATTGAAGGCGTAAGCCGATATGCGTCCGTTCCCGCAGCATTGGCGAGATTATTTGAACCTACCATTATTGCTCTGAATGCGACCGTCGGAGAAGGGATTCTTAAGTGGGAATTATAGACAATGCCTTATATTCGATCGAAAAATCTGTGCTGCATCTTTATAATGTCGACCTACCCACGAACTCACAGTGGAGGTATCCATAACTTTTATACCTCCCATATTAATGCAGAACACGTCCCAATCGTTCTGCGTTGGGAGGCTGCTGGCTGCTGATTCCATTTATTTTAGCCCCAAGGCACCTAATATAATATCGCAAATGAAGCTCTTGAAATAGAAATTACTTGAATGTCTTGATCTCCGCATTAGGAAAAGGACAATCTCTAAAGAAGGAAAACATCAGAATACCGAGCTTATCATGCGTGTAACATATATCTCCGCCTCGATAGTCGACGTCAGCTGCACAGAGAGATCGGAAAGGTTGATATCACAGGCAACAATTAATACCAGCCATGGTACTCCAGTTTAGCCTTTAGCGACGAAAGTGGGAATGGGACAATCTCCAGATTCGGCAATGGACAATTGACAAACAACACCGCTCTACACCCTCCAGCCGCCAGGATTCCATCAATAATCGATATCTAGTGTATCAATCATCTTTAGAGGGCGGCTCTATAGCTAATTCTGGCTATATATGGTCTTGAACCGTCCCCTTTGAAATCTCTAATGACAAAAATACCAATATCTATATTTATATTCGAGGCTGGCTAGTCGTACGATGCAGCTGGATCCCTAGAGCGCGTTCCAAACACAAACACAAGAACTTCGTTAAAATCTATATAGCCGTATAACAATCACTAAACGGTCTTATCTTCTTAAATCCCACAAACACAAGGTGGAGTCTTCAAATCTTCCAACATTTAAAACTCGGAAAAGGGTTTTGGAACTCACGAGAGATTTACTATGGGATCACTCGCCGCTGTTCTTCCACTATCCAATATGAATCGGATATCAGCTCACTCACCATCAGTGCCTTATAAATTCGTCCAATCACCAAAGCCAACTGCTCCGCGGAAATATACCACAGACTATGATTGGGAGAAACACAAAGATTTCATTCTTAATCTTGACAGTAGTGGTTTCAGTCAACCTTCTATTAGGAGAGAATTAGAGAAAGTGCACAATCTCATAGTTAGGTATGTGTGTACTAATACTGCTGCTTCATATTTTCTTATCCACATATAGTATTTGTACTCAATCTAATAAATCCGGTGGCTATACAACAGCAACAGACAAATAAAGCATCGCTTGACAAAGTGGAGGCAGATTTGTCTTGATACGCCGCCCAGGAAAAGTCGAGTAAACATATATCCAGATATCATGATTGCATCCTGGAGACACAACTCGATTCAGGCATCCAACAACCCGGACTGCTATAAAACCGGTGACTTGGAAGTCGTCGAAACTTCGAATCAACTACCTCCTTTGGAGAAAACCGAACCCAGCAAACCAGAAATCGCCATTGATACGCTATATTTTCAGACCATCAGTTCTCGCGCGAAACTAGGGGGAACAAAACCCATTCTAGATAGGAAACCAAACATAACAACAAGACCTTCTTTGCCATTCGAAGATTCCTTCCTCCAAAATTATCTCACAGGTCCTGATACATCTAGAAGTCAGAGCATGCGCATGGGCGCGATTTTTGAGCCCGATAATCTAACACTGCAGCTGCTAGATGATTCTCTAAAACTATCAGCCACTATTCAAATACCTGATTCAGGCAGTCAACCAAGGATTATCCCGGATAGGTTCAAACTAGATTGGTTATCCACCCCTCAAGTGCAACTTAATTCCTCCGAAATCATCTCAAACACACTAGAAAACGAGTTTCCACTACTGGGAGATTTTCAGAGCAACTCAGATTTCAATCAGATCTTCACAACAACTACTATTTATCCAGATTCCTGGAAGCATGAACGGTTGGCAGCGCTACTTGTGACTTTATCGCAAATAATTCGAAGGAACAATATATGTGCTACAATTGCCACGGGCACTTTGCTCGAGGGCTTCGAGTCTGTAACTCAAAAAACCGAACTTCCTCTTATCTCGATCGGTCCAGGCACCACGTCTTTATTCAAGATTCTCGAAGAGCATACGCCAATAATTATCCGCGCGCAAAACATCATTAATCTGAATTCGAGATTTTGCACATTTTATCCAGAATATTTAGAGCCCTCAGCACCATTTATCTCTAACGATTTCTTACCCAAGGCCCTAGTTGCCGCAGCCTCTAGTTTCCGACGCGCACATCCACGTCATGAAAGGAAACGAAGACGAATTCGTGTCTTTATGCGAGAGCTACATGAACAGGAGCTAGGAATGGTGTGGGAATATTACCACCAACGGCAGAACTTTGGTGAGGACGCAGATACATCCAACTATCCAAGAAACGATACGGTTGATATCAGGCTCCATACATGGGGCGAAAGCATCTCCACTTTCGAGAATGCTCCCGGCGCTCATCAGAACCTGGGGCAGGAAATCCGCGTAGGTGAGCAAACACAAAGCTCCATAAATACACCTAAACCTGGACCATATGATCGAAATTTCGAGACGGAACAATCTCAAGCCATTGTCGAAATAGATAGTCCGCGCGATAGACCCTGCGAAGCCGATACAGTAGAGGTAGTACAACTCCGGTCTAATATACCAGAATCAACGGCAGTTGATATGGCAGACGGGAAGCTTCAAACCTTTATGGCAGATATGTGTAGTCTTGCTGACCCAGTCGCATACTTCACAACCCTTCGCGATACCCCTTCCCCAAATCTGACTCTTCGCACGATCACTTAAAATTTGTTTCGAAAATTTTTCTGAACTATAAGCTTGGGCCTCCAGAGATTATATTGGGCTTCAAATAGCGCTATGGCGTGTTGATCGTGCTTATTTTCTTTGCTCGAGTTTTACTTGGTCTTATTTCACAACAGAATTTTGGTAATATTTTGTCTTAATGGGCTTGTGCCTTGACTTGCAAGATTTGCAGGTCTTCCTAACATTAGTTCCTAAACGGGCCTCAATGCAATGCCGTTGTGTGGGGCTTTGCGGCCTTAACGCACAGACCATGATATTTCGCGATTGCATTTCATATTTCTTGCTACACCTATCTGAGTCTCTTTTCCTCGATATCATTGTGCTAGGTATAGTTCTACAGGTGCACTGACTTTAAAATTCAATTTTTGCACATACTAAAAAACGTATTCAAACACCACAACCCGTATCGATCGACTGGAGCTGTAGACGAAGGTGGCCCGTGAATAGCACCCTCAAATTAATAGAGGACTTGTAACTTTAAAAGTTGACGCTAGGCACTACTTTTTTGCAATAGGTTTTGCTTACAAGCCTTACGTAGGTTTGGAGCTAATGCTACCCTAGCGAACAAGTTTCGCATTTCCATTAGGCTTCTATGCATGCACCTTACCCATGGAACGAGAACACACAGACCTCAGGGCTTCTTTCGGATCTTAGAGCTTATAGTCCATATTTTAACCGCTCGTTCAGCCTAATTTTACTAGCTTGAGGTTTCGATGAGCAAATACACACTTCGTGCGATCCACCGTGCTATAAAATAATTTCAAGCCATGCTTTGCACAGACCGGTTGCCGGGTCTTTCCTAAGCTAAGATGAAGTATCGAACTAAAGGATTTCACTAGTGCCTCTCGCACGAACCACGAGCAGAGAGACGAGTTGCGCCACAGCCTTTTTAGTGGCATTAGAAAAGGTTATAGCTAAATGAGAAACGTGACAGCTAAAGAAGCGTCGCACAAGTACTGTCTTTGCCAATGTTCTCACGGGAATCTCCTTGGATCAGTTCCAGTATATATAATGCGCTGATACTGCTGTGTTCTTGGCGATTTGCCAATTCGCCATAAACATTTACTTAATTCCATATTCCAGGTTTTCGGAGCAGGAAATTCCTGCTTGATAACCGCATGCGTGCTCAGACAAGATGATCAAAGTGGCTTCTAGCGTCTTGGACAAAGACCAGCGTTCCCTGTTTCCAGGCGTGGAATTTGTTGTTTCTAATTCCAACCCTTGCACCTTGCCATGTTTTTCTTTCGGACATTGGCCCAGCGAACCGAATGCCATCTCGGGGACTCTTCCCTGCGGGGCTAGACCGAAATTAGCGAGGCGGTCTCAAACATGTCTACGGGACTGCATCGATTGTGGAGTTTCTAGTTCAGACAGAGCAAACAATGTGCTTTTTAGAGCTCCTATTGGCAAATTCGGATCTGCGGACAAGATTAGAACAGTTATCTTGATGAAATTCGTCAAGATTTCTTATCCATTTGAACTAGAGACGGCATATCTATTGAAATTTCGTGCTTCGGCCCGACGTTCAAAACCTTGGACCAGCTAGCTCGAGAACCTGCTGCTAGTTAAATTAAGCCTCAACGCTATTGTTGGCGACGGCAAGAACCGCAATTCTTTATAGCTGCCAACTCAATAACCCAGGAAGAACTCAAGACAACTCACGCCACTCAAAGCCCTCTAGTTTTCACGAGGACCAATTGACTTAAATATTTTGCATCTGATCCCTTGGCTAGCTTAATTAGTGCACAAAGCGGCCCTTGGAGGTAATGTTGACTGAAGAAAACGCAGCCAGGGGATTAACCGATCATATGGATCCAGCTGTCATGGCCAAGTATGGGGCTCTCCTTTGGTGACACTTTTCTGCAGCTATACTTCAATCAATTTGCTGTGTAACATAATTTAAATACTTGCATCTTACCAGAGTCAAGTTTATTCACGAGCACCTGGTCTACTGTAGGTGATACAATGTCTCTACAGGTTTGCCCCCTCCGCCGGTTATCGCACGTTGTTTTAAATTTTAGGCCAGTATGGAGTCTTGGTATGGTCTATTGGCCGCCTTTTATCCCTTCGAACTCCCAAAAGATTACGAAACTATTGTCAATTCCTCCCGATTTAATGAATCCACTACATCTTCTTCGCTAGCCACTTTATTGAGCAGCTTCGACTCGCATAACAATCCGATTTTAGTAGATCGCCATGAAATTCTTAGCCTTACCTCCCGAGATTCTCCTCGAGATCTTGAAATATGTACGATATCCTCACTACGAAACTCTGTCCGCCTTGCGCCGATATCATTTGGTGTTATTATCATACTAACAAACGTTAAGCTTCCTCACCAAGATCTCAGAAACCTAGCGCTAAGTTGCTGGACCGTCAGAGATTTTGTAGCTCCAATTTTATATAGAGTCCTACGGTTACACTACGATGCCTCACCTGAAGCGCAAGGGCTACGGAATGACGAAATAGATGCCGTCTTTCAGATATCTGCTTCAACGTTTCAGAACTTCAAAAGATTCAATATCAAAACTACGGACGATTTTCTAGGTCTCCGAGATGACAATACGGACGCTAAAAGCCAACATTCACCCGCTCGCAAAGCAATCGCTCTTGTGGATAAGATCTTAAATAAGTTTGGAGATGGTCAGCTAGAGAGCTTAAGGTAACTACGATTCATAATCTCAAAAATTTGTATTTTGACCTTGACTAAACTTCGATTTCTTAACTCTAGATTTGAAACGGAGACTTCCGTAGCAACCCTGGCACACATCCTGAGAACCCAGTACAATCTACGAGATCTTCACATTGGTGATTTTTACGAACAGAAATACACCCCATTCAAGCAACAATTTCGAATACCCCCTTTGTTATCGGCGAAACATGAAATTCAACTCGAGTCACTAGCATTCGCCGAAATCCAACCCCAAATGCTATCTACAATGCGCGGCGTATTAAGACAGACGTCTCGTTCACTCAAAAGGCTTCAAATTGGGCACCCTGAATATAGGAATGACCCTGATTTAGACCACTGGGCCAGTTGGAGAACTCGCTGGCCTCATCAGCTACCGATCGAAGAAATCCTTAGAGAAGGACGAGATGAGACTCTTAAATTAGGAGAAGTCTTTGGTTTGCCCGCTCTTGAACAATTATATGTTCTAAACGATACAGAATCAACAAGGCTACTCGAGTTTCTGATATTCGTTACCGACAACGGCGAACCGTATGCGAAACTTACACGATTGAGACTTTCCGCATGTTATTATGACACCATTCTGGTGGAGAAAGTTACCAGCAAAGCCCCCAATATCCAGTCGCTCCAAATTAGTGTTTGCAACTTTCCGCTAGCAACAGTCGAATCAATCCTACCCTCTACAAAACCGCTTCATACCTTACAGATATCACGCTGTTTTGATGCCGATCTGACCGACTGGCTCCCCGTAAATTTTCACCGACAGTCACTCCGGCGGCTTTGGTTGGAATGCACCTACAATTGCGATCCGAACCTCTGCCCTTCCATGTCCAAGTTTTGGGATGCCACCATAAACCCCTACCCGTTATCCTCAGAAAACTGGCCTGTTCTGGAAGAACTTGCAATTGGATACCCTGGATGGGAAAGAGTATGTATTATCATGATATTCTATTTATAGCACAGGTAGTGTCTGATTGATTCTTGGAATTTAGATACCAACCATAAACTCACTCAAAGTCCTACGAATACTCCTTGACAGACAAGAAATAGCAGATCAAGATGGTAACGAAACGGATAACGAAATACAAGCCGAAGAATGCTTTCGAGAGTGCATAAAAGATTACGCGGAGAAATTATGTCAGCAATTCAACAACAACGAAGAACCGCCACAACTTCGAATCGTTGTTCTAGAGAGGGCAAACGATACTTGTATTCGTTCTAATGCTCACCTACCTTGCTACTTTGTCATAAACTACAAAAGAGATGAAAAGCTTAAAACGTGGGCTCCCAAGATTGTAACCAACCCTCGATCAGTTGTATCACAGGTGGCCTTAATGATAGGTTCGAGCTCGTATCTTTTAGGTTCTGGCCCTCCAGCACCGGAGCGTTTTTGGGAGGACAACTGGGATGCTTATAATAATGGGAAATCGGAGTTAGACGCGGCATAAATCCGAGAAAACAGGGGTTAACTCAACGGGTCTATAGCTAGAGACGAATTTATACTATTAGTTGCATAGATTAGGTTGTATATAACATAGTGGCTTAGGCCTAGAGCACATATAATGATATTTTAGAATGAAGCCAAAAAATGCCTCTTGACCTTGATATTAGTGCACCAAGTTCTAACAAATTGAGCTAACCATAGCCACTGTTAGAGATAGCAGCATCAATAGCAAATATTATTAATTAACTACTCCCATCACCCTAGTAAACCTATAGCTGTGGAGTTACACATTATTGACCACAAAATTAGTCGGACTAGCAGCACATTCTGAGCTTAGATGCATTTTTGAAATGGCCTGTCTTTAATCAACTCCATATAAATCTCACAATAGAGCTGCAACAAAGAGTAACCCCGCTGCAAACACTCCTAGGGCCCCTGTATTCTGGGGAGCAGCATTTGTAGTCGGAGTCGACCCGCCACCACCAGTAACGGTACCATTCCCTCTCGCAGTGGTTACTGAGCTCATGCTAACTCCCGCGCTCGGCGAAGTCGGAGCTGGGGTGGTATTTCCAGCTGGCTGAGTAGTTTCCGCAGGTTGAGTAGTAGAGCCGGCCGGTTGGGTGGTTTCGGCTGGTGAAGATGTCTCCCCTGCCGCGGTGCTCTCAGGAGGTGCCGAAGATTCAGCAGGAGACGATGTTCCCGCCGCCGTAGTAGATTGTCCACCCGGGCTGGTAGTCTCGTTGGGCGCCGAGGATTTGGCACTAGAAGACCCAGGAGAGCTAGTCTTTGTCTCGATAGGAGTGGCGGTGACGGTAACGGTCACACCATTCTGTGCGCAAAGCTTCTCGGCAGCATCGCTAGTGTCCTGATAGTCTGATGGCTGACAGAGCTGGTAAATACACGGATTAAAGCCTTCGAGAAAAGCATTGGAGCCGCAGAAGCATTTGAAGTCGGTATCAGCGCATCCGGCGATAGCATTTAGTTGAGTGACACAGTCAAACTATATCACGTATCTACTTATCAGCATAAAAAGCTAATAGGAAAGTGATCAAGATTCTTACCGCGCAGACTGGGAAGCTGGCAAGCGCCGCTGGACGAGTCGGTGTGGCAGTTGGCGCTTGAACAGTCACCGTTACTGTGACTCCAACACCTAAGCAAAGTCCAATGGCAGCGTTGGTGATAGCCTCAGAATCCGAAGGGGGGCAGAAGCTGGCGGCACAGGGATCAAAGCCTTGAATGAATGCGTTCGAGTTGCAGAAGCAAGCGTAGTCTGTGTCTCCGCATCCTGCAATAGCATTGAGCTGACTGATACAATCAAGCTGCAAAGATTATTAGCGAAGACTCAGCCAATTAAAGACAATAATATCTTAAGATAATAATAAAGTTATCAATATTCAAAACTGAAAATATTCTGGTTTTAACATCTCGTTGGTGGTGCATGAGCACTTACGGCGCATGGTGGAAATTTATCAATCTGAGCGGAGACTAGCGAAGCAACAAAGCTCGCTCCAATGACGATATGCCACTTCATCCTCAAAGTTGAATATATTATTAATATTATTAAAAGTTAATTGGAATGATAAGAAAAGTTATCAGGAGTCGGTATTAAAAAAAAAAAAGTCGCTCTACAACGCCAATCTTATATAGGTAAGCGTCGCGAAATCGGATATCAAATACTTAGAGCGAGCCGAGCTATTGCTTTATGTTCCGTCTTAAAGAAAAGGTATGGTCGGATGGCTCTTATATAGCAGTATCTCAAGGCTAGCGAAGGAATATGGCACATTTTATATCCTCAACTCAAAGCCGGAAGCATTATAGGCGCAATGAATCTGCGAGGGAATTAACAACAGTGGTGCCGCTGGATCCTCATGCTAATCTATTCCGAATTGTTCCCTACAAATATTACTTCCCGTGTTGGGCCGCATTACGTGTCTCGCAACAGAGATACCGTTGAACAGTATTCTTTGACCCAAAAATCCCCGCATGTTCTTTGTCGTGCAGACGCCCTCGCTGAGAAAGCCTACAGATTGGAGGCTTCAACAGGGTCTTGGCAACGCATGCCAAACCTGCACGGAGAGCATTCAGCCAATGCAATCAGGGCAGAATCTCCCAAAACGGTCGCGAAAAAGAAAGAGAAAACGGGATGATGGGAAGCGAGCAGCCTCGCGGAACTCGGCCACTGGTGGCCCCACCTGGACGCTCAAAGCTCCTCGCTTTTCGATTCGTGGTTTGCTAAAGTTCATCCGTTGTGGAACCTGATGCATGCGGATTATCGAGTGTGTCCTGCAGCAGTAGGCAAAATCAGAAACTCGGAGCGGGGAAACCATTTTGGGCGAAACAAGCATTATCGAAATCCTCAAAACTACTAAAAAGAAAAAGTGTTTCATTATCAGTCTTGGAAACTCCAATGCGTGGTTCAGAGTGGCTGGTCCTAGTTGTTGCTGGATATAACCCCAACCAAAGTTCTGCCAGGCCCGTATATCCCAGGTCCTTCATCTCACAAAGCAATTCAATAGTGCTACCGTCTCACTCTTTTGGCTAAATGACGTGGTTTAGAAGTAGTTGTCCAAAAAAGGATCTAAGGATGTGAAATGCAATCCGCTTCAGCCGTCCAATTGAACTAAAATGTACCATTAATAGCCATGAATTTCAGCAAATGAGCGAAACAATGGCGAAAATTTTCACATTTTTCTCAGCCCCAAAACCCATCAGCTTGCATATGCAAGTAGATCGGTGCAAACCAGAACAACAGCCGGCATCTGCATGCCATCACATACCACCAGGGTTGTAGTTATCAAAACCATTGAATCTATCATACAATGAACTAGAGCCTTTCGGTTGGTTAATTCGGGCTCTCAGCTAATAAAGGGAGACGGACACTCCGACGAAGCTTACCATTCGAATGTTCAAGTATCCTAAATATACAGCAATTCCTTTCGATATCCAAACTACTAGTAGTCTCTCAAACACTCGTTAGGCACACGTACTCAAGGTGTAACTAGTAGCAAGCGCAAGCAAGCGACATCCAGCTATTCTTGTAACAAAAAGTATTCTCTATACATGATAGTATCGATTCAGATGGCATCCGTTTCAGAAATCGACAAACTGTCGACGTGAGGATTGCAAGCCTTATGTGAGTTTTGAAACTCGCCCGATTCCAGAAAAATCGTGAGGTCTGTGGTATTTCCCAATTGGGACAGAAAGTGTGTAACTACATCACAACGCATTTTGGAACTAATTTCAGCGATGATCTTCGCGCTGCAACTGATGTGCAAGTGGGATTTGCCCTCTCGGACGCAGCTTCAAAAGCAGAAAGTAAACTCGAGAGACAGTCTTCACTACGAGCTCTATCGTCTACTCTTTCTCTAAAACAGTGCTTCGATCAACCTTAGTTACCTGACGGTAAATATTTCTTGAGCATCTTGTTCAAGACTAGCGTTCAAAAAAAAAAAATTGGCCGAGGTCGCAAGGTTAAGACCGGAGACAGAAAAAATTTTAAATTATGCGTCACACATGCGAACCCGCACGCGAGGGGGTAAAGGACAATCCCAAACTAAAAATTCGAGGAAAAAAATAGGGATTTACCCAAAACGATCAAAAAGTAGAAAAAAAGCAGAACAAAAAAAGAATTTGAAGATAGCATCGAACAGTTTCGATCTGTTGGCCTCCGGGTTATGAGCCCGGCGCGCTTCCACTGCGCCACGATGCTTGTGTATTGATATAATGAATAGCAGAATGGCGGTATATATCTATCAGATGACTCACTCTCATCATCCCTTCCAGGGAAAAACATTACACTATGAAAGTTCAACCCAGCTTTGCACTTCAAAACTCAAAAACTACTTCATTCGTCTTCCCTATATTTTATTTTTGGTATAACTGTACGTTTTGTAATCGATTCAGTGGTAGCAAATACATTCGATTGAAAATCTAGAAAATCAAAGATCCTCCATACTTTCATAGAATATATGATCCAGGACCACCCCCGTTCTTGCGAATGTCCTCCTAATACGGGGTCTTCTCTGTTTTTCTAGGGGTTACCTGAATTTCAATAGAAAAATTAAATCACTGTGCTTCTAAAATCAAGCTAGAGGCAATGTGTTGCTCATGATCGTCTGGCGCCATGATGATGTTACACTGTGTCAACCACGATACGAGACGCTGGGCTTTTAAGTCCTAATTCCGAGCAATTTTCACACTTCAAAGCTGCGAAGCTTCGCGAGTTTTGAGACAGGCTGACTTAACAGCCCGGACATATGCGTTAAACGAGAAGCCAATGCGGGCAGTATTAATTATATAAGGCACCATGGCTCGCGCTCGGAAGGCTGTTTAATTTATCCGGATAGTCCCTTGACAATCGCTACCTCTAAAGCTTCAATTGAGACCGCAACAACCATACACAGCAAAACGCCTGCCATTATAATTCCAACAATGTCCAACTCATCTTGGGATGCTTCCACAACAAGCGACGAGGTCGCTGAGGTCTTGAGCTCACATATCAAAGATAAAACGAGTGTGTAAATACCTTAACCCCTTAAATCTATGAGTATCTTTTAATATTAATATTGGGAATTTGTAGTCCTCGTAACCGGAATCTCCCCAGATGGTCTTGGCCTCGACTTTTGCCGCGCAATCGCCGCCCACCACCCATCCCTCATAATCCTCGCCGCCCGCAATCCCTCAAAAATAGCCCAATCCCAAACATACTTAACCTCACTCTACCCCTCCCTCAACACAAAAATCTTAACGATAGACCTCTCCTCGCTCGCCTCTGTTCGTTCTGCGGCGCAAGAAATCAATACCTCAGTGTCGAAAATTGACGTTCTAGTGAACAATGCAGCAATTCACACTAAGGAGTTGGTTAGGACGGAGGATGGATTAGAAGCCATTTTTGCGACTAACCATCTTGGTCATTTCTTATTCACAAATCTGCTGCTGAATGGTGGGGCTATGAAGGATGGAGGGAGAATTGTGAATATCACTTCGAATTCGTTTAGGAGAGGAGCTGTGGTTTGGGATGATCCAAACTTTTTGGTATTTCTCTAGACACAAGATTTCCTTAATCGAATTAGAATTATATGCTAACATTGTATCATGTTGATGGTAGAAAACACCATTTGGAGAAGGTTGGGCGGCATACTCACAGTCCAAAACTTCAAATGTCCTCTTCTCGCAAGCTCTAGCGGACAAGTTCGGTAGCAAGAATGTCTGTTCCTACTCTCTACACCCAGGCTGTAAGTTACCATTACCGAAATACAACTCTTCGGCCCTCAAAAGCAATATATTTACTTACCTGCATATTATAGTGATAAACACTCCTATGGCCAAAAAACTGGATATGGAAGAGTTCGCAGTTCGTTGTATGCACAACCCCATCACTCAAACAGTCTTTCAGTGAAATACATGGGTCGGTTTACTAACCTAATCGATACTATTTGATAGTCAACGTAACCCTCCACTGGAAATCATTTCCTCAAGGCACAGCAACCCACGTGGTAGCCGCCTTCGATCCAGCGCTCGAATCCCAAAACGGCGCGTTTCTAGCAGACTGTCAGGCGAGACCTATTCCGGAACCGGAATCGAGCTGGGCTACCGGAAAGGAAAATTACGATAGGCTGTGGAAGCTGAGTGAGGAACTTGTTGGACAAGAATTTCCATAGGGGCTTTTTTTCCTTTTTTCTTCACCGAAATTGGTACTGTTCTGAATGAGGGTCGATGTAACAATTATAAGGGCCTAAGAAATCATGTAAACACTTTTTCTCGTAAAAGAACCATAATAGCATTAATACTACTAATAGTTGTAATACTAAGATATAAAGGTATGTACGATTACATGCAATAGAAGGAAAAGTAGAAGGACGGAGGAATGTTCAAGCTAGCTTAAGAAGGGCAGAGGACTTGAGAAGTACTTCCCTCTGAAATCGTCTCGATCCAATATCATATAAACGTTCCATAAGAATTCAAAACACTGAAAAGGAAAGAAAGAAGCGTGAAAAAAAGTTCGTTGTTATAATAGTAATAGTAGTAGCAGTAGGTAGGTAGTAGTTATGTAGTATGTCAACAACGTCGGTGAAGCGTAGAAAGAGGTATGACTCCGAACGTGAAAAAGGATCAGTAAAAAATCACAAGACAGCAAAAATAAAAGAATTTTCTAAAGAAAAAAGAAGAAAGAAGATGTAAAAATGAAACAAAAACAAATCATCCTAACAAGATCCTTTGGTTCTGCGTTTCCGTTTAACAAGTTGAAAATATAATTCGCAAAAATTGGAGGGGGAGGGCAAGAAGCAGTGTGTGAAGAAAGAGCGCGAGAGAAAAGCACGGAACAAAAGCAAAGCCGGAAAATCGAAGAGTGACTTCACAATATATCAGATCATCCATAGAATGGTAAGATACTGATTGTTAAACTTTTCGACATCCTTCCGTCTAACGGCGCTTTCGAACCTCGCGAACTGTCCCTTTCCACCACCACCCTCCACCCCCTCCGGTCCCTTCGCCTCTATTACCTGGTTTATTGTCATGAACATCAACCGTAACCTTCGTCTTCATCTTCCCCATAGCGATTGCCTCCGTTAAATCAAGGCTTGGTGGCCTTGGCTTTCGTTTCTTCTCCTTCAGTACAATCCCGTTCTCATTTTCTCCCCAACTTTCTCTTGCATCTCTCTCCTCATAATCGATCATCTGCCGCAACTCCTGCTCTCTCCCCACTGCATTCTCTGCTATCTTCGCGCGTAGATCCTCAGACGACTAGCCCTTATTCTTGAACGCGAGGAGAGCCGACAAACTATGAAGTGGGCATCCCTTCTGTAAGAACTCGTGTTGTAATAGCTCCTCGGCTGTAGCTCTGCTCTTCACATCGACACAAAGGCAGAACGCAAGGAAACTCTTCAACTCCTTGGACAACTTGTCCGGTTTCTTTAGTGCTGGGGTACCGTTCGTGGCAATGAGATACAAAGCCTTCAATGGCTCTTCGTTCAAATATGGTGGCTCGCTCTCAATCATCTCAATGGCCATGATTCCCAACGACCAAATGTCAACCTTGGGTCCGTACTCCTTTTGTTTAACAACCTCGGGTGCCATCCAGTATGGGGTTCCGACCATTGTGGCACGCTTAGCCTTCTGATCCGTAAGCTTAGCGCAGAAACCAAAATCGGCTGGAAGGAAAGGTTAGCATATTGAAACTTCGAGGAATGCTATGGCCAACGTACTAATCTTGACATGGCCTTGTGCATCAAGGAGAACGTTATCTGATTTGATATCTCTGTGAATAATTTTCTGCGAATGCAGATGCTGCAAGCCCTTGCAGGTCTGTTCAAATGATATTAGTATATATTAGCAAAAAGTGGTTCGAAGAATCATACCTCGAAGCAAATCGTCGCAATGTGATCCTCCTCCAGCGGATTGTTATCAATGACATCGGTCAAGGCACCACCCTCCATGTACTCCATGATAACCCACAACTCACTAGTGCCCTTCAAGAAGGCATCCAAAAAGTTGACAATATTGGGGTGCTGGCTCTCCTTCATGACTAGAATTTCGTTAACAATCAATTCCTTTCTAGGTTGATGAGCCAAATCCATCTGTTTGATAGCAACGTTAACACGTTTGCTATGGGATTGCTGGGCAGCGTAATTGAGTGCGTTCTCGCTGACGGCATTGGCGTTGATCTTGGCAACATAGACAGACCCAGAAGCACCCTGACCAACTTTCTTAATCTTGGTATAGGACTGGTTGGGGTCACCTGGAGATACAACCTGTCGCAGCTTGTCCATGACTTGTTGCTCGCTCATCTGGGACATGCGCGCCTTTGGCTGCTCTTTCTTCGCTGTGAGGGCTTCCTGTGCTTTCTTGTGTGCCTCAAGGGCGGCCGGGGTCGGCGCAGCCTTAGCTGCAACATTCAGAGGCTTAACTTGGCCATTTTGGCCCGGCTGGGTGGTTCCGGGTGTTCTTTGATGTCCTCCGCTTGGTGAAGCCGGTGCACGTTGAGCAGAAGGAGATTGGCCAGGTGCACGAGATCCGTTTGAATTGTTGGGGGCGGGTGGGGCAGGTCTTTGAGCAGTAGGAGCAGTACGTAAAGAAGCAGGAGGTTGTTGCTGTCGAGTAGAGGAGGATGTCCCACCTGGTGCAGATGGAGCAGCTCTCATAGGGTTATATCGAGCAGACGATGAACCGTTGCCGCTACTGCCACCCGTCTGCAACAATATCTCCTGTTGTTCGGTCTTCTTGCGGGTTTCGCGTTCTTTTTGTTCTTCGCGCTGGCGTCGTCGTTCCTCGCGTTCTCTTTCTTCCTCTCGTCTACGCTCGGCCTCTTCAATCTCCCTCTCCTGCTGAGCCATCTCAAATTCATGCCTCTCTTGTTCTCGTATCTTGCGTTCCCGTTCCCGTTCCCGTTGTTCCCGACGCTCACGCTCTTCCCGTTCACGTCGTGCTTTCTCTTCCATTTGTCTCTTATGCTCGGCTTCTCGCTCTCGATATCTTCTCTCTTCCTCAGCTTCGCGCCTCACCTTCTCGTCCTGGTAGTTTTGCGTCTCAAAGCCGGACAAACTCGAGTTACTAGCGTTATTTTCGGGATATTCCATGCCAAGCTCTCTTCCAGTAGCGCTGGGCTGGCCAGGAGCCATGCTATAAACCTGGTTCTGATCTTCCTTCTGCCGACCAGTATAAAAGTCCAAAACCTCGATAACAGCCTGGGGGTTGTTCTGATAGTCCTCCTTTGTGATTGCCGAAGCATTCAGCAATTTCTCCCACTCAGCCGGCAAGCCCGTGAACCCGCCAGAGATTGGGTCGAATCCAACGTGGACTTTATGGGCAAAGTTTGTCGGATTGGACACACCTCCCATGGACGGGCAGCGGGAGTAAATTTCATCGATCCAGCCGTACAAATCCTGGTCGTTCTTGACAGCGATATACATCGTTTTTCGAGGAGCATCATTGTTCATCGTCGATGGGCTTTGGTTCACGGAAGAACTTGCGAAACGGATCACCTCGAAACTAAACGGCTTTATCTCCACTCTGTTCACAGATGTTATGTCGCGGAGAGGAATGGATAGTGACGGGTTGGCGCCCTTGGTGTTCTCGCTCTTATAGAAATCCAAAGCCGTCTCCCGCAACACGAGGTATCGCCTCTGCCATATTGTGAAGATTCCATCCTCCTTGATTGATGCCGGGCCCTCTCGCTGGATACCGCCGGGCGTAGATGTGCTGCTCCGCTGAATCGAGAGTGTGTTCATTTGATGAATGGGGGTTGCGGGAAAGGAAGGACGGGTCGACGGAGGTTTGGGAGCCGGACCCGGGTTCATGAACGAGTTCGGGGAGTAGTAATAATTCCCCTGAGTCGTCATCTTGGATGTTTCTGACCGTAGATGTTCGCGTTGCCGGAAGGTATTCGGAAAGGGATGGGGGAGGAAGACCACACCCCGACGGGACAGGTGTCTACCACCGAAAGTATTTGTTTCTACAAGAAAGGGAAAGGAACCCCCTTTTTAAAAGGTTCCCACGAGCCAACTAGACGTCCCACCGGTAAAGACGTTGTAGACGATTTCACACCTGCAAGGCAACTGAGAGAGAGTTGCGAGCGATGTTGGTTAGCGGTGACATTCCCCGAAAAAGGAGTTGAACAGAGGTGATTGTGAGTTGCAGCAGAAACGCAAAACGCAGCTTAACAAGCAATCAAGCAAGCAGCGGGGTAACTAGCTGGGCATTTCAATCTCGGGTAAAAGAAAACCCTCAACGGAGAGAACGAAGGGGGAAAGGAGGGAAAACAACCATACAAACTGTTTCTCTCTCGTATCAGATCTCTTATCCAGCTTCCCTTAGTAGTAAAAGAAAAAGATAAAATAAAACAAAACAAAATGGTATGACTCCCAAGTATCGTCGTACTATCGAGATATCTTCAGCTCGCAGGGGAGATGAACACTAAAAAAGGCTGCAAGAGTTTAAAACATCCAAAATGGATTTGTTTAAGATATATTTTTTTTTCCTCCCTGAAAAACGAAAGGAAAGCCTCCGTCTAAGGATTCTACCAATGAGCTTTAGGAGCAGTAAGGTAGGAATAGCGGGAGTCTAACAAGAAATACCAAGGCTAAGAAGCCCATCAGTATTTCAAGTCCGTTCGTCCCAACCCCGTTTGGGATAGAAGCGATTGCCGAGTCGAGGAAGTTCGAAGACAACGGGAGCAGGTTTGCCAGATTGCACAACTCCGACAGAAAAGCAGGGAGAGGGAGCCAGTTGAGAATGAATGCAGCTGAACAGGGATCTGGGGGAGCGAGCATCTTTCTCTTCGTGTTCGAGAAGTGTGAGGCACGACTAGGAATCGCACGCTTGACGAAGAGGTCGCTACCCTTTCAGCCTCGCCCGCCGGCAGGGAAAAAGTAGTGGATATGTATGTATACACCCGGCAGCCAGGCGAAAGCCTCACAGCTCTTGCCCATGTTCAAATGGCTGGACTTGACGCCTGATCCGAGCGATGTGGACAGATAAAGTTCCAAGCTTGAAGCTGCTTGATATTGATATCGTAAAACAGAAGAGAGAACAGGGTCACTAGGGTCTGGGGAAACGGATCACGAACGTAGCTATTGTCTTGGGCTATGTGGAAAGTTTGACTTACTGGGGAGCTCTTGTATCGCAAAGCAAGGAGAACTGAACCGAAACCGTAGCTAGCTGTCGTTGATAAACCGGCCGATAAGGACGGGTTCTCCGCCAGCAAACTTGCGAGAGGAAAGAAACAAGATGGCGATTCTCAGGTATGTTAGGAAGGAATGGAATTCAACGTTGCTGCGACGAGGGCGAGGCGTGGACAATATCGTCGTCGTGGATGGAAGGCGATGGTTGCAACGTTAGCGATGGTGTTGAAGGTGGTGGTGATTGGGGAGGGCGAGGCCAAAAGACGGGGGTGTTGTCGGATCTCCGTCCGCACGCTGCTCACCGTGTTGCAACGTTGAAAACCTCGTTTTCACCACGACGTTACGTGGACCGAGTATTATATGTACGACAACGTAATTGATCTCAATCTCACGCTCTTCCCTTTTCTTTGCAGCGTTTCATTTCCATTCATTATAGCTTGAGTATATCCCTTATGTAGCTTGGCTATAACTTTAAAAGGGGTGAAGATGTGCACGGCGTCCGAATGACGAGGGGGAACAAGACAGAGGACCATTTGCTTAACCCACTCCAGAGCTCTGAAGTCGGTATCTCTCCTTCAGCGACGGCACGTTCCCCTTGGACCTGCTCCATCCAGAAAGAACCAAATCCACCACGTCGCTGGTTGAGATCTCGTTAACTAACTCGTACAGATCTCCTTTCCCTCAAGCGAAGCTTCGAAGAATAGTGACATATTCGCAAGCCAAAATATTACCCTCAGTTTAATTTGCCAGTGAGTGGCTTGCGTGAGCGGTTCTTGCCTTCTCCCCATTCGAGATAAATTTCAGGACATGCAATGAAAAAGACCCACAGATATGCATATCGTCTCGCTCTTAAGCTCTCAACTCGATCCTGTTCATAATTTTCCTGGGACCCACTCACACCGCCAAGCGACCGAAAAAATACGAAATTTGTGCTAGCCATATCTTTATGAGGCTCAGCGAGACGGAGAGGTCTAGATACCTCCAAGCTCCCTCAGCAGCTATAGCTGCAGCCAAGTCGGCACCTCGCTGAGCTTCTAGATACCTAAGCACCGAGTTCCAAGACCTTAAGCTTCTTCGCCCAAGATTATTTCTAGAAACGGGATTAAGTGCAGCCAATGTAGGGTTTGGCTTACATGACACCCGGCCTGCCAGTATGAAAAGCCCAGAAAAGCCCCTTTCAATATAAATTTTTTTTAATTAGCTTCCTTAATTTTCCCGAATCAAAACTACTTGATGCAATAACAATATATTAGAGATAAGGCCCAATTTATTACACTATCACGACTATCAAAAAACTAAATCCCAAAGTCCGTCGATGAAAACGCTAAGTTACAAGAATGAAAAAACAATAAAAACAAGAAAAGTTTTTTAAAAGAGGTGCAACAAATTAATTATTCAATTAAGCAGCAACGTTGCCTCATCCACGAACCCAGTCTCCTCTGTCAAAAACGAAAAAAAAAAAAAAAAAAAATACAATTAAGAAATGACTACCAATAATTCAAACTCAAGAGTAAGAAAGAAAAGGGGAAAGAAAAGGATATTAAGAAAAGCAAAAGACGAAGGAAAGAGGGGGATGTATAAAAGGAAGAACATCAAACGTGTGCAACGGGTCAGCATTTAATGCCCAGTATGCCCATTAGCCGCCATTGCCCCCATCAACTTCTCCATATAAGTGATATAGTCGTACCCTTCCAATTCCTGGTCTTCCTCCTGCAAGGGACCGTGATGGATTGGCATCTCTTTGATAAGTTGATCAACCATATGGTCCGGAATAAGCGAATGACGGAGATCAACTTCGGTGACATAAGGCTATCATAAAGATATCAAAGTTAGCACGTCAATCAGAAACTTCGAAAACCCCTCACATCTACTCTCAATCTATAAAATACGAATGTGAAAAGAAGGGAAATACGAACCTTCCCATCAGCAACCTCCTTAAAGCTCTGAAATACCTGCTCGGCACTCTGCTGATCCTCTGTAACGCTAACCATAAAATGAATAAATTGTTCGAAACTAACGCTCCGACTCTCCTTGCTGACCTCCAAAAAGGTCTCGTGCATCGTATCCTCATCGTACACCAACCCCAAACTAGCTAACGCAGCCGAGAATTCAATCTCCTGCAACGAATTGCTTCCATCGCGGTCGAAATGGCGGAAGACGCTCTCAAACTCCTCCAACTGTATCGGGGTTAAATTCGTCATGTTTCGCGCGACGATTTGGTTTTCCAGGAAGGCGAGTTTTTTGGACGTCGAGGATGTGGCAAGGCCGTATTCGTACTCAAGTTCATCATAGGAATAGACCGTGTAGTCGTTCTCTTCGATATGAGCTTGTTCGCATTGTTGGGTGATGGATTTGAGAACGTCCAGTTCCGTGTGTATTTTGCGAAGGCTGTCGTTGAGCGTTCTACATTGTCGTAGTTGTTTCTATATAACGTTCATTTTTAGCATGACGTTTTCAGTGCGATTAGTTATATTGGAGCGGTTATACCTCAGGCTCGCCTTCCAACTCACTAAGCTCCAATTGAGCTGTGCTGAGGCTGAGAGCAAACTCATTAGCTTTATCGGCGAACGACCTCCTCAGCTTTTCTTTTATTCTATATTCCAGTCAGCATCAATCCAAGCGGATCACACGAATAGGGCAACAAACATTCTTATCTGCTCGTTAATCTGTACACTCCTCTGTTTCTCGCCGACGAGTAGCAGATTCCACTCGGTATCCAACACGGCAAGGGTAAGATGCGGCGGCGGATTATAATCTTTGAGTTTATATGTCGCTAACTTTGTCTTAATGTTACCTAGAAGACTGACCAGCTCGGCCTTTTCACTGACCCAATCACGTTTCGACGATCTCTTGAAATCGTTCAGCTGGGCCAAAGCGTCCTTGGCATCCGCATACGTGCCCTTAAAGGTAGACGAGGACCAGGCCTCCCGCATGGCTCTGATCTCGGTCAAGATTTTCTCCATACGTTCCTCGTAATTGTGTTCCATATCCCATGCTCCCTGCATGTGCGCGACGAATTTTTCGACGCGACGGCCCGCGTTTTCAATCTTGTCGAGGTGGCTGAAGGCATGGAACCAGTAGGCGATGTACGTCATTATGGAACGTTCGTCGGGGCGGGGCACATCGCAGACGTCTTCAACGTCGAGGAGGGCAGGGATGCCGATTTCTTCGGTGGCGATTTTGAAGGCGAGGGCCATGTTGCCCTTATGGTCGTCCTTGTCGAGCTCGTCATAGTCGATAAGATCCGGACGATGAATATCGAGTAAAGCGCAGCTATTCATTCGTTATGTCAGTGTAAACGTCCATTTTAAACGTGAATATAAAACGAAACATACAATGCCAATCCGTCATTCCAGCTGCTGGAGAAGTCGCGAATGTCAACTTCATCATAACAAGCAGTCTTTCTCTGACACCATAATAGTAAACCTTCCTTTGCGGTTAAACCTTCTTGGCTGATGTCGCTGATGGTAAATTTCGTAATCAAAGTCCAAAGCAAACCGAGAATAAGCTTAAGATTGCCGTCTACTATATCCTCGGCGCCGATGTTGAACAATTGGATGCCGCGAAGTTTGATGTAATCCAAAGCCTTGAGAACGTTTTCGGCTTTTTGGACTCGCATAATTGGCTTGAGGGCGTATCGTCCGAGAGATTCGTTTGCGAGAATTTCGAGAAGATGGATGAGAAGAACCTATATCAACATGTTCTTTAATATATCTTCCGTAAAGCTGATAATGAGACTTCAGAATGCTAACGTACGCCATCGGAGAGGTCGGTCTTCAAAGTTTGGGCTGGCTTAACCTCTGGTCGGTGCGAAAGCTTTGTGTTTAGCCTGGACTAATACTTAGTTTGGAATGACACGGGAAACTAAGGGCGTATATATGGAATACCATTTTCTGAAAGTCTTCTCTTGAACCTGTTGAATTCATAAAGCCGATTAGCTACTTTAAAGAAGAGCGATCCGGGAACCAAGGTGCCGACATGCTTAGAAGGGACGCAGGGGCTTGAAGGGAGATCGGGACGTACGGTGACCCAGCCGGAATCGAGCAGCGACATTTTCTAGAACACAATCGGTAATAACGCCAATGGTACGAATAACGGTCGGACGTATGAACGAGAAACAAGAGGTCGATAATAATTCCTTCACTACGGTTAGACTTTTCGAGAAGGGCCCGAGATATGTAAACAGAGCAAGCGTAATAGTGTAGCGAGCGCAGGAGGTGGAGAAGATGGGTAATCAATCGATCGTTTGTTCCGACAGGGGTAGTTGGGTTTTCCGGAGAATTTGCAAAGGATAAAAGAGGAACGAAATGCTTTTAAGTACAACAAATATATATTATAATATGGGGTAATACAGAGCTTGTACGTAGTAATTAGAATGCCATAAGCCAGGAGGAAGATGGCGACGGGAATGAGGACGGAGACTGTCGACGAAAGCAGGAGAAGTAACTGGACTGGCGCATGTTCAATTTTCAGGAGAGCCAGCTAGCCAGCAGCTAGCAGGTCAGTCTTTCTTCAACTGTCATATGCAACCTAATTCCAATCAATTCACTTCGTAAAACCCAAGCCGGGTCTTCTGCTGCAAGAAGCGCTTAGCGGGAATAATATTTTTCGACAGCCGGACCCACTAGCAAATATTGGGGATAGCCTCATTTGGCTTGTCTCCTGTCATGTCAAAGAAACATGATATTGCGCAAGTCGCACTTCGCTGGGACCAGCACCAATCGATTACTCAAGTTTACTTCTAGACACTGAAGGACATCGTATCGGTTGGATGCCACTCAAATAAGTTCATTAGCATGAGATATAAGGCCCGCCGCTTGAAATAAGGGCTGAAGGCAGTATGTCGATTGCAAAGATTTCAAGTGGGTCGGGTAGCAACGGGATGTTGGCGCTGTTTCTGTCGACTGGCACCAAACGGGGCAAAGTAAAACAAGGTAAACAACGCACCTACCACGACGATATAAAGCCTCTCTCCTTCGCCGAGAAAAATATATGAAAGTTCCATACATGCCTACAGCTTGGCCAAGAGAAACTGCCTGTCAATTGTCCAATTCCAATCCCATGGCACCGCAGTCTGGTTGCATGGGAAGTTCAATGATGCTACCTTGTTCCGGAGCGATCCACAGATCCCTTCATGTGTACGCGTGCGTCCAGGCTTGTACCCGCGATCCTGTCGTCGCTACAAGAATACAAGAACGCCGAAACGAACAAATCTATAAGCTTGTTCGGACTCTCCAATTTCTCCGCGAGAGAAAGCTTCGTTTTCGATATTCTCGCACGCATATGTGTGTCGATGAGCCGGGACACCAAATAGAACATGAACGGCCGGATTCCTTCGCCTTTTCGAGGCTAGTGCTTCCCGATTTTTAAATATTGCATGTCAAGGCACCCTGCGACCGCTTATCGTTCTCTTATCGACTCCCTTGAATTCAAGGACGACATCTCAATACACATCCCGCAGTGGGGGACCTACAAACAGCTCGACATCTTTCGTCCTCAGTCAAAGGCAAATATCCACCTAATTCCCCCACATTTGCCGAACAGATGGACATACAAGCAGAAGATAAGGGTACACCATTTTCCCGCCAGTTCGGATGTTCACTTAGTGTCTGTTGGTGGAAAGCCGGGTACAACTTGAACCCTCTTCGCCCTTACTTTAGGCCCTTGCCTCCCATGGACGACGACGGCTGCCGGCCTTGAGAGGGCGGGCTTCTACGAAGCCGGAAAATGGGGTATTGTTCTATAAATGATGCATGTTACCCCTCCTTTCAACTTTCCCAGTGGTATAACCTCGTAGAAGCCCGAAAGGACCAAACGTCTCGAACATTTTGTATTTATTGAATATAATAAAAGAGAAGATACTTCAACAATGGGCTCCATCGTTGAAAATATAAAGCAAAAGGCTTCTGACATCTACATCAATTATACTGGTCACCACCCTCTTGACCCGCTCACGACTAGCGAGATCAACAAAGCCGTCTCTATTGTACGCGAAACCAAGGGCCAATTGGGATACAATGCTGTTACGATCGCGGAACCCAAAAAGGCAGAGGTGATAGCATGGCTAGCCGATTCAACAACCGCACCAAAGCCACCCCGACAAGCAGAGGTAGTCGCTATCGATAAAACTGGCGCCATATGGGATGGTATCATCGATCTCGATGCCGGAAAGATTGTACAATGGGAGAAACTAGAGGGTGTTCAGCCATTGGTAATAGCTTAGCCTATAATTTTATCTCTTTGATTTATCATTCAATTGATACTAACAATATGTCTAAAAACAAAAGATCACAATGGAAGACCTCATCGAGACGGACCGAGTTGTCAAATCGAACCCCAAAGTTATCGAACAGTGTGGTATTCTCGGTATTCCTCTCACCGATATGCACAAAGTCTACGCTGACCGTACGTTCCCCGTCAACATGCATGTTCCTCATGCCAATCTCCTTCTAAATCTAATATAATATATCAATTCAAAATTACAGCTTGGACAATCGGCTACGACTCACGCTTCGGGAACTCTACTCGTCTCCAGCAAGCTCTAATGTACTATCGACCCAATCCAGACGACTGCCAATACGCCTTCCCCCTCGATTTTTGTCCTATAGTTAATACCGAAACCAAAGAAGTAATCCACATCGATATTCCCGAAGTTCGTCGTCCACTCAACAAAATCCCCAGCAATTACCATCCAAAAGATATAGAATCCGCAGGAGGTTATCGTACAGACATCAAGCCCCTCCATGTGACACAGCCGCAGGGTGTGTCATTTTCCATCTCTGGAAGGGAGATATCGTGGCAAAACTTCAAGATTCACGTGGGATTTAACTATCGCGAGGGCATTGTGTTGAATAATGTCACCTATAACGATAAAGGTACCGTTAGACCATTGTTTTACAGGCTATCGTTGGCAGAGATGGTAGTCCCGTATGGAAATCCGGAGATGTGGCATTATAGGAAGCATGCATTTGATTTGGGGGAGTATGGGGGCGGGTATATGACCAACGAACTGGCCTTGGGTAAGTCTATCTATCTATCTACGCGGAATTAAGAAAGATTATACATTGTTAGATTGCTGATAACATGATATACTTAGGTTGTGATTGTTTGGGTGAAATTCATTATCTCGACGCCTTTTTTGTAAACAGAGCTGGCGATGCGGTCACCATCAAGAACGCTATTTGTGTCCACGAAGAAGATGCCGGTGTATGTATCTTTTTTCAAATTTCATGAGAGTTTACAGGAAAAGTGGTTTCTAATGAGGTTTGATTGGCATAGATTTTGTTCAAGCATACAGATTTCCGAGACAACTCTGTCATTGTCACACGGGGACGCAAGTTGATACTCTCCCACATCTTCACCGCCGCAAACTACGAGTATTGCGTGTATTGGATATTCCATCAAGATGGCACGATACAACTCGAGATCAAACTCACGGGGATTTTGAATACGTACGCCATGGCTCCGGATGAGGATACCAAAGGATGGGGGACTCAGGTTCACCCTGGAGGTAATTGAACCCCCAAAATCCAACTCTAACTTTCATTTAGAAATCTCAGTTGTTTAACAATATGTGGATCTATTTTAGTAAACGCACACAACCATGAGCATCTTTTCTGCCTTCGTATCGACCCCCAAATCGACGGGCAATCCAACACGATCTTCCAAGTCGACGCCACAAAGGGACCCGGAAAGGTCGGTTCTGCCGAAAACTTTTATGGTAACGCCTTTTTCGCGAAAAAGACGAAATATTCCACTGTGACCGAAGCGATGGGTGACTACGATGGCGATACGTCTCGGACTTGGGATATCGCAAACGAAAACAAATTGCACCCTGTTAGTGGGAAACCCGTTTCGTATAAACTGGTGTCGAGGGAGGTGCCGAGATTATTGATTCAGGAAGGGGGGTTGGTTGAGAAACGAGCGGGCTTCGCGAGACATGCTGTGCATGTTACTAAGTGTAGGTTTCAACCTTGCCAACTACTTCCAAACACATTTTTTCCATTCTCAAACAATTCGCCCTAATTTGCGATGACTTACTTTTTATAAATTTGGTTGCTTACTGGACTTTGGAAATGGTGAATAGATCGTGACGGACAAATCTACCCCGCTGGCCGTCACGTACCACAGTCCTCGGGTGAACCCTCCCGCGGCCTACCTGAGTGGATCGCAGAGAATCCTGAAGAAAAAGTCGACAACGAGGATATAGTGCTATGGCATACCTTTGGTCTCGTGCATTTCCCCGCGCCTGAAGACTTCCCGATAATGCCAGCAGAACCGATGACGTTGCTATTACGACCCCGACACTTCTTCTTGAGGAATCCGGCGTTGGATGTGCCGCCGAGCTTTTGTGTGACGCCGAGTGGTGTTAAGGAGGGTAACGGGGTGGTGGACGCGACGGATAGGCTTAGCAAGTTGGCTTTTGGTGGCAACGCTGGGGAGGGAGTCAGAGGGGCGTGCTGTGGTTAGATAGATTTGAGTTCACAATGTTATATAGTGAAGTTGGATAGTATGTTTTATGATGAAACTGGTGTGTATGTATCGAGCAGGATTTGGTAATAAAGTCTCCTTACAGGTACTTCATACGAAAGCAGACTACGTCAACAAGAGATTGGCCTTCACTTCCAAAGAGTTATAAATATTATAGGTTCAATTTTCAATGGAAGCGCTATTAAGTATAGCTCGTATATGTATCTTATTACATCTTAAAAGCGATACAATGATGAAAAATGAATCACCGGGGCAATCAGCGATCTGTTCCATATTGTGCTGCCCATACCGAAGAATTCATTCCAGGATTCATTAATCTTTAGAACTACGTCCTAGTCTACTCTAACAGGACCAATCTTATCCAATGTTTTTGTTCCTTTCGAAGGCTAACACTTCCAACCATCAAGGTTAGAGTCCTAGCCGCCACTGTGCCCAAAGCCTTGCAAAAAAACAACATCCCAACGCAACATCAACCATCTGTGACATTATGTGTGCAACTTTCTCTCTTAAATATAGGTTGAAACCACATCTTCGAGCGCTATCTATTTATTTATTTACTAAATGCCTTCTATAGCTTTTGAAATATTTATGGTCTAGTTGAGGCTTAGATTTTCTTGTCGTTTGAGCTGTCTGTTGAGCCTCGTCCGAGAATACGCCTTTCCAACATGATGAATATGCACAGTGTTGCAGATAATGTAGTTGTAATGGCTCGAGGCCTCGTTCGAAGAAGAGTAATATTTCATTAAGGCAATATTTTTTTTGCAGTATATACTAAAATGTTCCCACACCGGGGGGTCCCTATTCTTCTTGATCTTCCTTCTCAGTTATCGATATACCGAGTGAATCGTTTAAATTCGCTGCCTTGGTGAACTACAATGGGAAGCTACATTTAGCAATTTAATATCTCAACAACAAATTTTATTTGGCCCTACAGATTAGCAAGGTATTGGGATTGACAATCTAGGTTGTTGTGCATGGTAGACCATGAAGTCTTATTTTGTCGGTATTGCGGTGCTGTGGGCCTGGGCAGGTGGTGCATTTGCGCTGGAGCCTGTGAGTTCACACGTGTTAGATCCTCCTATTCAATTACATCTGAATCTAATAATTCACAGCTCGAGCGGAGAAATGATCAAGCGAATAGTCCAGGCGGGAGTAAAGATAATGGCATCTCACCGCGTCAACCTGCCCCGAATCCCTTCGACCGAAACAAAAATCTCACCCCGCGACAGGAACTCAACAATCTCCCAGACCCGAACCCAAATGGACTTCAAATGATTTCCTTCAACGTGCAACCTGACGTCTATAATAACGACCCTATCGTGCTCCGCAAAAACCCCACTCGCCTCCACCAAGAATATTTCTGCCATTGGCGCAGCCCCAAAGACGGCTTCAGCTTCACCTGGGGATTCGGCAAGATGAATTCGTACCTAAGAACCTACCCCACAGAGCGCTGCAACGGACCTGGTGGCTTTTGCACACCGGTATGGTGCGGCGATGGGTACATGGTAGCGGTGTGCAACTGGAGCGACACACCATGGTCCGTACCGTGCTACGAGATAGTGACTCAAGCGCGGGATATCCTAATCGCTGTCGCAAACCGTAATATGTACCGATGGGAACAAGGCCTTGCACATGACCAATCCTACGTTGGGGGTCGCTCCGAAAGACAAAAAATCAATGACCAGAAGAAGATTTGTATCCCTCACGCTTCAGTCTGGACGCCCGAGATGATAGGGTATACCTGGTTCAACGCGAACCCACACTACCAAGTACAACTCTATTATGGGTTTACATCAGATATATTCAAGTGCTCGCCTCTGGGAGGGCTTTTGGATCTAGTTGCCGCCGATGGGCCTCTCACGCAGGAACAGTATCTGGATAAGTGGTACAATGTTCCGTCACTGGATGATACGAATTCAACGGATACTAGTAGTGGAGGAAGCAATCCGAAACCATCGGCACCAAAGAAGGGATTGAATGGAACTATTTCTAGTGGCTCTTCTAAGTCCGGGACCTTGCCATTGCCGATGGATGGTAGCGTGCCTGGTTATAGGGGCCCAAATTTAAAAGATTACGACCCGGTCGATTCAATTCCTCCACAGGAAATGGCGGCGTGGAGGTGGAAGCAGCAGTTGAAGAGTTTGGGTGTAACCCAGTCAACATCTGCTACTGCTCCACCACCCCAGAATACTACTGTGCCGAAGAAGTTCCCAGATTGGTATTCCAAAAAGTTTCCAGTGATCCCACCGAAGAAGTCGAAGACTAGAGCTTATCGCGGTGGCCGGAGTTCTGGTGGTACGAGTACTTCCATAGGCCAAGTAGATGCAGAGGAGACCGGGGCTTCTGAACCTACATCTGTTGAAAAGAATGTGAAGCCTACCGGCGATAGTGTGGCAGTGGTGAAAACGAGTCAAGGCACGACAAAGATGACTAGCCATAAAACGGTTACTACGCCGGCGCCTACAACTGCCGCTCGAGAAACACAGTCGACATCCTCCACTAAGGGAGATAAAGCTTCCAAGTCAGCTAGTAGAAAGTCTAACATAGAAGTAAACCAGAAGGAAACGGGAGAAAATAATAGTACTGTTGTCTCCGCATCTATAACTGCTATCACGCCGTCAGTACCGCCTGCTGCTACCTCACAACCACCTTCAGCATCCCCTACTACAATTGTTACTTCTGTCAGAAATAAGCTACCAAAAAAAGTAATATCTCCTGAATCGACTATTTAATGCAAAACTCGATCCGTTTTGGCATCGGATTGATTAAACAAAGACAAAATCTTGCGTATGTATGTCTAAAATATGTTAGTGTAAATGTATTTCAAAATTTTAGGTCCTCTGATCGATATAATTATTCATAAAGTTTTCGGTTTGTTACGAAATTAATTGCGAATTCCAATGAATTATACAAATTTTATATATCCTGTTTCTCTCCCAGGAATAATTGTTGTTGTACATCTAAGGTTGTATTCTACCATCAGCTTCGAGCCCCGCGGCCCCTCTAAAATCTAGAGACCTTTCAATACCGCAATGGGTCCAGCATCAGGTACCCCTCGCTTCAATGATGCCGAAATCCGTTCGCCTGACGGAGCCCGGATTAATTTCAAACCGGAAAAAACAAGTGAAGTTTCAAAAAGGTATGGTATATGGACTTTTGTGGATCCGAACCAAGGATGCCGGATAAATTCAACGGATACCCATCCCAGGGCCTCGAAGTCGACAAACCACGTGAACACAGCCCTCGGCCCTCGATGGCTAATATTCCCCAGACTTTTGTTTAATTTACTCCAAACTTCCAGAAGCACTAGCGATAAATCGCTCGTTACATGCAGACTGAAGAGTTTTTCCTTCGTTTCTGCAGGTAACTTTCGCAAGTTTCTAGAAGCTACGATAGTATGGGGTTGGTACCTTAGGCTAACAGAGCCGGATCACCTCTTGGTGATGGATTATTTTATTATCGGCCCGTAAATTGCGAACCCTGGATCGACATCAGGATGTGGGGTGTTCAGGGTTTTGTACAAATCAAGTCTTGATTGGTCTCGGTCACCAGGCCTTGATGAGGCATTGAGGTCCCATGCAAGAGTTGATCTATCAGTTCATCGTATGCATTATAGCCACGTGATTTCGTAGTACCAGAAAGGAACGATCTCAATTCAAGAGATTAATAGAGGAGATATGACGTGAAAGAGGGTTTTTATTAAAGGATATACATGACTAGAATCCAGATTCTCGTGTTCCTATCCTATCATTTTTAACCGAATAAATATGTATTAAAAGCCAAAATAGCCAGCAGCTTAATAGATTTCCCAGGTGACGGTAACAGTCTTCTGCTCAAGCTCAGTAACTTGCTCGGATTTCTCCTCATATTCATCCTTCTCCTGCTTGATCTTTCTCGAGACCTTGTATTCAAATTCATAGCCGCCGGCTTCACCCTCGGACTCGCTCTCCTTCTTGAGCTTCTTCTCAACCTTCTTTCCCTTTGTCCACTTGACCTCGGTTTCAATCTCAGTCTCGAGCTTAATCTCGGTCTCCTTCTTGATCTTGGTGGTTCGGAAACCGACACCGGTCTTGTCACCGTCCTCGAGCTCGTCGCTGAGCTTCAGCTTTGGTGCACCATCATCAATGTCGAACTTGATCTTGAAGTCACCCTTGACTTCGCCAGCGGTGAGAATATATTTGAGTTCGTCTCCCTGAGTGAGGTCGAATTTCTCATGGCCACCCTTGGAGAGAGACTTGGGTGGGCTAGAGGACTTGGCAAAGGAGGACTTAGGATCTAGTTCGATGGTGGCATCGATGGAAATGATGAATTCGACGGGGACTAAGATCCATTGTCAACCCAAATTAGCAACAACGACAAACGAATATATAAATTTGGAAAAACAATCGATGAACACTAACCAATGGTGGGCTTGTCTTCCTTTTCAATCGCATCGATTTTCTCGTTGATATCGAAGGATTTGAAGAGCTCTTCGATCTTGAGGGCGGCTTCGGCAACGGACATTTTGAATATTCGTTAAATTGGATACAATCGTAAAAAGGAAGAACTTTTTGGGGTGAATGAAGAAAGATGGGATGGAGAATTAAATTTTGGAGATGAAGAGTGAATTTATTGAAAGGGCTATCCTATTCCCTTTTTATATCCCAACACCAGCGCAGCAACCGTCCCCACTCCCCCCACCGATACTCCCAAAAAAATTGAGCAACATCAGTCTTAGGTGACGTGAGGTGCGGGGTAATAGATCGAAGAGGGCCCGTCTCAATGCTCAGAATGCACTGATGTGCTGGCGTTAAGCTCCATGGATCCAAGTGGGCAGATTTCAGCGCGGCGAAAGGAATACCGTCTTGAGCTTTCAGCTCAAAAGAGATCCAACAGATGCACGGAAGGGGCCAGAAGTCCCAAGCCTGCGGGGCATTGATGGATGGGAGGGGCTACTAAATCGACAGTCATGCATTAACGGAATGCCAATGGAGTTAGTTAGCTCATTGGATGACACACGCGTCATTAAACACAGCTTTTGGAAGCCAAGTGCATGCTTTGATATAAGATTTGACACGGTTAAAACTGCCTAGATGCTGGTATATCTCAATTGATGAATTGCAACATTAAGGAGTCCTCCCTCGGTCTTTTCCAACACGCGACGACTGAGATTATCGAGAAAAGACTTGAGTCCATATTTCAAGAGGGGCCTTTGGCGTGTTCAGGTGGGGTCGCAAAAGAGGGGCAGTTGCCAGTTGAGCATCTTAATCTTTTGTCTTACGCCCGTAAGAACGACATGATGAGCATGCTGCAGCAGCTAGGACACTCTATCCGACCCGCAACCCAGAACCAGCAGAGTCTAGGCGCTAAGACCCGGAGTTTAAGAGAAAAGAAGAAAGCATGTCGATTTTCAACAGCTCGAACTCGTTAAAGAATAGGTCAGTTCATCGGATTGGCGTATATATTGGAGGAGCTGTCATGTCGCGTCGACGGGGGATGCAGCATAGCCACAATCGAAGATGCAAGGTTCATTAGTAGCACAACAGAATTTTGAGTTCGTCCCCTGCAAGAAGTTCCTTGGTATCTCCAACCAGTTAACTCATTCTAACCGAACAGATTTGTGTCTTGAAAGTCGACGGCAGTTAGTCGGATTTTGGCGAATCAAATAGAGTCGAAAGGTGCAATTGTTGGGGGAAATGGTGATATCTGAGTGAGATGGCGTGGACAAAGCGGATGCTCACCGGCTTCGCGAGACCTCGAAACCGAAATATCACGGAAGTCGCCCTCAATGCCTCCCGTATTCGACCTATTGAAGTTGCTATACCCGGTGTCGTGCATGACTGCTACCATCCCACGTCTGCCAAGCCAAATGGTGTCGAAAGGCATGACGATGCATTTCCAGAGACATCTCTTCGAAGCGAGCGCAGCCCTAGCAAGTCAATGCAAGCTTCAACCTCATGCAGAAAAGAAAATTAGTAACAATATTAACCCTTTCTACTGTTATAAAAATATAAAGAAATTTTAAAAAAAGGTTGGATCGCAGAGCTTTTGGCGAAAAGGTTCCAAAGCTGCATACTTAATTTCGCGATTTCGAAGTTTTGTGGAAGAGCTCGATTTTTTACCTAGTTAGCTGGTTGTCTAGCAAAGCATCCGCGATGCAACAAGTACCCCACGAATATACCTCTAAGGGCTGAGATGATTATAATAAAATATATACTACAATGTCCCAGCTTCTTTTATCAACATATATATTCGGAACATATTCGTGAGTACTTGAACTTTATACAACTGAGTGCAAATGAGCAGGCTTGGCTACACGAGACGCGCAAAAGTTCAAGCATCTGCAACGGATATGATAATGTATGTATTTCGAATATTTCGAGATGCGATACTATAAGCAATCGCGTTCTCACGCGAGCTCCACCTCTATAAGTTTCTCCGGCTCAGTACCGCATTCCCATATTTTACATATCTTCAACCCGACACTCTCAATCAATGTTCTCCACTGCTTCTCTCTTCTCTCAGCCGCAGAGTGGGCCACCATCATGAGTATATCAACGCTCGTTTCATACCATTGAGCATTACGATCCGGCACGACAATCTCATTGATCAATATCTTAGAATAACCCCGCTCGAGCGCAGGTTTGATATTTGACAAAATCTCCTTGCACGAATTGTCGGGCCAGTCGTGGAGGACCTGTCGTAAAATTAGCAGCGCTCTAAACACGAACCCTTTCAACTGCATACCATCTTGAGGAAATAGGCCTTAGCGCCTTTTATCGGCTGCGGTTTGAAAAAGTCGTGTCCCAACGCCTCCACAGGCTTCAAGGCATCCTTATCCAAACCCTGGATCAAATCTGGTAGATCCTCGACAACCAAACGTCCAGGCTGGTCCGGCCAAGCGTTGTGGAAGTTCAAAATATCATGACCCGCGTTACCACCGACGTCAACCATGAGTACAGCCTCTGGGTCATCCTTTTTGAAATCCGCGAACAGCTCAGGAACAGGTACCATTTCGAACCATTTCTTCCCCAAGGTTTTGAACTTCATGCAATTCTGGAAGCCCTCAACTTGGCGTTCATTACCAGGTGAAAATACCCATTTGAAGTAATGCACTGGAGAACCCAATGAGAAGGTCCATGCGCTATTTTCTTTATCTGTCGGGTTCTCGTAATTTGTTTTCTGCAAAAACTCGGGGAGTTTGGCGGTTGCTACCGCGAGACAATCGTGACTGATATTCGTCAGTTTGTTTGTATTGGCGACCAATATTTAGATTGAGGTGTGACCTACACATTTATTATGACGCCTTGACCCGGAGGGGTAGCCAGCAGTTCTGAAATCGGAGTAAGAGTATATTCATCGACATCTGTCTCGCGGATGATATTAGCAGCGGCGAGCTGCTTCAGAAATCGCTCTAGGATGTTACACGATCATGCATGTGAGCGTTCGAGCTTCCAAAGCTTTAAAGTCACGCAAATATGATTTTTATAGTCTCTACCAATGAGCCTCGGGTCGGCGCCGGTCATTTTGGCGAGTTGTTCGGCATTCTTGGCGCTTCCTCCGTCATCTTGCATCCGCTCGAAGAGTTTCAAGTCGATACACACGCGAATGGTGGAATATGTAAGCGGCTTTTCGTCAAATATTGATTATTAGCATACATATTTAATCGGCATTTTCAGTGGTGTAGAATCTACCTCATGCCAGGCGATTTTGCAGAGTCGTTCTCCTGGCGTTTCGAGAGCTGAAACGAGAGCTTGCGCGGAAGCCAGCAACGCTTTTCGGCTGGCGTCGTCTTTGGAGCTGAATTCCTTGCCCTTGGCTTGAATATCTTGCAGGCTGGATGCGACGTTGGTCATTAAAGAAGTCATCTTATCGGTTATCGATATCTTTTACTTCGAAGTGGAATGAAATGTCAATTGCTTTGAAGAATAGAAAGCTTAATGGAGCCCAAGCTCAGGATATCTTGGTAGAAATATATATCTTACAGTGTATATCCTGTTCTTCTTCGAACGTCGATCTTATCCCATGGTCCTCGTTTTCGCTTCCAGGTCCCGGACTAGACATCTTGAGTCTAAGCTGACGCTGATCGATCGCATACAGTAAATACTATGATTCGTGAATTTCACGCTAGAAACAACTCAGCATCACTTTGCATCATCTTGGTTTTTGAACAATTGCCATGCCATGACTTGTCCGGACAAATCAAATTCATGACTCTAGAGCGGATCGATCAATCTGACAAACCTAAGCCTCCCGATAGATTAACTCAATCGATAGACAAGGCTCGGCCTTAGATTCGATATTATATTTCAGTACACACTTGACATTGCATTTGAGCTTTAGATCCTCAAAATTTCTTACTTCGAAAATCTTGCTTCTGGTGCCCTGTGAGGATTTATCAATGTACATGTTTGCAAAACGTATCGTGGTATCAGAAATTTTCCTGCCGTGAATATGCGAGTTCCGAAACCAGTCGATCAAGAAAGATTCCATCGGCTTACTCTTGCCGGACCCTGAAAACTTGAAAATTAGAGACAAGGCAGTTAAAACAATTATCAGGTGTTTCCATTAGTATGAATTCAGTTAAGTGGTATCCGTCGGTTGGAAAGAAAAGCGAAATGAATATTCGAGTATCACAGCAGCCGGCAGATATCCCTCGACGTTTTCCAACTCCAGAAGGCCATATTGCTCGGAGAGATAGTTATTACAAACCCCTTACTTTTAAAAAAGATAATTTAAAGCGCAGTAAATTAAAGATTCTTAGCGATAGATATTTTTCACTAGTTAAAATATCTCGATCAGAAAATTTCGCCGATATCTTCGGTCAGTCGCGTCGACGAGTCTCGCCATCGCTTCGGTTGTCGGCTGCAGCTAATGTAGCGGCCGCAGCTGAACCGATATCATCCACTCCGGTTCGCAAGATAGTCAACATGCACCGACAAATTATTTCGGTTACGAGAGCTAGGCTTTCCAATCTCGGATTTTAAATTTCATCTCACCAAAAAAAACCGATGGCTGTTGAAATCCTACGACGGAATACGTATGAAGCACAAAGAAGGCGACAATATCTAATTTCGCAAGAAACGAAACGAACAGAAAAAGAGCGGCTGTTGGGCCAGCTTTTCGTTCTCAAACCGAGCGTCCGCGGAAGACTGCTCGCAATAGGCACAATATATATTAAATTCCATAGAAAGCGCTCGCGTGCGCAAACGGAGTGGGATCGCTAAATATATAAAATATAATATATAAAAGGCGTCGAAAAGGATATTAGAAACGGTCATATCTTGTAATAGTATAAATATGAGAAGTGTTATCTGGTCTACTTGGTGGACTTGGTAAATTGTCTGATCTTGATATATCTAACTGCTTGTGGAGAAGTCCATCATGCAGCGTTGAAATGAATCAAATTACTCGCAGCCAAACTTGGGAGCCAACGTGGATCTCAAACTGACAAACATGCGTTGCGCATGCAGAATGTCATCGAGCGAGTGCGCGAGTCCAGGCTGCAGGCTGCAGGCTGGAATTTAACCCAACCTCTTCCAGAACACACCTTCTCCACACTTTCACTCTCCGTCCCGCTGACGGAGATGGCGTCCAAAGCAAGCGTGAGCTCGTGCGCAAGTGCCAGTTATCTTATCGAGTTCTAATTTCGTCCTTCAAAATCGTCCGAGTTGGCCAGTACTGGTGACTAGCGTCAGATCGAATTCCACGATCCGAATGCTTTAATTTCCGTGACATTCGGCTTGATAGTTTCGGATGGCTTTCTTGAAGCACCTCAATGATGAAATATTCCAATATTAGGTGCGAACTATAACATAAAATTTAAAAAAACGGCTAATGGCGAACGAATACCGCATTAACACTAATCAAGACACTAAATAGAGTAGCTCCACTTCAAGAATTATTAACACCTTTTGAAGTTCTACTAGTCTAGGCGACACCTCTAAAACCTAGGATCTTTCATCAATATCAAATTTCACGTTGTGCGTAATCAGACGGGACTCCACGGTTGCAACGCATATTCGCATCTTATATTAACCCGAAAAGCTGCACTAATCATTTCGTAGACGGAAGGAGGACGTTATACTAGTAAATTCATTTAATTTTTATAACCTCGTAACGAAAGTATTGTCCATTAGAGTGGAAATGAGATTTATCGCCGCCGATAAGATGAGGATCGATGCACCGATAGGCGTGAATATCAGCCGGTCTTTCATTTCGTCTCACTATCAAGGTTATATAATTATAATCCAAGTGACCTAGTTCGAACGGACTCGTGTAGACGAGGCATTTTTAATCTGACGATGCAAGGGGAGATGAGAGGCGGCCGGCTATATCGGTTTCAATTTGGTGATCCCGTAGATATAATAGCATTTGAACGGAGTGTACATAGATGCGGGATACGGAAATCACAAACTGCTTCCGTCGATCGGGTCGAGACCGTTGGTCGCCTTCCGTTTTAATATTTCATGAATATCATCCGAGTGGCGATGGTTGTATTCGTTAGCGATTGGAAGCTGGTAGACGGCAATCTATTTCGTAGGTGGAAATTGAGAAATAATGATATATGATATTAGAATTGAAAAAGCAAAAGAGTTAATGAACCGGCACATATGAGGTAGATTTTTAATGATTGGGCTTGATATATTGATTTTGGTATTCTCTAGACTTCGATATTCGAGTCACGTGCGTCGTGGATTTTATAGCATGGGGTTTAGTCTGAATAGATGTAGACGCGATAAAAAGTTCATAGACTAGTATGGCTTAACACTAGTAAATGAGAATACGCAAAAGAACTAATATAGTTGGATTGCATATAGAGACTTTATATGTGCAAAAGACACTAGTGTCAATCTATTTTGAGCTTACTGTTAGTTTACAGCCTGTTAGCATCTTTATATCTATATACATGAGTTATGAAATACCAGCTGCAGTACTGAGTGAAACCTACGACCTAGGAAGACTCCGTCTTTGTCTCTCTACATGAAGAGTTGTTCTTGTAGATACAATTTATATTCCGAGATATAGCCTATATCCCAGTTAAGGCCGAAAGCTCTTGGCATGTTTTACAACCATCGGGAAGCTCGAGCAATGGAGCACATGATGCCATCTATCGACGGAACAAGCCGATAGCACACAATATAACGCTGTTTCTCATAGATTCAACAATCGTACGACGCGACTGTTTTGTGATAATCTGCTGTAATTCAATCAATACTCTGAAATTCAGTAGCGATTCGATTAGACCAAGAGTTTCTCGGTCTCGAACCTTCCCATTCCGACCACGTCCCCACACAATAGGCAGCGAACCCAAAACACCACAATTAGAGCAGGTCGAAACGTGATATCGCTGGATGCCTCACGAGAAAAGAACGCCTATCCTCGGGAATGCAAGTTAACAACGAACCTATCTAATCTTTTATCGCGGATGCCACGGCGTTCTTTAGTTTGGTATTTAGTTTCGTTCATTCGAATCGATATCCTTCCCGAAAACTGGTGCTCCACAATTGCATCTTTTTCAACGGGGAAACCCCAGGATATGAGTTGTCAATTGGAAAGTATCGAATCGATTCGTCGATCGGGGTGGACATGCCGGATTCGTAACTTAATTCGACGTCTTCTTGTTAAACTCTCTTTCGTGGAAAATGGAAGTGAAAATTCTGTTCGATTCGATTCGGGTTTCTACGCGAGCTTTCACAGCTAGAGCTAGCTACGTAGCCGAAGCGGAGCTAGTTAGATGGTCGATAGCTGATAGCTTGGAGGATCGTAGCTAGAGCTAGTGTAGGACCATGCACCTGCATGAATTGAGCTGTTAAACCTGGTCAGATGTTCAGTTTTGAACGTCTACAGATGTCACAATTTCGAAGTTCGTGCATTTCATTTTATCCAGCGTTTTTTTCTCGAAAAATTTTGTTTTTTGAGCTGGCGTGATGAGAGGTACGTAGCACCTGCCAATTTGCTCGCGATGATGGTCAGACTTGATTGGTTTGGCCGCCACTCGCTTTTGACTTCCATATCGAGGTGCAGGCTACGAGCTGGATTTTTCGGACCTATCGTTGATTTACTCGAATGGCCGGAGAATCCAAGCTGATGATCTGCTAGAGCGTACATCAGGAATGCTAGTGACGTTCCGGATTCCTATTGGCAAAAGCACAATTGTGACTGCGAATTTAATTTTCAACCCCCAAGAAAGCCTTGTTGTGTGCGTTTGTGTGTTCCGATTTATCCTAGACTAGGGCTCTATGGTATACGAGTAGGCCTGAGCCTTCGCAAATGGCGATGAGATGAGAAAGGCACAGAATATGACAAAAGCTTACACAGCCTACATGATCATATTCCAGCTTGACAGGTATAGTGACCGTGCCATCGACATGTTTCATGTGTCTCTCCTTTTCGCTAGCAGCGAAACTCCGGTCTTGGTAAGTAAAAAAAACGAATCGTCTATATATAACCTAACACACGACAAACTCCAGCCTCACCGAACCTTTCCCTTTCACATCCGAGAAAAACTTGAAAATATGCTGGGCAAGCAACTACAAGGCAAGGGACGCACCGCTACAGGTAACACCGTATTTGCCATGGAAAGTACTTAGAAATGCTAGCAGTGTACCTTGCTATAGTTATATATTAGAATAGCAACATGTTGCGAGATACTCCTTTTGTATCTTTCCCCTTCGAAACTTGCAAATTTTCACCCTTTCTTACGCTATCCTCTGCTTCATGCATGGTTTGCCTTAGGTATCCAAACCCTTGATCGATGTTTTGCTCCTCGATCGAAACAGAATAGTCGATGTGTGGAGTCTAGCATACCCCCCGGGTTTCTCGAAGAACTTCCTAACCGAGAAATCCGAGAAGGGGGTTTAGGCTGGTGCGTCTATGCACTGTACGACCTTTCGTATTTTTGGGGGCAATATTGTGAGTGAGCTTTAGGATCGCGATGGGTCCAGTTCATGGCATAAGAATGTAGAGAAGCTCGATGCGAGGATATTTAATATATTATCTTATCTGTTGGTATCACGACATGTGCAACTAACCAACTAGCGAAATAGCCGCTACTGAGCTAAGGTTTCGCTTTTTACTACTACATGGAAGGAAGAATTGGGCAGAAAATTGATTAATTGTTCCGGTCAGAAGTGCGTAACCCTGGCTTGGAAACGGACCGGATTAACAGGAATAACCGGGGAATGTGTAACAAGTGGGAGGAAAGAAACGGAACGAAAGTTTTTTTTTCATTTGGCTGAACGTGAAGATCAAGCTTAGGATTATTGTAAATCCAACGTTCGGTTTCGAAAGTACAACCGAACGATAAAAGAAGTGTGGGTGTGGGTTCGAAACGTCTACGAGAGAAGGTTTCGACACCCCTGATACGTTGGAAAATCTGGAGAACCATGGGCACGCATTACAAAGACAATGGAGATGGGCAAAGTCGGGCGGTAAAATCAAAGGTTGGATTCGATCGAGATAGTAATCCTGTCGGCATGACCTCTTTTTCGAGGCCCGGTCTTACCCTCAAGAGAGAAACCTTCTGTCTCGCTCGCTTCTCGCAATAATAAAAATTGGCACAGCAAAGGAATCGATGCGATTTCCAGGAAACGAGATAATTACAATGGCACAATAACATCCCGTTTCACGTCGAAGGGTTTCATCAATGGGAGGGAAACCACCGATCGATCGGTTGCCAGTGCTATATCCTCAAGGAGGACAATCTGGATCGGCTGGAATGCTAACTACTACCGCACCCACCCAGGCAACGAACGCATTTCGAATGCAGCGCGAAAATCGACAATCAGAAGGTTTTTGCAGTCGACCATCCCTCCCGTCGACGGTGTGTAATCTCCACGAAGAAAGACGACGAAAGAAAAGAAAAGAAGAATACGGAAAAAGAAAAGAAGAAAGAACAGAAGGGATAATTGCTTCTGCGAGGAAAAGAGGGCTGTTAAGGGGGTGAGCATTACGGTCTTAGCTTCCGACGGCAAAAGGTGGCCCATCCAGAGGGTGCAGCAGCGTCCAGACCACCCTTGTCCAACGTCGTCTTCTCGTCTTGCGGCCCCCTGTCCTCTCTTTTTGATGTTCCTTTGATGGCCGGCCTTGTGTTGTGGGATCGGAGGCAGGGTCAACGCACAGCGCAACGCAAAGCGAAGGGCCCAGCTTATAAAACTGACAGCGTGTCCTCGTCTTCCCTCCACTCGCTTCCCTCCACACCCTCCCAAACATCAGACAATATCAAACCTTCTTTCGAGATCGAATATCGACCCGAACGACCTTCATTAATTTGAACTAGCGGTGGTGGTTTGCTATAAAGTTACTACAGTCCAGTAATTATAGCATAGTCCTTCCTTTTTGTCATACGGACGTACCCGCGGTAGGAGTATAACTATATCATCTTAGTCTTACCCCCCCGGGACATTTCAAGTCGAATCCCTCGAGTAATAGAGAAGTGTGTGCGTAGTGAGAGCCCTTTCCTCCTACGTTTGAGAACGTTCCTGATCGGACGGTACACATAAGCCTCGTTGTGTATGACTCTTTCCCTTTCTTCCTTATTCAGTCGTCATTCAATACTCCTGTTAAAAAGGGCTTAACTCCCGTCCCTGCATCTCTACATTTTCACTCTTACTCCCTCTCTATCTCTCTTTTGCCTCCCACGACTGTCATCTATCTTGTATCGTCGACGCATATACACACACACATACACACACGTTTATTTACGATCTTACCCGATAATATAAAACATACCCCCATCCAACATACACATACACAGAATACACATACAGTTTGGAAAGAAAAAGAAAGAAAGATGTCCTCGCCATCTGCTTCCCCTGAAATGACTCTATGGGACTCCCTTGATGGGATGAACTACGACACCTTGTTACTGAAGAACATGGCCGCACCAATGTCCCCACCTTCCACCAGCGATGAAGAGTCCGAAGCCACCAGTCCGGCTCCTTCTTCCGCTGGAACCCCAAAGTCCTCCGACGATAAGAAGGATGACGAAAAGAAGCCTGTCAAGAAGAGAAAGTCGTGGGGACAGGAACTCCCAACCCCAACCACCAACCTTCCACCTCGGTATGTATACCTCTGCTATATCTGATCTCCTGTCATCCGATATTAACAATACTTCCAGCAAACGCGCCAAGACAGAGGCCGAAAAGGAACAGCGCCGAATCGAGCGTGTTCTCCGTAACCGTGCCGCCGCTCACTCTTCCCGTGAGCGCAAGAGGGCCGAACAGGAAGCCCTTGAGAAGCGTAAGAAGGAAATCGAAGTTGAAAACGTCGAAATGAAGGCCCGTATCTCCCAGTTCGAACAAGAATTCGCCGACCTTCAAAAGAAATACAAGCAACTCGAGCACAACTACCTCCTCGCAAAGTCACACCTCCCAGCCGGTTCCGCCTTCATCCCACAATCCCTCCCCGAGGAAAAGACAATCGCATCCGACAACGTCGCCATGGCTGACGTCCAAGCCCTATCCCCACAGTCCCTTCTCCAAAGCCCAGCCGTCAAGTCCGAAGATGACATCCAGACTCCACCCACCGTCCCCAGCCAGGCAATCTCTACCCCCGTTCTCAACACGACACAACATCATGCTACGATGTTGTGCCTCCCGGACCTGCAGTGTCTGTTGAGCAACAACAAGGCGGTAGCAGCATTGACCTCAGCCTCCTCAAGTCTGATGTCATCTCTTCTGAGACCGTTGACCACCTTTGGGCCGATTGGACGCTCTTTGACGAATCCTCGCTGAACGCATGCGTTGATTCGATCGGGCTTCACACACCAGATGACGACTCTTTGTCGACCCCAATACTTACCTCTGACGATATGACGTCAAGCAGCCTACCGGCTTCGTCCTTTCCCGAGCTCGATATGGGCTTTGACTTTTTCGGCCTCGGAAAGGACAGCAAGAACTCCGTTGATATGAGCCTCGACCTTTTTGGCGAGCCCATCAGCGTCGAGATGAAGGACCTGTGAACGAAAAATCCCACGACATGTGTTTTGTTTCCTTTTACAAAAAAATTTCTTTATCAGTAAGGGTTTCTTTCTTTTTCTTTCTTTGTTCTTTTTTCAAAAGAGGTTTTATTCTTCGTCAGTTTTCTTGCCCCATTAAGAAACACATCTCTACTCGGTTTTTAATCTTCCCTAATTTCTTCATTTCTTTCTTCTCGGATGGGTCTTGTGCGGTTTTCGTCGTTTCTTCTTCCTTGATTACACGGTATGGTCGGAGTTGTTTTTCATCGCGTCTTGATATCTCGGCTGTCTTCTATTCGCTCTTGGGTTTTTTCTTCTCTTTTCTTTCTTACAGGTTTCCGACAATCACAAAAGACAAAAAAAAGAGACATCGATATTTGGCACCTTACACACGTTCATCTTTGATGATAGTGTGTGGTTTGCAGCCACCGTCATACACAAACACATTCACATACACATATCACACGGATCGTCTTTTTTTTCAATCATCATCACCTTTATATACTACCTGATACGTTCTGTTTCTGAGAAAATCTTCCCCGCTTATCCCGCTTCTACCCTCACTTCTATCCTATTTCAAACGCATTGTGCGCGCGGTACTGTGTCTAAACACAGTTCAACTGCTGCGACGGCTTTTGAAGGGGTTGCAAGTTTGAGGAACCGAGGTGGAGGGCGAGCAAGATACTCGATTCGGTTGAACTATCCGGTTAGTGGGGGTTTTGATATATCCGGCGTGTGTGGGTGTGGTATGGTGGGTCCATATCGTTCCCGTCTATCCAACTATCTATCTTTCCATGGAACCTATAAGAATGAGAGAGAGAGGAGATCCTTGAAGCTGAAGTTCACGAAGGCGTATAGCTTTGAGAGACGGCGCTTTGACTTGTAACTCTAGATTTATCGTTAGTCGCGGGGAGTGAGGATGGTGAGACGCGCTTTTCTTGTTCGGTTGGAAGGGTGGAGAGGGTTGGGTTTGACCAGTGGAGGTGAAAGAAAGCGTAACAGGAGAATGAATAAATCTGGAGAAGAAGGATAAAGTGAAGTTGAAGCAAAGTAAGTCTTTTTTCTGTGAAGAGTGTTGAGGGTTTCGTTCATGGGGTGGATATGGATGGTATGGTGTACTACCTTGGCTTTCCTGGAAGGTTGATTAGATCTTACGTTCCGAAATGGGATGAAGTGTACCTCTCGCTCGTGGAAGATATTCTGAGAGTTGAGTAGCGTGATGGATCTGAGACTTGGATGGGGCTTTGAGGAGTGTATACAGATTGATGGATAACAGTTGAATCGAGTATAAAAGAGGAGGGAAAGATTTCTCAGAATATTAACATTTATATATTATTTTCTGGAGTTTTTGAATATGGTGTTTTGTGGGGTGGAGTTCTTATGTATTTAGTGGTTAGAGACAATCAAAAGAATTGAATACTTTTATCACAATCATCAAACTGTCGTCCATTCAAGCAGCTAGCTGTGACATTTAATGTGCTTAGGTTCGCTTTTTAGGTGGGTTGAGCCGACTAGTTAGTCGGTCACTCTCTCCTGTTCAAGCTCTCGCAACCCCTCCATATACTCCTCAGCCACACAAAGAAAGAAAGAAAGAGAAAAAAATATATAAATACCAAGGTTTTAAATGATCAAGTAGAAATATTAATAGTTAGTTCTTTATAGTTTTAGAAATCTCCAGACAAGTACAGAGCGGAAAGAGGGCGGCCAATACTAGCATACAAAACCCACGCACCACTATATATGTCATCAGAAAAGAACAACAGATACATGTATCCGCAATGCATGCGATAATGTACAGGATACAAAGGCCAACCCATCAGCCCAATCCAGTCCAGTCCAGCTCGGACGTGCAATGTATATGCAAATATTAATCCAGTATAAAAAACAAAACCTAGCCCATCTGGACCGAATGTATCCAAGTCGGCTCAGAAATATTAAACCAAGAAAGAATATACTTGGCTCCACCAACTTCGCATATACAATCCAATCCACCCACTGATCCACCTTTCCCCGCAACCGTTGCAATTCAAGTTCAGTCAGCGTCGACGGTAGGCACACCATCCACCAAAGACAATATAACAGAATAACGATGGTGATGATTTCAATCGACAATGCTAGCCACCATATCCTAGCTTAGCTTATATTAATAAAACAATAAAACGCAAGCATTCAGAATTCAACCCCGTCATTCTACGCCAAAACGCTAAAAAAACACAAAACAAACAAAACCTTTAAGACAGAGCAGCAGGAAGAACAAGTAGGAGCTTGGAAGGAGGGAGAAGAAGTGGACCTTACAGCATATCGAACTTGGTAGGGTAATCATACCCCAATGGTCCTCCCAAATTGTCATGAATAGGGTTAACCCCGCCGCCTCCTTCGATCATCCAATGTCCCCGGCTCACCATCACAACCTTGAACGCCATAAACTCACGATGATTTGGTCTCGTTCCTCTCGCGAAATTGACCGTTTCGAGCCACTCCGCACCCTGTCCGAGCCAGTTTTGGATCAAATCTTTCAAATCGGTATCGTTCGCCATACGAGTCTCTTGTCCGGCCATACCGCTTCCGGAATCCGGCCAGGGGACATACATCGATCTGAGACGCTTCAACTGATAGAAATCTCGGATGGCATCGATATGTGGTGCGTTCCAGGTCTTTGGACACCAGGGATCCAGTGTGTAGATGACATTGATGTGCAGGTCGCACAGGTTAGGGAAGAGTTTGATGAGGCCGCGTTGGTGGGAGATGTTGAAGAAGGGGAGGTTGAGGGTTAGATCGGTGACGGTGGGGTAGCGCTGATACTGCCAGCCGTTCTCGTCGTAGATGGGAGAGGCGTAGCCACCGTCGTCGTAATCGAGGTCAAGAGAAGTGACAGTAGTGAGGTCGAGGCGTTTGAGTTGGATTTTGACGTCCGGGCGGAGGGCAGAACTGATGAGGAAGAGTTCGAGAAAGGTTGGAGAGCGAATGGAGCGGTAGCCGGTATGGTGGGATGGAGTCAAGATGCCAAAGTTGAAGATTTGGGTAGTAAGGCGGATTTCAGTGAGGTTTGGGGGATGTTGAATAATGTTGGCGATAGGGTTGCGGTCAAAGGCTTCGAGGACCCTCCCGAGGAAGATTCTATCGAGTTCGGGGAGGTTTACGTAGTAGCCTTCGTAGTCTTCCGCGATGACAAAGGTGACATCGTCTCCCGGGATGGTTTCCGGGTGGAAACTGAGACTCAGGTAAGTTAGGCCGTTGAAATTTGGGTAACATGCGAGTTTTTGTAGGATGGCAAGAAAAAAGCTGCAGTCATATTCGGGCTGGATGCTGGTTTCAATTTGGAGTCCGGTAATGCGAGGGAAGATTCGAATGACATTGCTATGATGTCGAGCGGCTTTTACAATTTGACCAAAGGGACGGTTCTTCAGTCCTTCGATTTTGACGGTGCTATATATTTTGAATCCGATAATATTGATGCATACAAAAATGCAACAAGTCAGCCGGTTATCCTGCTTATACGTACATTTTCAAAGGGTCCGCAGAGTACTATCGATCGATTAAGCATCGATACAATACTAATCCTGACAATTTCCATCAGAAATATCAGATGGGTAACAATATCTCACCGGACATAATTACGAAGATGATAAAATTTGGTTCGAAAGACTAGACTTGATTGAGAGTCCAATACGATGTGTTGCATCAAATGAGGGAAAGCAGCAGCTCTGAACTGTTTGGAAGCGTAGGAGAAGGATTTGAGATCGTTCAGAGAGAGATGAGGGCAGATATTGCTCAAGATCTCGGTGGGAAGGTAGAGCCTGGGTCCATCGGGATCGATATCTGATGATGAAGTCGGATCCGAAGGTTGTGACATTATTGCGGACGTGGGGTTGCGTTGATTACAGGGGCTGGATGGATGTGGTAATCGACCCGATGGAGTAACGTTCAGCTTGAGGATGTTCGCTCTGATGGACAGTGACACAGAAGAGAACGTTTGTGAATGTCGTGATGAGATGAGAAGGAAGTATTGAAGAGAAGGGGAAAGGAGAGAGTCGGGACGAAGTTGAGACGAGGCTGAATTCAAGTTGAATCAAAGACACAGCCAGCTTGAAAGATATTCTTCTTTTCGTATACCAATGCGTATCAACAACATACAGGTGTTTTGGGATCAATATTCATTATTCTTGATTCGATTCTATAGATACATTGATACAGGTATATCAAAGACTTTGCTATCATAAAGTCGTATATACTTACTTGAGTACTTAGGTATACCATCGCATATGAACTAAATCCACTCATTCATTCATATGTTCGGTATCATCCTCGGCCCATATATCATAATCACTTTCATACTCAGAGTCTCCACCCTCAGTGACCACATTCGAACTCACTAATCTGCCATTGCTACCGTTGCTACCGTTCTCCTGCCCGTTTGTATTATTCTCCTCCTCATCTTCATCTTCGCTATTAGCACCCATATCATCCTGCCACCCCTCGAAAGCTTCAAGCGCCCACAACGTCGGCGCATCCTTAAACCTAGGCAACGGCCGTTTCCCAACATCCCAATTATAATCCCATCCTTCGCCGTCTGTCCCACCCCTCCTCCTTCTAATCTTACACCCCGCAAACTCCTCCTTCTTATCCTTAACCTTCCTCACAAACTCTACCATCTCCAACCCGGCCATCGAGCCCACCACTGCCCCACGTTCCTTCCACCACTCCACTGACCTCTCCAGGTGTTTAACCGTAACCTTCCCACTCTCCGCCCTCACCGGCCAGGGGAGTCCTATCCGCTTCAACCTCTTCATCTCAACAATGGCTTTATACACCACCTTCCCACTCTCGTACTGCGGCATGACGGATTCATCCGATCCTTCCTCCCATACCGCTATAAACAACTCCTCAAGGTTGGGAAATCGGATACGTATCTCCCGCAAATTACGGTTCTGGAATCCTGCCACGTCGAAGCGCAGACGGGTGACGTGCGGGTATATTATCACGTCGGTTGGAATGGAGGTTGATTTTTGGTGATGATGGTCGAGGTAGGTTTGCAGTCTGGAGGGGGAGAAACGGGGGGTATACAGACACGCCGCAAAGATTTCCAACCGTTTTAACGTTCCCCTTTTACCACCACCATATTCTCCATTAATTTTAGAATTCGAATAAGCCGTTGAGGTAGAATTGGTACAGCAGTTTAATACCAGCATCTCCGGAAACCCGGGTTTATAATCCTTAGAACCCCGTCGAAACCTGAACGCCAGCGGTGTGGTGAAATAAATCTCCTCCAGCGAGGGCGGATACTGTATCCCCTTCTCCATATTCACACCACACTTCCTCAACCGTCTCGCAAAGGCCTCACAATCCACCGTTGTCGCCGTGGCCGTGTCATTCCCCTCATCGAATCCGTTCAGTACGGCTGGGGAGGATAAAAACTCCCATTCCCCGCATTTCCGGAATAATACGTAATCGTCAACATTATACTCCCCGCTTGTCGTGCCGTCCTCATCGTCCTCCTCTAAATCTTCTAGATCGACGAGACATTCGAGGTAGAGTGCTTTTAGGTTGGTGTAGAATGGGTAGGTTGATATTGTGGAGAAGATGGCGAGAAAGAGGAGGTATTGGGTTGCGCGGGAGGTATAGAGTGCTAGTCTGAGGGCAGAGAGGTGAGGGAAGAGACGGAGGAAGTGGGTGTATTTTTTGTATTTGTAGACGAGGTGGGAGAATGGGGTGTCTTTTGGGACAGTTAAATTTATGTACCTATAAATATATCCCCAATTAAATTAGCACCGCCAGATGAGAAATATTCACAAAATAATAAAACTTATGATTTCGTTTATAGGCTCATAATAATCTATTAATTTGATTGGGAAATAGGAAAATGGTTATAAAAACATACCTCACACTGGACCTCAAATGGCACAAACTACCACCGTCCTCGAACGCGGCGATGGAAACGTGTGATACCCCGATGCCCCTAAACAACACGGGCAAACATAACGCCCGGCAGGATTTCGAACAGAGCGAAAAGGATTTGAGATCTTCGAGCGGGGTGAAGGAGAGTATCATGAGGGATAGCTCGGCGGGGAGGGGTAGTGGAGGTCGTTGTTGCAATTGCGGTTGCTGTGGCCGAGGCGGAGTGCTGCTACGGATGTATATGCTCCTGCTACCACTACCACTGCTATCTCTCTCGACATTGATACTGCCGGCCATGATGGTTGTTGCATTGTTCTTGTTGTTGATGTTGTTTGCGGCGCGCGAGGGCGGTTCGCAGGGATAGATGTGGTTGGGGTCCAGGGGGATGGAGATGGAGGTTCGGTGGTAGAAGTGGTGGTTGTTGGTTTGGAAGTGCATGGAGGGTTTCTCTTTTTACTAAAGCAGCTATGGCTTGGGAATCCGATAATGGTAAGGATTTTGATATAAGTTTAATCAATCGTGGGTATTCCACTAGCCTAAAGGTTCAGCTTAGTTCAAGATGTATCAAAGAGTAGTTTTTAGGATTTTTAATTTAAAGAATCAAATTGAAGATGTTGGATTTGAAGTTCAGGGCGCGGGCAACGCGGGGGAGGTGAATAGAACAATGTGGTATTTTCCGTTCAGACAGGTCATCCCTTTTCTCGAGCGGGAAACGCCAGCCGACGGGAATTGACTATTGGTATTGAGAGGTATATTTGCGAGATTTTAGAGGAGAAGCTTGTACAGCCTTTTCAAACCTTCAATTTTTAGACCGAAAAGACTTGGATGTAATATATCGATATCCTCGAAGGGCCGTGGTGAGTTTGCAAGGCTCCTGGCTGTGACCTCGCCAGCTAGATTTCATAGAAACTTAAAACTACAACTTTGAATGTAAATACCAAGGAGAAAGTCACGGGAAAATAGGAGTATCATAACAATAGTGCAATGAAAGATTCTGTTTTACATGATCTCGTTGTATGTCATGAACCTCTTCCCAGCCGTTGATATTATGACATACGAAAACCTTGCAATATTGTCAATTGGAACCGGGGTAGACGGGCAGGCAAAAGCACCCGCGACGCTAAAATGCATGCCAAAACGTGAATCTGGACCCGATCATGAAACAAACTTTGCATTTCGATTCGAGGGCTATCCGGCACTAAAAAGACGCACGTCGGAGATATTCCTATTATTACTGCTAGCTGCTGTTATTAATATTCCTCCTCCCGATGTCTCAACATCTAGTTGCAATTGCGTCAGGAAACGGCGTTTCTTTGGATTTTTTATAACCGCTGTTTGGATTATTCCGTTGACGACAAGAATCCATGCCATCACCCATGTTAACATGTTATTAGCGACTGGAGGCGCAGAAAATGTCTGAAATCCTTTAAATCACGGGTTGCCAGCAAGACTCATAGAAAAATCACCACCGGTAACACAAACAGGAAGGCATCACCAGGTGAGAAATTCAAACCCGATTCCCACGACAGGGTTTGAAAAGTCTAGTGATATGATTTCACATATAGTCGGGTAGTTGCATGGTTCGTATATCAAATTAGGAAGTGTGATTGCATTCTATTTTACACCAACATATGACGAGTAGAAAGGTTCAGATATATACTTTGACAATGTCAACGGTTGAGATGCCATCTGTTGGAAGAGTTTAATTGTACGTGGACGTGCACTGATTGGACGAAATTCAACTTATGAATATACCAAATACATTTCGTGAGGGAATTTACATTAGAGAATATATCTATCAGCGAGGCCGGCTATGGAGGGGTCAATATACACAGATAGATAATAATCGATCCCTTTGGAAGATGCAGACACGGCTCAATGCATAACCCCTGAAACCGTCAGCGAATGATAAAGGAACGTGATGGCAAAAAGAAGACTCTGAGAAAGATATATACTAGCAGAAAATACAGAGCACTTTTTTTATAGTAGCCGTTTTATATTTTACATTCCAATTGCTGCCACTGTCACGTTGACATTCCTTCTCGCCTCCCCACTAGCCATATGTCCATCCCGAGACGACAACGTTGATCCTTAATAATATTCTTCCTAATTTTTATATCCACTCGATCGTATAGAATATCAATAACCAACTGCATTGATTCTATATTCTTGCCTCCCATCTATCTGTCCGTCGTCTAGGAAAACAGTCGGGTATCTACTATCGTCTGGTGGTGGAGTATTTTCTATTCTTCGTTTGGCGCTATTTGGGGACGAAGCCCCTTACTTTCACCAACCTCGACCAATCAGCCATCGCACCGTGCGCCTTCCTTTTCTCTTCCTCTCGTCCTTTTCTCGTTCTCTGAATTCGAATTCGATCGAGGAGAGTGAAAGTAAAAGAATTAACCTGATTCCGGCCATTGAATAATATTCATCCTTCTGTTTTTTTTTTTGCCATTGTCGGTTCCGGCGTGGTTGTTCCAATCGATTGGCTTCATTCGACAGAAAGAATCGGCAGTTGGTTCCCATCGCACAGTCCTCCCCGTCCTCGTCCTCGACAGCCTCGTCCTCGTCCTCATCGCTCCATCGCCACCCTCGACCTTTCTCTTCCTGGTCGATTTCTGATAGATGAAGTGACAAGTACAGTTTTAATATACGACCACCGCTCTTTCTGTTCTGTTCCTCTTGTCGTTGTTCTTTGTCTCGAAACCAGGATCAGGGGACCGGGGCTTTGGCCTTCTTTCTCGCTCCCCTTCTCGTGTCGCCGTCTCGTCCTCCTCCTGCTACGTGCTCCTCCTCGTCGTTTCCCTGAATTCTTATTAATAGAAACAGCCACCGCCGCTTGGTTGTCATAAAATAAAATCTGCTATTATGGCCTTTACCCTCGCCGAAAACGACTCGGGCATCTCAGGCTTCACTCCCAAAGACAGCAAATCTTCTTCTATCCATCGCCTCTCCACCTCCAACCGCCCTTCCAACGAGATGGCCACGAACACTACCACCACCGCCGCTTCCTCCATCGCCGGCGACACCCCTACCGCCTCCGGTGCCAATCGCAAATCCATCTCCTCCCAGAAGGACCTCACTTCCTCCTCCAGGAATAACCTCCCACGCTCCCACTCTGAATCCGTGGATCTCGAACTCGAACGCGGTCTCAAACTAGATGATCTCCGACACCGTCGCGCTCAAGAACTCCCGCCCGCTGTATCCTCACCCGTCTCTCCGTCTCGCGATGGCGCTTCTAGCATGCACTCCGAGTCTTCCACCTCCTGGGACCCCACACACCCTTGCTACCCTCACGTCAACCCTCACGTCCCTCCAAACTCCCCGCTTGCCGAGTCTACCAAAATCATCCGAATACCCCGAGACTTTATGATCCACGGCGACACCTCTCCCGCTTTTTCCAACACATATCCTAAAATTCTCGAACCTTACCTGGGAGAAGACCGGTTCAGACGCATAATCAAAACCATAAACGCGGAACTGTACGAAGCCTTCAACCCTTGGAACTGGCGGAATTGGGTCGACGCCTCCATGGGAGTTTTGACATTATGGTTCGCGGAGGATATCTTTGGGACGGAAACCAAGAGACGTTTAAAAAAGATTGAGACCTTTTTGGAACAGCAGAACAGGGAGATGGAGGATTTGCTCGAAAGGTTACGGAAGGGAGAGATTGTGGATGAAGAGAGGGGGGAGACGAGAGATGGTGAAGATGGACCGGCGCCCATCAGCGGTTTGGCCAAGTTGATCCCTCTGAGGCGGACCGGTTATATGAATGTGAGTCCTCGACAGTTATTATATATCTCCTGTGATTTTGGTGACGATGCTAATACATAGGCTCGACAGCTTGATATTCAAATCCCAAATCCCTTCACAGCGGACTCGGAATTCGGTGACGATGACGAAACTGCGGATTATTCCGCACAGCCCACACCGAGAGAAGGCGGTCCACCGATTACTCCCAGAGACCAAGTCGGCCGGTAGCCGTAAATAAAACCAAATAAAATCTTTTCGCGATATTTTCGATTTTCGGTTTTTCTTTTTCACTTTTATAATGGGGGCGTTTTCGAGTTCCTTTTTTCCCTTTGAACTGCTTACTCGGATGCTTCGCTTCCTTTCTTCCATTTGTACAATGCCCGCCCTCTGGAAGAGGATATTAATGATTCGATGCATCTATTATTGCACATAGCTGGATTCTGTATACTTTTCTTCTTTTCTTTTCTTCTCGCGCCGTTTATACCCACACGCACGTCGTTGTTTGATCTTTTGAGGGTTTGAAACATTTCTCTTTTTTATTTTCCTCTTTTCTTTCTCATCGCAGGCAGGCAGGAATTGAATATGTTATAATATAAAACCAAGTTCTTTTTTGATTTTGTAAATTTCCCCCCACTCCCGGTTGGGTTTATTCAACGGTTTATTGGAAGTCTCGTTTGATATATCTTCTAGTATTATACATGATCGGATCGGTCCTCCACGCATGCATGCATGCATGGGTTCCTCACTCTCGGTGCCGTTCCTGTTTCGAATCTAGATCTTTCTTCAACCATTCACTAGAGTATCCAACCATACCAATTGACCAATCGGATTTTCGGTCAGGTTGCATGCATATGCACATACTGACTTGGTTATGTTTGAACATCAGCTGATGAAGTGGTAGGTGGCAAATGATAGCATTCAAGCTATCCACGGGCCAACCTAGATATCTACATCCTCCATCCCTGCTTGTAAAAAGCTTATAAATACCAAGAAATCGGAATGCCTTGATTCTAGATTGAAGTTCTGCTTGGCATTGAACTTGGCGGTTGTGATTGATCACGGTATATACGTACTCCCAGTGCGGAACCTTTGATAACCAAGATTCACTATACATATTCAACCCCTCAAAGTTCAATCCATCACAGCAGCCTCTCTCTTTATTAAAAAAAAATAAAGGAGCAAATCGGCCAATCCGTTTCCAAAGTCTTAGAAAAGCTCTGGGGCTCCGAAGAAGTTCGCTTCCTCCTCGTGAGTCTGCAAGCCGCGGGCAAAACTACAATGAGAAAAATGGACATCGGCGAAATAACCACAGTCATGGCTCACCCGGGCTTCAACGTCCACAGTGTTTCCTACGCCAACGTCCGTTTCATGGCCTGGGACACGGATATCGACAAGAATACCATTCAGCGCGGTAGGGATTTTTATCAAGACATCCGCGGGGTCATTTTCGTTGTAGATTCCCACGATTTGCAGGATTGGGTTAAAGCCCGCGATGAGTTGCACAGGTGAAGAGCGAAAATGGGTTGAGGGGGTTTTCGTTTCTCGTGCTAATAAGTAAGATATGCCGACCGCGATGGGGGTGGGTGATATAAAAGATAAGATGCGGCTCGAGGGTATAGCTGGACAGTGGTATTGTGCTGGCACTTCGGGGTTGACTGGGGATGGGTTAGTCGAGGCGATGGAATGGTTGGTTGAGAGGGTTCGCAAACGTCCGTAGGATGATTGGCAGGTGTTTAAATCTTGGGTGGTATTGTATACTTGTAATAATAATAGCTGTTTGATTGACTATTTTCCAAGTGAAGTTGAAGGTGTGAGGGTTCGATACTGAATTGTTAGTATTTTATTCTCTGTTCGCAGCAACGACAGTGACAAGGAGGCCGGCCATAATGATAGAATTGCCTACCATTGACTAAGCGCAAGTCGGTGCCTTAGCAGAAGAAGTATGACAATACACTGTTGCTAGAAGTTGAACTTTCCAGCTTATCGATGACACCGCAAAGTAGCATGGTCTTACCCTTTCCAGGATCACCCTTTATCCACAAGTAGCCGGGCCTGGCAGTCCTCTTGCTATCTCCGGAACTCAGAATTTCCCAAGATCCATATGTAAGGATTCTTAAGCAGGCCACCTTTTGTCTGCTCAATGCGTTTCTTGTCGTCGTGGGGGTTGGTTGGACGCAAGCGCCCTCAACCATTTGTTATGTTTGTTGTCTTCTTGCATCTTCTGCTGTCGGCTTGACCTTCTATCACGATTTTGCGTACTTCTTCAACATTTTGCGACATTACTGTAATTATTTTACACATTGGACTTTTTTAGCAGACTACGTGGATTCTCTTCGACTAACCCGAGAGAGTTTCGCTAATTCTCTTCTCCATCACGATATCATCCACAGGGATCTGACTGAGAAGATCTTTGGCGTATGCAGCTGCAGCTAATGCTGCATAGCCTTTCCACTCATCATTCTTATGAGTATCCGAGTAGCAGCATATACCGCGAATAACCAAACAGGGAAAGTCGTTCATCAGCCCTGCAGCCTCCATTTCAAAACACAGAACGTTCCTTTTGTTGGCCAATTCATCTCGACGCAAAGCGTCTTTCATCAACTGATTTCCTGAAGCAATCAGACCATAGTGAACCACCGGCGCGCATGGACGTTTCGTCCGTTCGGGTCGCGAGACCAAGTTTGATGGCTCAACGCCACAGGTGTACACGCAGCTGGTTTCGTTGTTTGGAGGGTGGGCGAACTTGCTTAGATATAGCCTGTCGCTGCTCGTGTCTGGTCGACTAAGTTTCTCCTGCAACTCTTCTTCCTCCTTCTCGAGAATACTATTGATAACTGTTTCAAGGCTGCCGGGTTTCCTCCTATATTTGACTTTAAGTTCCATCACCGCCGTCCGCAAGGATGTTGGTGGCTGGTTCAAGAAGCTTGTTTCTTGGAAACCCTGCCCTTGTATTGTTTTTCCAAAGTCATACTGTAAAACTCCGCCGTTTCCGTTTCTAGGAGAACTAACTACAACATCACCTAAGCGGATGTCATGATCGGGAGGTTTTGGCGCGCCGCCGCCAACGCCGACCATCAGACCGACTCTGACATTCGGAAAGCTGCGTAGGAGATTTGTTGCGACAATTGCTGCAGAAGATGCGCCGTATGACCCATCGGGAAGGGCAGCAATGACAACATTATGTTCCGCAATCTCACCAAGGGTGTAAGTGTTGGTATCCTTTGGTGAAGGGCGACATTCCAGCTTGGGGTGCTTTTTGTCGAGAGAGAGCTGCGCGGCAAGGTACTCCGTCTCTCTGGTGCAGATCCAGCCGACAGTGTAATCGTTTGGATCAGGCATAGGGTAGGAGGACTGTTTCGCTAGCTTTGAATCTAGGTGCCCCAACTAGCGCGTTCGCCAGACCGAGATATTGATGTTTATTGTCGTCGAAAACTGGATAAACTTTGGATTGGATTACCAAGCTCGGAGGAGTTCAACGTAGCGAATCTGGGGGGGGGGGTTCATCGAACAGCTTTCTTTTGCGAGACGACATCATACAAATGATTTTCGTCAGCCTCAAGTCCAAGCCCCTTGAGGCAGAGTGATTTGGTAGACTTAAATTCCAACACCAGTCGTGTTGGGCGATTGGCGGAGGTCGAAGCTCACATGACTAAGCTTTCCACAAACAACACATTTGCCAAGAATTGGACCCGATAGAGGAAACTGTTTCATTCTGTATGGCTCTTCAAACGGATCCTGATTAATCGATGACTCGATATTTGCTATCCCGAACATTTCAGCGAGCGAGATTATCTCGAGGTTGACGGTCTGAAAGAAACGACTGAGATCATACACCAGGCTGTCAATGATGAGGTATGGAGCGGGATAGTTTTGAATTCTATCATTATTGGAGGGTTGAGTCAGGGGTGTACTGCATCAAGTTATGCTTTGCTCCCGTGTAACGCGAAAGTTAAAGCATATATCGGTATAAGTGGGTGGTTTATATTTGCAAAATACATTGAGGAAATTTGTTAGAAGGGGAAAGAAGAGGTAGAGTCTTGAACCGAAAGTTCAGATTGCGATGAATTATTCATATAAATGCGCATGGTGTTGACTTTAGTGACTTTGGTGGCGAAGAGAATTACGAGGGCGGCGATACACAGCAGTCTAGTGAAGACAGAATTGATGAAGAGGATAGTAGTGAAGGCGAAGAGGAAGGGGAAGAGGTCGATGAAGTCAATGAAGAGATCGAAGATGACGATGCAGACGATCGTACAACTACCAGTTAGACAGAAAATACAAATAACACACAAGAACAATCAAAAGTCATAGAAGCCTTGAATTTTCTAAGGGAAAATATAGACTTCTCCTTTCTCAGCTCTACAAGTGCGAGTCCAGATCTCTCGGTTCTAAAGACACCAATCTTTTTAGGTCATGGAGAGGAGGATGAAATAGTAAAGGTAATTCTAGGAAAGCAAAGTAGAGACGCTTTGCGAAGGTTTTCTATGGATGTAACATACAAGTCGCACCCGGATCTTAGGTACTGTTATAAAGTACCTGACTAAATTGATGATATCGTGATTTTTCTAAAGAGGAACCTCATAAGTCTGTCGTATAATGACTAAGATGGAAATACGCAGATGCCTTACAATTATTGCTCGTATTGAAAAGTGCTCTCGAAAAGCCTACCTGTTATTCGTGGTTTTCTTAGTGCTAATCTTGTAGGCATTTATACTCTTGAAGGTTACTAAAGGATCTTTAAATTGAAAGCGGAACTTCTAAAATTCTAAAATAATCTATATATTGTACATATCCGTATGATCTTACGAGATTCGTAAGTGAGACAATAAGCATTTGACTCTTCAAGCCCAATATTCGCAAAGACGCTATAAGTACTGTCCAATATTCCAAAACAAAATTATATGTATGAGAAAAGCCGGAATCCAAGGTCGTTTGAACGGCTACTATGTAAGAAAATATTCTCGATAGCTTTATCGTCAGCAATCTCCACCACCACCGTCGCCTCCACTGCTACTATGACTACTGTGACCTCCTGAATAAGAATAATCATCAGCGGAGCCATCTCCGTGGTTGCGTCGACGGTTTTTTCTACTCTCTTTGTGTCGGTTCCGGCGGAAGCAAAGTCCGCAACTCATGAGGCAGAGGATCCCGCGGAGGGCACCCATTTTGATACTATGTTTTTTGGAACGATAGATATAGCTTGTGGGGGGGGAGGCGAGATAAAAAAGGAGGTTATCAAGCTCTCCTGTTGGATTTTTGGAATCGGTGTTGACTTTAGTGGATGATACAGGTGTTCCGTTTGGGTGGTAGGCTATTCGAGTTGAATTTATATTGAACGTTACTGAAACCAAAGGTTTATAAGCTCATGAACCGGAATATTATGAATTTATTTGTGTCTTAAAGAAATTTGTCTGATGGGTAGAATAGCGTCGAGGAAGGAAACAAAGTATTTTAAAATACTGTTTGTGTATATGCGATTCTGAGGCGGATTGAGGATGTTCAGATAGTTGTATATTTTGAGACTAAGACTTTACTATATATACTATACACGATGATTATTTTTAAGAAGTGTCGTCAGAGCTGCGGGCTCAAAGGAGGCTCAGTAGTGCCTGGTTAAATCTCCAGCAGAACGTATTTGGCCGCATCATACGGGTGGCTGTACAACACAAAATCCCAACTTGGCCAAAGGCTCCGGTGGCGCGTCTTCAGGAGGGTTTTGTTTGGTTTTGAGACCCCATGTCGGTTCGAATTCGCCTAACCAATCTAGCGAGCTTAGATCGATCCGGGCAGATTATTACGAAACCGCCTGGATGGCCTTCGTACGACTTACGTACTTGTACTACCCCAAAGTTTCATGCTTCAAGAGCTCATTGTACATGTACGTAGCCAACCATAGCGAGACCATAGTCGATTAGTCTTGCGGACCTTCTCCTTCGTCTTCAACACAATTCAACTAACCCGAAACTGCGTCATTTGGTTTATAGAGTTTTTCCGAACTATGTCCATTGTCACTTCGGAAGCTTAATTTACATGAATTCTAATGTCCTATATTCACCCTCTAACAGCTCATCTCGACTACATCATAATTAATCCGCTCTTTGAGATATCTCTGCAGGGTAAGGTGAAGTGGCTTATGTTCTGCGTATTTTGATCTTTAGGTTTGCTTTCCCCCGTTAATAGGTTTGATTCACCCGCTTCTACTGAAGAACCAGAGTTTTTTTTTTAGAAAAAAATTATTTCATCCTCTTTGGCTATTGAGTCGATGATATATCTGGCAGGGAAGCAATATATGCATCAAAGCTGAATTTCCCATCTCTTGCAAATTTTGTGGATCTCAATAGCAAAACAACAATTCACGTGTATCATGTGAAAAAAAATCGGTTAGAGTGATAACATTGATTTGGAGTAGTTTACTTTTATTGCATGATCTCCTCGTGTATTAGTAGCCCTTTCAAATGCATTTCGAGCATACATACGAATTGATTCATTGGCGCTTCACGTGATATATTCATAATGAAATAGCCTCAATCCCCTTCTATATAGAAATTAAATAGGATATATACAGAGTCGATTAACTTGCCATTTATGGTGCGAGCATTAATTAGATGATGAGTGGCCGGGCATGCACAACGAAAAAACAACATAACGAGATATATATTTATAAGCATCTCAGCTTCTTGAAGATTGATTTTGCTTTATATTGTATTATCTTCTGGCTTAGCCATAGTTTTATTATAGTGTACAGGTGGTCTGTAGAGTTATCTCGCGATCATGCATCTTGTCCGAGTTTTTGACGGCGAAATTTTGACATGAAACCAATAGTTCGACTCCCAAGGAAATATTATCTAGGGATTCAATCACACTCTAGGAGTTGATGACTATAATACCGTAAGCATGAATACCACAAAAATCGCACACAATAGAGAGTGATCAAATATCTAGCTTACCTGGCTTAGTGCAAACCTTATTGCATCCACATGCTGGCTGACAGCATAGATATCCAACTGGACAGTGAACGGTAGCGTTGCAGGCGCCGGCGGGCAGAGGAGCTGCGATTTCAGTTAGGACCAAGGCGCATGGTTAGGCGGATGAAGCCCGGATTTTATGGAGGGTTGACTTACGTGCTGGCTCTGTGATGACACATGCGATGTCACAGTGGAACTTGTAAACTGGACATCCGATGGATACTCCTATACGATAAAATGACTTAGTGGGTTGTAATGTCAAAAATATAAAAAAATTTGGATTATGCTAGCTGAACACATACTCTCTTTCAACTCCGGGACTGGGTTGGCAGCGACCAAGGCCGCGAGGGAAGCGATAACGACAGCGATTCTGAATTGCATCTTAGCTTAGATTTGAATTCAAGGTATTTGACTCGGTTTCGATAATATTATGTAAAAGATTCGGAGTATATTGGCTATTGGGTGCTTAAAAGCTTAGGGTGAGAAAAAAAAGTGGGAGATTTCCTTGGCCAAGCTTGGGATTTATATAGAGGCCCGTACAGCCATTGCATCGGAACCAAGTATTGCCCTTCATAATATATAACGTTACGAGAAATAGGGATAGCGATTTAGCTGACATGCAAATTCCCTGGGAAAATCTGTTTATATTAACCGCGGCAGGGAATCCGTGAATTCCGGACAATTTTCTGCAATGCAAGTTACGTAGGACAGAATGCATCAATGGTAAAGGAAAAAGCGCATCTTACTTGTCATCGTGGTACAGCCGCACAGGTACCTTGGGTATTTCTAATTTTTACCCTGAGCCTAGATAGAACAAGCTTTCTTCTCGCCACTAAAAATCTGGGGTTAATATTTAGCCGGGTTTCAGGAAGCTGAAAAGATGTTGCGTGTTGCATATTGAAGGCATGGAGATATACAAGGATCTCGCTTTACTCGCTTCGAATTCGCTAAGTTTTTCAGCTCTCACACTCCTAGGGAGCGCGAACATGCAGATACGGATGCAATCTAACGGAAGTTTGTTTAAATAGAGCATAGAAGCCGAGGTTTAACTTGATGATTTAACCGTCATGTTCATGCTGAAGAACCCATGCATAGTCGGCTCAGCAATCTACATAGCTGATTGTATCGAAAAGAAACCGGCAGTTAATGCAATTTCGCTAAAATTTATCGCTAAACCTTAGCTATGATCGATCGATCCTAGCCGAGTGGACGTATAATCTCGGGGCAGGGTAATCCTAAGGGCCTTTTTGATAGGAATGGCTTGATTTTGAAAAAAAAGCTAGGCATATTTACCGTCCACCCGGATGCATCCGGCACAAAACCTTTACTAGTACCTCCTTGAGATATTTTACGCATAAGGCATAAGACGGTGTCGCTGATATAACATGTGATTTAATCTTGAAACCATGTATAGCAAGTACATAGACACTCGTATTTACCTTCACGAATCTCTTCTAGAACCCCTTCTAAGATCTTCACTACCTACATTGATAATTAAAAATATAATTAAAAAAAAAAAAAGAAAGAAAGGAGAAAAATAGACGAAAGAGTCCGAAATTATGGCTGCCAATCCGGCTTTCTTTCCTTCCGTCTGCTGAACAAAATTTACGCTTACACTCGAAATCTGCAAATCGCGCCGAACTCCAAGATTTCGACAGCTCCTATGCACCTGATCAGATACCGTATACCATACTTTTATTTTGAAGATATAAGATATTCGCTGGTTCTGAATTCCATACGAAGAAAATCTAGTTTCCAGACTTTTGTAAGCAAACTTGACACTAAACTGACCGTTGAAGGAGATTTTAGTCTTGTAGTCTAATTTTGATGACAATATTAGATGAAGAATATTGGTATCCAAGCGTTTTGTTCGTGGCTAGTATGAATAAAGTTTCTAATCCGTGCAACTCCTAATTCATGATATCTTGATGAGCTCCCCTCGAGATCAATATCCTAGGCTTTTAAAACAGGTTATTCATCATGACCCGCCGACGCGGGATTCGATGTACACAAATTTCAAGTAGAAGTGCGAAACTGTGCTCCCTCACAACATAAGAGATTGACTTGATTTCGCCTTTAATTCTAAGAGTTTTCTCTTTACTCAGATATTATCGGACAACTATTGTCACAATACTAAAGAGAATTGTCGCAATATTTTTAAGCATATCTCGTATTGAGGATTTTTAAGCCGTTCTGCGGATACATGCTTGATTGCTTCGAGTTCCTTCATAGTTGGACTTATAAAATGAGCAGTCATAGTAATCAATTGGCATAAATTCTCTGCTGGTAGTTGTTCATGGATGCCTCCCCACAAGTTTCTCCAGTTTTCATTATCTACGTGAGCATGAGATTATATAGTCATGCTGAGATGTTTCTTATCTCTTCCGGGAAGACCAAATAGTATCAGCATCTAAAATTGAAGTTGATAGGCTAACCGACATTTAGCACCTTTTAACCGCTTCATCAAGCCTCCTGCGATGCCGGTAGTACATATTGCTTAGGCAAGAAATAATTCTTACTAGCTTGAGCACGAAATTCATCGCGGTATACGGAAGGGCTATAGATATACATATCATGAGCAGATCGACAGGCTAGCGCATATACCGAACGCTGTGATATGAAATATATCATAGAACGGTGGTCTCCATTGAGCAAACGTGGAAGCCAAAATGCAGGATACACGTTCTGTTTGCTTTATGTCATCATCGGCACCGTAAATTCGAATCTAACGGAAAGTAATGAAATGCACAATAGGTCTCCTTTAACAACCGAGATATAAGTTGAGATCACAATGGATCTAGTATAATGATTGACTCATTAACCTTTAGCAGACAACTAGGGAGACGACATCATGATATAGCATAGAGCTTAACACCAACATCAAGTATGAGCTTGCGACTTTCAAGTCATGTTTCTTTGTAGGTAGCTATAAAAACTACAATTTCTCATAAACTTTTAAGGTCACTTGTAGTCATTTAACGGCTCCAGTATGAGGATAACTCTAGTAGAGAGGACATGATGCTTGGATCTGAGTTTTTTGGTGGCATTTTGTTGGAATTTAATTCATCCTGAATGTTGTGATATGATTTACCCTCGATACATAATGTTTTTCTGTTGCTTAGAAGTAGATATTATTAGAACTGGCATCATAGATTACTGTTGATTTGTTTACTGCCGCGTATAATTTAAGCTTGTAAAATAGCCATGACATTCATCTCGAAGCCTCGGTATGCATATAACGGGTCCAAAAGCGGTATACGTATAGTTGGTTGATCCAATATTATCATCTATGATTAAAGTAACATGGTCTCCATCTCCTACACCTTCTATATCTCAAAGGACCTGAAGTACTTCGGAGATTGTAAATAGCTAGTATACTAGAAGGCTCGCTTTGAGAAGGTTCGCATTGTACATGCATTTCGGAATCATTTTTAAACAATTTTTTGTGATCAGATATATTCTTAGAACTTGGAATTAGAATGCTTTTAGACACCATGTGTTGAATCCATGAACAATTTCACCTTCCCATGATCGTCCGTGATTCCTCTTAGTTTATGTTGGCAGAACATGCGTCCATGAGATAAGATTAAAATTGATGCAGAAACTCCCTTCCTACCAGTAAATTATAATTATCTGAAAACTTCCTAACGTACGGTAACTCTCATGCGAGTTCGTATTCGGCCTTCGCCAACCTAATATAGTTTTAGGGACATGGTAGTAGAGTATCGCAATTCCAGTTGAGAAAATATATCATTAATCATCTCTCCAGGGGTTAGAAACTAGCAAAGATAGTTTTAATCAAAACGACATGGCCTGACGCAAGATATCCCCATATGATGTTGTGTTTCATTGCCATTGCATGTATTGATATCATGATAGAAACGAAGCATGCTCTACTAGCAATATAATTTATTTGTTAACGGTGAGTTTTAAGAGCTTCTTTGCAAATTATCTGTAAATCATATGGTATGATTTGGGTTGATCATTAATCATCTTTCGAGAATTCCATGTTTCTACATCTTGACATAGTTTCACGGTTCAACGACGAATATAGTGGTCATCGAGAAAGCCTTAATAACCTGTGAGGTTCCAATTTTCTTCGATGAATAAACAGAATCAGGCACAATTAGTCTCGGTGTTGATGGTCATAAAGCCCGTAATATTCATTCTTGTGCGATCTGTGTGAAGTAGCATTTAACTATGCATAGACATCTAAAGATCATCTTGATGGCATTGACAACAACAAGTTATATATATGTCGTCCTCATTTTTTTAAACGACACACGGTTCTTATAACAGAAGCTCGTGTCTCTTCGAAGTATATAATGCTGAATGTGCCTAAGCTCCAAATTTATTTGATAGAGAATAGTTCAAAACTGTCTGCCACATATCTAACTATGAGCTGGCTTGATAACTGTTGATATGATCATCATGAGAATGTCGAAAATGTTAGTTATCTCGTAGTCATCCAGACACTTGCTAGTTTTAGCAGTGTAAGTATAGGTCACCGATAGCGTCAAAAGGGGTGAATGTTGATCTAGCAGATATGGATAAGGTAGATTACACCCATATAAGTTCTACCAAGTAGCCGGAGTGCCCAATTGCCTTTACCCCGAAAGTTGTATAATAGATGACAAAATAGTAAACGTGATCATACATCCCAAGGAAGGATCTTGTTAATTATTGCTCTTATAAATATCATATTTCATGATACAAGTAGATTGATATATATAGTAGTGAAGGATGAGAAAAAGAAAAGAATACAAGAGATAGGAGACAGGGGGGAAGGACCCTCTTATATAATTGTAGAGAATGTGGGGGGTGTTGTGGAAGGTGTTGGAAATTGGGAGAAGGGCTGTGATTGGCCTGTTTGGAGGGATGTGGCCAGTTCAAAGCGAAAGAAGCATCAAAGGCGACACCGTTTCAACAACCTCAACTTTCTTCCACAACCTTCTCATCACCAGCTTTATCATCCACCGTCTTCTTCGCAGCGGAAATACCTTCTAGTCTCTTTTGCAAATTGCATATAATAAAGTCGCAGACATTCCGTCTTTCCACTACTTAAACCTACATTCTCCAAGTTCAGCCTAGAACCTTCCGTCAGAACTTTCTCAGTTCATACATCCCACTTTTCGGCCGCTAGCGCCATATATCAAAAAGATTAGAAAGAAAGAACGATGGAATCATTCACCCTCCTCCCCCTAACCATGGAGGACTCCTCCAAGTCCATCCTCCCCCTCCCAACCACAGTCCCGATCCCCGACCTCGCCGACCACCTCAACGAATTAAACTCCCTCCACCGCAACCTCCTCCAATTCGACAACGCCATCCCACCCCCACCGGGCCTCATAAACCCCAAACGCTCCGCCCAGATCAACAAGCTCCGAGAATCCGGCAACGCCGCCTTCCGCAAACAATCCTTCGGCGATGCGGTCAAACTCTACTCCCTCGCTCTCGAAATGTGCTTGGGTAGACCGCACTGGGAACAATCCGCCCTCGTTCGAGAGGAAGCGTCAATGATCTACTCGAACCGAGCGCAGGCAAACATTGCCATGCGGAATTGGGCGGAGGGTATGTGCGACGCGGAGATGAGTTGCGGGTTGAAGCCGAAGGATAACGTCAAGGCGTGGTACAGACGGGCGTTGTGCTTGAAGGAGATGAACAAGTTGGAGGATGCGAGAGAGGTGTTGGAAATGGGGTGTGAGTGGGAGGCTGAGAATCAGGGTAAGACGGATGGGGATTTGAGGGCACTGTTGAGGGATGTGCTCAAGTTGGTTGAGGAGAAGGAGAAGGCTTCGCTTTAATTTCTTATTAGAAGACTGCGTAGATTAGCATGATTTTTTACTGCTGAATTTATTTGTAATTGTATATAGTTTATTTTGTATGCGTCTCGTGGCTGGACCTAGCTTGCTTGCATCGAGGCGTTCATTGGCGTTTCTACTGTCAAATCATACGACGATGGTTTTAATAGAAAGCAAAATCTATCAGATAATCTGACGCTCAACCAGAGACTCAAGATTGATATTATTTAATATTTACAAACGCCGCTCCAAACAAATATTCATGTTAGAAGCGCCACTACTTCCTCCTAACTAGCATCTTCGTCTTGGGAAATGACAACGGCAACCTCAACGCCACGATTCTATGCTCCCTAGCTTCTTCCTTACTCAACCCCAGCAACTTAACAAAACTATCCTTCAGCACCTCAACCTTAGCACCGATCTCTCTCGCTGCCATCTCCACTTCCTTTCTGTCGATCTGTAAATCCTGGATCAAATCCCAGATATCCATCTTGCCATCCTCCTCAACCTTCAAACACAATATCAACAACCAACAATATAGTTTCGTAAGTTTCGTCTTGGACATCTGTCTGTCATTCTTATTCTGATTTTTCGGATCGGTAAAGGTGTCGATCATATGTGTGAGAATGGATTTATCATCGGCAGGTAGGTTATCATATATCTTCGGTCTGTAAAGCGTATTCGAAAAGGCGGAAGCGAAGGCGCGGTGGAAATTGATCAGGTGTTCGACATAGCGTAGTACCTTGAGGCGGGTGTTCACATTGACACCGGAATCGATAACGCCGCGGATACGACTGGTCACATAATGCGGTGATATCCTAAACATCATCATCATAATTAGCTTCATCCTCAACAATATTTTGATAATCGAGGGTCTAGGGAAAGAAACATACGTAGATTCAACCTCCCCACCCTCTCTAACACTCTTCTCCCACCCCCTCACGCCGGCCAAACATCCATCCAGCACTCTCTTCTCTACCATTTCATCCAGCCAATAAACGCTATCCACCGTCACACCCTCCTCATCCTCATGCACCGGCGGTAGATATTTACTATTCCCTTGTCCACTCCTCAAGCTTTCGCTGGTGGGTAGTAAAGCAGTAGCAGAGTCCACAGCGGAAGATATAGCGGATACGACAGATTTGGTAGCGGTAGAACCTAATGTTGTTTCCGTTATCGCGTTGAGTTGTTCATCGATCAGTGCTTTTCGACTGGTACGGTTACCAAATGCCGCGGAGAGTGCGTGACGAGAATCCAAAAGCTATAATCATATCGCATATGTATGTTAGCCCACCCTTCTAAACCAATACCTAAAACCATAACTCGAATGGATGTATAGGAAATAAATCGTACAGTTCCAGTAGATGCTTTCTCCGGTATCTCCTTCTCCTTCAACCGTCTGACCTGTCTACGGACGTGCACCAACGGGGCGGGATAAACATCCACGCTCCCATTCTCAGCGTCGTAAACCCCAACGTAGTATCTACCTCAAAAATAGACATATGTTAGCCCTACCCTCCCATCAAAGACCGCCAGCACCAGAGTAGGGTGTATCCATGTATGAGATTGACAAGGGAACTCACGAAATCCCATCCTCCCCTTCCATCCGACCATCATACTCAATCCTCGCCGTCTTCCCTTGCAAAAGCCACTCTTGCTCCCGCTTCCCACTGGTGGAATTATGTTTTGTTTTCGGTTTTTTGATATATGCGTCGAATTTAAGGTCCGCTGGGAGTTCGACACCGTGCACTGAAGCTAGAATCGGCGGGTGGGATCCAGCTTCTAGAGCATTGATTTTTATTCGCTGCGATGATGATGATGTGGAGGTGGATTGTGAGGAGGAGACAGGGCGGGGATGGCCGTTCGCATCTCTCTTGCGTTTACGTTCTCGTTCGGGGGAGGCCATTGTGCCTTTGTGTTTATAGGTTACCGGTCGTAGCGGTGGTAATTGGCGATGGAAGATGGGGTCGTTCGTGGAGATGTCGATTTGAAGGTCTTGGTTTCAGTTTTTTCTTGTCGCCAAAATTTACGAGCGAAGCGATTTTTGCTTGGCGCGACGCCGGCCGCATTTGCCGCATCGACCTTCAATGTCCCACTTCAAGCCTCGCATCAAATAAAATATGGAAGATTGGGTGCTCAAATATTCCTTAATGTTGAAAGTGAAATTTCGATTACCATTTCATAAGAGTAAAAGAAAAGTATATATTTACATTAGTTTAAGAAAACAACACTGAGGAACGTTACATCAACTAAGTAAGGATATCAAAACAAGGAACAGAGAAGCCATCCGTAGAAGAAAAGGGAAAGGGAGGAACGAGAGACGGGACATACTACACCAATAAACTCCAATGAGTAAAAGGGAAACATACACTCATATAGGAAGGGAAAATTAAACAAGCTAAAAGAACCCATAAGGTGTGAAGATGGATGAGAAAGGAGAGAATACAAGATTGTGATCTCAGATGAGATGAATGGTAAGATATCGTCATCACTTCAGGAAGAAGAAACTTGAAAAGAGAACCATGCTTCGTACAACTTAGTACTTCCCCCATACGAGAAAAACCCGAACTTTTTTTGTTGAGAAAAACCTGCTAAGGAAGAGAGGATCGGAAAGAGACAACGAGAAGCAAGAATGAAAGGGAAAAATAGAACCTCGAGACGCCGGCGAAGATGCAAACAGACAGGATAAGTTTCTAGGAAAGATGTTCTTCTTGACATTTATCACATTCGTTTCACCCAGCATAACCTCTGCAAACATCGACAAGCGAGAAAATTCAAACGAGTGATGACTTCCATTGCATTGCATCGGGTGTTTCCCCCTACTTTATTCTTGTCGTTTCACATCCCACCTATCTTGCCGAACTGGAACCCACCACTGCCCATGGGGTTGACTCCCTGTTGGCTATTCTGGGATGGCGGTGGAACGGAAGGATTCATCTGCTGCTGTGGTGTCATGGGCCCCGGTGTCATGCCCGTGCTCGGAACCGAGGGTATGTTGCCTGTGGGTGTCGATGGGACGTGTCCGCCGTTAGGTTGCCCGCCCTGCGACTGGCCATTAGTATACTGAACCCCGCCACCGGTGCCGACAGTAGGCCCGGATGTCCCCACACCGTTCAAGCCCCACACTTGGCCACTATCACACCACCGTTAGTCAAACGCCGATATAAATTTCAAGGGAAATGGTTGGACGCACCAGTACTTTTCATCGTCAATCTTGTTGTCGAAGTATCTCTGTCTCATCGCGAAGAAGATGTGCCCCGTCAACAGACTGTCGCTACCAGCCTGATGCTGCGGCCCAACTCTCGTGATGCCCATATCATCCGCAATATCTTGCAAACCACCCTTCAACGTCTTAACAGTCTTCATCAAATACTTAATATCGTAGAGTGCTGGGAAGAATGTATGCAGGTATTTGCGAAACTCGTTCTCTTCAGCGGGGAGGGCCTGACACAGCATAATTTTGACGAGATATCCAAAGTCGTACCCGCTGTGGAAGGACACCCATTTCACATTTTCGAGCAGGACAAGACCGGACGAGATTAAAAGCTCCCCAAAATGCGAAACGTTGATTCCAAACTCCTCGTGGCGTTTAAAGTCGATTCCAGACTTGGTGAGCAAATCGATGGACTCCTGAGCGTACATGTCGTCCGCGAGCGAAAACTGAAAGTTGAACTGCCAGGTGGAAACCGGTTCCGGGGTTTTGCCGTTTTCATCGTAAAAGGTGATACCCAATTGAATTATCTTGAGCATGTCGACATTACAACGAAGCGTCTGATAATGGTAGTCTGCCTTGCTACGGAAGCCTCCAATCGGACGGGCTACTATTCCCGGGAATTCAGTGTCCTATTTACCAACCCCCCTCATTAGCAAAGTCTTGATATCGCTGGTTCACGAGAGGTGTACCATGGCAATGTAGGGGTATTCCTCCACCAAGTCTCTCAATACCGCAATCTCAGCTTCCAGGTTACCCTTCCACACCTCTCTGATAGCTGCGGCAGCGGCTGCTGCTGCCTGTTGCTGTAAGCTTTGCTGTTGTTGTGCGGTTGCCTGCGTATGAGCAACGGATTGATTGTGCTGCTGTTGCGCATGTTGAGCATGGGCGACCTGCTGCTGTAGCGCCTGCTGATGTTGTGATTGATTTTGAGCGTGTTGTTGGTGGTGGGACTGGTGTTGTAGATGCTGTTGGTGTTGAGGCTGCATCTGATGATGTGCGAGGTGGTGAGAAGCGTGAGGGTGGTTCCCATGCAGGAGATGTTGATTCCCAAAGGGAGAAGGAGTGTGCATGGTAGGGCCGAAGCCCGTGCCTCGTGCTGGAGGCATCTTGTTATGTCGTTGGCGGGCTATGGTGATTGGTTGGGAGGCGGTCGCCGGGACAGGGTTATATTATCTAAACGGACGAGAGGATCGAAATATGAGGTGAAGAACTGTCGGATTGAGCATGCGCAGAGTGTCCATCTGATGTTCCGAACGCGAAAAATGTAGGTGGTTTAGCACGAGACGACAGCCATCCTGGTCCCGATATTATGTGGCGGAGTTTTAGGGTTATGATGGTCGTGATTTCTCGGATCTAATCCTAGATATCGTCTATATGGTAGATTTCTATCCCTTCTCCTTTGTATGAGCTATTCCTTGGGCCGTCTGTGGTCTGTCCGTGATGCTGTCAGGGTGGTGATGTCGCGATAAGATTTGGTGGAGTTATGGAAAAGGTAAAGTTGCAGGTCCGCCGTCGTTGATTGTTCCGAATGCTGACTAAGCTCACCACCACCACCAACGCAGTCAGCAGAAGCATATATAACTACCAGTGAGATGTAATTTATGAACATTATTCCCACTCTTAAATAATTTTTTCTGGCTTCAGGACTAACTCTTCACATATCTAATATCCTTGTTCTAAAATTATTAGTCAAATATCACTCCGCATACCACATCTATCCGCCAGACTCCATCAGTATCCAAGCTAACTTCCCTTAGAAGAGAAGAAAAAATAGTATACTTAAAACCAAACAAATATCATAGCAGATTAGAAAAGGTTAATCATTTCTAGCAAATTCAATCACGTCTTGTTTTGCAACAATATGTAGCTTTATTATCATTAGTGCTGACATACGAACGCGCGGTAAAGCGGTATGCAGTCAAAGGACTCCTCTAGGTAGACGATATAAAATATCAACAGAAATAAAACTATACCTGTCCGACTCGTTATAGGTCATATTAACAAATCATAATCTATGTTACGGATTTCCTCAATCAACTTACTGGAAATGTATGGAGGTTGAGTCCGCTAATTAGAGATTCCATAACAACCCGACCATTCTATCCTCAGTCACAATACATCATAAAGGGCACTAAAGGAGACCGAGACACCCAGCAAAACCGAGCCGTGGTAACTGAGACGAGAGAAGACATCGAAGCCACAATATGGGGTATTGTAGGCACCGTTATCGTCACGATCGAGGCTACGAGGGTGATAGCGAGGAGGACCCTCTGCAGCAAAGTCTGAAGTCGCTGTTCGCCTAGCAAGCTCCTAAACCATCACCTATTCTAGAATATTTGGCTTTAAAGCCAAGCTTTTCCTAATTTCTACGTTAAAGTGAAGAAAGATTTTCGAGTGGCTTATGATTGGAGAAGTTCACAACATACTAGTCAGTCTGGTATAACATTAGACTGGAAATCTGAGCGCAATCTCTCTCTCAAAGGCAAAATCTTACCTATCCAAGAGGTCACCAACGCGGGTAAAACAATAAGCGCCATTCCTAAAAGCATTTCTCAAAGAATAGAAACCATGCCACCCCACGCCGCCGACGAGGCCGCAGGCCCACCACTCATTAGTATTATTGCGAAAGGTAGGTTGAGGTTTCTGTTGCATACGCTCTTCGCTCCTGTCCTCGCAACTGGATCAAATCATCGTTATCAACAGCCGAACTGTACTTAGACTCAATAAATGTGACATGTACGAGGCGTAAGCATGGTAATACTGCATAAGGAAGTGCTCTAAGGATTGCGTCAAGCCTATAACCTTTAATCAGAAATATTATCACACCTTGGTTGCTAAAACTTAAGAATATATCAAAATGCCTGTTAGCTAGACCAGCCCATTTGAAGATCTGTGTCCCGCCATGACGGAACTTGTGAGCATGTTAGCATAGGGTTACTTCAGGCTAGCATCAACTTTGGCCACCGACTCAGGCACAGCATCTACTAAATTAGTTTTCATATCGATCTATAATATTTATTTCATGGCGAGGAAGTACTAGCAACATCGCCCCAGTTACAGCGTCGTCCGGTGAGGTAATCGAAATGGTTACGGAGCTCCTTCACACCAACCGGCAGATACGTTATCTCGCTAGCCAGGCGGCGTCCGGTTTACAAGACAAGCAGATACACAACTATGCCCCCTGAAGCTGGGAAGATACTTTTATAACTAGAAAGGCTCATTAACTATTAAGCCATCTATGCCTTTTTTACATGTTTTTTGTGCTCGCCTCATGAACTATAAGAACCCTAAGTAATTTAAATTATAGACGTATGTAGCTGTCCTGACTGTGGGAGATCATTAGTGAGCAAAATGTGTTGACTATGTTGGAATCCGCATCTCAACGACATCACCAACGAAACCACCCAATCACGACCCTCCAATTGAACTTCATCATCCTCCGCTATCGACCTCACCAACCTCGTAAGTCGCCTCCTTCCACCATTCAAATAACACGAATCTCAGACTGACCACTCAATCGCAGCACCATGGTCGAGAAATTCAATCCCCAATCCCTCCTCCGTGCCGGACGGAACCTACAAGACCCCTGGGCGAGACGGTAAACCCCACCATTCCAACCTCCACTACTACGACCATTGGCAATTCTAACACGGTATCTTCATCATATAGCGAGACGTGGCGTTATACAGGACCTTTCACCCGCATGCAACGCTTCCGAGGCGTGTTCCCGGGCTTCGGCATCGCATCGGTAGCATTCGCGATATATTGTGCTGCGGAGTACATGTTCTTCCCGCCGCAGGCGCACGGTCACGGCCACGGTCACGATAATGGACATGGAGAAGGGCATCATTAAGTCTAGTTCGCTAGTTGCGGTGAAATAAGATGAATCGATTGAAAGACGAATAGAACCTGCTATAAGCTTGGATTCAGGAGAGAAGGAAGATCAAGTTATCCGAAGCTAGGATATTCACGCCATCTGAGTCAGCATAAAAAGAGCCCTGATTTGGGCCTTGTGCATACATAAACGATAGAGTCGAATCAAAAGGTTCGATGGATGTATATTTTTTTTGTAAATAGACTAAGTTAACAAGCTTGATTGGACGGTTGGTTGACATGAATACGATATAAAATATGGAAAGGCACGCAGAATATATATTGGAGACATTTGGTTAGTCCGTGTACCCCAATATATTATAAATGATTCTACTTGGGCTCGCGTCTAGAGTCCACCAAAATACTAACATACGATCTTCGAGAGAAAACTTCAAGCTTTCTCCTTCAATTCAGTGTTAAATAGATCATAATTGGGGTGACTTTGGCGAGTCAGACCTAGCCCCGAAATTGGAGTCAGACTAATAGTCTTGATTTGCTCGCGCCTGTGAATATTTAGAACTTCGTCTCCAGATTACATGAATTCAATTGATGATAGACTAACGAGTAAGCCCAATCGGGAGACTAGCCATATCAACAAAGCCCCCTTTAAAATTTCTGTTAAAGATATAAATAATGCACCTGGAAAGGCCTAAATCGCGCGCCATTGACGCTGAACTCCTCCCCACTTTCTCTCAATTATGAGCCGTTCATTATAATGCGAAAGCAATAGAATACGTCGACCCACTTGAACGTCAACGTGTCCCCTTAGAAGACCAGCAATCGAGACCATCATGCAGTATGTACCGAACGAAGGAGCAAGGGCAAGAATATAATAGGGGGTATTTGGGACCAAGCAGCTTGCTGGGCGTCTCTTCGTCTAGGGGACGCAGACATGTCTGCGCATGTCGCGTATCCGATCTTACACTAGCGTAATATTACCAACCAAATAATTCTCGCAATCTCATGCTTCTTAAACTCTTCAAGATTTTCTTGGCCACAGCTTACCCAGCTAGCCATGGAATCTGCCTGAATGATGGTGCGAATTAAATGCACCTGTAAGCCAGCTCTAAAGGAAGCAGCCATTTCCAAGTGCCCAGCTCATGTATCTTCACGGAAGACTAGCTTGGAATCGGGAGGTAGGCCGCCCTGCATGCATTTCCGCGCATGCGAAAATAGAAACGACAAACCTTCAGTCGACATGCTCTTTAAAGTCGCCTGTTCGGACTGAATTTATGATTGCTAATATAATCTCTCTGAGTTATATTCAATAACACCCTCGCAAACCAAGGCAAACAGGTGGCCACCTGAGTAGCAAATTGGAATAAATTAGAATGTCGGATCAGGCGGCAAATATGTCCACATGAGATACTTCTAACCCACAGTCTGCAGAGCTAGGTGCCGGTATGCTTCGAAGGTCACAAATTGCATTCTTTCAGCTTTCCCCTCACCGCGGCGAGCAGACACCTCATATCTGCAGCGTATGCCGGGCCCCACACCCTCACTAGAATATCTTTGTATCCACCTTACGACTACGGCGTTATCTTTCGGAAGAATTCGAATGCGACCAAGAAATATCAACTGAATGTATTATATTGCGGACTGATTCTGAGGGCTGTTTACCGGTTTTTGACTTGTAATTTAAAGGTAAGAGAGTTCGATCACTTTTCTCAAGTCTCGTAATTGCTGGCTAGTTAGGTAGCGTCAGGCTGCGCCGGCGCTTTTTAGGCGACGGCGAACAGCTTAGTTCTAAGTCTGGGCATGTAGTGCTTGTGTGACACCAACATTCCAAAGCCAACTTGCAGGATTAGCGTTCCCGCGAAGTGAACCTTATAATACTCTTTGGAAGTTAAGCTCAATTTGGTGTATGTTTTCGAAAGATCACAAGATCCTGATGTATCAGTACATCTTCTCTGAACCTTCGACCTCGATGGTGATGAGCAAGGGTATCTATCAATCAAGTCCCTTTAGCTTAGGTACTCTAGAGTACTTTCTGAAAGTCAAAAAAATCGAACCATCATAATATATTCATGCAAGAAGCCGGAAATATACAAGAGCACACCACCATCTTGACAAACAATACAGATCAGTCCCCGAGGCCATGGCAAGAAAATACTCACATTTTGGGGATTTGGTCAAAAGTGGGGGGAAATGTACCTTCGATCCCCACTTTCTGGACACGACTATTCTGCAGCGTTCTGGCACAGCACTTGGCGGACAAGGTCCTCGTGAATCCAGCCGCGAGACACGAGAGCGAATCAAAGACGTCACGCTAGGAAATCTCGAAGGTCTGGCTCTTGTTTCGTTCATTTTATGGCATGAGGTGGCAAGCTCTCAAGGATACCTTTTTCGAGAGAATTATATGGCTTTTCTCCGAGCTGAGAAAGTGAAATGAACGCTGAAACTGGGCGTTTGCGTACCGCTTCAATTGAGATATAGCGCCACGGCTGTGATGAAGATACGGATAACCCCGCAAGCGGTAGTTACCGCCAATACCCAAGGACCTCGAAAGGAATTTGAAGCCAAAAAGCCGCTATGAGAACCTGGTCCCGCCAAATTAGAGCCAAGTCAAGAAGGTTTATTTAAGACATGGACTGCTCTGATGCCTTTCGTATCACCGGGCTGTCAAAATGTACGTAATCAAAATCCGAACACTGTTTCCCCATCCGAAGCATTGTCCCTCGAGCCAGACACATTTCCAGCTGCCTGCATGCCGGTACCCAGTAAGATTCTCGCGCTCTGATAGCGCCGGATTGCCGGGAAGTTTCGGGGTGGTGGGGCCGCTTAGCTGCTAACTGCTTACGGTTAGACGCCAAAAGTGCCCAAGATGCTTGCCTTTCCAGACCTTTATTACGAGGTGTGGGATTGTCAATTGACGATAAGATGGATGGGCCCAGGCGAACCAAAGAACCGAAATCACAAAAATATGAGGAATGGTGCAAATGCTTGCTAGATACCAAGCAAAAGGGTGCCACGGTTGCATATCGCGGCTTATTAAGAAGTTTTTTGATTGGCGGGCTGCCCTTGGCTGCCCATGTCGCAGTGGGTTAATAGGACCCCTTCGTCGACATGCCGTTCAGTGCTCCTTTTGGCACAATATGCATGATTCTAAGTCAATAAGGAAGTACCCATTTGGCTGAGTAGTCCGGAGGAGAATCAGAAATTATTAAGACATACTTAAAAGGCTGCTAAATCCCACAGGGACCCGAGAACCAGAATTTCATATCTTTCCGAAGTTCTGCTTTGTACTTTCTGGGTCAGGATCGGCCGACGAATTAACAACAGTTTCCACCTTCTCGACAAATTCGACTTTCCGAGTATTATCTACGGTACGAAGTCGACATAGGTTCCGTTAATTTAAAATGGTGACGTTGGAGGATATCACGTCTCAACTGACGTCCCAGCCTGTTTTATACGGCGGCGCCCTCCTCACAACTCTGCTGATCATTCGGAAACTCGTCGCATCGGAAAGACAACTCCCACTACCCCCAGGTCCGAAGGGGTTACCTGTCGCTGGAAATGTGAACGACCTCCCACCGCCAGGGCCTCCAGAATGGCAGCACTGGCTTAAACATAAGGATCTCTATGGACCTATCAGTTCCATAACAGTGTTTGGCCAAACGATCATTCTGATCCATGATTTGGATATCGCGGAAGAGTTGTTGGTGCGACGGGCGAATAATTATTCGTCTCGACCGCATATGTTTTTCGCTGCTGAAATGTAAGGCACCTAAACACCGTATTCTTATTTTAAATTTTTTTTTTCTGTGCACTTCAGATGGAAACCCCAGAGGAATCTGTAGCTAACAGGGGGGTTTGCTTTGTGGTGAATAGGTGTGGGTTTGGACATGTCGTTACCTTCCAGGATTACAACAGAAACTTCAAACAGCAGCGTAAGCTCGCGGCCGTGCAGATTGGAAGCAATTCGGCGATTAAGAAGGTGCATCCTTTAATCACTCTTCACGCTCGACGATTCCTTCTCCGCACGATGAACTCGCCTGACACATATGTCAAGAATCTACACGCGTAAGTTCAAACTTCTATTTCCGGCCAATGCCACAATGTTATATTATGTTTTTTGGGGCTGGATCGACTAGTTACCGGCAATTGGCCCCCTTTTGCATTACATTGCATTGAGGTGGATTGGATCGATTGTTGGGTGCTCGCTTTTCTTGCTTGTGAAACGTTACCCCGGTTCTTTTTAACCGGGTCATCGGGTAACGAGAGCTAGATCAGCTTTGGGAGACCGGGGTTGGAGCACACTGCGCAGACAAAGCACAGAACAACCCAACCGGTCCTCGATCAACATAGCGTCGCGTGATATGCTTTTGAATTTATGATCGAACATTCACTAACTTGACGGGACGGCTTTCTAGAGGATCGAGTTCCATAGTATTGGATATGTTGTACGGTTATATCCCTAACCTCAACACAGCAACAGACCCTCTCGTCCACCTCGTCGATAGAATGATGATAGTATTTAGCGAAACTACAGCAGCAGGAGTATGGATGGTTGACAATATCCCCTGGTTGCGCCATTTCCCCGAATGGCTTCCGGGAATGGAATTCAAATCGCTGGCCCGAGGGTATCACAAAATTATCAACGATGTCACCAATATACCATACCAATTCGCAGCGCTGCAAAGGTCGAAAGGACAAAACCGACCGTCGTATGTGTCTGGTCTGCTGGACCGACACGATAAGAAGGTGCTAGATGAGGAGGCTAGCTCGTGGGAATTGAAGTTGATCAAGGACAGTGCGATTTCAATGTACGGTGGTGGTTCGGATACGACTGTTGCGGGCTTGTCATTTTTCTTCCGCTCAATGATTCTGAATCCAGAGGTGCAGAAGAAGGCCCAGGAAGAGATTGATAGAGTTATTGGGAACGATAGATTGCCTACATTTGAGGATCGTGCGAGTTTACCATATATCGAGGCGGTTTTCAAGGAGGCTTTGAGATTCGATCCGATCGTGCCAGCCGGGGTCCCGCACACCGTCGATGTCAATGACGAGTTTGCAGGATACCGTATTCCTAAGGGTGCGATTGTGGTGCCATCGATTCAGTGGTTTTCACGAGATCCGAAGACTTACGCGCAACCTGATCTGTTCCGGCCGGAGAGATTCCTTACACCTGAGCAAAAATCAGCGATAGGATTCAATCCTGGAAAGCTGGGGCTGAGAGCGGGAGCGGAGTTGAGTCCTAAGAAATGGGTATTTGGATTTGGTAGGAGGATTTGTCCCGGTCAGCAGTTGGCCGATGCGAGTACGTGGTTGACGATTGCTTTGACTTTGGCTGTTTTTGATATCAAGAAACCAGTCGACCCAGCTACTGGGCTAGAGGTGGAGCCGGAGGTCAGTTCGACAGCAGGAACCGTGTCGCATCCAGCACCATTCCAGTGCAGCTTTGTAGCTAGGAGCGAAAAGGCGAAGCAGTTGATTCTGGCCATTGATAAAGAACAACCATATGAAGACAAGGGCGATGCGAGCATTGTCAATGAGCTTATGGGTCATTGACGTTGATTTGCTGTTGATATTTATTTTCACATTGTATATTTGCTGAAGTATTTATTACTATTTTTGAAGAAGGCTGTTTCGGTGTTCCGTTTTTGCCAGTCTAGTATTCCTGGTCATGATATTTACGATTCTTGGGTATGTCTTTTAGTTTGTTGCAAGGGGTTACTTATGACGAGTTTGAATCGTCTGGTTTTCGAGACAAATTTACTACCTTTACTATTCTTCATATCTATTTCTTTATGTTTATGCTTCTAGTCATTTTCTTACTCGCATCAGCCACATGGAACGTTTCCTTGTCCTAAATTTAGCTTGTAATTAACCGCTTGAGTACCTCAGTATACTGAAGCATATAATTTGAATGCAAATCAGACTGTTAACACTCATCTCGGGAACGATGGCAAATAGCCTTCAAGCTCTTAATCATACACACACAGAATACCTGATTGAAAAAAAGGGGAGTTTTCCTATAGAAGACTCTATAACTTCTTTGCTGAGTTACATACTACAATTAGGTAAATTTCCAGCGGCTAGGACACTATCAATAATATGTTAATATAACTAAGTACTCAAGTAGTGATAAGTAATATACGTGCATACGCAGTTCTGATCTCCAGACTAACTGTACTGATTATCAACAATCCTGGTTTACAATTTATTTTAAAAGCTTTCAATTTGGTTAAAGCACAGCGGCTTCCCAATACTAAGAAAATATATAACTCCCACGAGTTTAGGCAGTCATTCGAATCCACTAGAAGGAATCCAGCGTCTAGTGTTATGCCGACTAGGCCGGGAAATGCGTTGTGAAGGAAGTTGGATTTTGTTAGATAATATCACGTGATGTAGGGCTAAACCGCAATGTCTTGGCATTTGCCCCACAGCCTGCAGAGCAACTCGCTGATACATCGACAAGCTCTCAAGATTTGTCTCTCCCTTTCCTTCTTCTCTCTTACAACCACACCAGCTACACATCATCTATCAACCTCATCAAGTCACTTCAGTATGTTTCACCATTCAATTGATAGCTTTAATTGTTATCAAGCACAATGTAACTAACCGACGGATCAATTAGAAACCGACAAGATGAGAGCAAAGTGGAGAAAGAAGAGAGTTCGCAGATTAAAGAGAAAGAGAAGAAAGACCAGAGCACGCTCGTGAGTACCATTTCTTATAATCGCAGCTTTGTAATTAGGATTGAAACTGATGATTGGTATGTTTAGCAAATAAACGTCTCGCTCTTGGTCATGCCTGTTCGTTCTTGATTTCCGACATCGAATGATTCAATCTCATCCTCTTCCGAAAAGTTCGAAACAAGATGCCACCATCAAAGAACCCGATGATTTGACTATCAATTCTTCAACTTGTTTCGGACTGACAATGTCCTAAAGGAGGATGATTACCGACTACCTCTGACGAATTACGATCGCGGGAATTCATATCAATCCAAACACGATGGATCAAGACAACCAAGAAGGATGAATTGGTTGGCCGGAGGATACATTTGCCGGACGTTTCTTATCTTTTTTAAAAACACAAAAACCTTTTTTCAGCTCTTTTAGCTTTCTCTTGTTCTTATTTTTTAACGATTCTTTTTTTCTTTATAATTATTATACGACTATAACGAAATGGGAGGGAAAGAAAAAAAGAAGAAGTGGAGGGAAGGAAAGATATGAAAGACTGCTTTTGAGGAAAGAAGGGAGATGACTGACGACTGGAGACGTTTTTTTACTTATTGTATCGATAATGAAACAAATTGCTTTGAAAATACTCTTTTTCTTCTCTTTTCCCTTTTCGTAACCCAAGTTTCTACTTCGTTCGTCTTGATTTCGCCCCGTATTGCTTTGACTTTTAGGGTCTTTCTTTCATAATTGTGATTTTGGATGCATGCATTTTTTCGTATTGTGATTGTGGGGTGCATATTCCTTACGCTCTGGTGCGAAGCTCGTCCCTTCTTGGCTTTGGTATATTTCGTTTCACTTGTGAAATATTATACATCATATTAAAACTAAATTGTGGTTTCGTTACGATAATCGTCGGACGTATGTGAATACCACACTATGATATACACTCAAAGGGAGACGAGTTATCGGATATGCTCATGGTGGTCTAGTCGGTGGAGTATGCAGTCCTCCTCCGTTTGAGGTCTTGTGACCCTTTTATATTCACAGCGAGACCGCTTTAGCATATGAATATGCCTAGGAGAAGGACGATCCATTAGATCTTAACAGACATGGTAAACGAAAGAGTTACCTCGTATCAACTACGAATGTAATAACGGTTCGTCATCAGTAACATCACCATCGCCATTGCCCAGAGTCGGCGGTTGGGCTCTATTGCGATGAGGGTTGGTTAGTCGCCACCCCGGATTAAGCTGGCTCACCAATCAATCGCGAAGGCGATAAACGACACACCGAAATACAACAACAACACTCCGAACGAGCTTTAAAAATAAATCGTTTTAAAAAATTTATATCACTTGCTGTGCCGCTGATACTGTGGACGTCTTGTTTTTCTTTTATGAAGAAAAAGCGCGAAATTTAATGTACACCCTTCACAATTAAATTTTAGGTTTTGCGACACCGCAGTCTAAAGGATCCCAGCTTTGATTATTACTAAATTCTTGCAATGGAGAATGAGGAATTTTGAAAGGTCGTGAGTATTCATATTTCTAAATTAGCTATACGTAGGAACCATAAATACATGCACTAAAGCTATCTAATAATCGAATAGAGACTATGCTACAAATGGAACTACTTTGCTTTGACTTGCGGAAGAGTGGATACAGGCATTGTGTCCGCCTTAAAGCTAATGGGGAAATGCCTAAGCTTGTATAGTAGGTATTGTGGAGCCGTGATCTCGCCTTGACGCGTAAAACGAACGAACTTGCCTTTTCCATCGAGACTGTTCTCGACAGGAGTTTTGAGGCTACAGCCGCCAACAAACGGTGTGCTAGCAACCGCTGTCATGGTGTAGCGGATGTTTGAAGAGGTGATGTCGGCAACATCTTTCGGAGACATTTCAATCTTGAACCAAATTGGTTGAATTGGGACCAATTCCTCGTTATCTATACGGGATAAGTTGTTAAACCTTGGGACCGGAATGTAGTCGGGATCTATATGATTGTAGCGGTGAAGACCCAGATAATTTTCCCCGGGGACCATCTTATCGTACTTTTCGGTAGCCTGGTAAGCACCCTGAGGCGGGTCCGAACATCCAATCTTGTAAGACGAATCACTGTTCTTGCGGTAAAGGCTGAAAACCATGTCCAAATTGGTGATCGAGAAGTTCATTCCGTCCATAGCCTGAAGACCGTCACGCCATATCTCTTGCGGGGGCGGCTGCCTAAGTGTTACGCCCCAATTCGGGCTATCGCCCTTCCTATATTTGTCCCACGCGATCTTCATAGGCTTGTTCTCTATGGGGATAAAGGACTTGTACCATGCTATGATATCAAAAGGAAGTAGGCAAGTGTCTGATATTTCGAATTCTTGATCCCAACTATCGATAAACTTCGTGATAGTTGCGATATTTCTAATGGCTCCCGTGCGGTTAACTTGGTTCGCATCGTTCTGAGATTCCCAAGCCAGCAAAATACCGGCGTACCCCAGTGCTATCTGGTAGAACAGAGACATGGACTTTATAGCCTTATATGCGTCCACCGGATCAGCGGGACGGCCTGTCCTGAGAGTGTTCCATGCAGTACGAAGCCCTGATTCTGTACCAGGATCACTCTTTACCATTTCTTCGTAAATATATTCGGCGCGTTCAAATACGGCGCGGTTGATATCTTGACACAATTTCTGCGTCGCATCCGACAGATCTGTTGGGTTGGCGGGGGTATTTTGAGATTGGTTCTGATAAATATTTTGCAATCTGCCGATCAAGATTCTCAGCTCTGCAACGAATTTACCCTCTTCTTGCGATATACGTATCTTATCCTTTCCAATGCTATTATCAAAGATAGACTGAACGGCTTCAAGAACGGTTTGGATACGCGTCAACTCCGTTGCCAGACTCGTAGCGTTCACTGGACCGAGGACCATATAGTTGAGAGTGTTATTGGTGATGTATTTAGCAATCAATCCTGCCCCCGGCTGGTAGAGCTCTGTGGTCAGAGTCTTGGCAATCTCAGCTTTGGTTGACATTGTGGAATAGAACAAGGCTATCTTGCGTAGGAAAAGAGTTTATTATATGGAAATATGTAGATCTCAATAGTACCTGGAGTCTTTTGAAATTTATGTTTGAGTGGAATGGGTGTGATATTGGTATATAATATTGATATCTCGTGGTAATCGGCCCTCTTAAATACTCGACATTTGAAATGATCTTCAATAGTCTTCCCAGCAGATATCAACTATCGGGCTGAAAGCGACATCAGTTCTTACATTGATTTCAAGTCTCAATCCAGCTCCTCAGCTTCGACGCCCGTCGACGCCACGGCCTCAGCATGAGCTCTCCAGTCCAACAGTAGCTCCATAAAGAAATCAAATCGCTGTAAGCTTGGCAATGAATAAACCACATGTGAATGTTATATCCTAACTCAACAGGCATTCGTTGAGGTCAAATTATTTCGGTCGGTTCGAATGTCCTCGCTTTCTCAAGGGTGGCGATTTTTAAACGCCCGCGGCTGGTCCGCGAGACAACCATGGCTTGTTATTCTCAGCTGCCACGTCAAAAATGTCTTCTCTGAGCTGATAAGGGAAAAATCACCCTTGCCATTCCCGTGTGCGCGAGAATAATACCATGCCGGAAGACGCTTGAACGAGGCTATCTTGAGATATATTGTTCTGAATTCGGTAAGCCCTCCGTCGGGTTCGGTTCTCGGAAAGTCTAGCTGCTCCCATTAGTCTCGACAGTCTAGTTAGGCCCGTCTCCGCAACGGGCTCTCCCGTGAGCTTAAGATGAACCAACCCTATTTAGACATTGAATCAAGGCTTTCTTTAAGCTAGAGCTAGTGGTCAAGCCATAAATTGTATCAGGCCACTCATTGCACAGTGAAAGTAGTCGACGTACATCAAAACCAACGAGATAGCTTTGATAACGGTCCGCCAAGATCCGCCGCCAAGGGAAATTCCAGGCTGATGCTTTTCAGCTAGGGCAGTGACAGAACGGCGACGAATCCCAACAGATTGCAGACTGAACCCTTTTTATATTATACCTTTGAATCGTTCATCTTTCAAGCTAGCCATACGGATACTGCCTGGATTGGGAGACCGCGCAATCCTAGAAGAAAAAAGATTGATGAATTCAGGACCGATACTTGGATGTCGCAACGAAACCGCTAGCAAACGTAAAAGAGCAATATTATTCGAGCTAGATAGAAATTCAATTCTGCAAACACATTACTATCCACAAAAAATTTGTTATATAACGGAGATGATTATGTAGAGTTTAGCGGACAAAAGATGATCGTCAGGTAAGCTGTAGTAAACGATTCAGTACTATCTATGCAAGGAGTGACTGGCGATATGATATATGTAAACATTCTAAACTCTAACACCAGTTAGTACGTAAGCATGGTCAAAATAGATAAAAATCACCAAACACCACTGTATTATTCTTCTCACAAATTAAGATGTGTAACCAACACACAGAGCTTATATCATTTATAAGCAGCGTCATTAGCCAGTGCCTGGTAGCCGATACGATACCATGTCTAGCGGCAAGATTGGTGAAATGTTACCTAACAAAGGGAAAAAGATATATGATTTGTGTTGCTGAAACCCAAGCGGAGCATCAGTGCAACTGGTAAATGAATGCTATTAGACGCTTGGGCATTTGTTTCGGTCTCGCAGTAGCCTCTACGCCGGAAACGAGTCTAGTCCGGCGGGGCAGACTCGAACAATAATAAACACATGAATCAATCAATCGAGCATAGACACAAATTTACAAATTTTGCAAATGGTCGTCGCGTTGCGTTGAAAGAATCCTCCTTCTTCATCCTCTGTCGCGCATACCGAACTTACTCCTTCCTGTCGGACATATTATTCCAACAGTGTATCTCACCCCGGACGATTCTTATTCTTATTTTATTCGCCTATTCAATATCCCTACCGGCCACCCCGTTCGCCTTTCGCGATCTGACCAAATCACACTTTCTCGGCTGGTCTCGGGTACGGCGTGCTGTGCAGCGTGGTGCATGCAGCGCAGCTCGGAACAGTACATGTATCACACATTCGAACGATAGCAGACCTCCAGACGTCACCTGCTCTCGCTCGCTCTTTCGAAATAATTTACACACTTCTGCGATTCCTCACGGCGATACGATAGATAGGTACAGCCACACGATATCATGGCGTGGAAGCGACGCATATACCTCTCGCTCGCCCTCATCCGGCTCTATTTTGCCCTCGCGCCTTCTTACATCCATCCGGACGAGCACTTTCAGGGTCCCGAAGTTGTCGCAGGTGAGTGTAAACAAAAGAAACAACCAAAGACGTCATTTGCACAATTGCTGCACCGCGCATACCCTTGAACTGCACTCCCTTTCACAACTTACCGGAAACCAACATTTCCCTCCCTTTCCCTTCCATTTATTCTCGTCGCGGGAAAAGAAACTGCGTCAAGCCATCTCGCTAACCACGTTTTTCCAAATTCTCCGTCCGCGCGCGGGGATGTTGAATCGACTTTATATCATACAGGCGAACACTTTGGTTGGAACGTCACAAGAACATGGGAATTCACTTCTTCCAACCCGATACGAAGTTATGTACCGTTACTCGGCGTCTACGCCATGCCCATGACCTTATTACAATGGATAGCTAGCGGCCGGGATCCCAGTCCCACGATGTTATTCTACGGCGTCAGACTACTATTCTACTTTTTCTCTATTGTCTATGAGGATTGGGCGTTGTTAGAGTTGGGTTCTGCGACTATGCCCAGCGGCGGATTATTACTGGCGGCGAGCTCGTGGGTTACCTGGAGCATCCAGACTAGATCATTTTCGAATAGTGTTGAGACAGTGATATTGCTCTGGAGCTTGGTGTTTCTGCAAAGGATAGTGGGAACGAAGGTCCGTCGATATTTCACCCGACTTAGAGGATATCTATTGCTAATACTCATAAAATCCACCAGGGGCCATCCCTCAGGAACTGTATCCTGTTAGCCTTCTTTGTCGTCTTTGGCACCTTCAATCGAATCACGTTCCCGGCATTCTTAATCCTACCTGGAATATCACTCCTCCAGCATTTCATCAAATTGTACACCTACCCCGACTCGTCCTTCCCACTCATGATATACTAACATGATGTTATGATAGTCCGCTGGCCTTCCTCGCGTTCACCCTCCCGGCCCTCTTCCTCACTACCTCCTTCATCCTCCTCGATACCCACATCTACACCCAACTACCCCTCTCCCAGATCAACCTCACAAACATTATAATCACACCTCTAAACAACATAGTCTACAACTCTTCCACTGAAAACTTATCGCAACACGGTCTTCACCCACTCTACACTCACCTCCTCGTCAACCTCCCCCGACTCCTCGGTCCTGCGCTTCTACTTCTCCCGTTCAACCTTGATATGAAGCGGTTAAAGAGTAGTATTCCTTTACTATCAGCCGTATCAGGTTTGACGATATTGAGTCTGATACCACACCAGGAGGCTCGCTTCCTCATCCCCATCGTACCGTTGATATTGAGTTCCGTGTCGTTACCCAAGGAAGCAACATGGCGTAAACGGTGGATGGTGGTATGGACTGCTTTTAACCTGGTATTTGGAGTGTTGATGGGAATTTATCATCAGGGCGGTGTCGTGCCCGCTCAATTGTACCTCAGTGGGAGAAATGATGTGGGCACGGTGGTATGGTGGAAGACGTACAAGCCGCCGACGTGGCTGCTAGGTGTTACAAGTCGTAACGTGGACACAGTGGATTTGATGGGTGGAAAGGTGGACAAGATTATGAATGCTTTGAAAGGGGTTATCAAAGATAAGAAATGTGATAGACGGGCGTTTGTGGTTGCGCCTTTGAGCGCAGTTGCGCTAGATCGGTGGGTCATAGGGGAGCATGAGGATGGGAAACAGGAGGAGATGGCGTTGAGGCTCGTGTGGAGTTATGGACGGCATTTGAACCTTGATGATATGGATTTTGGGGATGATGGGGTCACAGAGACTGTGGAGAGGGTAATCGGACGGCGGGGTATCGGTGTTTACGAGGTTGAGAAGGCGGGGTGTGTGGGGTATACCACTCCATCCAACACCGGTAATGGTAGATTAAAAGGGAAGAAAGGAGGGAAGGGGAGAGCGAGAGCGAAAGGTGATGAGACCGCCCAGAAGGATCTTTAGAAATGCATAACGACATTTTTTAAATTGCGCGATGGAAATAATCGGAAAACAGATGGGATGGGTTTCCTTTTGGTATGCCCTCACAGTCCATCAATATTGGATATTGCCTGTTTTTTCTCCTGTCTTCATGCACCCCTTTCGCGATGTCGGGGACCACGAACGGTTTAGGTAAGGATCTTGACTCTTGAGCTTAGAAAAAAGAGGGTTCTTCTTGTAATCATTAATTTTTGTTGCGCCCTTGCTTTCGCCAGCTCATCCATCGTCGATTCACCATACATGGGATTTCTTTTTGTAATCAGCCTGTTTCCCTTCCTCTTTTCTGGTTTTGCATATCTTCGCGGAGTATGAACATATGATAGATATTTTGTTACGTTTTTATTGGGATCGAATTTAATACTTTTTTACTTCATCTTTTGGTACAATAGTATTTGTAAAAGTTTTGAGTGGTTTTTTCAGCGTGCATGAATGCGGTTTCTCTTTAGATATTTGAGTACTTATACACCGTCCGAGAAGATATACTCATGATGTCATTGACTTCAGTCGTAGGAACTCATAAAACGATATATTTTGAATTAAAAAATACTTACACGAAAGCACGCAAGGAGGCGGGTAAGTGAGAGCTTTAATTTGCTAGATTTTATTCACGTTCGGGATACCAATAGCGTGTAAGTTTCTCAGACACTACCCGGTACCGGTAGACTTCGTGACCCTCGGGCAGGATTGATCGGATTTGCAAAAATATCTCAACAATAACCATTCTCGAAAAATTTTTCGTTCCGTCGATGTCTTGGACCCTTAAGTTTGCTTTCTCGAAGCTTGAGCTCAAGCTTCTCTAGGCGCCTAGACACTATTGTTGAGGTGGATTGTATATGCAGATTCGGCTAACTCTGCACGATTCGGGCAACTCACTTCGTCCCATAACATGACACATGTGTGCACCTGCAACACTCCAAATATATAAGTTCACGGTAGAATGTTCGAATGTGTCTCGCAAAATGCGTGTCGAATGAATAAAAATGTTTTCATGTTCCATCCGTAAAACTAGTTTTTAACTTGTAAAATCTAGTCCATTGCGTCGACGCAAGTGAAGCTAGACGGTCAAGGAAAGTAGGAATGCACTTCAGCGACATTGTTTAATTTACTTTAAGAATTTGTCTCTCGACACGTACATATGCGTAGATATAGACATCGACGGGAGGAAAGAATAACCTATAGCTCATCCGTATATACGTTAGACCCGGCCGACCAACCGGCTGAGCGACGGAAGGAATAGTATCCTACGATATATCTGGTTTATATTTATATCCAAAAATGCGATTATGAAACAGTTTACTCCTGAGGATTGTTTTAATACACGATGTCAACGTCCGGAGTGTTTAGTATTCCAATATATCCTCTGCGGCCGGTTCAGTTGGATCACGCTATTGTAAAATTTATGAGACGTGTTTCTGAAAATTATAGCTAGGCGGATTAGTATATCGTATCCAATTTCGATATTTCATGCTTTGCGGTTTTGAAACCAGCTTAGAAGCGGTATTATGATCTGCGGGAACGTGAAGAATGAACCCCAGCCTTTCAAAATCACGGAAACGTCATAATTTGTTGGATCCGCCAGCCTTGCGATTTATTATTTTATCGATAGCGAGAGCGGAGAGTGGGAGAAAACCAAAACCAAATTGAGTGGTTTTTTAGATTTTCTTCCTTGCTCTTGGGAATGGATACTCGGTTGATTGTGAATAATATGGACATTCCCCGTAAGTGTGTTAAAAAGTGGTGTTTGCTGGGTTGGGATCAGGCCGATTCGATGCGGTTTGAGATTAAAATTGACCACTCATGCCAAATCGAGCAAAGGCCCATTTTCGGGATGGATATCCCCTGTTGTTCGAGCTTCAACGCACCCCAGACCGTTTTGCGGTTTTTGAGGACTTGGCTCGCCAGCCATGCATGTTGGGGCTTAACATCAGATCTAAGTATCGGCTGGGAGGGGCAAGAAAAGTGGGCGGTGGTGGTGAGATCTGCCCGGAATCTTGTGACTTCTTTGCTAATTTGCCCTCCAATTCATTGCATTTTTGTGAATTGGATTGCTTGGGGGTGGAGACAGACGTGGGAGGGTGGATATGGTTGACGATAACGATGCGGTCCAGAATTATAATTCAACAACTGCCGTGCCTTCGTGGCCGAATCTCTTGCGTGGACTGGCGGAGTTCTGTAATTTCTCCCTTTTTCTTGCTGCTTGTTACACAAAGATGGTTTATTAGCTCTTTTTTATGATATTGATATTATACTAAAGAAAAAAAATTGAGACACTCGCACCAGCGATGTTGTCTCGTCAAGATGTCATCAAAATTTGCCAATTGGAAGATAGAGCACAACCAACTGTTGGTAAGGAGTTATTTGACTGACAGTTGGTTGAAACGACACACAAAAAGCTAGAAAGAACGTCCAGTCCATCAGCCGACTTAGCCTTTAGTTCGAGGTCGCGTCTGATCACGATATTTCGTTCAAGCAGGTCATAATGTCTGTGGTACCGAGTCAACCGGTCCGACTTGCTGTTGGGTCGCAAGCTAATGCAAGCCCTCAGGGAGAACTGCAGTGTTTTCCCAAATTAGACCCTCCATTTGTGTCATTTGTACCCGCCTTCAATTTTAAAAAGAAAGATCTGACACGAAAGGCGCGTTTTCCTTCCAAGTAGACTTCCGGGGCTTTCCTGCTCCTCGAAAACTCGTACTCAAATGCATCGACCGTCCTCCGCGCCGAGGAGGGAATCAACGGTGAAGTTACCGGCTAGTGGGAAGCGAAGATGTCCTTCACCTGCATCTCATTTGCGCGGAAGGTCGATTCCCCAGGAGCACCTCTGGACGAGACAAAAAAAACTCTCCAGGCTCAATTAATATCCAATAAAGAAGGCAAAAATAACTTTTGTTCCTTCAGCAAGCTCCGAAACCCGCAAAAACCCCTTCAGGGGTGGGACTTCATCTGGGAAATAGAAATATATTTGGAGTACAATGCAATCATGAGAGCTCAGGCGAGAAACCACGTTTTCCGAGGGAATGGACTCGTTTCGATTGAAGGTTCTGTGATCTCTCTTTAATTTCGCTTAAGGGGGACAAGGAAGTCATCCACCCCTGGCCTATTTGTGCTTCCAACCGATTGCTTCGCAGCTGCCAATCGAATCACCAACCTGTCTGGGCTGATTGGGCTGGCGCGGGATGACATTTCCAAGGCGGGAGCTGAAGAGAGGGGGTCATATGGATATTGATCAATTGATTGCGTGGGAGTGATCACTTGTACGACCGAGTCTTTGATGAAAGGCCCAACAGAAGCTTACTGTCTTGCAATATTGTTCTCGTACGGACGTATGATTCGATGGGATGTTGAAAGCAAGCGAGATTTCGAGATTGATGGCATCATGGTCAGGATGCCTATCAGCGCAGGCTCGGGCAGACCTACCCTCGAGCCCTTCCTCGCCTGATCACTGGGACTAGTACCGGACTGGTATCTGGATATCTACACCCGGAAGTAGGCGGAAATTTTGTCGAGGAACCAAAAGACGCTTCAAAATGGTTAGGGATAAATCGGCAGAGTCGCGTCAAACGGTTTGATTTTGTGGAAAAAAGTTGCTGCAAAAGAAACAGGAAAACGTCTGAGAATGTAGACAAGAAGAGGCGAAATTATCGGGGGCTAGTTCGAGACACCAGCCGCTTGTCCTTAACCTTAGCTTGATGGGGTCGCGGGAGCGCGAGGGCAGGTAGACCGATGCCTTCCTAGCCCCGAAGGGTAGGCCGACTGCCGTTCCTGCAGCTGCTGGTGCCGCAAGATAGCCCCTCCCTTCGTTCGATGCATCAAATTATGGTCGAGAACCAAGTCGAAGCCCTGGCCGCCAGGTGTGAGTGGGCCACTTTTGTTCCTCGTTCGCACGGTGTCTCGATGCCATCCGTGGCCAATGATCGAACGTTGGGCCTGACGTCCAAACCCAGGCCTAACCGTGATAGGCTCTCATGAACGATCGCCCGATATTGCAGCTGAAGGGCTTGCAGGAACTCGTCAACGAAGTTCCTTGCTGGGAGGTATGTTTTGTATGCGCACACAGCCATCCTATCGGGGTGCCTCTGGTGCAAGTCGCTCCCGGGGCTCCTTCACTCTCCTCATCTCCCCGCGAGTCTTGAGAGGCGCGCTCCTGGGAGCCAATGGCGCGGGGTGCAATTTTACTTTTTTCCTTCGCAAAAGCATTCATTCTGTCGTCGTCGCAGAGAAGGAGTCCGGGCTAGAGGTGCCGCTATTTTTCGATTCTTCTCTGCCAACCGATCTCTTTTCTTTCCCTTTCCCTTGCGTGCATTCCTCTGCGTGAACGCAGAATCTCATTCTTTCTCCAACTTGTTTCGCTGCGTGGTGATATGGTGCTGGCCTCAGTCTCTCGTTAATCTTTTCTTTCTTTCGAATTCTCCAACTTCAGTCATTCCTTTGATATCAGTTCAGTTATACGCACGAAAGCGGTGCACGGATTACAACCTCCCCGCAACACATTCTCTCCCAACGTTCCTTGCCATCGCAGAAACCTCTCATCAACCAGATGCATTAGATCAATCACAATCAATCAATCAGTTAATCAAAAGGAAAAAATAAAAAGCACAAGCAGTGAATGCCATTATAGACAAGCTTCGTCACAAAAATCTGTAAGTCTTAGTTGGCGCCCTTTAATCTGCCGCTCCCGTTGCAGTACGATCAATCTTTCCATTTATAGGATTTCGTTATGCGGATAGTGCAGCGTGCTAACTGAGTGATTGGATTCGCTGGGCTAGTTTTCTCTTATGATCACGCCCTGATATATATACAATTTCCCTCCCCTAGCCTTCTCTGCTTTAGCCCTTCACGTCCCTTGTTTTCGTTTGGACCTCTCCCTTTCTCTTATAGGGCTGCCGTTTCAAATAGTAAACCTGTCATTGAGATATACTTGCCTGTGTCTCTCTTTGACAGATTTTATCCTTCCACGGAACCGACAATCACAGGCAATCTATATATCAATTCCAAAATATGAGGGTTACCGGCTGGCTTCGTGTCGGTCTGGTCGTCTGCTCTCTCTTACCGACCATCTCTGGATATGCGATCCGAGACACTAGAGCCGTCATCGTCGAAAAAGGTATCATCGTTACATATGTCGCTGACCCTTCGGCCTTTGCATCGCAGTTGAGCAAGCGACAGGAAAACAAACAGACAACTGAGCCACCGAGCAAAACGCAATCAAAGGATGCAAAGGGGGAGACGTCGGCACCGGCGACTAAACCGGAAACCGGAGTCAACATTGATGGTATGACAGGCGCTGTTACGAGCAAAGCTGGACCGACCCACACAGATCCCGCGCCTACGATTAGCGGTGATTCCAAGTCTGCTGTCCCGACTCAAGCACCTGATAAGAATGGATTACCATACACCCCGCCTCTCACGGCTGCTTTTGCATTCGCTGGTTTCTTGCTCTTGGTTGCCGGTGTGCCGTATACACTCGCTGGTGTTAGACACAAACAGTAAGGATTTACTCTGTTGAAGAGGGAAAGAAACGGTTACTGATCATCATTATAATAGAATCCACATTTTCCTTAGTACGGCTCTCCTCGCTAGCTTGGGAGTCTCAGTTCTTATAATATATGTTATGAATCCTCCTGTCTCGAATGCTTTACAAGGTGGATACGTGGCTGCTGTGGCGATTACTGGGTTGATATTTGGCGGTTTGGCTGTCATCTTCCCTGAGGTCACAGAAGTTCTTGCTTGCTTGTTGGGTGGTTTCTGCCTCGCTCAGTGGTGTAGGTTTTTTAATCTTGCAAAGCACATGGAAATATGAGTTGGCTAACATTCTCTAGTCCTCGTTTTGAAGCCGGGTGGTCTTGTTACTGGAGGATATCAAAAGATTATTTTCATCCTGTGCTTCAGTATCGGATTATTTTGTCTCGCACTCCATCACGTCACTAGACCCTACGGAATGATCTTCTCTATTGCTTTCTCAGGAGCAACAGTTACTGTTCTCGGAATCGACTTTTTCTCTCGCGCTGGTTTGAAAGAATTTTGGCTTTATGTCTGGGGTATGATTATATCCACCCAAAGGTTTTAGGAATGGGATAGCTGACATTCGATAGGACTTAATGATAACATCTTTCCCCTCGGCACAAAGACATTCCCTTTGACAAGAGGAATCAGAGTCGAAATTGCTGCCATCGTCGTTATTACCTGTTTTGGAATCATCTCACAGATGAAACTGTGTATGTCTCCGAGCGTTCACGGAGGGTTTCGTCTTTCGCTAATTCGGTATTATAGGGCAAGTTATTAAAGTCAAGCGCGAGGAACGGGAAGAAGCACGCGTAAAACGCCAGGCGGATCTCGAAGCCATGGAAGCCGAAAATGGGCGTCGGGTAGAGGAAGCCGCCCAACGCGATCGTGAGATCTGGGAAAAGCAGTACGGTGATAAGTCTCAAACTACAACTACCCTCGTAGCGGACGGCCAAAGTCCGAAGGCGAGCGCAGAATTGAAGCAGAAGAAACATTTGAGTCATGATTCAGGATTAGGCCAAAGCTCTAAGAATTCCACCGACGGTGGCAGCTCGAAAAATGAAGATTCTATCGAAATGATCGGATTGAAGTCCGTTGAAGAAGGAATCGAAGCTCAAGTCCCCGTTCCGACCCAACCCCAAGACGGAACCACCTCGACACAACCGATTTTGGAAAGCACTACATCTCCAACTGAAAACGCTCCCGCTAGTACGACAGAGGCTGGTCCCGCTTCCGCTACCCCCCCTGTTCCACAATTCTTCACACCCGCGGTTGTTATTCGCGAAAAGGGCGACGTCGAAGCCGAAACGGCGACTATTGCCTCCTCCAAAACTGGTCTCGCCGCTCCCACTGCTATCCACACTGTAATTATCGATCCAACAAAAGAAGAAGACGACGACGATGCTTCATCTTTGGCTACATTCGCAGACTCCGTTCGTGACGATCATAGGATATCACAAGCTATCAGTATTGCTTCTATCGCGCCACTTGATCAAATCCAGGAAGTTCCACATGATGATGCGGCTTCTTCTGTTTGCGGTGTTCTCGACGACGAGGATGAACGGTCGGATGGTGAAATGCCCCTCATTGGTGACGACACTGGAAAACGAAGATCTGTTATATCTCTCAGTGGCCGACGTGGCTCTTGGTCCTCGAACAAGAGATTGTCAATAGTTTCTATTGGAAGAAGAGGTTCGGTCCGGTCAACAAAGTCGAATAAATCACAGAAGGCTCAATCTCCACAAGCGCAATCTCCCATCGATACAACGGCCGAGAAAGTTCTTGAGGATAAGACTGATCTTGTGTCCGAGTTTTCGGCTGAACTCACCAGGCGCATGTCTGTCATAGGCGAATCAGAGGCAGCCGGATCACGACGACCTTCACTGACACCAGAGATAGCCATTTCTGAAGCCGTTGAGAAATCTGCTATCGAGAAAGAATCCGAAGAACAGTCCCAATCTCGCAGACAATCTGTAGCTACCTCCGTTCGCCCAGATGAAACCGCCCCAATGTCGCCAGGAAGAGAAAGCGCTGGATCTGGATCTTCGCGTGTAAAATCTAAGAAGGAATTAAAGGCTCCGGTCATCGGCCCTCCCGCACCTTTACGTCAAGCAAGTCTCCAACATGTCCGCCCTCCAACGAAGATTGTCAAGACCTATCGAGTGAGCGAATGGGCTAAGCACCTTGACCCTGCCGATGAACCGCAATACGATGAAATGGAAACTCTGGAGCAATCCGAAGCTGCCCAAGAAAAGGCCGCTCCTGTTCACGTCATGGATCTCCAAGAAGGTACTTCTTCACCAAGAGTTCCTCCACCAATCGCAGGACTTAGCAAGAGCGATACTTTCAATTCGATGCAATCTCCAAATCTCAGCCGAAGCAATACTCTTAGCACTATCCGTGAACAGCCAGGTTACCTTCCAAATATGCAACCACAGATCTTGCCCTCCCAGTTACCACAAGTTATGCTTCCCATGATGGCCCCTACGTCACCCCAAATTCCTACAGTTGTCATCGCCTCACCTCCTCCATCCCGTTCTGGCCAGCTTCCATTTGCTTCACCAATCATCTCGCAACCAGTCCTCGAATCTCCAGCTGAGGAGGGTGAGGGTGAGCAAAGAACCCCGACTCCACCACCGATGTGCGAAACCCTACTTACGAAGCGCGTGAGCATGCTTAAAGGCACACCCGCCTTCTCCAACATCCCTGATCCTTCTGTAACCTACGGCCAGATCTTGTCCGGCCAGCAGCCACAACAACCCTCACTTGTCCAATTTCCCGCATCTGCCTCGTCACCTAACCTCCTCTCTCGGCAATCTATGTCGCCCACACCATCAGGTTATCAATCACATCGCAATAGCAATGGCACAAATTACGCTGGCAGTATGATCAGTGGCTTCGCGCCCTCCAGCCGCATCCCATCAATGGAAATGCAACCTGGTGCTCTCTCAAACTACAACCCGTACATGAACCAATCCAGCATGAGCATGGGCGCCATTCCTGTTCCACAAGGACCCGTTGAAACCGCTCCACAAGGACCACCACAGCCAAATCCTTCGGACCGCCGCGACAACATGCTCAAAAAATGGAGAGAATCGTTGGCGCAAGACCAAGTCATTTCTGCACGACAACAAAGCAATGTTCAAGGCAGGAGAAATGAGATGATTCAGCAACACCATATGATGAGTGCTTATGAGAGGCAAAAGGAGGTGGAGCGAGGACTTAGAGAAGAGATTATCGACCAGCGGTATCAACAAAGGGATATGCTCCAGGTTCACCGAGATGCCATGAAGAGGATGCAAGAGAAGGCAAAGGGGATCTAAGTTCAAACGAACCCGAAAGATGGAAGGTTATGATGATATGAAAGAATTATTATTTCTCGGCATTGAAGGTATGAGGGTAACTATTTTGTCACGGTAACTGGAGGACTTTTCATTCTTGCTTTGGATTTCCTGGTGTTTTCTCCTTTTCTTTATTTCTTCTCCTCTCACTATTTCCTTGGACTCTCTGTGTGCGTCTCTTCCACGATTTCATACCTCTTTATAATTCTAATGCTACCGTGCCTCAGTCACTCATTCTATGCTGTTACTAAAACTCTGTTTCGACAAAAGAATTACCACCCAGCAATACCTTGTTTCCCATTTAGTGTACTGCTTGGCAAAAATCTTTACTAGTACCACCCCCCTCTTATTCTTTTTTCATGTATTTTTCAGTTCCAAAAAGGCTAGTCCGCATGTTAAATAGGCGTTTCTCTCTCTCTCTCTCTCTCTCTCTCTCTTACTACTTCCATTTCCTTTTTACTAAGCCCATATCAATTAATTGTCTTGACGTGGAGCATAATAACTTTGTCGATTCAAGCTTTCTTTTTCTCTATGCGAAGACCTCGGGGTCTTTTATATCATTTTTTCAGGTTAGCTGCTTAGATGGAAAACCAAAAAAAGAAAGAGAATGAAAAATGTTGTTAATCATCCATTAGACCCTTATGTCCCTCTCGATTGTAATATTATAATTTGAAGATTTTGATAATGAGAGCTAGTGCAATTTTTTTTTTCTTTGGGGAGGGGGGAATATCTCCTTCACTTCTTTCGATGCAAGCGCTCAAGATATCACAATGTGGAGAAGGATCCAGAACTCCACGGGGCTTCACCTTTTAGCGAGTCGAAAGATGAGTTCAATTGTCTTCTCGATCTCAACCCAGTCTTAGTATTTTTGCGTGCAGACTGCTAGATCATGTGTTGCAAGGCTCCCGAAATTTAGAAAAACAAGGCGACGAGAATTCATTGATATATGTATTAGGAAGCGAATCTCAGGTTCCGGTCTATATATTTGATCTCAAGGCCTGCTCAAATCCGAACCCTTCAGCCTGGCTCGTATTACATACAATATCCAAAATCTTTTGAGCTTTTCATGAGCTTTCACTTGAATCCTACCGATTTTAGTATACCTGGTCCACGACCAAAACAATCATTAAGATAGCATTGAAGCTAGAGCTTTGAAATGGCGGGGAATATTCATCCTGCGAACCACCTCAGCAATACACGGGAGCCGGTGGGGGAGATATCGAAATCGAGGACAACCCGAAAAATCGATCAGCAGGTTTGGGATGAACATAAGGAACATATCAGAAGATTATACTTGGGGGAGAAGAAGACCTTGAATCAAGTGAGTGAGATATTGGAAAGAGAGCGAGGGTTTACTGCCTCGTAAGTATGGTTATCGTAAGAAATACAAAATTGGTTTCAATGTCCGTTAACTTCAACTATTCTCGATCTTGGAACAACAGAAAGTCTCAGTATATCCACATGGTAAATGAGGTTTGGGGATTCAGAAAAAATATGACGAGGAGCGACGTCATGTCCATCGAGGCGCAAAAGCGGAAGAGGGTCATGAAAGGGAAAGAGTCTGTAGTCAGAGTAGATGGACGGATAATAGAAGACAAGGAATTTCAAAGAAAGAAATCTCGCCATTTTCAGACAGTATTGGAGCAACATCAACAGCGTTTCGAAGATATCACTGAGGAAGGTAAGCTATTAGATGAGTAAAAATGTCCACCTGTCTTAAATTCAATTTATATCTTCATTGGCTTATTATCAGTACATCCTGATTAGTTACCACCGGACCCGCAGATCGCATCGAAATATCGACACCTTCACCCGGTGCATCCTTGAGTATGATAGGAATGGGACAATCTGTGTCACGGTTACCATCCCCGTTGCGAATGGACGATCAAGCAGACTGGATGATGTCGTGGATGGATGTGCTTTCGACACCTTTGCGAATTCCCTCACCCTCTCCTAGTACGCTTCTCGGATCTATTGGCCAGCTGCCCTTAGGAAATAGTGAAAAGCTCCCCTCTTTCGTATTTCAGAATCCGTTTTCTTATATCACTCCCTCCATGAGGTTCGATATCGCATTTGAGACTCAGATTACTCCTATATTTCAAGGTGACCTAATTAGCGATATTCGGCCGGCTTCATTATCTTCTTATTGCTAATCTTGCCTTATAGTAACCACATCGCCGCTCTTCATTCATCCTGAAAATAACACTATTATCAAGCAACTTTCATCGTCAACACCGGTGAAAAACCCTGACCAGTGGCTCTCAGACATCCGTTCCTCGATCTTAGGAAAATCCCATTCACCAACTGAGTTCCTACTTTTCTTGAAATCTTATATGATTCGTCTTTCGAATAATATTGACGAGCCCTTTGTCGAACGTCAGTGCATAGATAAACTATTGAAGTCAGGGCTGGTAGAAGAATACCTTATTATTGTGGAAAAGATAATCAAAGAATCTAGAGCTCCTGCTCCCGAAGGCAATATCATATCGGCGCCTATGAATGGCTTGGGTCAGATTCTAGAGGACTTTGGGCCGGTGGTTCGAAAATTTTCTATTGTCTTGCTCTACGGCGCTGCCAGAACCGGCAATATTGAAGTGCTTAGAATGCTTCTGGACCTTGGCATCCTGAATGTTCACGGTGATGAAGCCATTCTAAGAAATCATTTGATTGGTGTTACAGCAATTCAGTTCGCTATTGAATATCAACATGCGGCGGCATACAATCTCCTGCTTCGCCAAAAATTGAAGCTTGCCACATCTCCCATATCAGATCTATCGCCATCCATTCTCTGGACTGCTGTCTTGGTAGACTCGCCGGACTTGGTCTCGGACTTGGTTACACGCTACGCGATGACTGACGTTGATTTGCCTTGGTTTTTTGGAGCAAACGCTGTAAAGGTCAGAAATTATTTAGCAGACCTCCAAAAAAACGGTCTTACTTGGTCTGAGGAGCTTCTCTCAAACTTAGGTGCTCCAAATTTCGAGATCGTGACCGCACTTGAGCTAAGCGTATGGACACGTCGTATAGACTGTTTCCGTATACTGGCAACGTATCATACCAAAAACAAAGTGTATAGATGCCTCTCATCCCCGGCCCCGCGAAACAATAACAGCAGTCTACCCAGGAAAGACAGAGTAGTGTTACTATACCTGGCAGTACTCAACGCGGATCATCAAATGATGAGAGAAATCCTGCAACACCCTCGGCTTTTTGGCTACATCGATGAACCCATCCACAGAACAGGCGTCGAGATAAAACCTGAAACGCCACTGGAAAGAGCTTTATTCAGGGGAGACATCAATGCAATTAAAATTCTGTTACAGAATGGAGCAGACTTGAAAAACGTAGAACTTAGATTCGGGTCATTGTCCCCTCGAGCACGACAACTTGAAATTAAAACTAGGTTACCACCACTCTTCAGACGACATCTTGAAGAGAATGGATTGCCCGAAGTCGCAAATGTAATCGAGGAGATGGTTCAACAAGCTAAAGCCGAAGAGAAGTGGGATCCCCTCTTTCATGGGTCTGATTCTGAAGCTGAAGATGACGCCGACCTTGATTGGACCTATCGGGTCGAATACTGTACTGTCCAGACGGTTTCTGTGATAATCAAGATTTGTGATTGGCTGTTTGGCGACAGCCCCATCTGGGATTCCAGCCTTTGGGAAACTTTCATCGGAACACACTCTAAATTCTTAAAATGGATGGAAATTACCATCACACTAGCAATAGTGGCTGGAACTAACGAGAAATACGCCGTGACTAGGATTTACGGAGGTTTCCATGATGAAGAAACGGCTAGACTATTAAGGAGAGCCTTTCGCCGACTGTTCGCAGGTACGAGCTGGCGCTTGACTCTTTATCCACTCGTCCCAATGATACTCGAAGTCATTGTTCCGAATAGTCCGCATACAAGAAGTAAAATCCGACAACTTGGCGCGCAGTATGGCTATGCACCAAAGAAAGATTCTAGGGAATGCTTTCTTCGAAAGCTGGACGAATTCTTTGTTATCGATCTTGCCTTGAAACCCGGTGATTCCAATTATGCAGAAGCTTATAACAGCCAAACCGGTTCAAGATTTCTGTCCAATCTCGAAAAGACACTGCATAAATATACAAACGAGCTGGGGTATATCTACGAAGGTAGTGCAGGAATCCCGGACAGTAAATTTCATAGAAAGCTATGCGAAATCACAATCCCTCAAATTTCGCAGATGACAGAGCCCCAAATTTTAGCACTATTATCCCTCGCTATACGCTTCAACTTCACAGACGTCATCGAAGTGGTGTTAGTGCGCGAGCCAAATTTCATGATACCTGGTACAATGTTCTCAGAAGTCGCCTGGTTCTCGAATGAGGAATCTTTTAGGCTTATACTCGGACATTACAGCAGGACAAGTAAGGAGGGTTCCAAGGGTCTGGAAATGGCACTCCTCCTTAGTATTATTCAGGGAGATTCTTTCAAGGCTATAGAACTTGTCAAATATGCTAACTTAGGCTATAACTATGGTTGCAATAAAACTGCCTTGTCTGCAGCAGTGATGCTAGGGAGATTGGATATTTCTAATATCTTGATCGAAGCTGGGGCGCCGGATGATCTGAATATGACAAAAGAATTGGCTATGAATTGCGATTTTTTCGATATTGCAGAGTTTATTGGTAAGAAGCTAGTGTTGGAAGAGTCAGATAGTATAGTTACATCTCCACACGGGCCAGCAACGGATAGTGCATTAGACTCAGAGGATGATGAAATTGATGCGGGGAGTGATTAAGTAGAACTAGGGGGGGTCATCACAAATTTTCTATAGTTACAAAACCAAGACGGAAAATAAAAGCTGATCTCGTAGTATACAAATTGGATTTCAGTTCATGCTCGATAAGTTGGCCACTCTACCTAACAAATACTCCAAATGCCTATATGCCGCCTGTGGCTGATTCTCTGGCACCATATGCCCAGACATCTTAACTTCAATATATGTCAACCCTCTCTCTTCGCGCCACACCCCCATTTCTCCCTGATTAGGGACTATAAATTTGTTTGACGGCCGCTCCGTGAATCCCTGGGCCCCGTGCCAAGTCATGTTGTTGAGGGCTATCAACGTACCGTCTGCGATGAGGACGTAGTCGTGCAGTCCATGAGCGACGATAGTGCGTTCGCTTCTTTCAATCACATTGGATAGAACGCCTGACGGAGCTGATCCCTCGGACTTGTCGTCAAACGGGAATACATCCTTTCTACCGCATAATACCCAATCCGTCATGATTGGAGCGTTTATGGCTTTCTGCACCTCTGGCCGGTTGAAATATTTCTTCGGCCGGTCGGGTTGCTGGTCGAAATCGTCTCCGGAGAGTTTGATGACGTCCCAAGGACTGGGGCATGTATCTGTGATGCGGTAGACATTGAAACATGGGTTAAGTCTAACGGCTGCACTGGCTGTCTCTATATGGTTATACATAACTGCGGTTAGTATCGTTTTTCGTTAATTGAGATTGTTACTGATACTTACTTGACCAAAGACTACAATCTCTCCCACTCTTCGCACCAGTGATATTCAGCTTTCCCATGGGTGGAAAAGTCAATCCCTGTTTATATATGTCCGTGTACCCACACTTATCAGCCTGAACCTTCAGCTCAGCTAGAGTACTATCCGCTAGATTAAATATCGCCTGATTGCGTTCAACAAACGGCACAACAGGTATCTCATCAAGTATAAGATCCGACGCAATAAACGGATCGTAAATCATGATGCCCTTCAAGTTAAACGACTCGGTATACCTAGTATATATCGCATTGGCAATATAAGGCACATACATCCCGGCGTACGATTCGCCGGTAATCCAAAGCCGCTTCTTGTGTAGATCAAACTTATCTATAAAGTTCTTCAAAAAGCCAAGAAATTGATCCGCCAGTTCTGCTTCGTCGTGGATGTTTGGTTCGCCTTGGCTGAATCCCGTTCCGACAGGCTGGTCGATATATACGATATTCGTCAAGTTGACCCAGGTATATTTATTCGGAGTTGGGAGATATGTGCCAGCTTTCCATGTAAATGGTCCGTTCTCTTGTAGCAGTCCTTGGAGTGAACTACAGCCCGGTCCTCCATTGAGCCAGATGACGAGGTCGTCTTCAGCTTTGGAGTCTCCAGTGGTAGGAAAGTACCAAAAATATAATTGTCGCGAGTCATCGTTGCCGATGGGGAGAAGGCCAGCGTATGATTCTGGGATGTTGAATTTGACGTCAGGGATGGCGCCTGCTGTACCGTTGACCCAAAAGTCTGCGATGCAGAAGTTAGTTGATTTTTCGTACTTCTTGTCTAAAGAGCACTTGCGTATTTGCTCACCTTTTGTCTTGCTGTTGTAATATTTCGATCGCCCATCCGGACCCATCGAGAAGTTGGAGGTTGTCAATTGCTCGGGGTCATTCCATCTCGGAGCGGCAAGGGAAGTTGTCACAAAGAGGAGCTTCACGAACAGCGAAACAGAAGAGGCTCTCATGGTGTTAAATCGAAGCTGTCGCCGACAGCCTTGGAAACAACTAGTTAAACTGTGAGATAGGTCGAAAGCTTCTATCATAAAATCGACCCGTTTGCTACATTCTCTCTACTTTTAAATAATCTAGCATGATATTTTGTAACAAAGACCTTGTTCGAAATAAGAATCATTCTATTGACTGGGAAGTTGCGGTTATAATAAAATTTCCGGAGAATCGATTGTCTCACATATGCTCTTGCTGTTTTGAGTACGGTTTACGCGACTCAGGAAGTCTGGCGACATGGTTACGCAAGCATAGATATAGACGAGATTAATATATTACTGGGCGGCGCTAAGGATAGCCGATCGTTCGGACGACGTTAAGTAGCGCTGGATCTCTATGGCTTAGGATAAGCTCGATCGACTAAGAAGCTATTGGACCAGGTGACTTGGAAGATTAAGGTTCATAAGCGTATATTGAAGTTGATGAGTAGAATAGTCCTAGCTCGAAGTATACATTGTCCGTAAGATAAGCCTAAAATTCATGCTATCTATCGGTGCTATAATTCAGTCGCTCCGCAATAAATATAAAAATGATCGCTTCTGACGTGAAAGGAGCTAACGAGAACAATAATATAAGCAAGAGCGGAGATTCGAGAAACATAGCCCGCTATAGCATGGTAGAAAGAGTCGCAATCTGTATCGTAAAGAAATTTGTGATTTGTTCGTAAATCATCTCGGCATCCCTTTCGTATCACACTTTGTAGTCAATATTCGTACGGTCTACATTATCGAGTTAGACAGACAACAGAGATAGAAAGAGGTGAGTGATGATGCATACCTGCAGATTCATCAGAACATATGTGCAACCAATTCTCGCTGCATCAAAATGCCCGCCATAAAACTCTAAAGGTCCAGAGCATGATGATGGCGACGACCATGGCCAGCGTCAAGCCCTTCTCGGACAGCAAATATGCCATCACTTTGTCGCCCTTTTCAAAATTGCCTGCCCCGGCCTCAACCAAGAGTTGGATCTGATCGACAGGCATGATGGTTGTGAAGATAGGTATCCCAGTGGAAGACTGAAAGATTTTCGCTTCAAAAGTAGAATGACCTCAAGAGGACAAAAGAAACGGTTGAAATAATTGACTGGTCTGGGTAGATATGAGATAGGGGCAAAAGCGTTTAAGGGAAGAATCCAGCTGCTGGTGACAAGTATCGGTGGGTCTCCTTCATCTCCGGTGAGACTCGCGAAGTGTAAATCGTATGCGGGACTGCAGTGCCGAAAGGCTTGGAACTGCAGTTGCGGGCCGATTAATATGTTGTAGCAAATGAGCTCCTGGAATGGACTTAGTTTCAGCCTGCGATGCTATATTGCAACCAATGCGGTCAATATGATATTCGTGATATGAAGACCCATTCTAGCATCTGGGGCATACACTTCAGCTAATGGGGCCGGGGTTCGAGCTTGCGGTCTTCTTTTTTTCGAAATAGGAATTGAGAGTCGTTTGATTCAATACACGTTAAGGCGCTTCTACTCGTGAAGGGTGTGTGCCATCATCGAGCACCGTGGTCTCAATGTAGGTCGCCAGCTTCGATGATTTTCAGCTTTTCGCAAGCTGTGCTTCCTTATCGTTGCCGAAGGATGCGGAGATGTGATAACAAAGGCGGAGTTGCTGGATTAGGACCCCAAACACCCGAGGATGCAGTCGAAGCTTAAAAGTGAAGCAAAGAGTAGAAAGAAATAGAAAGTAAAAGCTGTTGTCACAAAAGAGATGTCGCAAGTTCTTATGGGAGAGTGTGAACAAGGAAGATCAACGAAACTAAGGGTGTCTGTCGCCAGCCTTATGTCGGAGGGATTTTTCGCCTATATAAACAAGGTCAGCCCTTCCGTTCCGAAGCTATCGTACCCTCGCAGCAGCGAGGCAAGCAAACAAGTCGCTTCTGCTTCCTCCTTCTACGGATCTTGCAGGTGGGTCCAACGTACAAATGAAATGCAGTCATTCTATTTGTCGACAAACAGGTTGTCAACGTTGCCGTCACTCTTAGCTTCCCCGATTCGGCGGTTGCACAGCCTCGATAGGTGGTAGCTTATCACCTGCCCGTTGTATTCTTTCCATCGCGTAATGGCCGTTGCTCCAATAAAGTGTGAATGATATAGGTCCAGGCATCTAGTCCCAGGCCTGAAGATTTCATAACTTTAGGCATATCGTTTTGCGCATTTGTCCATTGAGGTTGGTGACACCACAGTCCAACATGATGCAGGCTAGATGCATAATAGATATCATAATATGCGTCAAGGAATGAGTTTCGAGCCGTTCTGAGAGCCTACATCGCACGAATGCCCTTCAATTGTAGACCGCGACCAGCTGTAGAATTCACAAATTAGCCCAAGTCATCAAAAGGAACAATTGATGCATCACCTACTTACCAAGCGAAGATAAACAACATGCCAACACAAAACGCCATATTAAATCGGAGATGTTGGGATCTCAAACACCGCGGTCTCGCCGTTAGTTTTGAGTATATCCGCAATAGTTTTCGTCGGCTCCCCTATCAAAGCCTCCACCACGCCAATGATCTTCCAGATCTCTTTCCAAATTGCCCTTTTCTCTTTTGGTTTGATCAAGTCCAAGTATCGGGTATGACTCGGTAGCAGGTACCTCTCGTGGACCTCATTCGCGTTCTTGATATGATATCCATAGGCCGAACAGTCCTCAGGCAGAGATAACCTTGACTTTTCGTAGAGTAATCGAATGATAGCCTTTTCGCACGCTGTATTTCGGTCGCCTATTGATACTATGACTAAATTCCCGTCATTCTTCCTGCCGGCTGGGAACCGTGACAGCATTGTCTGTCCCCGGATGATGATATATAGATTCCATCTGCCCCCATAGTCTTCTTCATCACCTTCGTCTTCATCCCCATTTTTGCTCCTTTCCATGTTTTGGATTTTGAAGGGCATAACTATCACCTGATCGCTGTTGTATTCCTTGTCGTTTAACATGATGTTGGTCTCGAGTGTCAGCTCGGACCTCATAAACTCTTCGAGGAAGAAAGCCGTGCATATCGTAAGCGGAGTCCGTCTTTTGTATTTGTCTTTGGCTTTAGATAGATAGCTTGTGATGAAGTGATGCTTTATCCTGCTGTGATGCCAACGAGCTGTTCTGATATCCATGGTGACACGGAGGTGGCTGGGATCTAGACGATCGCGACTGGGATAAAAGACGAACAAGGCCCTTTAGACTAAGAGAAATGGCTTAGAGTAACCGAATTTTTGGAGCTGGTGGCTGCTTGATGCTGTAGACGCAAGTTTGCATGGACGTTGGAGGTTTGGAGATGAATTCAACGCAAGCAGTGTAGACAGGTTGCTTTGTTGTATCTGCGTATATCACAACTGTTATACATTCAAATGGCAACCAACGGCTTTGATATCCGCTTCTAGTTAGCCCCTTCTAGTTCATTCTTCGATAACGATATGAGAACAATGCCCCGGATCTGATCTCGGCTCCGTTCCTAACGGGCCATCTATCCGGTCAAGGAATCACATGCCAAAGGCCAACAGTAGCGGTATAACTTTGTGTAAATTTTGGATTGGAGAATTTTCTCTTCGCTACCTCAAGTAACGAGCTATCGATTGTGTATCTACGGATGCTTCATGATTTTAGAAGTTATGTATATTCCAAGTTGTTATTGCCATTTGAGAGTAGGTTCAAGTATATTGGTATATGTTGAGACCTCTAACTATGAGGCTGGAGAAGCGAAAAAAATTGCCCATTCGCTTCACAGGATCAGAAGCCAGTAAAAAAAGTACCATGATAAAAGTCTTTATTAATGAATCGTAAGAAGCATTATTATAAAAGAGAAACATGAGACGTAAACGTCACCAAAAGAGACCCTAATTGCAAACTCCATGTAATGAACGCCGGTGACAAAGAACCGGAATGCTCCGTCGTGTGTCGATGTATTTTCAATTAATAGGTAGTTCTTTGTTTTGAAAAATCCTCTCTAAGGGTTCTTTTTCTTCTTTCGTCTTTTTAACAGCAGATGAAACAGCACTCTACCAGATCGCAAAGAGCGTCGCAAGCGCAGCAGACACAGAGACCAGCACAACTAGATTTGCATGAGTTAGCACCATGCGAATGAAAAATCAGAATCATATGATTCTACTCGACTTACAGTCCTGCAAGACAACCTCCTGCCGCGGCTCCACCACCTCCTTGTTGGTGACGTCCTCTATCGTCGTACTGTGGCTGTTGCTGGTATTGCATTTGTTGATCCTACAGATTGCGACCAATTGTTAGCCTGAAAAGTCTTTAGAGAGATCTAAAGATGGTATGACAAGCGTGGTCGCCCATCATACTGGTGATATTCACGTACCGAAGGATAATACCCTTGCTGCGGTGGCTGGCCATAACCCTGTTGGTAGTTGGGAGGCTGATTCTGGTAGGATTGTTGCGGATAGGAGGGCTGCTGTTGCTGCGCATAATAATCCTGTGACGACATTTTGGCTGGTGGAATATGCGAATCCAAGGGCTATATTTCGGACGGATATGGGGATATCGAGGTTTGGAAATATCTCGAGGTCTTGTGGTTGAGATGGATGGTGTCGCGAAAATTCGAAAGAAAAGTATGGGGCAACTATGCAAACAACACGCTTATGTTAGTCTGAGCGACCTGCATGCATATAAGGCAGGCGCGAGCCTAAAAATATATTCGCCGGGAACCCTCTCATATCACCGAGATTAAGAAAAAACTTACTACCTAAACGAAAGCAAAGCACAGCGATGGAGGCGAAACCTTGGGTGGGCGAAGAGGAAAAATAACTTTTGCGCAAACTAGTTCGGAGAAAAGAAACGGGGAGCGCAATATGCTTTATACGTTTCGTTAGCTTCGAATCCGAAGGGCTGAGTTACGCCAGTCTCAGCGGAATGGGTATGTACAAATTTCCTCTCACTAAAAGGCCAACATGCGGGCTGCAGGGGGGGTTCCCGACTAATGCTGCTAGGCCTTTCAGGGTCTTGTTCTCACAAGGCGAGAAGGAAGATCCAATAGATGGCAGTACATGAATCAGCATGCACTCTTCTCACTACGAACATGCGCATCAGATGATCAGAATTTCGATATTCTGCGAGCGCATCCACACTTTCATGCACGAAACTCTCCCTCTCATGCGGATGAATATCAACTTGATGTCCACCAGGCCGCAAGAAGGAATATGGGGACTGCGCCGAATTCACACTCGTCAGTGGTGCCTTGAACGTATCAGCAAGTTGCCGTGTATAAAAATTTAAAATGCTACAATACAAAATGTGTACAGTCCAAGAACAGCTGGCGGGAAACTTACTCGCTGCTCCTCATGTTTCAACGAAATATCTATGCCTCCCAAATGGGCTACGTAATCTAACCCCGGCTGTGTCAGCGCCTCCCTGGGCGGCCAAGAGCGTGAAACGAGAACAGTCTCGCCTTAGCTTTTCTTGGCTGGTGGCTCAATTCCCAGCAAAACAGCGAGTTGACTTCCTGCTGAGTAGCATAGACTTTGTAGATATTAGGGCCCGATTCCAAATTAGTCAGTTTCGCCACCAACATCGAACATTGCCTGTATTTTACTCAAAATTTGACATCTTTTCGTACGAAGAATTCGTGTTTTTGAGCTTAGGAGGGTTCAGGAGAAAGTCTTACTAAACGTTTCTTGCGGATGCTTAAAGCTTGCGAATTTTTCTATTTTTATTTCGCGTACGAGATCTAGAACGCTAGGGGGAAAACCGAAATTTACTTCGGAGAACCTGGAAAAAAACACTCAACAATCTTCGAACCTACCAAATCTAAACTTGAGCGAAATGATTCACACGGAGATGCTACTCAAGCAGGCTCCCCAGGGCAATCTCATGGCCATGGCCACCCTCTCGTAAATTTCTAGATATCTGCGGGAAACGAGCGTCCTTCTGATCAGTCAATCCTGCCTGTCAGATGCTCAAGGTCATGTCGACGATGTTGAGTTCGCGAAAAACCTACCCAACTTGTTCGGGGCATGCACTTAGTTCGGCACATGCCTGCCGGACGCGCCACAATTCCCAAGACAGATAATAATACATGTCTATTGTGGAAAGCGCTAATAGCAAAAATGACTTATACCCCACTTCCCAACATTGAGAGAATGGAGGTTGCCGCTCGGCGTGGGCGACCGAGGCTTGTGCCTCACAGGTCTTGGTGGCGTAATCGGAATGGAATTGTTACTGCCGATTTCGATAGCGACTATCTTGGCATATTCGGAACCACTGAAAACCTTAGAAATACGCGATCGGATTTTATGTGCATTTCGAAAAGTTGAAGTTGTAGTAGTTTGAAATGCGTTCTACTTTTTTCTTTAAGAGATATTAAATTTTTTAGGCCTTTTTCTTCCGATAAGAACTCAACTATTGATGCAAATAGCATCCCCATTGAGTTCCTAGACAAAAAGCTAGGATTTGGTAAGCGCTGAAATACGGCCCTTCGTACACAAACTCGGAGGCTGGATAATTGGGCAGAATACTCCAATATCATGATAAGTAGCCGGATATTTATGCCTGAGCTGTTCTCTCATAACATTTACACGGCCAGATGCCTCAATTAATCTAACTCGAGACCCAACTTTTCTTGTTGTAAGTTCGATTGTGTGTGCATTGTGATAACATGGTTGTTGGTCCACGGCACCGAAAAACTGACATGGATAACTGAATCTTGCTTCAACGGATTGAGATTAAATTTAGCTAGCATGAGCAAGGATACGCAGGATAGATAAAAGCGCGTTTCTAAGGATTGACGGTCGACGGTGGTGTTCTCAATAATGATAGACGAATGTTAGCATGGAGGCACTGGAACGTTGCACTCGATCAGTCTCGGTGGGCCAGACTCGGTCCGTTGCGTTGCCCTCGACCAACGCATTACAATGAAACTGGACTGCATTAACTTCAAACAGGTTGGAACGAGGTGACGCACTCTAACGCACTCCATCATGTAACAACCTTTTATCTAACAAAGGCTAAGGTAGCACACGCGGAAAAAGATCACCGATTTGATAATACGATATAAATTGAAGTTGATTCCACACCAGCAGGCTTAACTAACTGAGCCTGGAACTTGGCTTGCATCTCCTTTGCGGCAGATTTGACGTTAGGATGACAGTATTTTTTTCTTGATAAGTTCTAATTCCGTTAGCAATGGCATTTTATTCGGTTTTTGGAGAGGGAATTTTCCTTGTTGGTCGCATATATAATCCGAGATATTACCAACTCACGGAAGAGCAGGCGTGTTAGCTCCCGACCCCCTTGAGACTGGTGTACGGGACCTTTTATTTTCATACAAGGAGGCTCTCCAAAATACTAAGTATCTTGGCGAATTCATGCTCGATAAGATCATTCCCTGTCGAAAATGTTGTTGATAGGAGTTTCGCGTGCGCATAGAGGGGCTGGTCAGAGATAATGAATCCGATTAAATCTTGAATATAAAGCTTGATACATCGCCCTCTTTTCCCACCGCTTCCTCTGTATCAGTATCCTCAACAAGTCATTCAGCAATCTCGAGCCACAATTGTTAACTTATAGCCTCTCTACAAGTTCCGGTCGATCAGCCATAATATAATAACCAAAATGAAAGCCAGAACAGTTGTCTTCGCTGGTCTCCCTATTTCCACTTCCTCAGCGGGCGCCCCTCTAGAAAGCCCCCGTACACCAACCGTTGCTAGATGTATCGGGAGAAATTCGAGAAGGCCTCCTACTCCATATCCACAGAATTTCGACCTCCTAGATAGTCCCTCTTTTTCTGAGATTCTCTTCGACGACGTTGCAACGCCACGTAATGCAAGCAACGGCCAAGTCGGCGGTGGACTTGAGAATGATATGAAGCCAGCATTAAAAACGCTATAGATAAGGTTGTAGTTACATTCGGTGGTATGATTCATATGGCGCGGGCCGCCTATGAATCAGAGCATAAGGATTATGGGCTTGGAGGGGATGACAGAGAATACATTTTATCATTTTCAAATGGGCAAATGAGTGAGGACGTCTAGGCGATTTTGTTTCTATATATTTTATTCAAGACATTTACTGTATTAGCTTTTGTTACTGGAGTTTATTTTCGAAATTTTATTATTGTGTTTTACTTTTTGAATAGCTGCATGGTATATAAATCATCGTAACGCAAGGAGGGGAAACTATCGCGCCCCTCTAAGTAGAAATATTGTGATTATGTTCGAAGAATGCAAAGATACCTGTTCCACAACTCTATTAATGGATCTATCCCGATTAACAGAATATCGAAATATATAGTATGCATATGTATGATTCGTAGAGTAAAAATGTATGAAACAGCTACTTTTCGCGAGCTATTTACTTGGGTGGTATATCGTGATGTATCCTATTGTTTTAGTCTCTAAAGTTAAATAAACCAGTCTCTAATCGCAATTCAACATGGGTGTGCTTGGTGTTGATTCACATATGTTGATCTGACATTGCTCAGCAACTGAGACCACTGTGTGGAAAAGGCTATGGTAGCGCTTCCTAGAATCGTTAAACCCTTGCCAAAGACCCAGAGGATCAGGTGTGTAACGATCTAAAGTAGGAATGGGGAAGGATTTAAACGTTTTAGATTGAATTCGTCTTCTAAAAATTTGCGACAATGAAATCTAAGTAACGATTTTCTCGAAATAATTTTTGGTTATAAAGCCGACCAAGTTCTCTATATCCATTGGATAAACTTTTTTTTCAACTATGCGTAAAAGAGGGCTGGTCCTTCCTTTCTCGAACTATTTTATTACTGTGTCTCTTAATAGCTTATCCCATACCATCTCTTTAATACAAATTAACACAATTAAAGAATCAATTTTAACAACATGTGCTCCGTAGGGGAGGTAGACGAGCAGAATATTGATTGTAGAAGTATTTGTAGACGTCAATTCGACCAAAACAAGGAAACGTGGACAAATGGTTATGTGTTCCGATACCAGATGACTGGTCTCGTCCCAGGAATGAACCAAGCGGCCATGGACGCGGCTTTCAATCGCGCATGGGAAAAATGGGCACAAATCGTCCCGTTTAAGCTCCAAAGAGCTAATGGAGCCCAAGATGTCAACATGACTGTCTCAGCTGTCAGTTCTGATTCGTATTTTGCCAAGAATCGAAGTGCGGGCGCCTACGCCAACATAGGACCCCGGGGTACCAATAATAGAAGCCACCTTACAGTTAAAGTCCAGGGTATCCAATGGACCACCGAGAGTTTACATACTGTGTATCTACATGAACTTGGTCACGTTCTTGGTCTCCAGCACTCGTCGGATCCGAATGCGGTGATGTACGCCGGCATGAGGTACGGGGGCGAACGACAACTCACGCCCAATGATATCTCCAGGATGCAATATATTCTCAGGCTCAATCACTTGAGTTCGGTATCGTCTGGCGTTGGCGCTCCTCAGCGCAGCAATAATCCCAATCCTTCTCAGTACAACAATAAACAGAACAATATCGGCCGGCAACGACATCGTTACAATAAGAATCGGCAATATAAACGTTCATCGAAATTAGAGTCAAGCCCTTCAGCGAAGCCAGCACAGCAACTAACAGACAAACGCGAAGAATAGACACGATCGAAGATTTTCATGGTGTTCGAGATAGTTCTCATTGAAAGCTAACTCGGTGGATTTTATTTTAGGTTGTCAAACCTACTGCTGCCCCACTGGATAATTCGAAGAACCTAAATTAATACCGAACACGCGACTTGATTTTCGAGCTAGGAGGAAAAATAATATTTTTTAGCTCTCTAAAGTTCCAATTCAAAAGTAATATGTTAACAACAGAAAAATATATATATAAGTTTTATGTTCAGCTGGCTTTTTGCTTATTAGCATGGCTGGTGTCATTTACTGTTAACAGTTACTATTTGTAACTGTGCCCGATTAAAAACAAGGGAACTTCTCTTTAGAAAGGCTCCTCCAACTTCCGGCCCTATCTTCTACGAGTTCCCTACCACAATTGAATAAAATTTCCGTTGGTTGGAATTTGATTAGAATTATATTGTTATAACTGGGGCATAACCCGCACATAGATTTAATATTGATAAGGGTGACAGGAATTGACTGAAAGGACTTACCGGCGGCCCCCTAGTTGATAGCCTGTTTAGACGTTTACAATTTCTCAATGAGAGAGATGTTGGATATATAAATCCAACAAAAGCAACACATTTATTCTGAGGCTTTTAGAACTGTGATGCCGCACAGTAGCACTCAAACCCTCCTAGTCCCCCACGTGGCCACCTGCCCGTTTATACCAAGCAAATAATTGAAAAGGAGGTATTATATTTTTAATTAAGTCTTACTTGTCAAAATAAATGAATTATATTGTATGTAACTTATTCACACAGCTAGAAAATTGTTTTTTTTGCTAGGTCCTAATTGTTAGGAAGTATCTTTAATTTGTATGCTGCCTTGCAGACCTGGACTGGGGTTTCTAAGTGTTTTTGTACTAAAAACTCCTGTTCTTTTCAGTCGGGCATATAAAAAACTAAGACCAAGCCGGCAAAGAATTTGTTCACTCAATTTTCATGGGTCTCTTTTGTCTCGCAAACTAGCCGTGAAGTATGAATGGACATGTTATTTTTAAGCCTTTTTAAACTCAGAATTGGTGACTCGGTTATGGGATGAACGACAGTCAAAAATTCATAGATTTGGCCTCAAATATATTTCCTGATATTATATAAGTGTTATATATGTATACAGAATTTCTAGACTGATGGTTTAGATTTTTTGATATTGAGATTAGTATTACAGAAAACTAATTATGGCGGTAAAATTGCTCCCAATGCCACCTCTTAGCCTAGATTTACTTGGGTAGAAGTATAACAATCTAATCAAGGGTTTGATGGCTCCCGATCGAGGCGCAACATCCCTAATAGTCATGCATGGCGTAGGGCTAACACTCTAAGCACAAGGCTGGTTCACAGCCCCCTCTTGAACAAAGATTCTGGAAAATAGAATGTCCCCCGCTTCTGAACGCCGCTTTGGTCATTCTGGGCGCACCAAAACTGCAATTTTCCGTCCGATGGAGTTGGGAATGGGTGAGCAGAATGCCTTGGCAACATGTTGGCATTTTAAGGCTGAACCTTGGAACATCGGATCTCAGGGTCTTGTGCGACCGCAAGATTTGATATAAATTAGCTTCCAATCTCCTGGTGATTAAATTATTTCGCAGATTTTTGTTGCCCTGATATCTGTTGTCTAAATTTTAACACCTCTCTATTCGATATAAAAACAGGAGACTCTATTATCAAACACATTATAACAATTTCTTTCAACCCTACAAACCGCATGACAGCTCCTTCGACCCAGTATTCCCAAGATGCTCAGCCGTTGACTACTGTAGACGAGGTATTACAAGAAGGGAGAGGAGGTGGTGGCGGCGGCGGCGGCGGCGGTTCAAGACCAAAGTCGCGGACATGTGGTTACATTGTACAAGTTAGCGGTAGGCCGCAAGATACTATACCCTAGGCTGATAATCTTCCTTCCGATCGCTAACAGTAGACCAAATTAGCTTTCTCGCCAACCACTGGAGCTGTAAGCACTGCTAGCTCATTTAACGCTATTAAGTGCCCTCCTTCAGCAGCATGCGCATATTCTGGGCCGTATATCGGTTGCATTGATAGCACCAATGCCGCCGAAACCACCAAGCAACCCGTCCCTACAACTTGTATCGATAGTGTGGCATGGGAAAGAGACTATTATGGCTCAACATCTGTTCCGAGGGATACAACTGTCTGGTAAGGATAAAAGCGGATACCAACCATTAATAGCACTTAGGCTAACAATGAACTGAACAGCTCAAATTACAGTCGCCGAGAGTGTCAAGTTGTCAATTTTCTGCAAGCTGGAAACACCTTTACGGGTTACATCTGCGAAATCTCTGCCGCTACGACGCCGATGACGCTTACGAGTGGCTCATGGGAATATTATCCACCAACAAGCATTCCAACTCCAATTGATGGATTATACCATTTTGCAAACGGTCTTACAGGAGGTACGGCTAGCCCCACCGCAGCAGGCTCAACTACTACCACTAGTAGTGCAGCGGCCTCTCGATTCGGCTATGATTCCGGTTCCGCATACCTAGCCGGCCTTGTTATGCTGGCTAGCATTTTTTTCAACTGTAAATAGCCGATGCGATAAGATGGGGCGATAGGAACTGCCCATCGGCATCCCCAATCATCGCTTGATTTCTGCAAACTTTATCTGAGGTGTGGCTAGTAACATAGAGGGTTAGAGTAATCGTGATAGTACCTCCTATTTTGTTGGCAATTTAGTTTTATCATTAATCCTGTCCATGATTGCGTCTCTCAAAATCGAATACGCGTATCGTACATGATATGCTTTTTCGAGTCGCGTTAAACAGTATGAAATAGCAGACCAGAAACAGAGAGAGAGGATCTCAGAGTAAATTATCCTGTCACAGCAGTACACATTTAGTTAATCGATATTGGTCTGTTCGCGGGAAAATAACTGAAGGGCAGAGATAATGTATGATATCAATCATTCTGGATTTTTTAAGTTCTCTAGATGTAATAAATAATAAATTGCATGCAGACTTTCGACGCTGAAAAAACCTGTAAAATCCAACCTGCAAAACCACTAGACAAATCCTGCATATCAAATCAAATAAAAGGATTGTACGCTCAAGCTAGGTTTCCTCTCAATTTTCCTCTGGCCGTCCTTGTCAGTATGCAAAAACTATCAGCAAATCACTGATTACGGACCCAGTCCACATCCTCTTTGGGTATGTTCTCCAGCCCCCCGAAAAAAATAACACATAAACAACACGAGGATATAGTTATGCAATCAATCTTGTAGCCAGGCACCAGGTGACGTTGCATCAATCTAAGCCGTATTCAATTGTCAAAATATATACATCTTCGAAGAAATCTTCGTTGGTACCCCCAAATCCAACAACCAGTATATATACATAAACGGCACCGGAAAAATTCTATTGGGAATTTAGCACTTGTAGCAGTATCCGAGGGAGCTATAGTTATAGGAGAGGTATTATTAGCATTCAGAATATCTCTTAAGCAATCGTCACAAAGATTAAACTTGAACGTACCCTGGGAAAGCGCAGCAGGTGATGTGGTTGGTGCAGAAACCGCACTGACGCTTCTCAATCTTGGCGAACTCTTCAGGTTCGGCATCGTAGAGTGGGACTGGGCTGGCAATTGGGCTGGCAGCGACGAGGCCGACGATGGCGGTGAGTAGGACGAGAGTGAACTTCATTTTGAATTTGGGATCTATCATATCGCTGAATGTTAGTCATCAAACACATTCTTCTCCGGTTGTTTTTTGGACGTCGAATTACTTTTTGAAGTCTTGATAAAGATTCAAGATAGGTATTTAGATGGCTTAAGATTTGATTCTTGACTAACTTTGAGGTTGCTGTTGATGGTGGAATAAAAGAGTGACTTTGAATGGCGTGATGGCCTCCTATTTATACACAACTTTCCTAATTGCAATGAAGCTCTTTGTATCCTTCGAGATAGTTGGATCCTGGACATCGGGATACTCTTGACGTCGACAAGAATGAAATTGCATTAAGGATATTTCACGGGATAGTTATCCGTCGATTCCGTCAGTCCCCACGCTATGGACGGAGAGAATCGGAGGGGTCGTATGTATCGCGCCTAGCTCCCCTGTTACCTAGAATACGATTGACAACAATCGGTCAAGACCGGTCATAGATTTGGAGTTGGACCCTTGTCACAGACGTGCCGGAATTAAGTGGACTTCTACTATAATGGCAACAATTATTACCGGTCATTGCCCGGAGCTTTAAAGATAACAATGGAATAGAAGTTCACTTGATGCCTGCGGTAATTAAGCTCAAAGGCGGTTTCTACTCCATCAAGGTTACTTCGAAGGTTAGTTTCAAACCTACGAGCCCAGATTATGGTGCTAACACATTAGCATTATGTAAACAATCTGTCTTCGGTTCCGCTTTCCTGGATGATAAGTATGATAATATAAGGATATTTCTGCAATATTTCCCAGCTTGATCACCAGTTGCCAGGTACTACTGTAACTAGGTACCTGCATATGAGTTCCTAGGAAACAGGTTTTAGTTCTCATCTTTTATTTCTCCATGCCATCCCGACATGCGATTCCACATATCTACACAGTTAACTAGTCTAGTGGCGAGACATTATGAGACAGCATGAATACGAGGTAATATGTCAATAGACAGGCGGACGTAGGAGTTTCATTCCGATATACTATAATTTTCACATCTAACTATAATACCTCTCGAAAATTCGAAACCGTGTAACTCCACACCATAACAGTAGCAAACACATCGCGGGAACTCTAATGTTGCTGGGGTTTAGGGTATGAGTGCGTCCTTCACGGCAAGAAGCTCCGAGTGCAAAACAGCCAGCCAACAGCGATCCACGGATCAAGCAATCTGTCTCAAAATCGACATTTGAAGCAAGATTCTCAGCAAAATCTCCATCCCCTCCGTGGTCTTTTAACTCTTATACCCCGACGGCTAGTTGCAATAAGGAGTTAAGACATTATTTTTGTAAAAACCTTATAGACCTATCGGCCGACACCTTTGCGGAACTATCTACTCCGCGGGTACGATAGCCGTAGGATAGAGCTGGTTAACTTGGAGCTAATAGCCTTCCTTGTGTAGACCCTACCTGTCACTATCTATACCCTTACTCTTTCCGAACTAGAGCTATTAAATACCCCAGAGGCTCCAAGGGGATTGACATAAACAATCCTTTTGCATACGAGAATATACCAGGGTTGCTGTCGGGGTGGCGCTCGTTTGACGGGTAGAGATATGTAACCAGGCACGGACCAGAAACCGATGACCCACCATGGGAAATATTCTACTGCCGAGACACCCTTATGCGAGCTGCATTCTGGATGGTAGCTTCCGACAGGCGGGATGTGAGAGACAGAGAGATGACATTTTTGAGGGTAGCTACACTGCGCATATGGAACCAATGAATTTTGACACATCCAACGTTAGTACTCTACATTGATAGTCAGTTAAGTACTGCTCACTGAAGGTGACAGAGTTCGGTTCAGAACTGGCAATCATACCAGCGCCAATTTTGCGCCAGCTTAGGCTTGGCCAAACCAATTGAGGGACGGGTGGGCTGTTTTAGTTCCGACAACCACGCATCGATTCCTTTCAGATCTCCTGATATTTAAATTTATCCGGACATTTGGGTTGACAGCGCGGGTCTAACGTTATGGCGATGTACGTTGAATGGTACCGATGCCGGAGAATCCCTGCCCTGGGGAAAGTTCCATTTTGTAAGACATGTCTTCAGAATCCGCAGAGCTCGAAGCAATCGGAATCTTATAATGAACGGACAGCTAGCGGGCGAATCAAAAAAGACGCTACCCCAAAAACTAACCAAACGGAGCCCCAGATGTCGGGGTGTGGCAGCCTTCGATCTGGGGTACAGTGTGCTTTAATATTTACGAAATACGAGTCGACCAGCGATCTAAGTTTTTTCCTTCGTCAGCAAGGCATGGCATGAGGTAAATCTGCATTTCTGCCAATTCCTTTGTCAAGGATATCATCAAGGATGTGGAGCGGCGGCTAAAACCACTTTGCAACAATTCGATTGTTGTTTCAGGAACATGGGTAGAACTCGACAACTCGCCCGCTCGTGAAAGAACTACGGAATGCGCCGGGTAACCGGTGTAAATACACAGGGAAACCACTATATGGATGTGCGCATTATGACGCTCAAAAATATGCCGACAGACATGGAGATCGTCTTCTGGCTCGGATCAATGCAAGATCTATCCATCCAGACCGACTTTCGAACCCCTAAAGCCCTCCGTCCTTTATTCTTGATACTATCTAAAGGAGAAAAACAAAACTCTCTAGGAAAGCTATAGAGGTGGTACTTTGAGAATCTTATTTAATGATCAACTGCCGGTATATCACGGTGAATGTCTTCGATATTCCAGATACTAGCATTTTCGTCATACTAATTTAGTTTTATGATGTAATAGTCTGGGGTCGACTCTCATCTCTTTGGCCCCCGATATCAATAGCCGCGCCAGCCCATATTCATATCTTCAACCCTCTATTTATCGGGAAATCATGTGACCTTCGTGAATTCAATTGGTGTTGATATACTACGGCTCCACAAGATCTAATTAGCTCATCATCATATTGGGCCGCATGATAGTCTTAAAACACATTTTCAGATTCTGAAACAAATTTGAGTTATCTATGAATCATCGATAGATCCACAAAGTTGCTTCTAATCCCTTCCTGCCGCTCTCCGAATTTTGCTGATAAATTCATCGGAAATTGGACCCACAGAATGAAGTTTAAAAAATGCTCCACCCAGGATTCTATCGAGGCGAGCTCACCAGGCTAAATATATTAATACGAACAAACTGAATCATGTCTCACCTCTTTCGAATTCTTATAATCTCCTTCGTCCTAATTATAAAACTTATGTATTTGATACAAGCACGCGCCACAATAATTAAAGCTTCAATATTATAGAAAAAGGGATATTCGAACCCTGCTTAGCATTAACATTGTGTTGTTGATGTGGTATTCTCCAAAGCGACCCATACAGATATGATATTTGATTCTTACTCGTATACTCCTTATTCGATTATTAGATTATCGGTCTTGGTGTTTCATTCATCACTATCGACAATGGAATAATTAATCTAGAGCTTATAGATTCGATATACTTGAACATATTTTTTTCTTCCTAATGTTTGTTAATATATCAACAAAAGACGTCCAGGGCCCAAGCTATAGCTATCGAGATAGACAGCCACCCGACAACGTTCCGAACACTATCAATACAAGGGTTTGAACCCTTGAAGGGCGATTTATAGAAAATACATAATTTATCGACATGGGGCGGATAGTTTGCTTTGGTCTTCTGCATCGACCTTATATCCAAACTTGTGCTTTATCCTAGCCAGCGAAATGAGAGATATACAATGCAATCGGTATAGGAATATGTTAAGCATCCAGGGTCGTTTAGTTTAGATCCGTAGGATGCGTGTACTCGTAGTGTGCTACGATCTATGGCGTCTCTCCGAGGCGCAGTAACTTGGAAGGGTACTCTCAAGACAAGGATCATATTTTCTCACTGATTCGGCTCGTTGAGATATAATAAATGGTTCATATAATAGTGGATTCTTCGGATATGACCGTCTATCATCCCTTTTCCGTCTATCAACACTTTTCCGTCGGCCTCCACTTAAAAGACTCTATCTGATAGATAGTTTTAATGGCTAATCTCGGAAGAATATTTAGAGTTCATAATAGCGAAGGGTGGCGTGACGACGCTAGCGGAGCTCTCTAGAGTGATGCACACGCAACCACATATTGCATGATTCTAATATATTCTAGAATTTACTTTGGTTTTTGTGATTGTAAATTATAGTTTACTTTGAATGGTAAATTATCGAACAGTCTCTCTGCAATAAACTCGTACTACAACCTGCGACCCTAACAGAACGATACAGCTAAGTTAGATCCTAATCGGGCCGGAGCACAGCACGTTGACGAGACATACTTAATCTGAGAGAGACAAACGAGACTATAATCTGAGATATGGAAAGCAAGCATGAAGAGGTTAGCCTAGGTGATCATGCGGTGACGCCGTATTTTAAGGTGAGGATTGCCTGCAATTTCTGTGTCTATGCTACTGCATTTCACAATAATCTTATCTTCCAAGTCAGGGTGTAATAATATTTATTATCTAGTCGTTTCATTATCTAAAGAGCATCCAAGCTCCCTTGGGTGAACTAATAACTCGGAAATAGGGATTTTGTCTAAGCTTCTATTCACAAATCTACGGTTCCGCATACAAAGAAAACTAGGAAGCCGTGGGTTACGAAAACCGGCGAGCCGCGATCGACCGATTATGTTTAATCTAAATGGAATACCGACGAACAGCACTGTGACATCTTTCCAGAGCTTCAATATAGATTTTCTTAAAGTCTAATGTACATGCAACTGCAACTAAAACTCTTGGATCATATCATACAACTCCCCCGTTCCCACCCCCATTTCTATTCCTTATCATGCTCCCTTTAAACTTCAACGCTCAAAATTCATTTACCGATCTCTTTGGCGTAGATATCTGGAATGCAGACACTGCCACCACAGTCTGCAACATTAGGTGGGCAGACGATTCTGGGGTCTTCGATGCATTTATCAAACTTGAACGAGCACTTGATGCTCGTGAAGCCACCGCAGTATTCCTTGTAGGCAGTGGGGACGCAAACACCGGCGGCACCGGTACGAGGGTTTTCACCGATGCAGAATTCATTGATGGGGCATTTGGCTGCCTTGCCGCCTTTGCATTTTACGGGCTAAAGATACCAGCGATCGGTTAGTATTCTATTCATGAATAATATCCCATGTTCCGTGGAACTAGAGTGCGTGCTTTGGAATACGTACGTTGATTGGGACGGAGGTGGCGGCGGCGAGGGCAGCGAAGAGAGTGATGGCAATGGTGGTCTTCATTTTGAACGATTGGTTGGTTATCTGGTTTTCTTTGATTGGAAAAAGAGTGGTCTTGACTGTAAAGTCTGGAGTTTGTAGTGAGTGTAGAAGATTGTAGTGAGTGTTTGTTCTTTGTTGCTGTTGATGATGAATTCGATATCTAGACGGCAGAGATGGCCTGCTTTATAATGCACTCTTGCAAAAGAAATTATCTTGGTGGTTCTCTACAAGTATCTCTAGATTGGTAGAGTATCCTTCTTCATCTCTCATTTTTGAGGCAGGTCTGGATAGAGATTCTTGGTATATCTTCGAGCTTACGTGTGTGTGTTCTCCTCAGCCATTTCATTGACATCGACTAGTTTATGCATTGGTTAGCGCTTGTAGTAAATGAGCGCTTGGTGCCGATATCGGGGATACGTATAAGACACAGGTCTACGTAATTCAAAAGTATTTTCTCCTGGCAAGAACAATACCATCGTGATACTTGGCATGGTGTTTAATTCTTGTGTTGGGTCTTGTGGGTTTCAGAGGGGCAACCAGCTGCTTGATCGGATCAGTTGCACCCAACCGAGAAGGCGGGAGCATCTCGAGGAAAGTCGCTCGCTAAGCGTACAATGCAAAAGAAACCCCCTGCGTCTAGCTGCGTGCCAGTTGGAAAAGCTCTGGAACCCTGCCATAGTCTCCATGCCTTGTCTTGTAAACCGACTGCGACAAAGGAAGGTAATTTCCTTTTTCTTTTGTGGCTCAAGTTGGCGACCTCGCCGCCTTCTGCTCATGAGCTCAGTCTGAGCGTTAAAAGGTCGCGGAGGCTGTCTTCATTGTCCAGCATGAGCGAGTCATGCATCAGTCTCGTGGCTAGCCGAGTATTGGTCGGTGTTGTTGCGTCGCCAGTGTTAGTGCTGGGCCTCGAGCTCGTCCACCTTTGAAGTATAAACCGGCAGATGCCGAGGGTGCTAGTAATGCAGAGTTACAGCGTACCATCTTTGGACTCAAGTTCGTTCCAAACCCTGCGAGGTGATATTTCGATCCAATTATCATATTCCCAGATCCAGCCTCCCGACTATATCAGATCTATGCGGTCCAAAGCTGTTTCGTTATCGTTCAACTCTAGTTCCATCCCTAGGAACTGACTAGTTGAAAATGGCTCCTCGACTGATCATCAGCAAAGATCTGGATTATGAGTTTATCTCCTTGCTTGAACAAGGCAGGTTTGGGTCTATAGCAAAAATGCGCAGACTCAGTGAAAACCTGGCAGGACTAGGGGCTAGCTCTGTGACGCGAAGTCGCATGACTAACACGGGAATACGTGTCTGACGCAACAAATAACGCGACGCTAAAAGCGCAGGATTGTACGCCATCTAGGATTAAACTCCCGATCTCGTAAATTTCGAGGCTGGTGTCATGTCATCATGAGACTGATCAACGAAGCCGTTGCTGTTGCTAGAGAACTGGGTGTGACTCAGCAGCAGCTGTCATCGGAGTTGAGGTCGTCGTTGCTTTTCATACCTGAAAATTAAAAATGTGTTGCAATTGGCACGGATGTCAAGTATAAGTATTCGGCAGCGTCTTCAGCTATGTTAGGTGTCTATAATCCGAGGCTCATTTACTTATTTCCTAACGGCATAATCCTGCAGAAAATATCTACCAATAACGAGTCTTAAAACTTCCTCTCTATAGCTCTAAGAAGAACTTTTTGATAATGGCATCTACCGAAACTCTTCCGGCCCTGCCAGCAGCGCCAGCTTCGTTCCTTACCTACGTCACTTCTAAGGTAGACAGCAATGAGCCTTTGCGGGAAATAATCCAGCCCTATCTGAAGTACGAAAGCAAATTGCGGGCACTCTTTGCCCAGGACCCATCAAATGTTGCATTGGCGGATAATGTCGTCGGTCTTGTCCCAATATATGATGGACAAGAAGCCGCTATCAAAATTCAGGCTAGAGACCTGGAAGCTGAGTCTGAAGACAATCGATCTAAATATTTGATGGCACTCGACAAGAAAATGCGCAAAACGACTGGGAAAAGGGCAATCGTAGATCAAGAAGAGTTCAAGCGTAACTTTGATATCTTCACCGAAGGTAATTGACTTCCCATGACCGATTGATTCTTCATATCCGAGGTCATGCATGTCAGAGCTAAACAGACCAAAATTATTCTTATAGGAGCGCTCATTGGATTGGATTGGACGAACATTGTTGCTGCTGGAAGTAGCGTCCTCACGCCAATCCTTCCAGTTCCCAAGAAGTACAAGAAGAACAAGAAAACCTTGCGCGATTACTATCATGGCGTCTTTGCACCGACGAGTGACATTGATCTGTTCATATACGGTACCAAAGACGAAGAAGTTGCAATCCAACGCATGAAAGAGGTTGAGGCGATTATTCGCGGTAATCTTCTCTGGGAGGCTACTTGTGTTCGAACAAAGAATACTATTACCATAGGTACTTATATACCGATATTTCAAATAAGTGTTTGCCATTGGTAGAAGACTGACACCCCGGCATAGTTTCTCAATATCCAAACCGGCACATCCAAATCGTGCTTCGTCTTTATTCAAGTATCAGCGAAATCTTGACCGGGTTCGATGTGAACTGCGCCTGTGTAGCGTACAACGGACACCAGGTTTATGCGAGTCCGCGTGCCGTTGTCTCTTGGATGTTGCAGTGCAACGATATTGACTTGACACGCCGCAGCCCTTCCTACGAATTTCGATTAGCAAAATATCGAAAGCGCGGTTTTGAGATATACTTTCCACAGCTGGAGAGAAAACGGATCGACCCGACCATCTACGAGCGTAATATCATCAAGTTGCACGGGTTGAGTAAACTTCTCTTGCTCGAAAAGCTACCTGAAGCTAGTGATCGTGATGCCTACTTGGCTGATAGACGCTCTGAAAGAGGCCAGCCAGGTCGAAGCTCACGATGGTCAAGAAGATCAAGGCGGACTGAGCGATTGAAGTCCTTGAGAAACCGAACAACAGAAGTTCCGGAATGGGATTTTGGAACCGCTACTGCCGATCAGGGCGAAGAGAGCAACTATGCTACCGTCTCTATTCCATACGGGGAAGGGCACACGGCCAACACCATTCAGGAACTGATATATGAATCTGACTTGCTCTTGAATAAGAAGAATCATAAACCACTACAAGAACATCGAGCTGGCTATTTGCACCGCCACCCTGCGTTCATCGGTGAGATCAAATACATTGTCGAAGACTGTTGTGGCTATTGCCCTGAACCCCAAGACGAAGAGGAAAAGGCTATGCAGCTCAAGGATGATAGGTTTTTTGTGCGCGGTCGCATTGCATTTCTCCGGGACGATCCGGGCCGTCAAGAGATTGGAAGTTTCAATCCATTGACAGAAGATGACTGGACGAAAATGGCGTACTTGAATGAAAACGAGGCATTGTATCAAGCCATCGCGGCCAATGACATACCGGCAATCAAGTCCTGGATAGCAGAAGGAAAGAAACTCAATAAACGGGATCACACGGGCCGAACCGCTCTTCACCTTGCCTGCCTGGCATCTTCCCAAGAAGTCATCAAACTTTTGATTGACTCGGGTGCCGAAATAAGCCGGCGCCTTGGAGACGGAAGGACGGCATTGCATATCGCTGCTGCCAGAGGAGAAACAGAAATTGTGAAAATGTTGCTGCTCAAAAACCAGGAGAATGAAGAAATCAAGTCTAACAAAGAGGATATGAAGAGACGTACCGCCGAGGGGGAGAAGAGCAAAGGTGCCGAGGATGACGAAGATAAATCTGAAGATGAATCTTCTTTCGATGTGGTTTCCGCTGGAAGAGAATCTGTTTCAGCACGTACGCGTGCGTCATTCGTTGATATCCACCACAAGGACGAAGAACCCGGTGATCTGCCCAAGGAAGAATCGGATGATGGCGACGAGGACATTTTCGATATCAATGCAGCAGACTGGGATCTCAAAATGACACCCTTGCATTATGCCATCGTGAATGGTCATCGGGATATTATTAATTTGCTCGTGTCGGACTTCGGAGCAGACATACTACAGCCGTACGCTATTCTCCCATATCATAATATTTGTTTTGTGTCACTAACCGACGTACAGACTTAGAGGCGATAAAAACGTCCTCCCTATACCGTTAGTTACGAGAATATTGAACAAAGATTCGCAGGCAGATACCCTCCGATCTCTCCTAAAACTTGGAGCTTCATCGGCTCAAGTCGACACGGAAAAAGTGTCGGCGTTTATGCATATCTTGTATCGAGGTGATCCGGAACATTTGCGGGTTCTATTTGAGGAAGATGCCGCTTCAGCTTTGGCAATCGCAAAACAAATTACTGTTAAGATGGGCTGGAATCCAACAATTGAAAATTCCCTTCTCACTGCGTAGGTCCTCTAGTTGATTTTTTGGAGACGGATGATGCTCGTTCGATTATTTCATCTCGATATCCAAAGTCAAGTCACTTATAGCTAACTGTCTGTAGTATCCAGCAAGGCGACGAAGAAAAGGCTTTGATTCTTCTTGACAAGGGAGTTTCTCCAGAGATTACATTTGAAGCTCTCCTTGATGCGATCCCCGGAAAACCAGATAAGGACGCCAAGGAGAAACTTCAGCGTCATTTCAAGAACAATTTCAAACAGCCTGCCGAGCTGGCGCTCGACAAGAAGCTCTTCAAAGTTTTTAGAAAATGCATCGAACTTGGGGTGGAGCCTTCATCTTACACTGCTGGAGGACATCCATCAGTTGTTGGTGATAATGATGGCTATAACCGGTACGTTATATCATATTCCACTACTGGCTTCCCGTGTTGCTTGTTAAGGATACGGTCTATAGAGCTCTGCAAATTGAAGCTGACATTATGATCTCTACGAAGGGGGGCAAACAAAGCATGTACGCTGTTGGATAAAATCCATCAGCTAATAAAGTGGAACGACCAGAAAAATTCCCAAACACAGCATTCCAACTCGACCTATTCATCCAAAAAAAACCAATCAAAGCGTAAACTTCTCAAGCTAGCTGCTATGCCAAAGCAAATTGTTGAAGGTTCATACGAATATTGGATGGCCGCCCAACTTCTCGCAACCGAAAATCAGCGCCGTGAACAAGACAATGAGAAGATCAAAAAAGAGAATAGTGAAATAGAGGACGACGAGGAGGCTGAAGCCTCCAAAGTCGAAGAAAATACTGACGTCCCCGAAAATCCCTACAGGGAGCTTGCAGATTGGCTGGTATCCAAGGGTGGAAAGGTGTACCATGAAGATTTCCTCAAGTTCACCTATCGATTCCCAAGGGGATATGGAGTCGCGGACGAAACGGTTGAGAAGAAAAACAATGCATATCACGAGCTCTTCAAAGCTGTATGGAACGGTGATCAAGAAGCACTGACAAAGATTACGTCCGGATCTTGGAACGAAGAGGAAGAGGAAGATCCATTGGAAGTTTCTATAGTAAATCAACTTGGCTACACTCTATTTTCCATTGCGGTTCAACGCAAGCATCCTAAAGATTTTTTGGATCTCCTTCTCAGCATCGCTGCTTCTCAAAATACTCCATCAAAGACAGCAAGGGTTCGATTCGAGGTCTCAAATTCGGATGATGATTCAGAATCAGAACAAGATTCAGAATCAGGCTCGGAAAGTGAGAGCAGCGACACGGAGGACAAAGGACGGGTCATCAGTACGACAACACCAGCCCAGATTCTCGGTTTCTACGTCCCTTTTGTTCTGGAGGGCGAGGCACCCGTTAACACGCAGGTAGAGACTCCTACGTCCGTTTCTTATAGAATTTATCCATGCTAACAATATGGCAGCAAACAAACTACACGCTCTTACAGCAGACAGCTATCGTCGGTGATATAGAACTGTTCAGGTATCTGGTATCTGCTCATGAAAAATACAATGACCCCGTTGCTTTCGATAGCTCTATGAGCCCCAAGGTGTCTAATATAGCGACATTGTGTATCCAATACCAAAAGGTTAATATTCTGGAAGAAGTCTTGAGGAGCAATGGCCTTGGGGCCTTCGCAGAGGAGGAGGTCGTTGAACAAGTTTCGGATCCAGGATATTACATGGGACTAAGTATAGATGGCAAAAAGCGAAACCAGTGGAGCAGCACCCAAGAAACTGTCAAACGCCATATTAACGAGCCGAACCATGAATGTGCAGCATTGCTAGCGGCCTATTACGGCTCGACAGATGTGTACCGATGGCTCGAAGAGGAGGGTGCAAAGATCGCCCTGGAGGAATATCTCAAACGTCAGGCAGAATCAAAAGACCCCAAGCTTGATGTCAATTTAGAAACTTTCCAAAAATGGCTCGGTGTCAATCATCCACTTCTCATCCACGCCACAATCCTGAACAGGCAGTCAAATCTCTCCAAAGAAGAAATGTTAGCGTGGCGCAAGGACAAGATTGAATTTTTCCTCTCAAGGAATCCGCTGCTTTTGAATTCCCAGGAAAATGAAGAAGGGTTGACGCCTCTGCTCCTCGCAGGTCAACTTGGAGACAAACCTGCTATTCAGGCGCTGATCGCGGCTGGGGCCGATATTTACTCTTCAACCACCAAGGGAAACCTCAATCTAGCCCACCTAATCCTCCATGGCAAATGGCAGAGGCGGTATGACTTGCTGGACGACCTGTACAGTCTTCTTCCTCAAGACTTCAAGGAGTGGGCATTCGCCCAACGTGCTCTTTACCAAGATACAGAGTATACGCCGCTTGCTTATCTGCTCCACAGAAAACAAGAAACTATTTGGTACGAAGATGTTTCGATGACCGTTAACCTCCTTCCGATGCTCTTGAAGCACTCTGGCCAAGTCGAACTGGGCATCCGCTCGACCCTCGGTGACTTGCCCCTCCACATAGCGGCGGCAAAATCAAGCCTAGAAACGTTACAATATATCCTAGACAAGGGCCAACTTGAGCAATTGGTCACGGAGAACTCTAACGGTGCAACAGCGCTCGAGATCGCATCCACCTCCTGGTATCACCACATTACCAAAGATCCCGTGCGTGCTCCTTACGTAGTCGATTCAAACTCGCTCGAGGACGCTCAGAAACCAAAGGATGAAGAATTAGAGAAAAAGAGAAAGCAATTGGCAATACCCGTTCGAAATGAGCAATGGGGAATTGTACAAGGTGAAGACTCTCGGGAGACCCAAGTTTTGAGGATGTTGAAAACGTCTGTAAAAGAAAATGCTGGACAAAAGACTAGCAGAGTTTTGGTGACCATCTCGGAAACGAATGAAAAGGTGGAGAGGCTGGATAAAAGACAGAAAGGCGGAAGGCGAATGGCTGGGAATGATATTCTATCGAGATGGTAATCTATTGAGACGAGGATATTAACAGCGACGATTATTTTAAATTGTATCTCTGATAGCAACTTGATATTTGTTCGCTATGTTATATAGTAGATATCTGCTATACTGTAGCCAGCTTAATTAATTTCATAGAAGGAAATTATATTTCGGTAATCAGATTGATTTTACGGTATTTCGGTTATTCAAGTTGGCGAAGTAGTTTTTCGGAGATTTGTCGATTACTAGGGAAGTAGTTTTGGCTTTATAGAGATTAGTAAATCAGTGGTATAATAAACAGTAAGAGGTGTCGAGAAGTAAAAGGAGACAAAACGAGAAGAAGGTTAGATGCAATTTTTATATAGTATTCTCAATATTCCAAATAAACATAAGGGGACCATATAAATCCACCGCCAGAAATTTCCATAATATTCTACAAAATACACCAGCTATCCGGACAATCTCGCCTCGCCATGAAAACCAATATTGAAACAGAAAGAACAAGAAACTCAAAGAAACTCCAATCCCAATCCGCAAAACAAACCCATCGCCACCAAGAAAAATGCCCGCTAAAATACAATTTATCTCATCCAATCTCATACAATCTCATACAATTCATCACAAAAACCCAAAAGTCCCCATCCTTTCAGCCCTCTCCAACCTCCGCCTCCTACCCTCTTCATCCTCCCCATCATCTGCCACTGCCTCCTCTTCAACATATCCTTCCCTCCAAACCATCCTCTCCACTCCTCTAACCCCAGCGACCACCTTGTCCCTCTCACCAGTGGTACTCCCACTATCCCCCCTCCTATGCCCCAATCCATCACTAACAACTCCTTGCTCCCGTCTATTAACCGCCCCTTCCACTCCTTCTGCCCACCTACACCACCGCTTGATCACCTCGTCTACACGTTTCACCCCATCTCTGTTTCCGGGAACCGCAAACCACTCTTTATGAATCCTCTTGCAAGTTTCACACACGTGCGGTTTGTTGTAATAATCATCTCGTAACTCCAGATGAATCAACCTCTCGACCCGGTGGGAGAACGGAACCTTTTGCGCCGGCTTTCCGCTGCCAGTTTGTGTCGTAGTGTTACCGCCTTCCGCAGCCACACCGGTAGCGGTACTACCCGGAGTAGGACTTTTACCTCTTCCGGACTCCGACGCTTCGGCACTCCCTAGAGGAACGTATGGATAATACCTCAACAGCTGTAGGTTATACCCACACTGTTGACTCCACTGATGTAACCGGCGCTGGACATTTTGCGCTCGACCGATCTTTAGGAGTACTCTCTTTTCCCTCGGAGTCGATGAAGTGGTAGTCGAAGTGGTAGTGATGCTGGCGCCTCTACTTCTTCTGTTTCCTGCAGTAGGACTTGTAGCCTCGTCGTCGTCAGAGTAATCGTCGTCCACGGCACGGAAGAGGGCAGCGGAACCGGGATCTCTGATGTAGCTGTATTTCCTGCTAGATTTGTTTGGGGGCGTTTGTGGTGCTGATGGGAATGATGATGGAGGAGCCGAAGGCGCTGGAACTGGCATTCCGCGGGAGAGAACTTGGCCTATCGGGGCTGCGGGGGGAGGTGGAGCAGCGCTTTCATCTTTTAGCCAAAATATATAGATGTAACCCGGCATATCCTTCTGAGAGATTGGTTTATTCATTTCAGTGGTTATAAGAGCTCGTGTTTTCGCGGAGAGGTGGGATGGGAGGATAGGGTTCAAATGGTCCCTTGTCTCCGCCGGGATGATGACCGTTTGTGTATCATCGTCGGAGTCTTCGTCCGATGAAGATGAGAGTTCCGCTTCAATTGAAGGGTCGTCCCAGCCGTTTGTGGAGTGTATGTTTGGTGGAAATATAGCTTGAGGGGGGGGAAGTGGGGGGGCAAAGATCCTGGGGTTTGAGAACCTGATGGTCTGTATAGGTGTAGGGGGTAGATTTAGTTCAGGATGCAGTACAATAGGTCGCTGAAGCTGGGGTGGGGGAGGAGGAGGGGCAAATTGAATAGGCGTAGTCTGGACCTGTATAGGAGGTTGAATCGGTGGGGGTTGGTGGTAAGGTGTGAAATTGGGATACATAGCCATGTTATGCTGCTGCTGTTGCGGCATCGGCGGCGGCGGGTCCTGAACATGTTGTGGTCTTGCAGGTTGCATCTGAGGGTGAGGTTGATGCTGATTGTGTGCTTGCGGTCTGACAGGCGGTGGGGGACTAGATTCATCCAAATTGAGACAACAGAACAGCTGCGCGAGTAACGACGGTCGGCGCTGCGGTTGATAACTCGCAGTCGGTTGCGGTCTGTGATATGTCGTCGGCTGCTTCAGCTCGTTATTTGGAGGATAGGTATCCACTGGAGTCTCCATTATAGGCCCCATACTCTGCGTACTGATCCGATTCGCAGACACAGAGTGCTGCGGCCGTTTCGAGGACCCATGCGAGGGAATTGGATGTTGAAGGCCACCAGTCTCAGGCGATCCTTTGTTCTGTCCATGCAGAGCATCCCATACGGCCCGTTTACCTTCACCTTTCTTCCTCGCTTCCTTTACAATCTTTGCATCCTTCTTCACAATCGTATTCTTCCTCACCACCATTACTTCGTCATCCCCCAAAAGTGTCTCTCTTCTGATGATGACCTCTGTCTGTCCTGGTCCCACTCCAGCGCTACCCCCATCTTCACCAGCTTCAGGTCCCAGGATAACCTCCACTAAGGTATCCAAACTGCTTCTCCCTTCCAGTCTTCTCATCTTTTGACTCTCGCTCCTATGCAGCACAACCGTATCCGCAGCTTGATCTTTATGCTGCCAGCAAAAGAACTCCTCGGCGGGATTCGCCCCATCTCCACTGCCCTCGCCACCCTGTGAGGAAGCAGAGGGTGAAGATTTTTTATATCCGTTTGGCGCTTTGGAAGCGATACTCCTCCTACAGGGTTTACCAGTGCTGATGCTGATTCCACGACAGGTAGTCGCGGGGTTACGGCTGTCGGAGCGGCCGATGAGACGGGCAGCCAAGGCTTCGGGCGTAGACGAGATGTAGGGCATTGTGTCTTAGGTATCTTGTGTATAACTCGGCGAGTTTGTGTGTGTGGGGATCGAAGGAATAGAAGGATCGTATCAAGAGATTGTCGTTTGAGAAAACGTATAGTATCCGAATAGTGTAGGATACCGCAATCTCGCACTCCGCCGAATGCGATTGGAAACCGCAACGAAGTCAGAAAAGATGCCGAGCTGAAGAGGATCGCAATTAAAGAGAATGTTGACCTAGTAGGTTCTCCAGTCCAGTCAGCAATTGAGTTGAGGACTAGAGTACTTAAAGTACTTGCCAATGAACGAAAAAGAAGCTAAAGTTTAGAAGAGATAGATGTGGATATATACCTTCAACCCAAGATATCACAAACTAGTATTGGGCGACGGGGAAACGGGTTATGCCTTCACTTATGCGACCCCCCGTTTACCAGCCAGCCGTTTCCCCAAGTCAAAGCGAGGTGGTTGTAGATGTTCCAGGCACAAAGAGAGGGAGAGAGTGAAGCCAAAGCGCTAGTCGGTTCGACCGAGCGAACTAGTTAGTATACAAGGAAGCAAGTAACCAACTAGCTCCAGTCTCTCCTCGGTGTCTCAAAACCTCCTCCCACTCTCCCCACTCTCGCTCTTGTCTCTCAATCCGCAACTATCTCGATCCAAGCGACTACTTGGGTTAGTTTAGATCAAAGAAACAACAACACCTAAAAGCCCAACGGCGGGGACGAAGGAGTTGACAAGACACAATATTAATGCAAAGAGGAGATAAAGCAAATTAATGAAAATGACGATAAGGGTTCCAAGTTAATGCTAATTACCTTGTTAGAATTACTGCACTTCGGAGTTATATACTTGAGTATCGTTCGACCTCGTGCAGTTGGCCCCTTGATGAATCCTTTTTCTTTTTGTGCTTTCACCTCTCTTTCACCCAATCCAGTGAGGCGCATCATAGCGTATCTGTGGCCGGGGTGCTGGTGCATATATCTCCCAACAGCCGCATACTCACCAAGAAACGTCAATACAAGAAAAAGGAAAGAAACGAATAGGTGCCTTGTCAAGTCTTTGATTGTGCATTTGTAGCAAGCCAGCAAGCCTTCGCCAGCTCGCAGCAGCGGTACACCAGGCGGCAGGGGGCAATAAGTGGTGGTGTGGTGGAGGAGAGTGAAGTGGGACCCGAATAAAGTCTCCGCGCCCAGCTGGAATCAACAAGTCGAAATGGCTGGGCGGCGCAAGCAGAGGCAAAACAGCGGCATCAGCCACACCCCAAGCCACACCCATAATAACACAACCTTGACAGAGCCGTACCACAGCATCATTGGAGAAATTCGTCGATAAGCCATGATAGATAATCATGAAGTCATAAGGCCTTTTTTTAGTCTGCCTTTCGTGTAACGTATATATTGGACTTCTATATAGAGCGATGCTCGGTCTAGTAGTCATTGAACCAAGTTCGATCAAAATATAATATTCTTCGGCGTTCTATATTACTACCCCTTCCTATCCATGCGCCTTGGCGAAGTCTACTCATCTTTCTGACTTTACTATTATCTTAACCTCAATGGTTGAACCCCAAGCCAGTTTGATATTATTACGGTCAGCAGCCGCATACAAATAGCTTTCGTATAACCGCATTGTGTCCGAACATATACTGAAAAGATCCAATATTATAAGGTGAGCGAGATTGGACTGCATTGTTGCAAAATGTCAGAGAATCCTTTTAAGCTTTTCATAAATATGTCCAAAGATTAGCTCCAAAGTAGGTAAGGACCAAGTACCAGCTTGATTCGTAATGACTACCTAGATTACCATTTCCTCCATGCCCGATGGTCAGTCAATACAAAAGAAAGGCCTTTGAGTGCCCCAGAGGACTGTAGGAACCACAACAATATAAAGGAGATAAAAAACAGGGACGAGACTCTATAGTATACCCACATCGCCACCCCTTCAAGGCTGCCGAAAAGGTCGAACGTAGTGAGAAGGATACTTTCACAACTAACACCGAGTTACGCTCATCTCAAAAGTCTAACCAACGCTAACGACCAGTGATGCAATCACTCGATAAAAGGAATAATATTGATAGAGGTAAGAATCCCAACTAGCGAGCCGCTTCCCCTATGCACAAGTGCATATGCATAAAGTGGGTGGTAAGAAGTGAGGGAGACAGCTTTCGTGACCCACTTGGGAAGAAACCGTGCACCGAGAGCAAAAGCAAGCGAAGCCGCATCAGCCACACCCAGTCATCCCTGACCCCATTTCCTAGGTTTTTATATCGCTACCGATCTAAAAGGCCGTCGAAATTATCTAGCTTATAGCCAATCCTGCTATCTTACCCTGTTATCTAATATTAATATTCCCCAGAATAATCTCGCCTGACGTATTATATCTCGTAATAGACACTGCATCGATATATAATAACCAATTCCAGATCACAAAAAAAAGCTGAAAAAGAATCCCCAAAATAAAAACTCGCATAAAGATATATCCAAGACACATATGCATGCAAACCATCTCTCTCCTGCCAGTAAACCGTTAAACCCCACCGTTTAAAATATTTAGATTACAAGTTCTCCACATCCACAATTTCGCACAGACGAACAAACTTAACTTTTGCATTCCCCACCATCTCCACACCCCTCCGCTCAGACCCCTCTTATCCTTCCGATAATATATTAATATGACATGCTAAGTAAGTAGGCTTTAACCTTTTCTCTCATGCATCAGGCGCGACGCGCCCCAAAATCCCAAGAGATAGCTCGCTGATTAGTACATTCGAGGATAGTTCTAGACCGAGAGCAGCAATTGGAAAGAAAAAAAAGGTCCCTACCAAGGTAGCTATGATCTGTACTTAAGCCCAAAAGCCCAGTCAAGCGGTGTAGCTCTAAAATTACAGAATATTAATTAATGGCTGCGTCTTCGTAATCCATTCATCCAAATATACTCAATCGCGTCGCAGTCCAGTTCGATATACAAGCAATTACAACCAGCCACTGAAAAAGTCATATACCCTTCAAAACCACCAGATGGGAGTAGTATTCCTTGTCCTCGATATTCAATCTATACACACCTAGTTGACAGAAAAATTTTCATGAGAATTTTTAAAAAAAAAAAAAAAAAATTGATATAAAAATTTCGAAAAACTCGAAATGGGAACCCCGTCTAGTAGTAATACGTGACAGTAATACGTAATAGTAATAGTCATAAGAGAGATAATAATAAACACAGCTAAAGAGAAGTAAAGGACGAAAAGACCCCGTGAATCCCTCCCATCCGAGCGGCAAAGATAAATAAAAAGGAGGTTCCCAATTCCACACCTTGTCTTTAGCCTGTAACCCTAACCTTATCCCATTTTCACTAGCATAAAAAAAATACTATCTCTCAATTCGATGGATTTTTCGTTTTTGTTGGTGCGCAAAAACGGGGAGATGGACAGGAAGTATGGATGGACGGATTCGATGTGATGTGATATATGATGATAGAGCACGGAGAGAGTTCAAAGAGGAAAAATGTAAAAGAAAACACCCAGCCGAGAATAAGGAAATGGAACAAGACGGAAAATGTCGAAACTGATGGGGAACTTCAATTCGGCCAAAAGGATGAAATTTAACGACTAAAAGATCGCACGTGCGCGTTAGATTCAAGTCCCAGAATAGAGAATTTGGTAAATAAGGATCGAGCTTACTCTTCGGCCCACTCGTTCTCACGACGGATCTGATCTTCCTCCTCGGGTGTGAAATCGTTCTGGATGTTGAACGTCTTTCGGATCTCCTCCGGAGACTTTCCTTTGATCATGTTGGCGACAGTCTTGCATCCGACATCTAGGAGAGGCTTGATATCAAGGTAATTGGCAGCCTATAAAATAACAAAAGAAAAAAACGTTCACGTGATTAGCAAAGAAGAAACGTGACACGATTATATGTATGGGAAAGGGGAAAGAGGGTGACATACCAAAATGATCTCGAAAAGCATCTCCTGGTCCACCTGCATGAACTTTTGATCCCATTCCTCGATATCTGTGGACTTCTTGCGGGAGTCGCTGTCCTCGTCGGTAGGTGGAGCGGGGTCGCTCTTGTGGTGTTCGCACCATTCGATAACTTTACGTAGAACAGCCTCGTTGACCTGAAAATAACAAAAAATGGGGAAATTCACATATTAGCAACTGTAAAATTGACCACCGAGAGCAAGTAAAACCGATCGTTCAGTTCACATCGGGGTGGAGTTTTGTTATCACGAAGCTTGGCTCGAGCTGTTCGCGATCATACCCCTCCAACTCTGAGAAAACACGCTCGCCACGCCCCTCACAAAAAGCAAAAACGGGGAAAGACAGATTACTCACGTTTGGAATGGGAATGGCATCGTCAATATGACCACCAATATCTTCCATCATGTTCTTGATTAAGACGGATCGTTCGGCGACATCCTTCTCTGCAGGTGGGAAATCACAAACGTCAGTTGGTGATTTCGGTTTAATTTTCTCTCTCTCCCATGTCTGATCGGAGGTCTCGAGCAAAACTGCCGGTCAAAAGAACCCGCTCACATATGGAGCTGGCTATGAAACGGGAGATAGAGAAAAAGCGAGAAGCTACAACTTACCGACTGGGATCTCGACATTATCGGAAGACAGTAACTTGATGACGGCCATTGTAGTGATGTGGTTGTTTTTGTAGAAGTGGGAGAGGGGGGTTAAGGACGTGGGGAAGCGAAGTGGTGTAGTTGTCTACAGAAAGCTTATCGACAAGCAAACAGGTGTCGACGGAGTAAGATTCAAGCTTCACGCGTGTGTTTTAAATGTGCAAGCTGCGAGGAGGGGATTGCTGCTGGCTGTTCCGACAGTCTTATACGAGCGGTTGGAAGTAAGATGGTGGTTTTTGGGTTGATGATGTTGATGGAGAGGAAGAGAAGAAAGAGAGGAAGAGGAGGAGAGAGTGAAATGGAGGAGGAGAACCAGCGGATCCTTCCACGGGTTTAAAAATAGCTAGCAAATCCACCACCACACAAACTGTACCACTCATCCAAATGTACTGCTCCATATTACTATTACCACTGCTGCTACTACGCACACAATCATTCATTCATTCACCCGTGTAGGTCATCCAAACAAAGGGAAAGCCAATGTGGCAGAGCTGGTTCGTCGTCCTCCGAATTGCCCGGCCGGGACCTGGTTTGTGCCCGAACCATCGCGGCCAGCAGGAGAAACAAAGAGCCAAAAAGCACCATTGACATCTAGCTTTCCACCAGCTTCCATTCCCATCTGAAGAAGGGTTCGTATCGCAACAGTCATAGAGAGCTGCTAAGCTTCTCAGGCGTACATTCGTACGTTCATACGGGGTATGGGCATCCTAAAACCCCAAGGATTACGCTTTGCAAAGTCGTATCCCCGTCCAAAGACGCAAAGAAGGAATGGAGCCCTAGCGTACCCGCAGTACATACATGCATCCTACATGCAATCAATCATCCCAATACCCCAACGGCTCCGTTTCAATCTTTCGTACACGTCCTGTCGCTCGTACAAAACGTGCTCGCCGGATGAACAGAAAATATATTCTTCTTTGATAACAAGGGTAGAAACTTCAAGTATCCCTTCCTTGATAATACCACCTTTCTTTGCAAGTTTCAGCAAGTCGCGAGTCGAATCTCTCCTCAATATGCCGCTTTAAGCTTAATCCCTTCCTTTGAGCCACACCGCCCACACCGTCAACTTCGTCCTGGGGGAGCTTGGAACCGAGCACTCGGTATTGGATGTGTGCCAAAACCCTGCACTCGAACAAGCAACAAGTAGGCTGGTGGTGAGTCAAGCCTTACGAAATATCCAGGTCAGCCTCTTAGACGCCTTGCCGCCCAAAAAAAAAAAAGTATTACGGCACGAAAAAACTCGAAAACGAAAGAAAGAAGCCTTGTTCCTTCCTGAAATCGTGTTTCGTATCTGACGAAAGGGAGTTACGGTACGTCAACATCACCAGGCTGGAGCCTGTGACGAACCCCCCAAAAAAGTGCCACCCCGATCGATCGAGGTTTGACCAATATCCGTGACATGGCGAACGTGAGTCCGCAAATTTCGCGAAAGGAACCGGTCTTTCGGCCAGTCCACGCGGACTTGGCTTGGTGACCCTTGTGAACCCTGACAGAGCGTGAACGCTCGTTCCTCCCCGACTTGAGGGCTCGCTGGCGGCTACCACTTACACAAGCATGAGAAAGCACATTTCATACTCGAGCACTCGAGACAGTCTGATCACTCATCTGAAATTTAAATGTACGAATTGATAAAATCTCACTTTTCCATTTTCATCTGAATCTATGTAGATAAAGTACCTTTCCGATCAATCGATCGCGAAATCTGTCGCAAATCTGAATCTCACCATACCATCCCAACCACACTTCCATGAGAACAGTATTAAAACAAAGTATAAAAAAATTATAATACACCATCTTCCCAACCAAACGTAATAGAAAACTCAGCGGTAAGTTTCATAATACCGCGTTTTATTAAAAGCAATATTCAGACAACTCTCGCAATCCACAAGTCCACAATTTCCACCTTAAAAAACCCCGGTGTCTTGTTTTTGTGTCTTGCCAGCCATCTGCATTATAGAAACAAACTAAAATACATCGAATCGAAAGAAACAGTTGTAATTTTAATAAAGGAAACAATAAGTGTTCTCTCCTCTTTTGATTTGCTGATGTGCAAAGTAGTGGCATCTAATCAAGAAAAGCAACCCCCTGGAACGCCGTGAAAAATGCAAATGGAGTGAAAGTAAAGTGTGTATTTATAATAGTAAGCGAATTGTTTATTCAGGTGGATAGATGATGATACGCTTGCGAGTTCGTGATACGCGTATAAGACGGAGGTATGAAATAGGATTTGCGATGGTTGTATTACTCGCTCGGGTAGAATAAGGTAGGTAGGTTGTGTGGTAGAAGAGAACTTTCGGAGTTAGGTTGTACAACGTGATAGTGGACTAAAAGGTGAATATTATTTTCTTATCGGCCTTGACTTTGCGCTCGATCTCCACGGAATCGAGGGTCGTGCGGACGCGTATCCTGTGGGGGCTGATTGAAAAACCCAGGACTGGGGCTTCGCTGTTGTTGCTGTTGCTGTGAGACTGCTTGATATGCGGCGGGGAAACGAGTGCTGGGGACCGGCGACGGTAACAATCGGCCGGGACTCGACATCGCTGAAGGCGGCGGGAGCGAATGCGTGCTTGAGCCCGCGCTGAGGAGAGGTGGGGGACTAACGCCTGGCAAGTAATGATGGTGAGTCGTCTGAAGAGGCGAAAAACTGGGTCGCTCCATTCGCTCGATCGAAGGGAATCTCCCTGACCCGCTCCAGCGACGGGGCTCGCCATTGCTTGTAAACCTACTTCGTGATTCGACCTCGGGATATAACGAGGACGGCTTGAGAACATCTGGTGGCGGTGCTGGGCCACTGAGCGCGAACCCAGGTTCCGCCGACTCCTCTAAAACTCTGTTGCTCGATCTTTCGTCTGTGCTGCCACCAAATGAGGGTGCGGGTGATGCTGAGGGTATAGTCATTCTTCCTCTGAAAGAAGGCGCTGGTGATGGTTGCTCGAATTCCTCGGGAAGAGACGCCTGTGGTTCTTCCGGAGCTTGGACAGGAGATTTGGATTTTTCTTTAAGACGTTCTTGCTCTATTGCAGCCTGGATAAACATCTCAAAAGTGGCTTCCTGTTCTTTTTCCTTCTTCTTGGTCTCCACCTCCTGATTGACCGCTTCCATCAAAGCCACAAAGTCTACCCCTGGTTTTTTCTCCTCATTGTCCTCAGCAGGCGCAGCAGTCGGTTCCGGACTTCCACCTTGCAGATTGGTGTATTCTTCATCTTCATCGCGTGGATTTGAGTGTTCCTCATCATCTCCTCCACGAATATCAGAGTATCCAGCTTCTCCCATTTCGACATCGTCATCATCCCAACTCTCATGAGCGATAGGACCCCTCCCTCTTCCATTCCAAATCTTCTCAATCACAGCATCAATATCGCTCCTCTCATCAAAGGCAGCCTCTTGAATCGCGACGGTAACGTCCTCGCCAGATTCTCCGCAACTCTCAATCATCGCATCAACTTCGTCAGGATGTTCCTTCGCCCATTTCCACAATTCACTCGACAGATATTGATTCTGTTCTTCCAGCTTCTCCAAACTCTCCGGAATAGATCGTTTAAACGCGCGTTCTGATAGATAGTTGTCCGCCTCCTTCATCCTATCCGCTAATTGTTCTTCACACTCCTTTCTGAAATTTGCGATATCGATCTCCTTCTGACGGACTTCGGATGCTATTCTTTCGCCTTCATTAAAGAACGGAGCTGCAGGGCCTGTGGCAGAGAGGTATTCTTCTGATGTGGATAGTTGTGTTATCGTTTGGTCGAGAAGTCCTAGATTTGCGCGACGGAGATGACGGTCGAGTTTTCGCTGCTGAACGACTAATCTCTGAGATCGTAAATTACACGATTCTCGAGTTACTCGGTGTTCGACGCGGTGTCCTCGTTTTACAGCTCTCTTGATCGGCTTCTTCTTCGATTTGAGTTCCTTGTCGCGTATGTGTTTTGATATGTTGAGGACATCGGAAATGTTGAGACCTTCCGGGATGGCGGCGCGGAATTGGCTCGCTAGTGAATTTGGTGGCGGAGGGGGTAGAGCCGGTGCAAGTGGTGGCGGTTTAGGTAAGTAAAGTTGGGCGTGCTGCTGGTTCATCTTATCAAGTTGTTGCTGTTCTTCTTGCTGTTGCTGCTGTAGAGCTCTCTTGATGAGTTCTGCCTTTGGAGGTCGCCCCCGTTTCTTCTGACCTGGTGTCGCTTCTCCTCCTCCTCCCTGTTGTGGTTCTGGAGATTTTCGCTCCTCTGAGACTTCGTCGATCTGCATGGGCTGCGTGGTGGCTGGGGTAACAGGCTCAGCAGGCAGCGGTGCCGGGACGACGTCCATGGTAGCAGGGACCGCTTCGACAGTTGACGAAGCTTCAGCGGCAGGTTGAGACACTGTTGTCTTCGCATCCTCAGCGGGGGCGGCGGTGGCAACAGGAACACGTCTCGTGTACTTGCGCCTGCGTTTTGGTGGAGGCTCCACATCCTCCTCTTCAGGAGTTGGGATTCGCTCCGGACTCTCCGAGTCCTCGACGTAAGAGACAGCCTGCTTTGGTCGTCTCGCTCTCTTCTGGGGAGGAGCCGGGGCGTCTGATTGCGCGACAACCACAGTGGTGTCGTCGGCGGGGAGAGGGGCCGCAACGGACGAGGGCGTTTGTTGAGCAGGTTGGTCGGTACTCACCTGCTTCGGACGCTTGGCGCGCGGGGTGAGAGGCTCAAAGTCCTCCACCTGGCGGCCTGGCGCCTCAGCTGGGAGACTTTCCAGAGCCTGCTTCAACAGCTCTGGCCGCAAGTGCAGAGCCACGATCAGAGAAGGCTTCTGAGGTGCAACCTTCTTTGGAACCACACGGGAGGAGCGCCTCGGCACTTCTCCTGCATCTGGTTCCGCAGTCGGCGCAACCTCAGGGTCAACTCCGATGTGCTCGGGTTCGTTGGCGGCTGGAGGGGCAGCGGAGGCCGCTGGAGGGACGGATGCGGTATCCATCTCCTCCTTGGCCTGGATCAGGTCCTCTTGGGAAATGGCATGATCCTCAGAGCCGCCACTAGACCGCTGCTGAGCCCCTCTCCTCCTGGTCACCATTTGAAATGGGACCGTCGGTGCCCTGGCATTGGTGCGCCGGTGCTCGCCAGCTGGGTGACCATCCCCGTGCTGGTGGTGATTCACTGTGGCCTCCGGCTCTGCTTGAGAAGCGACGGGAGCTTGTGTGGCTTGGTCCTTCCTGGGACGTGCCATGACCTAAATTTGATGATATCATGTTAGAATTTAGTTGATATATAGCAAATGAATGAGTTTTGCGGTTTTGTAATAAAACTCATCACGGGAAAAGGAGATTACAAAGATATCAACGAATACACGAGATAAACGGAGAAAAGGAAGGCAAATAAACGCTAATTTGGTAAAACAAGGATGAAAATATATATTACCGCAGCAGTACGATTGAAAAGGGCCAGCATTTTTGCATTCCATTTGGGAGGAACCAAAACTTTTGCAGGCGTTCAGTCGGGTCAAACCGCGCGATTCCTTTGGCGTAATATTACCTTTTGACCTGAAGCAAAGAAGTAAAAAAATTATATAGCCTTCTCTTCAGGTCTTGAAACTTCAAGTACGCGCTAAAGGAATGACGGAAGCTCAAACAACGGTGGCGTGTAGCCGCGAGAAAGAAAGAAAAAAAATCGTAGATGAGAATGATATATGTGGAAAAAGGATGAATTGGGGGTAACATTAATAAAGAGTGTGAAATTTGATGGCTCGTTGTTTTGGAACCTTGCATGGTTTCCCTGTGGCGCATAAAATGCCAGTTCTTAACGGGACGAGCCAGAAAGGGAAGGGCCAGCTGGGCAAATTTGCAGGGGACGGCGTGAAAACGGAAAGACGAGAACTTTGGGTGCAAACCACGGCTGATCCAACCTGACCGAAAGCCCGCGCTTCCTATTGGCTGGAAGGCCAGAGAAGAAGACAAACGGCCAGCTTTTCTCTCCTCTTACGGGAGAGGAAAGACGCAGACGCTGAAGAAGAATAGCATTTGCTGAAGCAATGTGAAGAGAGGACTATCAAACTCGTGTAGGAACAAGGATGCGAATACTCACTTGGTATTGTTATTTTTTATTTTAAAAAAATAACCAAAAAAAGTGCCTTTTCGGCAGACGAGACTTGAACACAGAGATATTCTCGGTGAGGTCTACACCAAGACGGTCGTGTGTTGTTAGCATGCAGGGTAAAATATTGGTGAGCACGAGACAGGCAAAATCCAAATGCAAAGGAGGATCTCGTGATAGATACGGTGGAAACCTCGAAGGAACAATCAAAAGACGTTTATCAAATTAATGGCATCTCGATGATAAATGAGAAGACATGTGTTGAGGCAGAGATGACGAGAAAACAAAGAAGGGCCTTCAGGGATAGTGAAAGATGAATATGATATTCCACCAGTGGTAGGACCGCCGTGATTACTCACATGCTTGCAGAAGGGTTTCAATTGCAAGAAACTCGACGGTGAGAAGCAATTCAAGCGTGGTGATTAAAGGGATTATTGTAATCCAAGGTGGTGGATGATGGGAATTGCAGAGGAAGGTGGTGAAAAGAGGAGGGAATGATGAAAATGGTGATGAAGTGGTTGGAGATGAAGGAAGAAAGCAAGATGACGACGGGCGTTGAAAAAAGGGAAAAAGAGGGAATCGACGGCAACGAAGATGCCATAAATGCAGCAAAGTCATGAAGCAAATGACTCTCGAAATCAAAGTCACCCTCTCGGAAGGCTCTAATCTGATGAGAATTCACGAGAATATAATCGTGATTGCATGGGGTTGATACTGTTTAGGGAATTTGGGGGAAATAAGGCTTCATCACCATAGCGTTGCCGGGCTGGTATATAAGGGATTTTACCTTCAACCAGGCACGACAAACGTATCGAAGAAAAAGAAAAATGACGATTGAGAGGGCGTAATCAAGACTTCGATACTTGCCTGAAGACTGTTATGGGGGTAGTTATAGAAGTTTGAAAGGAAGAGGAGAGGTGCGATGGTGATGAAATTTGAGGCGGATATCTGCTACAAAGTAGACAAGACATGCTGCATTCATGCGAGGAAAAGTACAACGAGAAAACAAGGGAAACCAACAGAACAGCTGTAACAAACGGCCAGAAAACAATTTTAAATTGTAAAATACTCACAGCACTTGAAGTTTTGAATTTTTTAAAGTCTCTTTATCGGGAGACGAAGGCGGAAAGATGATGGTGATGATGGTGATGATGGGAGGTTGTTGTTGCTGGTCTGGCTGGGGTTGATGTTCGGAACGGTGAAAGGAAGGCGGAAGAAGGAAGAAGGAAAAGAAAGTGGCCTTGCGTGCGTGTGTGGTGTGTGGTGGTGGAACGGTTCCGGTTTGGATGCGCTCGATTCAACAAGCAACGGCAATGCAAGGAATTTCGAAACGGTCCTATCGCCAGCAATTAATATACAAAACCGACAATGGCGGCTAGAGAAAGAAATACATTCCATGCACGTAGATTTACTCTTGTATCCATCTTGGATAACTCTCCCAGAAGGCAATATGGAGGAACACGATGTGAGCATGTTGCAGCCTTTTTTTTTTTTTTTCAGGCCTCCTGACTCGAGGCCTGATCATAACGTTGCCCTAAGGAACGCGATAAAAAGATTTATTCCAATCAACCGACGGATTATATCACGGTTATTTCGTGCGAATTACCGACGGGAGAGGCTGTCTACAATATATCAGGCCCTTTTGATTTTTCCGTTGAGGCTTGAGATGAGACGATTTGTTCATTCCGAACCATCAAGTGTCCAAGTTCTACAAGCGGAGTTAACAGTCCAAACCGAACCACTTAGATTCGTCGAGAGTAAATATTAATCTTATATCAATGGTCTTGAATGGCATTCTATCTTTCTCTATCCACGGTTTCCGAAACTGATTTTACTTTGCTAGACCGGATTGCCAGACCGGTCGGTTTAACAAATTTCCGGCAGTCGACAGATACATGTCAAAATTGGACAAGACCGATATATGCACCCACTTCCATACAGCTATCCATTAATCCCATAACGTTGTACTAACGTATCTACTACCTTATCCAGCGCTATTAAAATCATATCTGCATTCGTAAAATCACCGCGGCTGTGATATCATGATCTTTAGGTGTCTTAAGATTTGGAACTGGTTGTTGTAACCTACGTACGAAAGGCAGACCTATCCCTGTGCCTAGAAAGTCCGAGCAAATTTTCTCACAGCCGGCCACAGTGGCTGATTATGGATATCCAAGATAATTTAATAATCTCGATTGGATATTTATACCTGTACAAGTCGTCGTATCCACGGCATATACATGTGCATATCTAAGTATATATGCCGTGATCGCGCGACTGTAAGCTAGTCAGCATGCGCAATGCTGGAGCAGGGTTTCGTCTGCGGTCTGAAAAGCACGCGAAAATTTCAAATTTTCTTCTTTATTATATTACCAGCTTAGGAGAGAGGATAATTATAATTAGCAAGCAAGCTACCTACTTTGTCAGCTCGAGGAAACAGCTGCAGGTATAAAATTTTAACAGCCAACGACTGGCCGCCATGTCCGCGGTGAGGCTGTTCCGTCCAATGAAACAGAACTGAACAACCGAACGGGACACAACCTAACCAAACACTCGCTCCCCGTCACAACACAACTCTGAACGAGGCTCTTGGTTCTTGGTTCTTGGTTCTTGGTTCGGGGGCTGCCGAAGAGTTTTTTCCGCTCTCAGGGGATATCAATGAACATACCAGAAACTCGAAATTGGTGACTGGTACAACTGCACTTTCTCTCGTCATTTATCACAACTTCAACCCAGTAAACAAGGCGTACTGAGTAACTTGATTGTTGACAAGATCATGTTTTAGTACCATAGGCAGCTGAACTTTGTACTATACGTCAGACATTTCAGGCTAGGCATGATAACTCAATCGGATACGATCATGATATCAGTCACAAACGGTTGAATTCTTTTTTTTTTTTTTTTTTTTTTTTTTCCAAACGATTTTTTGGATATCTGCTTGCAAAATAGAAAAGTTAATTGGCCAATGACGCTTCATGAATTCAAAGCGGTGGATCGAATTGCATTTTTGGTACCCTCTCCCCCACAGTCTCAGAATCGCGAATTTATGGATCGCAATAGTAATATATGATACCGATAATGTGAATCTCCTTGTTGAAAGAAACGATAAATCATAAAAGGGATACCAAGTCATTGACAAGGCTGTTCCAGATCGAATCAATATTATTCATATGATTCGGTGCCCCATCATACCGACGGACCGGGACGAGTCGACAAGACCTCCTCCTCAACTGGGGAGTTCCCAGAGGGCCTTGCCAGAACCCTTCTCATCCTCCTTCAAGCGAGCGTCTATCTTGCATTTCTAATAAAAGTTCGAGTCATCGTAAACCGGCACCCATGACACACACACGCAAATACACCCCATTTCTATTTTCCTTTTTCCTCGCATGGCGGCGGGGCTGCTGTGCGACAGAATTGTTCAGATTGAGTCACCGACAGAAATTTTGGGTGTGGGTCTGAAGGACGCCGCCCGAACCAGTTAGCGCCATTAAATTTTGCTTAGCAAGAACAGACCAACCTTATTCCGACCACTCGACTCCGCCGAAAAAAATTAATAATAAGACGAACCCGGGCCTGCTTTGATATATAAATATCCATCTCATCTCTGCTCGACAGCTTATTTCATCATCATCATCGTTTTAATTGCACGATTTCCCTTTAGTTGTTGAGTTTTCCTACATTTTGCGCTGCGAATAAATTAGAGTTAGCCTCTCCGCCTTCAAAAGAATTAACGACCCCTCCAACCTCATCGCTCACAAACCCCCACCACCACATACATCCCACATCCCCACTTCACTCAATCAACATCTTCACAATGGCCGTCCGCGCTCAAGTAAGTTTCGATCGCTCGTCCCCAAACTCAATATCTTGGATATGATATACTAATCTGATATTCTTCCAGTTCGAAAACTCCAACGAGTAAAGAATCCCGCCCCGCTTCTCACCCACTTCTATTCCGTCCCGACGAAAGAAAGAAAAAAAAGTCCACAAGGCTGACTAGAACTTTGTTAACCTCTAATATAGAGTCGGCGTATTTGCCACTTTAACCAATTCATATGCTCTAGTAGCTATCGGTGGTTCCGAAAACTTTTACAGGTATGCCATACCACGGCGGGGTACACCGGGATGAAACCAACCTCCCAATATGCAATTCCCACAAACTTCGACAATTCCGGTACTGATACAGATTCCAAACAGTGTTTTCGAAGCTGAGCTTCAGGACGTCATACCCGTCGTTCACACCACCATTGCCGGCACAAGAATCATCGGCCGGTTAACAGCAGGGTACTTACCTCCTCCTCCTCCTCCTCACATCATGCACCCACCACCACCACCTTCACCAATTCTAATATTCTAAACTGAGAATAGAAACCGCAAAGGTCTCCTCCTCCCAACCTCCACCACCGACCAAGAACTCCAACATCTCCGCAATTCAATCCCAGACACCGTCAAAATTCAACGTATCGAAGAACGTCTCTCCGCCCTCGGAAACGTCATCTGTTGTAACGACCATGTCGCCCTCGTACACCCTGACATCGAGCGCGAAACCGAAGAGATAGTAGCCGATGTCCTCGGTGTCGAAGTCTTCCGACAAACCATCGCGGAGAACGTGCTGACGGGTAGTTACTGCGCTTTGAGTAATCAGGGCGGTATCGTCCATCCGCAGACGAGTATACAAGACCAAGACGAGCTGAGCAGTTTGTTGCAAGTGCCACTCGTGGCGGGTAGCATCAATCGGGGTAGTGCTGTTGTCGGTGCGGGTATGGTTGTCAATGATTGGATGGCTGTCACTGGTAAGTTCTATATTCTTACATTTACTTCTCCCTCCGTTTTCTACTTGTGGGAGAGAAGGTTCAATATATAAGGAGAAAATATTAACAGCAATGGTTGAATGTATAGGTCTTGATACCACTGCCACGGAATTATCGGTTGTCGAGTCGGTATTCAGATTAGGCGAGGGACAAGTACCGCAAAACGTAAACACGTCATTGAAGGACAGCTTAGTAGAGAGCTTCTACTGAACGCGATAATACCCAAAACCCAATCCAAAAAAGCAAAATAAAAGACCAAAAAATCGTAAAAGAGAAGAGCAGGTAGACGAGAGGCCGGGGGGTTACTATTACTATCCCCGTGTCGTATCTATATTTCCTACCTGTCGTCGACATCGCGAGATACTTCCACGATATAATGAAGCCGAGAATTTTTAGACTTTTATTCATCTTTTTTTTTCTTTCTTTTAATTATTTATTATTCAGGAGAGGGAAGGGGATGAGATGGTGGTGTTGTAATATAGTTCTTTGGTCTAATCTACCTTTATCGATCTCTGATATCTAGCCCCAAAATTTGTGTGACATGTCCTCGGTGAAATGAGACGATATTCTACGATCCATATTTTTACTTAAATGTTCGCAATGCCTATTTGGTTAGTATATACTTTAGCATCCTGATCCTCCAACAGTGCTTCGTACCATATAAAAATACCCTTCACCACTATACCTACCTATAATATCCTAAATTTCTACCCCACAACCAAATAAAACTACCAAATAACCTCTCCAACAATCTGGCAAACAAGATGTGTGTATTTGAAATCTCCCTCTCAAAATCCGTCATCGCCGTCGAAACCCACAAATACACCCACTGCTCCGATCACCGCTGTCCCGGCCAGATGTTCAACCTAAAGATGATACGCCGCTCGATAGCAGGGAAGAATATCGTTAATCCTTTGGCGGGATGGGGGCATTGTCCGACTTCAAGTAAAGATTCGAGTGTCCCGTGTCCGTATGGCAAGGGTGGTGGGAAGGAGTCGGATTGCGGTGGATCGCGGTATAGTTGATTGGGTGAACGTTGAATGAAGCTTGGAATCGTAATATCTATATGACATTATACTCATCTCTTATCCTCAACCGAAAACAGTCTCGACCGGGTTGAAAGGTTTGGATACTTGGAGCAGGGGAAATCAAGCTCGCTATGGAAATGCGTTCACGTGCAAGATATCTCAAGTATGAATTGATGTCAATACAGTTTCCAAGGTTTTACTATACACATCTCAACCTTCTACCATCGTATTAAAAAAAAAAAAAAATAGAAAAATTAATATATATCCCATTCTTAAATTTAATACAGTCAACGGGATCAGATATTCAACCATACTACAAGCTAAACCGAAACCAATCTTCTAGAAATTCAAGACGTCTATCTTGCGCCTCCCATATTTTGCCTAATAGAACACTTCCATCCTAGCCATTTATATATCCAAAATGTGTCATTACATAGTCACTGAATCACCACATTTCCTTAGCGGTGAGAAAGTAAAACACCGTATTTTCGTCTGGTGTGGTGATAGAAATTGTCAGGTTGCAAAATACCATCCGCCGATGGAGAGGTTAGAAAATGAGGAGGAGGGTTAAATAGGGGATCCGATGGATAGTAAGCTAAATGGTACCTCGCCAGCAAACCGGGAGATATTCTAATATTTATCCCAGTGAAACTAATCAAAATTCGAATAAGAGAATGGTTTCGGCAGTTTCATTTTTGCAGAAGATTTCTTTGGGTCTCGAAGAAAGCTTGGTCACATGAATAAATTGCAATTTTGAAAGTTCATATGTATCAAAACGTGTCTACCATGAGCCAGAAAAATCAATCGAGAAGTTCAATAACCCTCAATCTCCAGATATAAAGCTCGAATGTGTACGAGATATAACTAAATGACTCCTCTTTCTTGTTCTTCCAAACTGTGCCCCACAAAGACAATTACATGAAGCAATTTTATTTTAAATGTCTTCTACAACGAGGTAAATCTCGAGTAGTGTTTAAGGAAACTTAACTCCCTCTACAGCCATGCGTGGTAAAAGACGTCCGGCATTTTCTCAGTCGAAAATCCGAAATATATCATGTACATGCAGATATGTGAGATTGCATATTTGTAGATTAAATCTTGCGTTAATCATATTTCAACATGTGAGCAAGTCCACTCTCTTGAGTTATCTAGAGGCAGTTATAAGCCTGCATATCGACCTCAAGCAGACGAGGTGAATCATATTTAAACGGACAAGCGCTTTCAAAAAGACAAGATATCACTGTATCGTACTTAAATTAATATTAGGATACCATCCTAGCCCAAATGTATGGTGCAGAATCATGTATCTTCAAAAGGTAAAGCTTACATCCTTAAAGCCTTCTACGAGCTTTTGATAAGATAGAAAACTCAAGGACTCTAGGCGCAGATCATTCACTGTTGCTATTATTAAGAGTTTTATGATTATAACATGATACAATCAAACTGTGGACTAGTCCACCACATCCTATTAAAAAATCGTTCCAAACTACCAGAAACACCGCCTCGTTTTCCTGTCATAAACTCGTTTTGGAATTAAAGTTTCAATAAAATCTTTCCCAGCTGGACTTCGACTTGGTTAAACAAATTAAAGAAAGGTATATTTGTAAGTATACCAAATATTAGGTTCCCAAAATTGGGTTTGAAGATGCGAAAGGGAGTGATCAGTGCGAGTACGAGCCAACGGAGTTAAGCAAGCTTGGGATTTAATGTTTGGGATTTTGATTGAGTACGGCAAGGTCGAGAATATATCTTGAAATTATATCAAATGGCTCAAAGAATTGCTCTTGAGACTCAAGTGTTTTCTATCTAAACAAGTTTAATATCTGCAGGCTCGAATAAGCATGCTTAGCTTCGATTCTCCAAGCTCAAGTTCGTAATCCGGACAAAAGGAATCATCCTCAAGGCTCTTCCAGGATATTTTGTGTATAAATACATGGTCAACCCTCTACAACCTCAGCCGAAATTTTTTTATTTTCACTACCATCATCATCAGATATCTGCAGATCCCAAACACCTACACAATCTTCTATCAATATCAACTTAATTACATCCTAAATTCAACCAACAGCCCCCAAATCACAGACAAAATGTGCCAATTCGAAGTTGACCGAAATGAAGGGTGCGAAGATGCCAATGGTGACAGCATTCATTCCCCTGTACGATATACCAAATGCGCAGACAAAGAATGTCCTGGTCATAATATACTACCAGAGATAGTATTCGCCGGGTTGAAAGAACGTTGTCATGATGGAGAAATGGTTCGTAAAGCAGCACACAAGAAAAAGTAAAAATCTATGGGTGCATTCTTACAGGAAAATCGAAGATTATAAAATCTAGCAAACTTATGAAGAGAGATGTACCTTTTGAGACTTGAGAGTTTTATAGCTATTTCAGTCTGAGAGAACAAAAGAACTGGAAAATTATGGTTATTGAATTGAATCCACTGAGAATAGCTTGACGAACTTCGTGTATGCAAAAAACAAGAGAAAGGTCGTGTCCGAGACTAAAAGAGCATGTTAACTCAAGTATGCATAAACATGATACAATGCAAACACTAGTCTTCTATTATCACAAAGATTCTGTATCTACAAATGCATTTATACCACCCCACAATTATCATCTTTAAGAATCATTAAACAACCAAATTGCATTCCTAAAATACTTGCAAAATTGGCTAGAAAAGCCCATTTCGTAGAAATCCTCGAGGTAAAATATCTTTTCTAAAACAATCTCCCATCTTTTAGCTAGTAGGTTCACTCAAAATACATCATGGGCGGCTCAAAACATCAAGAATATCACCTCAAGGGTGCCACCACATATGTGCAAAAAAGAAAAAGAAGAATGTGTAAGCGCCGTGATTTAATATGCCCCGCCTGCAGAAACAGAGAAGTCGAAGAATGGTGTCACCGGCCTAGGCGACTATATGGTGTATGTATGAAGCCGTGTGAGACGGACATCCGAATCATGTTGTGTTCAAGATGCATAGAAGCCAGTGTAACTTTCAAACATTTGTCCGACGAAGAGTTGCGGCTGCGGAGAGATTCTATGGTGTCTACGAATTCTACTTTGTCTACGAACTCTACGGCGTCTCAGAATTCCCCAACAGGTTCTAATGCTACTACGGATGATGAGACACCAATTCAGGATTCTCCGAGTTTGAATCTTGATAATGGCGACGAAACGCCCGCACCACGTGCCACCAAAATTCCGAAAAGTAAATCGCAAAGAAGTAGGCTTAAGGCCCAGACTAATATTCGCAAGGGCTCCAGCTAGAAATGCAAGTCTTCGATCTGAAACACTAATATCTTGACAGATCTGTTTCTTTATATATTAATATATATTGCAAGACTGATTAAACCTTCATTTTCTCATTCAGCCTTGTGACTTTCAAGATCTTACAAATATATTATTGTTTTCAAAAGAATTTACGCTCGTATTCCAAATCAAACATACAAATGTATCCTCTAGCCAAAATAATATTCGAGTTTGCGTAGCTTAAATATATATTCGACTTTACACAGGCTTAAATGTATCCCGATCGACCTTAATTTCATCCTTGACGAGAGTAAATTGTCAGGGCATGCTATGAGTTCAAGTCCGAATTTTTCCTGTCCCCAATTGGCAATAATTCATACCCAAGAAAAAAACATGTATGAGAATAGCCAAAACTGCGGTCCAATTGAGCGGGTGATGGTGTTTATGAAGCCTCGTAGCCTTTGTAGAAATGACGCACCTCAAGCCGATGGAACCGGAGAGTCAGAGAACGGCGAATTAAATTATATTTCGGGTGAATTCGATCAGTTGAGTGAGGAAGCCTATATTCAGATATAGCTAACCCAGAGGCCCATGACATATTCACTTCAAAATGAGGATGCGAGTGAGTTAGAGTTTAAACCATCTCAACCCTGTGATTCTCAATCAAACATCGTCAGCGACCCGAGAACGCATTTGGACATTTAAGTTTCTAATATTCATACCACCAACATATATGTCAGTTTATCCAACATTACTGTATTTTAAGTCACCAGAATCGCAGAGATGATTTTTCTATGCTTAAAATCCGGGATTCGGAGAAATATAAATATCTCATCAGTGGCGTAGCCATGATCAATACCAAAGCACCAGCAATCATCGAATATAGAGCATCAACCATCAACCTATCCAAATTAACAATCCCTAGACCCCTGATAATATAGCATCGCATAGTAAAGCTAGAAAAAATGTGTACCGAAACAAGCCTCATCTGCAATCATTGCGGTCGTCACACTAGTCACACTACGTGTCGAATATACCCAAGATGCCGACCAATGATTGAAGCACCAGAACAAGTTGGTATTTGTAGAACTTGCGGCAAAAAATGCAGAATCATATTCAAGACTAGCTCAGATCTCGATCCACCACCAAAAGATCTAACAAGGAGCCCCACTGAGCCAGTGTCTAAATTTTCTTCGGATAGTGACACTTCAGACTCCAGCTAAGTATTCAAGGCAGGTAATATGGTATTAGGTTCGAGTTGGATAATATACAAATGAAATGAAAAGATTTGGGGTTTATTCAAGCAGTAGCCCGATTGCACCATGTTGGCCCAGAATTTTCTTTGGATCCTTTGGCATGCAACCTAGGAATATAGAGCATAGGTTGAGATCTCAGGGGCGATGCAATAAATTTCTTATAACTAGGATCTGAAATGTCCCGAATATTAAACATACATGTTATTCAAAAGAAAGTCTCTTTAAATGTCGTATGAACAAACCAACTGAATACCCAAATTGAAATAAAGCTAATTTCAAATTATGTTGTTGCATGCATATCTGATTGCATTTTCACCATCCTGTGCATATAAACTAAACCAGCTCTTAAAATTTCATCCTAGCAATTATACTAAAACTATTCATTAGAGAAACTGATTATCCAGAGCCAAAATTTTGGAGATACTAACCTGGTAAGAAGATCCACTTCTGCTGCCTCCGTGGATCAGATGCAAGGTATCTCGTCCATAGCACAAGGTTCGACCCATTCTCAGACTTTCCAGCACCCAAATCAACGTGTAGATCGGGCCTTTGGTTATTAGGTCGCGAAATACTAGCAAGCAAATGTCAAAAACAATGTTCTCTCAACTACGCGCTCAAAGTCTGGAAATTATGCTCTTACTGGAAGTAGAAAGGCAGCTCGTCGTCTTGGCTAATATCCCACCCATATGGCTTATCAGTCCCCATTATATTTGCCCCGTTTTTAAATTTACCGGTAAAGCCGAAGTAGACCGGTCTCAAGCAGTTCATCAAGGTCCACTGGCCGTTATTATCCTTTCCCAAAACCCACTAAGCATCAAAAAACTCCGGCATGTTAGAGTATCATATATTATTACAATTGGCTTTAAAGACATAAGAGCGAACCTTCTGATTTTCTCCATTGTGGCTCTCCCACCCGTGGATCACATGAGACCTGCTAACTGAGAGATCGATAGCAGTTCCGCCTGCCGCGTTAATGATATGGTACTTTGCACCTTCTTTCAGTGGAAAGGGTTTGGGTGTCGGAGCTGTATCGATATCTATCATGATTTAGGCAAATTTCAGGTTGGGTTAAGATTTCACTCTGCAAATAACACAAGGTGTCTATACTCACCTGGGCTTGGTTGATTCAAAGATGTGACCATTTCCTCCAACGTAAACAATCGAGCCTCAATTTTTTGTACAACGTCTTGGCTCTGGCTCAAGCTTGAAACCTTTTCGTCCAGCACAGACAGCCGAGTCTCAAGCTTTTCTAGAATGTCTCGGAACCGGTCAAATCCTTTTTGAGTAGCAGCCCCTATCCTCTGATCAATATCGTCTCCATTACGCAGATAGTTGAGGCTAAGAATGGTGAGGGCAGGTGGTAAGGCCGTGATTTCGTCTGTCCTGATAACCCTCAAGAGATCTTTCGCATACGCTGCTGCCACAACTGCTGCATATGGCTGCCATATTGTATTTTTGTGACTGTCCGAGTAATCACAAATACCTCGTATTACTAAGCACGGAAAGTTATCCATCAGTCCTGCAGCTTCCATATCGAAGCAGGATACATCCCATCTATCTCGTAAATTATCGCGATACTTAGCAGATTTCATGATCTTATTCGTGGAGGCAATAAGCCCATGGTGAACTTCCGGTGTATGTTCCAAATCCGATTCTCGCCGCGAACGTCTCTCAACCATTCTAAAATCGCAGCTCGAGCAGCCATTCCCCCCAGAATGCTTATAACTAGCTTTAAACAGCCGGTCCAGATCATATCCTGGAAATCGGCAACTTTTTAGTTTCGGAAAGCTAGAAGCTTTCTTCATTGCTTCCACGATGTACTGATCCATTCCTCCTTTGTCGAAAGAGTGATCAGATTTTAGCAGGTTAACTGCTTTTAATAGCAGATCAGGAGGCTTATTTGAATACGCCTTGATAGTAAAGTCCTCATCGCTCTCCCATTTGCCCATGTCATACTGAAGAACGCCCCCTGCAGAGTACAGAAGTTAGCAAATTTGTTCTGGTCATGGTCCCAGCTCTAGTTACTGAACTACTAACCATGGTCCCCTTTTGGCTCACCGACCACAATATCGCCCAATCGAATATCCTGGCTTGGGTCATCAATATTTGGTGGACCGGGTGCGGCTCCGCCCACTCCCACTAGCAACCCGAATCGGATATTTGGGAAAGTGCGAAGCATATTGCTCACTGTGCGCGATGCGGCATTCGTACCATACGCTCCTGCGAATGTGATCGCGACATTGTGGGTCCCGATACGACCGAGAATATAACTATTATCGTCGTTGTCCTTCGAAGGAAGCGGCTCGTGTTCCTCGTCGAGTAGTAGTTTCGCGGCATTTAGTTCCGTATCTAGTACTGTCACCCAGCCAACAGTATAATCTTCGGGTTTTAAGCTTCTAAAATTGATGATTAGTAACTGACAGTTTCCTTTAGGTAGCCAGGGACATACGGAAACTTCATCGTGGTAGGCTGAAACTTCGCGAATGGCAAATGATATACTTCGGAGCAAGTTGTTATAGTGAAATTTTTGGGGACAAAAACTATGCTGAATTAGGTAGAAGGATTTGCTATTTATATAGAAATTGTATTGTTAAGTCCATAGAACCTACAGCTGATGAACTTGGTTCCTTATCAAATTTATATAACTGCAAGAGCGTGGCACGGTCATATCTGCGGCTCACCACAGCGCGTAGAGATGATTTAATGCAGCCCGAAACGCAAGACCCCGCATTTGCGTGCCATCTCCATCTTGCGACTACCTGTTGCCACGTAGCCGGCATCAAAATTTTTGGCGACATAAATGTACCCTTTGGGTTCGTTATGCTCGCAGCCTTCTATGATGCTTCTATATTCTCACGCTATATTACCTCAACTATCGGAATTTAGTACGAAACTTCAAATGCAAGCGCCAAGACCAACTTCAAATACAAGAATATAGATTCAAAACCTAGATTATCGTAGCTTGGGGACTATGTAGCCAATATGTGTAATTTCATGAGAACCTACCAGTGATTTCTTGGGTGACATGCCAAAGTACTATATCAATTGAACAATACGCCCCATGACACTACAAGAAATGAAGTTGCTAGTTTATAGAAACCGCCGATTATAAATTGATAAAGAGTGACATATTGGTATCTCTTACAGGATATTAAGTTTGCTTACACGAAAATATCATATGTTAAGTTTAATCCCCGCGGTTGATGTCACAAGTATAAAGCAATAGAGAAGCCTCTGCCAAATTAATTTGCAACACTTTAAACCTCAGTTCCAACACTTGCGAAGACAACTGTATGAAACCTTTTTGAAAGCCACAGCATCATAAACCCGAATAAAACCTCAACTTACAATTTCGCAAACTTGATATCGCCCAATACACAACTCCTATTATTTTTTACAGATATATCTCCATGGCTCAGCCAAATCTTCATCCAAACCATATTTCAAATCTAGATATTTCTCACATCGCAGCGATATCCTAGCACACCCGAAACCACCTAAAAAAAGGTATCTCTATAAATCATAGTAACCTAAATATAAAATGTGCTCTAGAACCGTCGTCAACTGCTCCGCCTGTAAATCTCAGGAAGTCGTAGAACTAGTCTCCTGCGAAAAGCATACGGAATGCGGACTGCCAGTTGTGATTAAAACCCATTGTGAAATGTGTGAGCATTGTGCGCCAACTCCGACGAGAAAGAGGAAGCACTCGATCGATGAGACGTCCAAGTAATCTTAGCTTGTTCGTATCTATATATGGGGGTTTATCTGTACGAACGGATCTAGAGAACTTGATTGAACTCAGGAATCTTTGACTATATGTTGATGAAGATGGGGACCGTAATACCAGTCCTAACGATCTAGTACTACTTACATTCATGTCTCAATTATCATATCATAGAAGTAGTAGATAGTAGATACAATCTCATCAAGCTAATATATCATGCCGGTACCCAATCGACAGAAAGCTGTTGAACCTCTCTATCTCCCATCAAGAAAATGTTTTGAAAACCCCTTATCCATCCATTCCGTCTATAGCCAAAGAGTCCCTTCAAAGCCTCAACCTAACATTCAGCCCTTCATCCTCCACAAAATCCGTCACAACACCGCCATAGGTTCTCGCATCCTCGTCGGACACCGGTACGTTTCCCTCACGAACGACAATACGGGCGTACATTCCTGCTGCCGTGGCAGCTTTGACTTCTATTCAGACGCGGGGTTCGTGTTAGCAGGTAGTATCGGGAATGTAGATGCGTTAGCTAACGCTCGATATAGCAGTTCCAGCTCGCAGAGAAGATAAGGTAAGGCGTAGAGAGAAACGAATATGGCTATGAGAAGCCCAAGGTTGAAAGAATGGGGAACAACAGAACAGCTGGCTGAAGTGGGACGAAGAGGAGAACGAGGAAGAAGGTAGTCGTGGTTGAGAATGGAGAGAATGTATGAAGGATATGTGAATTATGAAATGGAGAGCTCTGCCCCGCTGCCCCGCCATATCCCCGAATTTCAAATAAAAACTCCTTCAGAATGATTGAAGTCTGAATTCAATCAAACTGAGTCCGGCAATATGTCAAGTGTCTCAATCTACCTTGTGATGGACATATCACACCGCATAGACGAGCAAAACGCAAAAGACACCCTGTAAATATCACATTGTCCGCCTTGTGATCATATAAACTCCAAGTGAGACAAAGAAAGAACATCGCGATCTTTAAACTCCGGAGTTGGCAAAAGCTCGTGCACTCGCTAGAGCTAGGCCAAACATCGGATAACGCCCAGCAATCCGCTTAAGCTTAAAGCGCACGGTATGAGCTCCCCCCAGGAATTCCAAGTCCGAATGGATCTGTATTCCACTTGACGAAAACCCCACATGGCAGAGGAATGTCACTGAAATCGAGACAGTCGGTTCGACATCGCTTTCTTTGGAGTTTCTTCAAGTCGATAGTGCCTGGGGTTTCACTCTCTCGGGGATTCCGTTCTCTTTCCGAGGGTCCCAAGGTACGCACGAAGATGTTGTAATTCGCTAAAATCTCCCCGGAATCATTCCAGCAGCAGGGTACCGTATTCCAGCGTCTTCTTCGGCATTCGATAAATTAAAGAGCCATTTTTGAAGAATTAATTCCTCGAGGATAAATGGGATCCCGACAGTCTGGGTAAACACTCTTGTTCGAGACCTTCGAACAGATTAAGGAAAAATGCAGCTTGTTCACATGAACAACCTCTCAAAGCATCTTTGGATTCAGAGCTCGAGGGAGCCCTGCAGAATGTGGAGTCTCCAGAGCCTTTGTTCTTCTTCTCTTCGCCTCACCAGCACCAATTCGCTGAGCATCGATCACCCACAAGTGCTTAGAAGGAAGAGTCCGATCACGGCATTGAGACCAGATCACGGACGGCTCCTGACCGAAAACCTGTTTCTGGGGTAGCCCGGACATCAAAAACAAACGGCGACGGCGCGTAGCAACCGACCCAACCACACTTTTGGAGGCTTCTTCGAATGAGATCTCTGAGTTTGGAGAATCAAAGACATCTCGCCATCGCCAACCACGGATAATCCTAGGAGGCGAAAGAGAGGCAAACGTCAAAGACCTCGACGAGGGCCTCGAGGTGTGGATCACGCGAACGAAAAAAGTTGGTGGTGGCACCAGGAGCCCTTCAACTGGTTCAGAAATCCAACCCTGCAGGATGCAGATATTACTAGCCTTTCTTTTTGTCTGGGTTTAGTCAGTCCTTGGGAAAGGAACGAAAGCGGGTTTTAGCTCCTTCTCGCGAAAGCATTCCAACCTTGTTGAGACTTAACCGAAGGCGAACCCACACCACCCATCCACCCCGGATTTTTTCGAGCCTTTCTCCGAGAAAAACGTCGCTCGTCGATGTCGACAGAAATAACGATAGCGGCGCAGCAAAGCAGCAGGTCCAAGTTTTAAACCTGCAGGATCGTTTTGCGCCAAAGTGCGTGGAGTGTGTGTGTGTGTGTGTGTGTGTGTGTGTGTGTGTGTGTGAGTGTAGTAACATTATCTTTCCCAACAAAAAATTAAAAAAAGGTAATAAGACATGCGAGGCTGTCTCGCAAGTCGGCCTGAGCCGCTGAGAAGAGCATTACGATCCGAAGTCTTTCGACCTCTGGATCGCCGTCGCTGCGACCATCTCACATTCTCGAACCCGGAATACTAACGAAAAGAAATTAAATTGAAAAAAAGTCACTCACCATTCACATTATCTGTCAAGAACACCCATTCTTCACCCGAATACCCCGTCTCGCGCATGATAACCTCATAGCTTTCCTTAATTGTCTTGAGCCCCGCATTCACAGTATCAAAATGGCCCGACAAGAACGGTCTGAGGTCTGGTTGTTCTTCATTATCCGTATATTCGAAGAATAGCTTTTGCGCCATGACACTCCCGGATGAGTAAATGTATACTTTGAATCCTTCGGAGGTCCAGATTTTCAATGCGCTGATGACATCCGGGTATATTGGTGCCTTGACTTCACCAGAGCGATAGGCGGTTAACCAAAGATAACCTGATGTTGTGTTTTGTCAATTTGTTAGCGGCGTGGTAAGAACTAGGTTCATATTATGCGACCGATTCCCGCATCGTCAGACTATATTTGACTCGCACTATGAATAGCAATTGACAAAGTAACGAAAAGGTACAAATTCCCTTTTGATCGTCCGAGATAACGGAGGGAAGTAGCAGACGTAAGAGATGATGAGGGTGTGGTAATTGTGCAGGTGGGCGGTGGGGTGCTATTGGTCGATAAGGGTAACCAGAGTGGACGATCAGAGGTCGATACGCCGAGGCGGTCTTTACACTGCCAATCAGAACAGCCTCGAAGAAACGAAGTTGCGAAAACATCGTGTGCACCTTCTTCTTTTTCCTTCTTCGAGCTGTGCCATATCGGCAGTATATCCGTAGATAGCGACGAGAAGGCACGAGAAACATCGAACAAACTGCGAGTGCGCGCAAGGAACCCCACGAACATGAAATCGTGAAACACAAGCTCAAAGTTGCGAATGTAACAACAATTGCAACTGAACAAATAAACTTGAAGCTATGTGCCATTTTCCCGTTACTTGTGATTGATGTACTAACCTTGCAGATTTTTCAAATATGCGATTTTTACATCATTCTTGGTGAGATGTTCAACGTGGGCGAGAAACGCCTTCGGGTCTTCGCGATATTCAGGCGGGAACTCGTTGCGATACGGCGCGAATTCGTCGCTGGTCCATTGCTCCTGCAGAACCTGAGGGAGGGCTGAGAGCGTATAAGGGAACTATTTTGGAAAACGATCCATTTCTGTAAATTAACATTTCACTTCCACGCAACCAAGCAGATATGGGTCAACTTCCAATTCGTTGAACGAAGTTTGAAATTGAAAATAATGCATGCAAAGCAATTGACCCGGCAGTTGTAACACCCACGCAGCAAAAATCGTCAACAATCGAATGGAGAAGGCGAGTGATACCCAATCTGCAATGCGAAAGAGAGGCGAGAACCCAGCCCACCGGCAAAAATGGTAGAAATACACGAATTGAAATTTCGTTTCCACGTTATTTCTCGTTCAAAGTCAAGCATCATGGTTCTTCTAGATGGATGCGAACAAGGGAGGATAATCTCGATGGGACTCGCCTATCAGAGACACAGACAGAAGCTGCGATCAGCTCCGGCCGCACGAATCAGCGAACGGGAGGGAGCTGCGAGCTCCAGCACTCCAGGATTCGCTATCGTGCTGCGACGGAGGAAAATGCAAAGACTATGTCATGGGATCCATCCATGACATCCCATCCATCCAGTTCATGATGCTCCGAACCAACGAACAGGATGAAGAGGAAGTAGGATGCAAGCAACCAAGCGACTGCGTTGGGTCCACGTTGCGATAACCAGAGAAAGAAAGAGGTAAGCAAAGAATGAACGCCAAAGGTGGATATCATGGATTGGTGGAGAATAATACCAAGAAGGCGGCATCCCAGCTTCCACCTTCCAAACAGGAAATTCGGGCTTCTTCTGGCAAGTCCACGCCCACCGATTTCTCTCAGCTGCATGATAGGCTGAACAAGTACCTCCGTTGAGATTCTGAGCAGGCCAAGGTACCTTTTAGCTCGACTTCCTTGCTGCATCGATGGATGATTAGGTTGGTTGGCCAGGCTTCTGCTGCTGTGCATCGACGGGGTGGAGCTTGCCAAACAAACAGCTGTTGTGTGCAACCCAACAAAACCCACCGACAACGCATTTTCCAGCCACATCACCAACACAACCCCGGCCACCCCAATTTCGGACTGATCTGATGATATCTGATGTCCAGCCGCGCGAAAAAAAGATGGGATGAAAAATTTTAACCCTCATTCGCATTCGCAAATATATCGTGCAACTGTGGAACCAGCAGGGATCGTTGCTAGATATTTGTCTTCTCAAACATCCTAAAAAGAAACTGCTAAGCGGTAGGGAGAAGCAGCATCTGCAGCAACACCAATGGCAAGGCAGGTGTCATGTCGACGATGCATATCAGACGACGCGGATATCGGGATATCAACCACGATGACACCCACCGCCAGTAGTATGCTTGCTTCCTGCAGATTAATTTGAGGTTGGTGATTAACAGAATTTGTCAAAAAAAAAAAAAAGCTCGTGAAAATCTGGAAGCTACCCCCCCAGCCTCCGTTCATGCAAGCATTCCCAAGCTCCGAAGCTCCAAGCTCAAGCTCCATAGCTGAAAGGCAGATAGCCGATCGCGAGTGAGTAAAGAAAAATTTGCGAAGCCGAATGCAAAAGATTTCGCGCCGACGGAGGCAAAGACTGCTGACTTTTTCGGAGATCGGATACGACCCTCGACACGATGACTCTGAAGAGGTAAAGACAAGACCCCGAAATGCAGAGGAAATTGCAAAGAAACGTAACAGCCATAACTTTTGAAATTTCGAAATTGAAGGATTTTCGTAAACCACGCAATTGCTCATATTTTCACATGCAATGAATTCAATATGCACTCACCAGCACATCTCGAACGAATGATATTGAAGATACGGTCCCCTCTAAATTTTTTCATACCCCGCGAAATAAAGCCGCGACGCATATCGGGATATGTCAGTCAGCCTCAAAATCCAAAACTTGAAAAACCTCAACAATTACACAAAACGGGCTATTCCCTGCGGGAGTTATTCCGAAGAATGTCTCCAAATTCATCCGAAGTGTAATGTAAGAAAACTTCGGATAAACAGCGCACAGTTCTGGTGCCACGTATGACCGACGGATCTAGAAGCCATCGAATGATAGCTATAGTTGACATGAATATTTCGCAATCTTTGCAACAACGATGTCGTGTTGCATTTTTTTAACAGCTTGGGGGTCATGGTAATGCGCTGATGTCCCAAATATACCCTGTCCTGTCTAGAACGCCCCTCCATCCTTCGGACATTCACCCTTGACATGCTTCGAGGCCGAGTCGGTCCGAGAAGCCGTACGCAGGAAGGCAGTAATACATGACATGACATGTACGGAGTACAGCGCAGGAATTTCGCTACCTTCGGTTAACAAACAGAAGGTACATACATGTATGTATAGCAAAGTCCAATCAAGAGCTTTTCGCTCTCTTGACTCTGTCTCCTAAACAGAGAAGCTAAGGATTTTTTTGCGAAAATTTTCAAATATTGATCGAACGTACCAATATCCAATAGTATCGCTTTCACTTGTTGTGACATTCTCAATCTCTCCTAGCGGTGACTGAACCGGACCGGATAGATCGCAGGATAAGCGTGCGTATGCGTATGTGCTGGCGAGGAATTATATTAGCCTTGGCTAGTAGGTAAGAGCGTAAGGAGTCGGTTTCAGAAAGCTCATACGTGTCTGATGTTGATGGATTGGATAATATTGGATCGGTTCTGGTTATGAGAGGGGTTTGTTTGAAGTTTTTTTTCTCATTTCTATTGGCGCTGTTGTCGGAATCTTTTTTTGATGATGAAATTGGACCAACAACAACACATCACTGAGTGGGCAATCACTTCAAAGACAAGCATGCGAAATTTGAGGCCCCTGTGTTAGCTAGCTGTCTTTTGCAATTGCGGGACATATTCAATTGGACCTCTATGCGCACGCGACCCCAAAGGGAGGAATTTTGAAATTGGAGCGGTGATTTATCGCGTGGATTGGGGGTTATTCACAACTGGCATAATCGATTGATCTCGTGGGCATAATCGCCACGACCAAATTCCGCATATTGCACATTCTTTCGAGATTCCACATATTTCTATTTCTATTATTATTATTATTATTATTATTATTATTATTATTTTTTTTTCAATTAATCAACATCAAGCTGCAGGCACGAAAAGTAACTGAGCTCAGGGTTAGGATATACCACCCGTTTAGTAATGTTTAGAAATATGTACGTTGTGATCTGTAAGGAATGTACATGGCTGTGCATTATTTCGAGCCAGCTTCCCCGCCATAATACTGCATTTATCAGCAGCAAGTTTTGTGAGTTCCTGCATCATTGGAATGTTCGTGTCATGGCCAAGTTCGATTGGGAATCATTTAAAAGAAAACAATTGAATTTGAATCGGCGTGCTTGCGTAAACGTGGAAGCTTTCGGCCGGATCTATTTTATTCCAGCTAGCTGAGGTACGAAAGTCCGGATGCCGCAGTTAGAATGAACGGCAACAAAAAATTGCCGACATTTTCTTCCGAGTCTTCCGATCTAAATCATTCGTTTGTGCGCTTCGGGGCAGTGCCTCATCGTCGTAATGCGACATCAACAAAAGAAAACATTTGTCTGTACTCTAACGTACCGATTATAGCAGCAAATTTCAGTAACCGAGATTTAATCAATCAAGACCCTCTCCAAATTTAAAACCGTAGACGTAAGAAAGTTCATTGAACTCTCGTGATCATGACCGTTTAACTGCCGCGTACTATCGAAACGAAAACTTCATATCAGAGAGATAATTGATCAATCGCAACTTTCTTTTACCAAAAGCTCTAGTCAAATTCTGAACTCAATATTTCTCACCACTCAACAACTTTGTGAAGTACTTCCGCAAACGGCTGTTCAAAGCTTATCAGGAACCGAGTTTAAAAGAACATGGACAGACAGGAGCAAGAAGCAAAAGAAAAGGTACCGATTGTACCGGCAGCGGTCCAGAATCCAACAGTCCACGCGATCGTCTTTCCAAAGAAAAGCAAAAGGAAATAAAATAACCATCAAGTAAACAAAACCGTTTTTGGGTTTCGGTCGCTTGTAATGTGCTTATCTAAACCTCTTGCTTATTCACCTTTCGACATGGACATTTGAAGGGAGCTCTAAGGGAGTAAATTAATTTTAATCAATTTTTGGCCACCTGGATGTGAATAAATCGATAGAGCTCAAGCCATATCTATCGACCTCACTGGGCCAAGATGCGTGTGGGGTCGGCGTAGACGGATATCGTACTCTCCATGCGAGCCGTTTGCGTTTCGTTCCTTTTAAAGATTTCTGAATGAGGTTTAGACGCAGAGATAAGGGGTACCGAAAACAACAAGAACATCAAAGTACCCATTTTCTACCTTGCGACAGAAAAGGTACAGAGCACAACATTTGACAGCTGTAGCATGGGTTCATAGCGCTCTTTGCTAGTTTGTGTTCCTCAAAAGCCACTTTTATGGAGCCCTTTCGATCCAGCCGTGTCGTGTGGGGTAGTACTAATCTGATACACGGTTCGCTCTTGCTCTTGCACTCTTCGGAAATGACGGGTGGGTTAGTTTGGAGGTAAGAGGGCCTGAGATATGGTATTATAGTGGGGTAAGCTGAGCAAGTTAGTTCAGTATTCATGCCGTGTCGCAATGAGGGGCGGAAAGATAAGAGTTGATGAAAGAAAAGGCCTGAGGGTTATTCGACTATCTCTCATACTGATGAAACGTCAACACTGGATCATACTTCAAGGGTATTTTGATACCAAAGTATGGGGGATACTTCTATGTACATGTATGTCATCAATTCATCGATCGATAGGGTAAAGGAATATCACTTTATTTCATTCGAATGCAATAAATAGCATGTATTCGGTAGGCGCCAATATGAATAAAACTATAGCTACGCAATAATATAGGTTATCTTAAATGCCTGCCTGCCGAGAATGGAATGTGGTCTTTAATATATTTAAGATTATCAGTTTTTCCTTTGCCTTTTGTTTCCCTCCCGGTTAAATTTCTCAAAGGAGAGGGATTGTGATACCATGGTGGTGCTTGATGACGAAAAAGGAAGGGGGTGTGAAGTACTCCGTCCTTCGTACATCTGTGTATATTAACGCAGGTGTTGCGGTAGACGTATGAAGACGGCGGTAATAGGGGAAGGTCCAAAGCACGGCATTTGGCAAGGAAGATGCCGCGACTGATGGATCTTCATCTTTCCCTGGATCGCTTGTAACGGGTGGTATGATATGATATGGCATGATATGGATGGGATATGATATGATATCAACCAAGGTTTTTTGGAAACTCTGTTGCATTTCACAAGTTTCTGAAATGGGGAAGGGTGAGAAGGGGCAAGATGATCGCAAGGGAAAGAGAAGGCGCTGGAATCGAATTGGTCAATTGGCTTTCCAATTCTCTCTCACGATGATCAATGTTTGTGCCCAAAGGCCGATGGCGGGCGCGGGACCTTTCGGCAATCCGTTTTTTTAGTGATGATCGATTGGAGAAGGAAAGGGTCCAGCCAGTTCGTTCGTGGTCTGATCATGGGAACGGTCTTTTCTGATCATTCACCGAATGCAGTCGAGGAACGAAGCCCATTTCGATGGCTTGCTGGTGCCTGGCCGCACGGAGAAAGGTGGGCGTGCGAGAGAGCTCGAGAGTACCAACAGAGAGAAAGATAAGGTACTCGGCACCAAAGCAGCAGAACCTGGGATCTGGCCGAACCCTTTCAGTCTGCACAAGAAACGTTGTTTATTACCACATAATCTTTCTAACCTCCTCTGCTTTTGAAACCATCGACGGATTTTGACAGAAAGGATGGGAAAACGAGAAAGAGCAGTTGAGGGAAAAAAAGAAACGTCAAGGGGCCATCTCCCCGTTCCGGTGTTATGTCACATGGGCTGTCAAACAGGAAAGCTCAACAATGTCGACAAAACCATCGCTGGTCGCGCGACGGCCTTGACCAGTCAAAACCCAATCTACCCCATGTCTTGTCCTATTATCACGATCATCTTTTGCGACAAGTTATTATTGTTGTCGCTGGGAAATGGGAGGAAAAGCGACCGGGGGAGAGACAGGTTCTGTCGCCAGTCGTGGGTTGACACCTCCGTTCAAACGTCGACATGCAGCACGAGAGACACACGAAATGCAGGTGCTGGCAGGGGTTACTCGGTCATCTGGAGGAATAAGAAAACAGAGCGAAGGATTCAAACAGAATCTCGTCGAAGAAACGAGAAGAAGGACATGACCATCTTTTCCCTCGCGGGTTCTGCAAGACGCCCATTGTTTCGCGGGCCAATGGCGCCGCGATTCGACCCTCCTTCAGCTCGAGGAAAAAGAGCCAGCCAGCCAGCGACTCGTTCCAGCCAACCACTGGGCCCGGTTCGGTGCCAGGCAAAAATAGCTTTCGAGAAGCGGCGGTTTTGCTTTTGTGCAATACCCTTTGGCGAGAGGAAATGACGGGTTTGGTGGATCGGAGGGAAAAGAAAGAGCTACACCCGGATGGCGAATGCTCGTCAGCACGACATAGCAACCAACCTTGGGGCAACAAAGAATATCTCCATGAAGCCTTGGATTCCTGCGTATCTGCGAGGAATCTCGACAAGCTTGACAAGCTTCCAAGCTGTTGCTACTGTGTACTCTTCAACAAAAAAAAAAAAAAAAAAAAAAATCGGTTTTTTTGGCGAGAATAGCTTGTTGCCACAAACATGATCACACACGCGACCGGCGGAGCGAAATCAAAAAGAACGTAATAACCAGCGCAGCATGGCAGGCGCAGGGCTGGGTTCTCTGTTGGTATCCGGATGCCTCGGTCGTCTCGAACGTCCCCAATCGATACGTCGACGGGGAAGGAGAAGCTAAGCAGCAAAGCTGTTGCCCCAGCTTGTTTCGGCTGTGTTCTCAAGTGCTACCAGAGATGCGATAAATAGTAACTCTCCGTAGTACCAGACTAACTGGTCGCTGGGTCTCTGCTTGCCGATTCAATTCAAACGAACTCTGTAGCTTAAGTCTTAAAGGCTGGTATTATCAACATATTAAATTTTAACTTTCCGAGGAGGAGGTTGACTGGTTGCTGTAACGTGTCAAGAGAATAGCATCGAATCAGAGCGAAGACCCTGAGTCCATAGTAATTTCGATTAATTCACGAGCACGTAAGAGAAAAAAAAAAAAAACTGTTGGGAATATTGTAATTATATCTCGGTCTTTCGGGTGTCATTTTTACAAAGCTTAAAGCAGGTGACTTTTTCATCATGAATGACTGAGATGGTAGTTGCGTAGTGCGAGCTCATTAATCAAGAGCGTGTGAAGTTGTGTCCGTCATCCCTCGCTCTCCTGCCTAAGCTATTTCATTCATTCATATTATTAAGGGCGACGGTGGGTTAAGATTATATTCCTTCGTCTCGCGTTCAACCTCATCGTCATCATCTTATCTTCATTTCTGCTCATCACCAACAATCCTAAGCGTTTAAACCTAACATCCTATTGTAACTTCTAATTCCAACAGACACGAAATTCACCAGTTTAGCCTCCTTTGAACCACCCTTGCCATTTAGCGTATCTGGCGAGCAGCGACCGCAATACTTGCAGATACTTTACTCTTTTTTTACTTTTTTCTTTGTTTTTGGCCGGCAAACCCCTTCGGCAAAAGAAGCAATTAAAGGGCGGCAGAACCGCCTTCGAGGGAAGCAAAGGTGACCGACGACGGCCAGCCTGATAATTAGGTACGTACGTGCACTGGTACTTGAGTCTGCGGATTGACATCTACTGTGTACACTAGCGTACCTCGTCAGCGTCTTTTACGTGTCAAGATACAAGATTTAGACTTCATGCAGGTTTGATGCAACCTGCTGGTCTGGTTCTTGCAGCAATGCATGGGGTCTCCACACCCTCTCCCACCGCCAATAAATTGGCCCAATTTCAAAGGGCCAGCAGAGAGCTTCCCCACCCTCCTTTCCACATCAGCTTGATCTCCCAGAGAGTGTGTGAGCGAGAGTGTGCAGAGAGGACATCATCCTTTTTTTGTGTCTCGCTGTCGTAACCAAAACTACGCCGGCTGTGCATTTGCCAGCACTAACTAAAGCCCACCGCTCTCGGGGTGTCCTGCTGGCTTTTAGCAGGCTGCTGGGGGCCCAGGCCGGGTGCCAGACCAAACAAATAAACCGCACTTGACCCTTTTCTTTTCCTGCCCATTTTCCCATTTCCTCTTCTCCCTCGCACTTCCTTCCTCTTCTTCCTCTTTTCTTTCCGTAGTTTTTTATCGCTCTAATCTATCTCGGTCCTCCCACCGCTCTTCTTCCGCAACACACTCTCCCAACACTCCATTCTCGCTTCCCACACCCACCACACATATCATCACCACCTCCCTTCCTCTTCCTCTTCTTGTTTTCATATATTCTCTTGGTACATATTCTTCTTGTTCGCACCAACTCACATTCTCTTCCTCTCGCGACCGCAGCCTCTCCTTGCCAGCAGCGTTAAAACTCACCCGATCTTCAAATCACTCGTCTCGGTGTTGGTGCGTGTGCGTGCCCCTTAGCAACATATCCCCAACCAAACGGCCAGCCACAACACATTGAGCACCCCGATCGGCACATCTACGCTTCACAACCAAACCACAACATCAACATTCCTTTGCCTCGCCCTCACATTCATATCAGCGCTCTCGACCTCATTCTCCCCCACCTCAACTTCCACATCAACCAGCCCGCTCCGACCCCTCTTCGCTTCTCCGCTCCGGCGGCCTCTGACTCAGCCGTCACATTCCTTCTCCAACCAGAACAACCAACCAAAAAAAACAAAACAAATAGCAAAAACGAAACTCAAAAAAATCATAGTGTGCATACCGCGGATTCGTATCCGAACTGTCCTTTAAAAAAGCCTTCAAGTCCGCCCTTCTCATCCAACTAGCTTACCTATCAGACAAAACAACTTCCTGAGCAAGCCGATTTGAGAAGAAACAACCGGGGTAGCGTGGTCCTAAAGGTCCGGAGTTGAAGAGGCTATATCGATCATTGGATGATCCTTGACTCCCAGTAGTCGGTCATCTCAATCCCTTCAAAGTATCGATATATACATACATATGAGAGCTATCACCATTGCAAAATTTAAAACCATATAGCTTTCCTAGCCTCTTTGCTTCAACCCACATCCTTACAATACCCTTCGGCCTCTCAGCTTGCCGAAATTGGATCTCTGATCTCAACGACAACTCTGTCAAGATCCTTTTAACGACCGTTTCTTTTTTATAACTCTCACTCAACCACCTCGGCTTATATCACATTCAAATCTTCAGGAGTTTCTTTTGGGCTTTCTTTTTTTCAGCAGGGCGTCTTTTTTGCAGTTCGGAATTACCATACCAACATACAATACCCACAAATCTATCCTCATGTCTCAATAATCAGTCACCAGTACATTTCACCCGCCGGATTAATCCGTCGACACAATCCAATCATATGCACACGATATCAGAAGTTAGGAGTTTCTCGGTTTTTGCTTTAGCGTTGTTCTATCACCATACCACTATTACGATTCCTCTCTCCTCCCAGGTAGGAGCTGGTTCATCACGACTTTAACATACCTTGGGTAGCACCGTCAATATCCTCCTCACCCGAGCTTTAAAATTCTCTCCTCTCATTTATCATATCAACAAACACATCCACTCAACGATCAATCGCACAGCAGTCAAAGCTTTTTTTGAATCAACTCAACAGAGTCGCCTTGGCTTTGGATCAGGCTTGAAGAAACTTTGAAGGTCACATTCTCTCATTTTTATTTTACTCTAGGTTTAAGCTACTTTGCGTGTCTCTTGATCTGAGGCGTTTGATCACGATCGATCGGAGCAACGAATACAGCCAACCGACATTGTCGAAGTTATTATTTAATCTTTAAACAAGAACACTCGAAATTCACTACAAAGGTCAACAGTCATAGCAAACTTTTATCAAATGGAGTCTATTCAAGAGCAACTCAAAGTGGGATCCTTCCTCGACAACCGTTATGAAGTGATCGCCCCTCTTAACCATGGCTCCTTTGGTATGGTTTCCCTCGCTCGGGATGTTCGTGAGAACGAATTGGTAGCCATCAAGTGCCTTGTCAAGCAAACCACTGATGACAGCGTTGAGTTCGATGACGACGCTCTCGAGCTTCACTACCATTCTTTGCTCGGACAACACCCACACATTGTCAACGTCCGCCACTCTTTCGAGAATGCCTCTCACTTGTTCATTGTTCTCGAATACTGTTCAATGGGCGACTTGTACGAAGCCATCCGTATGGACAAAGGCCCCTTGGAGACTGAGCACGTTCGCGACTTTATGTTGCAACTCCTCTCAGCCGTTGAATACATGCACTCCAAGGGTGTTTATCACCGAGATATCAAGCCAGAAAACATCTTCCTCACTCACGAAGGTGACATCAAACTCGGTGACTTCGGATTGGCTACCACGGACAAGTTCTCCGACGACGTCTGCGTCGGAAGTGACAGGTACATGGCACCGGAACAATATGATCCCTCCAACGGTCCTTATGAGCCCGCAAAGGCTGACATCTGGTCTATTGGTATCTGCTTGTTGAATGTCCTCTTCGCTCGCAATCCATTTACCATCCCCACCAACGAGGATCCATTGTTCCGTGACTTTGCCTATGACCGTGAAACCTTGTTTGATATCTTCCCGACAATGTCTGAACAGACCTTCGACGTTCTCAGCCACTGTTTGACTCTTGATCCTTCCAAGCGCTCCCTGGAGAAGCTTCGCCGTGCGATCATGAACGTTACAGCTTGGTCTACTGATGACGAGCTTTATGATGACTACTGCATCGAAGATCGTGATGCTCAAGTCACCGCCAGCACCCGTGAGCCACTTCGCACTCCATCTCTCACGGCTCCTCAACCAGCTATCGGTGGTGGTTTCCCATGGGCTCAGGCTCTCAATGGCACCCAACAACGACAACTTTCCACGATTTACGACGAACCTTATGTTGCTGTCAACCCAATTGAGAAGGAAGTTCAGCTTCCAGAGTCGTTTGATTCTGGCTATGATTCCGGCCTCGGCATGTCTATCCCGTCTCTTCCCAAGAAGGCTTCCCCCTTCAAGGCTGTTTCCTATTTCTCCAATTCCCGCATTGAAATCGTCCCACCAAAGCCCTTCAAGCTCTCGGAGATCAAAACCGACACGAAGGCCCAGCCAACTCTGTCTCCTGTCACCCCAACCTTTGTTTCCAACGCAAGCGTCCCAAGTGTTCCTATCAATGTTTCCAAGAAGCCCGTCTCCTACTCCTTCTCTAGCAAGGCTGACTCTGGTGTCTCTATGAGCTGGAGTGACATCTTTGACGAGGATGAGGAAGAAGAACAACAGGCCGCTATGCAACGTCTCAAGGAAAACAACGCACGTACTTGGAGTGCCGACAAGAAGCCGCTTTTCACCAAGACTCCCTTCATCATGGACAAATTTTTGGACGAAGATGTCTTTGGTCTCGAAGTCGAGCCAGAAGCTGACGACGATTCCGAGTGGGTCACCGGCGGATGGGATGATTTCCACCTCTAAGCTTTCATGATACCAAGGGAAATGTGTTCGTGTAGCAACACATCTTTGGAAGCTTTAACCATTCGTCAATCTAGTTTGGGAGATTCATGCCTTTGAGTTCATATATTGTGGGTCTCCTGAACAAAAGCCGACAATCGAGTCAAGTTTTCTTATGCGAACACATATAATACCATACACACCACTCTTGCTATCTCTTCTCAGCCTCTTCAAGCGAATACCCCTTTCTTTTTACAGCGACAATCCACTACAATCTACAGCTTTAACTCAACTTCTCAGCTACCATTTTCACTTCTTCACGGTCGAATATTTTGTTTTAGCGATCTCAACCAACTCACACACACGCTCCTCTTTTCCTTGTTTGTATCATGTTTTCTTTTTCTTTTTTTCCTGGGTGGTCCGGTGTTAAAAGGTTCTTTTTTGGGGGTCAACTTTTTTCTCTTTGCAGTTTATATCCTTAAACCATACAAACCACCATTCGACCCAATGGCTGAATACCAGGTCGATGGTGCATCTCTTTATCCTTTCGGTTGTTTTGGTATCTACCAGTTCAGTCGAGGATGAGATGCATGTACAAAAAAATTTGAAAAGCTAACACCTTTGTCAAACTTCTTGGTCACAGACAGAAAGAGAAAAGCCTTCGAGTACCCTCGTCGTTTACCACATAATGCTCATTGGAAACATAGAGTTTGATGGTGTTGCTGTTCTTTCTTCCTAACCAAGGTTATGCTACACTCTTTACCCAGTTTTTCTATTTCCTTATCTCACAACCACACTTTCTTTTCCTTTCTATTTCTTTACAATTTCCTTCATCCCAAAAATTTTTTCGATTCTGGCTAAAATAGATGCCTCTTTTAAAACTTGGAACCATTTTTATTACTTCTATTCTGTATACCCTGTGGAGATTTCTGAACTGAAGATCTCAAGTTGCTGTGACTTGTCGCAAAGTCATGGACTGCAGTTCAGAAATGGCTGGAGGGTAAACATCATGTATAAATAAGAAACCAGGACAAAACAATGTAAAAGGGAATTATTGGGATCTTTTTTTTTTTTTTTGTTCAAAAGAGGTTTTTGTTGCTTCACGTTTTTTGGAGAATATATGTTGACAAATGCTGCGTTTCCTGGAAAGGAAACGAACACCGAATACGTGTGCCTCTTTTGCGGAAGAAAAAATGATTTCGATTCTTTTTCCTTTATAAAATTTTATTTTTTCTTATTGGGAAACAAAACTGGCGTTTCTGATTACATGTGCTTTTGGTGTTCGTTCAACGTGCGCTTTCTGCTTTGCTTGTGTGCATGCATGCGATGTGTCTGTGAAAACACCTTGACTGTGCTGACCTGACCTGATTGACTGATTGACTGACTGCTGTTGATGATGCGCGCTCTCTCTCCCCTAACTCACCGGAGCTGATTGCTGACTGACTGACCGATTGATTGGCTGACACTTCTCGATCTATGCTTGATGATTCTTCACAATGCTTAGTGATTGATCAAACGATGGCTCTACTCTGCTCTGATTTCGACTTTTTGCATCTCGATTTATTTTGATCTGCTTTTTATCCCGTCGGTACCTTTTGCTTTTGCTCAGTTTGGTTTTTTTTTTTTTTTTTTTCGGAAATACGTATGTGACAATAGATATGAGGGAACGGAACCTGGGAGTGTTTATTGCTTTGCTTTTCATTGGGATGGATGTTTTATTATCGGCCTGGTTTGGATCGGTTGTTTTTTTCTACGCTGGCGTTAACGTTTATTGATATTTTTTGATATTTGGGAGTGCTACTTACTGTTTCTGGATGTTGGGCGGGTATGATACGACGAGACGACGATATCGCGATGGAGGGTGAGGGTTCCGCTCTTCACACCATACATACTACTACGAAAAACAGCGAAAAACCAGCGAAAAGCTACCAAAAAAATACGGGATGATATTCTGCACACATGCAAGATCAAACGAAGGGAATTCAAGTCGTCGCCGCTGTCAACTGAAATCGAGACGACTTGAGACGCAATCTTATCGCAAAGTTCTACCTGAGCTTTAGGCGAACCAGAGCTTCGAATTAATTCCACTTCATGACGATGACCCTGAGAAGGGAACATGACAGAAGAAATAACATCCACGACTCGCAACTGGCTTGGAATTGAAAATTGATATACTCCGGCTTACGAATTTCTTTTACAAAGAAAAAATCCAACAAAAAAATGAGAAGAAGAAAGTTTCGAGAGCTATTCACTGGCTGAAACCTCTTTTTGACAGCACTACGAGAGAAGTCTAGCCGGCCGGGCACCTCAAGAGAGATCTTGAATCTGCTAGCGAGCTTCTTTTTTTTTCTTTCTTTTTTGATATTCCTCGAGGAGGTAATGGTAATTTCTATTATCGTCGACGGAACCAAAAAATGGGGAATAAATATATCGAGAAGTCGATAACCAAACAAAATCTCTACTCTACGATTTTTGCGGAAGCAAAAATAACACACAACATTCATCTCGACTCTATCATCTCGCAACCTCGTAACCCTCTAATCTCTCTACTTGAAGCTCTACAATTACTCCTTACTTTACTTGCTCTACTCGCTGCTCTTCATCCGTCTCCATCCTATTCGACTTTTTCTCTGATATAACGAAACGTACAATATACCACATCACCCACCAAAAAAATTATATATTTTCTTCTAATCTCTATTTTTATCTCTTCATTCTTGTCTATACTCTATTCGATTCTCACTTCTTAACTTTACTTTCTTCTCTTTTTTTTTACGAAATCTTTCGCCGGAGGCCAGCTGGAGTCATTTATCTCAATTTCTTCACCGTGTTTTTACTATAAATCCCCTTATTGGTTATCTTGAATTTCTCATTGGGCGCGACAACTACTATAGACTTCATCTCGTTTTACTCCTTTCATCGTCATTTTCATCATGTTTTTTCCGACCACATATATGTCCGCTATTACATACTTACTTATGGAGAGTCCGGGGAGGAAGAGGGAGGGGAGAAGTGTACAGCAACAGCATATCTGATGTATTTCTAATATTGGAGATATTCACCAAGAGTCAGGGCAGGGTTTTCTGGTGTTTCTTTTTCAGCAGGTCAAGGTGGAGGAAGGATATTTATATAGACAGAATGGATATTTCTCCTTTTTTCCCCTTCTTATATTTCTTCTCTGACATATACTTTTTTGTTCCTTTTTTGAAAGAGTACAAACAGACCTTCTACTTTTTACACACCGTATTTTTGCAAATAGCGTTTTTTTTTGAAAATCTTTTAGTCTAAAGCGTTTCGGCAGAGACGTGTAAAAGTAATTCAACTTACTACTGCTATATACTCTTGATCGTCCCTCCGTGCACGAGATTTAGATAGATCGTAACGGCTGCACGGTTCACGAGTGGTCAGACTCTGTAACGACGTTTTGGTTATAAAGTTCGTGGTGGGGTATTTTGATTCGTATTCATATTTTGATAAGTAACATTGCTTTTATGACCCAAAATCCGCTGAAAAGTAATATCCAAACCCCTTTAACGCCGGTGGTATTTTTTATATCTCATAATGTAAAACTTCACATCTTTGCCACAACCGCATCGATGGCCATCTGATTCGGACTCCCGCTCTTCTTAGATGGTGTGTAACCTTCCTGACCGCTCGATTTAACCCTCTTACCCTCCGTGTCGTGTTTGCTACCGTCTTCTTCGCTGTCATCCGCATCCCAAACTTCAGTAATAGACCCTTCATACCCCTCCTCATCACTCTCGTCATCTCTACGTCCCTCCTCCAACATACCCTCAATCTCCCTATCCATCTCCTCTCCAATCTTCTCAATCGCCATCCTCAAACCAGGAGAGATACACTCCTCCCGTTTACCACCCCGAATCGGAGTCTTGTCATCCTCATCGCCCGTCTCCCCGCTGGCGCTCTCAACGTCGAGATCAACATCCACCCCCAAAAACCGCTTACGTGGTCTCCCCCGCTTCTTCATCGGCGGTGCGTTGGGGTCGAGTTTTATCAGTTGCTTTTTTAAAGTGACTGATAAGCCGAAGGGGTCCTTTGTGGGTCTTCCGCGTTTGCGTTTGGCGGGGGTGCCGTCTGCGTTCATGTATCCTTCGCGTTTGAGGAATTGGGTGATACGAGGATTTGTGAGGTCGAGCTCTATGGGAGATTCGGATCTGTGGCGGCGTTGTTGGCGTCTGGAGGATGATGTTGAGGATGTTGAAGATTTGGCAGGGTTTTCTTTATCTTCTGATTCTTCGAGATGGGGGGATGGCGAGGCGGTTACTTTTGTGGTCTGGAGTTCCGGTGAGGTTGATGTTGAACTTGCTAGTCTATTCTCCGGCGCGAAGGTTACGGTTGGGAGGGTGGCAGGTACGGAGGATGGTTTGAGTTCGGGTGAGTATTGTTCCAATTTGCGCTTCTTGCTAGCTGGTTCTTTACCGCTTTTTCTCCCGCTGGTCTCGGATTTACGGCTGTTGGGTTTCTCGGTGCTATTCTTTTCTCTGTTCGAGGGTGTGAAGGTTGGATGAGTGATGTGGTGTTTTCCTAGTGCGATATCTTGTAGGATAATCGCAGCGCTTTGCTGGGTGTGGCCTTGCGGTATTTGTAGTTTATCCCAGGGAATAGTGGAAAGTGTGGTCCCGGATGCGAGGACGATGGACCACAGTAGGTCATATTTCGCAGATTCGGTCCAGTTCTCCCTTTCATAAGAAGATGGCGAGGTTGATGACGATGGTGGGGTTGTATGAATGTTTAAATTTGGTTTTGGCGCATAGAATGGCGTTTTCGTAATTTGAAAGCTACTGGTACTGGTATTGGTAGCCTTATTACTACCGCCGTCGGTGTTAGGTGAGGTACTGCCACGGATTGGACTGTTCGAGTATATCGATGTCGGTGGTGATAGTGGTTTTGGAGCTATCGATATCGGTGTAAAGCGGGACGTTGTTGGCAAGGGTGAGGTTCGGAGATCGGAGGACGGGAATTGATGCGGATGGTGATGGATTAGAGGCGGTAATAAGGGCGAAGTTTCCATCATCTTGTAGATATAGACCTAATCTCTAGGTAGTGACCGCAATATAATTATACTGTCCACTATCTGAGACGCATGCGAGTTCCGGGGTTAGCTGTCGCGATAGCTATGGTTCGACTGAGTGTGTTGACCGTGTGGTATTTTAGTGACCATAAATGGAACTGAAGTCGATTTCGGTTTCTTGGGTAAAAATATAGAACATCTGTCTGCTGTGTGATGAAAGTCTATGTGACGTCTGATGCCTAGCCAGGTTGTATTATATTCGAATACGTAACCTCTGTCGCAGGAACACTATACGCTGTTGTTGAGGAAAGGAGACGAAAAGAGTAGCAGAGCGAGGAAGAAATGGTATATAAAACTCCGGCGTTCTAGAGGATTTGGAAGGGCAAAAAAGTACAGACGAAATAGATATTAGAACGTTCACAGACGCTGTAAGAAATTGGAAGAAAAATCAGAAGAAGATTCAAAAGACCTTAGAGGGGCGTCTTTTCTTTGCTTATATCAACGTGGATACTATTTCCTTTCTTTTTCAACAGGCGGGCACGTTTTTCCAAATTTTTTCTTTTCCTTTTTTTTTTTTTTTTTTTTTTTTTCTTCGTTGGTTTCAGTGCCTTTTCCATTTGGGGTTTTTTTGCATAATTTTTTTCCTCCTGAAAAGAAAAAAAAAAAAAAAAAAAAGAAGGAAAAAAGTTGCAAATCTGGACACCGTTTCGATTCAGCCAATCAAAGGCCAAAGTCTCGCCCTTTAGCCAATCAGGAACAAGAAACATGGAAACTAGAAAAAAAAAAAAAAAAAAATCGAAAAAACAAATTAAAAAAAAAGTAAGAAAAAAACAGGGAAAAAAGTAAGGTGATGAAGACGACGATTAGAAAGATGGACCACCCTTAACATTCGGCGAATGGTATATTACAATATCCGGAACGACCTTTTACTCCTTTCAATAGATCATTAAGGGGCCTATTGGCTTATTATTAGTCATCGTTAAGAAACCGTATGCGCAGATGTATCAACATGGTTTAGCCGTGGTAAAACATCATAACGTGAACGCGGAATTAAGTGCTGCTAAATTTCGTTGTACGAATGCACGCAGGCACTCATTACCCTTTAAATCCTATAAATACTCGGTCTTCATCTCATGTCAATTTTTATGGTAAAGAAATGATATTTGGATAAGTAAATACTTAAGAATACATGTATATTCCATGAATTTGTAAGATAGGTACCTACTTAGGCAAGTACTGCGGATAGAAATGAAGCATTGAGAGAGGTAATGAAATGTTTTTGTGGCAGCCAGGTGATGAGAAAAACGATTATATACAACAAAGGAAAGAGAGGAAGAAAATTTGAATAATGAAATATTACAGTTAATAGAGTCCTAATTTTTTTTTCTCTTTACCAAACCCTATGCTTCAAAATGAAATGGTATAATATACAAAGGAAGAAAAAAGGAATCCCTAGGTAGAAGTATAAGAAAATAATATAATCAAAGAAAAAAGGTTGGGGAGAAATGAAATCATGGGCCTTCAGCCCGAGGGTATAGAAAAAAAAAAAAACTCATGATGAAAAATGTAAAAACACAATCGCATCCTATATAGCTATTTTACCCACCGGTTTTCCAAAGAAAAGTAAAAGAAGAGATAATGGTATAGGAAAGAAAAAGATAAGAAAATATCAAAGGAGAAGAGACAACAAAGGAAATAGGAAAGGATCCTAAAGAAAGTGACTTGAACGCCGACATCAACCGTCCCAGAATCGTGAAAGCTCAGCCCTTCCAACTAGTTGAACCCTTACCGTACAGTATAATCAAGAACCCATTCGTCCGAATCGTGGAGAGTGCCAAAAACGTATCATAACAGTTTGCGCCTTTATACCCGTTGTTCGTATATTTTTCATACCGTATTGGCGATGACTTCATCCTGTGGGTCTTCAATCATTGAACGGACAAGACTCCGCGGGAACTCTCCGGTATTCGGCGTTGCGGGGGCAGCATACGATCTTCGACTGCGAACGCCAGAGTTCTCAATACCCATATCATTCTCATCATTATCCTCAGCGATCCAACTCGTCCCACTGAGATAATGCTGGTGTTTGCGTTGCCGCTGCCGGCTGGATTGCTTCTCTCTTTCCTCGCGCATGCGTCGCATACTTTCCCTAGGACTAAGTTCGAATCCCGGGATCGGGGGTGTGACTTTACGCTCCAGTGTTGAAGCCCATCTTGTCTGCCATGATGTGACATCGTCGCTGCTACGACTACTCGCTCGGCTCGGACTCGTGTCGCTGAATTTGCTGTGAGCGGTGAGGGTTGACTCGCGATTGACATTCTCAACATCGCGTAGTGTCGTTGATGCTTGAAGCGGACTACTACCCAGGCGAACGCTGCCCTCTCTGTCTGGAGAGTCGCAGAGTGGAATGTTCACGCCCAGATGTTTAAGGTTGCTCGAGCTGTGAAGTGGTCTGATGGTCTTCTGGGGTGTAGACGAAGGCGATGTAGGGACCGGAGGGATAAACTCAATGCTTTGTCGTCGGCTTTGATTGCTCCCTGTGCTAACTGCCCGCTGCACCTTTGCTGGTGGCGTGCGGGGTGGGGTAGGCATAGATGAACTTCTCTGCGGACGATTGACCGTAACGCTGAGGTTCGTTCTGCTGGTGTTGGTGCTGTTGACATTGCTGGTTGTATTACTAGGCAGGTTGCTTTGAACACTGCCGTTGGTGTTGCTATTAACATTATTGCTGGTATTAGGGCTTTGGTTGACGTGATTACCACTGTGAACGCTATTGCCACTGTGTATGCTATTATGTACGCTATTATGTATGCTGTTTTGCATACTATTATGAGTACTGCGATAGACACTATTATGAACGCTACCTTGTATGCTAGGATTGAGGCTAGTAGTCCTTGGAGGGATACGGGCATGGGGTGGCTCGCCAGGGTTCGGCATGAGGGCTTGTGCTGCTGCGAGCGAGTAAGCTATTCTATCTCGGAGTGGCAACTGAGAAGTATCCCAATCGTCAAAGACAGCTAGCGCTGAGGCTTCTTGTTCTCTAACAGCCATTGGGAAAGTCGCTGCCAATGGCGATAACGGCGCGCCTCTCGCTGACTTTGGTCGATTTATCAGGTTGAGGAAGGGAGATGTTGCGCCGTGTAGACTTGAGGTAGAGTGAGTAAATGGAGACGGTTCTAAGGCATACTCGAACGGGCGGGGCGGTGAACGAGGAGGCCGTATCGGTCGAATTGGTGGTGGGGTCGCGCTTGCATCTCGGAAAGAGAGGGAGGCAGCAGGGTGCTTCGAGCTCCTGAACGGTCTAGACCAGTTTTTGTGGAGATTTTGAAGTAGCAGTAACGAGCGTCTCACTGGTGGGCGAGATGTTTCTTGCTTCACTACAGAATGAGAAGATATAGGACGTACACTTCTGGATTCTGATGTTGGCAGGTCATCCACGTTATCCTGTTCTAATGGCTTGCGCGGGGGAAGTCGTCGACATCGCGTAGCAACCACAAGAGTCCAAAATACAACTTCCAACGTTAGTTTTAGCACCCAGGTAGTAATAGCAGCGGTGACGATCCATCTCGTATCTCGTACGACGACAGTGCCAGGAAGCCATCCAAACTTGATCACACTAACGCTCCAAAGCCCACCGGTAACTCCTGCAACTACAAGACCAGGTAGTCCTCCAGCTAATATCGTCACTAAGACCGAATATTCCCATAACGAGAACACCAATATCAGCGTTGTCGAGATGATATTGAGTGCCCCAACAACCACAAAAGGTACTTTCAGATGCGAATCATCTAGCCATGTATAAACCGCGATTATGGAGAGTAATGCCGTGCTCCCTATAGATAGAAGAAGCGCGATTAATGAAACAATTCGTAGATATCGATGAGCGAACGGCGCATTCCGAGAGAACATCATTTGGACCTGAATGTTGTCGAAGCAATTACTTGCTTCGACTCAGGAAGATGAGAAGACGATAGAGAGTGATCGAAATCGATGATAATAAAAAGAACGTGAGATGCTGAGTTGTGATCTCCTGTTGCGTTTGAAGTATATTGGTCCTGATCCCTCGCCTACTCGAGTTTTCCCCTTTATCGAAATGTCGCCGAAAAATAAATAAAACCTCCAAAGACGGTCGTAGAAATAGACTGGTTTTCTAAGCTTCTCACCAGAATGAAGACTCGGGAGATATCCCTAGGCTAATTGCTGTCAAGGCCTTATGTTGGATGTGGAAAGGATTGCGGTCTTGTGCTACCTCAAGGAAATAGCATCACAGACAAGGTAGTCCACCAAGCTCTTTTGTTCAACTTTCAGTGTCTCCGCAAAATGCTAGGGCGAGGTAAAGAAAAATAGTGAGGGGAAGGAAAAAAGGGGGGGTAGAAAGCCTAGCAATTCTCTATCTTTGCTCTGTGAGACCGTGGCTATTACAAATGTCAGTAGATGCGCTACCTCAAAAAGAGCGAATCCTGCTTGAATTTTCAGTGTGATGGTCCCACGACTTCTTGGAAGGCGGTAGAACCATATGTTCAGTGCTTACCTGAATTTTAGTTTGGTGAGATCCCAAGAAAATTATTTTGCATGCAAGAGTCCGAGACAAAAGAAATGGACTGGGTTGTTCGTAATTTCCTGGGAAGAGATTCACTATCCTTCGCAAGTAAGGTATGGAGTTGTAGTCGAGACAAAAGCTGGTAGCGACGGTTGGTAAAATGAAGGTAGAGAGCTAGCTGAAGTCGCATAAACGAACGTTTCGGGAAACTATCACCTTCGGTGTTTCAAATGATTGAAGACTTGGAACAGTCTCGGTCTTTTCGGGAAATTCTTAGAAAAGAGGCAAGAGAGCCCAGGAAAAGAGTGACTATTAGTTGGAAACAAAGGAGTGCTTGAACGGTTTTAGAGGTTTCGATTCTACCGCTCGCCTACCGCCATCAAGCCCGCGCACGATCGTTTTGACTCTGGTTGGTAGGTGGCTGATGAACCGAGGGAACCAATTGGCGGGTCCGTTTCCAAATTTACCACCTCAGTTAGTCTGTCAAACGTCAGAATGGCGGCCGACCGGGTCTGGACAAAGTGCAAGATAGAACTGTAATCCTGGAATCAGGCAGTTGATAGGACAATCGGCCAATATGCTCACTAAAATCCCAGCTTGAGGGAGGTGAGGGTTTCTGCCGAATTTTCGAAGCTCGAGCCAAGTAAGTGGTTGTTGTCTGTACAGGTTTTCACAAGTTGTTCGGGTTTAATCAAGCTTGTGAAACCGTATCGGAATTCGAGCGAATAGGTCGGAGGGAAGTTGGTCGATGTTACTTGTGTACCTGAACAGGCTGCTCTAGTTGATTTTTCTACCTCGATATGAGGAGAGTAGCCTGTATAACGTAGCCAATTGCTCACGAGATCGAGCAAGATACCAGAGAAGAAGGGAAAACAACGGAAGAAAAGATTGGAGGGGCCTTGTATCTTATTCTCCCACGCAAAATAGACACGAACTCCTCCATCGCGCTCAGTTGTTTTTCTTTCGACGGACTATATTGTCCTAGCCCGAAGATTTGGGCGATATTTTTCGCGTTCAACGGTTCCAAGAGGGAGAACCTGGAGGGTGCGTAGCTATCGATAACGCCTCTTCACCAAATGTAGCAATTTCCGCTAATTTTTGGTTTCTTAGTTTTTTGGTATTGGACCGAATACCTTCCCACACGGACAGTATTTAGCACTAAGTGAGGCAGTAATACTGCGTGCTCAAACGTCGGCCTCTGACGTTACAGCCCTAAAGCGCATAGCGGTGCAATTAGCAGAACCAGCAGGGGTCTCGCTCTCAATTTCCAGATCCCTGCAACGCAGAGAGAGACCGTCGAAGTTCTATAAAAGTCCGACCTGACCCGCTACAACACCAGCGACGCTTCACGAACACACCCAAAAGTGGCCGTGGGGGACTGGCCAAAATCTCGGCATCGCTAATATAACAACCAAAATTGCTATATCTCACGGTTCAAGTCGGAGTGGACTGGAATTGCAATTAATGTCGAGCAATTTGAGCAGCTTCGCACAAAGATCGGAGGTAGGCATGCACATACCGATCACAATCACAATCGGGGTAATCTTGATGTCGTATAAGAAGTGGCTGATTCGTCTGACAGTCGATATGCCTGTCTCGAGGCGTACGCGGAGCAGGAAGTTTCACCGGCATGGCTTTCATCAGCAGGGTTCTCTCAAGAGTGTGTCGGGTTATGTCTTTGAGAGGTCAAGATATTGCCTAATAGAATGATACCGCAGAACTCTAGATGGGAGGAGCACAGTGTAGGTAGACGAGCACACATACCCAGACAACTGATGCCCAGAGCTGTTTTATTTTGGTGCATAGGGTTGAAATAGACCCATGCCAGCGGCAAATAGATTGACAGTGTAAGTGTGTGTGGCCTCAGCTCTGTCTTGGGAACCTTTTGTCGGGGTATAGTGAGATATGAATATCGCCTATCACTTATGAGGCAGCTGCCAAAATTCTTGACATTTGATGATGACAATCCGGAAAGGTCTCTCACGGGTGCACTACCCGGTGGGGAGGCTTGCATAACACCTGTCCCGATATTTTGAAAGCTGTCCGGCCCCAGATTGCTTAAATTGAGCCAGAACGCCAAGACGAGTCAGAAAAACTCCGAAGCGGACATCTTTTGCGGCGGGTGGGGCTGGTGAACGAGCTAGCCAGCCTGGGCGGGGTGTGCTGTGGCTTGATAGCGACCATCCGATCCCTCCAAAACGCACATTCCGCCATGAGTCGGTCGGATCTTGATCTGAAGGGCCTGGGCGGGAGTCAAATTAGGAACTGCGTCCGCCTTGCAGTAGAACGAGTTCCCCAACATCTGCCATCCTCCACGTTTGTAGCAACTGTACCTGGAGAACTGGGCACATGCAGAAAGGCTGACCGATGTGATTTCCCTCCTGTCGTTCGCATGCTCCGCCAGGGACATTCTTGTAGTCATACCACTAGTGGCATCCGGTTTGGTCGTTTGTCGCGAGAAGACGAGGCGTCTGTGATGTGCAGAATGCATATGACTGGAGCTGAGCAAAACCGCACCATCGCCACCTCCTGTTCCTTAGCGGGGCCCGAGCTTTGAAGAGTCAACGGGAGGAGGTTTTCTGGTTATCAATCGTCCCACGAGCTTTATTTTTGGCAGAGAAGGATTCGTCTCATCGTCCCACTGAATCGCAAGGGACCTGGTTAGCCCTTCCTTGGTGCCCGTGTCCCCCCGCCGCCTGTTAGTCTCTGCCTCTTTCTCTGCCTGCCGCTTGCTCGCCAGAACGACGTTTCTCGTTCTGCAGGTAGCGTAGAATATAGAGCGTCCCCATCTTTGATTGGGTGGAGCAACAGTGTTTCTTTGGTTTCTTCGAGGTTCTTCGTTCGGGCTGTCGTTGGTTGGAGGAGGGTTGTTTGTTCGGCGAGGCTTCACTTCCTCTTCCTCTGCCCTCCTTCCGTCCATTCAACCCTTCCTTCTTTCCATCTCGTCCAGCATCTAAACCTTCAACTCCAACCTCCCTTCTTCTCCTCACCATCGCTGTCTTCTCAGGCCAGCTAGCTTCACCTTTCCTCGACGATACAGACCTCAAGAACATCGCCCAGCATGTCGGACACGATAAAGCTGACGTTCAAGGTAAACCCTACTTTCTCCAGCTTTGCCCCACTATCATGGCAAAACCCCTCCAGCGACTGCTCCTTCGCACCCAACCGGAACCAACAAGCAGCGGCGCTGTCCACGCCATTTCGGAGTGAACCGTTCCTAACAAGTGCTCGCGACATCTAGGACCTCAAAAATGAGAGATTTACCCTCGACGTTAATCAGGCCGATACGGTAAGTTGCCCTCGACACGTCTCGTCTTAAATCTCATCTCAAGAGCCAGGCGTTACGTGGAACGTCACGAGAAACAAGTTCACGGCTAATCTAGTTTCTTTTCATCGATAGGTCTCATCCGTCAAGCAGAAGATCCAGTCCGAGAAAGGATGGGAACCGGCTTCGATAAAGCTCATCTACTCTGGTACGTGTTCTCCAAAAAAGTGCTTACTAAGCTCAACATGTCCTAATCATCACGACCTTTGTTTGTTATAGGCAAAATCCTTCAAGACCAAAACACCGTTGCATCATACAACATTGAAGAGAAGGGCTTCGTAGTCTGCATGGTTTCAAAGGTACCAATCAAGCTGACTTTCATATCAGCTGACGTGGCACAGCTTCCACAGTTGGCCTGAGAGTTCTTTCATCTTTCTGTCACGGAATTGGAAACTAACAGTGTCGTCAAACATATGCAGCCAAAGATAGCTCCAGCAAAGGCATCAGGCTCGAGTAGTGCTGCTGCTCCTTCGACACCCGTCAAGTCACCTACCCCGATCGCAACCCCATCCGCTCCAATCGCACAGCCACACGCACCCTCCACCAGCGCTGCCGCGGTACCAGAGACACCGACACCTGCCCCACCTGTTGTTGCTCCTAGTCAACCTTCTACAGCCGCGTTCAATGATCCGTCTTCGTTGGCCATGGGCAGTGCCCGCGAGTCCGCCATCCAACAAATGATGGAGATGGGTTTCCCGAGACCTGATGTCGAAGCTGCCATGCGTGCTGCCTTTAACAACCCGGACAGAGCTGTTGAATACCTCATGACCGTGAGTGGCTAGCGTTCCAGATACAGCCTATAGAGACGCCTGTTCTAACCGTAAATAGGGAATTCCTGAACATCTACAGAGAGAAGCTACGCCAGCTCAATCCTCGAGACCGCCAGCTCACCAACCAGCTGGAACCACACCATCCGCTCCCACTACTGGAAGCCAACCAGCCGGTGAAGTTGATGAACCAGTAAATCTATTTGAAGCTGCTGCTGCCGCGCGACAGGGCGGAGGCACTCCATCTAGTCGCGCAACTGGTGGTGCCACTAGTCTGCCCGGTCTTGGAGGAGCTGGTACAAATCTTGAATTCCTGCGACAAAACCCGCAATTCCAACAATTGAGAACGGTTGTTCAAAACCACCCAGAGATGCTCGAACCAATCCTCAGACAAGTCGGCGCAGGTAACCCACAGCTAGCCCACTTAATTCAACAGAATCCAGAAGCTTTCTTGAGACTCTTGAGCGAAGGAGTCGACGAGGATGAGATGGGCGGGGGTGCTGGAGGTGCTGGAGGTGCCGGTGGAGGTGCCACAATGAGTATCCCAGTTACCGAAGAAGAACGAGACGCCATCGAAAGGGTATGAATTACGCCAGAACGCTTAAATTCTGAAGCAGAAAGCTAACGTAGACATACGAAATTAGTTGTGCGCACTCGGCTTCGAGCGCGATCTAGTGATTCAAGCATATTTCGCCTGCGACAAGAACGAAGAGATGGCCGCGAATTTTCTTTTCGAGCAACCACCAGAAGGGGAGAACTAGAATCATACACAGCCCATTTGTTTAATCGCCTGATTCTATACGATTTCTTTTAAACTCTCTTCCTATTCTAGCGGTTATCTTGTGGAACTCGTGGATTTTCTTTCTTTTTTCCAGTTGATATTTTCTTAGTAGCAACCACCTTAATGGAAGGAAGAATTCGGCACCTTGAACGAAAAAAATCTTATTACGTTACTTTTCCATCCTCTCCCCTACCTTTTCTTCGCCTCGGCTGGCCTTGCTCTGTCTGTTTTTGTGAGAACTAAAAAGAACCATGAACATCCCGTATCGTCAGACTTGTTACCATCCGCGCAACCTATCTATCTATACACAACCCTCCCATCCTCGCCAGACCAACTTTTCATGTCTATTTAACAATGGTAGTCTTCTTTATCAAATTTCTTTTGTCTGTCTTTTCCTTTGCTGTCATGTATTTAAACCGGTGTAATGTAATCATCTACTCTTTTGTCATTCTGAAAGTTCAGCAATATACATCTTGACTTTTATGCGGTTCAACCCATACTCAAGATAAAGTGACTTCAGTACAAGATGCTTCCAGCTGGCAAAGCATAAACACTCGCCTCATATTCCGAAATATCAAGGAGCCATTTTTCAAAAAAGAAAACATTGAAGCCTCTCGAGTGGTGATTTCCACCTGGTTCAAGAGAGAAAAGGGCAAGCACAGGCCTCACTATCAGAACCATAAAGGGAACAGAGCATCTATCTAAATTAGCGAGCCGACTATCGATATCGAATAAAACCAAAAAAATTACATTATCCATCCGTCCTGCCGTGAACCTATAGCGATTAATAATCACCTATCAAGCCAAATCTTAACAATGTTTATATAAATATCTGTTCCACCGGATAAGTCAAAAAAGAAACTACACTTTAATGTTACCACCAGATTATACTATTCCGAGGTCTATCGTATACTAGGCGAGAAAAATATTCATCTACAGTAAAATCGATTTTTAATGTCACTCCATCACTAACCCCGCTTTCAGATGGTTGTCATGCGGTTATCTCGAAAACCGCGGAAGCCCGGTTATGATGCAACTTCGGGTGCGAAATTAGACAGCTGCACACCTGCATGCTGTCAAAAAAGACCAGATGAAATTCAATAAAATTAAGATTAAGCTATAATTATACCACCCCCACCAGCACCATACCCAAAGTAAAATACCACCACTTAGCAACGCGATCAACCTAGGACCTATAATTGCTTCCAATCCGGAAAGCAAATTAACGACTCAAACAACTCGGAATATAATTTTGGTTGAAGACAGAGAGTAGGATTCGATATAGCGGATATATATAACAATGATGGTCCGCGAAGGAAGGTGAATTTCCAGATTACACTCTTTACCAAAACTATACAAAGTTTATCAACAAACAAACTTATCGACGCGTATTGTATTGTATTGTATTGTATTGTATTGTATTGTATTGTATCGTTTCACTGTTTTGGAAAGGGAACAAAAATTTCGACGGTCGGCGGATCAATTCAATCTCTCTGGCAGGTGGGAAGGTCTAACACATAGACAAGAAACTTGGTCTAGTTTCGACAGCCTTCTAGCAAACTAAGAGCGGGTGATGAGTGGCTTGACTGGAAATTTCTCTTTTCATTCTATTCTATTCTCTAAGAACAGAGGGGTAAGAGTGATCAATTGCTTTGAAGAACAAAAAATTTATACAAGTACAGGATGGGTCCATGAATCAGGTAAGAGAAAAGCAAGACCAAAAGTCCGCATAAAGACACCTCCCACAACGTGTTAACAGAGTAGCTGATTCTCTAGAGTGATAATTTCAAACATGAATCTGAAAACGCCGGTTTACAGTTAAAAACCAAAACTCAAGAATAATGGCAGAGAAAACATGACTATAAACTCAGAGTAAAGCGGCGATATAAAGCAAGACAGAAAATGGGTTTGGTATAAAAGCGGGTGGGTTCACTCCGGATAGCGCTAAGATAGAGAAAGGTCCATGTAAGCTGCCTGCTGCCTGAATGCTTCTTTTGCCCTTCTCACCAGGAGATATATAAAAAGCAAATCTAACAAAGGAAAATGGTAAAGAGCGTCGGTAGAGATTTCAATCTCTGAAAGAAACGAGTGGAGTTGTTGTATATATAAGAAGCAATCTCGAGAGAGGGGGCAAAAGGCAGCGGTGAGTAGCAGCATACTCATGTAAGGAATATCCAGATATGAAACCACGAGAAGAAGTGAATCGTTACCAGTCACCTCTGAGAGGAGGAGGAACGTTGAAAGCAAATACGAATTGCGACAGACAGGATGATTGGGTATCAATAAATATACAGGTTCCAGAAAAACTCAAAGCGGACGGTATTGTTACAAAGTCGAATAGCGCAGGTTGACGAGACAAACGACAACGGAGATAGATGGATTTATCGTTGTTGAAGACGTTTGGTGGCGAGGATGGTTTTCAAAACCTGTCGAAGATTGTTCTCAAAAAAAAAAAAAAAATTGCTGGAAGTATTGAAGATGCAGTAAGAAATAACGACTAGACTCCGGCAAAGATTCCACTGTTAAAACTCCGGTAATCAGATGAATGCAAGCAGCCCCGTGAACAAAACACCCTACAAATCATATCAGTCGAAAATATTTCTCGATCAGGAAATTCCGTCTCTTTCAGGAATGCGGGACGGAGAGCGGCGGGAAACCACATGGATCGAGCATCACCTTCTCGTGATGCCCTTGCTTGTCCTTCCCGATCGCCTTAGCGGCTGTAACTGGCCTCTTCCGTTGCCTTGCATTCGGGCTCTCTTCATCTTTTCTTCTTTCCTCTTCTCGTTGATGAGACCCACGTCTCCGGCCTCCACTAGGCCTCTCCATCTCTCTCCGACACTTATTCCGTCTCTTCCTAGTGTGTTCGCACACTCCGCCCAATCCCTTTCTGATAATCTCATTTTGGCTAGCACCATACCGACGAGTTGTTTATCCTCCTCTTCGGTCCACGGACCTAAATTTCGCCTTGTTGAGGAGAGACGTTTGGAAGCAGGGCCACGCATACGGGTCCTTTTTGGGGTGACAAAGGGATCATCTAGTAGTTCGTCATCCGACTCGGGATGGAATGTTGATGATTCAATTTTAGGAGCGGGTGGACATATTGTGGGTGTTCCCAAAGGATCTGGTGTTGTAAACGGATGTAAATGCCTAGGAGTCGAGTTATTTACATCGACTGGTGGTGATGAGGCGTTCCGTTTTCGTTTATTATTTCGGGTCACGATCGTGTATGTGTATGTATTCCCCGATGCAGAGGCGCGAGGAGTGTCGACTTCCATTTCTTCGCCTCCTGATGACTCCTCGGGAGTCGTCCATGATGAACTCTGTGGGATTAGTTGTTTTGAAGGCGTTTTGGGACTGGGTGTCCGACTAGGTGTCGGTGTCGCAAGAAGAGAGTGAGGATATCGCGACTTTGAAAGAGCGTAAGGTGGAGGCGGTGTTTGATCTAGGGACAAAAGATGGTTCAAGGCCTGTGATGAGTTTGCTATTCGTTCGCTTCGCGGTGTTAACTGAATGCTGGCATGTGTGAGAGAGAGTCCTAGGCCGACTGCGGAGGTAAGAGTTGGGTGGTTGTTGATCGGTACCAGCGAAGTCGCGCTATTCCGCTGTGCCTGTGACCGTGTCGTCGTCCTGGAACGACTGACGCGAAAGGCGTTCTCACAAGGGAGAACGGAAGGCAGTAACATCGGTGCGGTTAGAGGCGACAAAACGGCGGCTGTCGACGGTGGAGGAGGCGGCGGCGGCGGTGGTTGGTGTTTGGTGATGGTTGGAAACGACGCGCGATGAGAAGACGGGAACGGGAACGAGACGAGACGACGTATTACCACAGGTGCTGTTGATCCAGTCGGCACGGTGATATGATGGTAGAGCGGAGCGATAGATTTTTATAAATAGATTCCAGTCGGGAACGGAGGCAGTTTTATTTTCGTCTGTTGTTCTGGTTTCGATATTTTGATATTTGAAGGTTGGAAGGTTGGTTGGGTGGAGGAAAGGGAGAAATGGTGTTTTGGTGATGGGGAAACAGAAATTGAGTTGTTGTTGCGGGTGTTGGGGACCGGCGGATGGGCAGCAGATCCGTGTTGTATTGACACCACGTAATGACGGCGGCCCCAACGCAGAAGTTCCAGGCGAGGTTACTCTTTACGCTCGCAGCCCGTCGCTGGTGGTCGGAGAGATATCTGTTTATCTGCACGGTCGAGCAATAACGGAATGGTTGCAAATACAATAGAAGGGTGGCGATATGTTCAGAAGAAGGAATCCAAAAAGAAAGGTGAGGGGGGCCATGAGTTAATGAGTGCGGGAGACTGCGCTACCGTTACGTCCAGTCTTGGAGGGCGATTCGTACCCTTCTTTTTCTTCTTCGGCTCCCTCAGTTCGGTCAATTAGGTTCCCCAGTTCATTTTTACCTCTTTTGCTTGGAGAGAGAGTGGCCAGAGCATCATTGCCAGAGTGGAAAAAAGGAAAAAGGAAAAGAAATTCTACCCTTCTATCCTTTTCTTTTCTTCTTCTGTCGGCGGCTTGCGCTTCAACGAACGAATCGCTCCAATTCCCCACCAACCCGGCCGGTTCAAGGGTGCCAGCAAGTGGACAAGGGCCTCGCCGCCCAGTTCTGCGCAAATTTGAAGACTTCCTCCCAGCATTTTGAAGCCAATTTTGGTGTGCCAGATGAGGGGAAAAAACGACTCTTGACGAAGGAAACCGGAACCCTTAACCTCAGGCCCTGGTCGATTGTTCCTGTCAATTGAACGATGAGATGAGGGGGCTTTGAGGCGAAGTTCCTTTCCCTTGACCCACGTCTGGTCTCCTCTTTCTTCCTCATCGAGCGGTGGGCAAAAAGAGGACGGGAACGGCACTGTCAACGATAACGAGGGTTTATTCCCCAAAGTCAAAAGGGTCCTCGACCAGGGATTCCTGTCAATAGCAATCGATTTAATCCCGAAAGTCTAAATGTCTAAAGACGCGCATGATAATATACTCCGGTGACAGGCAGACGAGATACCTGCATATGCATCAGGTCATTCGATGCCCTCGTATAACAATTTTTTTTCGAATATTCCCTCTAAAGTAATGGTTCCATTGAAAGGCAATTGAAGGGATCAATTTTTGGAAGGAAAGTCCCCTTACCGAGCTCTTTCCCGTCCATCGAATGACTTGCAGCAGCAAGCAGAAAAGTCGTCGATTAATTTCCAGACTAAACCCTCCAGCCAGTTCTAAAAAATCTCGAATGAGGTATGTGGATGCACATCTGCATACGCACGAACAATCTATTCCTACGCGATCGAGCATGCAGAAGCACCACACCGAACCAATCGCTGAGCATTCAGTCCAGCATCAAAGGAAAAAAATTTCTTTTGAGCTCTCAGGTTCGTGATACTATCTGAAACTCTCGTTTCCATACTTTCTAACTTTTACCAACCGTGTTTCCCTCTCACTGGTTATTGTCACTAAAACCATCAGGATAATAGTTTACAGTTTCCAGGACCATTGGAGCGGGAACTTTTCAAATCTTCAGACTAAAAGGACGGGAACCTCTCCCGTCTCCTCATAAGCCACTTTTTACACACAAACCCCAAGGCTATGGTCACCAGGCCCATTTCTATCAGAGGAAAAGAAAAGAAAAGAAAAAAGGGAACGCGTTTTGGCTGATCATGAGAAATGTTCTGGAGCAAAAAAACGAGCGCCGCATTTCCTCTCCATTGCCAATTGACCGCATGACATAATGTTTCATTTACCACACTTTTGGGTCCTTTTTCAAAGTTGCTCTTCCTGTGAAAATCGCACCAACTATAAATCACTCCATTCGATGATCTTGATGGTCGCAATCGGAGCGTCGAAATCTGACTTCAGAATGACATATCGCTATATTCCCCGCTATCGAGATAAAACCCCCCAATCTTCAAAAAAAAAAAAAAAAAAAAGAGACGCTACTTCGCGACTTGTCACAATCGATAGGCAAACCCACCGCCACATGCAGATAATGGTAATGGCTCTGTTAAGACTTCACCGTTTCCACTATAACGTGCTAAATTAACACACCACCATCACGTAAGAACAAATTATTTTTTGGGCAGGGATGTTTGAAGTTTCGTACGCGTTTTGCAGGGCTTCGACGCGTGTTGTTTACGTTACACCGGTTTCCTATTTTGGTAATTTTTTCGCGAAAAGGGGAAATTACGACGACAGCTCTTCTGGAGCGTGATGTGTTGTACCCGTCGTATTAAACGTATCCTGATGCTATACCGTGCAGATACGAATATCATGGCATGATGTTAGGATGACTCCAGATGAACAATTTCAGAAGACGAAGCATCGTTTTGAATTTCATGCATAATGATTACAGAGGCTTCCTTTCTTGCATCCAAGTGGCACGCTCGCATTCGATGATACTTCTCGAAGCTTGTGCCAGACGCAGGAACAGAAAACTCACATCCTCGCTTCCGTTTCAGATGTTGCTGTTGCCAGCCAATCGTATGATTTATATAGCTTGGAGCAATACGCCTCCAAAGAGTGAGAGGGAAGAACCTTGAGCTTGTTCGAAAGGCGGGGTTTCGGTTGCATTGCGATTGCGCCAGTTGACAACGTTATCGATGTATTTTTTACATGGATAACCTCGATTGTTTCGGCATCATCGCAGCCACAGATATTGAGGTTGGTTGCATGTTGATTGGGGTGATGTGGCTTTCAGTGATACGTTTTGATATCAATGTTAGACAGGATATAATGCTTACTTGGTTGGTGCATTGATGTCGAGGTATTTGAATGTGTCGGTGAATGCAGATGCAAGACAACGGATGATACTGGAGCTGGAAATGATGTTCAGCTAGCAATTTCTAAGCAAAAGGAATGGATTTGGGGGAAGGTCAGCTGCAGAATCGTTTTAGGTAGTCTCAAGTATTCTAACATTCTATATACCGATACGTGGACCTATAGCTTTTCCCTAACTGTTACTTTGATAGTGCAAGTCAAAAGGAATAATCACATCAAATAGAATGCATTATGACATTACTTTTCTAAGATTGTCCCAATAACACGGCCATCCGCTATTGGTTTTCTTATCCTCATAGTTCTAGTCAACCGTTTCGTTGTTCAGTACTATGTTTTATATGGCGCGACTAGATACCATGATTCTCGTAACGGCAGTCAATGCAAAAGGGTGGGGAAATTTTTAAAAGATTTCACGTCAAAACTCGGGCCCCGTTTTATTTTAAACGGTTCCAATAACCGAATATCTAGGTGGCCTATGTATTGGCCTTTTCTGGGTGAACTAATATTGTGAAGCTGAAGCAATCGATGCAACCCGTAGATCCGACGAATATATAATGATGCGCCAAAACCTACACAACTATCTAAGCATTCGCGTAAGATACACACAAACCTTCAGACAAAAGGTTATCTTGCTCTATTATGGAAATTAGGGATAAGGATAACCTAGAGACTGGCATTTTACCTTCAAATATTCAAATACGCGCATTGTATTATGGAAAGATAGAGAACTTATAGGATTGTGTTGTCGTGAAGGCTGTAAAACTTGTGGCGGGGCGACTTGCAAGGCGCGCGCTTAGGGCATGACATCTCTCGAGTATATGTCAAGGATTCAATGTAATGCATCGAGGCAGCAATTTTTCATTTTGGAAGCAAACTTTGATGCTGGGGTTCATAAATACGGAGCTTTCAGTTGAGAATTTTTAGGCGGAGGTCGCCTCTGCTGAGGACCATTTGACATTGAGGCCAATTACCTAGATCTTGTTCGCATTGGAAACTTTAGAGTTATAACATCAGGGTTCGCGATATCTATATATATATATAAGCTAGTAGGTATGGTAAGCTTCAGCAGTGCACTACAAAGAGAGTAGCTACGCTGCCGAGATGATTACATTTTAAAGTTTAACAGTCTCTGTGACATAACAATTGGAGAAGATTATATCGAATACTAATCACGGGATTAGGGATATGCTCCAGCTCTAGTTAGATCCAATCAATTCAAACAAAAACAAAGTTGCTGCGGTAGCCGGTTACTTTCATATATACATTTAAGTCTATATATGTTCAACCACGCAAGAAGGCATACGCGGTCGCGAGAAATGAGTAGTCCTTGGGATTCCGGGGAGGAACCGTGGGACACTCATAGCGAAGAAAATCCCGGAGACAATTCTATGCGGCGAGGGCGTAAGTTTTGGGTTTATACCAACACTGATTGGAGCCGAACTAATTTTTCGTTTTAAAAAACGATTCCAAGGGTAGCTATACATATCAAGTTTTCGGAAGATTTCGATTTCGGTACGTTCACTTTCAACTTTTTGCGAGATTCCTACACGATAATTATTTAACTAACGCTACTGCCAATTCTCAGAACCGACAAAGTATATATATTTCCGAGATATTCAGACTTGATCCTCTCATTAAATATTTATGTATATACACTAACTATTTAGAACAGCAGGTTTGAATATAAGGTTGAAATTCCGCAACATATAGCCGCAGAATGTGGCTTACCACTCGTTATCAAACCACCAGCCTCGTCACTACCAGTCCTAGAAAGTTCTGATGGACTTCATGACTTCTATGAGCGTCAGCGCAAAGATCTTCTGTATAGAATTAAAGACTGGTCATTTGAGCCAAAAGACCATTCCGAGAGAACTTGGTACTTTTTTACGGTTCAGTGCGACACACTCATCGCATATCAAATAGATCAACTGGCGTCTGTCTTGAGCCAGTTGAGGCTTAAGGCTTTTCCCGAGGCAAGAAAAACTCTAGCTCGAACGCCTCTCGCGGTATTGAAGACCACTTGCGAAACACTCACCGAAATATGGTTGCAAATGGTTGTCGATCGGGAGGATGCAGTCCTGATGGGGCCTCCAGAGAAAGGGTTTTGGAGAGTTGCATAGGTTGTTGGTGACGGGAGTGAAATGCAGCAGCGAGATCAGAGCTAGCCAAGAAGCACAACGAAGCATGTCACCGGCCTCGAGAATTCGGAGACGAAGAGCCGCGAGAGTCGCATCCTCAGAGGAGTCACAAGCATCCCAAGCGACTGCTAGCATACAAGAAACAAATCTAGGCGCTACAGCCCCACCAAAACCTACGACACCACTAAGCTTTCCCCCATCATTCTACCCTACTGTCCAAGCCACTAGCTCTAAACTTGCAACCTTCCTCTACGATCGCAACACTCTCTGGCTTTTTGTCTTCATCCTCGCTCTAGCCAGCGGCATATTTGCAGGCATGGCCTTTTTTAGCCCTCAAAATCAACTATACGCCACACTATCTCAGACCCTCCGCGTCTACGCATCCCTATGGTGTCTCGTCGTTCCGCTACTAAGAGACAAGACGCTCCCAGTATGGCCTGCGCAGGGGTGGCTATACGGCACCGTAGCTCTAAGTGGGGCACTAACCACGTTGAGTGTGGGTTTTGCGAAGGCGAATGTTCAATGGAGCGGGTTGATCGCTGCCCTTAGTGATTTTGCAACGTTAGGGGCTACAGTTTTGTTGGCTATGGGGATTGATAATATCAAGAATGGTGCTGCAGGAAGAGGAGAGGGAGGGCATTTGCATCAACCTTGATGTATTGTGGTTGGATAACTCGAGTTACCATGTGGTAATGTTGATTCTTGGATTTGGATATTCCCTAGGATATCTTTGGTGATGAGGTGTTAAATGTAAAATTGGAATTTGCTGCTTGCTTTGCTTGCATCGAGCGTTGTTGAAAGGTATCGAGCCGAGTAGAATGAATAGAAACTGCGGTAATAGTAGTAGTAAAAAGAGATGAGATGAAATATGAAAAACAAACATCATATACAGAGATCAAGATAAAAAAGAACTCCACGAAGCTAATGAAAAGAGTAATAGGGCCCGAAAGCAAGATAACCGAACAGAAAGAGAAAGCGAGCTCAGTAGCCTTCGAAAAGGAGAAGAAAGAAATGTTATTACGATGATATAACAGAATCCATCTCTAAGTATGCTAACAGAAAATAAAAATATAACCACAAAGAATTGGTCCAAAAAAAAATCGAATAAATGGCAATGATATCATAACCGCAACCTGATGTAAAAATTTCCGCTGACCCAAAACGAGAAAGACAAAAAAACACCCTCCAACACTCACAAAAAAAAAACTTTATCTGTCATCTACTACGTTCTTCGGATTTGGCAACGGCGCATCTCCACCTTCGGCCACTGTTTCCTCAACCGTAGGCGGACTGAGCCTCGCTCCACTACTGCTGCTGACCGCTCTCCTCTCCTCATCCGCCGCACCCTCCCCAAGAGCGATTGTTGCCCTCCTTCCTCCCTCCAGCACATCTTCTTGATATCTATGCAGCCCGTTTCCGGCATTACTGCTCGGCCCGCTTACACTCGCACTCGTCCCGCTTCCGGACCGGCTTAGACGGCTTCTAATGCTCCGTCGAGCAGCGGTATCCTGACTTTCGTTCGTCCCCGAACGTTTTCTCCGAAGCCCTGTACCACCACTTTCACCACGGAGCCAATCACCTAAACTTGCCCCTACACTTTTCACTTTTCTCACCTTTTTGGTATTGAGGGGCCCTCCGAAAGTCGACGAGGCCGGGTGATTGTGCGGTGATACCGGCTCATCTTCGAGAATGTTGTCCACCCCCTTTCTAAGCGTATCCGCTATGACGGCTTGGAGTTGGTAGCCGACGAATAAAGGGCCAGGTGTCAAGAGGGATAGAGAAGATCTATTTGGATTTGGAACCGGTGGGGTTGCGAGTGGTGTGGTGGAGATGTTTCCGGGGCGACGAGTGGGACTCCGCGATTTGGTGGGGGTTCTGGGTGGCGGATGAACTTCCTCGAAGGGATGCTTTAGAGGTGGGAGGAGAGGGGAAGCTTCGTCGGGCAGTGGGGATAGGGAGCGAGGGCCGTGAGAGGAGGTGAGATGGGGGCGGGAGGCATTTGATTTGATCGATGTTGAGAGGATGGGTTCAGGTGGCAGGTCGGTGTAAGGTCCGTTGCTGCTGATTCGCATCAGGGGAGGCTCAATACTGGGATCGAAGTGATATTCGTCCTCTGTTTCTGAAATTGCAGAATCATAATCGGACTCGTCATGTTGTTTCTGCCTTTTGCTTGATATAAGGTAGACGCCAAGGAAATTGAGGAGACAACCGGTCAAGAATTTAACAAGTCTTGAGGTGTCTGCCTTTTGGAAATCACGGTAGAGAATTGCAGAGCCGGTGACAGTAAAAATGTTGAAGAGGACGCTAGAGCCATGTTAACGGGGAGCCATGATGCAAGAGGAATATGAGAGGCTTACAATTGGGTCGGTATGACTTGGGTAGAGTCAAAACGTTGGAGAGAACGACTCAGATACTTGATTTGTAGAACAGCCGTGGCGCCAAGTATAAATACGAGAAGGTAGAACACTGGATAAGTGACGATTTTGTATAACGAGCTCGAGAGTAAAGAGGAGACGCCTTTCGTTGCCAAAGCAGTGTATCCGCCTATAATATGGAATGTTAGCTTCCAGCATCTACTGTAGCTCGAAAATAAGATCTTACCAAACAATCCAACCAATCCAAGGTCGATAAGGATAAGCTTCGACCCGTAGATATTGCTTAAATAAAGCAATAACACCATCATAGTACAGGTAATAGCAAAGTAGACCTCGAACGGCGTTTGACTGATCTCCCACCAGATTTGATCTGGTGTGAGCTTCTCTTCCTTTGGTTGGGAGCTCGAGACGACAACACCGACGCCGGTGATTGCGATAACCACTCCCAAAAGATCTCTCCTTCGGAACGGCTCCTTAAGCATGAGTGGTGCAATCAGGCAATTGGATACCAGAGCTACAACTCCCAACGGTGACACGATAGAAGCCGGCGCAAAGCCGTAAGCCAAGAAGTTGCCACACTCTCCAATCGTCATCAGAATGATACCTGTCCACCACCACTTGGATCGTAGGTAGGGAGGTCCGGGCGAGCCACGACCATTCTTTGATGGTGACCGCTCCGGCGATTCGAGGAGATATTGATCTTCTTCGTCGTGTTGGAGTCGACCTCGTTCTTCATCATCTTCACCTTCGGGACTGTCGTAGGTATCGGTAGATATCCAGCTGCTTTCGAGATCTTCTTCGCCGGTATCCGACCCGGGGGTGTTACCATTCCCGTGCGGCGGGTGAAGCAATCCATCTGGAGCACCAGCACCATTCCTCCCATTCTTTGCCCCCTTACTGGCAGCTAGCTGCTTTCTCCTCCTCCTCCTTCTCCTCCGTTTCGATTGTTTCCTCTCCTGCAGTCGTAATGATTTCTCACGCGCGAGACGGATGTGCGCGTACTTTTGGATGTTTAGGGCGAATGATATGACAATGTTGCCGACGATTGATATGACAATACCAATGAAGGAGGACCACCTAGGGGGGTGAGTTTCACCGTTGCCGTCATCGCCATCGGCGATCATGGGGAATAGGGACTTTAGGATGTCCATCGTGGTAGCGGTGGTATTGACAGCAGCCATCGCCATGCTCGTTACTCGTCGTTCAAGCAACGGCGACGGTGAATCCGGCGGTCCGGACCGTCGAGGGGGGTCGACGGGGTTATAAGAGGGAAAAAGATGAAGCTTGAAGAATTTAAGTCTCCGCCGTTTGTCGGGCGGGTTTTCTTTGTTTGGCGATGGTGTTGGCTAGTTTTCGGCTGGAAAGGTGCCCGGGCCCTTATTATGTCAGAATGCGGGTAGCGTCGTCAAGTCGGACCATTCTCGAAGGAAGGAAAGGAAGACAGGTTGAGGTGGTGAGCCGGTGGGATATCTTGAAAGCCTTTGTCGTCGTCGTCGTCGTCCCTTCGCCGGCTTCAAAGAGAGCCGAAATGTCACGAGAGCGTCCTCAGGTCGGGATTTCAGTGTCGTCCGCGAGATTTCGTTCTTGGATCGTTCTTTCCCCCTCTCTTTACACCGCCATTTATTAAACGAATTTATTTGATGATAAAAGGAAAATGTTACGAAGCACAGCTCAAGCGAACAAATCCCGAGCATGTATGACATGCCACTCTGGACAGGGATGCAGACTGACGAATAGGCGGCCGGTATTGAAACATGAGCCTTCAAAACGAGCAATCCAAGGGCCCTTGCCATGGCGTGGGGTCGCAAGCTCCTCCAGGTATTTCATGGCATCCAGAAGATGAGATGCAGTTTTGCTAACATGTGCTGGTCACTGTACCCTCACGATATATACCAAAGTCTGTGAGATAAGATCGTGTCATTCGGATATCGAAGGCATCTCAGCCCGGACGGCGCCATCCACCTTGCGAAAAAAAAGCTGGAAACCGAACGTGATCACTTTCTAAAACCCAGACGTCTCTTTTGATAACGAGAGCCATGTCCCACCACGACTGGGTGGGTGTGCAGACGTGCCACCCTGGGTGCATTAAGAAAGGCTGGCCTGACCACCCCGACAAAAGTATCGAGATGATGCCCAGCCTTGTTCGTCCAACTACCAAATCTGAAGGGTCGATAGTTGTGAACTGTCGTCACTCAGGCACTTTTGAACCACAACTAGATAAATATTCTGAACCCTTGTTTAGAGGGCGTAAATTGATGTATCGTGCAAACCGAATGTTTATATTTAACCTAATTGGCGACGTACCAAAAGCATACGGCGCGGCTTCCACATATTTCAGATATCCACGCCCGTTTATACTCCAATCGCAGACCACCACATCACTTTGTCTTTCAGACTATTTTTATTTTTCTTTCGACGGTATAGATTAAAGTGGCGTTTATATCACCGGCGGCTCTTCATAAATGGAGAGAAATCTAAAATCTGTATATCCAGAAAAATGAACCTGCTGCAAATGGAACATATTTATATACCACATGCCATTGATGTCACTGGCCATAAGCTCGGTATAGCTATATAGAAACCCAACCATTATAACAACCGGCCTCGTTATGATAGGACCTATCTATTTTAAGCAAAAGCAAAACCTGTGAATATTGATCCGAACAGCATTTCCTCCAATTCCATGCGCGCTTTAGCGTATACCAGGCGGAGGAGTCAGGGAGGGATAAAAGATGATCAGATCGAAGACGGTCAGCCTTTGAATTTATTATCAACTTGAAATCGATGCGCACTTTGTATATTCTCTAGAATGTTCAAATAAGCGAGCTGATGTTCTTAATATTTGCCACAAGTTTTTTGAAATTCTAAAGAAGGTGCCGCATTCTCTTGCTCCGGTATATTCGACAAATCAAAATACAATAATGACAAGAAGCCAACACAAATTTACTTGAATTATCGAGAGTTATCACGCCTAAGGCAGTTATAGAAGGATTTTGTAGAGTTTCTCAGGGACAAACCTTTTGAAATACATTTCTGACGTAATAGAGCTCGAGAATATCATCGATCGAGATCGGACGAACTAAAGGAAGAGACTCCTCCCGTTCCCGCCACATATATTATTTCGCAGTCGAAGTAGTTCAGATCTTATGCAAGGGCAATATACGCCGTGGCTAATGTTACAGTAATCTCTCAACCTAAAATTGCCCTCATGCACTGTAAATGAGTATTGATATCTAGATCTTGGGATTTTAAGTAGTGTAATATTAAACGAAATGATATTTTTGGGGATCACGTCTATTTAACTTTTTTCTGCATGAGTTCCTCTTTCAGTCAATTTTCACCAAATCTTTGATAACCGCCAATTAGCTAGGCATCCACAACTGTATGCCTATTATCATTTACACCGTCTCTCTCCCCTTACATAGATAGCGGTCACTGTCGTGGCGATATGGGACGCCTGTCCGCCGATACTTGATAGAGTGACATGCAAAGTTTGACTTTAGATTCTAGATTAAATCATTTGAGATTCGGTTTCTTTTATTCACTCTTGAAGCTAATTAATATGTAAGCATTGGCCTGAGAAAAAAGGAAATGACTAGAGTTGAAGACGTATATAAGATCAATAGTTTCTCTCATTTTACACACCATGGAATCACCAAAGTGAAGATCTCCCTACCCTATAACTTACTACTAGCATACCCATCCGGTATATCGAAAGATCAAGCGAAGGTAGGACGCAAGTTCGCTACAAATTCCGTAGCATATCCTTTAATACACATATTATATATGTATAAGTAAAAAAAATGCTAACGTAGACAACTATTAGTCCTTCATACTACAGCATGAAGCTCATTCCCTTCGTTCTATTGCTCGCCTGTGCGGCTGCATATCCCATCGCTAATACTAAAAGGCACGTTGCAGAACTTGCGACCGGTACTCCCGCTACTGATATGCCATTAAGCACGACGAAAAGAGATACAACAAGCCTGTCTTTCGTAGATTTCTCGCCTCGTGTAGACAGTAGTCTAGACAGGAATCCTATTTCGGGTGCAGCTAATGGTTTTCTTGATGTTTTCAAGATGCCTTTCAACTGGGCAGCCTCAAGTGGGAAGAGTTTTATAAAGACTCCAATGGATATGCTTCGTAGGTAAAATTCTCGTTGCGTGTATTAGAAAGATGACTAAAGACCAAAAATCACTTTTTTGGTTCTATTCCCCACTTGGGCGACTATTTGCTGATAACAAATGCTACAGAAACCGGTATGAAACTCGCATCTCGCGCTCCTGCTTTTGCACCATTTCCTAATTTGCCGCCAGATATCATTAAATCTGGGGGTGCTGTAGCTCCTCAAGCCTCAGCAAACAGGATTCTTCCACGCAATAAAGAGCCGAAGACAGAGGGAATAGTGCCTCAAGCGTTTGATTTGGCTGGTAATGTTGTTGGTAAGTAAAACTTTCGTAATGTGCATTATCAAGACGACTGCAAATCGAATCTTTCGGGTAGTTACCGTCTTCGGTACCATATTCCGCAGTTTTAGCAAAAATAGAGCCCGCACAAGCCCATACTTCATTTTAATCAATTTTCTTTCTCTAACCTCTTGGCAGGTAAAGCTTTTCGCACGATTTTCGGAAAGTGAGTTTGCTAGGATGTGAGGTGTTCTTGTGCATTATAAATTTGAAGATGACCGGAAATCGAAAATCTTATACAGCTTATATGAGTTACTGATATCCTTCTCAGAGAGAAAATCTCAGACGCGAAGGGTAGAATACGCATATTCAGACGAAAGTAGAAAATATATCATATTAGGCTTACAAATAGGAAGCTAAGCTACAGTTGCACATAATTACGATGTCAAGTGTTTTGTTTGGGATCTTGAAGGTTTGCTCTAAAATGGATAGAGCATTCGTGTATCTATATTTAGTTTGTTTTAATACAGTTACAAGTCAACCATAGACCAATGGCGATATCATTCTGCCTTGTAATCTCCCAAAATGACCTTTGAAAATCTTCTCCTAGAGCAGTTATATAATTTTCAAATGCCATAACCATGAGTGCAATCAATCAAATTGAACAAGGCACCTCTGAACATGAACCTGAACTTGAGTGTACAGGGGCACAGCTGAAACATTTGAATTATGCAAAGTCCATGTGCTTGCCATGTTACAGAATGGCCATTGGCAGTTTTTCCCCTTGACAGGGAACTTACAGACACGTGGATCCACGCGGGCCCGAATTTTTGATTGCAACGCACCGATTAGTTCGAGAACTCGCGTGAATTTCTGATGCTTGAATGCGGCACGGATCTAGAAAACTCTCGGGCCCCCTCGTATTTCTTGTCTAAACGGCCTAGTCCCTGCTATTCGAGGTTCTCGAGATGGTAGGATATACTTAGATTCACTGTGCGAAAGAAATAGTGCGTTTGGAAGCTGATACAAAATGCAACAAGGTCGCACAGAGAGATATTAGTCCTGTTCGATTAAATTCGATCCCACAAAATCGGCGTTTAGGGAGTAGTTATATAACAGTTAGACTCATCCGGCCCTTCAGAGTTCATTTTCCCTACGGGTTTATTCAAACATATCTGTCCGGGCATATTTTTTCAAAGTACATAAACTGCTCACTACGACTCCCTATAACGTCTTGTATCCGATATCCGATGCCCTCAATATCCATTCACTCATTAAATAAAAATTATTCTTCATTTTCTACAATATAAAATTGTTTTCTCAAGTTTTGACGAGTTTCGAATTTTTTCATTGATCAACGGTATAGCTGTCTATAATAACCATGACGAGTACAGCTCGACAGCACTCTCGAAGCGACAGCCAGCCGGGTATGTACCATCCGAATAATAAAGGTTTTAATAAAAGAACTTGAATGGGATAATGAAGAAATTCAATGATATCTAATCAACCCGATTTGAAAATAGGCATCCCTGGTATTGGTCTAGATCGCATTGCCCATCTGATCCCACGATCCGACGCTTCATCTACAATCACACAATCCCCACAGGTATCTAGTACATCAGTATACACCGGACCGGCTATATCTTCTTGGAGCCGAGATCCTACTCCGAGTGTAACACCAACTGGGGTGACTCTTATCTGGCCGCATATAGACAAGCCCAATACTTCAGCAGCACCGAGTACTGTGGTTATAATTGTTGCCACAGTAGGAGGTACACTAGTACTCTCTTTTGCGATTGGGGTATTGTATTTTATTAGAACGAATAAGAAGGCAAAGAACAAGTTCACATTCGAGGCACAGAGACTGGATGATCTTGAAAGTGGAGCACCGAAAGTCTAACGCTGTTGTAGGATGGAAGGAAGGATGTTGGCCCAAATGAAAATGCGGGGTTCGATTCGATTCACTATTTTTGGCTTATGGATGGAGTGGCTTGCTTTGCATTAGATCTGATTTTAAGGCTTCTGGGAAGCCTTACATAATTTATTAGGATATGGGTTTAATTTTTCTACCATATATCTATTTAAATGGATCAAAGTATCAAGAACTAAAGCACGAGGCTGAGAAACTTGCGTTGATTTTATCGAGAATTGGGGCGCAATTTAGCGACTTTGGGCAATCAACGGCGGGACCCGATTTTTATAGCAAACAAGAATTTTATGAACACAACTGTACATATGTGGCACAAACAACTCCCTGAAACCTGAATTGGGAATTTTGGTCCAATGAAGCACCCGCTATCCCTAGTAGTGAAGATTGCTGGTAACCGATCTGGGAAGCTATCCAGGTTCAGTTTTTCTTCCGCTGTTATTTCCGTGCAGATATGAGCAGGGCCTCTCTCTTCGATGACGAAGATTTAAGGACCCTAGCGCCCAGTCTTGACCGAGGTCATAGGCAACGGCTGAGGCCGTTACATCCGATGCACTCAAACTGAGGCGAAGGCTACCACAATATTTACAATTTTCCGGCGGTTACAGGCAGTATGTTACTCGAGCGTTAAGTTATAGAGGAATATTACGTATTGAGGCTTGGTTGGAGGTATACCGGTTTGGAATCCATGGTTTTAACATCAACTTGGGTATAAAACTTGTCTTTCGTCCTTACCCTCACACTCTAACCTTTACCTTTTTAGGAAACGGGGCTCTAAAAGCCATAAGATGGACTATCGAGATATCGAAATATCAAGGTACTTCTTAACAACCACAGTCGTTCCTCCGATCATGTATGAAACAACATGCGAGGTAAGTTATAAATAACGAGATAGATTGGTGGCTGGTTTACAATCCCATTTCGTTTTGCTATCAACTTACTAGAAGTAGTAACACATGCTAACTTATTAGTTAAGCTCAAAATTAAGCTTTAAGCTCCAGTTCTTTTATCTGGTTACTCGTCGTAAAACATTAAAAGTGTCCCGATAAAACCAGTCGCGAATTATAGAGCTAGACTGGCATATCGGTATTCCTAGGAAGATAACGCGGTATATATCACAAAGGAGGCTAATACAATATTGCAATACATGCACATGTCGGATACGGATTGATCCCTAGATATGGCGCCAAAAACAATAACCGTAACATTGAACCATACACCGACATCAACGACGCTCAATTTAGAGCTACCAGCTATCAACAAAGGGGAATTCAATCTTATAACAGAGACATTTATCTCCACTACAACGATACACTCGCACTCGAACTCTCCTAGGGTTACTCAAAAAAGCTCTAAAAGGCCTACCGAAGAACTTCCCATCCCCTCTGATTCCTTCGCATCAACAACTTTGGCGGCAACCAGGACAGCACAATGCAACACATTCATTTGGAACCCTGAATACAACGGCACACAATTATATCCTAGTTCATCAGGTTGTGGTACACCTGCTGTGATGCCAACACACTATAACACAGGCATCATTAATAACAATTCTGGAAATGCTTCAGGTTCAAAGAGCTCTGGATATTCTGGTATAGTAGGAGGTGTTGCCGGCCTCGTTTCATTCTTTATCATCGGAGTGTGTGCGTATGTTTTTTTCAGAAGACGACGCAAGAGGAGGATATCGGAATCGGAAACTCAGCATCAAATACAATTTCAAGGGGGTGTGTTAGGAGCGGGGCAGATTTACTTGCACGAAGAATCTCAGGATGCGGAAATGGTGATGCAAGATGACCCTATCAGGTCGCCTAGCGTTGCGGTTACTCGTTCCAATCTTAGGGTTTAAGCCGAATACTTTTTTCCCTCGCTTTTAAATAATTTCCTTTTCTTCTCTGGTTAAAAAATAAGAAAAGTTGTAAAAAAAAAAAAAAATATCGGGGTATGAACTGATAACGAGACAAGTATGAGAAGTAAAGCATTACTTCCTATTATAATATATGGTGGCATATATCATTGTCATTGCATAGAATGGAGGCAGGAGAAGATAAATCTGCGGGCAGCTGGAAACCAGACTAGGATACGCACGGATTTAAGTGTTGCGGATATTTCAGTAGCGGCAGTAATGATGTAAGGGGTTTATGGAGACAAAGCCTCTGGGCGAAATAATTTTCTTTCTTTCCTTCTTTTTTTTTTTTTTTTGGCATAGTATTGTAATGGTGGCTTGAAATGGAGCTTAAACGACTACGAATCTTCTCAGTGTAAATATCCTATTAATTTGTGCTAGCGAAATAGTTGGAATACCGAAATCTGGTTCCACTGACGGAGGTACCTCGAGGTTAATCCCTAGATAAGGCATTTCCATGGTATAGCCGTAGAGGTGAAAAGGAAATCAGTATTATGTAATAATTAAACATTTGTGCTCTCAAGGGTGAACAGGATCGACTTGCTCCCTTTCAAGGAGGGTGGTCATACGTTTCTTCTCGTAAGCCAGACGATGTGTCTCTTCAGTAGATGCACTCGGATTTTATGTTTTGGATCCTGATTTCAAAATACACTCTCTTCTGTCTGACATGTTATTGTACGTGTATACGTAGAGTTCCAACCTGGGAGCAATCATTAGATAGGATGACATATGCTAGCATGCATGGCTGGCTGTCTCGCAAGCCGAAATGCTATTCATAACTAGGCTAATATTTAAAGGACTTCCAACAGCAAATTTCAAATTAGTGCTTGTGGGCCCGAAATATAAGGTCTAAGACATCTGCCGTCGGGCCTGAGACTGGAAACGAGACCAAAACCATAATGCTAGCTTACTAACACAATAATAAGACTTCAACATTGGTGCATAAGCAGCCCAGCCGAGGCGAACTCGACCAGATATCGAATAGCCAGTCCGTGATGCTGAGGGTTCAAACAGATGCGGCAGAATCTAAAGCCCAAGATAAGTGACAGGATGTATCGTAGAAACGAATTTTGTTTCGAGATACGATCTGCAATTGTGGGATGCCATTAATTCGCCGGGTTAATTTTTTAATCTAAATGCAATATCAATCCTTCGCATATGCCGTACTTCAGTTCTCCTTACTGGCATCATACGATTCATTCCATGGATCCATCGAGGGGCCAATAAACTCGATAGAGCTGTGCCTACTTGGCTATGCTCACCTAGGCCGTCTTGTCAGAACTCCGGTATCATCAGAGGATTTGATCAAAATTTGTGGGCGTGGGGACGCGACTTAGAGCCCTGCTCTCAGCAGCTGCGCCATATTTAACATCCTGTGCAGCTGTGGGCCCCAACACCTTTGCGATTGGTCCACCAAGAAATTAATTCCAGATTAGATCTCTAAGCGCGAAGGAACTGAAAAAAAAAAAGGACATTCCTTTTCTCGATCTTTATCAATGACGGGTGACGATATCGTACTCGCTAGGCTCATTCTCGGAGTGACAATGAAATTCGCCATATCAGTCCGACTAAAGTTGAGTTCTCTCCCTTGAGCACGGCTCGGGTTCCTTTTTGTAAGACGGGTTCCTTGCTAACGGGCAAGGCCTAGCCCTGCACATCGCGAGCATGAGTCTTGGGGAGCGAGCGACACCTTCCCGAAGCCAGTGCCCAGAATATTAGAGTTTCCAAAGCCGTTGAAGCAAATGCATGTGCTCGCAAAACACGTCTAGGCGTTTCAATAGTCGCACGATGTTGACCTATCTATGGAATTCATAGACGTCTTCGAAAACCCCCTGTGGTAAGATAGTGAGACCCCACAGGCTCAGGGACAACAAATGGTGAACGAAAATACCGAGATTTCCAAAGGCTCTGGCCGCCCGGCCGGGTAAAACATTTGCCCGAGCCAATCCGCACGAAGAGAGTCTCTAAATTAGGCGTAGTGAGCGGGTCAATGAAGCGCCCACCGGGAACAGGATGTAGAGGCCCCTGCCAAAGCACCCCGCGATTCCTCAAATTAGCAACACCCTTAACCTGCGCGCTTGCGGCACAGCTGGGCAGAACTCAGATCATAGTCTGGATTCAGGTCAGCACCGCAGCAGCACAATAAAAAAGGGAGGTGCTGCAATTCCAGTTCCATATCAAATTAAGAAGACCGTGCAGAAAGCCGGAAAATAAGGATTTTTTGACTGGAAGGGGTGACCCACGTTCATTTAATATATTTTGTGCCTTTTTTCCCCGTTTGCTTCTATTTGATCTCTCATATAATAGCTATTGTTCACGACGTTTCACAAGGCCTACAAAATTCAACTTTCTTTTTAATGTTAATTTCGATACACAAGATTTTAAAAGGAACGGTTCACAAATCCAAAACTACAACCTTTGGAAACACATTTTTAAAAGTTTAACGACCGGAGGGACTGACTATTCGGATCTTTATCCTGGATTTCGACTAAATTTTATTTTTGCAAAATCACAATAGAGATGTGGCTCAAAGCAGCCAGTATTCGAATCATCTACGCATTATTTTTCACCGTAATATCAATAATATCCTTCACAAACGCCCAAAATGGTACACCGACTACTAGTACTGCGGCGGCGACCTCACCTATAGTTACACCTAGCCCGATCCAATCTGGACAACCTGATAACTGTATTGGCTGGAGATATGTCTTCCCAACCGATACTTGCGACAATCTCGTAACTCGGTTCGCACAATACGGACTTACTCCAGAAACACTGATCGAATGGAACCCAGCTATCGGACCTAACTGCACGGGATTGATTCCAAAATATTTCATCTGCGTGCGACTGACCGATTCAGACGTCGCCGTCAGTGCTCCAGCCACTACCCCCAGTGTTGCACCAACCTCAACTACGCCCACCTCTACAATAACTACGCCTTCGCCCATCCAATCCGGCCAACCATCAAACTGCGTCGGTTGGGCCTTCGTTCGGCCTACTGACGACTGCGACTCATTAATAAAAAGATACTATTCAGCTACATATATCACTCGTGAACTGCTCTTGGAATGGAATCCAGCGATCGCTCCCAATTGCACGCTCACGAGAGGCACCTTTGTGTGTGTGCAGATACCTGGGTCGGCGCCGAAGCTACCGACACCGACGCCAACAGCAGGCGGGCTCTCTTCGAGCACATCCGGAACACAGCCATCAGGTACCTCCAGTTCTTCCAGTCCGCTAAGCACGGATGCGCCTGCCCCTAGCAATTCAAGAACAGGAATCATAGTTGGTTCTGTTATAGGCGGTGTAGCCGTCGTAGCTCTAGGCTCGTTGTTCGCCTTATGGCTCGTGATTCGAGAAAGACGAAAAAGAGATCTCAGGCCGCCCTCGCCACCCCCAAAACCTCATGATAGGTTCGTTTGGGAGACCCATGAACACGCTGGTTTCAACCAAGAAGGGCAGTTCGTGAAAGAAACTCGGAACGTCTTTGTGGAGTTACCTGTTCACGAGACCGCTAGGCGAGGGGAGTTACCTGGTGGTTACGAGGCTCCTAGGCCGGAGCTATCGGCAAATGTGCACCTACTTTCAGGTTAAATTTCACATTAAGTATATTTAGTTAATAACGATCTACTTGTTTTTAATACGGGGTCTTGGAGTTGTATCGCATAATTTTTTTGTTTCATTTTCAGAATACCCTTTTATATCTGGGTTGTATGTAGACGATTAGATGAATTCTTTTTTACTTTCGGATTTTTAAACCCTTTTTTTTCTTTTCATAATATTATGTATAATATATATAGCGGTGGTGTCATGCAAAATTCCAGGGATTCAGCCTGTAATTGCCCTCAAAGTTCCTACTTCGGTGCTCTTGATAGTGCATATGAAAGAAGTCTTTGCGTATATTGTAGTAAACATTGCATCGCATTATGTTACAATTATATGAATTTCAATATCAACAAGTCCTGTAGTCAAAGAGCTTCTTAGGTCTTTACCAACCTAGCCAATATAACTAAGTGATCCTGTCGTAGCTCTTGAGGCGAGCTCGGTTTAGAGGAAGCTGCCAGATCTACGTTCTTTTTTCTCGTATCTCTGCGTCTTCCCCTCCCAGCCATCTTAACGCATCGTCATCAGCTCTCAAGCTTGACGTCGTGGTCACCTGCGAACTTTCAATTCCTACAAATGGTTCCTCAAACTCATGGGAATCAAGAGTGGTACCAACCATTGGCCCCGAAAAAAGTGACCCTCGGGCATATACGAAGCATGTCTAGAGGGGTTAATGCCTCTCGTAAATTTTGCCAATGATAACAAAGCTTAGCTATAGATGTACCTCTATTGGTGCCACAATTGTATATAGCCTCTCCTGTGGCTGCTTGATTTTGAGGCGCAGGATATGAAAGCCACGTGTAGATATATGAAACCAAGCTGTGGCGTGAATTAATTCTTGTTTTGACTCAACTAACCTCGACCGCAGCGCATGCACGACCGAGAAACTGCAAGCCCAGACATGAATATATGAAAACGAGATATAGGTTTTGAATTAAATAGTTACTTTCAACTAACAAATCTAACCTAGCTCATAGTTCAGAGCATTTATCGGACATAAGTTCACCTAGCTTAGCTTCGGTGCCCGCCGGACTCTGTCGATAGCCATAGCTATCGCAGTTTGTGATACCAACCAGCCTCCCCCCCGCTCTGGCGAATCAGACCCGCAGAATTACCACAGGGATAAATGTGTTGCAGACTGCTCAGCCGCACTGGTGCCCGCCCGTTTTCCCGCGAAACCGGTTTGCACCGCCAAAAACCAACCTCGCATGAAGGATTTCTGGTGTGATCCCGCCGTCCACGCAAGCCTGCAAGTTGGGGGGGGAAGGCTTCGCATTTTCGAAACGGATTTCACTTAAAAGCGGGCCATCGCCGGTTTTTCGCAGGTTCTATTAGTCATTGGCTTTTGGAGTTTGGCATGTAACTCTTTTCAAAGTTCAATCCGACGATCCTCTATCCTTATCGATATCGACGTTTGCGAGGATATCGAATTGTCAGGGCTTCGAATCCAACTGAACGTTTCGGTACGAACTGCGCAGCCGCATGCGCAAGATATGAGGCGATAACAGGGAACGAGACTAGCGATAACCAACTCTACAGCTCTGTGCATACGGGCGATAAAATTGACTACCAAACTTACAATCGTCAATATTCCAATATTCACCGATTGTTCAGGTGCAGGTAGTACGTATATATCGACGTTCGATTTCTTTTGGCCGATTAATAGCCAAATCATAACGTTCGCAATGGGGTACATACCTCAAAACCTAATCGCGCGCTATGCTTCGCCTCGCCTATCACCCCGCTTTGTCAGTTCCACAGACTACTTAGGATTCTACCTCAGAATCGTCTTCGCCATCATCGGCGTTATAGTATTCTTCATCATCCTCCTCCGCATCCTATGGTGGTGTAGAGTCCGCAACCTCCAAAACCAACAACGCCAAGCGGAGGACGTATGGTGGTGGCAGCGCTGGCAGCACAATCAATGGCAGTGGAATCAAAGACAGGCCGAACTTCAACGGCAGCGGGATATCCACCAGAGACAAGTCATCCATCAAAGAAATCTCGACCGGCAGGAACGTTGGCGGCAGCAGAGGGAGACACAGCGACAGCAGCGGGAACAACGGCAGCGGCAGCAGCAGCAATGGCAGAGAAATACGACGCCAAATATGGGAACCATTCCGACACCGCAGCCAGCGGTTTTGAGAATGCATTTTGTGACACGGCCGCAGCCTCCTCCTTCTCCACCGCCGATCAATTTCGCACTGTTGGTGGTTAATGTCCCCACTGGGGAGAGCGACAATCAAGCATCTCCCGCCCGCACGGCTCCGACTACTCGACCCGCGGAGGGTATAACGAGGGTTGGATCGGATAATACGCAAAGGAATCAACATCAACGAGCGCCGTCGAGGTCTCAAACTCGAACGCCGGGTGGGAGCGATAGAGATCCTCCACCAGCTTATAAACCCTAAACGAAGCGAACAGCAAAATAAATGATTACGATATCTATTTCTTTATAATTCATATAATGACCTTTCTTGTTTATTGCCGGTTAGAATACAGCGATACCCCCAAAATAAGAGGGAGACAGACATTGCCAGCATGAACGAATGCGAAATGCGAGTTAATGCAATTGCTACATCTTCCTATTCATAACCTTAAGAATAAATTTATAATGAAAAAAAAAAGAAAAAAAAAAACGCCAAACGCTATGCAAATCCATATCCGATTGTACCATCCTCTATATCTCTTTCTAAGAATCTCCGCGATGTATATATGAATGGAACGTGCAATTCGACCACAACGATAAAAATTTTTACTTAAGCAGTCGGTGATGTTCCAGCAGCAGCGGAGGTAGTAGTAGGTTTCTCTTGAACATGTCGGTTATACGCGACGCTAAATGATGCCGGGAAGTTCAAATAATCGTAATCTCCATTAGGGTTGAGCGGATCGTTATACCGCCTGATATCACCTCCCAACCACAGCGAGCCGGTATCGACAGTATTATTATTGTTATAGAGATGCCCTATGATGAACCAATAACCTGGTAGCTTGGGGTTATATTCGAGGCCAAAGACGACGGACGTGTCATTGCAGACTGTTGGGAAGTCAGCTGTGACGATGGTCGGTTGGATGGCTAGATTGGCGGAGCAAGTTGCTGCTACGCCGGTAGAAGCGTCGGTGACAAGAAAGTAGACTTGTGCTTCGATTGAGTGTGGGGAACCTGAGTCACGGAATTGGGTTACCTCGAAGCAACCTGCCTCCGAGCGGGCGCTAAGAGATGGCACTGGGGTTGCCGTAAGGAGAGAAGCGAAAGAGAGGAGAGGAAGGATTGAGTTTTTCAACTGCATTGTGGTGGCGGTTTAGGTATAACAATATCTTGAATGGATTTTTATAAAATTATTTATTATGTATCAAGAAAGTGTGTGCATGAGATAGAGAGATATTGGTTGTTAAAGTCGAGAGTGGATATGAATAATTCGAGGTTCGAACCCGGGACGTAGACTCTAATTTATACCCAATCCCCAGGTATAAAGACCGAGATCTGCCTCAATCCCATGTCTAAAAAAACCCGACGAACTCGTCAATTTTTCCTATCTATGAACCCAACTAGGGGCAAGGAACGTCAGCGTAGTAATTGTACTGTAAAGTACGGTAGTTAGGGCTCTCCCTGAGCACCCGACGCAAAAACCACAAAGTTAACTGGTTAGCCTCCCGCAAATGAATTCACGAACCCGCAGATCAACCTTCAGTATTACCCCAATCGTAGATCTCTCCGGTCATATTACACCGGGCTAGCTTTCCCATCGGAGTTCGGAATCGAAAAGACGAATCGAATCCAGCGAATTACAACTCTGGGATGCCAAGATGAACAATAATGATTTATTTGTGTGACTATATATAGCACACGCAACGGTACCATGAGTAGCAGGGTGTTAGCATGGTTCGGGTTACTGCTTCGAAGATCGAAGGGCTTGGACGAAGCTCTAGAAGGTGTGATATGCAAGGGCTGTGGGACTTTGTGCGGCATGGTTGACCGCTAACGTTATTTTGCGTTGTCATACTGACGTCGGGAATTTGCGGTGGAACAACATCTCTTCGATATGCTTCGCTGCTTTGGATTTAGTCTCGGCAAGTGAGATTTAGGGTTCAAGGGAGCTGAGTAAGAGGCTCAATCATAATAGTCACGTGAGTATATCTTTTTTTTTTTTACCATGTAGGTTTCGGATAGTCCGAGACGTGAGGCAGTTGCAGATATAAGCGGCAACATCGGATATATTGTAGTTAGTTGTCCGCTTCATCAGAGCGGAGTGATCTCGGGACCGTTTTCATTGCGCATTCCTGGGTCTAATATATACAAAAAGAAAGCCCTATGTAATTAGTATGTGTGATCCTCTCAGAGGTCTCAAAAAGGGAAAAAGTCGAATCGAACAAGGTATAGCAGCAGAATGATCAAGTTCGCGACCAGCTAAAGACACCGTTTCGTTTGTACAAAAGTAATTCCTCGTATCAAAATTTGACATCCACAAAGTCCCCCCAGCTTATTATTCTATGTAACGATCGTTGTCGAATTTTGACTTCTCATCAAGATTATATCTCATTAGATAACGGTTGATATTTCCGAAATATCTCTTCATAATGTGATTGCCTACTACGCAGATTCACTTTCCCCAGCTGCACTTGGAGGTTTGTTGAGAATGCTAAGAGAACCTGTATCCGTTCACTGCGTTAGCCGTTTCGTTCTTTGACAACCTGGAGGAATAGTTGAATATTGTAACATACGTTGTCTGATGGTAACTCCGGTGTGCTTCTTCCCATCTTCACCGTCATAAACGCTCAGCTTCAAGTCACCTTCAAGGTAGACCCTAGCACCCTTTGCGATCCTGTCGGGAAACGGTTCACCAAAAGCGACAATTTTATGCCACTGAGTCGACGCGTTGTCACCGTGGCCGACGGTCGTGGCAACCGCATAGCGGATCATGGAGCTGCCACTAGATGTTTGCGAGATTTCGGGCTCGGTTCCAATACGGCCGATGATCTGGATGCGGGACATGTCGGCGCGGGGGGTCGTAGAGGAGAAGAGACGAGCGCCAGCGGGGTGGCGGGGTAGACCGCGACGAGCAAGAGTTCGAAGGACCGACATGGTGATTGATACGGTTGGGTAGGGAGGGTGAAGGCGACCGGACCAGCGATGGAAATGGAATTGGTTACTTGAGATGGAAGAGCACTGAGAGAGCGACTGCAGTTGATGTCGAGACGAGGTTGGCTGGGATTCCTGGGGAGAAAAGAGAAAAGTTTGGATGCTGTTGGGCCCTTGCAGGCAGTGCTGCAGCCCGCCCAAATGCGGAAATTTGTGTCTTGTTCAGAATATCACATAGTCAACACTTTTGACAAGAGGCAATATATATTCGGCAACCTGAATTACCAGATCTTGCCATTTGCGTATAGCAACAAGTCCAATCATCATCTAACATGTAGTTTACGACACAGGAGAGTACAAAGTACTGATAGGTAGCAATTCAGTTACGTGTGGCGGTCTCAACCGCGAATTCTAAAGCCACGCACGTTACAACAAATGTCAATTGTGCCTGGTCACAGGAGAACCTACTATTCGTGAGGCATTCCATACAAAAGTATTTAAATTATTTTGATGTATTTCAATTCCATTCAAACAATAATCGCCAACAATGCAAATTGAAATATAGTAGACTTGCTATGCATCTAAGATTAAACAACGATAAAGGCTCCACCGGCAATCACACCCGCCATAGCAACGACCAACCCTGCAAAACTGCTACTTCCGCCAAATCTAACCGCGGAGTTCTCACCGTCAATCGGGGCGGGATTGGTAGGCACGGAAGTCATAATAACCTTTGTTGTCGATTTCCCTCCAGTGTTCGTAGCAGCAGCGCTAGTTTCCTCAGCCGAAGTGGTATACGGGGGCATGGAAACCGACTTTGTGACTGATTCGCTGGCCGACTCGGTTGCAGACTCCGAGGCAGTAGACATAACCTCAGTAGCCGTTGATATTTCAGTAGTTACGCTAACAACGGCGGTATCGGTCTCTATTGCGCTTTCAGTAACGGCAGAGCTAACAGCAGAGCTCACAGCAGCCGAAGCAACCACGTTCTGATTTTCAAACGTAAATCTATCCGAATAGTTCCACTCATCAGGCTTGTTGCTATACGATATCCTGATCGCATAGGTAGCAGAAGTCGGAAGGTCGTCTGGAACGTTCCAAGTGTATGCTCCGTTGTTCGGGGCGTTGGCCACGATTTGAGAAATAGGTTTGAGTTGGTTGGAAGGACCATCGATGAGGTTGAGGGTCACGGCGGAACCCTCGACGTTAGTCCATTTGATTGTGAAAGGTTTACCGGCACTGATGAGATCACCAGAGATCGGTGCGGTGATGGCATTAGAGTTCAGAGTGGGTGGTGCCGCCACGGTGAAACCGGTGGAGAGGATGAGAGTAACGAAATGAGAAACTTGAAGCTGCATTTTTATGATAATATTGACGCTATGAAATATTGTATTGACGTTAAAAAAGAAAGGGTATCTATATCTAACCAGCCGATACTGATCTAACAATTTTTTTTTTTGTAATGAGAGTGGTATATCGAATGAGTGTTTGAATATTGCTGAGAGTGTGTGATAATTTCTGCATAGAAACGAGATGTGACGACCTTATATAACCTCCTTTGCTGGTAGATTCCTCGATGCTCAAAGTAGGAATTCTAAAAAAACGGACGATCGAAATCCTTGGGTAATCTCGTGAATACCAGATGCTCTCCACGTAAGTGCCCGCTTATGTCAAGAAATATTCGCAATGCTGAATTGCAACAAGGGATTTTCGCATTCCAACCCCTTCACCACCCCTGAAAACCGGTCAGAATCTTCATTTTAAACTGGCCAGCGAAATACATTATGACGAATAGACCCAGGAGCAGAAATTGTTATGATGATGAGGTTGAATTTTTTTTGAATCGAAAATTGGTGTAAGAATGGGCGATTCCGGTCGCGCCGCTTGAAATTCAGAGCCGGTAGACGGACCTAAACTTGGAATGCCTTAGACGAGGCCATAGGTACCTCGACCGCTGTTCGATCCGTCGAATCCGTAGATACCGAAGACCGCCGCTGTCGTTCCAGCTCTAGCTGCATATCCCGTTTTCTTCGCTCGCGTAGCAAAATCCGCAATCCTATGAAAACAAGGGTCGCGGAGACTAATATGAAAAAACCGCCAACGGCAGCTGCGATTATAATCCCATACTTTGACGAAATCCACGGAGTAGTAGACGACCCTGTTGCCGACGGAATCGTTGTCAAAGTAGGGCTGGGAGTTTGCGTTGATGACATTTCGGATAGGATGTAGGTTAACGCTAAGTTAAGCTCGATGTTGATGCTGGAGTACCGAATTCGCGAGAGACTGTGCGACGAGAGACTCGAGCTGTGATCGATTGCCGCTTACTTTTCGCATGTAACGGTTGAAATATATATACAGCTTCGAAATAACTATTTTCGCAAACTTGAGCTTTCGAAAGGGATGGAGGAAATTTTAATTGCGTCGAATTTAAGGGAATCAAGGAGAAAATATCGGTCGTTATTTTTGGCGCATAGCTCCGTTTATTTATTGCAATGTGAATGCCAAAGTTCGCAAAATCCCTTTCGGCATATTTAAACACCAAGGCCATGTGGCATACAATATCACGGTATATTCAAGGAGGGGTCTCGACATTTTAAGCCCCTGATGCTAATGGCGAGACTGTTTGTGCCATGCATGGTGCGATCCAACGACTCTGGCCCGACCTGACACTGGGTGAGCTCGGTACTTTGAGGTTTTGTAATCATGCATCCTGCATCCGCGTACATTCGCTCGCGCCCCAAAAAATTAAAAGATCAAATATATACCAAAAAAGTCTGCAGCAAGCTTGGCCTGGTTTCGTCCCATCGGGCACAGTGGTTGATTGATCGATTTCATAGAGGTCAGCCTTATAGCCTGGGATTCGGGACCGTTTACCGTAGGGCTAACCGTTTGTTCTCGTGTTTAGCCGTCCAAGTTGTACCCTGATGAGTACTTCTTCGCGGTGCGGCTGATGCACATTCCGAACAAATGTTTGTTGCCATAACCAATAAAGGCAAGCTACGTGGGGGCTATTCTCAAAAATCCGAGAATTAAAGCTTGTGAACGTCTATAGCTGTGAGTTTTATAGCTGGAGGTGGGTACTTTAGTCAGCGCTAATTATTGCGAGTCCTGGCGGAAAAAAAAAAAAAACGGAATTCAGGAGATTTTGCAATTTGCCATCCAAATCTATAGAATCTCGTGATAAAAAACCAAATTCGCATCCTAGAAATACACATCACCCCAGTCATAAAGAGAGAGAGGTTGTGAAATTGTTTCCAGCACTCTTGTTGAGCTTGTAAGTCGGGTTCGAAGCTTGAACTCTAGAGTGCTTAACCCTCTAAATAATTCTTAGGACACAGGGATATAATATACATTAAGAATTTATCGTGAACAAATAGATAGCGCCGAGCCGGAACAAGACCTGGGTATTAAATATGGAAAAATTATCTATCTCACATGCACATAGCCAGGACTAGATTTTTACGTAACCTGCCTAGAACCCTCGTGGTTCTGATATGGTCGAGGGATCGAGAATAATTTTTTTTTAGTTCAGTTCAGTTCGCTTCGTATATTGTCTCGCAAACCAGCCGCGACACACGAAGCTCGTATGCTTACCCGGATTGCGTTCCAGATACGAGATCTAAAGATCCATTCATATCAATCTTTAGCGCTATGGCCAACCGAAATTTGTCTTCCATCGGTAAATTTTGTAGATTCGCTGAAAGCGTGTAACTTTGAATTTATTTGCTCTCAAAATATAATATATTAACATCTTTCAAGGTCCAAGGATCAGCTGAGCTCTTTCACTTGTCTCTCTTGTCTTAAATACTTTATGGTATATATATTCAGTATGTAACCTCGCAAGGAGCTGAATTTGCGAAGTAGCACATGCGCCAACTAGTAAACGAAGCCACCTTCGAGCTCTTGATATGAAGCGCGGCCTTTTTTATTTGCTGTTCTTCGCATGTGTCATTTGAGGATAATATCTATTATGGTAGTACTACTTGAATATCAATTCCAGAGATTTCATATCGGCTCGCTCAGGGACCTTGCATCTTTACAACTTGATTTAGGTAGCCTGCACCTAACCTGTTTACTGAAGTAGCTGTCAAACAAGTAACACTATAATCCTATTTTCATCGCTATAGAACAACCCGCCCGTAGTAATAACATACAAAAACGCCACTGGATATTGACTCTCGAATAAAACAGAATAGGACAGGGTCGTGTCGGTAATAACCCCAATAATAACAAGCACACACTCATACACCTTCCCACCTTCCTCCCACAGATCACTCCCAACCTAATCAACCTTATGAACCGGTCCCGGAACCGTAACCTCGTCCTCCTTATCCTTGTTATTATCCTCCTTGTCCTCGTCTCCCTCTTCTTTCTCTTTCTTCTCATCTGGATCCTCATCATTAATAATCCCAGCTGCCCGTCGTTGTCTTTCTCTAAAATCTGCCAAAATCAAATTCATAGGCCTTGAGGGCGTTATTACATATTCTTCCTTGGTCCTCGTATGTTCTGTTCTAACAGGTGATGCCAGATCTGTACCCGACTGTGATTGTCGGAGTTCGGCGTCGACTTGGTGACCTGCCTGTTGTGCAATCTTTTCGAGAGTGGTAGAGTCAAAAGTTGAGAGGAAAGGTGGATCGAGCTGGGCTGCTGAGAGGCGGAAGCGGGATAGGCTCAACAGACTTGGCGCTTTATAAATACTGGATTGAATTTAAAACTAGTGGTCAGTTTCTATGAGAGATATATGGGTGCGTATATAAATATAGAAGGGAAGCACTTACGAATCTCGAATCCAGGTGATGCTAAACTCAAAGTGGATCTTTGGTCGCGGGATCCTTCGAAATGCGCGCTTCATTCTTTCCATGAATGTAAGACGAAGTGGGTTTTCGCTAGGCGCATCATCAGTCATAGTTGTAGCGCCATGAACGCTGCTGCAAGAATCTAAATGGATCTCGCCCTGTCCTTTGATCTTATCACGGCACCATTTGATGAATGCTGATAGTCCCGAAGCAGGTCGGGCAGGAGGTCTAACGATCCCGCCGAGGGGTAATTCTATGCTCTGTCTCTGTCCCTCCATCCACTCCGGGGTGATCTTTGCGAGCTTTGGAAGCCATGTATTCTTCATATTCCTCTTGATTATTTTGTACTTCCACACCATCTGTTGCACCTGTCGGGAGACACCGAAGAAGCAGGAGATTTGCCAGTATATTTGCTCGGCTTCCTCGCCTTGTCCGAAGATCCAAAAGAGGATCCAGCTAGCGACGATTTTAACCCAGCGTTGATATTGAAAGTGCGGGTTATCCGGGAGCTTGTAGATTGTGTCCCACCAGTCTGCGTGGACGGCGGACCAAGAGTAAGGGAGCATTTCTGACAGGCAGAATTCGATAAAGCCGTACACGTTTGTGGGGTAGTATATCAACAAGAAGAGGCAGGACATCATGTAGAGTCTTCTGAAACCGGCATCGAGACCGGATCTGCTGCGGTAGACACCCATGATGGTTCGTTCTTCCATGTGAACTCGGACTCTCAAGAGAATTCCACCTAGATTTGGTTTGTTAGCTGTTAGTAAAATTACTAGGGTTTTAATCTTATGCAAAGGAGCGACGTACGTACCAACTAAAACGATGGACATCGTGGAAAATAGTACAGGCCACCCAACGATGATGAGTGAGACCCAAGAGTTATCGATTGGTGGATGGCATCCGAATATTGGAGTAAGATAGTATCGACTCGGCTGGACTACGTAATGTAGCCCAGCTAGAAGAACAGGGAATAGCCCTCCAATACCCCATTCGTAGATCGTTCGGAGCCTCTTGGACTGATGGGTCTCTCGGTACAACGATAAGCCGCTGAACATACGATATATCGTAATCATGATGCAGAAGACACAGGCGTTTACGGCACCAAACTCTGCCGCAACTCTCCATTTAGCCACAAAATCGCAGTATCCTTTGCCTTGCCAGCCAGTTATGACGGAATGCCAGGTAGGCCAGATTATGGCGTCGATTCCACAGAGGAGAATATCAGTTTGTAGCCAGAAGACGAGGAGGATTGCTGCGATGTTCGTCTTGCGCATCTGCCACATCAGAGGAATGATGAGCAGGATGATGGCACTGACAGAGCAAATGACAAAGATGATGGGCTCAGCAGTTATAGGCATCTTTGGGGGATCTTATGAGAGAATTTCGAGCATGAAATCGCCGTTTTCTTTTGTGATTATGCGGTAGCCCTCAAGTTCGGTTGATGATGTCAAAGTGGGTAAAGTTGATGAAGTTTGATATGAACGTTGAGAATCGCGGCAGAATAGACCGATTTCTAGGAATACTGTCGATAGGATGATTGATAGATGGAAGATATGGGATTCGGCGAGAGTTGGAATTTTGTAAATTGACCTACGCACCGTATAGATGATGAGACGGAAATTAAAGAATACAATTACCCAGAAAATCGTAAGACCCATAAAATGCCAAAAGCGGAATTCAGACCGTGTATTGAGATGGTTGACAATTTGATAGAACATGATTGTTATTGGGGCGACTGCTCCAGGATTGTGGCTTGAATGATGAGATAGAAATGTAGTCAGGTGGATGGCAATGGAGGGTGGTTTGGTGTTTTGGCAAGAAGTATTCAAGCCACGGAGACATTGTGGCTACATTGTGTTGGGTGTGGTATTTTGAAGAGCATGATACCACATCAGCCACACCAGCCATAGACTCACTGTGGCTTCAATATACAACCAAACGACCGCACAAGCATGAAGGCCTGACAACGGTAAAAAACGGAACGGCGCGTTAGCTTCAAGTTTGTAGAGCTGTCTCAGACAGTTTGCTTGGAAACCCTTTGAGCTAGAGTTTTATATATTTAGGTGGATTCAGGTTTCGATGCCTGCGAACTTTATGTGACAAAAAAAAATCATGAACTGCTGTTTGATTGCTAATAGATGAACCTACATAACGTACTAAAGTACACAGCATATAACTGCTCCTAGCGCCAGGTACGAAATATTCAATAAAAGCAGAAGGTGAATATGAAACCGAATATATAGTCACTCAAAGCGCATGTGCAAAATGAATTCACCAAAACGCCAAGTGCCTTCCATCTAGTATTGAGCGTATCATTTAGGAAATAAGACTTATTGAGCTTCTTGGAGACGAGAGCTTCGTCTCATCATCATTTTTTGTTCAGGGTTTCCCAGCCATATAAAGTTAGCTCTCTTGAGCGCGGGCTCACAGTATGGGTCATAGATGATAGGTGCAAGGGATCCTCTGTGATTTGTCGTTCATCTTAGCGTCATTGTAGACTTGTATGGCGACATTGAGCTCCTGCTTGGCATATATTGATTACTCTGAAAATCCTCAAAACAAGCTTTTCCACCGTCCGTCCTACTCCAAGTTATTCTCGCTGCCGTCGCGTGGAATGTATTCGATATTTTCGGCGCCCAAGTTGTCCAATGCCTCTTCGGGGAGCTATTACACGAAAAGACAATCAGCAGGGGAATCCAATATGTGAATGGGATGATTCGACTACCTCTCCGACTACTTTAGTCGCGTAGACGCCGGCGACATATTTATCCAATCTCAACCATTTCGCGATCCAGCTTTCGGTTGGCTTGTCGATACTAACGCAGCCTTCGTAGATTGGAGATGTGCATTCCTGGAGGAGATCCTGGGAGGAGATGTAGTCAAGGACGGGATGACAGTTCGGACAGCCTTTCCGCGAGAATTCCTGCATTATCGCCGGATCTTGTAAGCAGCCGTGTCGTCAAAGGATCCCAACGCGAGTTCAGGAGGCTCTTACATCCATGGTGAGCACGATGGCGCAAACCATACAGGCACGAAGGTAGCGGAATTGGTTGGGAGGGACGGCACGCCACTTGTAGTCTGGATTCGCGGACGCCATGGTGGAATATTAACCTGTAGCTGTATGCCGCTTCTGGTGCCGTTCCGATGGGTGACGAAGTGACGTGTAAGGGCGATGTCGCGAAGAGATGTTGTCCTGAAGGAAGAAGCAGAAGAACAAGAAGAAGATCAGGCTGGTGGTTGGCTGAGCAGACGAGTGTTGTAATCTGCGTCTTGGCGGGTGCCCATCGCGGCCTGTCGCAACGCACCAACGCGTGCCCATTCAACGCAGCTTGCCCGCCCGCATGATTCGGCTCAATGGTCGTTGTCGTACCTTCACTTCATTTCGTCCTCACACAAACAGCTCTCTTTCTTCTTGATGGTACGTCGAGAAACTCTATCCCGTTGGAAGACATCAATTGCTATCAAACCCCAATCTCAATCTACAAGCCTCACGTTATGGCCAAACCCCGACCACCGAGATATGGAAGACTCATCATCATCGTGCGTGGGATGGGGTGTGGAATTGAGGCTACCCGATTGGCTCGTTTTGCACCAAAGATTTGCCGTGCATGATGGGCTTTCATGGGCTTTCGCACCTGAACTCTTTTCTCGCGGAGAGATCGGACGCCAAATTGCACCGATCTGTAAGCAACCGTCTTAATAATCAATTTCCCGCCCTTTGCTCGCTGGGGACTGGCTCTCCCCGGACTGCACTGGCATTCCCAAAAAATCTTTAAAACCCAACAACCAAGCAGTTGTTGATGACGCCGCCTCGACCCTTCGCGTCTTCAGCTTGGTGAATTACGCCCGTCTTTCCTCCCTCAAATCAAATTGTCCGCCGTCAACGGATATCATCGCTTCGCTTATTCAGAAGGTCCTATAGCAAACAAGCGAATGCACTTGGGAAAAGCCCCATCGCACAAAATTACTTCACTCCAGAAACCTCACGTCATACATACATGTGGCTCTGAATTTCCAACTAGAGCGTAATCTACTATCTCTTTTCGATACGTTCTGCAGTCCCAACTGCGACCGACAGGCATCTCGCCTTTCCCTCTGGCGATGATGGGGAAGGATGGAGGGTTCTGGTGTTCGGATCCCGATGGCTGGGGCCCCTTGGGTCCCTTCGGAAGTTATCTCACGACATGCTTCATCGAGTCGGTGATAGACGGAGTTAACGTCGGAATGATCGTACTCGGTCTCTACGAGCTATACTCTCTCTCAAAGATGAGCGCCTTACCCGTAAGGCGGGATTGGAATTATTGGATAAAGCTGGTAAGTTTCTATTCACCGTTTACTACATTCGACTACGCACAACTGTTCTGACTAAATCTCAAATATAGATTCTCGTTGGTTTATTATTCCTGTCCACAATCACACAAGCCGCCCTTACAATCGAATACGTCAAAGGTTGGGCTGTAGATATTAGCTTCTACACCTCAATCTTCAGCCTCGTCGCAATCGGAATCGCGTTTGCAATTCACCACTTTGAACACTTTCGGAAGCCAATCTCGAGCGGCTTGCTCCTCTTCTTTTGGCTCTTCTACATCCTCCTCTATGGTGTTCGTATGCAAAATTACATCGAGACCCACGAATATGAAACCCATCTACCACTATTTATCGTTTTTGGTGTTTCATTTGGCCTCATAGTCGCAGTGTTTGTGCTAGAGTGGATGGGACCAAAGCCAAAGCATGCTTACGATGCGATTGAAGACGAAAACTGCCCGATTTCAGAATCAAACATCTTCTCCATCCTTACTTTTGGATGGATGACGCCTTTGATGCAGAAAGGCTATCATACTTTCCTTACTGCTGATGATCTTTGGGACATGAGGGAGGAGGATTCAACTCACACCAACGGATATGTTATCGAAGATGCTTGGGAAAGAGAGCTCTTGAAGAAGAAGCCTTCGCTATGGATGGCTATGGGACGCGGATATGGACTCCCATTCGGGTTTGCTGGTCTCTTCAAGATTGTTCACGATATCCTCGCATTCGTTCAACCTCAGCTGTTACGCTTCTTGATCAGCTTTATCCAATCATATAGTACAGCCGATGCCCAGCGTCCTACTCGGGGTCTACTCATCGCGTTTGCAATGTTCTTTGCCTCGGTACTTCAGACGATGGCGCTCCATCAGTACTTTCAACGAACATTTGAAATCGGTATGCGAGTCCGTGCTGGTTTATCCTCACAAATCTACAAGAAATCTCTTCGTCTGTCCAATGAGGGCCGAGCCGCTAGAACTACTGGTGAGATCGTCAACCTCATGGCCGTCGATACCGCTAGACTCGAATTCCTCGCACAGTACGGGCAAAACATTTGGTCGTCTCCTTTCCAGATAATTGTCTGCATGATTTCTCTCTATGACCTCGTTGGATATAGCATGTTTGCTGGAATAGCGGTCATGATCGTCATGGTTCCTGTGAACTGGCTTATTGCCCGCCTGATGAAGAGGTTCCAAGTTGTCCAAATGAAGAACAAGGATTCTCGTACTCGTCTTGTCGCGGAAATCGTGAACAATATGAAGAGCATCAAGCTATACGCTTGGGGAGCCGCATTCATGGGCCGTCTGTCAGATATCAGAAACCAAGAGTTGAAGACTCTTCGCAAAATGGGTGTCACGCAGGCGTTTGCAAACTTCACTTGGAGCACTTCACCTTTCTTGGTTTCGTGCGTTACATTTACAACTTTTGCATTGACTAGCAATCAGCCGTTGACGACTGAGATTGTGTTCCCAGCGTTGACTTTGTTCAATCTTCTGACCTTCCCCTTGGCCATGCTTCCGATGGTTATCTCGATGATGGTTGAGGCTGGTGTTGCAGTCGACCGTCTATCCTCATTCTTGAATGCAGAGGAGGTGCAACCTGATGCCGTCAATCGCGAGCCAGCTGCGACTCATCACGGAGATGTTACCGTCAAGGTTGTGAATGGACGATTTACTTGGAATAGGGAATGGGCTGACGACAAAGACGCTCTGAAGAATATCGATTTTACAGCTAAGAAAGGAGAACTGTCATGTATCGTGGGGAGAGTCGGACAAGGAAAGTCCTCCTTACTCCAGGCCATTCTCGGTGATCTGTGGAAAAAGAACGGTTCTGTTACCGTAAAAGGAACTGTGGCTTATGTTGCGCAACAGTCTTGGGTTGTTAACGGAACAATCAAAGACAACATTCTCTTTGGACATCGTCTGGATCCAGTCTTTTATGAGCAAGTTATCAAAGCTTGTGCTCTCGTCGATGATCTCGCTGTCCTCCCGGATGGTGACCAAACTGAAGTCGGTGAAAAGGGTATCTCTTTGTCCGGAGGTCAAAAGGCTCGTCTCACTCTCGCTCGAGCCGTCTATGCTCGTGCGGATGTTTACCTTCTCGATGATTGTCTTTCCGCCGTTGATCAGCATGTCGGTAGACATCTCATTAACGAGGTTCTCGGTCCCACTGGTCTTCTCTGTACAAAAACTCGAATCATGGCGACAAATCAGATCCCTATCCTCATGGTAGCAGATTACATTACTATGCTTAAAGATGGGGAAATCGATGAGCACGGCACCTACCAAGACGTTATGACTTCCAAGCGCGACATCTACAACCTGCTCAAGACTATCCGTGAAAACACCGACGAAAATTCGAATAGCGATGAAGCTCTCACACCCTTAAACACGGATACTTCAGCAAACGCTTCTGATGAGGAAGAGCAGCTGGACAAAGTGGGCGGACTTCTCTCATCCGAATCTACTACAGTGCAGAAGAGGAAAACCCGCACATTCAGCGAAGGTACACTTCGTCGTGCTAGCGTCGCTAGCCACAAAGCACGCACCCGTGGTCTAATTGACGAGGAAAATGGCAAAATTACAAAGCAGACAAAAGAACATCAAGAACAAGGCAAGGTCTCGTGGAACGTATACAAGGAATATGCAAAGGCCTCCAATTTGTTTGCATTTACCCTCTACGTCCTGGCTCTGATCGGTGCACAAACTGGACAGGTTGGCTCCAGCGTTTGGCTGAAGCGCTGGTCGGAGTACAATGATACCCACCAGGACAATAGCAATCTGGGGATGTGGATTGGAATGTATTTCGCTATTGGCTTTGGGGCAAGTGCTTTGGTCGTCATCCAGACTCTGATCCTGTGGATCTTCTGCAGCATCGAGGTAAGAATTTTTGTGAACAAATTTTCGTATCGATTGCCGATTCGAATTCTAATAATGAATCTGCTATAGGCCGCACGCAAACTTCACGAACGCATGGCCAAAGCCATCTTCCGATCTCCCATGTCATTCTTCGAAACCACCCCTACCGGACGAATTCTCAACCGCTTCTCTGGTGACGTGTACAAAGTTGACGAGCTCCTCGCGAGAACATTCAACCAGCTCTTTGCCAATGCCGCTCGCTGTGCCTTCACCTTTATTGTAATTTCAACCGGAACCCCGGCCTTCATCGCCCTGATTGTCCCGCTTCTGATGTTGTATTTCTACATCCAACGGTATTACCTCAGCACCTCGCGCGAGCTGAAGCGGTTAGACTCCGTCTCACGGAGTCCCATCTTTGCGCATTTCCAAGAGTCGTTGGGAGGACTTGCAACCATTCGAGCGTACCAACAGCAAGATAGATTCTGGCATGAAAACGAAATGCTCGTCGATGGTAACCTGCGAGCTTATTTCCCATCTATCAGTGCGAACCGATGGCTGGCGGTCAGATTAGAGTTCATGGGTTCAGTAATCATTCTCGGCGCCGCAGTGTTTGCAGTTATCGCGGTGGCAGGTGGCAGTACTCTGTCTGCAGGAATGGTTGGCTTATCCATGAGTTATGCACTACAGATCACCCAGAGTTTGAATTGGGTGGTCAGGCAGACCGTTGAGGTGGAGACAAATATTGTGTCTGTGGAGCGAATTCTGGAATATGCGGCTTTGAAGCCCGAGGCTCCAGAGGTGCTCAAGCGCAACAGACCCTCGGTGGCGTGGCCGACGAATGGTGGAGTGCAATTTAAAAACTACTCTACCAGGTATCGTGAAGGGTTGGAGCTCGTGCTGAAGGATATCAATCTCTCCATCAAGCCAAAGGAGAAGATTGGGGTTGTCGGACGCACGGGAGCCGGGAAATCTTCGTTGACGCTGGCACTTTTCAGGATCATCGAAGGCGTGAAGGGTAACATTGATATCGATGACGTGAATACCTCCCTGATCGGGTTGTTGGATCTGAGGAAGCGACTGGCAATTATTCCACAAGATGCAGCACTCTTTGACATGTCGGTGAGAGAGAACTTGGATCCGGCTGGGGTGAGGGATGACACGGAGTTGTGGAGCGTTTTGGAGTTGAGCCATTTGAAGGAGCACGTCAGCAAGATGGAGGGCAAGTTGGATGCAAAGATTCACGAGGGTGGAAGTAATTTGAGCGCAGGGCAAAGACAACTGATGTGCCTAGCTCGGGCTTTACTTACCCCGTCGAATATTTTGGTATTGGATGAAGGTATGTCGTTTCCCCCTGTTTCTTAGTCACGCATGCACACATACACATACATCGTGGCAAATGTCATGGTGTGAGTTGCTTTGTGTGGTTTTTTTGATTGGCATTGAGCGGAATGTAAATTTGGGGAGTTTCTCCGAGCTTCCTGGACACCTGTGGGGCCAATTCAAGGATATCACAATGGCGTGGGATTATGTGTCGGCAACAGACAGCTAACAGAAGCGTGTTAATTTCCCGGCTTTAGCCACCGCTGCCGTTGATGTGGAGACTGATATGGTAAGTCAGCAAGATCCTTTAGCTGCCGTGTTTTACATGTGAAATAAAGCGTGTGGTTCGGTTGCTGACTAGTGGTCTAATTTTACAGGTACTACAACGGACTATTCGCGAAGAATTCTCGGATAAGACTATGATTACGATCGCTCATCGAATAAGTAAGTTTACTTTTTTTTTCTGGAATGCTTTCTTACTGCCGAGCCTTCGTCTGTTGGGGTAGCTCGGCTCCCATGACTGCAACTTTTCGATGCGCGGTCATCGTCCCAATATGAGACAACCCTACATCCATTAAGGCTCTTGTGGACCTTCTGCCCAGACGGGTCCGAAGGGACGACAGTTTATTTTTTTGAAGTGTCTGGGGTTGGTTTGCATACATAAGCATAACCCCTATTTTCTCATATTGTTTGGGGGACTTTAGTAATCAACGGAGTTTGGTGTGGAATTACACGGATATAATTGGCTGACTCTCGGGTCCCCCGTTTCATCGAACACAGACACGATTATGGATTCTGACCGCATTGTTGTCCTTGATGCCGGTCGAGTTGCCGAGTTTGACACACCGGCGGCGTTACTCGCCAAGGGTTCCGGCAGCTTATTCCACGGGTTAGTCAAGGAAGCAGGCTTGCTCGATGAAGCGGCCGCCGCAAGTTCGGGAAGCGCATCTACGGGAGCGAAAAACGATGCGACTACGAGCGATGCTAAGAAGGATGGAGAGGAGGGTCGAAAATAGATGGTTCAACAAGGGTGAAGAACGTCAAGTGAGCCAGGGAGCTCGCTCTCTTGGATTCGCCTTGAACGAATGATCAGAAGAAAGGTGATGATAAAAGTCAAAGTCTCTGGGAAGGACAGAGTAGCAGCTATTGTTCACGACATTTTTTGTTTTCAGAGGATCTCCGGTTCTTGATTTTTTGCCCCTTCTCCACAATTCGCATGCCGTGCGGTACAACCGTGATGCACCTGAAAGAGGTGTATAATGGAGAGGTGTATACATGACGGGCTATATTTCACTGCATATGAATATAGGAAGAGATAGATAGGCTGGGGTTTTCGCTCGTGGGTAGGCGATTATGCATTAGACAGGATGCGTGTGTGCGGGTGGGCTTGGGTTGGGGGTGGTGTGACATTAGCTGTCCAGGATTGGATTTCTTTTGGCTTTTCAAGTTTTTGTTGGTTTTTGCTTGCGTATGTAAGCGGCGATGCTGCAGTGTTCGATATTTCAAGAATGTATTTTTACCAAAAGGGAAACAAACCCATCTGAGAGTCCGTGTTGAATGATTGAAAGAAAAGAAGAATTGAAACCCTGTTGCCCTGTTGAATCGAATGGAACCCAAGGGTCTTGTCGCTCTCCGTGTCGTGCGAGCTTACAGGCCGGCCCTTTTGCAAAAAGTAAGATGAAGCAAACAATTGCGATTCTTGAGAGCTCTGCGGCATTTATTTCGTGACAGGTTCATTTGGGCACAGGTGTTTCGAGTCAGGCCGAGTCAGTGAAATGCGTTTCCACAGCCCGACAAAACGAGGTTTATATTTGCATATCTTTGATATTTTCATGATGGAGGGCTGGAGTTCGAGAAAGCGACAAGGTTCTCATTCCAGCCCCCTTTGGGAAACCTTATCATGTTGGGTGGTATCATCATGGATGATGCGGTTGTAGTCTGGGGGGCGCTTGAAACTAATGTGGTAGTTATCATGTGCAGCGCATCGGAACTCCCCCAGAGTATAGCAGAATCCGCGGTTCGATATCGCCAGACCAGATTAGATGGATGAATGAGGACGCAATGCATCCTTCATTCATCCATACATCCTTCGGTTCAACAGCGCTGCAGTGTAGTGTAGTACAATAACAGTATCGAGGCATGGCATGGTCTCGCAAACCGACCCCACAATTACACAAAGGAGTGCAGTTGCATGTTAATGCGCAGGTGCATATATGTCAGCAACGCAACGGTGTGTATACGAGAAATTATGGAGAAGCCAAGGGAAGGACAGGATATCTCGAGATTGAAGGTGTTCTGGGGGTGGTTGCTGGCTAGCATCGAAACACCCAGGTTGGCGGTCTATCCATGAACGTCAACCTTGTTCCAACGTCTTGGTGAATCCATAAACCGCATGAGCTCAGGAACGGAAAAAGGTATTTCGACTTTGCCGTGGAAGGGTACCAGATACTTGTCAGGTTACCTTCCTGGATCCATGGAATTACAGGATTGGGATATATATAACCGAATAAGCCCGTGAATATGGAGATGTGGAAGCCATCTTGTCATTTCCCCAGGGTGGCTATTTCGATGATGTTTAAAATTGGAAATCGATAATTATATCAACCTTCATTGTGATTGGGTCATTTGGAATTGGAGTCGTAATGCCTTCATCTTTGCGGCTTTCTGCGAGTCTGGATGAGTGTAATACTAGAAATTAGTTGGAAAGGAAAGGGAGCTCTAGGTGGATCCGTAGGAAGGAATGATGCGATCGCGCAGTAGTGCTTATTGGGATCCGTTCAAGGCATCTAATTTCAATCTCAATTTCGCAATTTCTAGTTTGAATGCCATACGGTTGACGTCTTCTTTCGGAACATGAACAATTTCACCTTGAATTGGCATGCCGACTCCAGCCGCCTCTACTTCTAGCTTGATGCTTATACGTAGTCGAGAGACTGTCGGCGTAGCTTATCACGCTACGAATCCTAGAGGGGACTTGATCAATATTTGAATTTTTGTCGATTTGTAAGCCAAGGTGAGTTATGCAGGGAACCCCATTTCAACACACGGCATTGACAGGAGATGTAATGTTTGTTAAAATGTTCGCGGGCCTCAAGGGGCTGAGTGAGGCTCTACGCCCTGGCTGCACTTCAATCTGCATGCGAAGATACGGCTCCTGTAATCTGAAGATCGAATCCATGCGGATAGGTAGCCCACCAGAGGAATGGTCACAGCATCGAGCTCCAATACTTGGGATGATTACCTTGGCAAACCTCGCTCAACATTGCCACAGTGTACGATCCTTAGCTAGGATCCCTACTTTCGCGTGTAAATGAGGAACCTGGGGCAAACACAGCTAGGAAAAACGTGTACTTGCATGTCGACATTGATTGACGATTGCAGCTTTAAGTTCTGCAAAAAGATCGGACGCCAACAAGCACTGGGTTGGTTTGATTACTTTGCAGGAACGCTTCGGGGCTAGTGAATTGGCGCGAATATCAGACGACCAATTTAGAGGAAGCTCAGTCGTTAGCGGGGAGCTAACGGGTTATCCTGCTTCCCCGGCCGGTAGCTAAGTGAAACGGGAAACCTCGCAAACTGGTGGCGTTAAGACGCAGGAAAAGGACTCGAGACGGCGGTGGAGCAAGGAGGTCATTTCAATCAGGGGACTTGAAAGAGATATTCTAGTAGAAAGATATTCAAATTGCTTTTCAAATGATAGGTTGTTGGGGCATGTCATAACCAAGGGGATTCGGAATGCAAAGGTCTGGGGTTGTTCAGGTACTTCTCATCGAGGCTCTTCTAGTTTTGAGGTAGGCTGTTGCAAGGGCCCACGTCAGCTTGGCACGTCAGCTTTGGTAGCAGGACCGGAGGCCTCCGCTAATAGAGGTTTCCGCTATGTGGAGGCGACTTTAAGATGCCAGAAAAGAAAATTCAAAAGTCTCCAGGCAAACGCTGGCAGGCCCTCGAGACTAGCATCCAAGGCTTTTGGGGTGTGTTTTTTTCTTCTCTCGTTTGCCATTGCGACGGTTTCTCAAGGGTGAGCTTAGGGCTCGATTTAGCAAGCCTAGTTGCGAGATGGACTCGGAACGAACGACCGACTCGAGCGCTTTTTGCGAAAGGTGTACAGGTACATGTAGTTGGGAAGGGAACCTTAGTCGCGATAATATTCCGCGAACCGGCCAAAAGTCCCGTCGAATGGGAGCACTTTGTTCAACCTCTGAGAGCACTAGCGGGTGATCGACGCTGCAGAGCAAAACCGTGGGGCAGCCTTTGAAACGCCACGCAGCTGCAGCCCGTGGAGCTTTCGGGACAGCCTACTAGAGCCACACGGACGGACGGATCTTGCAGTGTCATTACAAGGTAGCACGCGATGAACTTCACAGGCAGGGCTGATCATAGCATCAAGGAACTGGCCTGAAATTAAATCATCTCGGCTGTACTATGGTATACGAAGTAAGAAGAAATATGAACTACCGCTAACTAGCTGTTTTATATGTGTTGGCTACAGGTGTAAGCACTTGTAAGCAAGGGCTCGAACAAGAGAAAGGCTCTAGAGGGAATGTTTCTACGAACCGATGATTTACCGAGCTTAAGAGCCTGGGCGGTGATTTATGTGCATCTGGCTTAGCCATGGAGCCACTCGGCCTTCTCGGCCTGGAGGTTTCCTTCAGACTGGAGGACAATTATTGTCAGCTATCAATCGGCCAAACCATATATTATATGCGAATGTTTCAGTGATAACGGGTAGCTAGGGGGCCTCGGGTAATTCAGACAGCAGGGATCCCTAGTGGGAACGGATTACACGAACTTTCTCACAGAAACTTTGGCCAGCCAAGTCATCAGAGCTATCTTCCTAAACGTACCTGTTTGTCCTTGTCTTTTCGCATTAATGCCATCGATTGTTTTAGTTAGCGACGAAATTCTGGGCTCATATTAGGGGCTTTACAATCACGCCTGGTTCACGCGCTGCCCGGGATCGCCAGTTGTCGATGGTCGCCAAGAAGGCCATTCACGCACCTCCAGTGATCATGCCAACCGCACTAATCGAAGATTGGAGAGAAATGTTTATTAGCACACCATCTTTTAACAGAGCTCGGAGCGAGCATTCAGATAATATTGTAGGAGGGGGTTTTTATTTTAGGGGAAAAGAGAAGAAGGAAACCAAGCAAATTCGAAAGTGGCCGAAAAGAAATCTGAAAGAAAAGGAAAAATGGAATAATGTAAGGTATTGTAGCCAGGTGAGAATGCTGGGTCCAACTGGAGGCCAAGCTTGCTCGAAACATAAAGTGATCACAGCAGGTTAAACGCAAATGCAACGTTTCACAGCACAATCGAGAGCGGTTATCCTAAGCGGGGTGAACAAGGTCTAAGAAATGCAGGGCAGTGAACCTACGTTTTAATTTTAGCATCCACACGCTCGGTCGAGACTTCAGGCATTTGGTGATTGCCTTCAACCGCCTTTTTCCATTCGGCTTTTTCCGCTTGAAGATTTCCCCGAGTTTGCTTTTCATTATCTAAAAAGAATATTGTTAGTCACACCTCGTATTCGATGCTTTGATGCAATATCACAAAGTTTTATAATAAGGGCTGCCTTCGATCTTGCTTCTCGTTACGGTAAAATGCTCCTCTCTGGGGACTTTCAATTGAGGCTCAAGAGTATCTGCATGCCGCTAATTCTGAATCAGGATGCATTTCGAGATATTTAGCGCTTACCACCAAGTACCATTCCCACGGCACTATCATTTGTGGATAAATCAGCTTCACATGCAAAAGAATAGCAAAGAAGCAACGGGTAGAGATGGAAATTAATCGAGGGATGTATGGCAATTTATCGATTGGGAAACCAATGGCATTATCAGGTGCCACGACAGACACCGATGACATGGATCATCTCAAGGACGAAATCTGCCACATGAAACAAACTTCTTGTCACTGAATCCTCTATTGGTCCCATGCAAAATAGCTGCAGGATTGCCATGGTTGTTGCAGTTTGCAGGAGAATATATTGTGAATTTGCTGAAAGAGTTGACAGACCTGTCTATTTTACCATGAATTCTCTCTTTCTTGGCTTCCTTTTGAGCGATCTTTTGAGCTTCTGCTATTTCTTGGGCCCCGGCTTCCTGATGCTCCTTGCCCACCTCCTTCCATGAGTCCGAACCCGTGATACTACCAATAGTCTATTTACGCAGAATGCAAAGATCCGTGTGTAACCGCAGTTACGGATTATATATTGTTAGTTGGAAAATTTGGCATATCGAAGGTGTCATGAGATTGGTCGAGATATAATTGATAAAATCTAATCATTCGAGAGGGAGGGTGGGATGGTGGTAAAATGCCAGGTACCTGGGCGTACCAAGGCTGAGGAACCACATGTGCAGGATGCGTGTTTCTGGGGCACAAACTTACAGATTCGATGGTTCCTTGCACCTCTGTCAGACCGCCTACCAGCTGAGAGGGCTGTGACTTTGAGGAGGGATTCTCGGAAGCCATTGAATACTGATCGATTATTCGCTGTTGGTTATGTGTTTTGTTGCTGTTGTTCCGAGGTGGCTAGACTACGCAAACGGCGAGCTCTGGGAGGTCTGTGCCCGTGAGTTTTAGGATGTTCTCAATAAAAGACTCTAAACTAAGGTAGACGGGAGGGCAGGCTAAAACCACGGCGGAGAAGGAGGGCGGCTGTGGAAGCCAAGTCACGATTCGAAGGGTCTTTCGGGGGTGAATTCAGGTGAGAGTGTCGAGAGTGTTGGCCGGTGAAGGAAATATGCATTAGAGATGACCTCTTGGTGACGTCCTGTTTGTCCGGCCCACAACCACCACCAACCTCATTAGGAGCCCAAGCCGAGTTTCAAAGATCGCTTTTAATTAACTGGGGTCAGTCGAGGGTTCGACGACATACCATACCTACGGGGCGTGGAATCCCAGCACACGGCTTAATTGCTTTCTCGTCGCCTATATTATCCCTTTTTATTGATCCGTATTAACCTCAGTCAGTTGATAGCACTAATTCAAAATCCGGGGTAAAAGGGCCTAAAAACAATTGCGAGCGAGGCGGCGGAGCATGTTAGCAGCCAGCGCAAATCGCGAAAGCTAAGCCAGGAGGTAAGATATGCTTTTGCTCAATTAATTGAAGCTCTGCTGCAGGCTGAATCCCCAGGTAACACGCCGGGACAATTTTGAGCTAAGGACAGAGCATGCTTTCCCGTTCGTTTAGGTCGAGGAATGGCTTTTATGGCGCCATGGCTTGCAGATGAATCGGCACAAAGTCTCTCAATCTCCGGGAAGGTGTCAGATATGCAGCCGGAATCACGCCCTGTTGTTACTTTCGTCCCGATTTCCATCTACTCGAGCTATTCCAACATGGCCCTATTGAGGAAATGGGGAAGTCTCGTCGATTTGATGTCGGATGCGACTCAGGGATCAGAGTCGAAATTTCTCCTTATGTGAAATCTTGTGCCTCATGCACGATATCCATGCACGGTTCTAGGTGAAGCCCAAGCTTTCCGAGATATACACACCTATCAGCCTTCTAGCCTGGGACCAGCCTTCCCCATCGCCCAATCTTGGAAATCCGTTTTCGGACGGCCGCGGAGTAACTTGCACTCTTGTACCTTTTCTCTTGGGACACTAATTTCTCGTATTCTTGGGACAGAGCTTCGCCTGAGCGTCTCAGCTAGACGGGATGGTGTCGAGAAACGTCCGCGTGCCAGAGATCGGGGATCGAAACTTTGGGAGTCTTTGGATGCCTTTGAGCTAGCTGTTGATCGCTCAGAATAGAAGTCACGCAGACACCTTTCGATGGATTGAAGGCTCGCTAGCCAGCCCTTGGCGTAAAGTTGGTGGCCTCGATTTTAACGCAGACAGCAAGCTAGGTAGCAGACAACATCACCTACCCATGCGCGGCCAACCGAGTTTGTTTTGTGTAACACCGACAGGCAAAGTGGTTTCTCTTGCTCAATAGCGGCACACCTCGAAGTTTTTTCAACGCATCATGCAGATGACGCATTTGTTCACGACTGGCTGATGAGAAAACCCCTTCCTTTGGCCTAATGCAACTGTAGTTTCGTCGATTCTCCGCTTGATTTACTATTTGCCGGTGTATTTTGGACCTAACGTTATCCTAGAGATATATTCTGTTTCTGGATTCGGATATCCCCATCGGCCCGGTAGTCAAAGAAAATGAAGAAACGAGAAGAAACATATGCCTTCGTGCCTCAGAGCGCAATGGCCCCATTCGCCAAGGCATTTTCCTTTGACAAACAAACAATATACGGCGTCTTTCGGGGTGGACCGATTGTCCATCAAGAAGAAGCATAGTTTTGCCGGACCGGGGATTTCGTTTCAGTTTCCGTTAGCTGCCAGCTGCATACGACAGTTCTGCCTCGCGATGTTCCGTCAAGCCATCGATGAACGAGGAAACCTTCCAATTACGGGTATCGAGCTTCCAACACAGAAGCATCTCAAGTTCATTGGCCGCACAGACTGACAATTACTGTTGGATCCAGCCAACAAGCCCCAGCTCGAAAGGCGACCCGAGCCCGATTTCCCTTCCCGCAGACTAGCTGTTTCAGCAGTTAGTTGAATGTCTTCAAAAATTTAGGCGACTCTTCCCGACAGACGAAATTTAAACAATTAGTCTCAGCGTCACCAAATATTGGCTTTCGAAGGCTTTCTCCCTGCAACAAGGCCGATATCCAGTTGTCGAGACAGCAAATGTCCAGTTTACAAGATAGTTCGAAAATCAAAAATCTTAACTAATGCTCGGATGGAAATCTATTTGGGCAGCCCTTGGCCCACCAAGGACCACGTCCTCATCGCTGTCGTTCTTCGGGTATTTTCTTTTTCTCTCTCCAGCACCACCGTGCACCGGAAGGACCCGCCAAGAAAAAAGAAATAACCGAACCGAGCTGACACCGAAGACCAATGCATGATCGCGGACCCACGCACTCTGAAAGTCACTGGTACATCTCAGGGTACATGGCTTAACCTTTCGAAAGTGCCCTGCAACCGGCCCCCTTTGGTAGCCACCCTTGCTTTTGAAGCATACAGCCCTTTAGAGGACGAAAGCCACTATGATAGAGGACGGCGTAGCAAGAAGCTCATTGTTGCCATTTATCTATCAAGAGTTTGTGCCCGCCCCTCTGGAGGTCAACTCTTGTTTGCTCTCTATCCACCCCATTTTCCAATCATATATTAATGGTTTTTTTTTTTTTGGTTTTGCTTGCCTTTGAGATCCCGACAGTCTCGTCATCTCATCTCGAAAGACTTCTCTGTTCTCAGCGGGTACTCGCTGACGAACTGCAGAGATAAAACAAACAACTGCAACGACCCGTCAGGAAGGATATGGTTAGATATTCAATACTAGGAAAAACAAGAAAGATCATCCCGCTCGGCTTCGACGAATAAACCGCCTGCAAGTACGCGCGAGAGCCATTCGTTTCCGTTTTCCGTGTTTCTTTTGTCCCCTCCTTTTTCTTTTGCTTTTTTACTCGACTGATAGGCTCGCCGACACCTTTTCCAAGATCCGCCAGAACGAACATTATGAATCTGTAGAATCCCAAGATCTGACCTTCTTTTCCTTTCCATTCGTAATATTTCTCTGGTTTTTCTTATGCGAGACGTCTCATCTGCTTGATTTTTCACGGCCGCAACTCCTCCCCACGCTTGTCCTGTTCTCGGACTTAATATCCGGCTATCTCATCGAGAGATCAAACAAACTCTTCACCAGTCGTTTCATTTCGAAATTAACGTCTCATATCGTGTTTATGTTCCAGCCTGCTGGCGACTATTGTGAAAATGGTCAACCGGGATATTACTCCACAGGTAAATAAACTGATTCACCCCAATTCAACGCAAGTGATAGTTCTGTGATCGAATTAAATGGAAACCAATATATATTCACTCACAAATAAAATTTTAAAATTTGAAGTTGACATATATTTCCGATATACTTAGGTCATTGGAGCCCTACGGCATAACTTCCCGATTGAGACGCAATTCGCAGTGATCGCCGTTACAATAGACGGCAAGATTTCAATACACGCTTCGGAACTTCTCAAGCCGTTTTGCGATAAATGGTACCATGATGGCGTTCGAAGTGATGCCCTTACGGCCGTGGCAAGCATCGCAGGCCGAAAGCGCTCACATGTAGCTGCTTCGGCTCCCACCGGCCACCCAAGCAACATATCCGTGGGAGGAATTCAATCAGATGCGATACAAGACCAAATGGCAACATCGCCTGTAGAAGAGCCAATGGGTGCCGTCGATGCCAAGGGGGAACATCCGTCCCCGTCCCCAGCCCCAGCTGGGCGTCCTAGGAAGAAGCAACGCCGAGCTTCAACTGATTCCCAATTGCAAGCCGTTGACCCTCCCGCTACCATCCAGAAGAAGTCACGAAATAACAGGAAAGAAAAACCAGAGAAGACCCCACATATTAAGCAAGAACCCAACGACCTTGAGGTTGAAGAGGGTGAAAAGGATTGGGAGACGATGGATTCATATTTGAACGTATCTAAGGACGAGGAGCCTCTTGAGGATGAACCTCGCGAGGAGGAAGTCGAGGAAGAGTTGCCGATGGTGCCATTGTGTATCGGAGATGAAGCGGCTGTGGCCAACTATCTCTGGAGGAAATTCGTTGAATTACAACAACTCGATTGCAAGGTTATAGCGAAAGCCTGGGTCAAGGTCATTGAGCCAAAGAAACAGGCGCATAGCCCATACAATGGAGGTGACGCGACGAGACCTTGGTGGTGGCCGGTCGATGCTCCTCACAAGGAACCAGATCATCTTCTCAAGAACGGTAAGCGAGAATATTTACTCAATAAACTTTTTTGTCAAGCTAACATTTTATTAGCGAGAATCCGAGTTTTAATTTCCTGCATCAGTGATCAACTGGTTCCTATTTCCCAACTAAGGGCGGCCACGGATGAGACATCGCTTCGTCCTTCTCAGAAAGAGATTCTTCACGAGATGTATGATGTGATGGAGCTCGATCAAAAGATGAGAGCTGGTAATTTAGGTTAGTGTTAATACTTAAGATAAGAACCATGGAAAAGCAAACGTCACTAATATTGACACTCAAGATCGGGATCATGTCCGTTTTGTTCGGCCGTTCGTCAAGGGAAATAAAAGAAGAAAGAAGCGAAATCTCAAGAATCCACAACCAGCCTCTAAAGGACCTTTGAAGAGATCAAACATGAAGAAAGAAGCAGAAACCCGAAGTCTTGGCAGACGGGATTCCGATATGCCTTTATCAGACCTCTTCAAAACTAAAGAGGAAGACGCTGAGGACGCCGCGGTTGCGAACCATACTTTCAGCCCGGAGGCTATGGAGCTGGCAGTGAATAGCCAATTACATCCTGGGGATCCTCATGTCTCGACCTTGCGGCGCCCTTCTGTTAGAGCTATTGGTGTTGCTAGTCAGAGCGAGACCTCAGAGATTTTCAGTAGCGGTTACATCCCATCGGCCGCTGTGAAAATGGACCCCAAAGGCGGCGATATATCTGATTCATCTCAACAACCATTCGAGTGGACTCCAAGCCCGACTACATTGTCTCCAGTATATACACAAATCACGTCTCCGGGCATAAGTTGTACTATTATTGCACCGGTGCAAGCTACATCTACGTGTTCCCAACCAACGGGATACAATTTTGCGGATATCGATACTACAACTATTTACAGTCCGATTGTCCAAGGTCCGATTGCCACCAGTCCCAACGACATCACAATGCTTGGCACCAATGACTCCGACATGTTTGGAGGTCCAGTAATGGGACCTTCCGCCTACAATTCCGACGCTTACACTACCTATGCTTTACAAGATGTCCAAGCCTTCCACGCCTATCCTCGTCCTCCGTTCTACCCCGACTCCGGTATTCAAGACACCAACATGATCAACGGTACCAATGGTACTGGTTTCAATCAACCCACTTTTCGCTAATACTTCCACCCAGGCCGTATGATATATGTATTATATGGAGTGGCAATTTCGAACTTTCATTAGTTCAAAAATTATACCCTTACCGTCGTGCCATTTTAGCCTTTTTGCCCCTTTTGTTGATGTTCTAGTGCTTTTTTCTCTTGCTCTTATTATTTTACGATCTACCATGAACGAGTGCACCTTGGAACTGGACTTCTGCTCTTCACAATTCACCACCCTGGGATTAATTAGCTGCCACCATTTGCCTTTCGATGGCTGCTTTCCTCTTTTTTTTTTTTTTTTTTTGAGAAAAAAACTTGTTCCTTTTCACAACCTTTTACTTATTTCCAAGCTAATTTGCGTCGCCGCAATTCTGTTGATCGATTGACCTACACGTTTTCTCTAGCCTTTTCTCTTTAGGAGTTTCTTCCAGCGATTATTTATAGGGTGTTTTGGGTTGGATTTTTCGGAAGGCTATGGCTATAAATTTTTTGTAAAATACATGGTTTGCTTCACACGAGGTAATATCATTTCAATGGCGGATCCGGAGAAGACGAAATATTCTGGAATACATTACAAAGGAGGGATTTCTTAGTTGGTGGTGTTCTCATATTACTTCTTTCCCTTTTCTTTTGCATTGTTTACACTGTCTTATCTTTTTACTTTGTTCCTTTTTTTTTTTTTTTTGGTTTGTAATGAACATCAAGATTAACGAAACCGCAACTTAAAAGCTAATTCAAATTTCAGTCTGACGATTTTTCAACTTAACCCCTTATCCTCACGCTAGTAGAAAGTGAAACTCTTTGTGCGACCTCGCCTCTGAATAGCGTTCTCGTGTTAGAATGGATTGCTGTCAAGAAAGTCGAGGGACCAGACCGAGAATGTCAATTGCAATAGTAAAGTCACTGCAGTATTCATAGCACTTGTCGTAACGAAATCTTGGGCTGTCTTTGTCCGACCTTTGGCCGACAAGCTACTCCTATTGGGCGGTGGTATAATCCGGTGTGCAGGTTGTCCCTCAAAGTGCATCTGCATGCATGGAGCGGCTTGATTAACTTTCCCCAGTTTTTTTTTTTTTTTTTTTTGGTTTTTACTTTACTTTTTTCTCTCTATTTTCTTTTTCCCTCCTTCCTAGGTCCTAAGCAGATTTGCATACCCACTTCAGTTTTCACAGCGATGATACGAGCAGACGGCCCCCGACGATGAGGGATAAACCCTCTCGTCTGTCCCTGGGATCGAACCTACAGCTCTTGGAGCCAAGAGCTCGCGAAAACCTCCCTATCATCTGGCTGCGGTGCGCATTCCTAAGTGGCCTGCGAGGAGTTAAAGGTCTTGGCCCTTTTCACGCCTGCATAAGAAATATATCTCTGCCTTCTCATCGGCCAATCATAGTTGACGCACTGTTGCGAGCGATATAATTACATGTGAATCGTACCAGACAACCCTAGAATTCAAAAGGAAGCACCACAAATGGTTCGCCTTGTCTGTCACCCGAGAGCTTCCCCAGATTCCTCTTCGCCAAGGCTTTTAGTTGGATGGCGTCGATAGTCTTGGCATCTATGGCAGATCTTTGGAGGAAAGGTACCATTTAGGCGAGGCTGTCCAAAGAGCTGCCTTTTTTTCCAATCCTCCCAATGTTTCGAGTCCCTATCTTGAGATTTGGGAATGTGGAGTAAGGGTGCATGGCTGCTTTCTTATCAAATTAGGCGGCTGGTTCCGAAAAATTCTGCCTATTTGTATTCTTTCCTGTCGATGGTTTGAAGTTACTTTGTCTCATTGCGGTGAGAGTTTTGGTGCGTTCGATGATATTGGCTTGGTTTTCCCAGATCGAACTTTCACCGTATGATCTCTTCGCTTTGAACTAATACATTCAGTTCTAAAAGTGGGATCGCCGGGGTTCGAGCGTTCGAGAACCTCAATATTGTGGTCTCGGGCGAGATTGGACGCTCGATTGCTTCCCATCTCCGGAGAGTGCGAAGGTCAAAAAAAGCTGGCTTGCTGCAAGGACATCCATCTATCGGGTACCCCTGCCAGTGATACTGGAGATAATTTTATCTCATCATGGCAATTGGACCGACAAGCAAAAGGCAGTGCCCAAACCCGCTCTGGATCCACTGATGCAGTTGCTATGAAAACGCCTGAACATCTCCTTCTCTTTTCGACATCTTTGTACGACTGACGGCACGGGCAAGTTCTTTTGGCTAAAAGTCTTGGGTTGTGAAAAGTGGGTCGCCAATTTATGCCAAGCATCTCGAAAGGCGTTTTTGGCGTTAAAACCTCTGGTTCAAGCTGAACATTGCACAACTTGGCGTCTCGTCAGGGATCAGACGGGCGACTTTCTCTTGAGACGCTCGTATAATTGCTGTGTAATGGGGAATCGCTCCACTCTGCGAATCTGGGTACGAGAACCTCAGGATAATATATATTAATACGTAACGATATGTCTTGCGTCTTTTTAATCTCTCAAAGAGTGTGAGAAGAATGGATTGAGGCGACAAGAACTCTTGGGGCCCTTGGACTGTCTCGTGGCTTTCGCGAGAGCTCACCAGGAGATGTAATCCCTCATACTTTTTCGGCATAGCCTATCCTGGGCATAGATGTATTTAGCAGCACACCCTCTTCGATAAACCAATATTTTGGAAACATGAATCTCGTGTTCGATGCATCGATGGCGATGCATCATGCAAAATAACTGTAATGGTGGTAACATGTTTACGTTGTCGAAGTGGATAATGGGGCTCAATTCGCATCGCGCAGGCTGGCATCTCGGGGCCAAGCAGCCCTTTTAGCCAGCTGTAACCGAACGCCTGGCGTGCAATATTTTGCGTTTTTGACGTTTTGACGGGGTCATCTCGAGAAGGGTATTGTTTTGGGACCAGCTGAGCATGACCAGACTAATCTTAAAAAAATATCTGATCTCGTTTCCAGCCCGCATGCGATCTCATCCAAACCTTTCCCCTAGCTGGAAAAACTTGTCGCCGAGTTACACAGGGCTAAAGCTCCTAGTCTCGACATTGGACTAGCTAACTAACTAGATACTAATCTGTTACTCCAGATCGCTCTTGTAACTCGCCGATCTCTGGGACGAAGACCCACTATGGCGCGGGCTGCAAGATAACTTTCGGACTTTAAGCTAAGATCGGGCCATCTTTTAGCTGGAAAGCAAGTATTGCATCATTGGTAGGGAACCGGCGAACCTGTAGAGTGATTTATTAGGTTGTATTTCGCGAGATGCTCTGGTTCTGAGTTGTGCGGGTGGTTTCGGAATCGGTGAATGTGTTTTCCTACCCCGAAGGCGACCGAGATTCGACTACTCCTCACTTATCACACAATCCCACAGCTATGTTCGGTTTCAGAATTCCAATGCTGTTCGTATACGGAGGTCGAGTGTTCTCAAGTCTGGGTAGTCTGGGGACGCTCAGTATCTTCTGAGGTCTTATGCCCCAGAAACGGTTAGACTGCCGCGTAAGAATCTCGATAACTTCCTCATGATTGGAGCTCTCACGACATGTAACATCAATGTCGAAAAGTACCGATACTTTGCGATTTCCAAATGGCACAGCAGGATTTGAATCTCCTCGGCGTCCTAGGGTATCCGTTGGACGGACTTCATGGGCCCAGCAATAGAGTGATTCTATTAACTCAATGAATCAGGGAATGTCCGGCACTTAGGCCTGATGTCCACCCCAGATCCATGAAATTGGTAATATTACTAATGAATTCCATTATTGCATCTTACTTCAAATATCATAATGTTATACGACCTGTAGGCATCCATCAGTTGATTGAATATTTGTATCAAATTATGGAGGGTTAATTGTAAAAACACTTACAGCAGGATTCCCTTCTGGTGAAAGCAGCCTGGTATATTAAGAACTTGTAATTGAATAACAAAAACTTGAAGACTTAAAGCATACATGCAATCCAAAATTGTTGTCTCGAGGACTATATATTGAATTTAACTTAACCGTTCTGAGAGAAACCTAGTTCAAAAATTTGAGTTAATGAATTAATATTATTAAATTCGTTTTCACTTCTATACACTGACAGCGTAGAAGAATGCATCCAAATGATGATTTAATGATCTTAATATCATTCCGAAGTCCGCAACCAGCGGCCGCAGCCCGATCAAGCAATGGTTTTCTCCGGATGTGTTGAGCGACCGTCCCCAGATTTTCCTTGGCTGCCGCAGCTCCATTCCATTCCTCGGCAAACCCAACGTCATCGACGACCACTCGGGAAATTTAGATCGGATCGCAGGTTCTACAACTTCCTGCCACCAAGTCGCATTCTTTCAGTATCCAGTCGCGTACTTTAAAATATTCTCCGACGACATCCGCTGCTGTTAAAGCCACTTTGACTGCCGTATTAAAACAATGTAACAAGAGTGAGTCTGTGTTACCCTCCTGCCCTTGATCACGAGCGCTTCTTAGGCCAGTACTCACCCGATTATCTTCCAGAAATACCGATTGCCTGTCCTCAGGATCGATCAGAAATAGGAATTCACAAACGTGTGTATACCAATATCAAGCGATAGGAACAAAGTCTCGCGAAAAACGGGAACATGGAAAGGAAAGGTCGACCGACAATATCAACGACACCGAGCCTTCCGGTCAAGATGCCTTCAGATCCGGAATCACCGCCTACTTTGGCTACTACTAGGAGGAGGAGTTCGGTATACGAAACGATCCAAGATGTCCAAACAGAGATACTTGCACCTGCTGCTAAAGAAAATGTGCATTGGAATAATATACCATTGGCTATGGCTATTCTTCCAGCGGTATCTGGTTTATTCTTTACAAATGGGACCCATTTCGTTGCGGACGTCATACTGTTGTTCCTCGCCGCAACGTTTCTACACTGGCTGATCAAATTCCCTTGGTAACTCTACATTTATATCCTTATCCATACGTTTTTGTTGCCTTTGATCGACTAATATTTCACTAGGGACTGGTACCATGAGTCACAAACTAGCCAGAATGACCCTGCTCTATCCATGAGTGCTATCTTAGAGGAAGATGAAAAGGGTGAGAAGAGTGATGACTCGGACGCCACTCTCAGGGTTGGGCATAAGCAGAAGCATAGCAATGTACCTAGTGTGGCGACTTTAGAGCTTGAGAAAAACCAAAAGCTGGCATTGTTTTGCTGTTTTCTCGGTCCTCTATTAGGAGCGTGGCTATTACATGCCATTAGATCCCAGCTCTCCCGACCTGGCGAGTCACTCCTGTCTACCTTCAACATTACCGTCTTCGTACTTGGGGCCGAGATACGACCATCTGCGCACGTTATTAAACTGATCCGTAGCCGCACAAGAGAGCTACAGAAACTAAAATACCTGCCTCCACCTTCCAAAATGGAGGAAATGAATCTCAGGATTGAAGAGCTTTCGTTCCAATTGCAAGACTTGATAAGCGCTGTCAACAACGAGGATGAGATGTTAGGCTGCGTGAAAAGGGGCATTCAACCTGACTTAGATGCACTCAATCGTAAGTAAGAATCTGATTGGAAATCTCTGTTTCTAGCTATTAGATGTCACGAATCGTTCTCTCCTGAGTTTGAGCTAATAGTGAGGACTACTACTAGGTGCTGTGAGACGCTACGAACGAAAAGAAGCGATGCAATCTGCACAGACGGAAGAACGGCTCGCGTATCTGGATCGAAGACTGAATGATGCACTTACCCTTGCTGCAGCCGCCGCAGCATCTGCGCAAGACAATCAAACCAATTCATTTGGACAGTTCTTGACAACTTGGATCCTGTGGTCTTTCTCGATCCCATTTGTTATATTAGTTAAAGCTATTGCTTTACCGATCAAAGCGATCGAAGCCGTTGCCACACTTCCACTCCGCACGGAGGCAGGCCGGGCTTTACTGGGGAGGCACAGAAATGGGGGGACTCGCATGAACGATGCATCGGGGAAGCGAACAAAACAGATCAGTGATGCAAAGGCCAGACATAAGAACAAGCCTCGTTTTGTCTAACTCTGAAAAATTGAAAAGTTTTTGTGAAGAATAAATTCTGCATCTCCAATCCCTCCATGACGTTTGCTTCATGCGAACTGCTTAGTGTTTTTTTAAGTTTTTTTTTTTTTCAAAAAATTTTTAAAATATGTTTGTCTGGGCAAACCCGCCGCGAGAACCTCGACCCCCACGTCGCGGATTCATCCAAATGGATTGTCGGCTCGGATTCTCTTTTGTATTCTAGATACAAGGTACTGCTGGTTCCTCTTTGATGGGAGGCGTCTACATTCTTTTAATACCTCATGACGTTATTGATGTCTGCTCTCACTGGTCCTAGCTGCGCCTGAGCACACCCAAATGATTTCGCCAATAGGAATGAAACAGCACCGACATGATCAGGCATGTCTTTGTTGGCTCTGCTGGCCATCCCAGCCACGGTCCGTCCCGCCATTCGAGCGCTGGGATGGTAGCGTGCGGATGGTTATTGGTCAGCTGGATTTGCTCGCGAACAAACGGCACCTCTGACTAAGGACCTGCTAGAGCAGGATCCTATATTGCTGTATCGAATGAACATGCCCGTGATCCGAGACCACCCAGATGTCAGCTCAATGATTTCTTTCTCTTTTCTCCCTCGTTCTGTACCTACAACTCTCTAGAGCGAGCTTTTCGAAAGGGATCCTTGTCGCCGGTATTGATCTTCCGAGAGCCCACCCATTCTCCAAGGTAAGAGTTTGATTATTGCGGTCCCAGCATGTTGGAATCCCTCCTTCTTCTCACGGATTATTTCATCCAAACGAAAAACCCTTATCTGACAATTAGGCAGTCGGCTGAAATATCTTAGTTCTGCAAGCTAGGCCTGTCCAAACGAAAACTGGACCGTCTATTTGGCAGCGTTTTACCTTTGTTCTGTGCCTGTTGCAGTCAATTCCAACAGCAGCAACGAAACTTTCGTTTGATATCTGCATGCATAGCCACAAGGGAGAATATACATATCCCTCATAAACCGACCAGCCCTCTCTCAGGTGCAAGACCCAAGAGCTCGCAAGCCAGAAAATCTTTCAGCTCACCTGTGATTCCTATTCGTCTTCAAACAGGACCTCACTCGGAGCCTTTGGGGAAGCAATACGAGTGGGCATCGAACGCTGCAACCCTATCAACCATCATCTATCAGCTGAGCTTTGACGTTTGCATTTGACATATCTCGCCGTTGTATTCTGGAGAACCCCACCGGTTTCCAAGGTCGCCCAAGCAGAAAGCTCTCAGATTGGTGGGGAAGTTCTTGGCCTGCAGGTCTGCAAACTGGGGCGTCCGGGCCGAAACGAACAACTGGATACTCCCACGACGAGCCTTCTCAAACGGGCGCTTCGCATCCATAAAGTCATAACGGGTTCTGGACCGTTCGATTTGCTACCTTTTTCTCAATCAAGCCTCAGAGAATAGGTTCTCTATCCCTCGCCTGCTCGTCTTCGCAGCGCATCTTTGTTTGCAAAGGAAATAAGTACCAGGTACTTCGTTGGTAATTCGCTCTCCTCCACAACCCGCCCCCAGCTCTCACTTTGTAAAGCTAGGATCCACACAGGCCTCGAAAGCATGAAGATTGCATGTCTGCAGTTTGACCCCCAGATAAGGAAGGTTCAAGACAATATCCAAAAGGCTGATGAGATACTCGAGAACTATCTCGGAATAGAAGATGTGCAGGGCAAGGTAGATGTACTAGTTCTCGTAAGTCGAACCCCATGGCTCGGAGCTCTTGCACGTTCCCCAGAATGCGGCATTCGAGACAGAGACAACTGTCACCCACATGGTCTGCATGGCGTGCGTGGGCTTGCTGCAATTTGAATTGAAACACGACTGACTGTCTTCCAGCCCGAGTTGGCATTCACAGGTAAGCCGCATTGTGCGTTCCGCTCTCTTCTGCCGTGTGGTTCACAGCTCGAACCGATGTTGTGTAACCAGGTTAATGTTTCCTTTGTGACATTGCTTGCATTGATTAACACGGAGCGTGGCTGCACGTTTTTTCACATATTTTTTCGCCTTCGATGTCGCTTTCGCTCTCTTTATCTTTTTTTTTCTATTGCAGATTGATTAATTGTGCCTTTGAGTACACGATACTTGCCTTGGATATCTTACATCATGACGAATCTTCGCTTTGAATATCTAATTCTGTCTATAATAGACGGAATTAAAACACTAGATAGGAGACAGGGGGTAGGGATGCTAACTCGCTCACTTTCACTTCACTCATAGGATACGTCTTCGCCTCCAAGGAGACAATCCGACCTTTCCTTGAGCCAACAACATCGGGGATAACAACTCAATGGGCTCAGTCTACCTCGCGACGACTCCGATGTTACACTATCGTTGGCTACCCTGAGCTGGCTGTGGACTACCAACCTCCAACGAATGCCCCATGGAGGCCCCAAGTTTCGGACCCATTTTCGGAGACACCTATAGAACACGATGACGACGAAGATAAGATCCAGCAGCACTCTTTTAACGCATGCGTGGTGACATCGCCTGATGGGGAGGTTGTAATGAATTACCGCAAGACATTCTTGTATAGTACGGACGAGGTAAGTTCCGCTATATCAGCCCGTTTTATAGTTCATTTGCCACGACCTTGCAGTTATCGAGTCATGCATCGAATTATGGCGTTGGGGACTAGAAGTCGAATGTTTTCAGCTGATGTCCAAGGCCTCCTTTGTCATCATTTGAATTCGATAATTTCTCAGCCTTTTGTGAAATCTAGACCCGCGGCTGGCGTTTTCTTTACAAATTGTAGAAGCCGCTCTGAGATACCAAAGCTACAGCTAATACTTCCCTTTTCGAACAGACATGGGCGTCCGAAGGATCCTCCTTTGGCACACTGACCCTCACTTTCCCCACCCCGGGTTTCTCATCCAACCAATCAGCAACAACGCCACTAATAAAGTCCGTTAAGGTCGCGCTCGGGATATGCATGGATCTCAACCCCTATCAATTCAGAGCACCATTCAACGCCTACGAGTTTGCAAATCATGTGTTATCCTCCGGCGCACAACTTGCGATCATACCTATGGCTTGGGAAACTCGAGATTATTTCACGGATAGTCAGTTAAAGAGCAACCCGGAAATGAGGCATAGCAGCACCCTTAGATATTGGTGCACGCGGTTGGAACCTTTGTTCGGATATAACGACAAAAGAGAGGAGGACAGCGATCAAGATGATGACGATGAGGCGGGAGCCAACACACCCACTGAAACAGAGGATGAAGACGGAGGGGCCGATCCGTGGGTTAATATCCCGCAAGCCAAGGGTAGCAAGCGTAACATGAAGGAACAAGATAGAGTTGTTGTTATGACTTGTAATAGAGCGGGAAGGGAGAACGGCGTCCTGTTCGTTGGTACCAGTTCCATTATTACCCTCAAGAAGAAGGATGAGAAGAGGGTGGGTAGCATCGAGAAGTTGGAGGCTCTTGGAATGGCCGAGGAACGCTTACTCGTCGTGGAGGTCGACCTCTGATCTCAGATCGAGGTATTATGCTATCATTATAAGTTAGTTGTGATTTATTGATTGAACAGAACCGTTATTTGAGATACACTGAATAAAAAAAGAAAATTTTCTTTTTCCGGCTTTAATGATAGTATAGTGGCGGCTAAGTGTCACTGTAGAGCCTCCTTGTATGTTTGACCTTCATCTACGTAGCTGCATAGTCGAGATATGTCTCGTAAACTAGTAGCGCAGGACGAAGGTCGAGGCAACGATCACGTCTCCGAGAAACTAGTTATCAAAGACTACTTGAAATAAAATTCTATTCTAGGAATAGATTTAGATGGTCTTTTTCTCCAATGTGTCAATGTGCTTATAGAAACATCTTTATTAAAATATCTGGCTGTTTTCTCTTATGTGTTTTTTATGTTGACAAGACCGAGATATCCCCACCCTCAAGCATGCTATAAAAATCGTTCTTCCGTATCGTAGTCAAATATTTTCTAGATTTGATCTCCTATCATCCTTGCATTGAAATCTAGTAAACTTTTCAACCCTATCTAGTAAACAATGTATCATGGCGTTAAATGCTACTGTATAAAATGGTTTTATAGACTGAATTCTGTTCCTTATACTTACCAATATTCTTACCTTCGAGAGGGATTTGTTTGGAGACCAAAATTTCCTATTCATATGGATGAACTATTTCACCTTGAAGCGACAATCTACTTCGAAGAAATTCAAAAAAAAAAAAAAAAAAAAAAAAGGATTGTATCTCTAATACTTAAAAATTGCTCTCCCTGCTCTATTCATCCGCTAGGTGTCATGTTAAAACTTATGTTACTAGGTATTTATAATTACCTATTAAATGTCGATACATTAATAAAGGCATCTGATGATGGCATGGGATCTGAAAACTTTGATCTGTTCACTTGGTCTATATACCCAGTCTCACTTTTGTGCGTAATCTTCGAAATTTCATATCGAAAATATCGTTTTCTACACTGCGGGATTTAGCTACTTGGTAAATAGAACCGGGGTTAGATGTCTAGATATAAACATGCGAAATTTGGAAGTGGTTTAATACACTTATCCTCCTCTCAAACCTCTAGCGGTTATCCGTTATCCCTCATCCCAATTTGATTACCAATATAATTTTAAAGATGGGGAAACCAAAAATCATAAGATGCATATTCATCTGTACTGAGCCTGGGGATTTTGGAGAGTTGAGGTTTGATATTGAGCCCCTTTTGGATGCATTCATATATCGTCATTCTCGTCCATAATGCGTCACCAGTATCACTCCAGACTTAACCATACTCGATGAAAGGACTCTAGGCTCAGCTACACCATATTACCATCCATCATTTTTGCTCTACGGCCACCAGAATATGCATTTATCTAAGGATATCTGATGTTTGTAATGATCCTACGAGCTTAGATGATGGCCTTACAAAAATGCAACAACTCCTCGATGTGGAGTGTAGATTCAATCAGTGGACCTGCGCAAGACTAGTGTTTGCAGAAAAACATACTAGCAGAAGAAGATAAACGAGATCGATAGAAGATTTCTATGGAGTCCATTTTCCCCCATGGTTCACTAATCCAAAAATTAACCAGTTGCTGAGTACAAGTCTGTACCTGTCCCCAGTTTAGTTTTATTCACCAGAGATATCATTTGTAAGAACTTATATGAGTCGTCAATACATAGACCCAGTCGTGCTAGTTCAACATATTGTTCTCAATTGCAATTCTTTCAGTACATCTATCTCGTGCCGTTCCTTATCTGTCTCAAAAAATTGTTCCTAGAGAGTGACAAACAAGCATGAGGTTTGGGGGGGAGGGGGGAGTTCTAGCAAGCCGGTAACTGTATGGCAAGATCTAAGAATAAGTAAGCCGCAATCTTGTTCAGTTTTCATTCTTGTTTGTTGCGATACCATATTAATATCCGATATGAAAGCAAAAGCATGAACAAGCATAGACCGAACTTGCTAACTGCAATGTGAGACCTAGTGACGTCAAATTAGTTAATTCGAGGCTATCAGAAGATAGACTGGCCACTAATATTCTCAATAGGTGTCTTCTCTGATGTATAAGGCTACTATGAGTTACGTTTGAAATTCATCAGAAAATGTTCGCTGAAAAAATGAGAATGCCGTGTGAAGAAGAAACTAGGCGCGCTCAAATGAAACCAAGATGTCTTCTTCATTTACTTGAGTTCAATCGACGTTTGCCTTTTTGCCTTTCGAGAACTATTTCAGAGACTCGTGTACAACGGGCCTGTGTATTCTAGCACCGTCCTATACAATTTGAGAGTTCTCTATTCAATATATTCAAATCAATTAAGTCGCGGAGTTCTCAATATCTGCCACGAATAAAAGCTTAGAAGATTGCAATGGCCAATAGATCGCCATCTAGGCTCCAACTGCACGATACTGAATTTGCTTATCCCCCAAGGTAAAGTCCAAACTAGGGTAAGGAGTGAGTTATCTTGAACGGACGCTCGATTAGTGTCGACGAGTTCAACCCTGGTGACCTTGTTCATACGAATACGTCGACGTATATAAGATGTTTAGTAAGCAAGACATAAATAGATAACAGATAGTATCATTGACTAGTGGTGTAACTTGAGACCTCCTCGATTGCTTCTTCTAGATCCATATCACGTTTAACACGCTATCGGTGGTATTATTTATTCAAATATGCTCCTAGAGATCCCTTAATTTCAACTACATCCCTGTACGCTCAACTTGACATATTTGATATTAGCTACTTCGGGAGATGACGTTCGTTTTCAAAAGTTTCTTTCATATCCTTCGGGACTACGTTCCAGGAATATTTCACAGCTTTGAAAAGTGCCGTGTCCGTTTATAATTACTTTCTCAATCTTTTCTTTAACAGCTATTTAATAATATAAAATTATAAGAGCGGTTTTTGGATATAATACTATCAAGCCATACTAAGTATAACAACATTGTTCGTATCTAAAGTTACACATTATCATCTCTTCGAATTCATTAGCGGTATATTAATCAGAGTTCAAGATGCTAAACGTTTAGACAATCAGCCTCAAAATCTTTGAAAATCCTACCAGTGAAAGGTTCAGCCGGTCCTCTGCTACACAACCAAACCGACATCTAGCATCTAGGTTAAAGAAACCAATGTTGAGATCACTGTCTTGCTAGAAATAACAGTTTCGTGTGTTGTATTTGTTGCACCGACATTCGTGGTGGTTGAAAGGATATCCAATCGGATGCTTCCAGGATCGGACCCGGGTGGTCTCAAGAATGGTTATGCAAGCTGGGTGGGAGCATGAAAAATCTTCACCATCCAGAGATCTCGCCGGCTGAAATCTCAAGTCTTGTGGGCCAGTAATATTGCGTACCGTCGATTCCAACCACGGAATCCCAAATCCCAAATCCCAAAGCAGCGTCAAGATCTTATCCAAGATCCCTTGAAGCTGGGCCCAAATATAGGCACGTCAAAGGAACGGCTTGGTGGTGTATGGCGCAATAAGGGTTAGGCGAGCGCTTGGACGAAACACACCCGAGGCCCTCATTGGTGGAGCGGGAGCAGACGAACACACCTAAAAATAGTGTTATTTCAACGTCAAAGTCCAACGAATCGGTGGATAAACTCCACAAGGGGTGAAGATTACTTTATGGAAACCTAGATTTGACGACAATAGCGAGGTTAAGGGAAAATAGCCCTAGCTCTGGCTTTTATTCTTCTAGCAAATTGACTGGGGTGCGGCGGTTACAATTGCAGGTTCAAGACTCGAACGTTGTCTTTTAGGGTGAACAACACATCTGAGAAGGCGCCTGCACGCTTTGCGATGTCGAACCAGCCAAAGCCCGTGCGGCTTCCATGCTTATAGCCGGCAATTGCCCATCCGGAGTTTCAATATGAAACAGATCCTCAGCGCTAATGGGGCTTTTAAGAGCTTAAAGAAAACTTTTAGGACCTTTTAGTTTGGCTTGTTCTCGATATCAGTATTTTGTCGCAATCGGCACAGCACCACTTGTCGCCGCTTCCTCGCTTACCTTGCAGTTAAAGCTTTTCAACATGCTAAGGCGCGTATGCTTCCTGCAGCTTTGCACGAATTCCCCTCCAGACCTTAGTCCTATTTTATCCACCGTTTCGACATATGAGGACGATGGCGGTTCTAACAAGCTAGGATGCATGGTGATACGGCACAGCTCGAGCGCTCATCCTCGGATCAACCGTGCCGTTTATGATCTCAGGAATTATGCCGACGACTATCGAAGGCCATAGCTCCCAAGCGCCTCGCTCTTCCTCCGTTCGTAATCTGTGACTGACGACCCAGTCCGAAACCTTGTCTTGGGCTTATCATCTCGACTCGAGGGAAAGCCCATATTGCATCTCCTATCGACTCGAGACGCTCGGGCTCACATGCACTTTCTGTGCACACGGCGATACGACCATCTGCAATGTGACTCCTCGGGACGAGTAGAATATATGGCCATCCTATTCTTTGGCCCGACGCCTTCAGCCGTAGGTACCTTAGCTGCCCAGGACCCATTCTATCCACCTCTTTGCCGTTTCCTCAAGAAAAACATGCATCCCGGTCTCCAGAATTCACTCCCCGAGTCATTCACCCTGCGCATGAGCTACATTCTGCGGTTTATCAGCCGTCTATGGCTTTAGCCAGACTATCTGGGGGAGAAACACGGCTCGGGAACCAGTCACCCTTTCCCATTTGCTTAGTTCTACCCGCTAGCCACCACCTTAAGTGATTATCCCTCGTCTACATCATCCCATTTCCTTGGCTTATGCACACAGGTCACTGTCTGCTTCTTCCTTCCAACAGTTCCATCCCTGCATGGAATTTATTCATGATATGAAAGAAGGAGCTCTAAGAAAGGTTTAGCTTTAGGCTATTGATTTGAGGACCTTCCTTGATTCCTTCCTATCGCTCTAGATTCCTTGTCAATTCACATTCCCAAAGTGAAAAAGTGGCGATCACCTTGCATGTACATCATGCTTAACTCGAGCAGTCCCTACCGGTCCTCGTTTCACACGCCTAGAACGTAAAATAAGTCTTCTCTCCTCGCATGACAGAACGCTACAATCAGAGAATTATCCGGTCCAAGCCGTCTTTCGTTAGCTCCCGGTCACTGGCTCGGAAAATATCACCACATGTCCGAGAGGTCTTTCTCCAGAGAACAGACCTCCTTTTTCTTGCTTCTTCTTTTAGTCCCCAGACTTGCCAATCTATAGGTACGAGACTTGAAAGCATGAATCAGGAAGCCACTTCGAGTAGTGTAAGTTAAAAAAAAACATGGTAGGATGGCAAGCCTGCTCCGTGCTTCCCGTTCGATCATCCGGACTTTGATGCACGAGCTAAAGGAAACGGAACAGGTCTCAAGCTCTTTTATCGTTTTGCAGGTTCGCTCTAATCCTCTGGCCTCCTGCTAGCCTAATTTTGAGACCATCAAATCCCATTGTATTGTTATTTTTGCAAAACAATGGCGCTTGACTACCTTTCAAATTTTAGCTTTAAGATTCTTGATCTTTATTGGCTGTTGCATTGGCTAGCTGCTCAAAATGCCACAAAACGTTTAGAGCTTCATGTGTTGTATATTTTGCTTGTGAAGTTGTTAGATTTTCTATATTTTAAAGGCTAGTCCAGATTTGAAGCTCTAAAAATTATATTGCTGGTGCTCAATTTAACCCATACTAGCCACTTGAAAAATTAAATAATATACCTCCGAAAAACGACGCTCATATCCCGGACTATATTGGCTCCGGGTCCACGGGATAAACCCATCTCCAACAACAAAAATACGCACATGCCAAAAACACAAATGCCGTACATCTGTAGAATATTCCAGTGCGAATTCTTTTAATCAACAGTGAACAGAAATACCCGATACCCTTGACGGTTTCAAAACCGTAAAGTTTTGGAAGCTCGTAATAGAAAAACAAAGGAAAGCAAGTTTTAATTTGCAGAAACTATAGCCTTGGCTTGTCCTTTTTGACGGGTTTTTTTGCAACATGAAAGAAAGTGGCAGGTCACCTTGCCCCTTCCACCCCCGCACCAACCACCCTTCACTTGCGAGGATTTTTAATTAAGGACTGGCGAGGGATAAGCTGCATATATTGGGTCATCTAGATCGATAAAACTCGCTTTTTCTTCCCTTTTTCAAGTAACCACTATATACGAGTAAGCTACCTATATTATAATAATTCTTCGAGACGAATCTTGAAACTTGATCTCTAGAAGTTCTTTTCTTCTGAAAGAAAAGAAAACAAAAGGATGCGTAATTCAAAATCAAAAAGTGCGAAACGTTGCATGCATGTAATAATTCATGCAAAAGCTGCAAATCCCGGGGTTCGGTGCCTTTCCCCCTAGCCTCACTTGCTTTCGACCGTTCTCCCGCCCACAAACCTCTGTAGTGGAGATCTCCTTCTCCCCCAACATTTCCTACTTTCTCGTCAAGAAATACTAGGTCATTCACTCCTAATGCTTTAGTTCCGCAAATTCCCTACCCACACTCGCAAAATTAGCACAAATTAGCCATAAATCTAACCACTAGCTCTATCAGCTCGTTCTCATTAGTGCCAAAGTAACAGCTACAAGGAGGCTAGTGGGTTCGAAGTTCCGTCTCCCGCGCTGCGGAAGCTAGCACTAGCTCCTCTTCCCCCCGCTACTTGTGAACAGAATCGATACGATGCAACGGAGAACAGAGATTTCACAAACGAACGAAGGAGATGGCGTGACCTTCCTCGTGATTTGTATTCCTTCTTCACGAGCGAGTAATTCCCACATTCCAGCCCAAACGGGGGGTGAAAACAGGGAAAGAGGTCCCCAGCCGCCGAATCGAATCGAATCGATGACTCTTCCTTTTCATCGATCACAGCTTGAGCTCTGGCATTCCAGACCACTATCGACCTCCACTTTGACGCTTGGTCCCCACGATCCCCACTCTTCGAGCTCTCATGTCTCTGTGATCTCTCGCCCCATGATTAATCTAGTAGATAGTACACTCTTAGCAAGTCATCTGCCTGGGAGTTTTCTTGGATTTTTTTCCCTTCTCGTTTTTGTTCCCCTCGGTTCGCCCCCTCCTCACCCCCCCATGCCAATATAAGCGAAAACAGGAAAGAAGCCGGACCGAACACGATCTTCGTCACGAGTTTGGAGACCAAAGCTCGTCTCAACATCCACAGCTGAACCTCGAGAAAGACAAGGAAAATAAACTAGTATATCAGTTGATCCATTTATAGTTCACCTTTTCTTTTTTTCTTTCTCAGTTTCATTCAGATCCCGGATCCATGAAAAAAAATGCTTCGTTGTTGAGCTTCACCCATGCCGGCTCCTTGGAATTCTCCAGCCCCACGTGCTCATCACTACTTCTCCTCGCACACGAAAAAAAAAAGTAGCTTTCAACCTAGAAATATCATTTGTATGCACTTTCAATACCTGACATATAAAAAAACAAAATAAAGGGTACTTACGGGGCCTACCATATCCTGCCGCCCCAAAACCAAATCAACTGAACACAGCGTCATTAGTATACCATGCCATGCCCTATATCCATGTAAAAACGAAAAGAGATCATAGCTAGCGTTACCGCTACCCCAGCCATATGACACCCATACAGACGCAATGGACAGCCACATTCCTTTCCTTCCCCTCCCACTCCTTTCGTTTCCTTCCCTCTTTCGAATTCCTTTCCAGCCCACGTAGCAAAAACCCCAAACCAAAAAAACAGCGCACGAGGGTCACACAGAAAAAGAAAAAACGGTGAAAAATGCGGCATGGCAATGGTGGCTTTCGAACCCTGAGCACATGCTCACATATACCTTACCAAATACGTGAATGGTATGTGAACGGCATGATTGAGTGATTGATTGATGAAGAAGCGAGTATGATTATCATATCTCATATCCGTTGGAATTGTATGTCGTGATACGGTCAACCGCATCAAGAGGTGGACCAAAATACCACATCATCGAGCGTTCTATTCACCATTGCATAGGATGGAAGAGCTCTCCGCTCTCTAAGTAGACATTCAGGAAAGGAAAAGTAAAATTGCCGCTATACGCAGTAGACTGCATCTGTATATACCCACAACCAAGAACCAGACAGGACCAGCTTGGCTAATCCTCATGCTCCATATATCGCCGTTATTTCTCTTGATTTCTTCTATCTAAAAGACTTCTAACTAGGGTGAATAGGGGTATACATAACATAAAGTGCCTAATATTATACTAAAATGCCGCCCACGAATATGCATGTAGTTGCTGAAAAGAATTTTTCAAATGTACATAGGTTGTAGCTAGCATAGCCTAAAAACTTAAACAATAGAGTCTTCCTAATTGTCGTCCGTATTTGCATACGTACACCCGTTTTCCCTCGTTTTTCGTATTACCCTTCCCTCCTTCCTCAACATGTGGACCGGTTGGACAATCGTTTTTGTATCCCTCGCTGATTTGTTTTTATTCATCTATTGATAAATAATTCTAATTTTCCTAAGAAATAGGTCCCAGAGGTACGTAGGTATAGCAAGCTTGGAAGCTGAAAGACGTGGATCAGAGAGTTTTCTCTCCACAGTTCGTTACATAAATTGCTTTCCAAACCACGCTGTCAATTGGCCTCACTTGAGTTTAGTAAGTATAGAGTGATCCGATCTCTTAACGGCTAATACTGAGAGGATTAAAAATATGCATGCATGGGGAAGACGACATCCCGCAATGAACCTAAACGTCTCGAGGCTCCCTGAACGTAACGTGCACCGTAAACGGATGTTCAATTTTGCCTACCCACCTACCCACCTCGCTGGCCGGCTAGCACCCATTCCTCCAGCCGCCATTGCACAGAAAAAAAAAAAAAAACTCTTTCGAGGCTGGTTTATTTAACAATTTAGCCATACAAAATTTTTTTGCTCGTTTGTTGAGCTTGAGCCCCATATCGGCATTAGCCACCACAACCACGACGAACCAGCGTCATTATCAGCACCATAAGCCCGGCATTTTTTCTTTGCGAATATAATAAACAAAATAAATTAACCCACCACCCAACCAAAAGAAAAACAAAACCCCAAAATCGGACTTTGAATGTGGGCCCGCTGGTCCTACGGATCTCATAATCCGGAGTTGGAAAGTGGGCAGGCGCTCCAGTTCGCTGTGCCGTGAACATGAACATGGTCTGCGAAAGTAAAAAAAAAAAAAAAGGCGGGTTGGATAAATTCGATGCGGCAATAAAAAACAGACAGCGGTATTATATTAATATACAAAAACCCCAAGACTGAGCGGGTTAGGCAAGGTGACAGTATTAATACAGAAAACCAAAACACTTTTCAACCACGGCATAGGGGTTTTCGTTCGCTTGGCTATTTTACACTGGAGGGGTTTTTTTCTGTTCCTGCATGTATTACGTTCTATCTGCCGCCGTGCTATTGACAGCGGATCGCAGTCGCTCAGTCGGCCGATTGATCATGGACTACTATTCGCCAACTGCAGCTAGGTAACCCTTTAATCGAAAAAAACTCGTCGAGTAGCTAGCTCTACGTCGTTCGGATGAAAAGTAATATTAATTATCAATATCAATTTATATATACCTCCTCCGGAGCCCCTTTCACAATTCACACAGATTAATTACTAATATATCGATACCTGAATAGAATAGAATATATAATATGATAAAATGAAAAAAAAAAAAAAAAAAAAAAAATATGAAGCGAAGATAGAGTAGAAAATAAGGTATATAAAAACACACTCAAGAATCGTAGAATAGTTAGTACTTGATAGATAATAAAGAAAAAGAGCTTATAAACACCGTAAAAGTTGAATTCGATAAACATAAGGGAAAAAAATAGCGAAAACAAGGTCAGCTACAAAACTGAAGCGGAAGGGATTTTCAACATAGGAAAGAATATGTAATAGAGGAACGGTATACACGAACAAAAATAAATAAAGAAAAAACATTTTAATACTCAATGAAGCCAAGTTGAATTATCGACACGAAACGAAAACTCAAAAAGCAGAAATAAATCGCAAAAATCGAAAAAAGGGCTCGCTGTTGCATACATTGATTGCATTGAATTTGCATAGGAGTGCGTGCGTGCGATTCGCATTAATTTCGGCGTACGTCTGGACATATAAAAACTTGAATGTTTTGTGTAAAGCAGAACAGAAAACAGCCGTGAAGGAAGGAAGAAATATAAAATTCGATGTGTGAACGAGTAACGAAGACGCGAAAGGAGTTCGTCAAGTTTTATACAAACGAAGCTAAGTGGTGTATCTGGTATTAGAAAGAAAAGGAGCCGGCAAGTTGAAAAAAGAAAAGAGTAAAGGACTGAAAAGAGAATGGCAAGGCGCTGTTGTATAAAAGAAAGGAAAAAAACTCCTTGATGCATTTTCGTGTGCGTGTCCGGGTTGGATGATTTTGTTCGTGGCACAGGAGAGAGTCTGGGTTTGTTAAAACGAAGCAGAGGTGGAGATTATGGTTGTAGTCGTTTGTAGTAAGAGCGGGCCTCGTTAAAAGCAGAAACGGCAAGAAGGGTGATCATACCCGTTTCGAAGGGTGGATAGTAATGATAATAATAAATAAGTTGCTAGAAGCAGAATACCACCGTTAAAGTATCTAGAAAGCAGACGGGAAAAAAGGGACGAAAAAGAACAAGAGAAAAGGAAAGTAAACTCGAGGTAGCAAGAACACTGAGTATCGTTAGGAAATAAAATTCAAAAGCCGAAATTTTTGTGGCCGCACCGTTTTTGTAGAAAAGCAAAAGGGAAAAATAAAGGAAACGTAAAGAGGCAAGTTGCGAATTCCATTTGCCATGAATCATGGTGTAAACTCGTCACATAGTTTGGGTGGTGTGTTTAGTATTTAGAAGGGTCGCTTGTCCGTAGATTTGTTTCCTACTTTCGAGGTGGCGATATGTATCCAGTTTATGATATGGGATAAGGATAATACCCTCTGTCGCGGTAAATCCAATCTCCGGGTGGGTGCAGCGTAGCCAAAACAGCCTCCTACGGCTGGTTGGACGCACTGGCGTTGTTATTGTTGGCTGTAGTGGCGCCGGCAGTATTATTACTGCTGCTATTGTTTTCCGCCGACGAGACGACCTTCTTCCAAGTGTCGGCTTCTCTCCACGCTCGTTCGCATTCAGCCTTTAGCTTATCGTTGGCGTTGCCGAGGTCTCTCATAGCTTGGTCTGTGAGCATCTTTTCGACTCCTCTGTCACTGTTGACCTTCTCCAATTCCTTTTTCAGTTCGTTGATGTATTGGACGGTCCGTTGTAGGATGGATCCTTTGTTCTTCTCACAGCCTGGGACGATCTTTGCAAGTTCGTTTATTCCTTCATTGATCGTCTCACGCCTTCGCCGTTCGACTAGCAACAGAATAATTTAGTTAGCACATTGTTCCACACACCGAGAATTCGTTCCGTGACATATTTTTTTTACCTTCTTTATGGTTATCCTTCCGAACCCGGTGCCATTCTTCGCTACCGACTTGAGGTTTCGTAATAGGGGCCGGATGACCCGGGCGAGGCGGTATTGGAGCAGGACCAGCGCCCTGAGGTTGGCCTATGTGATCCTGAGGGTTGAGCATGCCGAAAGAGGGGTCAAGGTGGTCTCCGGGCATTGGCTGCTGTGGCATTCCAATCCCCGACATGATGCTCCCAATCTGTGATATCTGATGCTCCACGGGACTGACACCGTTCAGCGAGCTCGACGGCGGTAAGGAATGCTGTGGAGAACTCAGGTTCGCGTAGGCTCCAGAGTTGTTAACCGGCATGAAACCAGCGCCTTGAGGTCCTCCACCTGCTCCTCCTGCTGCGCTCAAATTCGAACTCGGTGATACTCTTTGGAAAGAAGTGCGACGGCTGGGTGGACCGTCGTCGTCGTCGCCGCCGTGTTTTCGCTTTCTGGTTTGATTGGTGGACTCGGTAGCGGTGCTCTGGGGTGATGTGTTTGATGTGTCGGCGGCAGCTGTTGCGGTGGATTGGTGGGTGGTTAGGGATTGTTTCGGGGCCGAGTCGTCGTAGGACTCGGAGGGATCGGACTGGTTTTGCATGGCTATCGCTTGTTGGGCGGTGGATTGGGCTACGTGGGCCATCATGATCAGTCTTGTCTTGGTATGTTTTATTTCCGGCTGCCGGGCTGGTGTTTGAGATGAAACAGCGAGAGCGAGCGAGGAACAGCGATGGAGTGAGCTCCCTCCAAACGACAGCCAAAGTTTTGATAAAACGAAACAAAACGCACAGGAAGACCAAACAAAAGTGAAGGCGAAATGAAAGAAAAAGAAGGAAGAGTAGTTGCTGATAGAGGCAAGAAGAAGCGAAGCGAAAGTACGAGACCAAGGAAGGAAGGAAAGGGAAGGGTGGTAAGAACGGCGGAGGTGAAGAGGTTACTGAATGGAAGAGGATGGAGGGAAGGTTTGTCGTCAGGTTCAGTTCAGATGGGGCAGCCGAGCGAGTAGTATTAGTACTACTACTAATAAATAGTATACGGCAGTATTGCTTTATTTAACTGCCAATACCATGTACTACTCTGGTAATAAATTTGAATTAGTTGGTGGTATATCGCCACGTGATAGCGTGGTGGGAAAGGTGGAGGGATGGGGCCGATGCAGCGAACGAACAGGCAAGCTAACTGGAACTCGTTCAGTGTAGCACCCCAGATCGATCGCTTCTTTTGTCCTCTTCCGCCCTCTCAGGCAGACGATGAGACTAGCCGGAGGACGAAAAGAGCGAACGACGAACCGGTAAACCCTCTTTTGAAGCAGGAAAACCACCTTCGTACACGACGAGAGGGAGCGGTTCAGTGGTGATTGATGAAATGATGTTGGAGACGGGGGGAAATGGCGGTGGCGGGTTTTTGTGGGTGGGCAAAGGAGGGCTGCGTTGTCTGCACGTTGGGCTGCGGGCACCCACCGCCAACTCGACCGCACGACTTCAAAACGAAAGGAAAGGATAAAAACCAAGAAAAGAAAATAAGAAAAACTTACTCTTGATCAAAATGCCTATCTTCGAATCGAATAAGAATCAAGATTTCTGTCTCTCGATTCTATAGGATTTCAAACCTGAAGACCAAAGAGGGATATAATAGTGGTGAAAACGAGTCGATATGCTGTCGTTAAACTCTCCTCCTTCTACCGCTACGACCAACTGCTGCTACTTCCACTGCAACTCGATACTCGCACCGTCGCTTCAAACGGTCACGATGAACGCTTCCCGATACCGTCGTCGTTCGTCGAATCAGAAATCCGCTTGATATCCAGGTTTATTATTCGTCCGTTCTTCGAACCGACTGGCTGTCGTTCTTTTTCGTCTCGTTCCGTTCCTTCTTTCCAACCAGAAAGAAGAAAAACAAAAAACCACACGCAAAAACTAAAAAAGAAGGGGAAATATGTTATGCCGGACGGGAAGGGAGAAAAAAAGGTCGTAGTGGCTTTCAAATGCAAGTAATCTTCTTAGCGTCAAAAAAGAAAGCGTCCTTTGGTAAGCGTATGTCGTACGTCGGGCTTGTCGTCAAATTAAATCTCCTGGCCTGAGGGCGGACGGGGTGGGTGTGGCCGAATGTGAACCAAAAAAAAAAAGAAAGAAAGAAGAAAAGAAAGAAGGAACCAGTGACAATAATTCAGCGGTATAGAAAACGAAGGAATCGAACAGAATATACGACGAGGTAAGAAGAACACTCGTTCAACCTCGCGAGAAAATCCTGCTATATCTTTCTCTTAATTTCTGCAACTCGGTGGAGGTTTGCTTTCCTCGTTCCGTCTTTTTTTGTTTTTCGCTTCCAGAAACCGCAAAGCTTAAAATGGTTTCGTTCGATCGGGTGGGAAAATTATTCGTCCGATGGGGGAAACCCAGTAAGAAGGCGGGTAGAGATCGGGGAGGAGGCTCTTTGCAAGGTAAATAAAGTAAGGTGGTCCGGTCCCCCAGGATAAAAAGGGTAGATCGGAAATCGAAATCGAAATCGAATCGAAATCTTACCGCAATAAACTCGACAAAAGAAATAGAGATAAAAACGAAAGAAAGAAAAGAAAAAGGAAAGGCGCCCGTGATACTACAAATTGTAATGACCAGTCGTAGGCAGAAAAAGCGATCCTCACTAGTAGTGCCTTGTTCGGAGAGTGAGAAAAAAAGAATTAGAGGGATAAAAAGGAAATCAGGTGAGAATGGAGAAAAGAAGAAGGGCCCCTGTTTGTAGCTTCTAGAGAAGCGAAAAGACTCGCAGCTTGCAGGGCAATTTCCGGCGTGATTGATTGGCTGGTGGGCGGTGTATGTCTGAACTAATTCCGTCCAGGTCGTTCGCAAGTCGAGATGATGGTGGTGGAACTGGTGTAGATTATATTGTCTTGTATCTACATATAATCCGTAGCGAAGGATTAAACGTAGCAGATACTTGAATATATGCTTGTTTATATTTGTAATGCACTGCTCAGAGCAACCTTTTCAAGTTGAACCGTGAAAAATGTTAGTACGAGTCAAGAAGGTTAGTGGCCAGCTAAGGAATATAATAAACCAAAATAAACATAAAATAATAAAGTAATAACGATAAAGAAGAAGCTGCAGCGAGCTGCGCAATGAGCACACCCTTCCCTCGAAAAGGGCCCGTTTCTGCACGAGTACGGATAGAGTCACCACTAAATACTATATATAACAAATAGCGAGATAGTATTACCAACTAACCGACTACTACTGCTCCCCACTACAGCTACTATTCCCTTATCGAAGAAAGGTAGTATAATAAATAGAGAGAGAAATCGAGATAGAGGCGAGAAATAAATGTGTAGGGGTGGGAAATAAAGGTGGTGTGGGAGCAATGGGGCGTGGTTGGCTGGCACCTCTGTTTTAAGACAGGCAGGTGTGGATGGGTGGTGGAACGAGACGACTCCTCCTCCTCTCCGTCTTGAAAGGGCTGACGAATGAGCGAGAGGTGGGTCCCAGGACTGGGCCTATAAACCCACACCCAACAAGCTGCACGAAATATCTCGACAACTTGTCGAACAGCTTCAAACCCCGAAAGAAAGAAAGAGAAAAAATGCGAAAACAAATATTTCAATAAATAAAGGGGGAAAGGATAAGGTGGAGTGAGGAGGCAGGAGAAGCGACGAAATTCAAGTGAGAGAAAGCAGCGGGTATAAGCTTGTTCTCCTTTTGTTTATCTTTTCTCTAGTTCCCCTCATGTAAGGAATAGAATCTGCAAGAAACATAGAAGGAATAGCAAGAAAGGACAAACCTCGTGAAGTGCAACTTGATCAAGGGGACAATAGAAAAAGAAGAAAAAAGAATACTACGAACCACCAATAGGAAAGTTATAAATATGCAAAAGTGGGGGAGACGAAGAAAAGACGGCCGAGTTTGATATCGTAACGATGCTTTAAAAGAAAAGCGCAAGAAAAAAGAGGCTAGGCCGATATATTAATCTTGAAGGGATCCCTTCCTTTCAAAAAATCTCAAGATCGGATGCCGCGACCGTAGCGAGAAGGGAAAAAGAAATGGCCCACCAAATAAGGTTGACAAGAAACAGAGAAGAGGGAGAAAAAGAAAAGGTAATAAAAAGAGGAAGAAATAATAAGACAAGGAGAAAAAGAAGAAAACCTGACAAGCCGACTCGAAGAAACCAGCTGACTTTGTGACAGAAAAGATGCCGAGAAGAAAAGGCGAAATAATCAATAATGATAATAAGAATAACCTTTTGTCTCTTTTTTTTTAATAGAAATGATCGCTGGGTTAAGGGTAGCATCTCTTGGATATTAGGGAGCGGGTAAGGGTATCATTCGTGACTTTCAGATCGAGAACATCAAGGGAATGCAAAAGACGAAAAAAAACAAATATTATCTTACCTTGAATTAAAAACAAAAATTGGTATTTTTGATCTGTGAATAGCTTCTAAAGCAAGTTTATTGGATTTGCAGGCGAAGATTCGCTTTCGTTATGCAAGGAAAATGGAGATTGACCAGGTGCCTTCAAAAAAATATTGCTTTTTCCCCTTCCACTCTCTTAGCTTGAGAGTACGGCAAGAGAAACAGAGAGAAAAAGAAAGTGGGTCTTCGGGGGTTGCGTCTGTACGTCGTCAGGCTGGGTCGGTGAGGCTAAGGCGAATGGCAAGCCGGCGTGATGTGCGTCGATGTCGAGCCTGGGGTGTGGTGGAGGTGGTCTGGGTGTGCGGTCTCGGTGTGGGTGTGCCTCGGAAGCTGATATTTCCTGCAGACGGGTGCGGAGGCAGGAGACAGCACTTGGTCAAAACGCCCAAATGGGAGGTCTTAACCCCAGAGAGAAAAGAGAACAAAAGTAAAGCGGATAGGAGAAATAAAAAAAAATAAAAAAATAAAAAAAAAAAAGAAGGAAAAATAGACGTGTCAAAAGTACTAGTGAGCAGTAATAGTATCAAGAAAAGGTTTAGAGCTTAAACTAAACCCACTAATAATGTCCTGCTGATTCTTATCGCCTGAGATATATGTGTGGTTTTCCGTGACGGTATGAAGTAATGATGTATTTCTCTCTTCTTTCCCCACAACGGATCCGTAGACTTCGCCTGGTCAAAGGAGCTTAAACGAGATAGACCCCGCTGTAGACCACCCTTGGATATTAATTCTCAGATCTCTTGGTGCAAGAGGATTTTTTTGCCTCCGTCGTCAACCCGTTAACTGAGCGATGGGGGGTTTTTTTTTATTATTAAAAAAAAAAAAAAAAAAGGATAAGAAAGAACGAGATGCGTCGCAAACCTTTCAAATTGAAAACGACAATAAAATAAATCAAGAATCGATAATAACGAAGAGAACTCAATATAGAAAAGAAGAATCTGCTGCGTGGCTAGAACATTCAAAAAGAAAGTCGTTGGGATAAAATAGAATGAGTGATCAAAAGAGGGTCGTCGCTGGAAAGGACATGAAAAAGCATCAAAGGAATGTGATGAGGGGTTTCGGTGGCGGCTGTCCGGGGCAAAGTGGCTTGGATATTCCTTCCCTCCCCTCTCGATCTCGTGACGAACTCTCCTTTACAATATAATATCGGAGAAGTCCTCAACAAGACTGCAACAGAACTAACAGCTTTCCCTGATTCGGAGTTTACCAGCGTAGTGACAGCCGTCAAGCGGCAACTGAGTAATCAGAGGGGTATGAAATCTGGCTGTTCCCGGTAGAGCTGAACGAAGAGTAATCCTCTCGTCGATATATCTCAATATATTTTGGAGAGGCTCCAAAGGATATTAATTGGGAAGGCTGGGTGTTAAGGGAAAATACTGCTTTGATACCGGGGCCTAAGCAAGCTCAGCTCGGGAACGTTTGAAGGTTGGAAATATCACAAGTCAACCCGGACCTAGTAAAAACTGGCCGTTTTCTGTCCGATCCGTCCCAAAGGAAACAGGATTAAAAGGCTTGAAAGACTTGAAAGGCTTGGAAGGCTTGAAAGGCTTGGAAGGCTTGTGGACGTGATGTCGTAATAATAACAATAAACAAAAATAAGAAGGGCTAAAGTGAGAGATATTCTGGAAATGACAAACCAAGATCGATCCGTATCTGGACTCGTTTTTCCTTTCCGCCGAGTTAACGAATTGGTGTTTTTAACCTCTTCGTGGTCCAGGTATTGAGGGTAACGAATATCCTTGGGAATACTGAAACAGCAGAAGACAAGGCTACACGAAAACACGGCAGAATGATGTTGCTGCGTTTAAAAAACAGAAAACAGAAAGCGAATGACAAGCTGTTCGTTTTTGACGTTAAAAAACAAAATTGTCTGTATGTGCGAGCGCGTCGTGGAAGTTGTGGATGTGCCTTTAATCGATAACAACTCGTTAAAAAGAAATATGCGATACAATGTACGGTGCGTGAGATGGGGTTGTGTTTATTCGTGCTAGCTGAATATGTGCTTTTTTTTTTTTTTTTTTTTTTTTGAATTGAGGCTCGGATTGAATTGATATACAGACTTGATTTCGCAAGAAATCAATTATTCTTTTTACTACTCTACAAGCCCGTATACCCTCGAAACCTGTATTCTGCAAAAACACAATATAATGACAGACTCGGATCCAACCAATATCTCTGCGTGAAAGGGTGTCGTGAAGTATACAGCAATCGGAGGCGTGTTGGGAATATAAAAATAATTTGCAATATGCTGCTCGCGGGGTCGGAAAAGGCAGGAAAGTGTCGGAAATCAAGTGCTGGGGAAAGGTAACGAAGGATAGTCGGAAATAAAGGAGGACGAATGAGGGGCAGAAAAGAACACACACGCAGCACACGAGAGGGAGAAGAGAAAGAGGGATGACGAGGTTAAGGAAATATTTAAAAGGAAAGAAAAGTGCGTGATTGAGACTTTTAAAAGGATAAATTTCGCCTTCTCAAAAAGATCCCAATACCCTCAAGCTGGATCCGTTTAATAGGCTTAATAGATTATTGATTGGGCTTCTAATTATAATCAATTTTACGATTTGCGCGTATGCAGACAAGTGGGTTTTTCCTTTTGACTAGATTTGATTGATTTTCTTCCCTTTTGCCCTTCTTTTTCCCACACCCGTTCCCGCGGCTCCTCATCCCCCTTTAATGTACATGCAAGAAGTAGTAATATAGCGAAACGGTGATATTATAATTATAACGGCCGGTGACGGGGTCACAACAAGAGGTGCTTCTCTCGAGATCAAGCTTGCCAGGCCCCATAACAAATAAATTTGGGGGGGTGCGACACTAGACTGCGCCCACGGAGAGGTGCCGCCGCCCCAGCATGCCAGTTAGAGAAGTACGGACACGGGATTCTCTGAGGGAGAACCAGTTCAAGGCCCACGATTCCTTGCGCGCCGAGTGGATCAATCAAACTGTTCCTGAGTTTCCGAGCAGATAACATTTGACAGTGCTAGTCCTCCGTCGTGTCGCACTTTTTGACATTTACCACAGAAGAACTTGAGTGCTTTATAAACAACGGTACAACTGTCGCGCGGTCGCAACGAGCAAGGGACACGAGTGAAAAATATAACAATAAAAAATAAAATAAAATAGAAATAATAATATCAAAATCCTAATAACCAAAAAATTAAGCCGGTTGGAGCCAGGACTGGCGCTCTCAATCAAATTGGACATGAGTTTCTCCGTTGCATGCAAAAGCTATGATTTATGGTACGCGGTTCCTGGTGCACGGTACTACCAATTGTTGTCTCGCTGGGTCGTTCTGGCAAATAGGAAGCGTCGAGGCTCGAGTTAGATGAACGTTGAGCTTAATTACATGCACGCCGTGCATATTGTGCCTGCATATTCTTCCTTCTGAGGAAAGCTGATTCAATTCTAACGAATAGCGAAAAGGGATTCGAAGACCCGACTTAAAAAAATTATACTTATTCCGTGAAAGGGGGAATATTGGAGAACGCCGTTCGGTATCGCAATACAAAATCATTAAATTAATCAACATGCGCAAGCTCCAAATGGGACTTCTATCCCACATGAATAACACTGGGTGCTTCTATACAATCCAATTGCTTTGAAATATTTTTTTTGACAATAAATATAGAAACAACAGCCGCCTTGCGCAGCGGCCTTGTGGTCTCAAGCCCTTCGCCGTAGGATCTTCGCAAAAATTTAAAAGTTGACATGCGCATATTGTCGAAGAAGGATGCAAAATGGATCAGGAGATTATCGATAGCTAACATTCCTACCTTTTTTCCCTTCCCTTTTTCTTCTCTTTCCCTTTCATCGTTTTCCGTCACGCTGCCTAATGAACATGAAACACGGTGCCATGTCGTCAACAAGTGCTACCCCTCTACCGAAAAAGTAATCCATGTCAATCAACAACACTCTCAGGTACCAGAATTCGATTTATTCAGGGACAATCAGGTACCGCTGCCCAATCTGGCATCTGATAGGACCCACTTTATCTTTCAACCGACCCGACCAATCCCATTGATTCCTGCCATCTTTGTGGAGGAAAACCGACCGCGATCACCTACGTGTTTCCCTCGTATTGATTGAAATCGCAACCTAAGCGCTCGATAGTCGCTCTTCAATATCGCCGCTGTGATTGGACATTTTAATCAAATTCGGCGGCGGTCAATTGAGTACTTATATCAATGTCGGTATACGGATACTGTCCCTAGACTCGAGCGTGTAGCAAGTGGGCGCCACTTTGTTCGTTGGCCTGACAGAAAAGAGGCTGAGTCTAGAACGGCATGCAAGGAGCTTTGATACCAAGAACTAGCACATAATCCATCACCAGTTTGTGGAGATACGAGTATGAGCAGGCTATTGAGGCACTGGGGGCACTTTGACGGTTTCAAACCCCAAAATAAAAGATATATAACCAACAAAGAGTTTTAGATAAATTAACAAAGAAGAAGGCCGATCTCCAATGACTGTCGATGCAGTTCGCACGAGAGAGACTTCAACCTGACTCGACTCGAGAGCTTGTTGTGGATAAACGGCAACTGATATCGAAAGAGCTCCCGGATTAATTACTGCGGCGCATGTGCATGAAGCCATGACAATGGGCGGCTAGTTTGTGAGATGAAATGTCCCTTTTTCTAGAAAGAGAATAGAGATCGAGAATACTAGTTCATGTACATGCATTGGAGGTTTTGCCCGCCGATGAGCCTGCCTATATCTCGATCCATACCTGCACCTACATGCCGGTTGACCGGTCTAGGTATGCCTGAACGAATTATATTTTATGTTTACTACGATCTCCTAGTATATACCTAGACCGTTCACATATCACTCACCAAGGCCCAGCCTAACTCACCGGGCTAATCGACGCAATCGATACACTATCTTGATGGCCCCACAGGTGGAGTCGGAGTGATTAAATCCTTTACTTTTCTTGAAAATCGTATAGAAAATATCGCTGAAGATCAAACAACATCCGTCCTATTGAAATATCAACATGGCCGAGATAAAGATAATTTCTTCTGATGACTCAATAGTCCGTCAGGCTGTCTTAGAACAATTTCATCGCCAGTCCAGCACCGATTAGTCCCAGGTTATTGAAATCTCAATAGCCTCTATAATACCGCCACACACTTAAATCCAAGGGGCACGAATCTCCAATCGCTTTCAACCGCGGTGGGGTGAATCTCTCACAGCAAGCGGGACTGGATCTAGAATGCGGCCAACACCAATATTTGCTCTTCTCCTTCCCGTCATTGACCCCGGCGAATACAAATACATGCACGATGAAAACCTGATTTTCATCCTTGATCGCAGAGTCCTGGTTGATTGCGATGTCTTTTCTGGAAGAAATCACAGAGTGGGATGTTTCAACGCAATATGGGAGCCCAATGAATATGCCTCCCAGGATACCCAAGTATCGAAATCAGCCAATTATCACGCCCTAAAATTGAAGCTATCACACGTGTGATTCCGAAGCAATCGCAACGGCTGTTACACTAGTTTTTCGAAACGGCACAGCTCTAATCCAATATTCACCTCAGATCGAGAGGCCGGGTCAAATCCGTTGTTCCGTGTCATGTTGAGAAAAACAAAAACACAAAAAACTATAAACCACTTACTCGCTCTCTCCCTTGTGATAGTGATATGGATGTTTCTTGATGAAATCCCGAGCCGTCTTCTTCACCTTCTTCAATTTCGCATTGTTCAAGGGGAACAATGGAAGGCAGCAACAGTGACGAGTGTTCTCAAATTTCATTTCAAGACATAGCGCATTGTGCGGCGATGTCTCTTCTCCGCATGCACGCTTACTCAAGACCAGCAGGCTCAAGTGATAGCAATGAATCAATCGACTGAGACTACACGGCTCGGGACGCCATACGTTTTGAGGAACATTTTGAAATACGAAGGGCAAAGATATGAGAGCACTCAATAACATACATCCTACCGTTGCTCTTCAGATATCAAAGCGTCATTTTAATATAAGGAATATTTGACGACCGTCTCTTTACGCATCTTGGATACCTTTCGAGAGAATAGGAGTCAAAAGTGTTAATGATAACCTTGTCTGGGGAGCAATAGCCGGACGTCAAAACACGGCAGGATTCCTCGGTGCCTCGCTTGGATTTGGGAACAACACCGGAGAGGCCCCTGAGCCCCGCATGCATGATCTTCGCACATTTTGCAAATTAACACTGACATCGGGGTTCATTTACAATGATTTAGTCCGAGTCTTCGATCTAGCCTTTAAATTTGTAACCGCGGTCATGACGCTCCTTTTTTTTGAAAACCCAGGCTTTAGAACTACATGGGCGTCGTTGACTCTGGTTCGCCTCTCGAGGCCTCGACTCGAGAGCGACTCTGTGCGCTCTGGAGAGCCCTTCTTTGTCGAGACAAAGGCAAAAAAATTTTGGTTTAAGAAAGTGAAAGTGGAGCAAACCTTCATTCAGGCCCTTTTGCGAATAAATTAGCAGTGGAGGTGCATGTGCAGCGAAGGGCAAGGATAGATCCGACCAGAGGGCTCTGGGGGTTTCTTCCTTGATATGAAGCCCGAGACCTGAGGTCTTGAACCAATCGGGTCCTCTCATTCGGAGCTTTCCCTGTCCAAAAGAAAAATCGCGACTGCGAATCTTGAAAATACTTTAGGTCAAGATCACATGAAGATGGTGTGTCGATGGAGGTTTCTCGAATCGCTGTTGAACAGCAAACACTCAGGTGACCGCTGAATCCCTGGTGTTTTTAAAAATAATCAGGTTTTTCTTGTTTACTGTCCGTATCGTTCTTATCGTTATGCACTGTTGTGAAGGATGCAATGGCGAACCGAGAAATGTCTATGAAATGTCTAGGAAGACTGGGTCACGAGGTTGATAGGACCTGAAAGAGGACATCATAGCTGAACCAAATATTAAAAACTGCGATGACCAATCGTCCGGATTGAGTAATCCCCACGGCGCACGGTGCGGGTCGGTAGATACTCGACTGTTTTTCATTCGCTGAGTCTTGGATCTTTTGTTTCTCATCTCTTCTTCTAGCTGCACAAATTGATTCGAGATGATATTGCCGCGCAGGTCATCCTGGACAGTGCAGCATTACGTCCCGCAATTATCACGGAGGGTGTTCTGGTGACCCTGGGGTTCTAAATGGTTTTATTCTTGACAGCCGCCGGTATTGGATCTGGATTGGCTATGACATAAATGAATGTTTGTTCACATCCTTATGTGTCTGGTAGACGAGGGCAGCTAGCCGGCTGCGGGCCTTGAATAAGAGAAAGGATATCTCACAACCCATTCTCGTATTGCAAAACGCCATCATAAGTCACTCGCTGTTGGCGATCGATCCTGTGCAGCTGTGGCACGGAAGCGTGGCGCTTTGTTTGCTCGGAGCAAGCTACCTAGAACTGGAGCCTTCTTAAGAGCTAGCCATTTTACCTGCTAATGAATTTCTGTCAATTTTGTCAAATCGAGGTTATCGTTGCACAATTTCAATATTAACTTGGACTGCATCATAACTATAATGAGCTGGGTAGCTGGTGGAGGGCCGTGTATGAGGCGGCGAATCACCAGGAGCGAAAGAGCTTGCCTAAGTTGTCATCGGAAAATAAAAAATTATCTATCAATACCGACTGTATGAGTGGGATTAAACGAGTCTAATGGCCCTGCTTGGGATAAGTATGTTAGTCCAGGATATCTTGATCTTGATTGATGAGATAATCGTTAGATGCCATGCAGCATCGGCAGACCGAGCGGGGTGCGTGTTGTGGCTGTGCGTGGCACAACACGTCGGCGTCGTGTGTTGTGGCTGGAGTGTCTAGCAACGGTCGATCCAACAAACTTCAACGTCGTCCGGCTTGTCAGCTGCGTCAACCGGATCCTTAGCTCTGGTTACTTCCAAAAGACCTCCAATTCATCACCAGTCACTGCACTATCCGTATACTTAATCGGTCTCATCTTACCGACATCCGTTCTGGATCCTACCTTTGTCACCTCAGAAACACAGCGTTCGTTCCTGGCGTGTATTTGGTCTCAGCCGAGTTGCCTTTACGTGGGGTTATGAGCATCCCCCGCCAGCTCTTTCGACACCACAAATATGAGCGGCCAAAACTTCAGCGATGCCGTGGCACAGCTTATGGAGCTTGGGATACCCCAACCGGACGCAGAAGAGTGTCTTAGAGTTCGTTATTTCCAATATTTGAGCTTGGTTATGTCCGTTGTTTTCCGAAAGCTTAGCTAATGCGAAACTGCGGGGTTTCCTCGGTTTCGTGGTTTTTAGAAAAACAGTAGCGATGTCGAACGAGCTGTGAATTACTATTTCAATGGCGATCTGGATAGGGTATGGAATATAGTCGTCTTTCATGCTTGGGAGTATGGAATCATTCGATCGATGGTGTGGGCTAAGATTCAGTTTGCCGCGTAGGACCGAAACAACAACCGGTGGGACGAGACCGCTTTCACTTCAGAGCGTTATGGACCGATGGAGAACCCACAAAGATCTAGTAACTGTACGATACACCCGATCACGAATATCTTTTGTCTTTGGCTTTATCTGTTCTCTGGACATACTGAGTCGGATGAGTCCATCTGCTAACACGTCACGCTCCCAACGTATAGACCAAGCTGTTGATTCTCTCGCGGACCCTATCGGTGCCAAATCACGACCCCCCTCCCCTTCAAGGACCTTTCAAATCCAGCCTCATGACGGCGAAGGTATGCTATATGTAGGATGCTTTTTGGACGGGAAGTGTGCATTAGACTAAGAAATCTATAGACGCTGATCTACAACAAGCCCTCAAGGCTTCAATGGAAGATTCGCAACGTTCGGGACAAACCTACACAAAGGATCAGATTACCGGGACTACCGTTGGATTTACCCCATCCGATAATTTTAAACGTGCAGATGTCAACACCCAGTACGATAGCAGCAGCTGGGCCGTCGCGCTTCCCAATGCGGAAACAAATGCAGTCGAAATATTTCTAGATCCCTTACCAAACGAGAGGAAGAGAATATCCGAGCAGCCGGTGTTTCTACGCCCTTCCAGCGGTGCCGGTAGCCTTGGACCTCTAATAACTATTTTACATTCCATCCCAGCGGCAAGAGAGACACTATTGCAGCGGAATCGCATACTGGGTGACTATGGGCAAAACGAAAACTGGTGGGCCGGTCATGTTATTCAGCTTCCAAGACTCGTTGTGGAAGATGACCCGGATCCGATACCGCCAGAGTCCGTTGAAGTAGTACGAGAGTCCCAGCGACTCATGGCGTTCCTTACCGCAACAGATCGTGCATACGGTACAGCAGAGTGTTTGGGTACCATTCCTAGCATCTATGACCTCGACCCTGGTAGTAAGTTTCAAATATCTTCGTTGACTATCTGGATAGCTGGAGTTGACGAAATCCCCTAGCCATTGTTTCCAAATATTTCATGGCTCTTCAGGAATCTATCAAACTACTCAACAATGACCCGGAAATGCGAACACCACTACAATCTAAGGCTGTTAGGGTATCGCCAAAGTTTGAAGAAAGCTCGCAAACTTTCGAGGTCTTCGATCTTACGATTAGAAACCACTTAATGGAACAAGGCGGGTCGTTATATGATGCCCTCGATGCCCTATTCTGGGAAGAAGAAGAAGCCTTGGATGGGACGGAGACATATGCGGAGTATTTTGGCGACATATGCACTCTCCAAGTTCGATGCGAGGATCCAACTAAAAGTCCTTGCGGGATTGATGTTCCCGCGAATATTTACTTTGATAGATATGCCAAGGAATTTAAAGATGAGATTTCAAGGATGAAAAAGGCGAAAGCAGGAATTCAATCGCAAATAGAGGAGCTTAATGCAAAGGAACGCAAGATCCGACTCTACTCTCCGATGATCCAACCTCACCGAAGCCTCGACATGATGAAAATGATAGAAACTACTAAGAAATATTTCGAGCAATCATCAAATCCGGAGCTCTTGGGACCCGAAGACGAAATTTCCTCTGCGGATCAGGCGAAAAGATGTGGTGAGGTCGCAAAACAGCTAGCAGAAATCGAGAGCAGGATACAGAAAAAAATCACAGGTAGGTCTCGATAAAAACAAAAAAGGATCAAGAGTGCACCAACTAACTCGACATCTAGACCTCAAAACACAGAGAGATGCGTTAAGAGATAAACTTGACAAGATGAAATCTATCTTCACAAGCCCAGAAAACACCATTGAAGGTGGTCCGGTGCTCACCAAATACGTTCTTCGAGGCGTCAGCATAGACCGCGGGGTTACATACATCAGGCGCCAGAAGTTGGTTCCCCATATCAACCTAGAGGATGATGCAGCGCCCACAGAGATGAAAACCCAGGATGAGTGGTGGTCAATGAAGTACCACACATTGCAGCTAGCGTATAGCGATGAGCAATACGGAAGCTATGATGTTAAGACTGTGTTAGAGGAAGAAGTCCTTCGAGCGGCAAGATTTGATGGGCAAGGCCTCGTGCTGTTGGTCTACGCAAAAGAAGGATCGGGCGAAAATGAAACCGAGCCGGTTGAACTTCCAGAACCTTTGAAGGTAATTAAAACCTCTATATGGCTTGAATGTGAACAATAGCTAATTTAGTTGAACTTTAGCAATTCGTCGCTAAAGATAATGAATACTTTGCTAAAGAGATTGCTGAGGCGGCTTCTAAACCGTCCAAGAAACGACCACTTGATGGCGACTGGAGTATAGATAAGCCCTATAACACACGCGACTATCAAAAAGAGTGGACACGAGGCGGTACCGTCAATAGCAGTCGCGCTGCTACCCCGGGCGACAGCCGGCGAAATTCGATTGATATGACTGACGAGGATCATCTTGGGGCAATACCGGAGCCGCCAAGCCCACCAACTGCACCACAATCTACTGGAGGGCCAAGCGTGCACTTCGCATTAGATAATGAATCAGGGAGAGACGGTTTTCATGGGGCATATAGTAGTGGGCATGAAATGATGGCCATGGAGGATGGAAAGGTGAGACATAAAGGGTATGCGGATGAGGATGATGAAATGACCTATGGAAGTCAACATATTGAATTTGCGGATAATGGCACCTTGCAGTCTGCGCCCTTGCCTCCTACTCCTCCGCCACCACCTAAGAGTAGTCCACCGGCAAAGAAGGCACCAAGGTTCGATTTAGAAGAGTGATTATGGGGCGGAATTTTGATTTGTCTGCGGCAGTGGGCGTTTGTGGTCCTTTTCTCTTCGTGATTTAGGTTGGTTGGTGATTGTGATGAAATGTAAGCCAAAAGAAATGTTATTTATCAACCGCATAAATAATTATCTAGCTTTTTCATGCCCTCATCCAATTTTTTTTTTTTTTTTTTTTATTGGGGTGTCTGTCGGCGATAGTATACTTTTTTTGAGCATAGCACAAAATATGGATAGACAAAGAATATTGCACAGGAAATAAAAAGAAAGCTTGGTTGTTTTTTTTGGGTTGATATTCTAATCTAACATCAACAGCAATTTGGCGATCGGACTGTGCATATTTGAGCACCGACGGTAACAATTTGACAAAAGCTACCGTAATCACCATTGATACAATAGTACTCTAGAGAGCCCTGGCGTTCTGATAAAGTTATATGGTATGTTTGCGGACCTAGGTCTCAGATATGTTGCTACGGAATATAACTTCGCTAATGCAAGGTCAATGAATGTCGGTAGCCAATCACGTGTCTAGCACTAGGAATGCCTGTTAGTCTTAATCTCACCCCTCATTGATGTAATTCCTCAAGCTCTTTGTGTCCAACTATTCCAACCAATCACGACATTTATTACTTTACCATTCCAAAATCTTTACAGGCAAACACAAAAGTCAAATGTCATCGGATACTCAATACGACTCACTGGCTACGGCCTACGATCTCGTCTGGAAAATTCCTGCTGTGCGTCCTTTGCTCCCGCTGCTGACGTCGACGATCAAAGCAACGGGCAATTTCGAGAATGCGGCTGTACTAGATCTAGCCTGTGGTACGGGCATCGGCTTAAGAATCATGAAATCTTTTGGAGCGTCTAAACTCGTCGGCGTGGATATTTCCCCGCAAATGCTCGAAATCGCGAAGACTACAGTGCCCGATATCACGGTGCATACCGCGGACTGCAGCAAGCCGCTCGATCATCTGGGACTCGAGCCGGGTAGTTTTGACGTCGTGTTGGGGTTTTGGTTGTTGAATTATTGCCCTTCGTCAGTTGAAATGGCGGGGATGTGGGGTAATATTTCGCAATTCCTCAAACCTGGTGGGAAATTTGTGGGGATAATTGAGAACCACGATGTTGCACGTCCGAGCAGTGTGCAGGATATGAAGTACGGTGGGATGATGAGTGAGGTGAAAGAACTGGAGAATGGGCAAGGGTGGAGTGTGCATGTGGTTTTTGATACCACACCAAAGATCGAGTTTGATGCTCACAGACTCCGAGGCCCAATCTTGGAGGAGGAAGCAAGGAAAGCTGGATTTGGCGAGATTAAATATAATAGGCCTAGCTGGGATGATATTGGTCTGGTGATGAGTGAAGGGATCGGGGGTGAGGATGGGAAAAAGAAGGAATGGTGGACAGAGTTAGTTGAAGACCCTCCAAATTATGTCATTGTTACGACAAAGAACGGATGACCCGGTGCCATATGTGATATGAATAAACCGGTTTGTATATTGAGGTAACCTACCTTTGAGAGGATTTGGTTTCGAGACCAAGGTAACCATATATTTGGCGATAATTATATATGTGGTGAATGGATTATTATAGGCTGTTTAATGTTTGACCATTTTCAAGTCCACAATTCCTATTTTGTTTCACCCAGATCTCTATATTTTTCTTTGTATAGATATTCCTAGGGAGCGAGAGTGTGCTAGAATCTTTTAAATAATGTAGCTGGCTTGAAGTGATTTGTCGATAGTATCTCGCGGTTAACTTTAAAGTACTTTATATCTTCTAAAATAATGTGTCTATCTTGACTAAGTTCCAAGGAGTGATACATAATACTTATGGAACTACAACCCGATATGGTACATAGAACTTATCGAGCCACACACTGATTTAGTATGCCCTTGGTATTGATTCCATAAATATAACGAGTTGGAAGATTCGATAATATTCCAACAGTCGTAACGTTGGTGCACCTGGCCATTATTAGTCAATCAGCCCTCATTCGTCATGGAAGCGAGATGATTCAGATGTAAGAAGTCATTTGTCTAGGTGTAAGTAAACTAGCTATTTGGACGAGATGCAACCTAGCAAGTCATTAGTGAAATTTGCAACAGACATGTAGATTTCCTAATTAATCTGGCACTGTCAAGACGTTGTGGTAGCAGGCCTCTGAACTCTAAATGTCTGCCCTGTATTGGTCTTGGCGCGGCCGGCCAGCCGGTTGGTGCGATTTTAACTTTTCGCGAAATCGCCCTGGCATAGTTTCAGCCCGCAGCGATATATCTCCCACGGTACGCAGCAAAACTCTATTTACCGAATCTCAATTTAGTAGGCATGCACGTCAAATACCACGTTTTCTTAGCTAGAGCGACTGAAATAATGATCTTTCTTATATCAAACTATATAACAACATTTGCAGCATTTTTGCATGTTGCAAGCAAGAAATGGAAGATATCATAACAGGTTTTTCAATGGAAATGAGTGTGGTCTTGTAGCAGATCATGTGACCAACCAACCACAGAAAATCGTCACACGCACTCAATTTCTCGCATTCTAAAATATGTTTTCGCATTGGGCACTGACATGGGTAGGGTCTCATCTAAGATCAAGGACTTGAATCTTACGTTTACTTCAAACGAGACTCGCAATTTCATAAGTATATTCCTTGTGAGACATGAAACATTAGCACCTGCAACAAATGAGTTTTATGGGGATATTTCGGGAAGTTTAGGGCTTATGCCGCAAGAGGAATATCATTCGATCTGCCGATTCGATATTATAATATCCGTTTCTACTGAGGACATATACAGAATAATAGAATCTGAACGGCGTCAAGGAGGAAGCAAAAAGAGAAAGAAAGTAATGAACTATGTGGGTAATGTTGATATACACTTGTAGATTTAGTGGTACAGAGAAGACAAAGCTCAGGGTTTGTATTAACTACCAAGTACTAGGCAGCAGCATTAACAAGCCTGGTTTCTAAGGAAGCAGAAACTAATTTCAATATGATATTGAATGTCTCGCTCCATCAGCTACATATTTGCTGGTAATTTCAACTGTATTGGGAAGTACATAACTCAAATAGAAAATATTTTCGGGTGAGTAGGGAATACGAGAAATTGAGAGCGAGCTGAAAGAACCAACCGTAATACTCTTAGCTTCTATCCTCGGAAACTAATTGGAATGTTGCAGATACTACGACTTTCAAAATTTAATAGTTTGCCCCGTAAATAATCTTCAAAGTCATATGAGTCCGTAGGCAGATTTTGCTAAATATTCAGAAACAAAATATGATATGATAAGACGGGGTAAACCTGGACGGACGGAACGATTTTACGATGTAAGAAGACTGTCGAGATGTAGTAGGAAGGTTATCGCAGCCTTGATTCTTTTCCCAAACACCTCAATCTGCCAAGATGATCCTATGAAATCTTAAGCATGGACCTTTGATATCATGGTTGAAATATATGCAGGTTGCGGGGATCTATGTTTCTACAAGCTGATACTTTCAGACCATGTAAGGCTGTCATTATATATACTACGATCATCGTAGCCGGATATTTCCGAAGACATCAAAGAAAATTGGGCTTCCAGAACCGTCAGGTAATTGCGTCATGAAAGAAGCTGTCAGCTGTATGCATATATGGAAACATGGGGAGATTCGTTCTATGACCATTGGCACCCATACTTTTTACGCCCGATAGCAACAGCTTAATTCAGTACCGAGTAAGCTGCAGCTTTGGGGGTTTTCCCTTTAAGATTAACTGTTCATATCGAGATTTATTGCTCACATACTTATTGATAAAATTTTATTAATTTAAAAAAGAATTCATGTATATCAAATCATCGATATATTGATAGAAATACAAAATATTGCAATATATAAATTAGCCGCCCAATTACTCCTCTATTTACGTAATTGTGAAGTGCTGTAATAGCTTGATAGATAGCCCTAGTGCCATGCGGCATTTTGTAGGTGACACAACCCTTCAGGTATGTTACCAGGTACGGCGGAGTTTTTAGTCGAAATATAGCTGGTGCATGCAATTAGCACACCGCTACAGCGGCAGACCATGTCGACGCTTATTCAGCACTCTAAGTGGTTTAACTAATTTTCCGATGGCATTCCGGAACATGATACCTACTAATTGACCAGAATCTCTGCGGATATAAAGATAACTTGGTTAGAATCTAATGAGCCTAGTATAACCGGACGAGCCTCCTTCTTCAATTGACATATTGATGTCATTATATTACGGACGAGTGGATCTGATGCTGTAGTATAGTTCTGGATTTGCTATAGAAGAGTGCACTAGATTAACATTTGCGTAACTTATTCTACTGCACATGTGCCTATATTCTTCCCGAGTGCGATTAACGAGGGGTACGGATATCCCGCCTCCCGTGGCCAGCATCCTTGAGCTCCTCTTCTCAAAAGTCGCCTCATTTGGGCACACCGATGGCTACACCTTGCTAGCTATTATACATACCGTGAAAAATTTTTTTATTCAAATAAATATCCGATGACTAATATAAAATGTCCTGCACATGTATTATCGGTAATATGAGTCGGTAAACGATATTATTGAGATTCTTCCTTTATAGTCCAAGCGCTATGTAACGGGGTACGCGCTATGACGTTATCCAACGTTATCTTTCAAAAAACGGTTCGTGGATACCACGGATCTACTAATATATTTGAGTTTATAGTTATCTAGTTTGGGTTTCAAGTGCATTGATATGCATGTGCTAAACCACGAACTAGCTCAAAATTTTTATACTTGGAAGATATCAGAGCGAACCCCATCTTTCGGACAGCGCCGAACACATCGGCGTCATTCACTTACTATAAAGGTATCCTATTCAAGAAGCTTCCTTGTAGGCCCCGTGCATCATTTCGAAGAACGTTTTGAGCTCTTAGGGAAGCTAGTGATGACAGGCTTAGTAAGGATATTTAGTATACCTTCGTTAGTTCACTAACTAACTATGCAATATACTTCAGATTTATGAGCTTTAAAACCCGACTGATTGGAGCCGCTCGTTTAGTAAAAGCTCAATCAGTAGCCGTTTTCAGATTCCTGGTATCAGATCTAGATGGAAAACTGATTCATAACTGATCGAGGAGGTAGTTTGGTGTAAGAAAAGTGATCCCTGAACCCAAACGCGACAAGTCGGCCAGAGCGGGAAATGAACAAGACAGTTCAAGTTGAATCGAATAGATTTTCCTGACTAGTTAACGCTGCCTCTTCTCAGCTGCCTGTTATATGTTCTGGTCTCGGATTTGACTTGCAAGCTTGGCGAATCACGTCTCTGAGATATGGACTGTTGCATTTTAATCCACCTCCAAATATCTAGCGTACTATCAATCCTTGTAAGAAGATAGTCCCAGGCTTTTGAAAAATAACGTACATTAAAATACTTGAATGTATACCATTCGGATAGGTTCCCTTCCGAGCTTTTTAAGATTGTAAGTCGCTAGCACGAACCTACTCAATTAAGAAACAAATTAAATTTCGAGGAAGAAGGAAGTGGCGTGGGGGAGCTCAGAATCCTGGCCCCGGTAGCTAGCCGAACAGACTAGTATCGCTTCGATCTGGCGTGCACTGAATCAAGTCGTCTAGCCTAATCAAGCTACAATATTACAACAAGGCCAATTAGTCTGGTACGAAGGCCAATCGCGGTTTGCAATTTGCGCTGGATCAATTAAAAGTATTCAGAAATCGATCGATATTGCGGATGATCAAGATAATACCTAAGTAAGTAAGTACATTTAATCTGATAGCTTAGGATTTAGCTTAGCTTAAACTGGATCACATGTGACTAGGGTGGATCATCTCACCTTTTACTTAAATATTGAGCGACTCACCTCGTTCTCAACTTTGTAAATTAGTCAGAATACAATAAAACAAATTTTTTCTCGAGCTATGGAGAGTCTTCCTACTGAATTAATCCGGCGGATTGCAAGTCTGACCCCGTACCCAACGATATTCTCACTCTCTCTTGTTTCCCACAGGTTGCGGCTTGCGGTTCACGATTGGCAAGTCTACAAAGCCGTCATCGATAACCGGATTCACCAGACAGTTATAAGTGATGAACCGTCTGCTAAAAATGTGTCACAAGTTCTCGATTCACTGGGAATTGATGTCGACAAATGGGCACGAAATCCTATCAACAGCAGTCTTCCGACAGACTTGTGCGCTAAATATGCATATGCGGACTACAAATGTTTTACGCTCTTGGAAAAGTCATTTGGAGCCGATACGGATACGAAAGTTTTAGAAGATTTTGCACGGTGGGGAGGGGTTATGGCTTCCAGAGGACGTAAGTTCTAAAACTTATATAAGAGAAAATATGTAGGCTCCGAGGCGCATACAGTGGGTGCTAATTGTGATATCGATTTAAAGACCCTATAATCCACCTTCTCGGTCACACTGATATCCGGCATAGTTTTTCGATTGTACCGCCAGCTGCTACAGCAACCGATGTGTATATACGTGAGTTTAGCTTAGCATGCTACTGTATGTCCGGAAACCGATCTCAGTTGCATTGCGATGAAGGGGATCCGCCAAATCATTATTCCAATCTCTCTGATCTGCAGCCCGTCTCACCTCTTGTTCACGAGATCCTCATAAGAACGTGGTTAAAGCTCCAAGAAAAATTGTGGACTCATCACCATAAAAGGATATTCCTGATGGCCGATGTGGCATCCAGGAATCAAGCACGTCGAGCAAATTATCGAACATTACAAATTGAGGGAACGACCCTACCTAGGACAAAAGAAGCGATTGATGCTAGCTATGCAATATCTTCCAATCAATCTTCAAATTATACGAGTGAAAAGCTTTGGTCAGCGATCAACCTTCACATATTTTACGTGCAAGTTGCGGGGTTCCTAGCATATCACTATAACAAGTTTATAACGTCTCCCAACCGGAGGTTTACAGGCGCCTCGGATTATTTTTTGGGTGTTGATGATGGAGAGCCGCAAGATGACGAGGACTATGACCCTCGGCAGATAAAGCAGACACCATCTGGGTTTGAAATCCCATTTGAAAGTTTTATGAAGTTACCGGAGCCATTTGGAGACCCGGCCGATTTCGTGTGGTGCCATTTAGAGATAATGACATCAAAAGAGTTTTTAGAAGATGGAGAGTGGATGGGTTTTTATACCTATCGAGAATATAATAGATTTGATCCGGCAATGTTCGGTCTGAAATTCAAGGTCGTGGAACCTGGCGAGTATGAAATTTCTCGAGATGATTGCACAGATGATTATGACCCAAATGAATGGAAAACCATCGATACTGAAAATGCAGAAGTAGTTCATATAACTGCAGCTGGGGAAGATGGAGTAGGCGAATTTAAATTGTTCGGACAAATACTCCGAAATACTGGGAAATTTGTATTCACAAAAATTTACGTTCGGGATCATGATGGAGGAAAACAGAAAGGTCCAAAGTGGGATTGGCTGGGCTTCATGACACCGTTTGGGATGGTTGGAATGTGGGGTGTCCATGAGGCATACTGTGAGCTTTGGATATGGAAAGAGAGCTGGTATGGCGACAGTGATGAGAAAGAGCTAGCTAACCAGTTATCAAATACGCTATGAAAGCTATTTGTCTAAAACGGGAAGTAACTACTTAAGTATGTATACTTCATGCAATCTTGAATTAGCATGACAGCGATTCTAAATGGTCGCATGGTGGGATCTTATTGATTTGTTGGTGATGAACCCACTAGAAAGCTATTATCCCAATCAATATTCCTATTTATGCCTTGTAGGATACTCCCATCCATTGACTTGCCACCCTACACCCGAAGAGAAAATTCAGCTTTGAAGTCCTGGTCTCGTTTCCAAGGTGCCTGCAAAGGCACAAGGTCATGTAGACTATCTGGAAGCAAACAATAAGATTTTCGACTTACACCACCGCCTAACTCTTGCCCCGACCCCTTCGCCCCTAAACTTAACCCCGCGATTCCAATATCTCCACCCAGACAATGCCAGGTTCCATAAGCAGCCCTGTATAAGCGGGAATAGAAGCTGGTCTCGCACCGTAATCAGTGCGATAAGCCAGTACTTTTTCTTCTCCGTTGCATCTTTTATACTAGCCAGATACGACTGTTCGAACCGTAAGTCGGGAAGCGGGGGAAGCGGCCTATGGTGTAGGCCGCGTGAGCCGTGATGTGAGGGGTACAATATTGACGAAGATATCGAGGCTACGTCGTCGTCGTCGTCGTCGTCTATTTCATCTACTTCTTCACCCTCCTCTTCTTCTTCACCCTCAGCTTCAACCTGGGAATACTCGCTCTCGTGAATGGAGGACTCGGTGAGGACGGTCTTCGAGTCGGCCGAAGTTGATGGAGCTATCGCGTCTTCGGGAGTGGCATCATGACGGATATGGCCGTCTGTAATTGCAGTCTCGGCGGCGAGGAAAGCTATATCGGACATTGTATCTATCTACTTGAGTAGATAAGTATTGCAGAGGTCTTACTTGATGATATCGGCCTCAATCATGGAAAGTTTGTTTGCTAGTGATAATGTAGAGGTTAAACGAAGAGGTGACGTTGGACAACGCGAACCTAACCGCAACCCATATTTTCCGTTGTGAGAAAAATGCTCGAAGCTTGTTCCGCCACCTTTGTAAATACCAAACCCCACCAATTCTCATCGGGATGACTAAATTCAGACCTTGCATCGACATCCACGCTGGCGTGGTCAAGCAAATTGTCGGCGGGACCCTCTCGGATAACAATGCTTCGCCCTCGCTGGTAACGAATCATACATCGGCGCACCCGCCATCATACTTTTCAAAGCTATACAGAGATAAAAATCTCACTGGCGCCCATGTAATCATGCTCGGCCCAAACTGCGAGAACGCCGCTAGAGAAGCATTAGATGCCTGGCCGGGCGGATTACAAGTTGGGGGGGGTATAAACAGGCAAAATGCGCAGAAATGGCTAGATTGGGGCGCGGAGAAGGTAGTGTGAGTCTCTTATTATATATTGGTCGATGTTATATCTGCAGTAACAACAATCTCTAATAATTTGGTCGTTTGTGATAGGTAATTGTTACATCATATCTCTTTCCAAATGCCAAATTCTCGCTAGAAAGACTTGAAGAATTATCGGCGTCGATTGGCAAGGAAAAACTGGTCGTCGATGTCAGCTGCCGTCGAAGGGATGACAAGTGGTTCGTGGCGATGAACAAGTGGCAAACTATAACAGAAATGGAGGTCACCAAAGGTATACACACTGTCTCAGTTTTAGCGAAGTTATATCTCTATAAGAAGATTTACTAAACAATTGATAGATACACTGTCGCTACTATCAAGCTACTGCTCTGAATTCCTGATTCATGCGGCCGACGTTGAAGGATTGTGTCGAGGAATCGATGAAGATTTAGTCAGAGCCCTCGGAGAGTGGACTGACATCCCTACAACGTACGCCGGAGGGGGGAAAGACATTAAGGATCTAGCCCTGGTGAAAGAACTGAGTGGAGGGAAAATTGACTTAACTTTTGGCAGTGCCTTAGATATCTTTGGTGGAGACAAAGTCAATTTTGATGACTGTGTAAATTGGAATAAAGAATCTAAATAACGGTCTGAAATACTTTGGGTATAAGAGAAACAATCGGCATAGTGTATCCTTAGACAGCATTCCATAGGTATCAGTTTAGACAGCTGAACGGTAGGTCAAAGACTAGATTCATGACATAATCATACGCTGTATATATTCATTCTTACTTATCAATTGGGATCCAATCAAGATTTAATTCTGATCAAGATCCGCATGTCAATGAATAGGATATGTATCCTAATGTTTAGATTAGATGTTTATTCTTCGCTCTCAGCCTACAATGTATATTGGAGAAATCCGAAACACTATTAGTCACGCGGTTTGAACCCGATCCGAACCCCAGATTTCGCAAACCTAACCGTCAATTCAATTGGCGATACTTTACGTAAACCATGGTACACCGTTCTCGTCGAAGCACCGGAATTGCTTCTTCGACTAACTGTGTCGAGTCTAGCGCTCCTTTCCGAGTCGAGCTCTGGGGAAGCGCTGTGACTGGCTATCACCGGCATGCATACAGCGCGATGGCACCGCCATCCGCGATTGGCCTATTCCGAAGGGGTCCTCGATAAACTAAACTTAAGAATGCTGGCACTCGATCGGCCAGGCCCCGGACGATAAGTCGAGACCAAAAAGATATCGATTCATAAAGTGGCCGTCGTGTACTCTGTTCCAGTTGATTAGCTCCAACATTAACCACCCCGCCTAATAAGACACAACGTGGACATACATCTACGTGTGTGATACGGTACCACGCCAACCTCACGAGAACAACTTCCATTTCTCCTAAACATCACTGCTTCCAATTGACTAGATTCAACATGTTCTCCACTCTTCGCGGTTCTTCGCGAGCCTTCTCGCGAGCCTGTTCTGCTCGTGTAGCTCCCAGAATCCAACAGCAACGAGACATACACAACACACTCCGTGGGTCCGCCGTTGCTGCTGCCAATGTCGCTGTCGACTCGGTCTCCTCCTACGAGCCCTTCTTTCCCAAAGAGCCGACCAGTCCGAGCGTTCAGACGGAAGTACCTGGACCAAAATCTAAAGTTGCCATTGCAGCTCTCGACGAGGTATTTGATACTCGTAGTTTGAACATGATTTGTGACTACAACAACAGCATTGGCAATTAGTAGGTCTCATCTTGTAAAGGGTACACGTGGATCGAATAAAATATTAATATAACCTGTACAGCGTTTCGGATCACGATCATAACCTTTTCTTGGACGTATACGCGCAGATTGCCTCCATCCCACTTGGCTACAATAACCCAGCCCTCATGAATGTCGCCATGTCCCAAGAAATGGTCACAACCCTGATTAACCGACCCGCACTCGGAAACTTCCCGCCAGCGTCCTGGACCGAGACCCTAAAATCCGGCATCCTGGCAGTGGCACCAAAAGGTCTAAACCAAGTATTCACAGGAATGTCCGGTTCAGATGCAAACGAGTGTGCCTACAAGGCGGCATTCATGTATCATCGTCGTAGGGAACGAGGCGAAGGTGTTGAATTTACGGAAGAAGAGTTATCTTCTGCGATGAACAATGCGAAACCGGGAAGTCCAGATTTGGCAATCATGTCATTCAGGAAGGGATTTCACGGTCGTTTGTTCGGGTCGTTGTCTACTACTCGCTCAAAGCCGATTCACAAGATGGATATTCCAAGCTTCAAGTGGCCGCAGGCACGGTTCCCACAGTTGAAATACCCGCTTGAGGAATTCGCGGCGGAAAACGCTGCTGAGGAAGCCGAGTGTTTGAATGACGTGGAGAATTTGATCAAGACATGGCATTGTCCCGTTTCCGCAGTTGTTGTGGAACCGATTCAGAGTGAGGGAGGAGATTTCCATGCTAGCCCAAAGTTCTTCCAGGGTTTGAGAGATATTACATCAAAGCATAACGTACTCTTGATCGTGGATGAAGTGCAAACCGGTTAGTAAAACACACTGGTACACAGAATCAAAGTCACGGGTCACTAATATTGGAGTAGGCGTTGGTGCAACCGGCAAGTTTTGGGCCCATGACCACTGGAACCTTGCGACTCCACCAGACATTGTTACCTTTTCAAAGAAGGCGCAGACAGCTGGTTACTACTTCGGAAACTCAATGTTGAGACCAACCCTACCATATAGACAGTTCAACACGTACGATTTGAGTCAGAAATCTTTTCGCATGCGTCTTTATATGCTAACCCGAGACGAATTACAGATGGATGGGAGACCCAAGTCGCGTGCTCCTCTTCAACACTATTATCAAAGAAATCAGCAGACTGAACTTGGTGCAACATACTGCTGATACAGGAGCGTACATCTATAACGGATTAGAGCAGCTATCAAAGAAGTATCCTGGGGAAATCAATAATTTGAGAGGCAAAGGCCAAGGGTGAGGCCCAACCTTCTATTGTATTCGTATCAAGGCCTCATGGCTAACTCACTCCTAACTTAGAACATATATTGCTTGGGATTCGCCGCAACGAGATGCGTTCTTGAAAAAGATGAAGACAGTGGGTGTTAACATTGGTGGCTGCGGCGAGAGTGCTGTCAGATTACGGCCAATGTTAGTCTTCCAACAACATCACGGTAAGTCATCTCTATTTTTCCATCCAATGTAGCCAGAGTTACTAACCCTATCTCACAATTTGTAGCCGATATTCTCCTAGAGTCTATTGAGAAAGTTATCAAGGGTTAAATTAACCAAAAAGACGAACCCAGAGCCAGGGAAAGATGTATTTGTAGCAAAAGGATACGGTTCTGATTTAAACTGATAGTAAATTTAATTGATACGGATGAAATATCCTTTCATCCCGAAAAGATGATTATGTGCTCGAGTTACCCAGTGAACCACAAGCTAATTGAAAACCTGTAAGCCTGCCAAAAAACAAAAGCCCTAACAGCCAAGTATAAATGCCAAAAATATGATAGAGACCATCAACCCCTTGTTTCCCTATCCTACAGTTAAAATAAAACGCCCGCCAGCAACCAGAGCAACAGGCAATGGATGTAAAAAGCCAGTATCGATAACGGATGCCCCTCTTCTTCACACAGTACACACGCTAAAACAACCTCCATCAGCGTCCGGGTAGAATCAATCCTGCTTGGCCCGCCGTCTGTCCCTCCTCAACTGCCATAGCTCAAACCCACCCCCACTATCACTCCTCTCTCTCCTCCTCCTACTCCTACTCCTGCCAATGCTGGCGCTGCTAGACGAAACGCTCCCATCGCCTCGATCATAGCTGGCGAACCCATGATAATACCCATCATCCGTATCGATACCGGTATCCTAGAGCGCTATCCCCGGCTGGCGGGTATGTAGCCACGCTTGGCAACCGCAAAAGGCGAAGAAGGCCTACACAAATTACACATTCATTAGCACTCCCATGTCAGAGTCCCATTCACCAACATTGCCATACCCTCCCTTCTGTGGTTTGCGTATGGTTTGGGAAAGAACGTACCCCGTAAACAGCTACGGCACCAAATATAGTCGCAGCGGCGACTTGAGGCTTATCCGGATCGGAGAGTTTGCCGGCCACGACTTCATGTTCAGCTTTGAATAATAGACCAATGACTGTGAGGATTATGACGGCAAAGAAGGAGACTACGGTACTGCCATGATTTACGGACTTTTCGTTAGCCAGAAGCATATGATATGCGGGCATATAGAACGGGTATATACCAGCTCCAAGCATTACCGGCCGCTATTACCGGCTTCATGTTGAATATTTGAGGGAAGGAACGTATGGAGTATTGGTTATGGAGATGGCTGGGGTGCCCGGAGAAGCACGGTCGGAGTCTGCTTGTTGCGATAGATTAAAGGCGTGTATCGTTTCGTCAAGCTATATTGGTTCGAGTGGATGATGTTATCAAAAGGCAGGATAATTTGGTCGGCGATGTAGTCCGGCCCGAATAATAATGCTGTCGAAGTTGAGGATGGTTGGGAAGGGAGATGAGGTTGACCACAGAGCCAAGCGAACGCGCGCCCCAGAACGATGACGATGGGCGTTTGTTTCGGCGCAACACGCTACAAGTTCTTTTTCCAACATGGCAACATTTTCTAAAGTTTTTCGAGCTTCAAACTTTCTTCAAATAACATCCTCGCCGGAATATTCGGTTCAAAGGGCGACGGCGAGGTTTCCGGTACTCGAAGTTTATATGCTCCAGGTGTTGCCCTATAGTCGACCCTTCGATTCAAACCAAACACAGTTATTTTCTTGCATATAACATATATAATACGGATATATAAACATGCAATTGTGGCCAGAATGTCTTTTTTCCGGCGACCATCTTCGAACTCTGATGAGAGCGACGAGGATGAAAGTTCTATGAGCGACTCCGACTCTAACAATTCAGACTGTCAAAATTCCAACCTCGACCAGGATGAGGAACAGTATGAGGAACAGAACGAGGATATTTCATATCTAACAGACGACATCTTTCAACCGCTCTCAGTTAACGCCATAGCAAATACAATACGAAAATCCGACCGCTTATCGATATCTAATCGTTTGCATTCGATCAATGAGGATTCAGCCTTTGTCCAATCCGTGGCAGACGAATTGAATCTCCCGTTGGTCGCAAATGAGCGATGCGGTAGTTGGTACGTTCCTCCTGAAAAGAAAGCCGGGTCATGTTATTTCAAATCCACAGACGGCCATTTCGGTTGCTGGAGCTTCAGCTTGCGAAGGCTTAATCTCAATCTCTTGGGGATCATTGGGAAACACAAAGGATGCATCATCGTCGATAGTACCCGACGAGGAAAGTCCATTCCTGATGCATTGAGCAAGACAGTGCCTATTTGGTGCGCGGTTATGAATGCGGTGCTATTTCCTAGTATAAATTCAAGGTTCGAAGCACCTGAGAATGCGGTCTCGGCGTCGGAGCAAGCTCAGATTGCTCGCTTAATTGATGGTTTCGTAGCCCAGCTCCACACCTTGAAGTTAGAGACTGAGAAGCTCGTGCAGTTTGCCGGAAGGCCAATGAAGCCAATATGGGTTACCAGAGACTCAGAAATCAATAGTTCAGCGTTTCTGAAATTCAAAGACGAATTTCATCCTATTTATCTGCTTTCAGCATCCAGATATCTAGAAGAACAATTACAGCCTAGAGGTTTAGGGGTCAATGGTCACAACTTTGTGTACATCCAAGGTGCAGGAGATGATCATGAAGGATGGGCTCAAGGCTTATTGCCGATTACATACTGGGCAAATCAGAAAAAATTACTTCAGACCTGTGAATCTGAGCTACCGTCTTTCATTGGGTCGATAGTACGATCACATCGTGAGGACAGCAGTAGTGGAGATGCTAGCGGGCCTTCGGTCCTCAGTAAAGTGCACGGCGTGCTTGCGATATGCGACTTTAAAACCTACAATTCCTTACTCGACGCTCGGACTCCAATATTGGGAGCTATAGTTTGTACTGAAAGCAGCAATCTTCTAGAAGAAGACCAGAGCGGTTTATTATCAGTCCCGGTCTATAGAACGGTTGTCCCCTCAAACAAAGTAGGTAGCAAGATTCTTAGAAGTAAATTGCCCGAAATGCTAGGGTTCGCAAAGACCGTTCTCTCGCCGGGTGCATCTCATCCAATGGTTATAGTTTGCCAGAGCGGGAACGATATGGCGGTTGGAATAGCTCTAGCACTGATAACCAGATTGTTTGATGACCAAGGTTGGTAAACAAAAATCTTTCCTTCATTGGTTCCTTGTCATACACTGTCATCTATATCCGTTCCATAACGATGCTTGTGAAATTCTATAGTTTTAGCTTATATTAACCAATGCTTCATGGCCAGGTCATCTCATATCATCGTCTACAACATCCTCAAACCCACAAATCGATAAAACAATCATCAGGCAACGCCTTAGCTGGATCATATCCGATAGAATGCAAGCTAACCCGTCGAGAGCAACTCTTCAGGCAGTCAATCTTTTCCTCATGGGTTGGGCCTAAGCTTTTCAGCTTGGACAAGTACTTGGCTGTAAAGTATATCATCCATTGGGGTCTATACACGCATAGCTCGTTGCATGCATGTATCATATGCATCCCAGACGGAATTAAGCGCATCTAAAATCTTTTCAAAGCCTCGAAGGCTGACGATCTATATTCTGCTTCTTTTTCTTCCCTCTCTACTATGAGTATTTTTATCTTGCCGTATAGATCTCAAACAGCCTAGCTTGAAACCGATCTGAGGCAAGAGGGAAGGATGAAGCCTCAATTAGAAGGAGGATCTAGAAAATCGGCATTGACCGCTTAGTAGCGCTCGATCATTCACCCGAATTCTCGGGTTCTCTTCTCGTATTTCCGTCTTCACCGCCTTGTTTCTATGCTGAAAACATTCTGCAAAGGGTCCGTACGAAAAGGGAAATGCCTCAACTGCGATCCATCCGAATGGAGGACGTTGAGACACGGCATTGACTCTCTTGGGATGTTGTTTCAAAGGGGATGGGGTTGAGCGGATGTTCTGTACAATTGGCGTTTCAAGATCTTTGGACGATTTTTTCTACATTGTTTCTCGGAGCGTATAATATATTTCTCCAACATGTAGAAATATATTAACGGAGAACCCACAATCCAGCAAAATAGCCGACTCGCCTTATGAAGGCGAGTTTCATGATTCCTTTTCTCCAGAGTTCAACCGAGATGTTACAGATATCTCCAAAGATTTGCGTCAGCAATTCTCCATTGCGAGCTCGCAAGGCAGGCAGGCACCTAGCCTTGCGCTACGGAGGCCGGTACCAGGTTATAGTCTATTTGTACTCTGGCAAGATGAAATCTATATCAAATTTACACCTTAGTTTGATCACTTATATTAATACACATGAAACTGCCAGCGCTCGTCTAATATACTGCCAAAAGTTAGTCGCTCTCGGTTCTGGAGCGAAGGAATAGACCCTCTCCGCAGTTGGGCGGAGTCTTGGAGAGCCCTTCAATTCAACTGGTTAATGCCTGAAAAGGAAAAACGGGCGTGCCGATTCGCTATATTTAATAACTATTTGGATTGCGACGTTTGGCCGCATTGCATTGGCGAACCTGTCAATTTCCCAGTCTCGTGGTTCTAAGCGCTGTAGCCTGGACAACCAGCTACCGTTAGACAACGAACGACCAGCTGAGAAAAACAATTCAAAAAGGGAATTTTGATCCAACGACCAGAATAATGCCATTATCGAAATTCCAGAGGTATGCACGGAAGATAATGCGTTATAGCTGGTGTCAACCGTAGTATTAATATAATCGAAACAGCGCGCGTAAGTCGCACAGAGGAAAGGGCGGGCAAGGCAGGCAGGCGATTGCTCAAAAATTTGACATGCATGTAAACAATGAGTCCAATTAGTCCTTCTCAAGATCATTGCAAACAATGCAAGGCAAGGCAAGCTATGCCATTGAGTAGAACAGAAGAAGGCGGCTCCGAGTTGCGAAATGCCAAGCCCACGGCTCACGTTTCAAGAGGCAAAGGCCAGGCCTTGCGAGCGACATGATACACACAACGTTTGGCACCGCCGGTGTGAACCAACTAACCATGCCTTCGCTACCGAATCTTAGGTAATTGTGCTCTCGTCACAGATTTATTAGGGTATGGGTTTTTGCATGGACAGTCCCGGCAAACGTACTCTAATGCCCCAACAATTCAATGAATCGAAAAGCGGTATTTCCAGATGATTCGGAGTGCGGCTTTCAAAAAAGGGCGTCTGTCTACGGTACGGTCGTTTCATGTTAAACGGAACACCTGGCTTGCACTCAATGTCTAGCAAAAATACACTATAGGAGAGTCTAACAAGATCTAAAGTTTGTCATAGGGAAAACCGTTAGTTAAGCAACATAAACGGTCCGCCAAGTTGGCACAGCGACGCAATTTCCAACGATGCAAAGGAATGGCACTGTTGGCTGTTGATCGGGCGCAGCCACATCCTGTTGGGCTCTTTTCAACAATTCACGGTTCTGAAACGGTTTTTTAGGGCCCATCCTCCCTTTGGCGCTTGTTACAGACAATCGCCCGTCGATAATGCAAACCCGCTCCGAATTTCTCGTTGAAGATGGCACGGGGGACCTGCCTGTTTGCGAGCTCATCTCGTAAAGACGGGAAGAAGAACAAGGTTCATTTGTGAGGTTTAATTTCGGGGTTTTCGAGAACCGAGAGTTTGGATTCTTCCTTTTCTCCTGAAGCTACCGCACCCTGTGCCGACTTTTCGCAGTCATAAAATCTAGGCTCTGAATTTCGAACTCTGTCATTTGGAAAGATTTTCGCTGTACGGAAAAGGGGTATCATTAAGTTTCGTCAACGTGGACAAATGCTTCTGTAATTAACCAATGCTGCTGTCAGCTGTAAATAATACTGCGAACATTACGGTTTGGGTGAACGAAAATAGCGGCGCAGTACGAAGTGAAGTTGTGCGCACTCGGTAATTTTCCATTTTTTAAATTAAAATGTTTCGTTTCTTTGTCAATAGGAGCGACGCACTGCATGTGCGCCGCTGGGAACAAGGGATGAGAACTCGGAATTTCGAAAGCGACCGCCGCGCTCCTACAAAATGCGGCTGCTATAAGATCTCTGGTTATGATTATCGACATTTAATCATTTAGTTGGATGCCATGCTAGATTCGGTCAGGTGCTTTGGGCCATTGAAGACGACGTTGTCAGATTCCCACCCCCCGGTGATAAAAATAAAATAATCGACATTGGTCCCGGTTGGGAGCCAAGCGATGTCCGGGCACTGGAAAGATCTGGATTAGAAGGTGGAGAACATTCGGTGGCGAGATCATACAGCGTACGGCTCAGGCATCAGGAACAGAATAATTATGCTACCGGCAATCACCGACAGTATGGTTTGCAATGTGGCTGCATTTAGTCTTGCTGCGAATCTGACTTTGAGGAAGACGATGCGAATGGCAGGAGTCAAGTTCATCATAGGAAAATTCCCCTATCCCATTACAAATCTCGAGTAGGTTAGGGGTTGTGAAGTCTTAATATATCATATTGTATTAATATATTTCGGTTGTCGCGAGAATTCTGAGGGAACCTGATACAAAAAACAGCTGCCAAATGGGGAAGAAGACATCCTCGTCAGAACAACGGTGTCGATTCACATTGTAAACAGGCGAATTGATAGAGAAAAACAGAAATAAGGAGGTGCGGGAAGAAAGCCAGCCTCGTCCATCTTGGTGGCCTGGCGGCGGGTTTAAGGTTTAGGTTCTGAATTTAAATGTTTTTATCGATAGCGAGAAACACACAAGTTCCCGTATCCGAACGTACATGATCCTATGAAGTCATTTCATTCTTTTGGATATCCGACCACTGATCCTTTTCTACGCAAAATTTAAAAAGCCCAATGATTGATAGTATGAAAGGCCTGCTTTGGGCCATCTCGATCGGCGTCGCTGAGGCTTGTTTCAAAGATGTGGATATCAGTTCGACAAAATCGCGCGATCATGCTGGGAAAGGCCTGAACATTCGAACAATTGACTGTTCGAATTTCTCGACCGTGCCCTGGAAAGTGACTTTAACCGGAATCCCGCGTTCGCAGACGAACATTAGAGCACGTGCGAAGATTCGAAATTAGAATTCCGAATTTGTATCTTGGGAGCGGATGTTTCAGCGCCATTCTGAAACGAGCCCTCTTGTCACCCCGCAGGGTCTGTGCATGGCGTAATTCAACGTCAAGCAAAGAACCTCTTGACAGTTGGTGATAAGCATGCATAAGCCACGGATATCAGCTGTTGCTAACGTTAGCTAACCATGTTAACAATTATTTGGCTTGTGTTTAGTCTGCAAGCAAGCGCTCCCGTCTACTGACTGTGTTTTTCAACACCCGTTCACTCGCTCGCTCACTTATCGAGGCTGTGCATACGTATCGGAAATTCGGTTATTTGTCGATATCTAGCTGATGCAATGCAGTCCGCCTTTCCTTCAGCTGCAATATCACGGGATTCCGTTTCAGACCAATTTCAACCACAACCCGTATGTCTTCAACAGAGTATCTAGGATTACCTGACACCTATTGAGATCAACCTGTTAGCTGTTAACTCATGATCATGTGTGCTGCTCCCATTTAGTCAAAGAGTATGCGCTTCCGTTCGGATGCATATATACTCACCGCCTCGAACGGTATGTACTAATTTCTCACGGTTGTCGCCGGGAATACCTCTATGAACTTGATCAAGACACCCGAACTACTATGAGTTTACCAAGTATTGCATAAAATTCATATCGCCTACATGGCTACATTCTTCGCAAACATATACTCCCCCGAAATAAGGATTGAAGTTAAAGCATAAACAATCCACTAAAATGGAAGAAATCAGTGTGGTATAGGCAAGATTACTGAACTCCTCTTCTCTGGATGTTGAAAAGGACCCCATGAGCTTTTTGGTATCTTGTCGGCTATGGCACCCTTTCGAATGGTTACTACAGCCGAGCACGATGGCTCCCAAGAGTGCTTGAAATGTTCAGGCTCCATTCTTATTCGCCCCAAGTTCCCTGATTGAATGGGACCTGCGTTTAAAGAAACAGTCGCGAGGCCCGAAGCTTAGAGATGGTTCTCGATCCGTTGATCTTGGTGTTTATTCAGTTAATCCACTCTGCAACAGCATAGATAAACTTGACTCGAAATCTTCGTCTCAGGGTCCTTTTGTCTTGATAGTGCAAACTAATCCCTAGCCCTAGTCGATCGTTAGTGATATGAAGAATAAACGTTTGTATCTGAAAGTCTTGATGAACCCTAGGCTTAGCCGTGTTTTAAAACGATATTTTTAACCATGCTAGACCTTGTTTTTGGGAAGGACGTTGTTTAGGCTTCATATAATTTCAGGTGTTCCAATTTCGCATAACAAAAATGCAATCACAATATCCGCTGGCGTGTTGAAATTGGATGTCCTATACGGTCTATCTCGAAACATTTTACTAGTCTCGTCATAGGAGTCTCCGAACCAGACACACACCTAAAGAAAATTGAAAAGAGCTGACGACGTCGATATCTGTGTTTGGACTTCAGAGTCCTTCAGATCCGTTTCCTCAAGGTGAAAAGTTTCAAAGCGAACGAGCTGCTGACCTTTTTGCTCCTGGCGTTGCGGCTTGGCACTCTAATACTACCTGACCACCCCACCAATTCGAAGAGCCCTCTATCAAAAAGAAACGGGTATAGTGGCGAAAAGTTAGAGAAAGATCTTAAAGAAAATTCTGCTGTTGTGGACGTGCATATTATTTCTTTGCACGATGATTGCGAAAGTGACCGAAAGAGGCCGCCGATATTCGGAAGATGGAGCTCAGCTGTAGGAGAAGGGATGGGCTTGTCTTTCGATTGAAAGGTACACGAGATGCTGTTAGCAGAAGCTTGATAGGCGTATTTCGAGTGTGCCATGCTTCACGAGTTAAGAATATTATTTTTCTTCTTCGCGGATGTTTCATCAAACCCTGAAACTTCGAAGCGTCATTCTCTGCCCCTCCTTCGTTAACGAGGTGTTATTCCGCCTCCAAAATAAGCTACTTGCATGGATTACAAGGCATGACCGAGAGACTCTTGGAAACAGAAAATGTATAACTTCGATTGCTGAGGGCGGTAGGCCCATAGGACCTAAAGCCTACAGAATCCGGCTATAATGCAGAATAAGGATCTCAACATAGCTTTATTAGCTTTTAGTTCCGGGGCCTTTTCTTTGCAAATACCTCTTTGTTATTCCTAATTATTCGGAGAGGCCTTAGCTCTTATCCTGTTTTAACTATTGGTAGCGAGCGAGCTAAATACGATAAAGGTTAAGTTTTCGAACTCTCGCCGTTGTGGCTAACGCAGGTGCCATGCCGGCTGCTATCTGAACGAGTTAGCAGGGAAGAAGGGAGAGGCTCATATCAGTCGATGATATAATGAGGCTGGCGATAGGAAATGCTACCTAATTTTTGATTTTTTCGCCCCTGCTTTAGCTCCATCGAGAATAGGCTTGCGTTCGACAGATTCGCATAGCTCAAGCCGAGTCGGGTAGACGCTCCAAAAAGGGTGTAAGGAAAATGAATGGTTCCCTGGAAAGATGGGGTTATATAAAAACTGAAAACATTGGTTACAACCTCCCTCAGGCATAAACTAAGGCTGAAACAGTACCTCGAGGAGAACTTCTAGAAAGAAAAAAATATAGAAAAAAGCGCTCTGCCTTCTGATGTAATTTATCATTAGAATAATGGGGTATCTTGATGCGGAGAATTAGATTGTGCAATTATAGAACTTGTCTAATTGGAGCTCTTCCATCCTCGCGATAGGAGGAGTTGCTAGATACTTTACCCCTCCAAGCTCGAGGCTTGTCCATTTTAATCCGGCGTCACGGCCGAAGTGGCAGAGCTAAAGGGTTTGTAGGCGTACAGGGTGTTCTGTAGATTTATAGATAGACTCCGGGCTGCCCTGAATTACACTTCCAGGATATTACGGTAGCTTGACCTCTTTTCAATTCTTCTTTTTGAAAAACCCCCATAGATATTACCTTCTTTTTCGTTATTTTGATTCTTTTTCGGACTAGTCGTTCATTAAGGTCTTGCTAGTTATCAAGATCCGGATTTAAATTCAGAAATAGAACTTCTGTACCTGGCAGCCCCTCCCCGAAATACCATACATCCATTACTACATTACTCCAATACGTCCCTCCCTCGCTAAACCCGTCTACCACACACATAACCAAAATTGATCCAACCAACCAACGGCCTGCACCGTCGCTCACTCACTTGACCTTGCCAGTTATTTCATTATTATTTTTTTGGGTATATCTCTTCCTCCTCACCCATCCTTTTCGGGTTCTCGATTCTCCTGTTCCATAATATCATCGTTGCACTTTCAATAAACCTCAAACATCAAACTAACCTCTAGCTTATATACGTATCGGTTAGGTGTTTCCCCCACACCCAGCTGAAAAGGATCATTCACACCTAGCTACACTTTCTACCTACCCGACTTGAATTCTCTTGTCGTCCTTTTTCTTCTTCCACAACCAACTATCTCCTCCCGCCACCCGAAGTTTCTTGATTTTTGCTGGCAAGCGTATAGAAACCTCTCAGCTGCTACTACCCGTAATATAATATAATATCCCCTTTCTCACACAGGTAAGAGACCCAAATCCTCATCATCAATTCATTCTCGGGTTTCTCAATACTTTAAATTCGAAATGGAAGAGTTTTGAAACACACATTTCAGCATTGAGGCCGGGAACCTGTGCAACTTTCAATTTCTCACATATCATCTGCAGCCTTTTTTCTACATTCATTCCCGAAGCGGAGTACATCGGACGTTCGAGTATCGATTCACGTTGTAAAAGGTGAGCTTAACATTGCGCTGTATCTTGGTTTCAATTTCAATTTCGATTCCAGTCTTTTTTTTATATTCGCGAGAGTTTAGGCCGGCTTGTCCGACTCAACTTTTTTTTGAAGGTTGAGGTGCATTTTCTGAGACGACCGGCAGATGGGTTTCGACCAGGTGTTTCTTGCTTGAGCTTTGTTTCGTTTTAGAATTTTCCTACTTTTTTCGCTTTCTCCCACCCAGCTATTTTTCCACCCTTCTTCCTTGGTTTCCATCCTTTGCCAGAGCCTGCCCGCCTGCCCTTTCTCTTAGCCTTGTCCTTGACATGGTTGACGGATGGACCGTGGTGTGGGAGGGGTAAGCTGGGCCTCATGTGGCTCAACGCACATCCTTTTTACGCGGGCGCATAGAATGATGTGCAAAGCACCGATATCTTTCGACCCTCATTCGTCGGTCGGCTGATATTGGTTGGACCAACGTTCTAATAATAAGTTCGCCTGGCATGCAAGTACACCATCTCTTCACTTGTCACTCTTATTCTTGCTCTCTATTCTTATTTTGAGCTGCCGCCGTTATATTGCCTAGTAGGCGTGTCGTCTATTGCACTATCCGCAATATCGATTCGACTCGGTTCGTCTCTACGAGCTCGGCACGGCGAGGGTGAATATTCACCGAAGCAGCGAGATAAAAGAAACCAAGAGAATGGGAGGAAAGAAAATGAGACAAGAGACCAGACCAAGATCTTTCGGAGAAAATCCTTTTGCTTGCTTGCTTGTGTGAGCAAGGCAGCAACAACTGCATCGAAGAACTCCCAAAAATACATTTTTACACACGGTGGTTTTTCTTCGTTATTGCTGCTCGTCGGGTTTTTCATTTCGCGAAGGGACCGCTTGGTTTCTCTTGATTTTGGCTGGTCCATCCACCGGTGCCAATATCCACTTGAGATGTTTTCTTCTTTTCTTTTCTTTTTTCCTTTTTTCTTCGTCCCCACTCGCACTAGTCCGCTTTCTGCTGGTCTGCATTTTGCTTCTTTTTCTTACCCTTCTGAAGCAAAAGCTTTATGAAACCCCTTAAGAAAAAGCAATTTATAGGAAGTGTGAGAGGGAAGCAGACAGAGACAGACAGGCGGAGAAAGAAAGACAGGCCTGTCCTATCCACATCCTATGCTATCTTCCTTCACCGAGGAATGGAGGGAAACGCTCGAGTTCTTCGTTCGTCCGTAGGCGATAAATCCCCCTCCTTTATGCATACATGTACATGATTCCCTTTTCCCCTCCTATCGAGGCCAAAGACAAAATATGTGTGTCTTGCCTGGGAGATTAGACAAGATATCCTGGGGCCTAGGGATGAAAAAACGGATGAAGACTGAATAGGACGAAGAAGATTGAGGAAGAAGAGGATTCTCTGATATTACACTGCACTGCTGTTATTATTACTTTCCGAGCAATCGGTGCTAGTGGTAATACCAAATTATCCATCTTTCCCCCCTCCTTTTCCGCGTCGTACGTCTGCCATTTTTTCCTTTCTTTTCAACAATTTCCCCCATTAACCCCTCCTCCGCTCCACTCGGACTGGATTGGCCATACCCTTTTCCCTCGAAACGCCTGTTGGCCAATTGTGTCCACCCATTATCCTCAGTAAGCCCTTGTCCTGGCCACGGTCCCCAAGCTTGTTGTTGCTGCCTCTCTCTGTCCCTCGGGCGCTCTTTTGCTTGTTCGATTCTTTTACAAGTAAGAGTTTGTGCCCACCGTTCTGTTCCCATTAGCGGGTCCTTCGTTAGTGAGAGCTGTTAATATTGCGGGCGTTCGTTTCTTTCATTTCGAATAATTTGTGGAAAGTGGGACGAAGCCCCAGCGCCGGCCGCACACACGTTGATTAATATTATTACCTACACCATTTACAAGCAATATCGCAATCTGCAAGTCCAGATCCCCCTAAAAATATATCATCATAACCCTCCCCATCGCTTCCCTCTTTTTGTTTCCTCTTTTCCTTTCTCTTCTTTTTTCTTTTCTTTTCTCTTCAGCGTTGTGTGTCGTAGCCGTCGTCGTCGTCTGTCGCCGTTCTTCCCCCTCCTCCACCCTCGTTTCTTCTCTCTTTAATTGTTTCATTCGTTTCCGTCCTATCAAAGGCTTCGTTGCTTTCTTTCAGTGTCGCAGCGTATCACTATAATCGCATCTCCCAAGGTACAGAGGCAAGGCCTTTGTCTACAAGCCGATTGATATCGTTCGCCCCGTTCCAAAGAATCAACATTCCACAGAAGCCCTTTTGTTAAGGGAGCAGGTCTTCCATCAACTCTTCTTGTGTCAGAAGGAAGAAAAAGAGATTGAAAGTCCAAAATAGAGAGCCAAACGGTCCAATTTGTTGAAGTCGAATAGTGCGAAGTGATATTCGCCCATTTCCTTCCATCTTGCCATTCCGCTAACAAATTCTTTCTCGAGAAGAAAGTGTTTACTTGCGACAAAGACTGTGTATCTATTCTTGGATCTCTCTTTTCCCTCGAGATATCCATTCCCATCAGAATCTCTGCCACAAAGAGGATTTATTATTTAATTTAACATAATCTCACACTCTTTATCATTATCCAGGCGCATCTACCGTCAACTTTCATTCAGACACCTTTCTATTCTTTTATCATTATTATATCTTGTCTTTTTTACCTGGAGCGATTCTTAGTGTTTGAGAATCGACAACCTGCGTTTGTACATTCCCGAGACCTCGCATTCTTCGCTTCCTGCTTGCGGTCAAAGAGCATACCTCTGGTTTTAACTATCCCACGAGAACTTTTGAACTGAACTTCCCGTGAAGAAACCAGCAAAGCACCAAATTTCATCGCTTTATCTCGAACAAGGACTTTACGAATAGCCATACCATTCAATACCAGCTGTCTGGATTACAGTGCCAACATTCATACATATCTCCCACCGAAAAGACCAAACCAACACTCCCTTGAGGGAGAGTGAGCTAGATCTCCTCGATTTGATCTAAAGCGACAAGACAAAACTCCAACAGACGACGACCACCCTTTCATTTACCATTCTAATCATCTTTCTTTTTTCCATTCGATATTTGGAAAAGTCGGCCGCTCGGGTCGTGCTCCACTTAACCACAAAAAGATGTATTCACACAACGCTCTCTCGGCTCCCCAGAAGCCTGAGACCTTTATGCTTTCTTCGGAAGCCCAGCAAGCCCTGCCGCACGATGCTCAGATTCAGCTGCAGCAGGTTGATAACTGTACGTATCTGATACTATTCGGCTCTAGGTATATCGTGAAGGCAAGCTAACGGTGGCAATAGTAAAATACTTTTTAATTTCGGCGCCCGTTGACTGGGGCCAGGACATGTACATTCGCCGATTCTTGCTGCCCACCGGAGAATACGTTTCTTGCGTTCTATGGTGAGTTTTCTCTCCTTTACCCGTTCATGGATTCGTGAAAGAGTGGTGGTTCCCGCCCAGATTCAAACAGGCGCCTTGTGAAACGTGTTCGGACGACGTGCCGGAGCGTGCTGCACGTTATCGCTCGCCTAGATTCAACACATTCATGGTGTAATATGCATAACCATCTGTGTATAGGATGCAATATTAGATTATAGGGAAAAGACAATAGTCCGCTGACCGAAAGATGTTATATCTGCAATTTGTAGGAACAATCTCTTCCACATTTCGGGAACCGATATCGTAAGGTGTCTGTCCTTCAGATTCCAGGCCTTCGGAAGACCTGTCAAGAACTCTAAGAAATTCGAAGAAGGCATCTTCTCTGACCTTCGGAATCTGAAGGCTGGCACAGACGCCTCGCTGGAGGAACCCAAGAGCCCTTTCCTGGACTTCCTTTACAAGAACAACTGCATCAGGACACAGAAGAAACAAAAGGTCTTCTACTGGTACAGTGTTCCTCATGATAGACTATTCCTTGATGCTCTTGAGAGAGATCTCAAGAGAGAGAAGATGGGTCAAGAAGCTACTACCGTTGCGGTTGCAGAACCGGCCCTTTCCTTCGAATACGACTCCTCGCAGTCGCTTTTTGAGCAGCTCACAAAGGCTCAGCAAACTAACTCTTCTTCTTTTAATCCTCACGCTATTCCATTCTCTACCACCATCTCCCCCGTCGTTCGCGCGATCGATACGATGCCACCACCCATGATTCCTCACCCTGTCATGCAAGTCGTCCCCGAAGAATACTCCATGGCCATCCCCATGAAGAAGCACGACGAGCTGCTCACCTACGGCGGAGAAACCATCCAAATGCCCGGCCACCGCGGAGTCATGCGAGGATCCTCGGTCCCACAATACCTCGAATACTCCCCCGCCCCTTCTTTCGCCTCGTCCGCTGTTGAAGACTACAGCGCCCGTGGCGTCTCCTACGAACCCGTCACCCCACCTCAACAACTCGTGAATGTGTCGGAACCACAATATCTGTCCGCAGAGACTGCTGCTGGTATGTACGGACCTCTCGATCCTGCCGGTCAGAACGCAATGTCTGGTATGGGTCAGTTGCCTCTTCCAACTGTTTCTGGTGTTGCCGCTGCTTTTTCCGCTACACCCCGCTATGCCAACAATGTTTTCTCGGTTATCGAGGGTTCACCAACCTACAAGCAACGTAGGAGGAGATCCTCCGCCACCCCTGCTGCTTTGAGTGCTTTGTCAAACGAGGTCACGAGAAAAACTAGTCCTGATGCTGCTGCTCGACCCCGTGCTGCGACCGAAACAATCACACTTGAGGCTGACGAAACATCGCAAGAAGACCACAGCCACGGCGTCCCGCTGTTGCAGGCGCATCAGACTACCCCACAGCCTAGAGATTACCACGATTTGTCCAGACATGCTACCCCGATGTCCATGCTTGAAGGCAGCCCCGCTCCCGGCAACGCCATGTTGTACCTGCAGGAACAGCATGGTCTCATGATTCCACGCGGCGTCAGCGTCGGCCTTGATGCCACCGGCTTCAACAGACCGGCCCATCCCATCATGCGACGTGCACGAAGCGCAACCTACGAACCATCCCCTTACCCGCAAAAGTCGCACTCGTGCCCGATACCATCGTGCGGCCGTACCTTCAAGCGCTTAGAGCATCTCAAGAGACACGTTCGAACACATACTCAAGAAAGACCATACGTTTGCCCACACTGCAATAAGGCATTCTCCCGATCTGACAACCTCACACAGTAAGTCATTGTTTATAAGCTATTCTGTTATCTTATACTAATTTCTATTTAGGCATCGTCGTACCCATGAACGATCCGAAAACGGCGGCCCAATCGAAGCCTACGACCCTCTCAGTGGTGAAGGCGAAGATGACGGTGAAGATCTCATCGGAGCCCTTGATGAAGGCAACGAACCCCTTGACCAATACATCCACAGCCAACAGTCACTCAATATGGTTTCGGCGCAACTGATACCTCAGATGTGAAATCAACAACAAAGGAAAAGGATCAAAAATGAACAAGTTGAACCAGAAAAGAAAAAAACGGGAAAGGGAATCTTTTGAAAAGCAATACGATACCCTCGCCATACACCGCCGCTGGTTTTTTGCGTCTTTTGTATTTAAACTGTCACGATGTTTACGGACCTAACTAACTAACCTTTCTGTATCTCGGATATCATGAGTTGCTTTTGCTTTGTTGTTTCTCTTTTATTTATCGGGTTTAAAGGCGGGGGGGACGGAATCAGTTTTTACTTACACTACTCCTACAAAATCTTCAGCCTCCTTGCATCCATTGCTTTTCTTTCTTTTTATTTCGTTTGGGTGGAGAACAAAAATTTGGTGCATACCGGCATTCTTTCCATTTCCTTTTTTTCCTATCACTATCTACTTACTACCTCGATACCATTTCCTTATATCTCCCGTTCTCTTGTCCTTTTATCGCGTTTCATTTTGCTCTTAGTTTCTTTCGACCTTCGTCGGCGAGTTTTATATGCCTCGTTATGAACCTAGAGGATATATAGCTCTGTCTCCTTTTATACTTCTCATGGACCGTTCATTTTTCTATTCTTTTCTTTCTTTAGATGTGTTAATTCTTTTATTTTTTTTTTTTTTCCTTTATGACTTGTTTGGATCGTTTGATTTCAGTCTTTTTTCTTTCTTTCTTTTCCTTTTTTAATTTCTTTATGTGATATAGGTTGCCTTTTTGCATTTTTTTCCCTTTGAATCAATGGAATATATTAACAAATTACAATTCACGTGTCTTGAAGATTTGGGTGATATAATATGCAACTGACACGATGCATGCTGTTGTATGATGTGAAGTTTGATTTTTGCTTAGTATCGTGGAGATTCTCTTTGGCCTTTACAGGAGAGCTGTGTTGCATTTTGGACTGCTTGGCGGGGTGATCTCTCAACGTGATCTACAGTGACACAAACATCGAGTAGCAGATCTGGATCCCCAAGATGATCTACGCAACGAAGGTTCATCTTTTATAGCTTCGAGTGATCAAAAATGCTTTGCCATCTTTCACTCCTTATACCAATTCAGATAACGACGAAGGTAGTACACAGAGAACACCACATACCCATAAACAACAGAAAAAAACCCTTTCAAGCTTCAGATCAGAATACCGACATGTTGTGCAGTTATGATATATGAAATCAACAACGGATAGACAAAGAGGAACGGAATCCGTATCATTATTATTTTCTCAAGTTAATCGATAATGCTATGCGGGAGGGAGCAGTACAATAACACGACAGCACGATGAGGGAAGTCTTCTATCAAGAAGACGAGTGACTATCGATGACCATATGTCAACGGGATAGGATTGTATGGTTAGAACCGTATTCAATTCTACCATCCGCGTCCTTGGAGCTTCTCTGATTCCGGTAGTTTAGCGACAGAGACGCCAACCATAGCTTCACCTAGACCCTCGGAAACTTCTGCTAGGATTTGGGGGTTGTTGTAGTGAGTTACAGCCTAAAATTTGTTAGCAAAATATGTTCTACGCCGATACTCTCTCCTCTCCTCTCTCATATTCAAACGTACCTGAACGATGGCCTTAGCTCTCTTAGCCGGATCACCGGATCTGAAGATTCCACTACCAACAAAGACACCATCACAACCCAATTGCATCATCAGTGCCGCGTCGGCAGGTGTGGCAACACCACCAGCAGCGAAATTGACGACTGGTAGACGGCCGAGCTGGGCTGTTTTCTTGAGAAGATCGTATGGAGCACCGATTTCCTTTGCCATGACGTATAATTCCTCATCCGACATGTTTTGCGCCTTCTTAATCTCAGCGTTCAGTGTTCGCATGTGCTTTACGGCCTCGACAACATCACCGGTACCTGCTTCACCCTTGGTTCGGACTATTCATCCTCCTTAGCATTCACCGCTCGTCTCATCTCAGGAATTAATAGTGGACATACTCATAGCGGCACCCTCGCTGATTCTTCTCAATGCTTCTCCTAGATTCCTGCATCCGCACACAAACGGCGCCTTGAAACCATGCTTTGTTACATGGTGGACGTTATCGGCGGGCGTTAGGACTTCCGACTCGTCGATGAAATCGATGCCAATGGCGTCGAGGATTTGGCATTCCACGAAGTGACCGATACGAGCTTTCGCCATGACCGGGATTGTGACTGCTGCCTTGATTCTTTTGATCATACCCGGGTCTGACATGCGGGAGACACCGCCTTCGATGCGGATATCGGCGGGGATACGTTCGAGAGCCCTGTGCACACATACACAAGATCAGATTCTATTCGTGCAGGGAGTGAGTGGATAGATGGGGTTGTGAGCTAATTGGTAGTCGGTATACATACATCACTGCTGAAGCGCCAGCTTCTTCTGCGATACGGGCTTGTTCCTCGGTGGTCACATCCATGATGACACCGCCTGATACGATATAAACAGAGTTTTAGTGGAGGCCTTACAGCTACCTGGAGGTGTAGGGATGGTGTATACCCTTCAACATGCGAGCGAGAGCATCTTTGTTGGCAAAGGAGGTGGCATCCTTTGCAACAGACCCGGTGCCATTGGCGCCGTTGAGGGTAGCGTGAGTCTCAACTGGTAATTCGGTGGCCATTGTGTTCGAAGTTTTCGTGTTTGGGATTGATCTAAGGTTCTAGGAAATTTTCTTGATGAGAATGAGTTTCTTAACTTTGCAAGGTACTCGCAAAAGGAGGAGTAAAAGAAGTTCGGGCTGAGTAGGAAAAAAGGCAAGGTTGAAGAAGAGAACAGTGCACTGTCAGGCGACTGCAGCAGGAAGTGAAAGTTTTATGCTGCAAGTGGGTGGTAATATGGGGGTATCGTGGGGTTACTGTTAACAATCGAATGCTCTTTGAGGTGAAAAATACCAGGTATGTTACAGCTGCACTCTTGTTCCGAGTACTTGCTCAATTGGTCTGTCTGTAGGCTCTATATGTCCAAACGGTCGAAGTCCGAGTCGAAATCTGGTCTGTTGATATACCGATAATCGGGAAAAAGGTATGAACGAGATGAGTCAATGCAATGGCCGATTCGCAGTTGATAGCTACTACTACTCTACGACTACTTGGTACTGTGAATTTTCGGGGGGTGTGAAGGATTTATAAAAGTTTCGACGAACGACAAAGAATTTTCGCATATACCCGCAGAATTTTTTTTTTAAACCATGTGCTCGGATTCGATGTCTCAATTGCTATTGCGCACACCATTTCCCAAGCTTCCACCACACTCACCCCACTTCTACCTTTAGCGGGGCAATCGGGGCTACCCTGCAATCAATTCATATCATTGGACCGACGAAAAGGAAGGTTGGCCGACGGAACGTTTGCCTAGCGCTAGCCATGACTGCGAAAAACAATTGTTGCAAGATCCGGACAGGGTCTTTGCCGTCGATTGCCGGGGGTTCTTAAGCTTTCGCAGTGCAGTTGGTGATGAGCAGCAGCAGTTTGCGGCACGTTACGGACCACATGCAACATCTTTTGCGCACGCACGTTGCCCGACATCGGTTTGACTTTGACATCTCTTCTCTGCGGGTGCACCACCCCGGTCGCAGTCCGGCAATCTTGCGAGTCGTGATTGGCTCGACGCTTCAGTAGCTTTCCTCAGTCCCGATCATTGAGCATGAAGCAGCTAGCTTGCCATTGAATTGGGGTTCCCGTTCCCGGGTTGTAATTTGGAACCAAGCGTTCAACATGCGTTGGTTGATGTGTTGGATTCTCTATAATCTCGGGATAGGATTATAAGCGGCTGCACGCGGGGTATGATATTGAAATATCTTTACATCATGAGGATTGAACAAGATATTTTAGTTTCCGATAAAGGCTTTACCAGTGTATCGTAAACTAACTAGGAATGAAGAATAGTGTTGAGCAAGCTAGCTAGGGTTATAGCGAACTCGCAATTGAATGTTTTCCTAGCTCCGGATTTTTATCTTGAGGTTAGTAATACCCTCGGTGCCAGATTAAATCATGCTACATCACAAATGAATATACATTGAAGTTTCTTAACAGTATTTCGAGACCAAGATATTTTTAGAGCCAAAACAAAAATATCCAATCACAAAGGAGTGTGTTGCAGGTGCTAGAGCTGAAGGAAGACTGCATATCTATGAGGCTTTATAATTACGCCACACCTATTGAATTCATATGTGACCGATCCTGAAAAATTTCGGTCTGTACCAGGCAATAACCTTTGTAAATATACGAAAGACCATGGCTATTAAAGGTGTAGATTGGTGACTAGGGTGTTATGTTTGTACTAGAATGGATTTTCGCGATTTCTTTTTGGTAGATTTATTGTTCTGTTGTCGTGTCACCGATTTTACCTATAAACGTTGGTGTGGTAGCTAGTTTGTTTGAAGTGCTTAAGCACTTGGACATCTAAGATCATTTGGGGGTATCGTCTATCACAGCTTTGCATTGAATGTTATCAGCCTTGCAGACACTACCCCGCCTTTTTTTGAGGATCAGATACATCTTTACACACGGAAGCTGAAAAGAAATATTACACGGCATATCAGAGAAAAACCCAGAATTACTTCATTAACACGGAATCTAAAATACAGGAATAGATGATGGAGTTCGAAACTCAAGTCAAGGGCGCCTTGTTTCGGACAGAGGCAGAAACGCGCAAAGTTGAACCGGTTTATCACGAAACAATAGCATCTTCTGAATATAGTCAGACTAGGATGCGTTTCGATAATAGTCTCGAAATCCAATCTATGGGAGCCCGAACGGAGAACTTGGCGTTAGAGTCTACAAAGTGGGAAACCCAGTTGAGCTCGAAAGTATGTTTAGAATATTCAAGATTTTTTAGCTTGTATCAAATGTTTACTACGGAATCAATAGGGAATAGATAGAGTATGGAATGAAACTGTGCCAAAGTCTTCGGAAATTGGATCTATGCAGTCTGGCCATCAAATCCAATCAGACAGTCCTGAACTAGACTCGGATGACGAATTTGCGGAAGAAAAATTCGAGTGGATTGCACTAAAAGCGGAAGAACTATTAGGTGCTGGAGATTGGATGAAAGCAGAAGAGTTTCTGAAGGCCATATTCAAACCCATTGGGAAAAAGGGTAAAATTCTCAGCGGCAGCGGCGAGAGCACGATCCTCAATTTGAAGAAAAACCTTATCATAGCTCAACTAAATCAAAAGAAATACAACGAAGCATTGAGCACGCTCCAGGCTCTCCCTTATGTCCGCTCCCCTGAGGACTCCGGTCTTGCACCTACCATGGAATATTATTATGCTGTTACACATCATCATCTCGGGCAACTCAAGCTTGCCAAAATTCACTGTAATAAAGCGATCAAACTCTGGCGTAGTAAGAGCGCAGAGGTGGGCAGACTGCCAGCTGATGGAGAACTAGCAGTACGCCTAATGCTTAAGATTATCGACGATCTCGGGGGCGATGGCATCGAATCAGGGTTTTACAGGTCAATGCTTCCTTCTGATCAAGGACAAGTCGCCTTTGAAGCGGAGAAACTAGTCAGTGAGCAACTGCAAGAAAAGCGAAATATCTTAGAGCCTTTTTCGTTGACGCTTGGACTCAACGGAACCGAAATTCAAGGGTTAGAGGATCAGATAGTATTGGCGGTTATGACTGCTATCGATGCAGATAATGAAAAACTTGCGGGAATTCTTTTTGAGGGTGAGTCTCGAGTCTATTGAAACTTAGGACTATATTAGGATTTATTCGTAATATCTCCATCGCCTTAGTGATCTCAAACTCATTGTAGAATATTCTGACTTTTTGTGAAACAGACCCGGGCGTATTAACTTTGAAGAAATTTATCTACAATGCCTCTCCCTACCTCGATCCTAGCCCAACCTATTTATATATTCGGCCTTTGCAATACGCAGTATATCGCGATAGGGTTCAGATGGTTAAATTATTATTAAAAAAGGGAGCCGACTTGCTATTCAGTGAAGGTCGACAAGACAGCGTCATGCATATAGCTATCAACTGTGTCAGTCTAAGAATGGTAGAGCTTTTACTCGGTCTTGGGTATCCACCGGACGGCATTAAAATAAAATCGCTAGGGCCAACTACTCCAGTCAACCAGACTAACTCAATCCCGCCATTGCACTATGCGTGTGAACGCAACAGAAATTGCGATATTTTTTACGTGATTGAGGCCCTCCTAGCAGCGGGAGCCAGCGCCAACTTATATAAAGGATCTTTAAGATACCCAACACCCCTTCTTGCGGCAGCGGCGGCTGAGGCCATCCCACTTTCCTGGGGTCTTAAATTATTATCCCTCAAGGATGGGGTGAAACCGAGGAACGAGCGTGGGATGATTCCGCCATATCAAGAACTAATCAACCACGGCGCAGAAATTAACGCGACTAGTAAGGCAACCGGGCAAACCGCCTTACATTTGGCTGTGATAAATGGGCATCCTGATGATTATATCCAGATCTTATTAAGGAATGGAGCAAACGTGCTAGCTAGAGACAAGGACAACAAAACGCCTGGCGATTACGCTAAGAAGGGTACCCAGAAGATGCTCAGAAAGCTAGAGCAGAAACAGATGCAAAGTAGAAAAGGATTTTTGCTCAATATATCTAGTTAGTGCTGTCCAACTCATACCATAATACATTATTTTTTATCATTGCTACGGCTAGTGTAGTCTACGACCAGTGTAATGATTTGATTATGTATACATTATTACTTTCAGGAGAGCCACTATGATTTTCAGCTTGGAATACCAAAACTCGTTGTATGTACATCGATATACAGCAATTGGGTGGCAAAATATATCTAGATATCTACGTAATCACATAATTGACTGAGTATAAGGTTAACTTACCCATAGGATGCTATGGAAAATATGTATACTCGCAGATAGCTTCGGTTATAGATTCGTAAAAATACCACGAGATTTCAAGAGTCGGTAGCACTACTGAAATTTGAAAACTAGAGGATATACGCAACCACCCTCCCTGCATCAGATTACCCTTGAATCTGCTAGCCGCTTGGTATGTGGTATCCCGATTAAATGCGTTAGGCCGTGGGCCTCTATATTCGGAGATACTTACTTCCCTGCAACACCTGGGGCTAATATTATATCCTCCTTAGTTGATAAAAAACATCGAAATATCGACATTAAATCGAAAAATACTCAATTAAAGTGTGCTTGCGCCAGTATTTTAGTGTATTGAGCGTCAAACCAAACATTTGGAACTAATTATTTCAGGCTCAAAATCATTCACCTCCCTGTTAACGAAATATCAAACCATGAAGTTATATCGTCCCTATACGCATGTACCTTGCAACTCATTTAGAGGAGGAAAGCGAGGCTGCGCGAATTGTATGTGCATTCACCATCGATAACTTTAGCCTCGCCGCAGGCACACTAATAAGTTACCCCACCTTTCGAGCTATCCCCAAGTGCACTCCTGCTGTCTCCAAGTAAAGCCTCACGATCATCTATCATTTCCCTATAGTCTATTAGTTTGTATTTCTAGCGACAGCTAGCAGCTCACTAGCCGAACGACAACCTCACCAGGGATAGCCTCACCATATAATATACTCGGACAAACTGTCGCATATGATCTATCTTAATAAAACTCTCAATATGGCGTCGGAAACACAGTCTAAACTTGACGCGAAATCTAATGGATCAGAACATGGTGTATTCAATTCCAGACGGCCCGTATACCACGAAACTACGGCCGTATTTAATTATAGACCGAATAACGGTGAATTCAACGCGAATGAAATTTTAACTTCTATGATTCAGCAAACAGAGAATATAAGCCTACTTTCGCAGAAGGGGGTGTCAGAGTCAAGTGTGAGTGGTAGCTTTATGGTGCCATACCTTGCGAGAGGTGATAGGCATATGGAATGCATCCACGATGATGGGTTTTTTAGGAAAAATTGGGAAATCTAACTTCTGGGCCTCGAAATTTGCATAGTTATCCATTAAACCTAAGGTTCTATTAGGAAATACACAAGGTCTTCCGAATATACAAACCATACCTAAATCAAACCTTCAAAATATACCTAAGCCAAAGCTACATGCAAGCAAGAGACCCGAAAATGCAGCGAAACCGCAGAGGACGACGCTCGATCCGGATGTAGACTCGGACGCAGAATCAGAAGACGAAATGATGGCTGAGAAGTTGCAATGGAATGATAGAAAGATTAGAGACTTTTGTAAAGAAGAAAACTGGGGGAAAGCTCAACAATATCTCGAAACCGGTCTGAAAATTTTGCAAAAGGAGAGGTGGTCTGAGTTATTTAATGAGTATCATTTACAGTGGACAATGACTCTTATTGTTGTTCAAGCATGTCAACGGAAATGGGAGGATAGCCTGTTAACAGTGGAAGGTGTAGTGGCTGTTGGCTCGAAGATTACTGGGTTTTTCGAACATTGGCGGGCGTACTTTTATCACAAACTGGGCAATGTAAAATCAGCTCGACGTCACTGCAAAAAAGCAGTCAGGCTTCGACGAGAGGGCGTAACTGAGGAACCCGGTGAGGCCTCTAACCAGCACTTATCGGTGAAGTTAATGGTTGATATCCTCCGGGATATGGAGAGTGGCGAGTGGGAACTCGAGTTTTACGAATCAATGTTGGCCGAGCAGCTAACACTAGCTGAGCCGATAAACTCTCAAGTAGGAGTTGGTAAAATTGACCATGTTTTTATGCTCGAGCGAGTAGTGGGGGGTAAAGCTCGACAACCTAAAATTGGATTTTCACAAGAAAAAATCGAGCCCGCGACACCAAATATACAGATTAGGACATCAAGACCAGTACGACCAGCAGAGATCGAGACTAGCCTCACTCAGCATAAATGGTCAAGCTCTATACCAATACTCGCTCCACAGGTCGATTTAAAACACCCAAAAGGGCGGGGAATGGATGGCAAAATTATTTGCGGATTATTTGCGGATCGACTTGAGAGTACCACGAAACTGGTAATTGAGAATAATGATTTGAAAACGGCAGAAATTTTGTTCGAGAGTAAGGGATCTTAAAACCTTTCATGCGGGATTCTGGATTAATGTCCTATTTTGTGCTAACGTCATCGTGATTTCTGTAGACCCAGACCATCTCAAAAAAGCCTACCGATTTGATCACACTATTAGCCAAATTTTATACACTTCTACTCCACTTTACCACGCAATCGTTAGGGATAACCCTGAAATGATCCGTTTAATTCTTCGAAAAGGTAATCAGATCCGATAGTTAACTAAAGTCTCATCAAGGACAACTTAGCTCTTTGTGAATGCATCCGCGTTGAGTATTGTGTTTAGATGTGTAGTACTTGTGGATATACTCTTGCTAACGTGAAAAAAAATTATAAACTGGACTGAGTCTAGGACATTCACCTAATGATATCCCCCTCTCGGTAGCATCCGCACCTTTACATTTCGCCTTGAAGCTTCCTTCATCTTCAGAATCTACAATAATGGCACTCATCAACGGAGGGGCCGACGTTAACCAAAAAACTATTGGCTATAACCACCTAACTCCGATAATGACAGCTATTTCAAGGTACCCGAATGTTCTAGATGCAACCTATGGTTTAAATCTGGCCAAGGCCGAGGAGTATATCAGGATATTGCTTCGGGAAGGAGCAGACCCAACAATCCCCGATGATGTTGGAGATACGGCGTTACATTATGCAGTTCGATACGGTGTAAGTTTGGCCTGTGTCAGGCTTCTGCTAGAACATGGACCTTCGGCAGTCAATCACTATAACAATGATGGAAAGTTACCAGCGGAAACACCGGGTTCGTCTGTTCGTGTTCGTGGCCTTTTTGCTGAGATGTTGCCACAACCGGGTGGGGAGACGAATCGTAATTTGGGATCAACTGCTTGAGTAGCTATCACTCGAAATTGTTGTCGGGGTGTGAATATCGAGGAAGGGAATCGTGAGATTTGTGTAGAGTTGTGTAAAACATCTCAAGAAAAAGAATAAAATTTACAGGGTATCAATATCCACAACCTCACAATCATACTCCTTCTCATCTTCCCCTAATCAATAAACCTCTACCAAAAATATAATATACAACAACGAAGATACGGCAATCAAAGAAAAATTTCAAGCACGAAAAATATCCAAACCAAAATTGGACATGAAAATATATTAAATAAAAATAGGATTAAACATTCATTATAATCATGTCATGAATTCTCCGGGACTCCCAATAAGCATTTTCCTCCTGTAAATTATAAATACCAAGCAAGAAAAAGAGAAAACTCCAAATGAGATGCCGCCCTACCGAAAATTCCAGAGAGAATGTACAAAAGCCAAAGAATTGTGATGTAATATTAACATGGGTGAGCCATTATTCCAGAATGGAAAGAAAAGGGGAACTAGAAAAGGAGTATTGAGTGATCTCTGATCTTTAATCGAAGAACGAGACTTCTAGGGACAAGGCATCTGTTATACTCTCATAAGAAAGAATATAAAGCGGCAAATTCGTTAGGAACATATTCTAGAACGGAGAATCATCATCGACTCGCTTTCGGGGAGCTCTATTCTCCTGGCCGGCGACTTGGGCGAAGGCGGATTTGAGGAGGGTCGGCTTGGTCCTATGAATTCTATGTTAGAAAAGCTCTTGACAGAGGAGATTATATGAAGTATGCGTACTTTCCGTACTGCTTCTTCTTCTGAGCAGCTAGCTTTTGCGAGCAAGGACTCATCATGCTATCGGTTGGCGAGTTGAACTTTTCAGCATTAGCGGCACTGCAAGTAAACATGTTAGCTTAGAATCTTTGATGCTGTTAGAAGAATCGATCGAGAACTTTACGTACTGGTCGTTTAGTTTCTGCTGAAGGAGTTTACGCTGAGCCTCGAGGTTGTCTGCTGGAGTACCTTGGAGTTGATGTAATGGTTCCACAGTAGCCATGGGAGAAGCCTCGGAGGTGGTAGGAATGCTGGTGTTTTCCTCAAGCTCCTGGGCGGTCTGTGGAGAAGACAGGCCGGCTTCGTTGAGAGGGACTTCTGAGAGCGGGAGTGAAGACATTGTTTGGGCTTTATTCTGGGAGTTATTGAGATTGAGAGAGACTTAGATGATAATTGATATCAATTGATATGTATGTATGTATGTATTGCAAATGGAATGCGATTTGAAAGTTATTTGATAGAGTGTTCGGGTAAAAAGTTTTCAGGTTGTGGTAACTTTGTGGAAGAAGGGAGATGTCGGTGCTAGCAGAGGAGAGATGTTGGATGGGGGGTAGGAGGTGGGATATAAAAGCCTGACAGCTTAGCTTAGAGCGGCCTATGACGAAGGGTGTCAACAAACCAACTATGCTAAAGTTTCGTCGGCTTCAATCTGCGTTTCCAAAACAACACCGCTTTGCGAACAGGGTCAAGCCATGAACTAGGTCTCAGATGATATATAAAATAGGACGAGAGCACGAGATATTCAGATGCTTGAACTGGATAAATAGGAAGGGCGCAATATGTTTTCCGTTCGCAGAAGGTGTGGTGGGGTGTGCGAGGTGTTGTTTTGGACGTTGGCACATCGTAAACACAAGGATGGGTGTGCCCCGCTGGCCGGGCAACAGCACAACGCACTGCGGTTCGGAGGAGGCTTCGATTCGGAAACGGCCATCGTCCTTTGAACAGCAAAAGCTCCTGCTGGGCAAGGATCTTTCGACATTCGAGCATACAGCGCACACGACAAGTAGCCGGGTCGCCGCTGACAAACTCGTCGAAGCGGCATTCTCGCAGTGCTTTACTGACTATTTGGGTGTCTAGGTCGGGAGTTCGATACGGCGATGGGAAGAACGGTGGGAAACGATGGCTGGCTGGCTGCGTCGGTGTAGCCTTCCCTAACCCTCACCCATGAAGCGATGGAGATAAATGGCTTCGGTCGCCATATCGCCGTTCCAAAGAACACGCGTGTAGCTATCGTTTGAAAGCTAAAACCCCATAAATACGATTCTGGACATGCTACGTAGCCATATATCGGGAATAGCTCTGCCGAACTGTCGAACGAGAGATCGCGATAAGAGCCTGCGATTATCGCACAGTTGAAATGCCTTTGCGATACGCACACCGAAAGCTGCTGGAGGGGCTGCATACCGATGCGTACCATGCCGATCACATGACCGAAATGGCGAGCCTGGCTTCGACTCGCGCAAGGAATTAAGCATCGAGGCTCGAACGGATAATGGGTATCCAGAAGTGGTTTCAGGTGATAGTTGGGGTTCTCACCGAAACACCAAATTGTCTTCTCTTCAACAAGTCGAACTTTGATGTTCTATCCATCTGATTCCCAGCGACGGCATCTCGGTCCGTCGGTCAGAGGCATTTTGGGGCATCGCATTGCGGCCACGATCACCATAATCATTTCGATATCACTGGCTGTTCGTTGGCCGTACAAAGGACGCATGTCTTTTACGATGAAGAACTCTGGTATTTGGGAGATCGAGATGAACGAATGTCGGTAACATTCTCGTACGCTATTCCGTTATAACCTTATCCCAGAAACGACTAATGTTTCCCTAAACAGTCACGCCTTTTCCTGTCGATGAATGTATAATATACATATATTAATTAATTCATTTTGTTTTCATTGTCATTTTGCGTTTAACGTTCCTAAATCTTAGAGATTTGATTTAATTACGGTGGCGAGACCAAGTTGTATTGGCTTTGGAGAAGGACAAAACAATGATGAGATGTCCACCCTGTCTGGTAGACACGAATGATCAAGAGAGGAAAATGACGAAAGGGCAGACGGACATGGCAATGCAGGGTCAACCGACTGTAGACTCCACCATCCTGCCACTGTCGCGGAAGCCCAAGTGGTGTTGTGAAGCGAAAGAGGAGGACGAGCGAGAGGAGGCCTGGCTTGGCAAAAGGAGGCGAAAGGCCCGCGCGGTTCGACAGTTTTGATTTTGTCCGTTTCTTTCTCAACCACACCTTTTTCCATTCTGACATCAATCAACCGGCCAGCAAACACCCGCAGCTGAAAAGAGGAGGATATCTTTGGAACACAGACTCAGTCGTGACTGGGCCGGAACCTCAGTCAATCGAACGGAGGAATCGGTAATCTATCTTATCGGGATTCCGGACAGGGTATGCAGGACCTCACCATCAGGGGATTTCTTCACGTTTGTTCGGGTGGCTAACAATAACCTTTTTTTTCTTGCTCTGCGCAGTTGTTTTGAAATCCGATTTTGATTCATTCAAATTTCCCCAGCGAACGCCCGCCGCCGGCTCTGGAAAAAAAAGGCTACCTACCTGCCGCAAAGGACCACCGCGTCTGTTGCTGAAGAGGTCTTGTCGTCCACGACCAACTCAGGAGAATATTATCAAAAAGTGTGCATCTGTGACTGGAGACGTTCCCGACCGCTCTTGTGTATCTGCTGTTCGGCCAAAGGTCTACTCGCTTTTTTGCTTGGGGTCGTTGTTCGTGTGTGGCGTCTCTTTTTTTTTTTCCTTGTTCGTTCGAAATTTAGTGAGGGCGTCGCCATCTTGTTGCTGGCTGGGCATCTCACCTAAAAATCTCTCTGATTCCGCCGTTCCCACCCTCTTCCACCAACAAAGCTCGCCCACCTTACGCTTCCTCGACGAGGATATTTCCCGCCCGACCACACTTCGCGACACGTGCGTTTCTCGATAGAAAACTTCTAAAGCGGTGGAGACTGTTTTTGTAAACGACGGGTGCTCTGTTGTGCTGCAATGCGTGCATATCTTCGGAGGAGACTACCAGTGAACAATAATCTCCCTTGAGACTTGCTTCCCTACATCTCCCTCCCTCACATTTAACAGCCACGCAACGATCCTTCTCTCCACACTACAAGACTATCTCCACCCTTTCCCTCACGCATCGGTCAACTTTCACCATCAAATATCCCACTCTGCTCTATCGATCAAACTTCTGCAACGACCAATCATCGCGCTCAGTAAGGCCTACTAAGATCAATCTCGAATCCTACAAAGGCTCGCTCAGTCATCTTTGTTCTCTCACGATCTCGGAAACACCATTATCATTCGTCCCTCGTATCTATATTGTTTTGGACGTGCAATTTTCATCTGGAGACCACCTCACGGCTGTGACATCTCTTCTCTCTAAGGGTTTTCCTTTCCTAATATCATTCTCTGTTCACAATGTCATCCACAGAAACAATCCCGCCGAACGAGCCAGCTCAGCTGGCCGTAGATCAAGTATCAGCTAAGGTAAACATTGAGGTATCGCCCGCGCCATCCCTGAAAGCGGAAAGCGACAACTTGATAACCCTCAAGAAGGAGTCATCCTCGTCCCCCGTCTCCAATCTTTCCCCACATGAAGTCATAGGGTCTACGAACCCTTCTTCTCCGCGAGATGTTAAGGTTGAAGGACTCGATAACTCGGAAGCCGGCATCAAATCGGAGAAATCTGAATCACAAAGCACCCCACAGCCGACAAAGGGCAAAAGAGGAAAAAAATCTCGGCATATTGTTCTTTACAATGAGCTCCCCGACAAAACAGAAGAAGCCCAATCGAAATTTCAGCTCATGGAGCAGTGCACCTACACACCAAAGTCATTAGCTGACTCTGGCCAAGAAGAAGAGCTAATGTCTTGTGACTGCCGCCCTGAATTCTGTAAGTCCGATTTCAGTGACCTAGTTGAAGCACTTTTGCTGATAGAGACGTGAAAACTAGCCGACGGAGCAAACCATGCATGCGCCCGTGACTGCATCAACGCAGAGACATTCGTGGAGTGTGTAGATGGCGATTCCAATTGTGGAGGTCAATGTCGCAACCAACGCTTTCAGAGGAAGGAGTACGCCAACGTCTCTGTTATCCAAACAGAGATGAAGGGCTACGGCCTGCGTGCAAACGTTCCCATGGAACCTGGGACCTTTATTTACGAATACATTGGCGAAGTCATCAACGAGGCCCAATTCCGAAAACGTCGCGAACAGTACGGAAAAGAGGATATCAAACACTTCTACTTCATGAGCATCAAAGTTGGTGAGTATATCGACGCCACCAAGAGGGGATGCCTCGCCCGTTTCTGTAACCATTCTTGTAACCCCAACTGTATGGTCGAGAAGTGGGTCGTTGGAGGAAAGCTCCGAATGGGAATTTTTGCCAAAGTCAAGATTGAAGCAGGTGAAGAGTTGACCTTCGACTACAATGTCGATAGATACGGTGCCGACCCACAGAAGTGTTTCTGTGGCGAGCCCAATTGCATTGGTTACATTGGTGGAAAGACTCAAACGGAGGCTTCTACAAAACTCCCAACCTTGTACCTCGAGGCCCTTGGTCTAGATGATGATGATGCCTGGCAGACAGCAACAGCAAAGAAGGTCAAGAAGAAGAAAGATGACGATGACGACTACATTACGACGGTCAAAGCAAGACAACTTTCACATGAGGGTGTCCCCAAAGTCATGGGTACTCTCATGCAAGCGAGCAAAAGATGGATTGTGGTCAAGCTTTTGGACCGTATCGAAGCTTCCCCTGATCCGAAAGTCCTCCCTCGCGTGTTAGAAATGCACGGATACAAGATTTTCAACCGATTACTCGGCGAGTGGAAGCGAGTTTCTGATATCGTTATCCCGATCCTCAATATCATGCATAAATGGCCGCGAATCACGAAAAACAAGATTAGCTCGTCCAAGATTGAAGGGACTGTTAAAGACATTGCCGAGACCTCAGAAGACCCGTCAGCTAAGGCATTGGCTGAGGAATTGGTGGAGTCTTGGGGTGCCCTTGAGATGGGATATCGTATTCCGCGTCGTCAAAAAGATTCCAATGATTCTCCCAACCCGGAGTTGGAGCGACGAGCTAGGCGAAGAAGCAGGTCCAGATCTCGGACTCCCGAGAAGGAGCTTGTCAACGTCCCGACAGGACCAAGAAACTCGAAACCACCGTACATTCCGAAGACCAAGTCTTTCCCAAAGGATGCCCCTAAGGGGCCTCGTGTTCCAAATATTCCTCTCCCCCCAGATTGGAAAACAGCGAAAAATGCCGACGGTAAGACCTACTATTATAACATTCAGACACATGCCACACAGTGGGAGCATCCAGGAGCCACACCCCCTCCTCCGAAACGGCCGATTGTCACACAACCTGCAGAGATAACACGTATCCTTAAGGACATTGAAGCCCAGCGCTTCCAAGAAATGGAGGAGAAGCGACTCGCGGCCCAGAAGATCACCGAAACCGAGCCCAAAGAGACAGAAGAGGATAAGGAGAGGAAGCTCAATCACCTCGAAAGGAGAGTCAAGTTGGCAGTAAGTGCTCCTAGCCATTCCCGTAACTTTAGTTCCATATATTGACTATTAGGTTAGTATTATACTATCGTCAAAGAAACGACTGCCATTTATCTCCCCAAAATGGGAAAGGCGGAGATAAAGAAGAGGAATGAAGAGGTATGTTGCCGTTATATGATAGCTCATTCACCTGCAGTTGCTCACCATAAGGATAGATTACTCGCCTATTGGCTAAGAAGGACATCAAGAAAATGGGTCTCGACACACCAACAACTGCCAGTGGCGAAAAACACCGTCAAATCCGCAAATTCACTGAAAATTACATGCGAAGCTTGTGGAAGAAGATGAAAATCCACTACGCCAACAAGAAGGCTAGAGAGGCAGTCAAGGCTTCAGGTTCTCAACAGGATGGTGATACTCCTGATCTCGATGGTAATGATATTGCCGTAGAAGTTGAAGGAGATTTCATCGATCCAGAAGAAACACTGGTAGCCAAAGATAGTGATCTTGTGTCCGAGCCTAGTCCAAATACAAACTCCATGTCACCAAAGCGAAAGCGGTCGGAGGATGAGGACGCAGAGAACGACGAGAATGGTGGCGCCTTGCCTAAGCGCAGTCGTATTAATGAGACGCTTGTACTAAGCACCGTTCCACCCCCACCTCCAGAGTCTACCCCTCCTCCATCTGCCACCGAATCTCCCATGACTGCCGGGGCCGCTGAACCTAATTCTCCGAAACGTAAGCGAGAGCCCGAAGACGAAACCTCCTCATCTGCCACTCCCGCCGAACAGGGCCATGGAATCCGCGAACGACCTCAGAAACGACCACGTTCTCTCTCTCGGAGTCGATCACCCTCTCCTCACCGGGTTCAGAATAATGTTGCTCAGATGACTGCTTAGGTCATCTCAGAATGGCACACTTCTATGACTTCCTCCCCGCGTCATTCAACTAAGAATCCAAGTGTACAAAAATTACCTCTTCATCTAATCATCGCACCTTGTTCTTTTCACCTATTATCAACAACCATATTTGTCTATTCCGCTTTTCCTTTTCAGCAAAGATACCACCAACGGCGCACTTTCGGAGTTATCAACCTTTATTCAGGTCTTTTTTTTCCTTTTTCGTCTAGCAGCATTAACTGGAGTCACTATGGATTTAGCTGTTTGACTAGATGGGTCTTTTATTCTTTCGACCCACCCGTCAATCGCGCTTTGTGTGTTCAACGTTAGACAGCGGCGTTTTTCCTTTACATTCTCCTCTTTTATCACATTAGCGATGGGTATGCGAGGTATACCAATAGTGGAACTTCCCTTTTCCGTTAATAAGGCTTTTCCTCTTATTTCGCCATCCAATCAACTTTCTCCACCTACCTCACCTTGCTGATGGAAACGCCACTTTTGTCTATACAAACTCACCCTGTCTATCATTTTTCGTGTTATGTTCTTCCTTACTTTTCTTCTTCAAGGATTCTTGTACGTCATGAATATTTTTTTATTTTATTGTTACTTACATTACTTAAAAGTGTGTAAAGCTACGTTGTTTTAACTAATTGCCTATTGTCTAATATGGAGATATAAGGAGGCCACGGAGGTTATGAATGGCGGATGTTGTAGTCTTATCGAGAGATATGATATCGTAGTGGTAGCAGTGGCAAAGGGAATAAAATGTGGAATATCTTAATAACCTTCTCGTTTATATACATTACGTATGCTTTTGGTTCGTATATGTTAGCCCTGGACCAGGCCGACTGGAAGGTAGAGAGTGGATGTGGTAGCATCGATATATCATTTACGAGGAACTACTTCCCTTTGGTCTCAATGGTACCATAGTGTTTATATAGAACTAAATTATATGACAATCAAAAAATCATATACTGCCTCACAATCTCTTACTCCTAACCCCTAACCCCTAAGTCCTCCCTGATCAAAATATTCAAAAAACCCGGCAAAATTTCAATTCAAAAAGATATATAAAACTTCCATAAAGGACCCCTCCCCATAGAATACATCTCTTTAGTATACTTCACTTTCCAACTCTGCCAAAATTCCGCTCCCACCATCCTCTCCATCTGGTTGATCGGTGATTTAGTATAGCCATTCAGAAGTTTAAGACGGTGTAAGTGTGGCGGTTGAAGACGGTTTAGGAACTGCCAGTCGCGAGGAGGGTCTCCTCTATTGTGGAAGTCAACGTGAAGGAGGGTTAGGGAGTGGATGTTGGGGAAGGTAAAGAGGAAGGTTATGAGCTGTGTTATATAATAAGTTATTCAAGGTTCACGAGTTGAATTCTTTTTGCTTTTTTATTATCATTTATTTTGATTTTTTTTGGAATTTTCTATTTGGATCTTTTACTCACTTCTTCTTCTGGTGCACCGCTTGTGCCTAATGTCGTCAGGTCTGTGATATCATCCCGCGGTACTTTACAATACAGCTCGAGTATTTTACGAGTCGGAGCAGTAGCATTGATTGTCAATTTACGTACGTTTGGAAGGTGGAGGAAACGTTGGGAGGTGTTGGCTGCGAAAGTGGTTACAGGCCACGGATGATATTCGAAAACATGGAATGAAAAGTCTTTTATGTCTTCGAACGTCTTTCGTGGCACCACCTCTGAGAATAAGGTGAGGAATGGGATATCTGGTAGGATGGCAGGCGGAGGTTGCGGTTTCCGACTCCGGGACGTTCTCTGGGGTTTCAGGCGGAGGTCAAGGTTTAAAGATTCTAGGGTGGCGTATTCGGGCGATGGGTTAAGGGTACTCAAGAGTGTTTCTAGAGTTGGATATTCAGTGTCATGGGCCAAGTGGACGGAAAAGGTGAGTCGTTTTAGCGATATGCATGCCGTAAGGAGATTGTAGAGGATTGGTAAGAGTTTGACTTCTGGAAATATAGAGTGGAATTCTAGTTTTGCGGTTGTGAGGTTTGGGAAATTGAAACATAGGTTGTTGATTATTGTTTCCAATGGATGATCCGGGGTAGATTTCAGGTAGTCTAGTTTTGGAGGCGGGTGATTGCGGTGTCTAGTTCTGCGGGCCAGGCCGGGGATTTGGTTTTTGGTACTCCTGTCGCATTTTATGCATAATACTCTTTTTAATAGAGTTAAAGGATATGTGAGTAATTGAGTATATATATTCAAGTACTCAAGGAATGTTTCACTGGTAGATAGAATATAAGAGATATATTTCATCCCCCAAATACAATCAACTTACCTGACAAATTGACCATGGGTCCTATACACAGCCGTCGTTTTCTTAGCACCCCCATAGGCGGCAATATCGGTTCCAGGAAATCGATTAAATTTACAATAGAAGATCTCATCCTCGTCATCCATTTTAGGATAAAAATCACGGACATGGAGACTACAGTGAGAGTATAGCTGCGGGAGCAAAGTCGCATAGAAGCGCCGACATGTAAGAGCTACACGCAGGGCATTCTCGAATTTGAAATTATGCGTCGGAGTACATATTGCGTCAGTTAGAATATCGGAGAGAATTTCGGAAGGGAGCCCGAGTATCGTTAGCGACATTTTTAGGGCGTCAATGATCGGGTAAGATGCATCTACCTAGCGGTTTAAATAGCACTCCGCCGTGGATGACATGAGGTGTGTGGTATTTAGGATGTGAAAGGTGTTGTATGAGGTTGAAGCGGGGTGATGTACGGAGTGGTGATAGCAATAGCGGAGTGCAATTATTGCTAGAGGAGAGAGTTATTGCCACAGTCTCTTCATCTGAAAGAGTATTCTTATATTTTAACATCACTGCCATTGAAGTTTAAAGTAACTGGAATGACGGATTTCTTTACTTTAGGTGGCCGATATCTGAAACCTACAACCAATAGAGCTATCTATAGGAACGATATACAAAAACAATTGCGATAGAATATTTCTCCGTTGATGTATTCCTCCTTAACTTCAATTTTATGTGATCTTGAAAGGTTATTCTTGCAAAACGGCTCAAGTTCCTTGTTCGGTAGTCTTGTGTGTATCGTGATGGTTCTGAGTTCGGTGAGCTGGAACTGTGAAGGTTGTATATTGCGAAGAAACTCCCAAGGGTTAGGTGATGTAGTGCTAACAAGATCGGAAAGATCAAGACTCCGTAGTTTTGGAAAAAGAGAGAGAAACGTATGCAGCCAAGAGTCCAACTAGTTTTGTTGATTTATAGGCGCCAAGTTGTAATTAGCGGAACATCTCACCGTGGAATTTTTCCTCTTTGTTAACTTTAAACTAAGCTCGTCAGTCTCAACAAAATCTTGGTAGTCACTGAAGATCTCTAATTCTTCAATCTCTCGCGTGTCCACGCTAATAAAGCGTGCAAAAGCCCATCTTTTTACATCGTTCATTTCTAAAGCCAGATACTTTAATTGCGGTAGCTTTAAAGCTTTGCCTTGAGTCATGTCCTCCTGGAGGAATTTCTCAAGCTGGCAGCTGTCACCGATGTCTCTTTTCTCCCTGGGAACCCCTAAACTGAATTTCAATTCTCTGACTGATACTAAAGCCGACGCGAAGAGCTGGACAAGCCCGGAGATCGACCATGGTGGTCCTTTGAGGTCCGTTTCCAACGTCTCAGAGTCTTCCAAGCTCAAGCTGAAATCAAGAGCTAGTGCCTTTAGTTGTGCATGTGGAGTAATTAAACCCAATTTGCCGTTATCTTCACTATTGTCAGAGCAATAACTGTCTACTTGCAGTTCGGAGAAGTCGTATTGATCAGAGTCTCCCGCAGAGTTGTGATCTAGTATACCGAGAATTTCGAGGGAGAGGCATTGTTCTAGTAGCGTTTTGAGAACTTCGAATACATACAAAGGCGAGGCTGAGAGAAATCGTTGTATATAAAGTCCCTTCAGATTTAAAAGGCTTGACGCGAGGCTTTGGAAACAATAAGTAGAGATAGTGCTGGATTTTGTTGAATTTCTGGGGCAACCTCCTATATCTATACCTAGACGTCTATCGACTCGGTGAGTAATAGCTGCTCAATTAAATACCTATGGGCGTATAAATATCTATATAGATTTTATATACCCGAGCCGCAATGGAATATATCAATTAAAAGGAAGAATGATAGTAACGAACTTGATTAACCGACCGTGTTTTCCGATGTTCATAGTCAATTGCCTCTCTCTCTGCCTGACTAGTGTCTCAATGTCGACCTCATTTTCTTCAGAAGAATGAACAAAGTTCGAGAAGCAATAGTGCTTGTAAATATGTGGCAAAATTATATCATAGAACCTCCGACAGGTTAAAGATATTAAAGTCACCTCCTTAGACCCTGGCATGTGGTCGTAGACCAATTTGAATAATATTTGGTCGAGAATCTCATTGGGAACTTTGAGAATAGGGCATGCTGCTGCAACCAAATCCATATTGGAACTGGCACTTGGAAGTGGTCTTGGAGTGTGGTATTTTGTGAGACTAGTTGTTGGAGCTGGCCGCGTACCGAAGGTTTAAATTGCGGCGTCAAGGTCCAATTAGTTGATCAATCAGGTGAATCGCTACGCGAAATATTCGGCCGAAGTGAACGGATTAGATCTCAAGATGCAGATTTTCGAACGCTCTATGCATGCAGGGTTGAATTAATCTCGCGCTTGTGAGTGGAGCCTCGAGTCAGGGTGGTTGTACTCGGGCTGAATAAGATGCATGTTGTGGCATCATTTTTCGAGAATTCCGTTTGATTTAGACTTAAAAAGGTTCAGCCGCAGAGAGCGCCCAGAGCGCCCATTCCACATGTGTGACCGTCAATGGGCGTCTTAGCTATAAAGGGGTCCGCGACGCACCTTGTAGGGCAGAATGAAGGGGAGGTTCTTTTCTTGGTTCTGTATTTTGGAGTTTCCGGGTTTATCTAATTCGAATATTCGTCGCAGAGGAACAGCAATTTATATTTACGTAAACCCTGCATTGGGTTTGAAGTTTTATATATACTGTGTAACGATACATTTTATTACCACAATGCGATTCCTTGCCGTCGGTCTGTCGACTCTTCTGCTTCTTGCGGATGTTGTCACCCCCAGCGCTCTAATTGCCGTCGAAAACAATAATGAAAACGAAAAAAGGACGAGCTATAACCCTAAGCCGGTCAAATGGATTGTCAGCATTCTCAAATGCGAAAAAGCCGACAAGTGGTGTTCGAGTTATCTTCACTATTCTACTAAGACGTCGACAAAGACTTCGACAAAGACAAAAACATCGACCACGACCAAGACGACATGGAAGAAGACGACAAAAACTATTTCGAACTGTGTTGAGACGGATCCGTATACCTATGATACCACGACTCTTTATATTGGACCTGCTACGACAAGTATGTTTTGAATGATTAGTATCGTATGCACTGAACTAGATACTAAAGCGTATTCCTCTTCATAGTCACCGAGCTCGATGTTACGCAAACTGTAGAGTAAGTTTTCGTCCACGCACTTTTATATATCGTTATAATATTTACTAATACAATTTATAAAACAGGTTTTTATCCTTTGGCGGCCCGATCGGTTCCCTAGAAGACAAGAAAATGAAGCGCGGCTACACTCATTACCCAGACCCCAGACTCTCCACTCAACCCCCCGCTTCCATCTCCAAAGCCTGCTCCTCATATGTTCACAAGCCCGGAACAAAAACCGTCACCAAAACGATCACCAAAACAATTCTCAAGACATTAACCAAAACTTCAACATCTACAGTCACGACATCAGCGTGCACGGACACATCGTATTCCTTTTACCTTGCCACAACAATACTGCCTTCTGTTACCATCCATGGCGCGGGATTCCACACAGTCACCGTGGCTACGACTACAGAGACGATAGTATACGCTTGTTATCCGATCGGGCTAGGGTGTGCGACTGATGTGCCGACGCCTTGTTGCCCAGGTACTTGTGCTTCGATCCCGGGGTATGGCAACTTTTGCGCACCTACTGATCCCGCGGTGCTGTCTACTTGGGTACCCTTTTAAATGTGGTTCCGTGCGTATTGGTAGACTAGTGATCACTGTGAAGGATTTTTTAATGAGTGGGATGGGTGTCTTCCTCCTTGTGTGGCATAATAGTAGACGGGCCTAGAGTTATTTTCACAGGCGCTATATTATTTACTTAATTGATAAATATAAGATTTTATTTGAGGATAGAGAAAAAGATACAAGGCCCTAAGGCGATTGGTTAGCAGCTAACCGTGTCATATCTACATAATTTAAGATATAGTCGTATTATCCTAGGTTCATAATAAGCATCGAGAGCCTCGATAAGCGATCAATCAATGAAATGTGAAATGGATTTAGAGGGATCAATCTTATCCACTCTTGATTTCGTAACTAGAAAGTCCGCCGGAAACCACTCCTCCAGCCTTTCATCGCTCCAGTTTCGCACCTTAATTTCCCCTTTCAACCCTCTGACCCTCTTATCCTTCAACTCTGTGTTTGTTACAATATCCTCCCCAAATATCATCCTCGCCAAAGCAGTTCCGCAACCCCAACAATTCACCATACCCTCCCCCCGAACCCCACGGAACACCACTCACCTGTCCTTACCCCATTACCCTGCATCTTAACTTTAGGTTTGCCTCGACGGGTAATACTGCTAGGAATCTTTCCCACGAACGGTAGATCGTCAGCAGTAAACGCCATTACTCCCGTCCACATATCCTTGACTGTCGTGCCTCCCCACGTAGCCTTCTTGCCGTCACCTGCACCCGATCCGAAGACAGAGGGTACAAGGCCGGATAGATGACTAGCGGCGAGGTAATCCACCTTTGTATCATCTGCCGACCCAATCTTATCACTTCCTCGATTGCGAGTTTGAGCTGATCCGCCACCGAGCATGACCTCACCGCCAATGGTGGTTATGGTGCCGTCGGGATTCACAGTAGAGGTGGTCAGACGCTGGGTCATGTAGTCAATACCCCGTTCGTGGACAAAGAGGTAGGTGTATTTATCGTCTCCTGGAGGTGGTAGGTCCCTCAGTGGGATTTGTGCCGACATTTGACCTTGACATGGAAAGGCTTTACTACGAAGACCGGGGATGAGATGGGAAGACCACGCATTGGTCGCATGGACAACAGTTGGGGTGGTGATATGTCCACGGGGAGTGGTTATCATGTATACCGGCGTCGAGGCAGAGGGGTGATAAGATATCTTCTCGACTGGGGTGTAAGATTCGATTTTAAGAGTATCATGTTGTTTGAGAAGCCGCTCGAGGACTGAGACACATAGTCGGTATGGCCAGAGTGCCATCGCGGGACCAAAGATCGCACCTGTAGCGGTTGGCATGGATAAATCCTAGTTAGCTACTAGTTAGTGGTACTACAGACTATAGAATGGGAAATACAATATCAGGAATGGGTCTCTTACTGTTCTTGCAGTCTCAGCATTTACCTTCCACCACTCCCTGGCTTGCTCCGGGACATCTTGATGCCAGACCCTCAAGGCCTCAAAGCGACGCTTCGCAACATCTTCGTCAAAGGAAACATGAGCTGCAACTGTTTCTCTGATTTCGCTAACCTTCACGCAATCACTACCTTCTTCTTTTGCCATTTCGAACATTTCTTCCATATTTCTTAATCGAAATTTAATAATCCTCGCCGCAGCTTCGATTCCATACTCCTCCTTCAAGTCAGGGTAATCCCAGTACGGTGGCCACGTAGTTTGGCCTCCATTACGACCTGTAGCGCCAGTGCAGATTCCACGCGCGTCAAGGATAACAATATTTAGCTTGGGATTTAGGCGGTATAATTCACGGAGAATAGATACTGCGCTTATTCCAGAGCCAATGATCACGATATCTGCATCAGAGGGTAAAGAGGGTGATTGAATGTGAGAGAGCAGAGGGGATTCAGGTTGGAGCCAGAAAGAGGTGGTAGGATTTGGGATTGGGAGACCGGGTGAAGTTTGTATGCGTTTGGTAATTTGCTCGAAGAGCGCGCTGTGTAGTCAGAAGTGAAAGTTAGCTTTGACATTTGTTACATGCGGACGTGATAATGGTAATGCATATATTTGAAATATGCCCATACAATAAATCTATGGGACAAAAACAAGAACACAAATTGCCCAAATTGGATATTCTAGCTGGCACTAGTAGGGATAACTTATCTTTTTGAGTACAAGCTTTATCATAGCTTGAAAAGATCGAATTTTGGAATGTGCCCCTCCCATTGTTAACAAAATATAACAATATAAGATGATACCGTCTAAATTTACCCAAGGCAATGTTTCAAGAGTTCCTAAAAAGTCAAGTAGTCTTGATATGATCAATTAATTGGATTGATATTTCAGCTTCGAGGTTACACGATCCATTTTAGCTTTGAAAACCCAAGGGTCGAGCTTCATGTTTATATACCTAAAGAATACAACTTGTCTTATAAAACAGCTGCGACACCTAGAAGACTTCAGGTGCAAGTACATGTAAAGGTAGTGTACATTTTCAAAATCCTTGAGAAGGAAGAAAAAACACTTTCCTGCCTATGGATCGACAATGTAAAGCCATTCCTGGTGATGATTCATGCACATTTATATGAACGAGGTCACCTCTCGGGGACATTGCAATATGCACGATATTGGTTCTTGGGTAGAAATCGGACGGGACGTCGTGGATCCTAGTGCTAGTATGCACGTGTATGCACTGTGATTAGCTAAGACTGGGGTTCGCTTGGAATCCACGATATCGATCGATAACAATAAGCGAATGAATGACCAGCGTCAGATGCGCCGGTTGACGTAGTCGGCCGGCTCAGTTTATTGACCCACTAGCTCGTCGTCCAGATGCCAGTTGATGAACCAAGATAGATGGACGGCTCGAGCATGCATAAATTCAACAAACTTCGCAACATGCATCGTTCATCTTTTGCAGTTTGTAAATATATCTCGATTCTCGAAGTCGTATTCCTATCCGATTTCCCTCGTACCAGCCAGTAGAAAGCCGTCGCTTATTTTGGATGCAGGTAGTAGTATTTCATTCTGTTCAAGATCGATTAGCATGAGTAGGCAAGGAAGGCACTAGATTGCACGGAGCGGGATTTAGTTTCCAGCCGGAATTTTACCAACCACTCGATATCTTTGATACGTGGACCTGCAGCCATCCAATAGAAAGTATTCGGACCCTTTTTTTGTAATAGAAACAGATTATTTCTATCAGAAGAGCTTGCTGCAGAGGGGTACCCAGTAAGGTTCTCGATTAGCTGACATCCCGGCTGTGCAGCAGATGTCTGTGTCTGTTGGATGACTTGCCGGCTAATCAAGTTGGGGTCTCACAAAACAAGTCAAGCGACAACAACCACAATAATCGTCCGCCAGACCAACCTTCCGTCATATCTCTAAATCTCCCTTTCTTTTCCCCTCTGCTCGCGTTCAACTATCCGGAAAAACAACTTGATCCGTCCTGCATAATACCAAAATCACACTTAGGAGTAGACACGTCCAGCGTCTTTCTCAAGAAATACCTATTTTCGGGGAACCAGCGGGATAGCCCTTTGAGCGGTGGGAGTTCCGCCGGCCGGCACCAACCGTTGCCCTTCCTGTAGTAGCGTCATACTACCGCCTGCCCAGTCATGGCGACGAGAACCGACTCGGTGCCTCGGACACCAAAAGATAGTACGCATGCAATCACTACAAAGACCCATCTCTCTTAATCTACTAGGATATCTTGTTCTAATATCGTATTCTTTGTTGAACATTAGTTGGAGAACATACGCGCTTGTTGAGTCCCGCCGGTCGCCATGGACGTTCCCTTACCATTCCCGAGGTCAACGACAGGCGGCAGAGGAGTTCTGTCTCCAGTTCCATGTCGAGGAGGTCCATGAGAGTCACTAGAAGCTCCTGGTTTTTAATGCTACTGACTTTGAGCATCGGAGGGTATGTTGGGCGTCCACTTTTGAAATGTACCGTGTTAATGGATTTGTGTGCAGTCTTCAAATCGCCTGGTCGGTCGAATTATCAAATGGATCGGTATGTTCTCAAACGATAGCTTTTTCTCGAGACGACAAGGAATAGTTATTTCTAACAAAGAAAACTAGCCCTACCTTCTTTCCCTTGGTATCTCGAAATCTATGCTGGCCCTCGTTTGGGTTGCGGGTCCGGTCTCCGGTGCTCTCGTCCAACCTTACGTCGGTATTCGTTCCGATAATTGTCGTGTCCCATGGGGAAAACGGAAACCATTCATGATCGGGGGAGGGGCTGCAACGATCCTTTCTCTCTTGATATTGGGCTGGACGAAGGAGATCTGTGCTTGGATTCTACCGGATGGTAGTCCATCTCTCCCGAATGTGACGATCGCACTGGCCGTTACCATGATTTACGTGCTAGATTTCTCGATCAATACCGGTACGGCAAGTTTCTATAAGGGTATAGGCTTAGAAAGTACTAATATATGATTTTCTAGTGCAAGCTGGGATTCGTGCTTTTATTGTGGATAATGCTCCACCACATCAACAAGATTCGGCGAACGCATGGGCTGGACGAATGACGGGTATCGGTAACGTATTGGGATACCTATCCGGCTACGTCAACCTACCTGAAATCGTACCCTTCCTCGGAAACACCCAGTTCAAGGTTTTGTGTGTCATAGCGTCTTTTGCGCTCGGTGGGACCCTGGCGCTAAGCTGTGGGCTCATCATGGAACGAGATCCAAATGAGGATGGGTAAGTGTTATACCATGAGGTGATTCGCAGTATCATACTAATACAACCCTTATAATAGCCCTGCGGATGAAAAGAAGAACAACGTTCTTGCCTTTTTTGGACAAGTACTCCATTCAGCGAGAAGACTTCCTCCTCAGGTTCGAAAAGTGTGCGATACACAATTTTTTGCTTGGATCGGATGGTTCCCCTTCTTATTCTATAGTACCACGTATATTGGTGAAATTTGTAAGCTCTTATAATCAAAATTAATCTTTAAATATCAGCTGCTAACCATACCCTAGATGTCGAACCATACTATGCAAACAACCCAAATCTCAGTCCAGAACAAGAGGCCAAACTTTGGGAAGAAGCCACCCGTATCGGCACCTTTGCCCTCCTCGTTTTCGCCGTCGTTGCCCTCTTCTCCAACACTGTCCTTCCAGTTTTCATCCAACCTGCCTTCAACCCCGTTGGTGCCGATGACCAAGGTTCTAAGCCTCACTTCCAATTCCTCCAAATCCCAGGCTTAACCCTCCGACGTCTGTGGTGTATCTCCCATGTTATCTTCGCGGCGAGCATGTGGAGCACCTTCTTCGTGAAGAACACGTGGGGTGCCACGGCTCTCATCGCTGCCTGTGGTGTTCCGTGGGCCATCACACTCTGGGCTCCATTTGCTCTCATATCCTCCGATATCTCTAAACGGGATGCTATAAAGCGGGGATTCCTAAGAAGCGCAACACCGTCGATTCGGTCCGGTGCTGATTTGGAGAATGAGGATTACGTTGACCAAGCTGGAATCATTCTCGGTTTGCACAATTTTGCTATCGCGGCACCGCAGGTTATTGCTACTATCATGTCGAGTATTATCTTTAGGATGTTGCAAAAGCCGAGGGGAGAGACCGGTGATACTAGTATGGGGTGGGTGATGCGGTTTGGAGGTATGGCTGCTGTGTTGGCGGCGTTGATGACTTTGAGGTTGGATGAGGAAGTTGATGAGGGTTTGGAGTTTGTGGATAGTAGTGAGGAGGAGGATGATGGTGAGGTTTAGGGTGTGAATATGTTTCTGTAGCAGGGCATTTCCATGGGTTTATGTTCGGTTCGGTTCGTTGAGATCGGTTTAGGATACCCTCCTTTCTTAAATTTTTCATTTGGGTCTTTACCGTGTACGGGTTTGATACATCTAGTGTGCTATAGTGATGGTTTGGTATTCTTGCATTTTGTTTGAGAAGGTTTTTATTTGTCAGTTATACAGGGTTGGTTCTTGTGGGAGTTTTTTTTACAGCATATGTTTTGATATTGGTTTGTTTTTATATAAGATTGCATTTGATAGTATCTATAAACCTACAAGTTTGTTCTATTCGTTTCGGCGGCTGTCAAAAGCATTCTGGTTTTGAGGTTGATACACATTCTTCAATAGAGCATATCAATTCTAGAGGGTGTTGCATGAATATCTAACGGAAGAGCACTCGCAACCACAACCCGAACCGAATATGTAAAGCAGGCATACTTACAAGGTACACTAACCGGTTATCTTGTTCATACATTCATCTGATCACAGATTGCAAAACTTAATAATTTTCGGTTCAATTTGACCAAGAAATGTTATGGTATTTCAGAGACTCAAAAAAAACAACAACAACAACGCTTTTATTAATACATGATTTGATTTATAGTAGTTTATTTAAATTTAGTTCCAGGCCATGCTATATTTCCCATCATCAACAAAGCTACGCTTCTGTGCTGGTGGCTTCTGGCCAGCTGGAGCGACGCCCACTGGGGCCTGAGCAGCAGGGCCGGCAGGCTGAGGACCCACAGCTGGAGTAGCGGGACCGGCTGGAACCTTAGCAGCAGGGGCGGCACCAGCAGCAGGGGCACCAGCAGCAGGGGCTTTTACGGCTGGACCGGCTGGAGTCGCGGCATTGGCTGGTGTGGCAGGAGTATTTGGAGTCGCTGGCTTCTGCGCGGGAGTTTCAGGAGCAGCGCCAACGGGTGTTTTGGCGGATGGTCCAGCGGCTCCGGTTGTTGGCTTCTTACCTTGAACTAGTTGAGCCATGGCAGTAGCGAATTGGGCCTTAGGGAGAGTAGCGAGTTTGTCAAAGACTGGGTTGGCCATATCGTTAAGAGCGGCCAGAACTTGGGGGGACACTTTTTGGAATTCGAGGGTTTGGATGAGGAGCTTCTTCATGGAGCCTGCTGGGACAGCTTGCTTCTTTGGTGGGACGGTGGGTTTTTGGGCAGGGGTGGTCGGTGCATCGACGGGGGCGGCGCCAGCTGGTTTTTCAGCTCCGGCTGGAGGGGCACCAGCTGGCTTTTCAGCAGTGGCTGGCTTCTCAGCACCATCCACGGGCTTGGATGGCATGGCACCGGTTCCGGCATTGGGGCCGGCTGGTGTCGCGGCGCCTGGAGTAGCGGGCTGAGCACCAGGCATTTGAGAAGGAGCGACTGGCTTTTTGATGGTTGGTGGAGCTCCAGCGGCGGGCACCCCACCGGCAGGTGGTGCACCAGCAGTTGGAGGTGCCGCAGCAGCAGCAGGGGCAGCACCCGCTGAAGCTGGCTTTTGAGCAGAAGCAACAGGCGGTGTAGCAGGAGCGGCACCGGCAGCAGGAGCGGCACCAGCGGCTGGAGCAGCTCCAGCCTGACGCTTATGCATAACCTGCTGCTGGCTGCTGTGGTCAACAGTACGTCTTCCACGGCTTCTCATCTCCTTACGCCTGCGGTTTTCCCGGCGGCCAATACCGTAGGCGTGGTGGCCGTTGTAGGCACTGGGATAGTCGGAATGACGATCCATACCTACATATCTAGCTTCGATATCGTCTATTAAAGGTATTGGGTCAGTATATTGGGAAATTAAGACACTGCGTGACCATGAGAAATTATAAACTTACCACCATAGTTCGTTCTACGATATACGTTATGCTCCTCTGACATGTAAGTTGCCGAAGAAACAGCAATTAGAAGAGGAGCAACTATTAATGTCGAGACCTTCATTTTGAATGTACAATTAAGTAATCAAATGCGTATAGCGATATTAGGTATTGTTAATGTAAGTGATAATAGGAATTCAAAAATTAATGATAACTCGTGATTATCGTCGAGTTTTCGTTAGATGTAAGTATTAATCGAGACGACGGATTGAGACAGTTAAAAGATTGAATATAGTTGATTGTAGGTTAAAGTTTGGATGATTAAATATTGATTTCTAGAGTTTTGAAAATACGAGCGTTACCTGCACAGCTCGTGACCTACCAGAGGTTGTTATTGAATAGACTGAGGATGGAAGTAGAAAATTTGAATGACAACTACGGGTCAAGTCTCTTATATGCATTTCGAGCCCCGTCACTAGGAATACAGCGGAATAGTCTACAAGTTCTCAATTCGGAACGCTAACGCAAGTCTCAGCCTTTTCAAGCTAAGTTTCTCCCTTTCTGTCAGGAAAGCTTAAACTCGTCAAACGCCGAGTGCTGTTGGAATTTGCCAGAAGGCTAGTTTTGTCACGTATGGTGTGGTTACAGCATGACCTTTTGGGATGCGTTTGCTCGAGAAACTTGGAAGAAGGAACTACTGGTAAGGTTTCCCAGCCTTCTGCTATGTTTTGACCGTTTAAAACTACCATGCAGCGGATGGAAAATCTATGTAGAATGGGCTTGGACATGGTACACCCCTGTGTCGTAGAGCCTGTTTGACGTACAAATACAGAGGTGACGAACCGAGGTGCTTGGCGGATAGATAAAACGCCTTATTAGTTATATTATTACTTTCCAGCATGATGGAAGTCCTATAGGATAAATGTTAGAAATTGAAGTGAACATATTTTGTCAATTTGAGATCAATCGTATCGAATGTCTATCTCGAGAATATTCGAATATCACTCTTGATCAGTTGATAAATAAACTTGCAAAATATCTATAGATTACTTGGCCCACGGGGAACAAGCTTAATAGTAGGGAATGAGTTTTCGAATGTAAATCTACGTGTTATTGAGGAAGTAAATCGCATACTGAAAACCATTCCTCATTAAGAAACACTTCATTTGCAAAAGCTCTGAACCCTAAAAGGAAATATAAATAAAATACTTAAAACACCCCTCTAACACTCGATTCACCCTACCCTCGTATCAAGCCCGTCACAGTATTTTTATCCTCCATTCTTCCACGGAGAATATCTAAATAGCCCCCCTCCCGGCCTAAACCGAACACTCGCATCAAAAGCCAAGACGGATGCTCGAGTCAAGATACCTTTCCAAGCCTCGAGCTCCGATACCATTTCATTATCAGCATGGACGACCTTGAACGATTGTTCGGACGAAGATTTTAGGCTAAAATTCACTTGAATTTGAGACGCTTAAGACGTTCCCTTTCGGGTTCTCTGGGACGGTTCTGCCCGAGGGAATCCGGAGGCTAAAATTCATTTTCGGGCTGGCGTTGCTTTTTTCTCTGGTTGGATTATGTGGACCCTTATTTTCCTTGTCTTTGAGGTGTATGAGTCGTGTTAGATCAATTGGTGGACAATATGCATTGTTGATATGCGGGGATGAGGCTCTGAGACCGATCTATAGATCGATCTTGTTAATTTGTTTTCGAGATCTTGGAAAACGATTGCGTGGTCAAGATTTGTGGAGTAAACAGATCTGTGGATTGCTCAATGTTACTGTTACGATATATTTTAAAATGCTTTCGCAAATTTCGCATCTTTCCGTTGGTAATTATTGCGACGGTAATTTATTCAGGATCTCGAGATGTCCAAAATGAACCCTCTTTTTTTTGTATGGGTATGCTAGCGAGTGAAACAGAAGTGTAAAATTTGGCGACGACAGCTATGTTGTATAGAGAATAGCTGTAATTAAATTAGAGTTCAAGGACAGGGGGGTAACTTGTAAACTGGAGACTGATGCGCTGGCGCTGACACCTCGACTAGTGGGATCGATCTAAGATAGACCTGACTAGCGCTATGTCCTCAGAAAGTTTTGGATACGTAGATGGCAGGCACTACGCATTGATTGTACTAGTCGCCTTCCTCTGAGTCCATTGTTCTCAGACCGAGGTTCTCGCTATTGAGAACAATGAAATATAAAAACGTATCATTTCCAGATGTAGATTTTTCCTGACTCGCTCAAATCACTGACAATACAATACTTTAGAACTTTCTCTTCTCACCCTCTTTATACAATTCTTTAAATTATCCAATCTTTAAATTTTTTCGGTCATTGCATTGATTTAAATATCCCTAGCTGCTGGACAGCTTTCGGCATTTTAAATCTTGGTTTGGAACACTTACCAACATATCAAGCCCTTTACTCTCTTTTTTATTTTTTAAGATTTTATAGATCCAAGATCTATCTCTGTTGTAATGTTTTCTCTTCCACTTCTTTCTCTTGTTTCCGCGCTTCAGGTTTTATCAGCTAGCGCGGAATTTCAACAATTCTCTCCTTATAGCGGCGATAATTTTATGGATAATTTCGCCGGGTATACCGGTAACCCTCCTGGCAGCCACCAGGCTCTGAAAACCCGCGATACAGATCCAATAAATTTACTACCCATCCGAGAGGAGCATTTATATCCTCGCATGCAAAAGCGAAGCGACGATCTATCGCGATTGCATCTTCAAGATAGTGTTACCCTTCTATTCGGGAAGCGAGCCTGTAAGCAATAAAGGACCCCAATCCCTCCCTTCCTGAGATATTGATAGTGAAGCTAATGAGAGTGTGCGTAGCTACGGATCAAATCCACCTCGCAAACGTCACCGCTATAAACCCAAACCCAAAACATCCCGTAATCACGCTCGAAAAGTTCGACAGCCTGACAAAAGGCATTCGATGTGCCGGTGATACCCTTATCTTGCAATTCACCTCGAAAGATGTGATGGAATACGCGATAAAGCAGTGGGATTGGGTCAACCAAGACTCGAAAGATTACTTTTATCTCATATCCCAGCATCACCATAGCGATTGTAATCCGGTGGACGAACGAAAACCGCATAAAGTTACCGCTGTGAAGTATGATTTTAAGAAGCATATCGCAGTCTTGACTCTCGGCGCTACTTCATGGAGCGAGACACTTGGGAGTTTTGAGTTTGGATTTGATACCGTTGACCACAAGTTTGAACCATCGCAGCAGCAGACACACGAACCTGTGGTGAAGCGAGGAGGGGAATCGGTTACCAGCGTCTTGGATTTTCCGAAGCTTGTGTTGAAGCATTATTGTGACGGCGCGGGCTCTTTGAGCTGGTTTATACCCGCGTGTGATCGTATGAACCTTTTCAACTTGCCGTATTTGCTAGACGCTGCTTCATCTGCGGCGATTGAAAAGGCGTGGGATGTGATACCCGAGTTCGATGGCGGGAAAGAATCCACGGATATAAATTGGGGTAAACCAGGGTCAAAGGAGAGAGTCAAACTAATCGGTTCGGACTCAGCTATCAAGAATGGTGAGGTTGGCAAGGTTGCGCCTCAAATCACTACCGAGATAAATTGCGTCGGGTGTTATCTCCAGGGAAATGTCCAATTTTCGGCTTTTGGAAGCAAGAACGAGAAGGGCGCTATGAATTTGATGGTTGCTTTCAAACCGAAGCTCAAGGGTAAATTGGAGATTGAATTTTCCGGAAAAGTCGCAATAGCGAAAGAATTTAACTTGTTGGAGATGTTTATCTGGGAGGCCTTACAGGCAAAGGTCATCAAGGACATTGTTGCTCTTAAACCTCAGTTTTTGAACGGTCCAGGTGTGGCTATGAGCGCTGGAGTTGAAGGAAACTTTACTTTGGGATTCGAGATGGACACGGGTGCTGATAGCTCGTTGATACTCACCGGTTCTCACGAGAAGGGATTACGGGCTGGTGGCGAGGGATGGGACAAGCTTACCGCTAGCCCTGTCCTTCATGTAAGCAACTTGAAAGCTACCTCTGAAATTTCCCCTTACTTTCGGTTTGGGATCGGGATTGGCGCGGATTTCTTCAAGGGCTCAGCGGTGACCGCGTCGGTTGGGTTTTGGGGCGGTTTGACTCCTAATTTTGCGAGCACCTTGACAAGAGGATTTGATGAAAAAGGTGTCTGCGGTGGAAAGCCGGAGATTGGGGCCAAGTTGGAGACAAAGTTTAAGGTGGATTTGGGATACAAGACCAAAGCTGAGCTTAAGACTAAGAGTGATCTTATCAACTTTTTGCTCAGTATGATCCCGAGGCCACAGTTTTTGGAGGACATTGGCAAGACACTCAACAAAGACAAATCGGAGTCGCTGTTCGAAAAGGGTTTTAGTGTCTGCCATGCCTTTGAAGTTTGATCCTTTTTTCAATCAGTATTACGTGTTCCCTTTTCTTCTTCTTTTAATAGAGTGTATATATTTTCCTTTCTTCCGCAATCTTCATTGAAGCGAACGGTTGCGAGCTATAGACAATATAATAATTCTTTGGTCTATGATATCTAGGACTGATATATATATATGTAAATTGCGTTGAGTACGTTGGAATATATCTTCTGTATATCACGTGACGACAGAAGCGAATCTTTGAGGTCTCGAAAACCTGGGTTTACTTGCTTGATCTCTTTTGTCTGAATGTATTGTTTAAATGTATTATATAATGGTTTGTAAGAGCGAATGGATTGCTAGGACCCCAGTGTGAGATCAGTAATATGCTCTACACCTTCTACATATTCCGCTCTTTGATTACTGAGGCATGCATTACGAGTACGATGTTTTAAATTTTTAATTTACATACATGTCCAACGGGCAAAGGAACAATATTGAAAAAGTTAGTGGGCCTTCAGTCAGGTACCGTTGGTGTGCCTAAAATTACCTACCACTCCTGACGCTAAACTAAGACCGTTGTACCAAGGATGCCAGACAAGCAAATCCAAGTTGGTTTGCGATCTCGATGTTGTTATGTCAGGTTTGAAGACCGGCAAATCCATAATTTAATTCCTACGCTACTTTGAATATTCTGACGGAACAGTAAAATTGACAGATAGAGCGAAGTTTACTTGCTTCATGCCTCTTGGCTGATCTTGACATACAGTTGTCCATAAAATTTCGAATTCTTGCGATCTGATAGTAATATCACAATTTATATATTTGGCGCTAAGTTGGAGGAGGCTTGCGCAATCATCTCCACCGGGCGAGCGAACGTGCGAAACGGAAAGCCAACGTCAGTTCGACCTGCTCCCGCCGCACCCAGCAACAAACACGGCCTGCAAACGGACCACCTTGCACCTCGCACCTCCTGACCGTCATCATAACCACGACTGATATCAATCAACCTCCTGACATCGGACCTCCCCCCTCAATACATCTCACTCATGTCCTCGACACGATAATACTCCATCTTACGATCTCATACATATCCGCTTCTCCATTCTTTCCGACCGTTTCAAAACCGCCGAAAGCTCTTACCGAGAGCTACTCGCTAACCGCGATGCGAGGGACGGCCGAGGAGCTGATTCTCAACATCCTCCGTAAGTTTCAACAAATGCCACGACATCTCTAACATCTTCATGATGACTGATATTTTCTCTTTCGGCGCATACAGGAAAACGGCAGGAAACTGGAGGACAAGATGCTGACCCCACCGGTACGACTTTCCTTTTTTCGTTTTGACTCTCGCGAAATGTTCAAAATTTCACCTACGTCATATCCGAAATGCGAGATCACATCCAAAAAAAAAACCTTTTGATGAAAAATAGCTAACCGGAGTGTCTTTTTCTCACTGCAGAGGGTGCAAATCCCGGCCAACAAGAAATATCGACATCATGGGCGTTATTCATCCTAGTCGCCTTGCTGTTAACAGCGCTGTTCACATCCTACTACCTCCAACTGAAGAAGATACAGGCGGTCCATGAAACTGTCATCAGTATCTTTGCTGGAATGTTTGTCGGCTTGGTCATTCGGTTATCTCCCGCGGCAAACATCCAGGCGATCGTTACATTCGATCAAAAGTTCTTTTTCAACTTGATCCTACCGCCTATCATCATGAACTCGGGATATGAGTTGCACCAGGTCAGGATAATGCAGCGGCTGTTGAGGGATTTGAAGACATCGCTAACACCACTGGCGGGAACAGGCGAACTTTTTCCGGAATATAGGCACAATTTTGACATTTGCTTTGGCTGGAACTTTCCTATCAGCTGTTTCGCTCGGGTATAGTTTCCTCTTTTTCATCAATATGTTAAAACGCTAATGGAATATAGAATCATCCTCTACATCTGGGCATGGATATCAATCTCTATCGAGGGCCTCAAAGTCTCCTTTGTCGATGCGATCTCCGTCGGCGCCACTCTCTCAGCTACAGATCCCGTCACCATTCTCGCAATCTTCAATACCTACAAAGTCGATCCCAAACTCTACACCATCATCTTTGGCGAATCTATCCTCAACGATGCCGTCGCTATCGTCATGTTTGAAACAGCGCAGGCATTTCACCAAGAATCGGCAGCCGCGAAAGTTAACCCCTTCAGTTTCATCCGCGGTGTCGGCTGGTTTTTCGTGATCTTCTTCTTCTCCCTCTTGATCGGTATCCTCGTTGGCGTCGGGACCGCCTTGATGTTAAAATATACTTACATCCGCCGATTCCCCAAAATTGAAACCTGCTGCATCCTTCTCGTCGCATATGGGACCTACCTCTTCTCCACGGGCATCCACGCCTCCGGTATCGTCTCTTTGTTATTCTGCGGAATCACACTGAAACACTACGCATACTACAACATGTCACGTCGAACTCAACTCGCGACAAAGTACCTCTTCCAAGCGCTCGCGCAGCTGGCGGAGAACTTTGTGTTTATTTATCTGGGGATAAGTCTCTTCACCGAGGATAAACTCGTCTGGAACCCATTGTTCATTATTGTCACGAGTGTGGGCATCTGCGCCGCGAGATGGGTTGCCGTCTTCCCGTTGAGTAGGGGCATCAATTGGGTTATAAGGTGGAGGGCCCGAAGAAGGAACGGTGGGAGGGGGGGAAATCAAAACGTTCCAGACGAGCTACCCTATGCCTATCAGATGATGTTGTTCTGGGCTGGATTGCGAGGTGCTGTGGGAGTAGCATTGGCATCCGGTTTTCAGGGGGAGATTAGCGCGGCGCTGAGGGCTACGGTTTTAGTTGTGGTGGTGTTGACTGTGATTGTGTTTGGGGGTACGACAGCAAGCATGTTGGAAATATTGGGGATCAGGACTGGAGTTGTTGAGGAGATGGATAGTGATGATGAGTTTGATACCCAGAATTCGAGCAACTATTGGAAATATCAGGGTCAGAATCAAGGAGGGTTTGGAGGTGGGAGTAGAGGTGTGCCATTGTCGCATGTCGATACCGGGAATGGAAGCGCCGGCGGGTTTGGAAGGGATGGTAGAGATAGGCCCAGTGGAAGTGGAGGTGGAGGGGTGTTCGGGCAGTCTTCCGCGGGGAGGAACACATCGCGGCAGAATTTGGCGGGTCCGAAGAGAAGGAACTCGAGAGATGGGAGTCAAGTTGATTTGTTGTACGGTCATGGGGATGACGACGAGTACGATAGCGATGCAAGCGATTTACCGCCTATGGCAGCGAGGAGGAGCAAGGCACCTAGCCCCGGTCTGGGGACTCCCGCCGAAGATGGGAGAAGGAGCACGAGTCCGAGAAACGGGGAGAGCGCGGCGGCAGGAGCGGCGACCGTGAACCCGGTTAGTGCATTGAGTCAGCTCGTCCGAGGCACGGTTGAAGATCAGGCGGAGTGGTTTAGACAGCTGGATGAGGGGTATATCAAGCCGCATTTGCTGTTGGATAGTTCCAAGGGACATGAAAGCGGGCCAGCATAGCCGTCTTTTATCCACTTTCTCAACTGCTCTTTGCTGGTCACCGTCAGTTGCATTCCTTTGGCATATTATTCTTCTGTTTGGCTTTTTGGAATGGGGTTAGGTTTTCCTATTAATTTAGTCCTCGGATGTATTTCATTACACTCTTTTCATGGGATTGATGTATACATATCTTTTTATGATCATGGCGACGTGGTTTCATAATTTTGGTCATAGACATTTCAACCATTTATTCTTGTATATGAATTTTTTCTCTTTTTCATGTTTTTCCTAGTTTCACAAATTGCATAGGGGTATTTTAATACTATCATAGATAGGGTCTTACTTTCTACCTGTACTTTTTCGACAGACAGATGATATATCAATAGTGAGATCGGGTGGTCTGGATTAGACCTAGGCTAGATAGCAATATACGAATTTCGTATCCAACATGTGATTTATGTAAAGTATATTGTGTATGATGTTATATATAACGGGCCAGTATCATACGACTTATAGACGTTCTCCACTGGTACATATATCTTATCAACTTCGTATCTACAATTTAAATCTCCGTTATAATGCCCGCAGTACGGGTTCACCCATATATTTGGGCCGTTGCGTGTTCAAAATGTGGTAAATTTCACGTTCGCTCGCTTCGAGGCAGGTGCAGCGCGGCCCAGCCGTTGCATCGCACTAAGGAATTTAAGCCGACGGCGACGCCGTACCGAGGCCCTTTTCGCGCGCCGTGCGGCGTAAAAAGTAGCGACGTGACGGTGGTCCAACTTCATTACCACCCGCCCAAGCTCCCCCGGTTGCAGTTTTTTGACATTCCATGGCTTCTACTCGGTAGCTCGGTTTCGGGTTTCTTTTTTACTTTTCTTAGTTTGTTTATATATTATATATATTCAAGGGCGGGGAAAGAGGTCGGTACGAATTGGTTTTGGACCTTTTTACGTTTCCCCGGATTATTTATCATATTCCATCGCTTCTTCCTGCAGGAGTATTCGGCTAGCTCTAGGCGTTGTATTGGAAGATATTACCTTACTTATATTTCCTCGTCTCTGAAACTTTCTTAAACTCTCAAACGGAACCGTCGAGATCCGTAACCATGCCGTTCGAGATTCCCGCTATCGTCCAGGACCGCGTGTCCAACCGCGCTCGGGAGACTATGAAGAAGGTAACATTACAGATATCGATTTATCAACGCCAACCTCCCCTGTAGGTATATGGTAGACTGGAATTCTAATTATCAAGCCCAATAGATCGAACACTTTGTCGAAACAGAATGTATCCCGGCCGACGAAATCTACGAAGCTCAGATCTCCAAAGAACCTTCGCTGAGATGGAAGACATATCCTCCCATTATGGACGATTTGAAGAAGAAGGCTAGGTACGCTTACCTTGCTACTATATGTCCTCGAAATAAGGCAAAAGCTAATGAATATATGCATGTAATGTAGGGCACAAGGTTTATGGAACCTCTTCCTCTCGAAAACACATTATAGCCAAGGCGCTGGCTTCACCAACCTCGAATACGGCCTCATGGCTGAAATCCTCGGTCGCTCCCATACCGCCTCGGAATCCATGAATTGTTCCGCACCGGATACCGGCAACATGGAAGTATTGGCGAAATATGGCGATGACGCGCAGAAGAAACAGTGGCTGGAGCCTTTACTTGATGGAAAGATTCGCAGCGCCTTTTTAATGACCGAGAGATTTGCTGCGAGTTCTGACGCGAAGAATATCAATATGCACATGAGGACCGAAGGGAACGAGTTGGTCCTGAACGGAACCGTACGTCTCCGAAATGATATCCCGCTTGTTTATCCTTCATCGTGGACCGACTTTGTTGACCAAGGTATTTTATATTTTTTAGAAATGGTGGTCAAGCGGTGCTTGCGATCCGAGATGTGCGGTTTATATCGTCATGTGCAAATCGGAATTGAACACCTCTAGCGACCCATTCAAGCAACAATCCGTCGTGCTTGTTCCAGCGGGCACACCGGGTGTCACAGTCCTCCGACCGCTCTCAGTCTTCGGTTATGATGGTAAGCACCCCTCCGTCCACCATTATATATATAACCAATACTAATAATAATATGTGTGAATGTACAGACGCTCCCCATGGTCACGCCGAAGTCCGCTTCGAAAACGTCCGCGTCCCGAGGTCAAATCTAGTCCTCGGTGAAGGCCGCGGATTCGAAATTATCCAAGGACGTCTCGGCCCCGGTCGTATCCACCACTGCATGCGTTCCATCGGCGCCGCCGAACGCGGACTGGACTACATGATCGCCCGCGTAAACGACCCAAACCGTCGCACATTCGGCAAATTGATCAGTGAACACGGTACCATCCGCTCTTGGATCGCTGAAAGCCGCATCGCGATCGATAGCTGTAGATTACTGGTCCTCAATGCGGCGGATAAGATTGACCGACACGATGCGAAGGCTGCGTTGAAGGAGATCGCGATGGCAAAGATCGTGGTACCACGGACGGTTTGTGATGTTTTGGATAAGGCTATCCAGGCACACGGTGCCGGTGGAGTTTGTCAGGATTTCCCGTTGGCGAGAATGTATGCCGGGATCCGAACGTTGAGGATCGCGGATGGACCTGATGAGGTGCATTTGGCGCAGATGGGCAGGAATGAGAACGGGAGGGCGGCGGAGATTATTAAGAAGCATGAGAAGCAGGAGGCGAGGAGGGCGGAGTTGTTCAGGCAGTATAAGATTGACGGAAAGTCACATTTGTGAAACATTATGGTTCTATGGATATCATCCGTGCTTTATGACTTTGTATGGCATGTTGCTAATCGGCATAAGATCATGACGGAACAAAAGTAAGAATATGCTAGCTTTCGGTTCGGTTGAATACTTTTGCGTGCGTGTATTATATATATCGAGTGTATTGAATGCCAAGAATAAATTGGTCTTGATCATGTTTTGAGTCGCATTGGTTCCGTAGATTCCCAAGTATTCTAGTCCTAGGACTCTGATGTTTTAGAGAAGAGCTCACAGATACCCTGCCGTAGTAATTCTGCATGAAATCGAATGCATTGTTCGCTCGATCTCGCCAAAGCTGGTCCCGATCTCATTGCCAAGCCGGGATTCGATTCGCACTAAACATCCGAGCAAGATCAAGATTTCACATACCAGACTAAAGAGCCAGGGTTGTCGAGACTAAAGATACCGCCACCTCACTCACGAGCTCGCCATTCCTAGTTAAAATTTTTTTTCCTAAAGCTGAGTTCTTAAGACAGAATTGGTACTTCCATGGATACTTCAGCATGCAAGTGTGTAGCTGAAGTAGTCTATCATTTTACATTCCCTGCTCAGATGCATCATCATGCCCTTATTTATGCAAGTTGACAAACCCCGCCAATAAGGTCCGATCTACAACTTTTCTGAGCGGAGCTTGATGCAAGATAGGCTTGGAACTAGCAGCCCGTTCGGGAAATAGCACCCGCTAGTCTTTATTAATAAATACCAGTCTTGAGACCTCCGTCGTCGAAAAAAATGAAAGCTTGGACTTGGAGATTGATCCGTTTTTTAATTATCGCGAGTGCCTATATAATTTCTTACTTGAGTAGCTCTATTTTATTGGTGGTGAGAGCCCGCGACGCCCCAACTATCATGGAGCAGCTCTCCATTGTTATAACGCAGCTGCGGCTGCTTCTCGCTGAAATGACTGTTCAAACTGCTCTCGCGATCCTATTCCTTGTTCTTATCGCCTACCTCGTTGCAGACGCCATTTATCAACTTTATTTTTCTCCTCTATCAAAAATTCCGGGCCCGTGGTATTGCGCCATCTCACGTCTCTGGCTCATTTCGCAAGTTTTCAAGGCGAGACTAAGTAAAGAGGTTCATATTCTCCACGAACGCTACGGTAAGTCTAATTTCAAGACGACATATAGCTCTCCATAGCTATATACACCTTTAAAGCTATAATAAATATAATATTAATTACAAGCCGCAGGCCCGTATGTCCGCGTCTCTCCCCATGAAATCTCTGTCGCCGATATTTCCTCCATCAGAAAAATACACGGCACGCAGGATGTATTCCCCAAGAGCGAATGGTACGAAGTCTCCGGCGGCAGCAAAGGCATGGGAATAATAGGAATAACCGACCACGAGCGGTACAAAGTTCACCGTAAAGCTTATGGAAATTTATTCTCCTTTTCGAATGTACGATTCATCGAGCCGGTTATAAGCAAGCACGTCGATAAATGTGTAGCCAAGATGAGAGAGGAACTGGAAAGAGGCGGTGAGCCAGATGTGGTGTTGTGGTCCAAGCTCATGGCTGGTGATATTGTTGGGGAAGTTGTTTTTGGGATTGACTATGAGATGGTGGAGAACGGGAAGGTGAGATATACTACGAAAATCTACTCGGTTTATTATTGGACTGACCCATTTTTATTTTGATTTAGATGAACAGCTACTTCGAAGATAGTATGGCTTTTATAGTTTTGGCAGCGGCACGAGGATTGTTCCCCTTCATCAACTTTATTGAACCAATTTTGAAGAAAATCCCACAGTCTACGGTACAGTGGGTTTTCGGGTGCGATCAAAGATTATCGGACTACGCCTTGGAAGCGTTAAACAATCTCAAACTTGAGATCGGTGATTGCAAGAACGGACAAGTGCGACCAACCTTATTTTCAAAGGTTTTAGAAAACTTGGATAATTCCTCCAAATCTAGCTCAAAGTATAAAATCACAATGGAAGAAGTGAAAATGGAGGCATTCATCAGTAACTTTGCGGGAACGCATACCGTTCCGATCGTATCCGTCTTTGTGGTCTGGGAGATATTCAGACGTGAGGATATACGCCGAAAGTTGGAACAAGAAATCGCCGAAGTTGCGGGTACTGATGTCGATATACCGGACGAAAAACTCAAGCGTCTTCCGTATCTCGATGGTGTCATAAAAGAAGCGTTGAGGTTGTATCCTCCAGGACAAACTTTGATACCAAGGGCTGTGCCTCGCGGCGGGAGGCAGCTAGGGCCGTACTTTTTTGCTGAGGGCACGTCTGTGGTTTCACCGGTATATACTGTGCACCGTGATCCTGAGGCCTTTCCGGATCCATATTTGTGAGTGCTAGGAGCTACCCCGCTTGAGACAATCTAAATGATATGTTTAGGTTTAAGAAAACTATCTAACTGGTTATTGATTGACATATATAGGTTCAAACCAGAACGATGGAACAACACTATGAACGATATGGAAACAGCTATTCTAGCTTGGGGTGGTGCCTCGAGAAGTACGGTTTTATGCCCACAATATCTATCCATAGCATTAATACTTTGAAAACTGGACTAATCGAATATAATATTCTATAATGTGTATAGTCTGTCTCGGTCAGCACCTTGCAATGATGGAGCTTAGGATGCTAATTAGCAAGCTGTTGCGCGCGTGTCCAAGCGTTGGATTGGCAGAAGCATGTACGGATGAAAGTATGGAAGCCGTGGAGGTTATAACTATTCATCCTAAATCTGGGGAATGCAGGTTGAAGAAAGGGACGAGGAAAACGACATCTCATTCCTGAACTACTAGCTAAATGGTTCCCTTATTCACTTGAATGCATCTAAAATAGGGTTATCCCATCAATACATCTAATATTTCAATCTGGAGTGATGTATTTTGGACATCATCTAATTCGAGAAGGTTATGATTGAATGGGTTAGCCGATAATCGAACTGGCTCAACCGACAAAGCTATACGATAATAATATAAACATAAAATCCCACAGAATATATCCTAAGCAGGATTTACTGCGTAGAGGTTGTCTAACATAATTTCTGACAATTTTAATTGACAAATTATATGATCTGGAGGTTGAATTTGATTTACTCTTTTCTATCAAATTCACATATTAAAGTACCTGATCGATATGGTGCGTTGCGAGCGTTGGATTATCGAATCAAGCCTAGTTCGCTAACATTTCGCCAATTGACCGGCGCTCGAAACCTCGTCTCAAATTCAACCTTCAACCTTCAACCGACTCAGCAATGCCATCACGCAAGAGAAAGAGAGACGCCGAACCCCCCGCTGCCGGCTCAACCTCACGCGATGCCATAAGCGCTATCTTTCAGCGACATTTCGAATCCAAATTCGGTGCGGTGGAGCTTAACCCCGTTGTCGCACCTCGCAAACCTAAACCGAGCAAGAGCCAGAAACCTCAATCCAGCGACCCTGAAAGCTCTGAGGATGACTCCACCCAGTCCGATTCCGAAGAGCCCAATTTATCATCAGATGGAGAGAGTGTGGATGAAGAAGGCGAAGGCGACGATTGGGATGGCCTAGACAGCAACCCTCCACAACCAGAAGTCATAACATATGACTTCTCCCGCCGCGGCCCTCCACCATCGACCAAACCCTCCTCCCACCGCTCTTTCATGTCCTCCAAACCACCTTCCTCCATAACTGCACCTACAGCCTCTGCTTACAAACAAAAACAACCCGAAAAGGACGATGAATCGGAAACACTAAACCTCCAAAACGACCTCGCACTCCACCGTCTCCTCCGCGAATCTCATCTCCTCGACCAAAAAACACTCTCCCATTCATCAGCCTCTAACCGCCAAAAGGCGATTGAATCACGAATCCAATCTCTCGGCGGCACTCCGCTCGTAAAGCTCACAAACTCTGATTCTAAAATACCGATGCATATACGGAAGGGTATGGCGAAAAAGGAAGCGATGAGGGTGGAAAAGAAGAAGAAAGTGGCGAGAGAGAATGGTATCGTGGTTGCTAAAGAGAAGAAGAAGAAGAGGGAGAGGAAGAGGGAGGGTGGAGTGGGAGGACCGAGTGTGGGCAAGTTTAAGCGTGGAGCGTTGGTACTCAGTAAGAGGGATGTTGGTAGGATGAGAGCTTGAAGAGTAGCTCGCTCGTCTTGCGTAATGAAGAATTAACAGAGGGCAGGAGGTTATGCATTATGTATAAAATTTGTGGACATGTTTATTAATGATACCCGGATATATAAAAGTATTTATACATCTATCTACTATATTATAGATATAGAATGCATTTGCATTACAGAATGACTGGTACTATAATACAACCAGCAGTCATATATTGAATTTTTTCATAGCTTCACAAGACGTCGTCATAAATGGTAGTAACCATAATACATAAAAACCGGCCGTTAAAAATGCAATACAAAACGCCGCCACAGAGTGATACCAATTTCCAAATATACAAAGAGTATCCCATAGCTCATACACATACCATCATAAATATACTAATCCTCAATAGTATTCGTTCTCCTCTTCGCTCTAGGTTGCTTAAAATGCTGCTTCCCCTCCTTCAAATCCGTTGGATCAACCCCCTTCTCCAATGCCGCAACCAGTCTCGCCTTCCTCCCCGTTAAACCCTTGCTTCCATGTGCGCCTCCCGCGGTTCCCGTCCTCCCAGCGGCAACATACTGATACGGCGTCTTCAAATGCGCCGCAGCGCCCATATTTTTGAAAAACTGTTTATCCAAATTCTTTGACTTGTTCCCCTTTTCCGCCGCCGGAAAGAGCGACACCATTTCATCATCCAGAGAGACGTTATTGGTCGTTGCCGAAAACTGGGATATATCATCCGCATTCTGTGACGCGGCGGCGAGAATAGCAGCTCGCCTCCGCTCTGGTAACCGCGAGACATCGTACAACTCGACATTAAACTCCCTCCCGTCGATTTCCGGGTCGTGTGGTGGTGGGTGACAGTATAGCAGTTTACCGTTAACGTAATCTTTGAGTATCAACCTCGCAGCACGAGATTCATCCCAATTCCTCCCAGTTCCGGTCTTTGTGAACCCTCTCGCGCGAGCGTATGCAACTAGCACTTCTGATGCAGTGGGTATCCCCGTCCCACCCTCCTCTGGTGGTCGAACGTTAATGTTAATACCATACAGTCCTTCCAGAAAGCTCTTTGGGATTCTCTGAGCAACTAAACCAGCGGGGCCGATGAACTCGCGCAGTTGATCGATCGGTAGGACACCGTTGCATACCAAGTCTGCCTTTGTGGTTGCAAAATTTGGGAATACCAGGCCGGGACAGTCGACTAGCATTACAGAAGGTGAGAGGTGGATTGTTTGGAAGTGTTTTGTTTTGCCTGGCGTAGAGGAGACAGAGACCTTTTTCGCGCCAATGAGGGCATTGATGGTGGAAGATTTGCCGACGTTGGGGTATCCGACTAGACCAACGTTGATTTTACGGGTTTGGGTGGGATCCGATGAGGTTGAATCCGCGGGGACCGATGGGGCGTGAGAGAGGAAGAGCGATTCGAGTTCGTCAACTGTGATTATTCGAGTTCGTGGGTCTTCTGTTGATTCTTCGAGGGCGAGGTTCTGGGTGGCTTCTACCAAATCGGGTTTGGATTCTTCTTCCTTTAATTCTGCTTCCTTCGGTTCCTCAGAGTCATCTTTGAGATCCTCAGGTCCTTGCGGTAGCCCCTCCTCCTCTGCGTCATCTATATCTTCATAATCATCACTGTCCTCTTCATTATCCTGCTTCGCCAAAGCGGCAGAAAAGAACTTGTAATCAACCCCTTCCTTCTCGAAATACTCCGCCCAAGCCTGTCTCTGCTTCAACGTCATCATATCTGCCTTATTCACCAACAGCAAATTCTTTTTTCCCTCATCGATCTCCTTGACGTAATTCTCCAAATCCTCGCTCCGAAAATGCAACGGATTCCTGGCATCCACAATCTGCACCACCAGATCCGACCGTTCGATAACCCTCCACAGCTGTCTCCAAACCTCCAAATTCCTCTCAAACGGTGTGAGCAACAGATCGTTATTCTCTGCCAATTCCGCCAACCCACGCCTCCAATCTAAAAAGGAATCCTTCTCGGCTCTCTCTAGTTCTGCCGGGGTAGTACTCTCATCCCAGTCAGGTCTTCGCGGAACGGTGAGTTTCCCCGCGTTAGCCTTATGTTTATTTATCTTTGATTTCTCCTCGTCGGCGGATAGGAGGTAAGGGTTGATCTGATCGCTGTGGATTATTTTAATGTTCATTTTTTCAGCGGTGAAGTCTGTGTCTGCTAGTTCGGCGGTGGCGAGGAATTCGTCGAGGGCTTGTTGTTCTGTTATACTGCGCATTTTGACCCAGTCTGCTTCCTTGTGGGTTGTGGTATACTGCCCATAACATGTTAGCCGGCTAGCTATTTAGATAGATAGATGTAATCTTATACTCAGAATTGAATATATTTATCGAAAGGAGGGGGTAAGTACTCGTTCGCTACCGTCGCCGTTTCTGCGACGGGATTTAGCACCGCCGCCACGACTGCCCCGCGATGCCCCGCCAAACTTGTCGTTCATGAGAGTCCGGCCGAGGCCTTCCATGTTCTTGGCTTTCGGTAAGCCCATGGTTGTATTATATTACACTACGCCCTCTTGGAAATTTTATATTCGAATAATTTGGTAAAATATATCGTTATTGGTGGTATGGTATCAATGTGATGGTGGGTGGTGATGTATGGAGGGATGATGTTTTATATGATGTCGTTCGTCGTGGGGTTTGCCGCAGAATTTTTTTTTTTTTAAGCTGTGCGATTTCTAAGCTTCGACTCACACACCATTTCCTTCAACCAGCAAAAAACATCATTACCAAGCACCCTTCTCTATCCCAGACGATATTTCACAGCCTCAGAGCTCGTACCTAGCCATTTATTATCGTATTTAAGCTCTACCATCATAATACCGAGCTCCATCAAGCTCCAAATATACCACCACAATGCCTAAATCAAAATGGATGTATGTACAATAACCACCACCAAAATCACTGTAAAAATGAACGCTAACAACGAATATATAGAAACAAAAAATCAGCGCAAACATTTACTCTGGTCCATCGTTCCCAGAACGACCCTCTCATAAACGACAATGAAGCTCCCCAAATGGTCTTCAAAGAGATTGCGACTCCAAACGTGCCCCTCCCCCCTGCACCACCCCAAAGCAGCGCTCCCTCACGATACCGTGGCAGCGGCAGCTCAAGCTTCTCCTCCGCTTCCTCGGTCATATCAGGAACGAGCAAGATCAAGAATATTTCAGACCTAGAATCAGAATACGGCTTCTCTTCCCGCGCGAACGAAGGCGAGGCGGCATTGTACGGTATATACTACGATGACACCGAGTACGATTACATGCAGCATATGCGAGAGATAGGTGTCTCGTCTGAGGCCGTATTTATCGAAGCTCCACAGGCACAGTCTAAGCAGAAGAAAGGTAAAGGGAAAGATAGGGCTTTGGAGGGTATTGTAGAACAAGATGAAGAGGGTAGTGGCAATAAGGGTAAAATGACGCTAGAGGAATTGCTGGAGCAAGACACGAGCGCGAAGAATAAAGGCAAGACGGTAAAGGTGCAACTTCCTGCTGAGGTGTTACCCAGCGGCGGGTACGTTAAACGGAACTACCAGGATCAGCAGGATGTGCCGGATGCTATCGCAGGTTTTCAACCGGATTTGGACCCTAGATTGCGAGAGGTGCTGGAAGCGTTGGAGGATGAAGCTTACGTGGAGGACGACGGCGAGGAGAATTTCTTCTCGGAAATAGCGAAGAGCGGGCAGGTCGAGGAGTTTGAGTTTGAGCGTAGTGCGGACTTTTTCGACGAGGATGATGAGGATGACGGGTGGGAGAGTGATGTTACCGAAAAGGCATACCAGGTTTCTTCTACCGCAGCGGAAGGAGGAGCAAGGTTGGATATTCCAGTTGGAGAGCTACCAGATCCAGAAATGGTCGGTGCTGATGAAACCGCATTGGAATCAGCAGAGGTGAACGAAGATTGGCAACGAGAGTTTGCAAAATTCAAGAAGGATAAGAAGAAACCCGGGTTTAAAGATGGACTGTCGTCTGTGGGTGGTAAGACTACCAGTACAGCCATGTCATATGGCGCCGACGATTTAGCCTCCCTGGTCAGCTCATTCAACAACCGCAAGTTGAAGAAGAAAGGAGTGCCCAGCTCGGCGAGAACTGCCATGTCATCAAACTATTCCATGTCTAGTTCGGCGTTGTTTAGAACGGAGGGATTGACTACTTTGGATGATCGGTTTGATAAGATTGAAGAGGAATACGCGCAAGATGAAGAGGAAGATATGATGTCCCAATCTTCAGTCCTATCAAACGCTCCAGAGAGACAGGACTTTGGGAATATATTGGATGAGTTTTTGGATACTTATTCAACAACAGGGAAGAGGAATCATAAAGTGAGAAGAGGGAAGCAGCAGACGGGTATGGAACAGCTCGATGAAATTGTGAGTCAATATCCAACCTTTCGCTTTTATGCTTTGAGATTAACTTGACTTTGCAGAGACGGGACCTCGGAAAGCCAAGATTGGCAGCCAAATGAACTATTAGAACAGCATTATGCCGTTAAATAAAAGTCTATTCTTGTATACATTTTGCGGGCGTACACGGAAGGCGCATGATACCAATGTAACCAAAGACTCTCGAATATCTAAAGACTATCATGAAATTTTTCTGAATAAATGATAAAAGCGTTTTTGTTATAAATTTGTAAAAAGGGTATCTCCAATAATCCATTAAAAGACCGAACACCATCCCATAATTCCATATATCGTATCTCAAGCAGCCTCCAACACCGACAAGCAGTCAACTCTCAAGCTAGTTTTTCTCAGAATAGTACCGATAACGATACTCCGGCTCCCAATAATACGGATCCGCTCCATCCGCACCTCTATTCTTCTTACTACTCTCCCTTTCCTTCTCCTTCTCCTTCTGCATAGCCCTCGCTTGCTCCATTGCCCTTGCTTGCTCCATAGCTCTTGCCTGTTCTATATTCCTCAGCTCCCGATCCATTCCCTTCTTTTTCCTTTCAATGAACTCCATATCCCGCCGCCAATCTTTCTCACCCGTCAGCCTGCCATAATGCTCCTCCATATCCCTCAACTCAGCAGCTCTAGCCTCCAACGCCAGCCTTTCCTCCTCCAGCTGCTGCGCCACAGTTCTACTAGCTTTCCTCCCCTGCTGTGGCGGTGGTGACATTGAAGTCAGAGGTGGGTCGGAAGCGAACCGAAACCTCGCGCTCTGCTGTTCTTTCATTCTCAATTTCTCCAATTCACGGTCTAAATCCCGCGTTGGTGATGGCGAACCACGATAAGCGCTATTGAAAATCTCTCTCTTACGATGTTGCGAGATAGCTTGTTCTGTGGACATTGCCCGGGATGAATCCGTGGGTGGTGGTTCTGGATACCCAGATCTCGGATGCCAGGGTACCGTTTCTTTGGATGGCAATCCCGTCGCAGGTGGGAATGAATATGCAGGATCGGAGATTGATATTTTGGAGGGTGGGAGGAATTTGAGTTGCTTTATGTTGGTTCTGATCCGGTCGAGTGGGATTTGTAGCTCCATAGAGAGATCCGTGAAGTTTTTGTCTACTTGGCGTTTATCGTGGAGTGGCATGACGGGGCGGTTCGTGCCGGGTACTTTTAGGCGGAATTTTTGGGTGATGTAGACTAGACCGTCGTATAACTAATATAGAATCCTCTTGTTAATATCACTACTCTAACTTTTCTTCTCTTTTTTGGCTATGGAATTGAGGTGGGGGGGACACACTCTTCTATCGGGTTTCACCAACATGTCCAAATAATTGACAATAATAAACTTGACAAACCCGGCCCTGGTGAGCCCGACTATCCCCGGTTTTCGAAACTGCTTGAACGGATTCTGCAAGTTTTGGTTGATGGTGACATATTGGCATTCCATCGCATCGAGGAGCTGGGGAAACATCCAAGATACTTGTTCGATGAATTTACTCAGCCATCCTAATACAAGTTATATCCAAGTTAGCTCTCCATCACAGAATAGCATGGATTAAAAGAGATAAATAGATAAATTATGGATAATGATATAACATACGATGTTCCCCTTCACCGACACAATCATCCTCATCCAAATAATCACAAACAGGAATCATCAACTTCTCGAAAACAATATACCCCGAGTAAGAATCCTTATAATACGTATCCACAAATAGATACAAGGATTCCAACAGCTCCATCAGCGCGTCCGCACCGGGGGAGAGGTTGAAGGAACGGTACGAGGCCATGACGCCATGGTCGCCCGGGTCGGTGGGGTTTTCGTCAAAGGTGGGGTTGAAGTTGTAGTTTGGCTTGCGTTTCTTTTGTGTTGGGGACGTGGTTGCCATTGTTGCAATTTTTGTGCGCTGGGCGCTGGGATATGAGATGGCGATGGCGGGGGTTGGGACGAAGCGAAGCAGTTCGGTTGGCTGGAGTGGGAAGATGGTGCTAGTAGGAGAAGGATGAGAAGGAGAGGAATTAACAGGTTCCGCAACGGGTGCAAATATATGTTGTGTCGGCGGAATTGTAGGGAAAGGCGCAAGAGTGATTCAACAGATATGTTATTGTCCTTATCATATATCATGTGCCAGCAAGACTCGACTGCGACAGCGAAACATTGCAGACGTTGCGCTTTGAAGGATCGAGCGCACACCACGTTTACCTTTTTCGGTGGCGCTTGCATACGCATAAGCCACAATTGTGGGTCCTTATTTACGTGAGGCTAAGGATCTCTCTATTGAAGATAGTGGCACGGTTGATACATCGGATTGAGTCATCTGATCATTTGATATACAATGAATCGTTGCCGTGTACATACGGCACTTCACCGGTTTTCCTAGAATTCAACAGTCATGGAACTATAGTAAGATTTTGAAACCTAGCCAGCTGAGAATCTTCAAGCTATATGACTCTTTGACAGAGCTCCCTGTCTTACCGTTATCAGACTTGAGATCTGCCAAATTACTGTTCATTCTGAGTATTCTTTAAATATAAAATATCAATTGTAAGTCCGGACTAACTATAATACAGCATGGTATTTATAAAGAAGGCCTGCTTGCCATCGCCTCCTAAACAAGGCAGCGTTTAGAACCGAGCCTTTGAAAAATAAATGATAAGGATAGAAAAGGCAATCGAAGCCCCAAAGGAAACATGGGAAACAGGGAGGGAAAACATTTTTGTGCAAGGTCAATGGTATATCGCCAATCCACCGCTTTTTATTTTTCTCTAAAACATCTCATCTGACTGATGCAGATAAATCTTATAACAATATAGATCCCAATAGCATAAACCGCGAAAATAATAATAATAGTAATAATAAAAAAGCAGAACCGTAAGAATAAAATAAGAAGCGAGAAACCAGCCATATAAAAATCTTCAAGACCCAAAAAAAGAAGAAACAAGGTGTAAAGGAAGCAGCGGCAAAACATCAAAATTTAAGTAAGGCACCTCCCTAAGCTAACATCTACATCTCCATCTCCACATCCTCATCCAACGCACTCCCACTAACACCATCTGCCATCTCCATCCGTTCCTTTGCTGTCTTCCGTCTATGGCTCCTCGATGATGCCTTCCCACCACGTGATCCTGCTCCTTTACGTCCTCGCACGGCAGGAGTAGACGCACCAGGTATCGGAGTCCCGGCTTCGGATGGTTTATTACTATTGTCATCGAAATGGCCCTCTCCTGTTCAAGAAAAAAAACGATAATTAGCACACATATCCACTAGAATCCAGAGATAATAAAACATTATGAATACGAACCTTCATGATACATTTCCTCCAAACTTTCCAACGCATTTGCCTTCTTTCGCTTCGTCCCCTTTCTTCCACCTTTACCCTTTGCAGCATCTTCTGCCTCCTTCTGCTTCGCCCGTGCATCCATTTGCTGCTCCAATGTTCTCCCATCTGCATCATCATCCAACAACAGCATTGCCATCTCTCTAGATCCCTTGTTGAAATCAACATTCTTATACTCTCCTTCACCTCCACCTACGACGACCTTCTGTACCTCGGCCTTCTGCTTAGCCCTCAATAAGATTCGCTCTTCGACTGTTCCCCGCGTGATAAGACGGTACACATGCACCTGCTTCGTCTGTCCCAGACGATGCGCACGGTCCATAGCTTGGCTATCAATCGTAGGATTCCAATCCGAGTCGTAGAAAATGACAGTATCAGCAGCGGTCAAGTTGATACCCAAACCACCCGCACGAGTGGATAGTAAGAAGATAAACAACTCAGGCTTCGTTTGCCAGTCTGTGACCATATCTCTTCGGTCCTCCAGTTTTGAGGATCCGTCCAGGCGAAGGTATTTGTATTGTCGGTAGGAGAGATACTCCTCCATCAGATCAATCATGCGTGTCATCTGGAAGTAGAGTAGCACACGGTGACCTCCGGCTTTGAGCTGTTTGAGGAGTAGATCTAATCGGGCCAGTTTTCCTGATTCGGCGACAAATCGGCGCATCGAAGGAACTTGAATAGAAGTGAAGCCTCCAACGGCGGAATCTGGGTCTGGGAGAAGCTTGCGAACGGGATAGTTGACCGGATCCACGCTATTTTCAACTAGATGCTCTTCTTCAATCGGCAGAGGTCCGAAGAGGTACTTGCGGGTACGCTCGTTGAATAAGATATCTCTACTTTCGTTACCGATCGCTTGGGACGTGCAAATCATGTTGATGGGTGGAGCCATCGCCTTTGGAATAACCATAGGCTCCAATCTATGCAACCGTTCATTCTCAAAAACGTCTCTCGAAATTCGTTTCAAAGATTTGAGCGTGAATGAATCAGAGGGTTCTGGCGGAACAACCTTTTGCTTAGCCGTCGTGATGAGCAGCATCGTTCTGATCGGTGCGTATTTCTCCTCGTATTCTGGGAAGGGCTCATAGTCCAAACTCCAATCCGAAAATACATCAACAGCCCGATCGACAAGCGAATTATGGAATGCTCTTGTCGCCTCCGCGGGCGATGTGTCGATGAATCTTAAGAATCCGAATTCCGAGTTTGCGATCGCGTACTGCTTGGCAAGGTACAATGGATTCCAAATATTCAACTTGCTATCCGACTGGGTAATATATCGCTTCCTAAATCCCGCTTGAGACGTATACCCCGCGACATCCAACTTTCCATCCCTCGCAACCAGCTTTGGAAGTTTGTATTCAATGATATTGGTAACTCCATATCGAACGTCGATAAAGTTACCCTCTCTTAAGAAAGAAGCCGTCTCGGGGAATTTTGCAAATGCCATCGGTGACATCGTATCTGCCCTCTCGAATAAGTCAGGGTGATTACAAACCTTCCTAAACTGCATCACGAGATTCATCAAACTCTGCGACCCTTCATCGCCCATCACAGCCTTGTCGATAATATCGGCCATATTGATCTTGTTTCGCAGAGCTCTATAGATCGCTCGCTGTCGGTAAGTAAGTTCGCAGTAAACATCCTCCTCAATCTTATCGCCGAGCTCGGACTGTACGTGCTTCTTGATACGTCTCAACATGAATGGCTTGAGAATCATGTGCAATCGTCGCAATTGCGCTTCATTAAGCTGCGTGTTGCTCTGCGCATGACTCTCAATATCCTTGGAAAACCATTCGCTGAATTCGTCGTGGGAGTCGAAAAGCGTCGGCATAATAAAATGGAGTAAAGCCCAGAGTTCCTGCATGTTGTTTTGGATTGGTGTACCAGTAAGAAGCAGTCGGTTCCTGCAAGAGAATCCCAAAAGGGATTTCCAACGAGCTGAGGACGAACTCTTGATCGCCTGCGCCTCGTCCAAAATCATATACTGCCATTTTATGCGCTGAAAGTATTGAGCGTCGGCGACAACCAATTGGTATGACGTGACTAAAACATGGAACGGGGCGTCTTTGGTGTACGTAAGATGTTTGCGATCCCAGAATCCACGCAAGACTTTTCGGTCTTTAGTGTTACCCCAGTACGGAAGAACTTTAAGCTCAGGGACGAATCTTGTAATTTCCTGTTGCCAATTGTGAAGTGTGGAAGCTGGTGCGATGACGAGAAACGGTCCCCAGATGTTGTGATACTCTGCGAGGTACGCCATGACTGATATCGATTGGACTGTCTTTCCGAGACCCATCTCGTCTGCGAGAATGCCGTTGATACCCTGTTCGTAAAGATTGACGAGCCAATTGAGACCTTTGAGCTGGTATTCCTTGAGTTGGCAAGTGAGAAGTTTCGGTTGGTCAATGTAGATATCTCCCAAGCTGGTCGGATTCTGAAAGTTCATTTCGTCAGAGTCGAGGTTGACATTGTTGAGGTCAGTCGCGTCTCCATCGGCATTATTAAACTGTTGAGCCTTTTTGCGGGCCTCTTCGACAGCTAGCGCCGCGTTGGTCTTCGCAGCGGCAGTCAAAGCAGCATCATCATCTTCATCGAAATCAAGATCTTCAATCCTCGTGACTTCGTTACCGATATCGTCGTCGTCGTCGTCCGCCCCGTCCTCTTTCGCAGCTGGAGCTGCAGGCTTGTTCGGATCAGCAGGGACCGCATCTTTATCAGTAGACCTCTCGACTTCGTCTGTTTTGATCTTCTTGCCAATAAAATGGGAATACAACTCGGTTTGAGAAATCAAAAAGTTCAATTTTCTGGCCTGTCGTCGTGATTCGCGCTCTTCTTCCTCCTTCTTGGCTCTCTCCAATGCCTCCTTCTCCGCTCGTCGACGCATATCACGTTCCTCTCTTTCATTTCTCTTCCAGAAAGCCGCCATTTCACGCATAGATTTCTTGGCTCGCGCCTGGACATCCTTCGTATTCTTCGTAGTTCGTAATTGCCATCTCCTAGCCTCTTTGGACGCCAACTGACTCGTCTTGCGAAGATTGGACATTTTAATTGAAAGAGTATATTGTTGATGTCTCGTGATCTTTGGAATATCCCTCCTGGCAATATCCTTCCAAATCTGTTCGTACATAACGTTGTAGGCCTTGGAAGAGTTTGGCAGGATCGGTTCTGGTGTAGGTTCCTTGATCGGCTCAACCACCACCGGTTTGGCGTCCATCTCGGCCTTTAATAAGTTCAAGTCCTTTGGATCGTCTGTTCGGCGCTTGGGTTTGCCTGGCTTCTTCTTGACCTTTCTGACCTCCTCCTCGACTGGCGCCTCCGAATCCACATCGTCATTGTAGCCTCTGAAGGTGAGAGTTCTCTCCATCGGGAGGAGTTTGCCTGCCTTCCTAGCCTCCTCCATTGCTATTCTCTGTTTCTCAGCCTTCTCAGCAGCATCTTTAGCAGCCTGTTCCGCCTTTGCACGATGTTCAGAGGCAGCTTTCGCGCGTCGGCGAATACGCTGCATCTCCTTCTTTCTTTCCTTTTCTTCAAAGTCCTCCCTACGAAGAATTTCTTGATACGCATCATCGTGGAAGCGTTGGTCGCCGCGGACTTTACTACCGACCGCGACCGTAGAGACAACTTCTTCAACTCTCTTGCTAAAGTTTAGTCTTCGGTGTTTGCATTGTCTGTCGTCCTTTCGGGTGGTCTGGAGCTTTCGTTTACGACTCTTGGCCAGATAAAACTCCTTCTTTTGAGTGTACAAGTCGGAATCTTTCATCAGGTCGTCCTCGGCATCAATGGCGTCAAAATCAACAAGGGGAGGTGGGTTGCGGTTGGAGTTCTTGTCTGTTTTCAACGGCTTGACGGGCGTGTCTTCATCGAGATCCATCTTTGCTGGTGATTGCCGTGTCTGACGTGGTTGTGGAGGAGTATTGATGTTAACCTGGACACCGTCAATTGGTTGTCTCCGAACATATTTACGCTTCGGACGCGGCGTCGGTTCAGCTGGTGTCGCAGCCGCAGAAGCTGTTGAGGGAGGTGGCGGAGGAGGTGTTGGTTCGACGACAGGAGTTGCTGGCGGTTCTTTCAGGGCAGGAGCAGGAGGTGGCGGTGGTGTTGCAGGGCGAGCGGGTTCTACGGGAACAGGAGCTGAAAGAACCGCCTTGGGAACTATCGGTGAAGGTTCGGACGCGACGGGAGGGATGGAAGAAACGGCAGCCGGTGGAGCAGGTGGAGAAATTCGTGATTGAGTAGTGGATGGGCGTGGTTCTTCAGCAGGTGGTCCTGCTAGTAACGCCGATATCGACATTGCCTTTTTCGCCGATCCAGGGGCGGACTGTAGCGCATTAGAGGTTAGCAATATTTTCGGACGTGATATACGCGACTTTGCAGTGGAGAGATCAATTGGAAGACGTACTGAGGTGACAGGAGGTGATGATGCCATCACCGGTTGGCGATAAGGAGGGCTTTGGAATTCACGCGGCGGATAATTCGAATCCATGCTATGAACCGAAACTCTTCGAGGGCCGCCATTCATAGATGTCGGCGACATCTGGCGTTTGACATCGCCATGGGGGGTGCGATATTCTGTCGGCGATCTGGGAGCCTGAGGCGGCGTCCGCGGTCGGTCTTGAGGTCCTTCTGGATACATGTAAGGTTGTCGAGACTAGATGTTGCAACGGGAACGAAAAAGGGTGAGATAAATCACGAAAAAGTCAGCAAACGGAGGTGAGGAAAAGAGGTGTCATCAATCGGAGTTTAAAAGGGTTGTTATATCCGTGCATCATCGATAGACACGAAATTTATGGGAACAGATCGCGACGATTAAAAGGAAAACTGATAGCAGAAAAACTTACAGGCTGTGTTGGCGATGTGAGGGAAGGATACCTGGAAGGTGTTGTATTCCAATCTCGCGGTGGCTCCCTTCCACCACCTACGGGATCGTAATAGCTACTGCGAGTCGATCCGTTGTTGTTATACGATCCAGGAGACTGAGGATGTGAAGGCGGTGGTGGTGGAGGAGGAGAGTAGTGAACCCGTGGTGGGAGTGAAGAATGTTGGTTCTGTATCGGACTTGAGAGGTGAGGTTGCTGATATCGCGATGCCGATGAGGGAGAAGGCTGCGGTTGTTGTTGTTGGTGAGAAGGAGCTGGCGGTTGACGGGAGTCGTAGTCGTAATATTGTTGTTGCGAATATGAAGCGTGTGCTGGCGGAAGAGCAGACGAAGAAGCGTGGTAATTGTGGTTGTTATTGGCCGAAGAGGTGGACGAGGAAGCCGAAGCAGAAGTAGCGGCCGATGAACCGTACGAATTGGACGGCGGCGGATAACCAGGGGGGGCCAGCTGCTGCGAATGATGTTGGGACGACGAATCACCAGAATGAGAATGAGAATGAGAACGATGACGTTGGTGATGATTGTGATGAGGAGGAGGATGAGGGGGATAATGGTGAAGATGGTGAGCGGAAGGGTGATTGGGTGGAGGCGGTGGAGGTGGAGGATGTTGAGGTTGATGGTGATGATACGACGAATCCATCGTAGCCTTCTTTGCGTGTGTCCGCACACGTCTATAAATTATATCGGTTGTGTTTGTTGCCCTCTTATTTTTTAGTAGTATATTAATATTATTAGCAAGATGTTCTTTCTTGCTTTGCCTGGTCGAATTCTCTTTCTCGTGATTATATCGTGATCGTGTCGTATATGTATTATCGTATCTTCATGGAACACCAATTGACGAGAATCGTATTATATGTGGGTATTATTATCTATATCATCGAAGGCCACCTCGTCGTCGAATAAAAAAAAGGCTGTAGCCTCGACTGCTGCGGATCGGATGAGAATAAGCTTTTGCAGACCGTCTGGCGATATTAATATAACTCTCACCCACCACCCATCAATTGCCATGCACCTTAATTCGATCAACTAACGTCACGTCAGAACAAGCAAGTACCCAATTAACGTTTTTGATCGCTTTTTCTTTTTCTTTTTGGGAGTGTGCGGGAAAACGGTCGTTCGTTCGAATTGAATTCGTCCGGCCGGCGGCCCAGCTGCTGCAATGCACAACCACCCGGTAACTGCTGCAACCCATGCGCCAGCTACGGAGGACACCTGCTCGAAATCACCACCTGCTCGCTTGCTGGCTTCCCTCCCTTGCTTGCTTGCTCCGTCGTGGTGGTGCTGCTGTGCTTCTTTTCCAGCGCGGAGAGAAAGAACAGAAATCCGGCGCTGGTGGATATAATTGGTCCAGCAAGCGGGCAAACACGTTGGATTTTTTCTTGTCGGGGTGGGTCCGTTCGGATATTCCTTTGATTCGATTGCCCTGATTTGATTGAACCGACTGGGCCCGACTGAACTGACAGATTCTCGATTTGATTGATTGAGTGTTGAATTGATAGCGAATATCAATATCGACAAGAAGGATAAAAGAAACTAAAAATGGGTCACAGTCGCAATCTCATCGTCCTTTTCAACCCGACCGAACTGCCGTGAATTGGGTTGAATTTAACAGACAGGTTTCTATTAAGCTTTCGTAATTGGGAAAAACGCCTTCTCGCGTGGTTATTTTGTCGGGACGGCTGAACGACTTTAAATGAAGGGACCGGTTCCGCGGTAAACGTCAACGTGACCAGGTGTCCGTGTGCCCCGGCCTGGAATTATATGTGTTGTTGGGTCGCTGACTCAAAACTAACCGCTCGCCCTTGACTTGCTTGATATCTCGGTTCCTGATCGATCCGCTGTCTATATAGTTCCTATATATCGAGATGTCGATGTCCCTCTTTAAGTGTATATATATCTCGGGTAACGCGGGATGATGGGGGGAAGGGAAAAACGAAGGATTCAGAGATGTGATGATGATGATGATAATGTTGATGGTAGCTGGCAGGAAAGAAGGTTGTGAATGCTGAGAAAGAGAAACAGGAAGAAAAGGAAGTCCGGAAAGAGCGCAGAGAGAAAACGAGAGAAAAGAAAGCCCTCGTTATATTTCACGGGCCATGCAAGCGTCCCCGAAATCATAAAATACACATCCGCACAGCTGGGTGAGACAGTTTAAAAAAGTTCGGGGTGCAGCATCTAATTTAGCACGACGGTGCGCCGGGACTTGGACGAAGAAGAAGCAAGGTAGGTCGAACGGTCGATTGGACCATCCACACAGACGCCATGTCTCGACACTGCATTACACACTACTTACTACCTACATGACATGGGACACACACCACACAGAGAAGTTCAGAGAAGCTGCGCAGCTGGGTAAAAAGAAGAATGGGCTACCCACCTGGCGGCGCGATTTATTGGTGGGAAATGCGTGATGACGAACAAGAAAGAAGGAGGGATGGATGGATGGACCCCTACTTAGCTCCATCCTGCATCATGGCCAGAGAACCAAGAGCTTCACTAGCTTCCCAGTCTAAACAGCTTGGAGGAGTGCTTGTCTAGACACCAATCACAGCATCGTGCATCACCATCGTCACGTTGGCGAGCTGAAGATGTACCGATGCAATGCGATGGCGACGATCTTATTAACGTCGTCAAAGGCTACCCATGGCTGAGGTCGTTGGTCTGTGTGGGGAAGTCGCACACACAAGCATAGTCCACGCATGCGTATCATATTTTATCAAGGCATGGCTATTGCGATATCGCGAAAACGAAAAGGCCAAGGGAGAGTCGCAGGGGTGGGAAGAAACAGGCGAACGGGGTGAGGGTATGGTATGCCTGTTTATTTCCATTCCCCTCCTCAATCTTCTCCGTGCGCTCCGCTACCGCATATGTCGGAAGGGAAGGGGAAAGAATTCAGATCAACCGGCCGAAAGAACAGCCATCTCTAATTTGCATCGCCTTCTTCGATTCTCTCGCGAAGCAAGGATGGATTGTGGGTGGGTGGCACTTTAGTAGCGCATGGGCGGCATGGATGATGAGGATTAATATTCGACAAATCGCTGCTGGCTGACAGGCATCCCATCCCACCATCTTTCTTCCAACATGCAGGCTACCGGTGTCCGTTTTTGATGATACCTGGTAGGGCCATAAATTCCATTGATCAAGCTTTGCTAGCCCTTTTAATTTAGTGACCTTGAGCTGGCTCATGCGTTCAAGGGACACTGTGGTTCACAACTATCTCCGCATGTACGCATTGTTGCGACCAGTCGCCCGTGTCTATCAATTTGGAACGGATCGAGGTTCGTGCTTATGTAGCCGAAGAGCTTCAAAAGATCTTGCGACGAGAAAGCTAGAAGCGCATGGAAGTCCAGGCGCTGAATAAAGCCAAGCTTAATCACATAGAACCCAGCCAAACGGTCGCTAGTGCCTCGAATCGATGTGATAAAGCTAGCAAATGCATTGCAGCCCCCAACTTGCATTTCAGGTTTGATTCGATTTAAAATGCAGGAGTGCTCCACATGTCCGGGAAGTTTGAATTGGTGTCTCCATTTGACCACTTCTTATTAGTCTAGGAGACGCTACAATCGTGCAAACACTTCTTATCGAGTAGAAAAGTATAGCTGCTCACAAACGGCAAGTGGAGGATATCCGGAACAGCCACCAGAAACATCGTTTTAAAATCTTTTCTTACACATCTTCTCCAGTTGGCAGACTAGCCTCGTTTCCGACCAAACCGCGAAAGCGTTGTCCGTCAGCCTGAATCCTCAGAGCGATATCATGCAGGAATCAATCGATTGAGAAGAAGATACGAATAGATGCTCAAATATCTAGTATTAAACAATTAGATCACTATAAAACTCCAGCCCAAAGTTTTCAGCCGTCTAGTGACAACTCAGGGTCCAAAGAAGCTTGGAGTGAAGTTTGCTGGCCCTGCATGTTTGTACCACACAATGTAGGATGTAATTCAGGCATCATATCGGTAGCGAAGAACTATCTAGAAACCGATATATTCTTATATAAAGTACAAAGGAAATATTCCCTTAGACTCAGCTGATCGGCGCCGCTTCCAGACCTTGTTAAATTCAAATAAAGTATCGCAAGATCTAGTATTACAGTTACACAATTACAGACACAGCAATAACCATAATCATATTCATTTAATTGATCGCCCATTAGTTACGAGGCTGTTGCACATCGAACTCGACACGTCGCAGTACAATTACACTTCAGGCTTCAAATACACTTGAGATTATTCTCTCTGCCCCTCTCCACGTTTATCTGAGAATACCTATACTATAAAAACCTCAAGCAATCTTCAATTCATTTCGTTCAAGCTTCAAGATGCCATACGCTCGAGAAAACAATGCAACTCAGGCAGAAATAGATACCAGCGAAATCTTCGGATCCGGTGCATTCAAAATCGTCCACGCGGGTACTTATACCAGGGGAACCAGGAGTGGTCAAAAATGTGTCTCCAAAGAATTCAAAACAGGTTGCGTCGTCGAAAGTCATTATTTTGACGAAGAACTGAACATCTGCGCCAAAGCCCAAAAGATTCTCGACGCCTTCAACGAAGCGAGCATTATAAACCAGGAAATCCACCTCAATACTCCAGAAGTGTGGACTTACCTACCAGGATGCAACAAGGCCGGCCAAAAATCCCTAATCGAACCGATGATCCTCAACTTTGAGAAATTCAATAGCAACTCCGGATGGGCAGCAACAGACACCACGGGTTGGGCATCAGCAATGCAAGCTCTGAGCCACTTTTCATACCACAACTCTGCCGGGCAATTCCTCCTCTGCGATCTCCAAGGCGGTCGTTACAACAACGGATACGTTCTCTCCGATCCCGTTATCATGTCACGTGTTCAAAATTGTGGTCCTGCGGATCTGGGGATGGATGGTATCATGTCTTTCTTCCAAAGACACAAATGTGGTGCCTTTTGCAAAAGAGATTGGTCCAAGCCACCAGTTTTGGGGAAAGCGAAGATTCCAATGCGAGAGGGTACGACGATGGAAGCATACTTACCAACGAGATCGAGTCGGACCCCTATGACCAATTTACAACGGATTCGAGAGTGAAAACTTGTTCTCGGATTCTAACCGAACCGTCTAACCCCGAATATACGAACAATAACGAATTCACGAACCGGCCCTAGATATGCTTTTTTTTATTCTTATCACATCGATAACTTGTCGAAATTCATACATCATGACTATCCGATACATCAGCATCCTTCCAAACCTATCATTCCTCTCTCTAGAGCTCCTTTATATCTTATACCATCGCATCCCAATTAAAATATACTGCCCTGTCAACAAGATCCAGGCGGAAATAAAAAAAAACTTCAAAGGGTCCTCTAAGCATATTTATTATTTTGGTGTGGGTATATATGTATATATATACACCTTCACCCTATAAATCCATTATCAAATCCACGACTTTTGTTCATCCGATAGTTTGTACCAATATACTTCGTATCGTGCCCCATAATATTACATAGTAGAAATGAAGTTTTACCACATTCACTGTGATTGGTGTCAAAACCATGTGCATGTCTCATAAACAGCGAACCGATTGGAGCACAACAGACCCTTTGATTTCGGGGATGCTTGCGAAATATAGGATTGATCTCATATAGGCCGGGAATCATGGTACGAAATCCAGGGCAAATAAAAACAAAAGTTTAAATTTTCAAAGAAGAAAAAAAATATATACTTCTGTAATTTTCTAGGTATCTGTAGCATGTGTCCATCTGCGACAGACAATTACAGCCCAGCGATCGCTGCAACCACGCAAACACGCAACTCACTGAAACCAAATAGACAGAATGTGATTTTCCTGCACATTCTTGCAATATGTCGACGGTTCCGGTCCGGATAATTTTCAAGGGAAAGGAAAAAGGGGAGAATAGCTCCGAAGTGCAATATGTTTCGCGGACAAGGAGTTTCGCAGCCCCCACATTTTACACGCGCGAATGTGAGCTCTGTTCAACAAAATGAGTTACTTTTTTCCTGATGAGGCGTCGAGGTCGGTGTGCAAGTCATCTCAAGACGGACAAGGGTGCTTGTGTCCCACCACTGCCGCTGCAGCTGGCCACCCTAAACTCATCTTCGAATGCAAATGACCCTGTACTATCAGCTGGTCTTCGAAACTCCGGATCGGTGAGATATATCCAAAAGGGGGTTGGAGAGTGCAAAGACGCTTGCAAGTCAATTACGCGTATATCTCGTTATGAACATAGCGAAGAACGTCACGGTTTCCAATCCTAAAGATTTTTGCATTTTTCTCCCGGGACTAATCGATACTGAAAGTTTGAGCATTTCTTTTTCTTTTTGAGTGGAGCGTTCTATCAGCTTCCAAAGGAGTTCATTATCACGTGACCAACAATTTTCCGAAGACATTGGGAAGCCTTGTCTTCTTGGTCAGACCTTCGAGCTTTCTGTGTGCGAGTGTGATATTGGCTTCCAATTAACTAACATCTACGATTTAGACACATCAGAAACGTAACTACACGATGAACTGCACGCTGCGTTGAGTCGATGTTCAGCCTACTGTTCTATCAAAGTCTCGAAGGCATATTTTGTTTGCATTTATGAGATACAATAAACACCGCACTGGGAGACTAATATTGGAGCTAGCAGCGAAGCACCATTTCCTAAGCTCGAGAAACACTGCATATTAGTAGCTATGTGTCGGCAATGTTGTGTAACCGATATCTCGATATTGTGTCATGGATGAATCATAGCCCAATCAAACGTCACAAACACGTGGCTCGAATGTTATATCACATACATATATGAAACAAAAGGATCTTTCTCGTAAAAAGCTACAAGCTCGCCACCTTTCTCGCTTTATATTAATAATTAAATTCTACAAACTATATTATTATCATTCATGACTAGATGGAACTATCCGACTAGCCACTTACATAACTCCTAAAACTCAAAACATCAAACTAAGATCTTGCAATTAATGTAGTCTGGGCACTGGTAGCAGATGCTGGACAAACGACCACAAGCGACGTAGTCATGCTGATATCACTGATATATGTCGCCTCATAACAGACAGTCTGCACACTCGTCCGAGTGATCGTTGTACTAGTAGCAGTAGTATCAACTACGTCCAATGAGGTAATAGTCAATGTCGCGATATCGTTCACGTCAAGAACCGACTGACACGAATCATCGACGATGCTTGCCGCCACGGATATAAAGTCAGTGGGTGTAGGGATGACAATAATGTCCGATGCTGCCGGTGTGGTATTTCTCGCAACCAGCTCATGGTCACGGACAATCATTCCCCTCGGGAACATTAATTCTCTGCGAGAAGCTAGCGATAATACCCCACTCACGGAGACTGATGTGATCGTGGGTACATCTTTGAATACTGTTACTGTGCAATCCTCTGTAGTCGTAGCTTCGACAGTGGTAGCGAGATACGACCAGCAGTAGCAAGCGGTAGCGAAGGCATTAGCGAGCCCTGTGGTACCGTATGCTAGAGTATAGTTGAGGTGATTGCAGCCGTTGATATTGGGATCGAGATTTGTCATTGTGGTAACCGGTGTCGTGGTAGTCGTTTGGGTTGTTGGTACGACTGTGGTGCTGGCTGGGTTCGCGCTTGATTCTCCGACGAGATATACTACTACACAGCTTGGATCTAGCCCAGCATACAAATCTACATTTATGGCGGCTCCGAGAAGGTAGTCGGTACTTGTTTCATCAGAATAACAAGCAAAGTACGAAGCCGTGATGACGGTATCGCCGTCAAGCATTAATAACGTTCCGTTCCCGAGCAGGTCGAACCGGTCTATCCAGATGTAGTCGCTGGGGTCGGTACTATTGGTGGCGGCTTTCGACAAATGAACCTCGAAATTGTCACCGGTCTCTTGAGAGACAAGATATTTGGTCATATTGTAGTCGAAATATGCCGGAGGGTTGTCCGTGCCTTCGCCAATATAGAAGGCCCCATTGCTAACCTCGGTGATATAATACCCTGTCGAAGTGTCGACATCTCTCTTTGGATTTTGTATTGCGAAGTCGACTCGGATAGGGAAGTTAGTCCAAGACGGGCTTGTTGGAATCGGGGTCCCGGACGTTGTTGAAATCGGAGTCGCAGACGTTGTTTGAGTTGTGACCGTCGGCGCGACAGTAGTCGTTGTCGAGGGTGTAACACTATGTGTCCAAAGGGTAAGACTACTTGTAATAGCTTGTAAACTGACAGGATGGCAGCTAGCCGAGGTCAACCCTGAGATCGTATTTGTCGCAAAGAAATTATCTTTATTGTACAAGGCCTCGAGTTGCCAGAGGCTAATGTTAAGCTTTGGAGCTGCCTCTTTGCACACCATAAAAGTGAGAGGAATGATGTTGCCGTTAGGATCCATAACCTGCAGTGTAAGAGGGTAGTTTGGATCACCGTAGTGAGCTTCGGGTTGGCCATAAGCCCACTTCGTATAAGTCGGAGCAGCGACAGGAGCATTTGAAGCGCCTGCTACAACGGTTTCATCTGGTTCCATATCCTCCCCTCTAGGCCCAATCGCTCGCTTCTTGGAATTGGGGGCATCGAGCGGCGCGATTCCTAATGCGAGACCGGTGTCATCAAACATCAAGTTATCGCTGGCATCTAGGTACCATCCGACAATTACTGGGCTATTGTAGACGACTACATATGACTCCAATAGTGCAAGATGCGGCTCCGGTTTGAGATCCAGTGTATCTTCCAATACTTGTATTTGAATGGCAAAGACTTGGCCAGCGGATAGAGTTGGAAATGCAACTATGTGTGCGAATTTAAAGTTAGCTAGCTAGATAGAATTAATGGTGCTAGTGTATACATACCCTTAGAAGACCACGAAGCAAGTACATTGGAGCAAAAGCTCAACGTTTGAGGACAATCAAACTGCCTTTCGTCGAGGAACGCTGTGACAGTTGGCGTTTCTGTCACTGTCACGTACTTCGTAACATGTACAACAGTGATTGGGTTACTGCTGGCAAGTGCATTCTTTGCAAATACTACACTACTGGTCAGGGCAGCATGGGACACAAGAAGTGACCTGTTTATAATTTTCGACCACATCTTATATCCTTTGTAAACTAAGTGGATACTTGATGAAGCCGCGATGTTTAATAGGGTATGAGTAATTAAGCTGTTATGACAAGAGATAAGATTAGGACGCTAGACTGAGATCAGGAAGGCGAGTTGGTACATCTTTCAAAAATTTGGTACAGATGCTACCTAGCACTGTATTATCTACTATATTCCATGTATGAGAAGCTTTCGGCTTAGCCTCTCAGCTTTTCAAGGGTCCGTGTCACATCGATCACTCGATACCCGCTCAAAATCGGTGAATGGTTTCAAGGTGTCGACAACGCATTTAACACGATGTTGCATTTTGTTCATGTGTTTTCCACCTCTAGTTGCCTGAACAGGCAAGTCTCAGGCACTTATTGGGATCACAATATCGATCCCAAGGATGATCATCGTGTCCGTGGATGATCGAAAGGAGTTGAGATAGATTTGAAGTCAACTGCTACGCACTTATGTAATGTAGGGTGGGTAAAACTTTGTACTTTAGTATCGTACCAGTACGCAAGTACTACAGTAATTGTTTCACTGCTCAACACTACCAACTACTATAAATCCCAGATAATCGGATTTGTAAAACATATGATTAAATCGTATCGCTCGCCAACGAGGCAGAAATCATGAAAAATTCATAGACGCAAAAAATTGCCTATGCTTTCAAGTTCTGAGGTTTCATGGTGTAGTTGGTTATCACGCGACCTTAACAAGAGCCTTTCGAGGCATTTGAACGGTCGAGGTCTTGAGTTCGATCCTCAATGAAATCATACTTTTTGTTTTTTTTGTTTTTCGGATCTTTTTTGATATAAACATCCTTTTTGCGCCTTTGCAGGGTATATTTGATGGAAAATATTTTTTCAGAAGCACTAGCTATTGCGAGATTAAGTTTTTAGTAAAACAAATACTTTGAAACATAATCTATGTAAGTACAATTGTCAATATCAAATTCTTCGAGCAGCAGATTGCCCATTCTGTCTCCACGCATTTGGAGTAGCTTTCTAAGCCCCGGACCCTACAGTACAAGCCCCCTTGGTGTAGTTGGTTATCACGCGAGTCTCATAGTCATCTATGACGGTCTAAACGACCGATGCGATCTCGAGGCCATCAGTTCGATCCTGATAGGAGGCAAGACCCCTTGGGGTCTCACCTTTTTGTTAGTATTATGGCCTTGTTTTATACTTTTCTTGATAAATTTTGTGGTGAATGGGAGTTCAATATCCCGGTTAGATTTAGTCTCGAGACTAGTAATTTAGGGTTTATTCTTTCCTATTCTGTTATTAGATTAGGTCACTCACCATTAACAGATATCAATTCTTGATTTGATAGATTACATGCGATCAAATAATGGACTTTACAATGAATACTATCCTCAATAAAACTATATTTTTTCCTTCGCTCTTACATAATCGAAATGGAACTATATCATTTAACATTAACGTTCTTTTAAATTAAAAAGGTTAACTATAACATTCCACCACTATCGAATGATTCCGTTATTCTCTCCCATATGTAACCAAACCTATAGCTAAGGCTCAAGCTGTCTGCATTTTCGCTTTCATAGCTTCAAGTTGTCCTGTCAACTCATTGAGGCTGATCTGGAAACCTTGGTTCTGTCTTGCTTGTTGAGTTCTCAATTCTGATAGCTGCTGCTCCTGCCTCTGTACCTCTGCTTCACCTTCTTGGCGTATTTCTTCTTTCTTTCCCTCTAAATCTTCCATAGTTTTTTCAAATTTACGTTCTTCCAACTTCCTTTTCAGTGCCATCTCCAGAGCGGACTTTGTCATACGACGTTCCGTTTGGTGTTTGATATCCCCTAACTTTTCCACATTCCTCTGTTGGATTTCAGCCAGCTCCGCATTGATCGCAGACGCAGCTGCAGACTCAGCAAGAGACTTCCCGTCTAGTAATTCTCTTTGGATGCACAGAATAGATGCTCGTTTTTCTACAAACTTTTCAAGAAGCTCAATGTTGGATTCTCGGTTATCCTGGATTCTGACAACCTCGCATCCCAGCTCTTTCATATCCTTGAAAAACCCTTCCGTTTCAAGAAGCTCGGTTTCTCGTCTAATACCCGTTTCCTCGCCTACTGTGTCCCAGAATGTGGTTCCTAGAACGACATTCTTCAGAAAGCCATCGCCGCATAGCCTGCGGAACATACGAAGACTGCGGAGAGCAGATCCTTCCATTCTTGGATCCGAAATGCGGTGTAGGTATATGATACCGCGGATCTTAGTGCCATCTCGATATGATTTCTCGAGCCAGTCTGCAAGGAGCTTCAAGATATCATTATCTGAGAGGAATGTATCATTGAATCCAGGAGTATCTACAAGACAGAAATTTGCCTTTGGTGTCGCGAAAGATATTTTTTGTATCTCGCGAGTCTCTTTATGCCATGAGTTAAAAAGGTGTTAAACATAATCTTTGAAACATTCGTTTAGAAAGGGGGCCATACCAGAGCTCATTGATCTGCCAATAATGATGGACTCATCTTCTGTTACACGCTTGATAAAAGTACTCTTCCCGGAACCGGTTACTCCCATGAGCAGCACAGTCAGCTCTTCAGGCGCGATCAGACGTGCCTTTACTACTTCAGGTGATGTTGGTGGAGATTTATGCTGGGCGGCTTCTTTTGATTGAAACTCTGTCAAGATGCGGGCAAGTTGAGGACTGATAGAGGAACGTATCGGGGAATTTGGTGCAGACGCCATTTTTGAGGCCTGTGACGTTATTTCCAAGATTAAAAATCAGGGTTTTTTTTTGATCTATATACTAATATATAGTGCCTTGATCTTATGAAATAGACGCGGATGATTTATTACTTAAGTGACTTTTTCGATACTTGGACTTGGTGAAACTGGCCGTCCAGGTAAACTATCGAACATTAAATACTTTTTTATGAAGATTGGGATTCTTCAATTGGTTGAGGTCTCGATTCAATTAACAAAGTATTTCAAGTACCTGCAACAGAATTTCACTCTCAGTGTTGACCATTGAGAAGCAAAAAATACTTTTGTGTTACATGACCCCTCAACTCGAGGCTGGGAGTATTACATGAAGTTTGAATCAACCGTATGCGGTGTCGATGCAACCACAAATGCATGTAAATGCAAAGCCACATATTGTAAACGCTTCCTCAAGTAAATTCAGTCACTCTATTCTCCTATCACTCTATACTTTCTCTCAACGGCATTGGCTCAATTAAATTGGAAAACACATTGTGCATATATGCGCATAATGCTGCCTGAATTTCTACGTGTAGACAGCCTCGTTTCGAGAACTGTCGACATGTGGCAAAGCATTGATCATGACCCCGCATGAGGCTCAATAGTCCCGCTCTGGATTCTTATATTTAGTCGCGTAATTTTCCAGATATGAACTGTATCACTGATAAAAGTTTCTCCTACACGAGGCCTCAACTAAGCAGAATATAATATTGATAGAACTCTGCATAATCTTAGCTATGGAGTACACTAGTACAAACTTTGGGCCTTCTCCACCGTATTCTCTATTCGAAGAACCTCAATCTTCGAGTTCATCTTTCTCACCCCTAACTCAACCGTCAGCGTACGTCGGAGACACCACGGATGCTCCTAGCGACTTCAATTCATCAGAATGGCGGACGTCCAGCTATCAAGCTACAACACCTAGATCAAGTAATATCATGTCAGAGTTTAACTCCAGCCCGCCACCTTTGCCAATAAGGTCTTCATATGATGGGAGATCCTCAAGGGAGAATAGTACAAGTACCCGGCGAAACCGACCTGGTTCATATGTTCCGCCGCTGGACCTATCTTCTCCACAATCTCCGACTTCACCCCGATCCCGTCCCCAAGTCCCACGAAAGCCTTCGACTCTTCAACGAAACACGACAGGGACACAACAACAGGCTGCTGATATTAATGCTCAGCGCTCAAGTATTGGCTTCAAGTAGGTCGAAAAATTTTAGGATTGTGCATCCATTTGAACTCCATTATTCAACTAATCTTGTCAACAGCAAGTCAGACATCGTTATCGCAGTGATGGGAGTGACCGGAGCTGGAAAGAGCACTTTCATCAATCTCTTAGTCGAAGAGTCACTTAAAATCGGTCACGGGCTACAATCTTGTAAGTCTATCTACTGTTGCAGAATGAGAAGAGGGAAAAAGAACAAAAATATAGAGGTAATAACAAGTCAATGATGTTGTTAGCGCTAACAAATCCCCAACAACATAGGTACCTCTGAAGTTGGAGTATATGACTTCAATTACGGTGGATCTCGTGTTTTTCTAGTTGATACCCCGGGATTTGATGATACCAATCGATCCGATTCCGAAATTCTCAAGGACGTTGCATTCTGGCTTGCTGCGGCTTACTCGAACAAAGCAAAGCTTGCCGGCATCATATACCTCCACCGCATCTCCGATGTGAGAATGCAGGGTTCGGCTCTGAGAAACTTGAGGATGTTTAAGCAGCTGTGTGGTCAAAACAACTTGGACTCGGTAGTCCTTGTGACAACCCATTGGACCAACGCTGAGGGTGCGAGAATACCAGAAGCGGTCGGTTCCGAGAGAATCAAAGAGCTCGTACAAACCGATGGCTTCTGGGGAGGTATGGTTGAGCGCGGCAGCAAGGTCTTAAGGCACGATGGCAGTCGTGAATCTGCTTTAGACATAGTTGCTTCCCTTGTGAACAGGTCGGTCAGGGTCGTTCTAGACATCCAAAAACAGCTCATCGATCAACAGATGAACCTTGACGACACGGACGCCGCGCAAGCTTTGCAAGAGGAGCTCATCAAAGAAAGAAGGGCGTTCCAAGAGAGACTATACGAGCTGAAAGAAGACATGGAGTTTGCTATGCAAGAGAATGACCAAAAATGGCTGAGCCAGATAGAAAGAGATCAACAAAAGTTCGAAGAGAAGATAAGAAAGACATACCAAGAAACAGAGGCCCTCAAGACCAATCTCAAAAAGATTGCCGAAGAGAAAGATGCGCAGCATAAAGCTCTTCTAAAACAAATGGCTGAGCAACAACAACAGTACGAGCAACAGATGCGAGATACTGTTAATAAAATGGAGAACCTTCAGGCTGAGTCGAGGAGAAGAGAAGAAGCCAATGAAAGGCAGCGCCAGGAATACGCTATCAGAGCCGAAAGGGAAAGAAGAGAACATGCAGAAACGCTTCAAAAGACAGAAAGACGCTTGCAGGCGGAGAAAGACGAAGCAATCCGAAGACAAATCCAAGTTGAAAGAGAGGCTGCCGAACGAAGACATCAACAGCAACTCGAGGCCGAAGAAGCGCGGGAGAGGGAACGAGAGGCTAGGTGGGAGAGACAAAGACAAGAAGACCGTGAATGGTATGCACATTTGCAAGAGGAACAACGACAGATTGCAGCTAGAGAACGGGAGCTTGAGAGAAGGGCTACGAAAAGTAAGGGATTTTTTGCAAAGGCCTTGAGCGGGATAACAACCATTTTGAGTGTTGGAGCAAAGATCATGGGAATTTTCATATGATCGCCACATCCTTCTCACTATGTACATGCCTCTCGCTCTTGTTTTTAACTGAATATCGCATAGAGCTAACCCATCATAGAATCGGGATGTGTGATCTCGTAAACTAGTCTCGCGAAGCACGAAGGCGGCCCGATAATAGAGTTACATTACCGGATTATCCTGCGCAGCAGCTTTTAGCCATATAATAAGTTCTCTACCTAGGTACTATTTATACTTGGTTAAGCACTATGAATATATGGATAGAGAACTTCCTGTGGTCTTGATCGGGTAAGGGATTTCGGGTGTGGGCACCAATGCGTATTAATATTTGACTATTATTATCATTATTGCACTATCATCATTTTTAATGTGTTCAGAATTGGAGTCAAGTTTTGGATCTCAACTTCTCATTTGAATCTAGATATTATTCTATTTCACTTCACTTCACTCCAGCTCTGTTTTGCTAGAACTATCATGATATTAGGTATATTTTCAACTAGACTGCCAGATCAGGTAGATTGGCAAGACTGTCTTTTCGGCATCGCACAGAAAATCCTATGTGTAGCGTCCCACAAGTAAAGCGTCAGCACAAGACTGACCCAGCAACTCGAATCCAGCACACATCGGAGACACCTATTTAGTTTGCAATGATATCTTCTATAGCTATTTTTCACCTTTTAAATATACTTAAATTCGTGGCCACTTGAAGCTTGCGGGGGGTGGGTTTCAAAAGATAAATATTTGTATTGTTTCTGGTGACCGAGACTAGGTTCTAGCTCTTTCTAGAAATGTTCTCACAGAAGCTTCAGGAGTCCAGCGTGCCATTCATTGCTATCAAACACTCGCTAAGAGATTTTATTAAAGTGTGCCTTTGTGAAGGACTTGTTTTCGACACCAAGTAAGGCTAAAATATGAGACGAAGGAATACAATGATATCACTAGAAGATATTTTAGAAAAGACAGCTGATCTGAATCCCAAAATTAGAGCATAGTCATCTGCATCTGAACTTGTACTTGCGCCGCAGGTCCAAAAGGAAACGAAATGGCACCATGACCCGGCGTACCATCGTCCCGCATATGTTTGCACGATCCTTTGAAGTGAAAAGTATCAGAATCAATCCAAGCGGTCACCTCAGAGTTGCATGAGTCTGCTCGCTCTTTTTCCATGTTCATGAGAACTTTGCGGCAAAGCCTTTTATCGACCTTGTCCCCTACTGTTTCCTCTTCTCCGGTATCTGGATCTGTTTTTTCTATGACGAGGGGGAGAATCAAGGTTTCGTAAAGTCTTCCTTTATAATTGAGCTTTTGAAGGATGTAGCGTTCGGTGAGAACTGTTGTGTTTTTGTGCATGAACTTGATGGAGAAGGGGAATGGGAGTGGGAGGATGCTGCCAACGATCTTCTTGACAGTCTACAATAAAATATCGATTAGGAAATTTGAAGCGCTTCTACAATATGTGACTACTCTGGAAATATACTTACCGCCTTTTTAAGCCTTGTTTCCGATTCAATAGCATCCATAACAAGCCGATATGACTGAACCTTCAACTCTTTCGTAGTTTCATCAGAGCTATTTACTGCAAGGGCAAGACATCGCGACGTCTCAAGTATTGGCCGCTTGAGAACAACTCGAATGACAGCGGCAAGGTGCCAGAAGCAACTAGCGGTATCTTTCATATGAAAATGATCAAAAGCTTCAATCGTACCCGCTACTTCGACTGCGTGGCACATGATCTTTTCTAGCGCCTCTTTCGAGTAACGGTCAATATTGACCTGGCATTTGAATAGTTTATGGTAGTGACATAGAATGACAGCGAGCATGCGGCAGTATTTTGTCGCGATGATCAGCTTGGTCAGATCTATGTACAGAGCATGGTCATCTGGTCGGGAGGGGAGCCGAAGTAGAGGATTGGCACGCTGTGTATCAGCCCAGAGGAACTGAAGGAAGTCGTAACGAACGATAGCCTGGTCCATCATTCCTTTCAGCCAATACTTAAAGGCATCATTGTATACCATGAGGGAGAAGTGAACGTATTCTAGTATTTCAACACGAAGCCAGATTGTGGTGTCGTTCATCCTCTCTAAAAAGCTTATCTCTAGTGGCTTGCTGATCAGACCCTTCGTGGTGCAAGTTTGAACGGATGCAAGGTGCGAAAAGTAACAAACGAGAGTGTGCTGAAGTTCATTAACGGCTTCGTCTTGGGACGGCTCGATCTCGTTCAAGGCATTGCCGTAAGATTCAAAGTTAAACTCGTACGAGATCCCACGTCCATCATTTCGACCCCAATCTGTAAAAATTATAAAATTTAGTAGATACAAGATGATATCAAGGAGATTGGCAAATCATACTTGAGAAACGGAGATATCGAGAGAACCATCGTATATCGTCTAATCCGACTAATACGATTGCCAAAGCTTTTCTTTCATTCGGAGGGCAAAAGGTCGGTCTGACGACTATATGAAGCTGTCTACCGGCGATTGATCTTGTGTAACGAGTTGTGAAATACGAGACAAGTCCTTCTTGTAATGAGCTTGCGGCGTAGCTATCGTATAAAGCAACGGTGATGACCGGTCCGCTACTTCCATACAAAATGCCATGTGCCTCTCGGTATATCTTCTTGCTGGTTCTCAAGATATTAGGGTGAAGATGGTATTTCAAGATAGCCGCAAAATTGTATGATTTGTCGCAATGTTTGATGTGGAGAAGATACCCATAGATCTGATTTCGGATTTCAGGTGGCAGGGTTTCAAAAGTTAGTGGGGACGTCCCTGGAGATTTTGGATCGTTCTCCATCATGATATTGACGCTGGAGCAATGTTCAACCCATCAGCGTCTGGAACAAGTTCAACAATGGAGTACGTAGGAGCTAGCGGGATTGGATAAAAGAGGGTTTTGAAATTTGATGTAGTTTGATTGATACGGGGTTGATATAACTGCAGGGAAGAACGTATTTCTAGGTTGTGGAAGGGGATAACGGATTGAATTGGTTGAGTGGTTCTAGTAGCCTTGTATTGACGCTCAGCAATAGCACGGTTTTGGGGGATTCCAATTGAGATCTGAGAAAGCAGGCATCATTTAAACACCACCACTCTCGCCCCGTATGAGATCGTGGTGGCCCAAGCGGAAACGCGTCCGAGATCCAGCTTGCGGTTTCATTGGTGTTTGTTTGGCGGGCTCGCTGCTCGCTTGGTTGGGCAGCCAAAGTAGCTGTGGTGGAATTGTTATCGCAAGCTACGATTACTCCCGCATTCGATTCCATTCGATTCTATTCAGGCAAGACAGAAGCAAAAATCGATTGGATAGATGTTCGGATAGCGGTTTGTGTTCAAAAAATTTCTTGGTATTCAAAATCACGCCTCGCTATGTTACACAGATGACTAAACTAAATTTATAAACCCAAGACCAATTTGAGCAATGCTGCATGCTACCACCTGCTACCGAATACCGAAACTGTTTAACATCGCCAGAATATATACGAACTTATATAGGAACCGAACGCCGAAGAATGTGTATGGAATTACAAATGTCGAAAGGCCGTAGTCGAAATATGGCGATGACGAAGAGGCCGGTACTGTCTGGAACCAATGCAATGAGCCACTCCGCACCGGACACCACGGAATCATTCGGAGGCGTGAAGAATTTCGCACCTTCATATGGTAGTGCATAAGAGCTGTACTCTCGGAGCTGAACAACAAAGGACATCGATATTCAGATGACGCCCTTTTGTACGAGCAAAAGTGCGGTAGCCGGAATCATAATGCACAGCAGCCCGAAGCCTACTGCGACACCGATCGTCCATTTCATCCCTCGGTGGTACTGCCAATCCATCAGCTCCTCCTCCTTTCTCTGAGCTTCGATTTCCCTTGTCAAGTTTTCCTCCTGAATTACTACCGGATTTTTCTTGTCCTGAGCCACAATAGCCATCAACTGGCTCAGCCTCAGCTCCAAATCTGCTTTCAGCTCCTTTTTTTCGTATAAGCTGAGGGTATTTAGCGATAATGCGAGGGATTCTGTCGAGGAATCGGCGTTGTTGAAAGCAGGGTTCACGAAGCCGTTGTCGTGCTCACCCGCCGACGATTCTTCGGATTGTATTATGAGGTTTAAATGCGACAGCTTTTTGCGAATGTCCTCTATTTCCAAGACTTCGCGAAAATACCTCTTCTCGTCCGGGACGATGAAGGGTGCCGACTCAGCGGTATCGGTGCCGTTTGCCGACATTGTGGGGAAGCGATGGTGCTAAGCTGATGGTACGAATCGGGTCGGACGACGAGATCCCGAGGAAATCCTTAGTTGAGAGTGATATCGATCGGAAGGGAAAGGCGAAGAATCCAGTACCGATAGCACTGCTATGGTATATGAAGCATGACAAAATAAAAGCAGTAAGAATTGAAAAGGAAGAGGGTTGGAGCCGCAGGAACAACATCTCGCATGTGGCAAGTGGGCGGACAGCTGCATTTAAAGGCGCTACGCTGGGAACCGATGAAAGCCTCCGGCTCTAACCTCGAAAAGACACCCATGCAGGACTGGAACTATTACTATTCGCTCGCCTCTTTTTCTTGGACCTTTTTGCAGGTCAAATTCCTCACGTTGCTAATTACGGGCATGGATCCAGGGTCAAAGTTGGGGCAGTTACGTATTCGGCCCTTCTAGCGTATTTCGCTTCCAAAATTGCAAAAGCTGCAGTATGTGAACTCGGTGAGGTTCTCGCATTTCTTGCCCAAAGCTGTGTTTTGACAAGAGAACAAGAGCAAAGCTGGTTGGCAAGCAAGACGCCCAGCAGTAGCCCAGCAGTAGCCCAGCAGTAGCCCAGTGGCAGCCCAGAAGCTGCGGTCGGCTCAATATCACGCGGCCGATATGTTGATTGGGGAGAGTTTCACCAAAACAGGCCACACCAACCAGCCAGCCGAACGGTCAACATTTTCAGGTCGGGGCAGTGCTATCATCACAAGCGGTCGCCAACCCGTTTTGTTCCAAATTTAGTGCTTCGAGAACCCGTCCTGCTCTGGAAACGGCCGCTTTGCAGCTCTCCTTCGACTGGGTAGCTCTGAGCTCCGTTTCCTTGCGCATCTTGCCAAAATATAATTATGCTACCACGAGTGTCTGCGGGTTTTCTTCGAATCTTAGTACCCACGATATTTCCGGGTGGGGCGTTTTCCAATTTGATAGCATCATCTCAATCTGCCTTTTCGCAAATTCACGAGCAGAGCAACTCACTATCAGACCACTTGGCGGAGCAACTGCATTTAAATATTTAAACGACATGGAAGTTGCCAAGTCCGAGCTCGACCGTGTAACTGGGTCCTCTGTAGGGCCAGGGCAGGAAGCTACGTACTTCTAAACTCAACGCAATGTTGGAATTGTTCCGTGAGTCGTCAAGAACAGAAGGCACTCGCTTCGACTTCCAAAACACCATTTTGTGACGCCCTGGCCTCTCTTGAAAACCGCAACACATCGGCATCAAAGATTTTCGAAGAACACCCTTTCTGCGCTCGCAGCAATGAGTGGTTATATATTCCGGTCTGCTTTATTCCTGCTATCTCGCCGTCCTAGATATAGGTAAATATTATGCTTCGGACTTTCTATACCGTCACAGCCCTCGTCAATCCCATCTTCGTTCATCACTTATACCAAAATGGTGCATTCAGGTTGGATCCACTCGAAGAACTGGTTCGAACAGAACCCGAAATATATATTGCGTTCCTCATCTAGATGGTTCATATGTTAAGAAATCAAAAACTGCATCAGTTGACTATTGAGATGTGGTGGAAATACTTCCACATTTATTATTCAAGTATCAGAGCTTGACACCGGGCTGGCCGGTTCTTACATTGCGGATACTGTTTCTAACACCCAGTGTCAGAGCTTGCCTCTCGTAACCCCTCGTGAAACTCGGAAGCGTGAAGACGACTAGATTTCAATCGGTGGCAGCTAACTAGATTGTCCACCGCTGATTCTACTAATGCCAATAACTAGTTTTTATATACTTCTAGCTAGCTATTCTGGTTTGCGAAACTTTAGTATCTCTCATAACACCTCATAATACCTCATACCCACCAATTAAGTACCTTCTAGTTACAAAAGGTATTGACCATATGGTATTCTGTTTATTAGTCGTGATCTCACGGCACGTACCGTCGTGAACCTTGACATTTTGTAACTTGGTGGTTGTTGATGGCTTTTTGGTTTGCAAGGTGTATTATGTTGGATAGGGCAGACGGCGACGATAGTAGTGTAGTTTCTTTTGGTCCTCTTCCATGCCCGCAATTACGGTTTTCCTTTTATATTTTGCGTGTTAACCTTAGAGGAATGTAAGATATGTTGACTTGAAGATATGATATGCTTAGTCTCAACTGAACTTACTAGTTATATATATATAAATTATTAAACCTATAAAATACAACAAAAATTTGGAGATTTTAAACAGATTCGATATAGTTGACGGAAGCGAGACAACTGAATAATAATACAGAGTACATCAATCCAAGCACCGTATCATTGTAATCACATTTTTCGTCAGTCGGTAGAAACCTATCGTTTCCCACCTCAAGTTCATCCCGATATTCAACTTGACAGACCTAGGGATCTCCCCTGCCAAGTCCGTAATATCCACTCTGGTTCTGCTCTAGATTATATTCCAGAATGATTAGGTTGATGTAAAATGCCTCACGATTCTTCTAAATGGGGATTGGAAGCTTGAGCGACATTGTTCCATTGGCCGAATTGACTTCGAAATCGAGGCTGATGGCATGGTGGCTCCCCCCCAGCTCAGCTATTTGAAGAGATGGGAGCATCAGAAAAGAGTGTTTGTCTTTTGGACGTCTTCTCCGCTCCTTCTGCATGCTTGGCAGGGTCTCCGGGACGATTCACACTAGAGTTCTGCAATGTATTCGATACGTTACACTTTTGCGAGGGCTCTATTCTTGAATTCTAGAACATGTTCCTTCGGTCGATGTAGTCCTCGATTTCAGAGTAGTGAGTTTGCGGGCTGGCCTGTGGAGGGAGGTGGGTCCTAAGAGCTTGAGTATCTAGTAATATAAAAAACTCAGATAAATCTCTCTGCAGATAGCCTATATTGGAGAACTACTCGTTTGTTGACGTAAAAGACATCCTTATAACAATTGAAGGAAAGCTTTAAAAGCTATACCTTTTCGCGATCCTCCCGCTCCGTTGCCACATTGAAATGCCGGCGCTGGAAAGGCTGTAAAGGCCCACTTTCCCCACCCCTGAGTGCGCGACCGATGGAGATCTAGGTGAATGCACATGCATGTTAGTATCTTAGCCGGCCCTCGCCTAGCGACTTGCTCGAAAGCTTTTGCAAACCAGCTGAACTAAAACCGAAAAAATGTCGCCGGATATTGTTTCCGTGCTGCTGGAGATCAGTACCGCATTCTCACCAACACCAAATCTGGTAAATGAGCTGCGCTAGACGTTTTATAATTTTAATTTTTCTTTTGATACAAGGCTGCTGTATTTCAGGTATCTAAGCAGTCACAGAATCTGCAAGTAAGGTGCAGTTCCTTCATCAAAATTTGCCAATATAATGCATTAAATTTCATAAATCGTAATCATTATTAAATTATCTGCTTGAATCCCATATGAAGCTTCCCCAATATATGCATGAATCTGCGACCGAGAACAAAGAATTAATCTCGAATGATATTTACAAATATATATTCGGATAACCCACACTAGGAAATCCCACAAACATCGCTATATTCGGAAAAGAACACCTTGAACGCCAACCGATGAAATACCACCCAAAATAAGGATTGCAACCTATAGGAAACGCCATAAAACTTTGCCAGGGACGGTTTTACTATCTTATAGTAGTAGTGGGACTCGCACTAGTAGTGATACTCGTGCTCGTGCTCGTAGGGGTACTGGTTGTGGTAGAACTCGCTAGAAGAGTCGGAGTCGGAGTAGGAGTCGAAGTGGGCGTAGTTTTTGAAGAAGAGTGGTGGTATGAAGCAAAAATCACACATGCTATAAGAATAACACCAGCAAAGACGAAAACATACAAATACTTGCAAGCCGGGTGATTACGCCAGCCTCTAGCTGTAGTAGGCTTAGCAGGAGTGTACCCTGTGGATTGATTACTTGTTGCCGCAAGAGCGACAACTGTACGCCACGGAAGGTTGTTCAATCCGGATTCCACCGCTGGCCCATGAGCGTACATCAACGGTGTGTTTGGATTCATTGCGTTCGCTTGAGTGTAGGCATAACTGTTTGGGTCTTGGAGATCTTGAAGATGTTGGGTTAAAGCATCCCTGCGAATTTCAAGTCTCCGGATTTCTTCTTGAAGCTGCTCGATGGTTTCTGAGTTTATCTCCCCAGGTTCATTGAGTCGGTGACTATTGGTTTTAATTCAAAGCATTAGAGGTCCGATCTGAAAATTTGAGATTATGTATATTACAATAAGGGAGATGAGCGTACTTAAGTATCGTGGTTTGGGTATGTATTCGAGAGTTCACCTCTGACAGCTCACGTCTTGCGACAAGCTCCGGCGACTCAATTTGGACATGCGGTGCATACACCGGCACGGGTGTTTGAGGTGATACGATACCACCAAAAGCTGGTTGAGACCCGGTGGGAGACATATATGGAGGCGCTGGTCCTTCCGGGACTGAAGATCCTGCTTGATCAGATGGGGATCCACCAATTGGAGACTGTGTCACCCCGGCTCCGGAATATGAAGGCATGCTACCTCTTGGTCCATATGTGTGCTGTACAGTTGGCGCCATTGTGATTTTATCGAGATTGAATTGATAAGGTGGATTTAGGACGCTGGGGATGAAAAAGAGAAGCTAGGGGAATGTATTCGCATAGACTTCCCCAGGCGAATGATACTCTGGATTTCAGTAGTTGTCGATTTTGCCAAAATTCTGAGACGAGCGCGGACCGCTGATCGATCTTGAAAGGGCGGACTTGGAGAATAGTTGTCGAATGGACCAAAATCTGTAGATCGTATATGGAGAGTGTGTGATATTTCTTAAAATCGTAATGATGTGTCCGTGGCGACGGACTCTTTTTTATAATTTCAGAAGACCTATTCGCCATCTGAAAAATGCGGCAGTCATGAGCGCTTAGTGCCAGAGCACAAGCTGTTAGACTTCAGTTTGTGTTCACAAACCCAGCCCACACTATCAAGCTTCATCAAATGTCCAGACCACCCCCGTCCTTCGTACGGAGTTGGGTCCACATTTCGCCTAAAATGGGTTGAACTTGGCTCGTGTGCCAGGAAAACAGGCGCTCAGTCATGGGGCAATAACGAGGGTTTGTTAGCTACTGTTCCACTTTCCAGCAGATACCGAAATGGCGGGATCAAGATAACTAAGCACTCGCCAAATGGCGGGATTTTTTTTCAACACGAGAACCGGCACACGTTTCCCTAATTTCCACGCTAAAAATGCTTGTTTTTTGGATCACAAATAAGGCAGTGCAAAATTATGAATGAGAGGAGGACCAGCGGATATGAAGGTTGGGGTGGCCAGCCTAAGTGAACAGTTGGGTGGCTCTGGTCGGGTGCCTGGTCTTGGAAAACACAGGAGCCTAACATTGAGTTCCAACCCCAAAATAAATCGATCACGAATGCGGCATTCTAGCAGGGGTTTAGACTGGAGCCACGCTAGGGAAACTCGTCTGAACTTGCGCTTGATGGTTAGATCAAGCTTTTGCGGGATCAAGAAACTGTCTCGCAGCGTGGGTGTCTTCGAGAGCTCGCCAAGCCTCCACTTAATCTTCCAGGCACACGTATCCTGGAGTCGCTGTGCGGAATTGTGTGCATAAGGGGGTGGGTGATGGAGTTGGGGTCAGGTTATTCTTATCCCATTCGGCGATTCTGTTCTTGCGCGGCTGAGGTGATCATGCAACCCGACGGCTAAAATTTACGACCGTAACCCGTCGTCATGATTGATTCTACCGGCTAGGTAGCGATATGTTCGGCTTCAAAAACAGTTGATATCACGTCCGAAGATGCTGGACCTATCAGCAGTGCAGTCACAATTTGTATTTGATATAGCTCGTCTTTATCGGTCTTTGTATCACGGTTACAGCCCAAAACAAGGCAGCAATTAAAGAGAGTTTCATTCGGTTGTTTTGAAAGATTCAGTAGGTCCAAGTTTCAAACGAGTGCAGACTTAAGGGAAACTATAGAATTGAAGGAAAGAGATAGAGTGAATTCTTGAGAATTTCAAACCCCTAAGAACGTGTTTTCATCGATGACAGTAATACCACAGAAAAAATCGTGGATCAAGTAGGCAAGCTATATGAGCATGTTGACAGATAAGGAGAGAATTCGAAATAGAAAGAGCATTGAAACTGTAGAGACTGCGATGAACTCAAAAATAAAATTTGCGAAGCATCTGTTACGGATGCGTATATGAATGCGAGTGAAGCATTCAAATAAAAATAGAAAAAAAAAAAAAAAAAAAAAATAGAGAACCGACGTCCTTCGTACTCCACAGATTGATTACACAAGCAATCACACAAGCTTATCCTCCAAACCGTGTTAATATATACCTTGCAGAATACCTTTCGCCTCCTTTGCGCGCTTGAGATCTAACTCTAGCTTGCTTCTCTGAGTGGCGACTTGATGGTCCTCTTTGGCGATGCCTTGTAGTTCTATGTCGCTGAGCCGGGAGATGTATGTCGGGTTAAGCAAGGAGAGAGGTCCATTCTTTCCCAGCAATTCACGGAAGACGACCTGTTTATTGACATTGCTGATGAACCTCTCAAGTGCGATTGGATAGTAGGCTTCTAAAAGATCATGAATTGCTTCGATGTCAGCCTCGACTGTCTCGCTAATTGGATCAAAGCTTGCTGTAGTCTCCTTAGAAAGTTGGGTGACTGAGCCTGCGAGGTTTGGGGTCCCAGTTTCGGCATCGGTATCGGCATCGGCATCGACAACCCCAGAAGAGTTCGCTCTCGCAACCTTGAGGATATTAAAAACCGTGCGAGTGATAGCGTTGCTACTGGCGAAAACCTCAATGACATTCTCAAGCAATGCTTGCGAATCTGCGGTATCCGCCTTATTTCCAGCCAAGCCTATCTGAATCCTTTTCCGAATTGATTCGCGCAAGTTTTTCAAAAATCTCGGATCGTCTGTATGGAGGCCACCTTCCAATTCGTCATCGATGTTCTTTTCGAGCTCAGCCCTTGCCGCTTCGATTCTCTGGGAAAACTCGATCTCTATCCACAAATCTAGTCTCGCGCGAACGGCGTTATCTGGGACAACTTCATTGAGTATCTCTGAGTGGAACGCCTGAATAGCTTTGATAGACCTTTCTACGTGAGCTTCTGCACACGGGCGCCAGTTGCTTGCCAGTTTCTGAAAAAGATTTTCTATGACGACATAATTCGTAGTGCCCTCGAGCTGTCTTGCCGGACATCCGTCTCGCTCTTCGCGAATCATATCGTATATATCCGCGGGTCCACCCACTCCGGCTTCTCCTTGGACCTCGTCACAGTCTCCGCTACTGCCGGTTTTCTTTTTGTCGAATGGACGAGACGGGCCTTCTTGTCTAATAGTCGTACGAAACTTTTCGATCGAGCTGTAAATGTGAAAGAGGATCATTACTGGATGAGACGATTCAACATCTTTTCTTGGAGTTCGACCGGCCAGCCAATCCTTGACCTGATCCTTGTAATTCATGGCGATTTCTATTAAGTAAAGCCTTTGGCTCATAGCGTCCTTGCGAGTATCGCTCAATCTCTTCAGTTGGTCTTCTGAATTCATACTGATTTGCTTTATCTTATGGAGAATCTCTGGGAGCTCGCTCCGTATCCGGTCACAAAGTAGCTTGGTAAGACGGGCATTGAGCTTCTGGACGCCGACTCGTTCCTTATCGATTTTGTTCCAAGGCTTTTTGCTGAAGAATCTAATCTCAGATTTTTGGCGCTGCTCCAGTGTAACGTTGTTTAGAACATCGTTCTTGGAACGATTCTTTACAACAAACCAGCCGTAGCGGAGTTCATTGTTTTTGTTTGCGACAATATCCAGAACCTATTTTGGGAGACATTTAAGAGAGCTTTTGTCAGTTCTCGAATCTTATCTTGGCGTTTTTCAAAGTACCCACACTATCTTCCCCGCCCTCCGCCAATTCATCACACTTAGTGATCACTCCGACTGTTCTTATTCCGTGTGGATCTCCGAATTCGCCTTGTCCTCTGGCTAACTTGAAAATAGGTTGATTGATGAGATCTACCTTTGCACTCATCACGGCCCTTTACATCTCTTAGATTGTGTAACTCGAAGGGGGTGGTCGCTATTAGCACGGGTTAATTCTTACATAATAATGGTCTCTGGCTCCCGAATGTAACTCTCAATCATTTCTCTGACGAGCTTCTCGTCCTCCTCGGTCTGATTAATATTTGGATCTAGAATTCGGGACTGTTAGTTGACATGATCATGAGCTATTCTTAGTCCCTATGACGTGAGATTACTTACTGGAGAAAAGACCTGGTACGTCCATAATGGTAAGATGTGGTAGGTAGTTAGCCGATAGTTTTATTTCGAGTATGTCGTTGGAGAACCGATTTCCCCCTGAGCTATCCCGACGTGATCCACCACCAGCACCAATACCCATAAGCTTGCTAGCCTATCGAATGATGAAATCGCATAAGTTAGATCACGCAAGCATCCCAGCATTATAGATTGTGTCACAGTCATGAGCAAAGTTTGTATTTACCTCGTCAATAACATCTCGAAACTCATTAACGCCAAAGTCTGAAGCTTTGCATTCATACTGGAAAGTTTTAAGCCTTTCACAAATCGTCGGGTTTCTCTGCGAAGTAGGGCCAGGTTTGATGCTTGCATACACAATCGCCGCGACTGCAGGCGTATCGGTACGCCGAAGGACGATACGAATCGCAAATCGAGTGCACAGGCCATCTTTTATAGGGAAAGATATGCCAGACATGCTTTCGAGTAAGGAAGATTTCCCACAGTTTTGATCCCCGAGAGCCACAATCTATGGAGCATTAATGGTGTCAGGGGTTGAGTCTTTGATCTTTTGGCAAAATACTGCCATATGTGGTATCTTACCTGTGGCAGTGATATTCCGTCGACTCCTAGGTCACGGATCTTGTCGATTGCATCCAACAGCTTGCTTCGACTCCCTTCACTGTCAATCCCGATATTGGCAAAAAACTGCTCATTAATCATTGACTCCATTGTCCTTTTCTAGTAGTTATTGAAATCTCTCGGACTATGTCGAAACTTTTTCTCTTGATGCTTTCTTCTCTTCTTTAATTGATTAATTATTTATTCTGGTCCTATCTTCTTTTAATCCGTTCTAATTTTGTTTTTTATTTTGTTTTTCTTTTTTAGTTTAATATCTCTCTTCTTATATCTTTTCTTGTATTTTTATTCTCTTTTTCTTTTCTTTTTCTTTTTTTCTCTCTCTCTGTCTATTCTTGCTTAATTTTCTTTAGATGAAGTAAAAAAATAAACAGGATGATTCGGACAAATAGATAAACAATGGCAAGAGTGGAGTCGAATAACACTGAGGTTTTGATCAAGTTGATGATGTGCAGTAAAAAATTCAAAGAGTAGCGAAAATAACAATAAAAGGGTAAAGAAAAATACGAAGAAGAATGATAATAGCGTTAGAAATGAGAAAGGTAAAGATAGAGATAGCAATAACAATAGAAATGTTAATAGGGATAGGAAGAACAATAGACGCAGTAATAAGAGTAGCAAGAGCAATAACCGCAAGAGCAATATATGCAATAGCTTGATAAATTGTAGTTGCTAGCTACTGGTGTATAACAATAGTATAGCAATAGGGTGGATAAGATGATTTATTGCTGTAATAAACGATGATATGTAGTGTAGATGTTGACTGATGATTTACTAGCTAGAGAAATGTCAGATACTGGGGCTTATATACACAAATGAATCACAAAATCGTTAGTTCTACAGAAATAACTCGAGATGAAGCAATATACCTTCTTGAAGAAATTTGCGTTGTTGTGGTAGAATTTGAAGGGTTCCGGATTGTACCTCTTACCCCAAAATTCAGCTCTGGACACTCTCCCATCCCTGCAACTACAGCTTCCCCGTCACACACAATCTTGACGAACAATGCATTACGGGCCACCAAAGGGCATCGTTTCGTCGGGAAAATGCCAAGAATATAATGAACAGGGCTCGTCAGGTTGAAAGGACGCTAGTGAAATGTAAATATCCAATCATCACCCGATTCCTTTCGATGTTCCGGACTTGTACCGGTATCTCTTGGTTTAACGACTTAGTTCACTGTCGCCGAGTCCTCAAGTTAGGTGCGTCGACCGTGAGACCGTCCAAGTTGCAACTGCCCTTTTTCATTGGTTTCGTGAATTGCTTAACATGTCTACTATTATGAGAGCCAACACAATTTTGCAGGAGTCTTCCAGTCAGACAAATCTTGCCTGAAGCACAATTGATGTGGATAAGAGATGACGGAATGACGTGTCATGGCAAGAAGGCTGGCCTTATTGAAGAAATCTGTATATGTAAAAATTACCAAGCTCCGTATGCCACATTCGGTCTTAGCTTCAATTAAACCAGATCCGAACTTTGACGAATCTAGAATCTAAAAACCAGCTTGAATACAAAATCATGGGTATTTTCTATTGATTTAGCACAAACATTCAAGAGAGCTGTGGCCAGTTTATATCATGCCTAAAAATATAGTTTATATCCCGGGCAAAATTACACCCACACCATATAGAGCCAGTGTGCCGGAAGGTGTAAACCACTTTAAACCTGCGGCGCCGACTGAAGAAGAATGGGAAACTCGGAAGCTATTAATCGAAGAACTTCTCCTGTTTTATGGATTGAAAAATGAGGCTTGCTGCAACATATTGCGGAAGACTCTCTTTTTTATTGAGTGTGTATTCATGCTTGCGCATTGGCTTTAAAAGGCTCTTTCATATTCCGTAGTGAATATCAAAATTCAAAGAGGCCCACATCCAGTTTCTAACGTTTATGTGAAATATATAGTAAAAATCAGCTCCAGAATCGCTTAGCAAATAAATGGAAAGATATACGTCGAAATAAGGTCAGAGATAGCGACATAAACAGCGCAGTAGTTTCTCAGACACAGCTTTCGAGACAACTTGCGATGCAATGGACTCAGAGTGGAAAAAGGGAGCTGGATAGTAATACACGTAATATGAAGCGAAGGCGGATGGATTTTACCCCCGGATTCCAGTTACAAACGTTAAAGCACCGAGAAAACCCAAGCACTTGTGAAGTATCTGTTCCAGCATGCAATCACGGTGGAATCTCCTCTCGCTCTGCGCTAAGTAGCCAGCGCCCAATATCGAGACTACAAACTCCAGAGTTTGTTCATACGCCGATGATGCAAGAAAACTCGTTTGGAGATCAGAATATTTCCAGCGTAACCCAGCGAATTTCATACGCTCTAAGATTAGACCAAGACTTTCCATCTGGTAATCTAGATTCTCGATGTTTAACCTATGCACTTTGAATAGTTTTGCTTAAACTGTTTTTTGAATACTTTTATAGGTTGTATCAGCGACAGGCGATTTATTGACGACGATTTCCCAATGGAATTTGAACTTTCAACGAACTTCGACCTTTTCAAGGATGTAAGACGTACGAACTTCGAAAATATCCTAAAAGAATCTATGAGGCTCCTTTCTGGGGCTAATGTGGCTGGCGAGGCAACAATACCGGAATATGATCCACACAGAGGATGGGACAGGATATCTGTATCTGGGTTCCTCAGCTGCTTCTTGTTTCTTACAAAAAACAATTTACTCAATACACAACCAGTTAGCATTTTAGAGAAATTCCTAGGGCACACTCAAATAACTGTCGATAACTCCGAGGCCAGCCATGCAGGTAGAAATGAAGTTCGGATACTGCTTGACCCGCAATATCAGGCAAATGAGCGGTTTCAAGCCATAAAAACCAAGAGTGGTTGGATCAAAGAAAAGAGGAGGGTTCGAGCCCGACAAGACAATCCATTTCAATCCCTGGTCGAATACATGATCCAGATTGAACCCGTGGCTACCAAAAAAATAGCAAACTTCCTTTTTCAGTATACTGTACATAGGACCAGGAACAAAGAAGCCATCGATATCAGAAATTTCATATCCTCTCAACCGGAGGAAGAAGCGGCAGCCTTAAAGCTTAGAATCTTGAAGAGTGGGAAATCATGGTGCTTGGAGGTTTTACTTCAGAATAACCTTCTCCTGGATGGCAACTTGGACATAGAGACCGCTCTAGATGAAATAATCACCGCTCCTAGATTTCTAAGTCACGAGGCCATTAACAAGGTCACCAAATTGATAAACAGGAAGAACGTTCTAAACCTTAGCGCCTTGGATAGATACTCGGATTCAAGCTCTGAGTATAGTGGCTGCGAGTTAGGAACCAAATTATTTCTGCTCGTATCGAGCTTGCTTCCCTACCCAGTCACCCAACAAGGCATGTCACAAATTCCGGCTAGAAAAGGTGAAAATGCTGATCTAGGACTTTGCACCTGTATCGCCCAATATCTGGTGGATAACTGTATTACCGACTACACAAAGGCTCTTATTAACTCAATCGCGCCGATATCATACAGAAAGAGAACCCGAATAGAAATAAACAATTCGCCTCTAAAATCCTCTCCAGGGTTAAAGCTTTTTTCTTCTTATCAAGGCATCAGGCTCTTACTTGGCAAGATCAGTATCAATTCAGTATGGAAGGACCCACAAGATACCAAATGCAGAACATATCATGTCTTAATGCAGGCAATATACCACCATCCCGCCAATCTCAATATCTTTATTCACCTACTCGATCTCGGAGCGAATGTTAATACAGTCTGTGGGATGAAAGTACTAGATGAAACAAATACTATCAATTTGACACCACTGTACCAGGCAATACGTTTCCTACAATGGAAGAATGTCCAACTTATGCTCGACAAGGAGTCGGAAATCGTGGATCCTGAACTCTGTCTAAATATTGCCGAGCGGACTAAATGCACACGAGCCATTGCTCAGGACTGGAGAATGAGAGAAAAAACAGTCGAAGTTATCCAAGCGAAAATTAAGAGTTTGGCGATTTCCCATCTCTTTGGAACTTTCACCAGAGCGGGATCACAACCTCTTGACATCATCACGAATCTGAACAACGAAACGCGGGAATTTGAACAGACGTCCATCAGTGTCGATGTGATCATCAAAAGTGTCAAAACAGGGAATCCAACGGCTTTCAAGTCGCTCCTACCTCCCCGTAGTACTGATGTCGGGGCAGATCCACGTAGAGACCGTCTGGTTCAAACCCTCGAAGAATTGGTTAAAATGCCCGTCGCCAGCAACCCTTTCTACACTGAGCTAGATCACCACGTGAAATTCAAAGCCGCACACCGTCCTTTTATTGTTAAGGAACTGTGGGAAGAGGTTCTGGAGCTTGATATTCAGCTTTCCCCGAAAATATCAGAAAGAATGATCACTCCTATATTTTGGTCGGCCGTGTGGGATGACGAGGATTATCGCCTTACATCTCGGGAACTTCTGCAAAGAATTATAAAACACACGGTACGCCGTGACATTGAAGTTACAGAAATAATAAAGGAAGCTTCAAAGCTCGCCAAAATTCAATTCCACGAAGCGATTTGTCGTCCATATGAACACCACCATGTAGGGTGTTTCAATAGGGCTGTCGAGACAGCCATAGATTTGGGATGGAATGTCAGTCAGAAAGTGGGAGACGGATTGACAGTTTTACATTTTGCTACTGCGGTATCGGCTAAAACAATAAACCTTCTAGTCAAGACTGGTGTACTAATCACTATGCCGAGGAGTGCGAAAGCGAAGCTCCTCGTCCTCGCAAGCTACTATGGCCGCAAAGAACTAGTAGTTAGATTGATTAAAGATCGAGACGCCCAACTAATAAACCATACTGTTTCTCTAGAAAATTTTAACCTCTTTACCATGGGAGGACCTCGGTCCGTGTCCGGAACACCAAGTTGTGTCAAGGGCTCTACTACAGCTCTTCATGCTGCGACTTCTCGTGGTAGGAAAGATATCGTAAAGGCTCTCCTCGATGCAGGAGCAGATATTAATATGCTTATTCCACGAAACGATAAAAACAAATCCTCAATTAAAACGAGAGTATACGGAACGGCTTTGATCCTCGCCGCGACTACCGGACAATCAGAGATGGTTGATTTGCTCCTTAGCTACAAGCCAAAAGGTTGGAGGCTAGCCGCATTGCTAGCTGACGAGGGCCGTTTTACGGAAATAGCCTGTCAAATAAGAGATTATGGCTCAGCATCTGGTTAGACTATGCAGTTTATTCTAAGGGTGAAATTCATATTGGCATTCATTAGAAAGCTGGGATTATGCGATTGTACGTAGAAGCTTCGAAGCCTAGCCTGTTATTAAGAATATCCTTTGTTTTGTTTCGAATTCTGGGATGTATTATTGCCGGTTCTCAGCATACCTTGATTATAAACCATCTATAATTCACTGTTAAGTCGTACCAGATGTTACTATATATCGATCATATCTTACGTGATTAGGAAGAAGCTTGAAGTCGTCCGTCGGAATGTGAAGATGGTTGTTGCCGTTCCCTAGAGCCACCACGGCGGGCCCAAGGCCCCGTAACGGGTCCACCCGACGCCCCGGGCTCCAAACTATAATTTCTATAAGCGACCATCGCGTACATCTCGTCATCCTTCTTCACCGAACATCGAAACCTCAACCAGCGCAACCTCCTCCCACGTCACTCGCCGTCGTTCACGAATCGCACGGCCCGGCCAAGATGAACAGATCACAGAATAAGCTCGCGCCGGAGGTCAACAGGATTCTATTTGTCAAAAACCTAAGGTTTGTCCTACCTTGCAGAAACATTCTGCGTCCAGTATGATCAAATAAACTAACTGTCGCGCGAAATCGCGAAAAATTTGTCCAGTTACCAAGTCTCGTCTGAAGAGCTATTCGATTTGTTCGGGAAATTTGGACCAATACGGTATACATCTCCTTCAGCACGTGCCTCGGAGTTTCCGAAAATACGAGATAGAACAGGATAGAATCGGACACCTAGCTGACGAGAATGAAACTGGTGTAGGCAAATCCGTCAGGGTATAGCGAATAACACCAAGGGCACCGCATTTGTTGTTTACGAAGAGGTCGGTGACGCGAAGACAGCATGCGATAAGCTCAACGGCTTCAATTTCCAGAACAGATACTTAGTCGGTACGTCAAACGAAATGTTATGGGTTCGGTTGAAGGGTCCTCTCGGCGTGCCCGTCCAGGGTTCCTTTCAGAATGAATCCTGAAAATTTTTTTGGCGATATTGTTGCTAATCACATGTGATTATCTATCTAGTACTATATCACCAACCCGAAAAGATGGCGAGGTCAGAAAAGGACCTAGCACAGCGACAGGAAGAACTGGAGAAGCTGAAGAAGCAGCATGGGATCGAATAAATTACCTTGCTGCCCGTGATAGTCCGAACCTTCCAAAAACACCACTGTCACCGCCGCTCTCTTTCATCTGAAGTTTTCTTCTCATCTTCGGGAACCTCCACGATACATTTCCTCCCTGCAAATATTTTTTCTTCTTTTAGACGAAAATCGGACGACGTCATATCATACGATATCGACGTTACACTATTCGGAAGCTTTTGGGGTTGCATTTAACTTAAATTTGTGAATTTCTACTATTTCGGGAAGCTCTAAGCCGGAGTTCGTCATTTGATGCCCTTGTTCTTTCTTTCCTTCTAGAAGAGTGGGGGTCTGTTGTTATTAGATATATTTCACGTGGCATTTGTGATCCCTTCTCCATATTGTCCCTTTATCTCGCTTCCAGGCGTTCAGGATGAAGGAAGAGGAAGGGGATGAATAAGAGAAAAAAAGGCGCAAGCAGAATAGGCAACTTGGATTGTTTCGACTTGTACGATAATGCAATGATGAGGAATGAAATAGAGAAACTCGATAGACCAATCGATCCCTGCCAGATATCACATATCATTCGCTTGATTCTAAATACTCATTTTCTGTATCATATTTTCGCAGGGAAAACCTTACCGACGCAAACCTGAATGATACTGAATTCTCGCCGGAGACCAGGATTCTTCGTGGTTGAAAATTTAGAAGTATCGGGCAAGTGCCGACCTCACGGGCACGTCGGTTATATCTACCCCAGGTTTATCGAAATCATGGAAAACCGGAGCTTGAGTGACACTCGGACGTTTTCTCTGCTTTCGCGTGTACCCCTGCAGATATAGCTTCCGAGTATTGGTCCGTCGATTCGAATCGTCGACGGTTGGAGTCAACGAGGTATTTTGTCGTGCGCTGCATCTTTTGTTACTAAAGTTAACATATTCTCGTTAAAACTCGCCTTTTCATTCGCAAAGCTTTATAGATCATGCAGCTAGAATATAAGTACTTACCTAGCTTATTCACGAATATCAAGCCGTTAACCTAAGACAGAAAATTTTTCTGACGCATACGTGCAGATTCAAGTTGTTGGGATTCTGTGATTATATTGGTATATTTCAGAATTTCAAGTATGCATCTACGCGCCAGATCATAAAACTGGAAAATATGGTCTCTATGCTTTTCAAGATTATAGATATTATATCATCTTTTTTTTGTTTGTAAGATATGACATATCGATCAGAAACAGAAACATGTCAGTAAACCCCAGAACTCGGCAGCTTGGTGCATACATGAGTGGGTGCATGGACACAAGACGCGTCAAGAAAAAACTGGCATTAAAGCCTCATTTGCCCAGCCTCTAGATGTGCTGTTTCTGCTCCTGCGAGCTCCAAAGATCCAATAAAGTCGATGGGAATTAAATGAATGTGAGTAAGGGGCCGATTTGGCTTCTTCGAACGTTGAAAATCGCGCGAGCTTTCTCGATTGTGCATCGACAAGGAACAGTATGCAATGCATATGCGAACGAGAATTCCAGATATGATATTGTGGAGAAGGAACACGAAAGACCGCTTTCAAATTTCGCTGCGAATCGGATATCACGTTCAAAATTCGTGGGTGTGTGCTACGTACCTTGAAAACTCGATCGATCGTGCCTCCATTGCATACGCGGTACGTCGGTACCATCCCGAATCACATTTTCATACCATCCCAGCCACGAAACCGTGTTTCTTACGGATGTACAGCGTACATACCGCGGTGCCCTAAGAACATCCTGAAACTTCATGAAAAATGATATCATATTTCCTTTGATAACGTCTTGTTGAAAACGACAATATGCATTGCAACCTTGAACAGGACAAACCAACTGAAACGGAATCTTCAACCCGGTTTTCTTCGTTAGCCTGCGGGTTTTAATTTTGTGTCTGTGTTCTAGATCTGTGGAATGTGGAGAAACAAGGCAAGCAAGCAAGGCAGCGGGCCATGCGATGAGTGCAGGAGTGGCTCGAGTGCATTAGGAAAAGAAAGGAGCTTAGGGTTCATTTGGTCTAGATCTTGCGACTGCGATCTGGGAGGGGGCAACTGGGCAAGGGCTTCAGGAGGGGTTGCAATGGAGATCGAGGCGCTTAAGCGGCTTTTTTGCTAAACGATGAAGCCAAGCATGAGCAAGCTTCACATCATGTATTCTCAATACGGTATGCAAAGACTGTAGAAGAATATTTTAAATATTTTCATTCATTGAAAGTTTCACATATATACAGGAGAGCAAATTTGATTATAACAATAACGAAATACATCTTAATCATGATACCTCAATATTACTACGGTGGGGAGAATATAATCAAAAAATTAAGGTGAAATTAAGGTGAAATTGCAAGCCCGCGAAACCACAAAAGACCTCCAAGCCCACTGATGATGAACCCAAGGTATCCAAATGAAAGAACAAAATAAGAATGCAAGAGAAATCCAAATATATTAATCGGACTCTCCGCTAGCACATAATTATCATCAAAAAGAACAACGTTTTCGCTAAATAAATAAAATAGATCTCGAGAAACTTCAATTGCAATTGCATCCGAAGGAGAATAAAATGATAAATAGCCAACCCGCTTGCTTTCGCCAAAAGTGAGATGCGAAGTAATACAAATATGACAAAAACACAAAAAGAATACGATATCCCCCAAGTCTATGTATATGCTTTTAGGAAACAGAAACGTAAATTAGGAAAAGAGAAAAAGAAGGCCAAACGGCCAATCGCTAGTAAATTGAGTCGAACATGAATGAAAAGAGTTATCGTTAGGAGATGAGTATTAAAGCCGGATCCAGCGGGTTATTTTCGGAAAGCTGATCCGCATAAGATAGGGGTATAGAGTAAAGAGGAGTCAGCTGTGAAAGAAGGAGCGCATCGGGGATATCATATTATCGAAAAAGGAAAGAAAAGGTATTCATTATTGCGGAAGGGAGTTCATGGGTTGGATGAATGAAGGTGGTGGCGACGATAAGCTCGGAAACTACAAGCATGTGAAAATTTGGCGACTGCTGGGGTAGCTTGGTGCGGACAACCAGGGCGTGTCAAAGTTGCGTATTTTCCTAGACGGAAAAAAACCTTAGTGGGTGCCGCGCGGCTTGCGGTCTGGCTGGAATGGAGAAGAAGCTCGCGATTCAGCGGGAGACGGTGGTGGAGCCTTTGGAACTGTGCTTCGTGGCTTGGTGAGGCGGTATTCGGAATCCTTGAGGACGAGGTCCGAAGGGATGAGAAAGTTGGTCTGAACTTGAGGCATTGTGGGGAAGTGTTGATATGCGAAGGTCGCAAACGGTGGCTTTCGAGAGGCTAGGTGTTTGGAAAGGTTCGGAAACGGCTCAAGCTATGTGAGTCTAAATCCGCGATTTTGAGCAAAAGAGAGAAAAGATTATCGATCTCTTTTTACTATAACAGTAGCGGTCTACAATAGTATAAGAAGAAATAGTTCGGAGAGGTTTCGTATTGTATACCAACGGTACAATGTCGAGCTTGCGGAGTGGGGATGATCAAGAGACGACCCGTAGGTAAATATTGATTATATTATAAGAGGGTCCAAGAGGTGTACTGGCGCAGCCAATGCAGGATAGTAGTAATAATGGTGGATGGGTATAAGTATAGGCAGGCTTTTGTTTGTTCGGATAGAAAAGGCTATGGACGTCTGTAATGGCGACGGAGAGGGATCCAGGTATAACAACAAGTGTATATATGCAGCTAAGATGCAAGTCTGAGTCAACGAGCGACTGTTGAAGAGTGGTGTATGTTGAAAGAAAAATAAGGAAGGACCTGAGCAAAATTGCCGCGAGTCGACCACTGGGTTCTTATATAATAAACTGATGGTGGAAGTTTACGACTTTGTGTGTGGGGGAATTATTGGAAGCCTCTTATATGCTTGGGGTGGTCGCAAAAGCAATACAGGCAAGAGATAGTATTTTTGAAATCGAAAGTTAAGTATCGAGAACAACCGGAGACATGACATGCACCTCCTTTGTTCAGAGTCCAGAGATACCCGGCGAGTTCGAAGCTGGCTGGTTGGCGTGAGTATTCCTTTTTCCTCGTTCATATTCTTCGCACCTAGTGCTTATTTTCTTTTTCTTTTTCACACAATTGCAAGAGGGATCAATTCATATCCAATCCGTGCTCTCACCACTCTCCCTGTGGTTGCCCTTGCATCACACACATCTTTTTTTTTTGTTTTTTGGCCGGTGGTCTAAATGGAGCAACTTGAGAGAACGGAGTTGGGGGAAGCCGGGGGGCTGCTAACCGTCCGTGCTGGGAAACCTAAGCTCGGAGAACTCTACGACGAAGATAATTGCATCGAATGCCAGTGTGTCTGCACATTCAAGCAAGCCCATGCTTGCTTCTGGCGCACACCAGGTTTCCGCTAGTTTTTCTGGCCGAATACTTCCCTTCTTCAAAGTACAGATACAATATCTTGTATCTTGCTGTTGACATGTCTAGCTCATTTGTCGGGTTTGTGGAAGCTGGGAGGATCGAAGGAAACGCCACGGACAGAAAGAAAGAAAAAAGTAAATAAGCTGCAGCCTTTTTGTTTTCGTTCCAAATTTCGCATATCCGCGATTCGATTCAATTCGTAGCCCTTTTCTTGTTGATATGATAACTGCAGCGCATTATTAATAATTGAGAGGCAGAGGAGCGGAGAAGGCGAGGCACGGTAATCTATTGCCAGTCGCAGATGCAATGGTGCTGCAGAACACGCACAACTTGAAAGCAAGCACCCAATATCAGAATTCAATTGCATTTTCCAACATTTCGAAAAGAAAAGAAAAGACAATAAATTCGAATGTAATGCCGAAAAGAGCGAGGCCCGTGGGGAAGCTGTTTGAAAGTGAGTCGCACACCACCACTACACTCTAACTACTAGGATCGCAATAAGCGGCGGATTGGGGAGACTGCAGTTAATTGAAGATGAGGAGAAAGCGCATGGGGGTCATCCTCCAAACAGTTCCCATGCTGTTCAACGCGTAGTAGGTAGCCAGCCAGCCAGCCAGTCAAATTTTGAAGAAGAAGGAAGTTGGAGAAGACCAGGTGGATATCTCCGTTGAAAATTGATGCCTTCTTTCATAAAGGATTAACCTTGTAGACGACTTTCTCTCTTGCGTGTCCAACAAAGCTGAAGAACAGGAAAGGCCTCCACTTCGTTTTGGCACTTAAATATTACGTTTCAGGTTGGTTCTTCCCATATAGTTTCCCTTTGAGGGTTGATCGATCGATTCGCACGAGAGAAAGGGCCTCATGCATGAACGTTCAAGCTTGGGATACTAGCGCGTCTTGCTCGTTCGCCATGAGAATCAATTCGGATTCAAAAACCTTACAAGGTGTCTGTGGACCAACCACAAGCCATTCTCTTGATACCATCCTTGATCCGAAGGGCCTTTAGCTTGCACTCGAAAATTTCTTAGTCTGTGCATCTTAATGGACCTAAAACTGTGCTCACATTAATAACTATCCCCTCGTATCATTGGTGAACGCATCGAAGCCACTTTCGTCGGCTTGCATTCCCCGGTCCCAGATTTAGGTACCAAAAGTGTGCCCCGAAACTGCAACACGATTTTAGGCTGGGAAATGCAATTCGAACAGAAACCATCACCATTTCCAATCTTTTTGCTTCTGGCGACGATGCATGCTGGTCGCCCCCATATTTTCTTTGTCCCGTTTCCGATAGCATGCAAGCCTTCGACTATTTTTTCTCTCTCTTCTGAAAACGAGGTGATCGTTCATCTCCCTGATGCCTCCCGTTCCAGATTCAAACATCATCAGGCCACACAGTTGTAATACGGGGGGCAATCAAAGCTCAGGGATCTAACGTTATAACGGGTCTGGGGTAAAAATATGTTCATCGGTGATATTTCCACGAGGAATTCGGACTAAAATCGATACCACCGACTGTGGAGATTGTGCATGCGCCCGTTTACACCACTCCTCCATCCGTCGACGCCCTGGCCCGACTTCTGGTAACCAAACCCTTCCGGCTAGCTATTCTAAGCCGTGGAGTACGATGCGATGTGGGTGGCCGCCGCGCGACGCCCCAGTCTCTCCCAGAGATTTTGCTCGCTCTCTGGCTGTTCCCTTTCGATTTTCGCAAACGGTTCCCTAATTCACTCAGGAACAGCCGGACGGATGAATGCGAAGGGCATTCTGAAACACAGGAACCGGATCGTTTGAATATGGGGGCTGGGAAAGGAAGTGTTCTGGAAATGTTCCATCCCATCTTTTTTCCATTCCTCCTTTGCTAGGACATGGGTTTCTGAAGACCATGCCTTGTTGCTTTGTGAATGATTTCGTGTTCCTTACGTAGCAGTGACCTCCACGGCCGGCCGGTTCAATCTTTTATTTTTGCTTCGTATATTTTATTATTCGAATTATTCCGCGCAAGATCTGACCTTCCACCGGCGTTCCTGGTTTTGTACTCCCCTTTAACCCGGTCAAATCAATCTACGTGAATAAATCTCATCACTACTCTTATAAAATTTCTTTTTTCAACGCTAACATGAGGCACAAGAGTGGGGAACCATGGAGCAAAAAAAAAGAATCTTGCGCGCCTGTTCCAACTTCCTTTTTATGCCTTCATGTAGGATGCCCCGCTTTGCAACCGTGCTCCTGGACGCTTAGTTACATCAGGTCAAGCTCAACCGTCGCAAATTGAGTTTTCGCAGATCTCGCAGACTTGTTCCTTCGAGGCTTCCAGAAAAACTCGCCTATGCAAGACAGCAAATCCGAGTGGTTTTCCTTCACCTGAGCCCATGCGCGCACCTCTCTCGTGTTTCTGCTTCCAATTCTCCCCCTTGCTTCGATTTCCGGTTGGGAGCATGGCAGGGTTGAGGATTTGTTGTGTCCAAATACAACCACGCAAATCTGCATCTCGGGTCTAAGCTGTTCGTCTTCGCGATTTGCTTTGAGAGGGCCACCGCAAGCAGTTTTTGCGGAAGGGGATAATAAAACCCTGTGTTAGCTATAGATCGATCCCTTCGAGCGAACAAGCTGAGTCACATCGATCGAATGCTACTTAAAAAAAAAAAAGTGGCGGCTAATTGTGCGCAACTCCGGTTAACGGGCTCAGCTGTAGACTTTTTGCAAAGCTGAACGGTTGCACATACCTACCCGGACTTTAAATTTATAAGCACCGGTTGAAGAACTATTTTGTGTCAGTAGCGAAAAAGACTAGCACGATCTTTTGTTTCGCGCGAGCGATATATTGCACAATGTTTCACAGTTTTTATTTCAATATGTCTCTGTCTGGGCATGTAATCGAAAGCCGTCGAATATAAACCCTAAGACATTTGCCAAAAAACCGCTATCTTGAGAAACAAAATCCTAGGCTAGGAATTCATGGAACAGAGGAGAATCTTTCCGTAGACGGTTGTAACCCACCCTTCATGTAACGAACGGATCGTCTGCGAAATATTCCGAATTTAGACCAATATAAAAATTCAAGTGGAGTATCAAAAGAAGCTGCCACAGGCTCGCATTACCAAATTTAGCTTATATGTCCTTCGGGTATTAGGGACGTTTCGTGGGACGAAAAGTTGCGGAGTCATCAAGCAGGACTTTGAGAATTCCTTTAAATCCATCGGTTATAAAAAGAAACTGTGTGTGAACTCTGCAACCTGGGAAGATTAAAAAATTTTGATAATTCCTTTTTTTGTTTTTAAAGCACTTTGCTTTCGAAGATGAAGGAGAACGAATCCATCGATGTTGTTATTGTTCGACACGTGTCATGGTGGGAGGATATGCGGGTAACATACATGCCTGAGGGATGTTGGGGGTGGAATTTGAAAATTGGTAGCCGGCTGGAGTTTGATGGTTCGTGCCGATGCAAGCTGCGAAGACGGCGTCATCTTCCGCTTCCCAAATTTATCGTGCTTTTCTAAAAGACCAAGCCCAAGATATTGCAATATATGCATATGCTTCCTAGAACCGAGCGGGATTCATGGGCGGCACTTGCGCAACTGCTTACCCTGCTTTACAATCCGGTGCGGAAAATAAAATGCTGAAGAGAGGGAGATAACCTGGTCACCACCATCGGTCAGAAATGCTTTTTTGTTGTGCGCAATCAATTTGTAACAAGTGGCCCTTTGTTTTATATTTCTCAACATTTTTGTTTTTCGATGCTTTCAATGGAACCGGAGCTCTTATGATACTCGCCGATATTATATTGCAATGTCGTTATTGCTCCTTCGGTTATACATGAGATGAATCAAATTCCCTCGACAATCGTGGCGGTGAATATTGTGTCTGCAGCCCTGCTTGTTTCGTTCAGCGGTGATAGCATGGTTGCAGAAAGTTAGCGATTAATAATGCTGCTGTATCACGAAAATCGTATTTATTTGCTATCTTGCCCAAACTAAAGCCCCAAACAAAGATAAAGATCCTCGTTTTAATTGTTTTTGGATATACTTGCGTATTTACTTCTATAGCTATAGTTTATAAAACGTAAATCATGCTCAAAATTCTTCAGCTTCGCTTGCCAATACACTGTGGTGTCTCGGTTTGTGAGCTAGATTAGATTAGATTAGATTAAAGATCAACTTGAATATATCATCCCCTTACAACGAAACGTTCGCGACGCGACGCTCATCGTTATCATCACCAGCAGCTCAACCAGTCAGCTCTTCCATTACCTACAGATATACGCCATACTCGTCACGCCGTAGAATCCCAAAAACCATCCGAGCTTCGACATGAGCGGCCGTTCAAACACATCATCCCATCCCTCACGACGGACAACGAGTCCCACGCTCACCAGCCCCGTGAGAAGCAACAAGGACAACCTACGCAAAGAAATCGAAAGCATCGAAGCCGAAGAATTCAAATTACGGCAAGAACTCGCGAGCTTACGACAGGAGCGGAAGATTCTATCTGCAGTAGTACAGAGCTGGGGGAAATGAAGTTTTCTAATTCTGCTTGATATCCCCCGCCACTGCATGGACGCCACGACAACCATAACGATTTCGACAAGGCCGGGCTCGTCGGATCTCATGGGATGCTTGCTTCGGGGCTGAGGATGGTCTGCCTTTTTTTTTCGCGAGAATGAGTGGTGGAGAATGGCTGGGGAGGCTCCTTTTGGGGGCGAAGACTTGCTGTAATTAATTAGTCGGATCATGGTTGTGTTGTCTCTGCAGATTCTGCTGCCAGAGCGTGCAGATCCGGGAGGAGTAGTAATCCGAATTCTGGTTGCATTTGCAATGAATAATTTCGACGGGGACTTGACGCTACGGGGACCCGGGTGCTAAGGCGAGTGCTGGTAGTTTACTGGTACTGGTACAAAATCGCTGACTGCCTTCGTGGACGTTGCCAAAGCTGCTCAAAAAGCGTGTGGAGAAGCTAGCTTTAGCTCGCGAAGCTAAAGAATTTCTTGTTCGTTCTGGCTAGCTTCTTTTTTGCCCCCAGTCACAGTTTCGATTTTTCCTCCGAGACAGTTTTCAAGACCATGTCCGGAGGGACTCGGAGCGATATCTCGGTTGTGAAGGAAGGTCTGTGTGCTTGCAGCGAAAGTCTGCATATGCATCGCTTTGCAATGGGAGTGAGCCCGGGAGGGAGTTCCTGAGGCCACGGATGCGATTCTATTTCTTGGGGGAGGCAAAGATCCTTGCTGGTGAAAAATATCAATCCATTCAATGTATATGCTAGCTGCATCGCATCGCATCTTTATGAAACGAATTCAGGCACTCTTGTTTCTATATTTCTAGGCGTCTTGATGTTTATCTTGACGGCTGGTTCTCGCGCGATAAGAGGAGCCCGCACTAAAAGAGTTTTGTACAGCGAAGACCTGCATCGCAGCTACTCGCCTTATTCTTTTGAAGTTTGATTGCTATTTGGAGTCGCACAGCATGTATATGCCGGTTAACGGGTCTCTTAATTTGGAGGCTATTCATTGGAACGAGTCTAATATCCCTACAATGGAACTTTCCGGTGGACTGACTCTGAAACGTGGTGCTTAAAAGAGTAGAGCATAAAAAGATAAAGACAGAAATAGAACTGTGGAGAGGGCTTCATTTTATGCCTCAACTTATAATATTCCTTTATTAGACTATAAGAAACTTGTCAGGCCACAGCGCCTCATATAACTGGTGCGAAAAACTTCTTTCTAGGGTTTGATTCTTCATGTCTTTCAACTTTTCGTTGAGGGTGCTTATCCAATGCGCCGCTTGAACTCGAACGCCCCGAGCCCCAGATATACTGGGAGGAAGAGCTTCCTCTGGTCCAGGCATGTTCACTTAAGAGCTAATATCCGGGGAACTAGACTGAATTTAGGACGAACTACATTACTGGGAAGCGGATGAAGACCCGTCGAATTAGCATTCCCCGGCCAATCTAGTAGAAATGTGGTTACGGCCTCGGAACGGGGAGGACCGCCCGCACCAATCCCGCCTACAAGTTTTGACTCTGATGACCATATCGCTACTTGGATATGGGAACGTGACCAAATATTCCCTTTTAACTGTTCAGTATACTGTTTTGAAACCGGAGTTTTGCAAAGCGCAAAGACGTTTGGTAACGGTATACATTATAGTTTGTACGCAAAGGTCCGAACGCGATTCATGATCCGATTCCTGCAGCCAAATCGATTAGGTTCGATGTTCGGATGGACCTTCCTGAAATTCGTACATACTGCATGTACATTTGCAACCTCGAGAAAATTCTAGACTAACCATGATCCAGGTATTTGGTAAGGATATCGGTGGCGACCCCCACGTTTTCCCGTGGCATGCCATTTATAACCCAGAGTCTAGGCACGCTATACTATTACCAAAGAAAATGGGTCGTATTCGGAAAGGTACGATTCAGGAATCAAGAGAACGATGATCCTTTGGCGGTGGTTTTGAGATGACTACTCGACCCTTTGATCTTCGGAAAGACTGTTTAGCGCCCTAGGCTCGGATTTGCGAGCTCCGCAGCTTATCGATACCCAATCTCTTCGACACCGAGTTGAAACGAAGGGAGCCTGACTCCTGAATACCAATCAACTCACATGACGGTCAGCATTCTAAACGTGCCGCTCGCAGCAGGATTGGTATTTAAAATAATCGAGTATCGGAATCTCCCTGCCTCCGTTACATATATTGTATTTCAATAAAGCAAATCAAAAGTGAAGGAACGAACATATCAAGGTCCAGACTCATCTTGTGTTGCTGAGTGTGTTATAATTGGATTTGGGATAGATTGTCCAAGCCATTTCTGCAGGACGGGAATATGCCGAAAGGTCCCAAAGCTCTACTCCTGTTCAAAGTTAGTAGCTCTGTCGATAGTTGGTTCCTAAGTGTATGCAGCCATCGTGGAGGAGGTTGGGGTTCAGGTCGAATGTTTCAATCAATACGGGATACGACTAGTAGCTGAGTTATTCTGAGTGAAGTACATGCTTGAGAGGGAAGCTCTATAGAAAAACTTCGTTCTAAAAAACTCGAGATTTGAGGCGCAGAGGTTCTAGAGAGCTCGATGCTAGCATATTAAAATTTGAGTCGCGGATCTTTGCTCGGGATGCGATAGGGAGCTCTGAACTGGAGCTGGAACAGACCCAACATCAGGGATATTAAAGTTATATATTTCTTCTTATATAACTCAAACTTCCCGACTTTATCTATATATATTAAGAGCAATACTCGGATAAGTGAACCCCCGGCCGGTTCTCGGCCTTCTTTTTCGATCGAGAAGAGTGCCAATTTAGCTTTTGAACATGGGAGAATGCGAGGTTATCGATACCGAAAAGCTGCTTGAACGTTTTGTTGCATTATAATCCATGCAGGAGTTTGCCCCTCAGCAGCCATCCGAACCGGACGTCATAGCTTCTTCCCCCAAGATTCCGCCCGAGACAAGCTCCGAAAGTCCTGGTTTTTCGCAGTGAAAATTTTGGTTGAAGAAGGGGGAAAAAATAAAAGAATCCGAGAATTCCAGCGTGGGTATATATATTGATACCGGTGTAGCTGCATTGTACCCTGATTGTGGTACGTGCTTAACATCGACGCCCCGAGATCTCGGAGAGTCAACCATTGCATGCAGCTTACAGCCACTCTTATTCGATTCATTCATCTCTTAGCTTCGAATATAGTATATTCTGAACAAAAGTCTATACTATCGGTGACCCAGTTAGCCGTCGGACGACATCATCCCGTACGTAATCCAAGCCGCTACTACCGTTTGTTTGTTGGTTTTAGAATATCCTTCCGCTCACTCGAATGCATGCCGGAATTATCACTGACATCTCGTCGTACCAAGCTTATCGCCTCCCCAGCTCTTTTCCAAGTGAAACCACTCGCTTGAACTACTACCCCTACCTCATAGCTCGACGCGCCCTTTTAGCCTAACATACGATACTACTACCAATATCATACAATCCAGACGTTGTTATCTCGTCGTTGAGCACCCATCACATCAGAACCGATCATCCCTCCGCCAATCGCTCGATCGGTTGCTCAACACCCACACCACCGCTGCTCATAGCACCTGGTCTAATTGCACCACCTTTTTCTTTTTTACCCCGGATTTTTTTTTTCTCGCAGACCCATTCTTTGATATCCCCTAGATTTTGCCTGTTTCAGTACCCTTTTCGTCGCCGGGCGGGGGAACAGGCGATAGCTTACAAGACTTACGTATTGGACAATATCAGTTGCGTTATCCGTGTCCCACGCACGCACGCGCGGTAGTTACATTCCATACAGTACGCCCAGTGCACACCCTTACATTTGTTTTATTTAATTTTTTTTCTATAAATTGTAGGTGAGTATCATGACGTCCCTCGCATCCACCCTTTTAGATCTTACCATACGTTCACCTTATATTTTATATACCACACAAACACGCAAACCGTACCTTTACCACCTTACGTTATCAAAAACCCTTAAATAGAGCGCCTCCACGTTTTCTTTTGTTTCGCTACCCCATCCTTAAAGAAGAAGCGCAAATATGCTGTCGTTAAAGTTATTTTCGGAAGATAAGGTGGATTCGCGAACGCTGACGCCGAGTTTGGTGTTTGAAAAGATAATCACAATGGTCGGGTTGGGTCCTAAAGATCCTCCAAGCCGGAAAGGTACGCTGCCATCTTTTTCTCTTCCTCTTCCTATCCGTCTTTACTTCCCTTTTTGTCAATTAGTTTTTGGAAAACTGCAACGTATAATGGGGGTTGATAGCGCTAATGTTGCCAATGCTGATGCTCGCGATATCGATGCAGGTTCTATGCATGATGTGCCTAAGGATTTGATGAACCAGATTAAGATTCTGGAGGATTTGTTTTCTGTTGATACTCAGAAGTTGAAATTCATCACGGAGAGGTTCATATCCGAGTTGGAGAAAGGTATGTCAATGGTATTTATTGTTTTTTATCGTGCTATACTAATATATTTCATGGTGTTCAGGTCTATCGAAAGACGGTGGAAATATTGTAAGCATTTTTATTCCTCTCATGCTCTTAATAACGAGATTGAAGTGCACTAGCTAATTTGATTGATATGTAAATGTAGCCTATGAACCCAACATGGGTCCTCAGCAACCCCACCGGCCGCGAAACAGGAAGTTATCTCGCACTAGATATGGGTGGCACAAACCTTCGTGTCTGCGAAATTGAGCTACCGGAAGAACACGGCAAATTTGATATTATGCAGAGCAAATACCGTATGCCTACAGCGATAAAGACAAGCACTGCCGAAGAACTATTTGATTACGTTGCAGATTGCGTCAAGCAGTTTTTGATATCGAATAATGAGGACCAGAATATCAAGGAGATGAGCTTGGGATTCACATTTTCGTACCCTTGTACACAAGATTTTATCGATCATGGTGTGCTGCAGAGGTGGACAAAGGGATTTGATGTTGCTGGAGTGGAGGGGAAAGATGTTGTGCCGTTGTTTGAAGAAGCTCTGAGGAGGAAGGTGAGTTGAGAGATATTGAATTGGTAAATTGAATGATCAGCTTACAAATGTTTATATTATAGAACGTTCCTATCAAAGTTACGGCTTTGGTAAACGATACTACTGGAACGCTCATCGCGAGTAATTATACCGATCAATCGACAAAGATTGGGTGTATTTTTGGCACAGGATGCAATGGTATGCTACTTTTACTCTCCTAGTATATATACAAACGCACAACGGGAGAATACAGCTAACCATAAATAAATTGCAGCTGCATACTTTGAAAACGCCGGTTCGATCCCTAAACTCGAACACATGAATCTGCCGGCGGACATGCCCATCGCCATAAACTGCGAATGGGGCGCCTTTGACAACGAACATTATGTCCTCCCCCGAACGGTCTACGATGCGCAAATCGACGAACAGTCCCCCCGTCCCGGACAGCAGGCGTACGAGAAGATGATTGCGGGGTACTACCTCGGCGAGGTTCTACGATTGGTGCTATTGGATCTCGCGCAGAAAGATAGCGTTGAGATTTTCGAGCACCAGGATCTCACGAGTTTGAAGAAGGCGTATTCTCTTGATGCGTCGTTTTTGGCAGAGATTGAATCGTATGTTTACTATTTCAATATTTATTGGTGCAAGTTAGACTAATTTGGCATGATGTGGATAGTGATCCCTGGGAAAACCTCTCGGAAACCGAAATCCTATTCGAAAAGAAATTGGGAATCGAAACAACAGAGCAAGAACGTAAACTCATCCGTCGTCTGGCAGAATTGATTGGTACACGAGCCGCGCGGTTATCAGCATGCGGTATCGCTGCGATTGTGACCAAGAAGAATTTGGCACCGTGCAGCGTTGGCGCTGATGGGAGTGTGTTCAACAAGTACCCGCATTTCAGGGAACGGAATGCAGCGGCGTTGAAGGAGATTTTGGGGCATGATGAGGTCGTGGTCAAGCCGGCTGAGGATGGGAGTGGCGTTGGTGCGGCGTTGATTGCTGCTTTGACGAACCAGAGGATAAAGGATGGGATTTTGGCTGGGGTTAGGAACGTCTAAGCTGAGATAGTCGTGTTGGGTGTCAGTCTTTTTATTGTGCTGTTGGTGGTTATATTGTGGGACTGTGAATATTAGGTGCGTAAGGCAGATGGCGGAGTTTGTGTGTGTTTCTTTGGTTGATGATGCTGGTGAATATTATTATTAAAAGTCGATAATAATGATAATGGCTACTTTGATTTACTCAAGGCTTTCTCATGGGTTACTTTAAACAAGAGATTCATCGATTCTGAAGAGTGTTGAATGAGGGGTATTAATTGCAGTATACGTAAGAAAGAGATAAATTCCATTGAAAACCCAAAAGTCGCCCTAATACAAATAAAGCAAAAACCCGGTCGTTCTATTCTAAGTCTCGTGTCTGACCAACCATTCCAACATTTGTAAATTCGCCATCTTTTGCGACTGCTGAATCTTCTCATCCTCATAGCTTCCCATCACCGCAAATCCTAAAGAGCATACCAATTAGAACAGTCTCTTCACCCCAAGGATGATGGTAATAATCTAAAGTTAGATAGAGAGAAAGAGAGAAGCTACTCACCATGCGGCACCCCATCAAAAACTTTCATCTCATGTACTAAATTATTCTCTTCAAGATGCTTCCTACCCTCCTCCCTAACCTCATCCGGAAACAATCCATCTCCCTCCACGCATACAAAACTAACCGGCTTGACCACCGCCTTGATATCCTCCAGTGTAACAGCAGTACCATGTGCCAATGCCCCTGCTGTGATTTCTGCCGTGGCGGCGAGTTTGAGCACGTATTTCCCGCCAAAGCAGTATCCGACGGCGAATACTTGGCTCGCAGCGTCGGCGAACTCTTCCTTGGCTTTGGATAGGACGGAAAGGATTATGGGGTATGTTTTCTCAGGGGTGTGACGGGCGAGCCATAGGTCTATCATCAAGAGTTTTATTCCTTCTGCCGCTTTGGTTTTGACTTGTTCGATCATAGATTCTTCGCCGGTTATTTCGGTTGTAGTTGTGGCGCCTGCTTGGGGTGCTGGATCGCCCTCGAAGCTATTATATAGGAAAGGGTGGTTAGATTTTGACTATTGAGGTTAGCATTGGTCCAACATACAGATCGGGCATGACGACGAGAAAGTCGCCTTCTTTGGAAAAGTAGTCTGCTTGGAGCTGGTTGTTTTTGGAATGGATGCCAACGCCGTTGGTGAGGAAGAGTAGGAGCTTTGAGTTTACGTGCGGGTAATCGGCGGGTTTGGTAACGTAGCACTGTCAATTGTGTACAATCATCATGGTTTTAGTATATATAAGTATTTATATTTTAGGCATGATTTTGGTGTTGATAGTGTGGGGGTTTATGTGTAGGGCGGCGCGCATACGTCAACGTCTCCGAGTTTGATGATTTCCTGCACGAATTAACTAGGTTAGAAATTAAGAAAGCCTCGATTATGAAATCCAAACTATGTAAATGATAATAACGGGTGTGTGTTTCTTTCATGAGTGTAGATATGAGATACATACACCGTAGGGAGTGCCGGCGTCCGGGGCTAGTGGGGCATCGGTTGTGCAGTGCTCGCCCATGGTAGCGTGTTCATGATGTTCCTCTTGCTCGACGGCAAGACCTTCAGTTTCGTCTTCGGCAGCCATATTGACCAACTATTTGACTATTTTCTGGGCCTAGGAGCTATGTTGCTGGAGATATCGAGGTATCACTATTCCAAGCGGTGATGGTGGGATGAAGGTGGGTTGATGTGGGATGAGGCAGCACACAACGTCATTCGACAGGAGCAGCTTGGCTTGTGTGAGAGCCCCGCCACACATCCACCCCGCTGCGCGTCCCAGCTGCTTCTCCGCATCACTCTTCTTCCTTCTTCTTCACGCGTGCTGCCTTTCCAACATCCAACTATCTTACCACTCTTATCAAGCTACAATACTCTCTCAGGATGTCTATTTGTTCTCATATCTCCTCGCTTTGTAAGTGCTTTCCTCTACGGTTGTTCTGAAAACCAAACTTCCCCGTTAGCTACCGCGTTTTAAGCTTCCCAAGCTAACCCCACGTTCGCTCCGATACAAACTTAGCTCTACGGCCACCCACGGCTTCGCAACCAGTTTACCGCGAGGACTGCACCATCTGTTTCGACTCCATCGTACGTTGTTTCCCTGGCTTTCTATTCTTCTTAAGTTAAATAAGCCTTTCATATTGACTTTCGATTCTGATAATTTGATGTAATATAATACAGGACGACCCGGAAGGTCTTGATGTCTGCCTCAGCTGTTTCAATGGAGGGTGTGCTGGTGACCGCATGCACGGTCGTCTGCACTCCGCCCAACGCGATCATCCTCTCGCCCTGAATATTCGTCGCACGAAAAAGCCAAAAGTCGAGGTACCGTACAACCACGATCTATTCGAAAAGAACCTTCAAAGGGGATAGTTCTCCTTGCTAAAATGATTTTACGGTATATAGCGAGACGAACCACCTCAGAAGATTACAAAGATTGCTATCGCCGCTGAAACCGAAGAAGATATCTACGATACTAAGGCTTTTGTCAGGTGTTATACCTGTGAAGTGGATGATGTTGAGCAAACTGGAAACGTGAGCATTTTAAAATGTATAGATATGATGGGATCAAGTTTTTAAAATACGAGGATAGCTTCCACAAGTCGTTGAAGGCGTCATGAAAGCTATGACTGCCGCCCGCCAGGATGAAGTTCAAGCGTGGAATCTGGAACTGGAACATTGCGAACATGTTTCCTTCTTGGTACAAGATGAAAAGGGCAGCAAGGAAATCGGTAAATCCATTATAACTAATCAAGCTGTTCTAGTTACTTGCTAATGCTCTATAGATTTCACTAAATGCGCCGACTGTGAGCTCAAGGAAAATCTCTGGATGTGTCTACAATGCGGAAATCTCGGCTGCGGACGTGCTCAATTCGGCGGCGTCGGCGGAAACAGTCACGGCGTGGCCCATTACAACGATACCAAACATCCTGCCTCGGTCAAGCTCGGTTCCATCTCGCCTGAAGGTACTGCGGACATTTACTGCTACATTTGCAACGATGAGCGTCTGGATCCTCATCTCACCGAACACCTTCGACACTGGGGGATCAATATCGCGGAACGTCAAAAGACGGAGAAATCCCTGACAGAAATGCAAATCGAGCAGAATTTACACTGGGAGTTTAGGATGACGGGCGAGGATGGGAAGGAGCTGGATCCATTATTCGGGCCCGGGTTGACGGGGTTGAAGAATCTGGGGAATTCGTGCTACTTAGCATCGATTCTACAGTGTCTGTTTTCATTGGACGGGTTTAAGAGTCGATACGGCGAGATTGATGACGTCCCTACCGCCGATCGACCGGCTGAAGATTTCGAAACACAGATGAAAAAGGTGGGAGATGGTTTACTTTCCGGGCGATATTCAAAGCCTGATGAACCCCAGCCCGTCGTGGGGGCTTCAACGGAACATGCATACGTGCAGTATCAGAAGGGTATCAGACCAGCGATGTTGAAAACCCTCGTAGGAAAGGGACACGAAGAATTTTCGACTATGAGACAACAAGACGCGTTTGAGCTCTTATTGCACTTATTCAAACTGGTCACTCGATCCAATAATACCTCACCCGCAAAGGATCCTGTTTCAGATTTTAAATTCGCAGTGGAGCAGAGGTTGCAGTGTTTGGGCTGTAAGAAGGTGAGATATAGGGTTGACGAGCAGGACAACATTTCAGTTCCCGTTCCCGCCCGACGGCTTAAGGATGTCGTTATGGGAGATGACGAGCAGAAGAAGGAAGAGTTCGAGCCGGTGAGCTTGAAGGAATGCTTGGATATTTTCACTGGTGTTGAAACTATCGAGTATTCTTGTAAGGCGTGTGGAAGTAAAGAGGGTGCCAATAAGTATGCTTTTCACTCAACGTACTATTATGAGTGGATACTGATTTTAGGGCCATAGGAAAATCGGGTTCAAGACTTTCCCTAAAGTTTTGGCGGTTAATGCGAGGAGGTTCGCATTAATCAATTGGGTCCCTACGAAGCTTGGTATGTATGCCTCTATTTCAACCCGGAGAGTGCGAGGTGTGCTAACGTAGAATAGATATCCCCGTTGTGGTTGATACCGCTCCCTTCCCGTTGGATCCGTACATGTCTACCGGCCTTTTACCAACAGAAGAGCTTTTACCAGAAGATTCGGATGAAGCAGGTTCATCGTCTGCGCCAGCTTTTGTACCAAATGCCGAAGCGATGGCTCAATTGGAAGGGATGGGCTTTCCTGCCGTTCGATGTCAGAAGGCATTATATAATACTGGTAACAGCGATGCGGAAACCGCTATGAACTGGTTGTTTCAACATATGGAGGATGCGGATATCGATGCTCCGCTGGTCATTCAGGGAAGTGGTGGCGGCTCCGGAGGCGCGAGTAGCGCAGATCCGGAGAAGATTGAGATGTTGATGTCAATGGGATTTTCAGAAGCACAGGCGAAGAAGGGTTTGAAGGAGACGGGAGGGGATGTAGAGCGGGCTGTAGAGTGGGTGTTTAGCCATCCGGATGATATGGGGGATGATGATACTGCTGCAGCTGCCACGGAGACTGCTGGTGAGAGTGTGGAGAAGGTTTTGGCGGGAAATAGTGATACACCGGCGAACTTTAGATTGCACAGTATTGTGTGCCACAAGGGTGGTAGTATTCACGCTGGGTATGTTGATTTTTTTTCCCCCTTGCCTATTTAATTATATTACTGGGAAATGGATAGTCATGCTAATACGATGATGCACCGGGAATAGGCATTATGTTGCATTTATCAGAAAAGTGGTAGACGGCAAAGAGACTTGGGTGCTTTTCAATGATGAGAAAGTGGTGGAAGGGGCGGACGTTGAAGAGATGAAGAAGTTTGCATATGTTTATTTCTTCGATCGGGTGTAATTCTCCATCCCATTGGGTTCTTTGACTTGTGCATCTTTTGAATTTTAAGGTTTGATACGTAGAAGGATTGAAGGGCTTAATGATCGCTTGAGGGAGTGGTAGAACTTCTTCTCCACATGTTATTATCTTGTTATAGCAACAAGGATGGCTAGAGCTCCAGTATAGATATGAGATGAAATAGACAATATGATAATTAAACCCTTATACTTGATATTTTAACATCACAATGGGGACTCGATAGATTGGATATTGGTAAATTGGGAGAACTCTCTCTGCGAGACTCTGACTGGACGCGGATCTATGGCAAAGCGAATCCGATCAAGCAAATAGACCAAATATCGGAAAATCTCGACGAGTGGTCGACGGCCGAGACGTGGAAGCAGGCCCGCCATCTGAAGAGCTAACAGCTTCTGATATTCCGAAAGGCCCGGATATTCCCGTCATCCTTCTTCGTCTGACGTTTACCCCCCCACCAACGAAGAGCGACCCTATTCAAATCCGCATTGAAGTTTTCGAGATTCAGCGGGAGCACAGGATGGGGGTCGGATTTTGGGAGCGCCTCGATGGATTTAAGATGATGGAAAAGAAATAACCCTTCAGTGAATCGCCGTACCGCGAGAAGGCTGACGTGCTGATTCTGTTCAATGTTCAAAAACTCTAGCTGTATTCAGACCTCGATCCAATAATCCTAGTCTCGATTTTGATCTAGATTAGCTGCAGCACGCTGTAATTAGTTCCAAATTTATGCCGGCGCGAATACCGATTATAGACGCTCATTATCCTTCTTTTCTTATATTCAGGCCCGGGCAGCAGCGCTACAACTAAAGTCAACGGTTGGATTCGGTCAAGCTAGTTCTCGCGAGACCTTCGGGGCCAGGGGGAGTACCTTGCATCATAGCCGGGGACCCCTCACCGGTGACTCAATAACGGACAGAAGCGAAAGGAATGCCGAAGTCCGGCAAAAGATCGAAACGGAAAAATGCCGCTGGAAAGAATTCAGAATTTCAAGAGTCGAAGAATCGACCGGGTGCAGCTGCCCCCCGGCTGGTTCGAGTGGGCCAACGACGTCGTCGGATTGGCTGGTGTCACCACGTCGACAATTCTTAAACCTGCAGGGTCCAATAAATGCTTATATTTAACCAGGCCCGACGGATTAATTGGCAGTTTTATTTTATTTGTATTTTTTCAAAAGGGCCCTGTTTCGTTTCTTCTTCTTCTTCTTCTTTTTTTTATTCATTCTGGTTAATAAATTCATCACCATAGTTGAAGTTTGAAGTTTATATTAAAACATGGCCGCCCCGCTACTGCTCTCCGCCCCGACGTACCCCGCCGACTACACCGCTCCCGAACATCTCCACGCCATCGTCGATATTGGAAGGTATACGCTATACTCACATCTATTCTACAAGTATTATACTATATCTTTTCAATAGTTTCAAGGACTAATATAAATAAATAAATATAAAGTAACGGCGTCCGCTTCTCAATCACAACCCTCCACCCGGCCACCGCCCGGACCCTCCCAACGCTCTACTCGGACCGGGCCGCAATCTCCCTCTACGACGCCCAGTTCCAATACTCAACCCTCTCCCAATCCCACATCAACTCCCCCATCCCAGCCCACACCATCCAGGACATCATCCACACCCTCCTCCGCTTCCGCTCCATCTGCGACTCCTACTCTGTCTTGCCATCCAACATCAAACTCATCGCCACCGAAGCCACCCGAACCGCGCCAAACTCCCTGCAATTCCGACAAGACATCGAAAAGGCAACAGGATGGACCGTCACCCTCCTCCCCAAAGACCAAGAAGGTTCCATCGGTGCCCTCGGCATCGCCTCTTCCTTCACATCCGTTGAAGGTCTGGTGATGGACCTCGGCGGCGGATCCACCCAGCTATCCTACATGCTCTCCAAACGAGGCCACCTCGAAACCGCAAAGGAAGCGATATCCCTCCCCTTCGGCGCCGCAGCGCTCACAAAGAAACTACAAACTGCAATCACCACCACCGCCGTCGACGCCACGGGTGCACATATCCGCGAGGAACTGACAAAAGCGGTAGAAACCCTCTCCCTCCCGCCCGAACTCAACAAGAAGGTGCAGGAAGGCGGCGAGGGGGTGACGCTATACCTCTCCGGCGGCGGGTTCCGCGGGTTCGGATACCTCCTCATGGCGGAACACGAGGTATCACCGTACCCGATCCCAATCATAAATGGCTTCTCCGTCCCGCGTGAGAAATTCACCACCCTAGCTTCGAAAATCGGGGTGGAACTATCACCCACCCAACGTGAAGAACTAGGAGGGAGGTTCCGTATATCGGATAGAAGAAGCGGGCAGGTTCCCGCTGTTGCTTTCCTCATCAGAAATTTAATGCAGTGTTTACCGCTTATCAAAGAGGTGGTGTTCTGTCAGGGCGGGGTGAGGGAGGGTTGGTTGTATAATACCCTCCCTGAGAGTGTTCGCGCGGGGATACCCCTCGTTGTAGCGACGGAGGTGTACTCTCCACCGGGTGCGAAAGAGGTGACGAGGGTCATCAACGATGCATTACCGAAGAGCACGCCGGATGTGTTTTGGATGGAGATTGTGCCCGCGTTAGCTAATGTGATGTACTTCCACGGCGGGATGGGGAAGGAAGCTAGGGCGGCTAGCGGGTTGCATTTTACGACGACGGGGGCATTGGGGGGAAGCGTGCACGGGTTGACGCATGCAGAGAGGGCATTGCTCGGGTTGGTGCTTTGCGCGAGATGGGGTGGGGAGGTTGCCGAGTCGAGTTTTAAGGACCGGTTGGAGAGGGTTGTTGGGGAGGAGATGGCGTGGTGGGCGAGGTATGTCGGGGCTGTGGCGCATGCTATCGGTGCTATCTTTCCGGTTGGGATATCGATATCGTCGTTGACGTCGCAGGACGGGGACGGGTGTGTTAGTCCCGTTAGTAGCAGTGGGAGTGGGAGTGAGGATGGGAACGGGAGTAGGAGGAGGAGGAGGAAGAGTGAGGTTGACGGGAAGGTTAGTTTCTTCGCAAGGGATGTAGCGCGGAAGGAGCATTTGGATATCGTGCTGCGGGTGAGGGTTATGAAGGACGATCCGGATACCAGTGCTGTGATGGTGAAGAAAGCGGTGGAGGATATTGAGAAGGTGGGGAAGAAGAAGAATTGTAAGGGGTTTAGGAGGAAGGTTTCTGTTATTTGGGAGACGGCGGAGTGATATTTTTTTTTATGTATCTTGTCATGATGTTTCATTTTAGCGTTCATATATGGCATTGCGGTTTTACATTGGTAGGGTAATGGTGGTATCGTATCATCATTTCGATTATATATATATTTTTTTTCTCTATATTATCTATTCCCCAGCTAAGATTCCTAAAAACAAAAAAAAGATGCCAATCGAAAGACCACAGCAGCTTATTAGAGAAGTAATACCATATCAATATATCTCAAGATCTGCTCGAGATATCGATATAAACCACCACTTGCTCTGGCCCTTATGCTCATTGGCATATCTATAAAATAGAAGTATATATATGAATCCGAAAAAAACAAAACCTCAAGATAAGAACCAATATAACAAAAACAAACCGGCCGAATCTAAAAATGCAGAACGGAAACAAATGAAAAGAGCCCTAGTTGGTACAAGTGGAAGAAAAAAGTCCGCGAATGTTGTGAAGGAAAGTATCGAAGGAAAATATGGTAACAAGCCACGACAAACAGCATTTACAATCCAATCCCTAAAATAAATAAAGATGTAAAGAACCCCCATATGAAAGAAAAAAGTATGATTACAATGTGAAGCAATAAAAGGTTTTTTAGTCGTTAGTTGGAGCAACTGATTGCCCTAGAGCTTATTAGTCGGCGGCGGAGGTTGTTAAAAACTTGCTTTAGGTACTACCGTGACACCGGATTTTCGAGGGAAATGATAAGAAAATATAATTTTATAAATTTGATTCCTTTGGGTCTAACGACATGAGGAAATCTTTAACCAGCTCGTAACTGAACCACGAACTAGCCATCGAAGGCGCAACCTTGAGAAGGTTCGGGACGATACCCTTGTACATTCCTCTCAGGCCTTCCTGTCGGACAATGGATGAGATGGCGTGCCATATAGAATTATACTTGAAACCGAGCCCGGACATCGTGTTGACCTGGAACCGTCGTCTCAATAGATCTGTACCCAATTGTTAATAAAGTCCTAGAACGTTTGGTATGGTAAAAAAGGGCAAAACGCACCGAAAGGGTAGGTGAAAGTCTGAGCGATGGCCCCGCTCATAGCACCGCACGCCAGTTTACCTAGCGGTCCCGGTGCTTTCTCCCCAGGCGGTGTCATCCACTCTCTGATCTGCTCGTAACATGCGAAATTCAACCCAACGTAGGGTGCAACGCCTGCTAGTGTCGGTATTAAACCGCGGTACAGCGCCAAGACTCCACCTTCGTGTTTGTACATGTGAACCATCGTTTCCCACATCCCCGGTACTTTGAGATGTTGGCCTGTTTTGCCGAGAGCTTCGAGGGAGGCGGTGTGTATCGATAACCGTGTCCGGCAGATGTCGAGAGGGTATGTTGCGACTGATCCAATTCAATATCTGGTTAGCATTGAAGCTACTAGGGTTTAGGGAGCAAAACGTACCGACTGATGTGACACCGGCCATGCCACCTGCTAGTAACCTTCGTTGGGTGTTCAATTGTGTCTGACCCTCCTCCATCAAGAACTGCAATAATATAAAATTAGATTCTTTGATTAATTGTGACGATTTGGGTATGGGAATTTCGTACGTCTTTATAGATTGTGTATGATGAGAACTGAACCGCCGAATAAGGAACAATACGAATGCAATTGGTGCCATTTCCTCTATAAAAGCCAAGAAACCGTGAATCAGTCGAATATCCCCCACAAAATCAAATTCCATAAACATCAGTCGGGTATCAATTTGTGTCGTACCGTAAAAATCCTCTCCAGCCTTCTTCCTTCCACATCTTTGCTAACGAGGCGCCAATTCCAGTGTAGGATGCACCTCCGGAGCCCTGAACCTGATATAAGATTTTTAACCGTTCGAGGGGCGACACGACGGTTCTGGAGACGGCCCCGGCAACACCACCGGCGATGAAGGCGGCGACGGTCTGTTGAGAGACATAATGGCGAGTTTTGTAGACTAGGCTGCCGGTGTCCGTGGTGGCACTGCTTGTCATTGAGGAGGCGAGATTGGCCGACGCGGCGATTGGAGTTTGGAGAGCAGATTGCGGGATCTATAAAAAAATTGATATAATTTCCCGATAGATTTCGAGGAAATCCGTATTTTGAGGTGTTGTCAGTCGTTTCGTGTTTTTTTGTCAAAAAATGCAAGCTTTTTTCTTTTGGTTTCTAAATTAAAACTTGATTGGAGCTCTCTTTTTCGTTGCTTCAACCTCGCTTTAGGTACCCCCGTACCCCCGGAACCTAGCAAGGCTTGCTGTCGAGGTGCGGCAAGGGTGTCCAAGAGGGAAGGTTTTTTTCCTTCTTGATTCCCCGAGAGGAGTGCGGCTCATCGGTGGGTGGATGGGTGGGTGGGTTTTAGGGAAGGAAGCATAATGGAGTACGTACGGGTTTGTCGTCCTTGGGAATCAGAGGGACGTCCTGTTCCTTTGATATCGCCATGTCCTATGACGATGAAATCGAAGATGGATCTCTATCTCTATCTATCTATCTCTAGGATGATGGTGAGAAGCTCTATATCTATCGGAAAGGGCGATTGTTCCGAGGTTGGAGGTATTTTTCTCGAATTTCGAACCGGGGTGTTTTCGATGAGATGGATGCAACGATATCGAATAATATTTAGGTTCCGTTCCGAGCGGTGGGTGCGTTTGTCGGCAAATTCTTATTTTATTTCGCTCAGAGTTCCTTTTAATCGTCGGAATGTCGATAGGTGTGAGCGATTTGTATGACTGATAGAGAAGATAAAGGATAGAAGAGAAGGAGGAGAGAAGGGGAAGGGGGAACAGCGAGAAGGAGAATTACAATTCGAATGACTCGGATTGGATGCGATGCTATTTCGGATTTGTTATTATTGTTTTCTGGTAATAAAATGTTTATTGTCCTGTCGCAAAAGATGGTTTTTCTAATTCAATTTAATCCAAACTGAGGGAACTCCACCAAGCTGGCACAGCGTGACCCTGAACCCAAGGCTCTCCAGCGAATGATAATTTGGCACAACCAGCAGATGACCTTCTCTCGTTCTCTGCCTCCTCTCAGCTGCCCGGATTGAAAAAAAAGGGGAGTGTCCGAAGGCTGCGATGGCGTCCAGCCTACAACTTCTACTGACGGGAATAACGAATCTTCACACCGCTCCAATGCTGGTTGTTAATGCGATTTATTGGACTTCTGGGCATTCGCATGCGAAAAGAGAAATATACATCCGACGGGAGAGGACCATTATTACCTGCATGGCAACGTGGTTCCTGTCAAATATTTATTCTTATTTATACATTCAGACCTGAATCGCCAGTACCGAATCACAGGAGACCGATACAATACACCATGTACTACCGCGAGCGGTATGATATTCGCAATACGAGATTGAAATCTGAAATACATCGCCGGGGAGAGGTAGCCTTCTCGATCTTCAGCTCTCCGTCCAGGGACCAGAATCTCATCATTGGTCGCATGATGTCAGCCTGCCTGCCTGGTGAAACATCCTAGCCCCCTTTTTCTTTCTACATCTCGTTGCGCCCCTCGCTTCCAAATACCCCGTCCAGATCAATCTTTGTATCCTCTCTCGTCTGAATGGAATCTCCAGTCGATACCTAATTGTTGACGCATGCATGCAGGTCGAGATGGATAAATTCGTTATTTCGACAATACCAAAAAATTAAAATTGAAATAAATCTCCGAGGGAGATCGTGCATAAATTAAAAATGGGAAGAAGGGGAGGGAGGGTTCGGGAAGATCCAGCCAGGGCCACACACCCCATCCACCCATCCCACCCTATTCCATCCCATCCTTCCCATCCTTCTCGGCTCGATCCGAACAAACAGCCCTGTCCGTCCGTCCTGTTCTGCCCCGTCTTCTATTCCGGCCGACCTGGGCGGTTCCGATCTGAGCGAGAGAGAGATCGGGGCCGCGACCTGGTCCGGTCTGGCCTGGTCCGTTCAAGCCGTTCCAACGGACCACAGACTCTTCCAGAATATCCCGATTAATCCAAGATTGATGTCACTTCCATATCTTTCCTTGTGGGTTTCTGGAACCTCACAGCAACACATTCCCATAGCTTCTATCTAGATCTCCCATTGATTCTATTGATTCCATTGATCCCATCACCTGAGACCAAAGACTATATAAAGATCCCCCACTCCCCCTTGCGGTCTCTTTTCTTCTCTCCTTTTTCATCCTCCTCTTCCTTATCCAATCAACGAAAATCAGCAAATAGTGAACTAGAAAGAGCCATGCATATTATCATAAATTATTATCAAAACTAGAATCCAGACAGACCTACAAGGCATGTCTCTACTAAAAATTATTATTATCGTCAAAAATTCATGACGATTTTCTACTTGATCAATGTATCGCGAGCGGGTATATATGAAGATTTCCAAAAAAAAAAGAAAACATATTGGCCATCTCATATGATCATGGATCTACTCATACCACCACCACAATAGTCTACGACCGTGTAAAGCCTCTCTTGGAATTCTATATGCATCGACGCCTGTTATCCTTATTATATCCACTCGAAATTTTGAAAAATATGAAAAACAACTTGTAGTTGCTTGCACCTTGTTCACATGCAAGAGAACGAATCCATCCTCATGACACTGTTAGTATAATATGCATCAAGCTCAAGCTAATAAGATTACTTGCTCACGTCGCAAGACATTTTATCCACATAAAAGCAATAGACGGGGATTTCATATGAGTAAACTATAATTACGTATACCATGATCTAAGAGGCGCAACAGAGGCTTCTTCGACTATCAATGACTATTTTTATTGATAACTAAATAAATAACCTCTAAGGATAATCTTTCTCGCCGCAAATGGTTCGGAAATAAACAAAGCCTTCTGATGAAGGCCATCAAAGAAATTCCGCGAGATTAATTTCAAAAACAGGTGACTTCAAGGATCGGTTTATGAGAGCATTAATATATTAAAGCTTATATATATACATCCTATTGAAAGACAAGAACAAAATTTCAAACTCCCATTCATGATCCATCATACAGCAGAATTCGTCAGACTCTACCCTGAAGGAAACGTTTCGATATTCTACTATGATTCTACTAGTCACTATGTAATATCGAAAATGTATGTTCTACAACTAACATTGATATGAATTCATTCATGTTCGAATTTATTCAAATTGACTTCCCCAGCCCTCAAATCAAATCTAAGTATCAGTAAACGTCAGTCAGCCAAGTACCCTAGTATAATATCTAAAAGTTTCAAGCTTCGCGATTTATGCCTACATCGGAGTTTCCGAACCAAGAGCGATGAACACTATTAATTCTTATTAATACTGGCAAACAAGATACTTGGTCAATCGTATACCAATTTACTGAAACTCCAAGAAGGCTCATACAAGCGTACGTCATACAAGATCACACATGAAATTGTGCAGGAACATACAGCATGCGCATGTCACTTTCATAGTAAACATCTATACACCCGAAGAGAAATCCAATATCAACGAGAAATTTTTATTTTAACACTCGGCACACACGGGTTCCCACTGAAGAAAAGACTGGTTTAATATAAGTAGAACAGCACTATGAAGAACATCTGGTGGGTTGATCTAAATATATTATTTTAACTCAATGTCTACATCTTTGTCAAATGGATCATATTTTCTTGTGGTATCCTCTCTATAAGTCTACAAACAAGCCCATGTATTTATATTAGATACGAAAGCATGAGAGCATATATCGATGAGCGAGAAAACCCAATTATCCCTACTATAGTCAGATTTCAAGCTATTCTGTTATTGATCCTAAAGATGACGAGTCGTTGTTTTCCGGTCTATGAAAACCGTACTATTATATTCTAATAATACTATCGTATTATCGTGCGGTTCACATTATCATCTAAAAGCCTGGGCAACTACAAGAAGAACGACCATGAATTTCAACAAGTTACCCCAGTCATCTTTCACAATCAACTGTTAGTAAAAGGCTCGCATTTTCTAGTTAAAGTACTTTGCTCGCATAGTTCCATAAAAAGCATGCTTTGCAACCACAAGACACCCACTACTTCCTGCTTCATGGTGCAATACCATTTATTAGCTATTTCCGCCTTCCAGAACAGTTTCTATTCCATGCTCAATATACTCCGCCAAATATCCGAGCAGTTATCATGAAAAATTAGCTATTGATAAGCGCAGTGTGACTATATATGACTGTGTCCTCTACTGTATTAACAAGGGATTTGAATCTGAGAGGTTTTGGTGATACAGCTCCTGGAGACAATGAAACAAAACCAATATTCACCCATTTTTACAAATATATTGCGGGTTGGGGAGTATTAGAAAAATCATAAAATTGAAGCATGACGCCAGCCAAAGGGTGTTCAAAATTGACAAGCCATGGGTCTTATTCATGACAAAATCGCTCTCTTCTTAGGCTGACATAGGTAGACTATCCCTGGAATGCAGATATATGAAGGAGCACTACCAGCCTAGCACTTACCGACTATTACACAATGAAAGTCGAGATTCTCGATATAATATCTTAACCACCGTCCTTGTATTTCTCATTTGAACCCATCATTTATGAGCAACAGCTGTAGAGCGGGTAAGATATCGATTAACATACCCCTAAGAATTTGGATACGGCCTCAAACGATAAAGGATTTAGCTATGACTTCTAAAGCGGAGATATATAATACTTCCTGAAAAATTAGAGAAATTTCAAAAAACAGAAGGTCTATGATATAACTATTAGCCAACCGAGCCTTTCTATTGGTAGTTTCTGTGAACCGTGAACCCTCATCGCATCGGTGTCGAGACCCACATGCAGGGCCCGAAACCGCCACAAACCTTCCCAAACGGTCGTATTTCGTGTTGCCATCGGCAGATACTCAGTTTAGCCAAGCTCAATGGATACCAGCCCACGGATTCATGTCCAGACCGGCATAATCCTTAATACTTCACACCTCCCAAACAAATAATTCCTACCATGGAAGCATTGCCGCATTTTCTCCAGCTTCCGGTGGAACTCACCGCCATCGTCGGCCGAGATGTAGACGACGAGGACGACCTCCTCGCATTGAGATTGACATGCAGGAGCTTCAACGCCAAATTCCGCGATGCGCACATCCAAAGAATCTTCGAGCGCAGATACGTCTACTTTATGCCCGCGAGTCTGGAGAATTTGATCAAAATATCCGAATCAGAAATGGGCCCGCTTGTCCGCCATCTCGAGTTCTGGATGAAGTACCCTTACATTCGCAGCTCCGACCCGGATGTGCCAGTTGATTATTCAAACAATCGGTTAAGTCCCAAAAGCCAGATAACCAATCAGAATCTCAGTTCGCTGTTATATAAAGCGTTTCTCAAACTTCCCAATATCCAAAGCATTGCGTTCAAAATGGGGTCGTCACTTAGGATGAACGGCAAGCTGCGGTCTGTCACGAATCTGTTTTTCCCGTGTGCGGGATTACGCCCTGGGAAACGACTATTACCAGATGGTGATTACTTTTTTGATACGATTCCGAATAATCCGTGGGCGAAAGGTAGCTCTTGGAACGCTTGGAAATGTGTTATCGATTCCGCGCTGGACGCCAAGTTATTGAATATTGAGGTTTTGACGAGCACCAGTCCGGTATCACAGGGATCGTGGATCTTTAGATATTCGCCATCCGACTTGTCTGGCTTTAGGAGTACCTTCAAAAATCTCCGCAAGCTAGAAATAGCAATATATATCAGCAGTCAATGGGGAGGGACGACGGAAGCGAGGCCGTTCTACGACTGGGTGGAGAGTGTTGGTGCGAGCCTTGAGGAACTTTGCCTGTATAGCACGCGGACCGATCGAATCAGTGCAGGGTTCACTTGGGGTCAACATCTCGTCCCTCCGGTTATCGAATTACCCAGCTTGAAGAGACTAAAGTTGGTTAACATTTGCGTCACGCGGGATGATATACTGCATCTGATACATCATCCTGATTCTTGGTGCGGAGCAAGCGCCGCCGAATGCTGGCCGAAGGATCAAAGTGAAGATTGGTCACTTATTCTGAAGTGTCTTAGGACACATAAGTATAAGAATCTTCAAAAATTGGAGTTGATTCTACACGGATCTTATGAGGCGTTCTCTAGCTTTGTTGTCCCTGCGCTGGAACTTACCTGGTAAATGGGTTTCCGACATATTGACACTGATTTTTAGATCTTTCCGGTTATTGGTGGGTATTTTATAATATTAGAATGGTATGCTGCTTTGGAGTCAAAGATTTATATTTAGGTAGTTAAACGTAGTAAACTTAGATTGTTTTCATTATTCTGTATATATTTGAGTCCTTGACCATTTAAGCATTTCTCTATTGGTTTATTCACGTGTTCCGCGAGCGCCCGAGCTCACCGGTTAGTTCGAATTACCAGATTGGTGTTATTTCTAGATTATAACGTCGAACGCATCCTTCTTGCGTGCAATTGAGCATAATTGTCTGGTTACACTACCCTGATTCCCATGTTGCCTGTTTCTCTCCAGATAATCTGCTCAGGAGAGTGCCGAAGGAGGCGTGACATGACCTAAAAGAGCTAGATCATGTCGCATTTATAAGGTTGAGTATGGAGAAGCGTCGTCGGTGTCTAGCGCTATGGCGCAACTTAACCGAGAAGGCAAGTAGAACAATTAGCGTGTACAAACCGCTCGTTGTTAAAAGATGAATATATTGAATAGCTCAAGATCATTTCAATCGATGGTGACTTTCTTTATTGTTTAATCTTCTCATTTTGTTGATTGCTTCGTCGGTAGATGTCTATTAATTATATCCTTCGTATCGAATTACTAGAGGCGACCGAAAAAACTACCTCAGCTTGAATACTAGTGCTCAGACTTGATCATTCTCTAAGCCGAAGCTCAGATATTCGACTATTTAACGAGATAATTTTCTTCCTCTAGCTATCTATTGCATTCAGATTATCACCACTATCGTCAAAATCCTTAACCGTTTAACAACATATATATCTCAGAGCCTTGTAAATATATATACCATGGCGTTACCAAGAGCGTCAGTATTCCCACAAAATAAATGCGACCACGCAAGCCCCATTCCAAAATCCGAAGAAGCAGATGTCTTCGAAGTCGTCTCAATGCACGATTGGGCCGACCGCTTCACTGTTATCCCGATCGCTGAAACACTTGAAAAATGGGAACGCAGCCGCATCCCCATGTCAATACCACGCACCCACACCAATAGTATCATTGGTAAACTCGTCATAAACTCAACATATTATTCTTGGGAACACGCGATATACACCAAAATTATCATTAGCATGCTAGAAACATTCGATTTACATGCGGTGAAAATGTTGCGGCGAAAGAGAATCAGGGGGTTGTACTACTACAGTATCTGCGAGATGCTAAAAGAGCCCGATGATCTCACAGCTGTAGCGACTTTCATGGCGACGGTATCAGCAGGGAAAAAACCGAAGGATATGGATTTGCAGGGGCAAGATAAATCGATGAAACCGACAAGGTTAAGCTGTTGGACGTTATTTTACGAACTGTTATCGTGCAGCGACGAAGAGTTAGAGAAACGGCTTTGCATTTGGGAGGATGTGGCGAAGAAGTGGGCTTTGGTGATGGTTCAGCTGTTGTGTGTACAGAAGAAACTGCAGAAAGAAGGGATTTTGTGTGATACGGAGGAGGTATTCGAGTGTCTGGAGGATAAAGAGGTGGTATGGGGTTTTATTAGCGAGTGTCTGAGGGCCGGTTCTGACCGGTATGCCCTTTCTAATACGGAACTAGCTGAAATGAGAGTCGAGGTTATGAGGATTGTCAGGGATATGTTTATGAGGACCGCTGTAGACGATGAGCTTTCGTGTTTCGATATTGACATGTTGAAATTTTATATTGTAATTTTAGTACAGATATGTTCGACGGGAGATTTGGTCGCCGCTTTACTCACATGGAAAGAGCAGCGGGAGGGTGGGATACAGAGGCTGAGGGAAATGGCACTCGATAGGATGTATAGGGATCTTGAGATGCAAGAGGTGGTTGGATTTAGCAGCAGCGAGAGCGATGGATCAGACTCAGATTCCAAATCATCCACATTTTGAACAATAGAATGGTAATTTAAAAAGCACTGAGTTCAAATAATTAGCATCATTTATAATAAACCACCCCGCTTTACGCCTCGAGCTTGAAACTTGATATCAAAGGCAGTGTGTTCTCGAAAGTCGCGCCGGTAACTTTGTACATAAATCTTAAGACAAAATACAACAAGAATGTGCGTTGTCGGATCGGAGTTATCCGTTTGTCTGCACGAGACCGGTTTGTCGGCTTTAAGCGGAGATGCGTTTGATGTGTTGCGGTAATCGCCGACCTCGGCAGCAAACCAAGCCATCACCGCCGGGGCAGACGTTCCAGGCCTCAGAATTTGTTCGGCATTGACGTCTTTGTTATTCAGCAACCCCAAAGCTACCCGTCTTTGAAGGCAAAAACCCTTTCGTTCTTCAACAATCACCATCGATTCCTAAAAGTATCAAATTCACCTCTCAGACACCGTACCGCGAACCATACCAACTCTATATTCTTCCCAAAATGCTGTCAAGAACCATCCAGAGATCATCGAGAGCACTCTCGCGAGGCGCCGTCTCCTCCCTGCGATCAAACTTCATCGCTGCTACCCCGCGTCCCCATATCGTCCCTCGCCCGGCGGTCACCACCGTTTCGAAACGAGAATACCATGAAAAAGATATGTATTCCTATATGTCTCCCTCGGTCGTAGGGCCATATTACGGCCCATTGTCCTGTCGGCAAAAATAAAGCTAACAGCGATATCTACTGCTAGATCATTATTCCCGTCCCCGAAATGTCGGCTCCATGAATAAGGCCGACCTAGACGTCGGTACCGGGCTAGTCGGAGCTCCAGCTTGTATGTTCTTCCCATAATTTCCATATCTCTTCTATCTGAGATCTGAATGCTGACGATCACCACTTATATAGGCGGCGACGTTATGAAGCTCCAAATCCGTGTCGACGAAGCCACCGGCAAGATCAGCGACGTTAAATTCAAGACTTTCGGCTGCGGTTCCGCCATTGCGTCCTCGTCATACCTCACCGAACTCGTCAGAGGCATGTCCCTGGAAGATGCCGGAAAGATCAAGAATACCGAAATCGCAAAGGAACTGTGCCTGCCGCCCGTCAAACTGCATTGCAGTATGCTTGCCGAGGACGCGATAAAGTCCGCAATCAAAGACTACAAGTCGAAGAGAGTGGGCCAGCCGACGTTGGGAGTCACCGCGTAGATAACATGCCGTTATATGTGAGAGGTCGTCGGTGAATGCTAGACGCAAAATTGAGTATTTATAGGCGAACAAAAATTGGAACAAAAAGGGCAGCTATAGGGATGGTTACGGGTCTGCTTAGCTCTGTATTCTTTTGAAAACTCTTCTGCTTAATTTGGCTTTCAACTGGGTACTCGAGATGGTTAAAATCCATCAGGGATAAAAAAAGTTAAAAAAAACGACAAGGGGAACAAGAGTGAAAATGAAGAATGGATCGTCGCATTGGGATTTCTTCTTCTCTTGTACATTTGTGTATTCGGCTGTTATTTTTACGCTACGGTCGTTATTCACTTCTTTCACTTCTCTGTTTATTCTTTTTAGTTAGCGTGTATTAGTGATCAATCGCATCTTTCAATTCCCCGCTCAATATGCGCAAAGTAAGGTTCGTCTACGTGAAGGGGTGATTGTGGCGTGATATCGAGCCCTTGCAGCGGACGCAGGCCAAGTCCGCACTCCCGCGCTGGAGAGCTCGACGAAATCGGGTCAAAAAAATCTGATAAAGAGGATCTGATAACAGTTGAGCGAGTTTTGGAGTTGTACAGCAGATATGCCGTCAGAAGCACAGTCGCTTCTCTCCTTTTGGCACCGTCACAATAATATAAGGTTGGCGCGTATATTTTTTTTTTGGCAACATAGCCATATGTATTATTGTTGTATAGCTCGCTCAAAATTTGCAAAACCATCATAATCGCTTGATCGCGACAATCGAGTACTCTTTCCTGTCAAATTCACATTGAAGAGTATTCTACGCACTAGTTTCTTATGAGTTGAGAGCTTACCAAGTCAAGCATCAGCCATGGAGGACTCTGGTCAATTCCAAGTGCATATGTAATCGAAACTAACGCCTAGTCCTATTCAACTCGAGAGTAAAAACTATATAGCATTGAAGCGAGCTACAGAGCAAAACGCCTTATCAAAGCATGCGTCGCACTCGCCGGCTGGCTGTGGTCTGTTGAGGAGTGATTGTTGCCATTAGCTTTTTTGGTACAGGGCTGCGTGAGACTGCGCCCAGCCTCGCTCGGGCTGCGCACAACGGAGTCCTCCTGGTAGGGCTAGACTCGGATTAAGGTTATTATTATGCGGGGCCGCCTTACTTAAGATTCCCAATAAGATATCGAACACGACAAAAGTCACCGATCTGTGATCAAAAGCTGTGCGGCTGGCTAAAAAAAAGATATCACTTACAGTTGTATCATCACTCTGCAAGACCGGGAGCTTTATTTTCTGACCCGAAAAGTCGATCGTTGAAACTTCTATCAAGCCACTTAATTTCCTTTGCTGCACTCGAGGTTTTTTTGCATTATACACTAGCTACTTTGAGTGACGAAGAAACGAGGGCTGAGGTTGAGAAACTCCTCGAGTACTTGTGAATCCGAACAGCTTTCGAATTTGAACAAGGTAAGGGGTGCGCTACTCTACGATCACTGCCCAGCCAGACTTGTACAAACATTTGAGAATCATGAGATAAATCGCAGGTCTACGTAGTCTTGCGTGGCTAGCTATCCCTGTATACTAAAGATATCAATCCTTCCAAGCATTCATCATGATTGTGTGATGATCCAACCATCGTAGGATTTCGTTCGGGGATCTCCCTCTTGGCGCAACGGTCGACTGGCACGGTGGTATTTTTGCATTTCGAACTCAGCAAGGTAATATATTCCATCTTCGATTCAAAATACCAAATTAGTAGCCCGGAATGAAAGGAACCTTTTTCTTTTGTTTGTTTTCGTCGCAGCAGCTCTTGCACTCAGCCGCTTCCAGCGCACACGCCCTCACAGCTGAAGATTTTAATTTTTTTTCCTTCCTTTTCCGCTTTTTCTTTCTTTCTTTCAGGATAAGTTCTTAGTCTGGCATGTTCCGAGACAGACCCTTCTGCGCCAGATTTTGGAGGTAGGGTTCTCCGGGGTACATACGGTGGAGGTACAGATCCCCCTTGTATGGTCACACTAGCTAAATCTTAACGTTAATGAGCCCTGGCAGGCACACCCGTGAGCTGGTCTTAATTTCTATTCTTAGCGGATGGTACTATGTACGGTGCAAATCTGCACATTTCCAGTAGCAAATCCGATCTTCTCTTTTTTCTGAAGATTTCATTTCCTTTGTACTCCTCTAGCCTTTTCTTTTTCTTTTCTTTTTTAGAGTAAGGAGAGAAGTAGTATAAGATGGTAGCGTATTCCAGCTACAAGAGGTTTATTTCCTCCTATATCTTCTCAAGCGTTCATTAATATAGTTTTCTATTACACCAACTTCGACCTATCGTTGAAAACTTTATTTCAAGTACCTCTTTTATCAACCTCGATATATAATAATCTACGAGAGTATATTTTATAATATTGCAATTTTCAAAATGCGTGCTTCAGTCTTTGTTCTCGCGACTGCGATTTCCTATGTCTCCGCTCAAACTAGCATCACAGCGACACCGGGCTCCCTTCCCCTAGGCGCTCAGTGCGACTCCACCGACCAATGTGCCAACGGCGCCCAGTGCTACGGCGTGAGCTCCATGACCATCAAGACCTGCGGAAGTTTCCAATCCGCCTGTACCTCTGATAGCCAGTGCGCAACCAACACCTGCAACCAAGGCTTCTGCAATGGTATGCTATCCTCGAGCGGTAGCAGCAGCGTAGCAGCAACCACCACAGCCAGCAACCCAGCCGAAACCTCCATCGTAGCCGCACCAGGATCTCTGCCAGTAGGCGCTCAATGTTCTTCCGACGAGCAATGTGCCAACGGCGCTCAATGCTACGGTGTCTCCTCCTTCACCATCCGAACCTGTGGTAGCTTCCAATCAGTCTGCACATCCGACTCCCAGTGTGCCACAAACACCTGTAACCAAGGTTTCTGCAATGGAATGCTCCTCTCATCCTCTGGATCAGCCACAACCGGATCCCCATCCACCACTGCCACGGGTATATACACCGCTCCATCCACCTCTGTCAGCGCGGTTCCCAGTTCCCTCCCACTCGGCGCACAATGTTCCTCTGACGAACAGTGTGCTGGTGGAGCTCAGTGTTATGGAGTTACCGCCATGACCATCAGAACTTGCGGTAGCTTCCAATCGGCGTGTACTTCTAACGCTCAGTGTGCTACCAATCTTTGCAACCAGGGATTCTGCAATGGACCTTTGCCATCGGGTTCGATGACTACCTCTTACACTCCTACCACTACTAGCACTGGCGGTGGTAGCGGTGGTAACGTTACCGTTACGACCGGTGGACCTTCCGGTACAGCTACTTCCAGCATCGTGCCTACCGGTGCCGCATCGAGGTTGAATGTCGGTGTTGCCGGGTTGGTCGGTGCTGTTCTCTTTGCGGTTGTCTTTTAATTTAATATTTTTATGCCTGGGAAGAATTTGACGATTAGCAAGCATGTAATGTAATAATAGACTGATGATATGATTTTCTCTTCTTTTTCAAAAGAATGCTTTTTTTGGTAGAAAAGAAATAATAATGAAATTTTAATTTGCAAATATTATTGGCCTTGATTGAAGAATGTGAATTTTTTCTAGATTGAGATACCGCTTGCGGTTCCGTATATCTAACACGATTTAAGTACTTTCTAGTCCCAGACTAGAGTAATTTGACAAATATTTTTTTGGATAATATTGGTTCAAAGACCAAGATGTATTATATATCCCCATCATGATGTTCTTACGAGACATCTGTGAACAGAGCGCTGCCATCCGACGGCCGGCCTTCGTAAACCTTTTCGCCTTCTTCGATGGCCAACTTTGCGGCCTTTGTTTCGTCTGTTTCGTCGTCGTGCAGTTCCTATAATAAACGCGAAACATATTAGTCTATACACCGAATATATAAGATAGCTATCTGAAAAAGAATATAATATAGCGTTGAATATATTGTGATAAACTCACCAACTCCAGTCTCAACGCTTCAACCGCGTTCTCCAGCTTTTCACGTAGCGTCGGGATCATCTGCTTTGTATCATTTATCACCGCTTTCTGTAATAAAACATTGAAAATACAATTAATACATGCTCTGTACTATATTGTTAATATCGATAGTATATATATCCAACCTGTGTTTTTATTTCATAAAAATCTGCGTTTTCGGCTTCCATTCTGTTGAGCTTGGAAACGTGCATGTCCAGCTCCGTATGGTATGTTTGTTCCTCTTTGATCAACCTTGTCACGCTTGAGGTTTTGATTTTGAGGGATGATGGAGGCGGCATCTTGAGTATACTGCTTGTTCGCGCGTTTGATGAGATTGCAGTTGGTATCGTGGATAGAGGGGATTCGACTGTGATTGTGAGGTGAAAGTGGATCCTGTGGGATGTTTTGGAGGGGTTGATATTATTGTTTAGCTAGCTCGATGTCCTTCGGTTTGGAGGTGGGGAATTTTGAAGGTTTTTGCGGTTTTGGTGGTCGCTTCGGGTTGCTGGAGCTGTTTCCAAAACAAACCGATTCGGTCGCATTCAAGCTATCTGCATCGATACGATCGAAGGCTACCGACTAGCTTGAGATTAGAGAGCACCTACAAGATATCGATGTCGATATCGTTAATCAGGGCATATGTAGTTCGTATGCATATGCGTATGGTCGCAAAGAGCGAACACTGCTTGCCACGGCTTAAAACCTCGGCCTCCCCTCTCCACCCGCACTCGCAGTGTCTCAATGTCGGATTCGCAAAGCCTGTAATAATGCCCGTGAAACTATTAATTTACGTTCTCCATTCGCTCACCGCCAGTGTCAGCTCTCCACTCGAGAGAGATGTCCTGGTTAATCGTGATTACCACTGAGCGTCCGAGATGACGATATAAAGGCATGTTCCGCGCCAGCTGGCTAGTGTCCATTCCATTCCAGCCCCCAGCTTACACATATATATATATCCAGCCCCTCAGCTCCAGCGAAAGTTAAGTCTGGAGAGCTAGCTTGGAAACACAACCTTCGCGCATTCGACGATACCATGGCATCGGAAAACACGACCGCTACAATGACGACTGACTTTAATATCGAGCAAGTACCGGCACCGTGGGACACCACGTCCGAAGCTTGGTGGTTCACATGTTATCCCATCACCGGTAACAAGAAGATATACCCAGGCGCTGTGCACCCATCCAACTTTGAACCCGGTGGTGACGAGGGTTTTGAGGGCGGTATCGTACGTTAACAATATAACCCCAATCCCCTCGTATTCGCCTACCCTATATCTCCCATAGCACAACCATGTGCACCTCAACAACTACACATTCATCCATCAATTCAAATATTCTTGAAGCGGATTGTAAAAACCGTATATTAATTAATCATGAGTATAAAATAGGGCATGATCCAAATCGTACGATACTCTCAAACCCCAGTCGGCCCCTACGACGAACTAATCTACATCCCCGGCGTCTACAAAACACCACACTCTCCCCGTCCCCGCTACCGCATCACAAACATCTACGTCTCGAGCATCGAAACAACCTACAACGGCCGCAAAAACTGGAACATCCCCAAACGTCTCGCCGTATTCGACTTCTCCACCTCCGACACTACAGGACACACCACAATCTCCGTCGCACACCCGGATACCCCCACCACCCCCTTCTTCTACGCTGTTGTGGGTAATATCCCGGTTGTGAGCAGTATCCCGCTACCGTTGAATTCGAAATATTTCCCGTTGAATCTAGAGGCGCATCAGCCGCCGTTGTTGGAAGGGAAGAAGGAGAACGGTGAGGTGGCGACGGAGACGTGGAGGAGTTGGACGCCGTGGATGAGTGGAACGGGGAGGTTTGTCAAGTGTGTCGAGGTGAAGAATGGGAACGGGGATGGGACGTGGCCGGATCGGATTGATGGGATTTGGGGGATGGTTTTGAGGTGGGATCCGGGGATGAAAATGAAATTTGAGGTTGGGAAGGAGTATCCAAAGTCCAACTTGTAGTTGTTTCTTCAATATACAGATAAACAAGTTAGGTGAGATTTTAATGGCGGACTGCAATGTATACTATGAGGGTGATATTTACGAATACGAAGGCCTTGATTCGATTTACATCACTTTACTGATTAAAGAACACACGTGCCGTTAATTTTCTCTTCCATTTTCTATGGGAAGTCATTAATTATTTACTTTCTTTTTTTCTCTCTTTCTTTTATTTCCGTCAACAGAACGTGCGTGTGGAATGGTGAGGCTCCTAATATATAAACATCGGAATACGGCAAAGTAGTGGTCTCGTTCGTTCGTTCGTTCGTTCAAGAAAAAAAAATATTGTGAAAATCCCGATAATAAAACACCTTGCGTGAGAGAGAACAGGACCAAGAAAAAAAAAGTATAAAACAAGGAAATATATGCAGCTAGTGGGGACAATAGTAAAATAAAGAGGTGTATAGGATAATAGGATCGAGAGGTCTTTTTGGGTCGTAAAGGTCTTGATTGATACACAGAGGAGGAGCAGTAGGAGGGTAGTGAGGATGGATATATGGTAGGTCTTTGTTCGTAAAAGCCCGGTTGAATGAAGAAAGTAAAAAATATAGTTTCATTATTAAAAACAATGCATTTAGACCTTGAAACCCTTCGACCTTCTGCGACCACGGGCACGCTCGAATTTCCTTCCTTTCGACTGGACGTATGGCTTCTTGTGCTTGTGTGGGCCGAAACCAAAGTGCTTAACGGCCTCACGCGAGTTCTTGGGTCCTCGGAGAAGGATGGTGTTGGCACCGGTTGGGGCTCTCATGGCAAGCTGGTCGAGAGTGAGGGCCTCACCACCGGCGGCGACAATGCGGGCACGGGCGGTGGCGGTGAAACGGAGGGCAGCAACGGTAAGCTTCTTGGGGGTGGTCAAGAGACGGTTGTCGTCGGTGACGGTGCCGACAACGACAATGGTCTTTCCTTCAGCTTTGGCCTGCTCGTGGCCGACGAGCTTGTTGATTCGGGAGAGGGAAACTGGTGGGCGGTTGATCTTGGACATAAAGAGGCGGCGGAGGACGACTTTGTTGAAGCTAGAGTCGGTTCGGCCTGAATATCGACATGTTCCCATCAGCACATATTCCTTCACATTTGATATCCAATTCTCATATCTCTCCAAAGCCAAGAATCTTCTAGATATCCTCTTCCCATCGTTCGCTATGATCTTTCTCTCCACTTCTTGCAGAATCTCTGTGATATCCAATATGTCGTGATCGAATGGTGCAACTTACGAGCCAAGAATCTGTAGAGCTTGACCAAGAGGGCAAGATACGGGTTGTCGCTCTTGGGTGCCTTTCGGTGGCTAGCCCGTTGGTGGTGTGTCTTCAAATCTGCACATTGTATCGTCTTAGTCCATCGTGTTCACCTTCAAAGATATCCATCGTCCTCGGCGTCGCAGAGCTATATAACATACCAATACTACATTTGAAAGAAGAGTCAGCAAACGTCAATTACAAGATAACAGCGGCAGCAATCGCAGAACGGAATGATGGAAAGAACGTACCCCATCGTGAATGATTATTCGAGTATCGGTACCGGGGATGTCGGGGTTTGTCGGTGTGGTCGTTGAAATGTCGTCGAGATGTCGCTTTTGGAGATCTGCCTTTGGTATCGAAATTTCGGTGTATGAAAATTGGCCGGGCTTGAGACGGACGCCAGCCTTTCCTCTTTCGGGTTAGTGCGAGGGCTTCAACCCCAACAACTGGTCTCACAACACATCCCGTCAAGCATCCAACACACCCAACACATTGCGGCTCTCAAACTATCTACATCTTCAGACTCAGGTGGCTGGTCTCGCAATAGCCAGTCTCTACTTGTCCCATAAGCCAGGCATGAAGCACGAAACCCTCTCTTGAGCGGTGGTAGATATTTATTGGCAATTAACACCCGCTCCGTAGCATAGCTTGTACCGTACATGCTTGATCACTCTGAAAGATAGTAAATCTCAATTGTATTATTTGCACCTATCGATTTTCCTCCTACTTTTTCTCCTCTATCCAATACGATACATATATTTCTTGAACCCGTATATATTTAAGTACATATAACAATCTGTTCTGCTAACCGTCAAATTGCCAAAACTCGCACCCTGGAGTATTTTCAGGCATCCGCGGGCATAGAGCGCACAGAACCCCAGCACTACTACCACCTGAGAACGGTCTGGGGTTGCCGACTCCGACGACTAACCCAATAGAGCCACCGCGTACCTGTCTACCGAACTGACAGCCTGCTTGTTGGCATCGTATTGCCACCGCGTTTTGCAAGCCTGCACCACCGTTGCAGAAATAGTGTATAATGGACCCGGTTCCCAAGTCAGTAGCAACACAAGTTACTGCGAATAGAGTCACCACCCCAAGTAATTTGTTTACAAATAACATATCGTCTGTAATAATAGGGATATATGCTGTTCAGCGGGATGTAGAATAGGTTTGAAGAGGTATGCTCTTTAGAGTGTGTATTCTCGTCAAGATGAATGGAGACGTAGGTTGGTAAGCAGTGGAGGATTATGCCAAATGAGGGCCAGAGCAGAGGCAGGTTTAAAACGAGAATAATTCGCAGGTATATATGTATATATATATATATAGGCTTAAGTATGGAGAACTAAGATTTCATTGGAAATCATGACATTATGACTAGAAAACTAGATACTGGGGCTAGTCATATATTGACTCTCTAGCAGCGGACGTCGATAAAGTTTTATCGCGAATACTTACTTTGAAAGTTACCAAAATCACACAAAGATGCTTCTTCAATGCAATTAGTCGATATCTAGGTTTTTTGATGCGCGGAAGGTTCAAATACCCGCTTGTAAAAAATCAGATGATCGAGATGGGAATGCAAGGAATCAAAAATGCATATAAGAAAAATCGAATACTCATCTGATCAGGTAAATACGTAATTGGGTATAATATCCATGCAAAAGATCAAAAGCCCATAGCCAGAAAGGGTCGAATATACATGTATATAGGTCGAAGATCTTTGAAATACATGTTTTAAAAGCCGAAACTATTTTACTATAACACCAATATGCATATGACCATTTCTATATTCTAAACATTATTAATAAGATTAAACCGGATCACTAGGATTTGAAGCGTATTCGAACCACCCTCTCTTCGAGTATCCGAGTTTAATCTCAGCACGGGACTAAAATTCCGTTGCTGTTGCACATCGGGTGTCGCTAAACCCTCCTCGTGGGGAGTTTGCCGACACTAATGCACGCCGAAACGCGCGCGTTTGAACATCGGTTGTTCGACACGATTGTTTGTGTTTCCGAGGTCACAATACCACAAACTTTGGGATTTTAATTCAAGGTCTCGAGACCAGGATCTTGTAGAGTTGCGGTATTCTTCTACCATACATCTAGTACAATTGTATATTTGCCCTCATGCCATCTTTGAAATTGCAATATCACTCGGTCGTTGCCCTAACCGCTTGTACATCTGCAAAATAGGAACCTAGTATTAGTGGCCACGGTTTGTATTGCTTAATGCGAAGGAATGTCATTGCATCACCTATAGAAACCTGTATCGCTTTTAGCAAAATTCCAATCCATATATACACCATTTCCCGGGGCCATGACTATTTTAACTACAAAAACTGATGAATGCCCCTTCACTATGTCTTGAAAGCCATATCCGAGATCCTAAGAGAAAAAAAGATCCCTCATTAACATTCTCTAAAACTAGGCTGTTGGAGCTTCGTTCAGACTATATATATTCCTCCAACTAAAAGCGCAGCAAATATACTTTTAGCTACACCTAAACCTTCTTTTTTCGAAACAATGTTATTTCCAAAGACTATGGGGATGCTGACCCTATGCGCTGGAGCCTGTGTCGCTTTTGACACTCAAGGCGCGATCATCATACATTATCTCTGCAATACTGGGACTCTAATGGACCCTGTGATGATACGGTGCCAACAAGCAGGATGCCAGTATGGCCAGAGAGTAAGGGGATTGAGTTTCCCTCAGGGAAGAATACCTGATACCCATTTTGCGGTGTTGTGCGGCGTTTGTCCCCAAATGCCGGTGGATACCCCGGGCTGCGCCAAATGGGGCTACGATCCTTAAGGCCTTAGCGGAGCGCAGCAAAGATTGATTCTTGGAGCTACTATCCCATACTCTAAGAGACCTGTCAGATCTGCAGAGCCTTTCAAATCCAGTTCATCTTATTACCAAGAGAAAGAAGAGATAGAATTCTACTTTCAATTCACCTGGAGGCCTTCTTTTTTATTCGATTATGATCCAGAAGTTGATGTAATACAGTATTGTCTCTAGAAATAGATTTATGCCATCATGTATCTATATATTTCCTATACCATCCGAGATATAGTTTCCTAACCGGTCTAGAGCATCTTAACGTTAACTTATCGATAAGGTATCCAATTTTGAAAGTTTCTATGTTAGTAGGTGTGTATTTATCTCTCAAGGGAGTTTACTCCTTTCATTGAACCTTAAGATTTATGTAAGTTTTTAGTAGTAGCCTTGTCTCGTAAACCAGCTGCGCAGCACGAAGTGGTAGTCTAGTTAGGAACCAGTCTCTTTGATTACCGCTGGTATTTCTACCTAAAGATAGTCTGGTTGATTTGTTTCCTAGAAACATATTTCAGTCACTTTTCCTTGGCCGACTTTCACTAGTATTCTGCAATTGAAATAACACTTACTGATCAATGCAACGTTTCAGCTGTATAACTTGATAGTCATCTATATCCAACATAATCGATAACTTTTCTCTGTCCTTAGCATCCATCAACTATTCAGTTTGGGATTCGTCTTTTAGTTTCTTTGAATTTCGCAGCTGTAGCTAGTTTTAATATTTTTTTGCTGTTGCCGACATGCCTCTAATGCATGTCCGGAGAAACTGGAGGCAATCTGTACCTCCTAGTCTGCTTCGGCCATCTCTTGTAGCATCAACAAACTTGGTCTGGTATGCAACAAGCTAGCGAAACTTCTCAAGGTCTTGGCGCCTCTCGCCTGTTTTGTATTGTTGTATTGCTGGTGCTGTCGATTCATCTGCTAGCCACCCACACACGTGTGGCACAGCAGGGCTCTAACAGGGTTCTTCTTTCCGCAAACACAGAATTGTAACCCAGGATAAGTATACATGAGATAGAGGCCGCAGGTTGATCAGTTTGCAATCCACCATACTACATTATCATCTCAATTCATATAAATTCATTCATTCCAACTTCTCCGTGAAGGAGCACAACCCTTCATGTTTACATTAACCGAAGCTCATATTACACATGATACTCAGAAACTTAGAACATACACGTTAATCTGCTATCTATGCTAGTTCTGCTTTTCTTGATGCACTCAAAACGCGGCGCTTAATTCGAACATGCAATAAAAGATTAAAATTCAGAGCTGCAAACTCTCAGGGTTATCAAGCCTTTTATCGCTGTGAATTTGCGTAAATGTATATTTCGCCATAGCTTTATCTTATTCAATCAACTTTACCCTTTTACCATCTTCTCGATTCTAAGGCTCTACTCGCAAGCATGAGCGACGTTCTCGGATCCGTTCTAAAGTTTGGCTCTATCTCAGCCGCCACGGCTGTTAGTATCTACGCATGTTTCCTCGGGTTGATAGCCAACCAGTTTTTCCAGGCGCATGCGGTTTATCTCCATGCATTTCAAATGACATGGTTCAAAGACCTCACTGTCCCCGAAGTCTTTGGATTCCTACATAATCAAGCCACACCGTTTTCTCTAAAATCTTCGGACGGCGAGACATTATTCGCCTGGCACATCCTACCCCCAGAATTGTATCGCCAGCATGAATCAGAATTACTCACAGAGCCAGCGGCAGGTTTCGTTCACGATATCACAGCACGGCTAGCATTCAGACTTCTTAGAGATGACCCGGAAGCTATCTTAATTCTTCACATGCATGGAGCCGGCGGCACCGTTGGCTCGGGTTATCGCGTGCCCAACTATCGCGCCCTTTCTGCTGGTCGGCCAGATAAAATTCATGTTTTAACATTTGACTATAGAGGATTCGGCCGTAGTACAGGAACGCCAACTGAGTCAGGACTAATGCTGGACGGGATAGCAGTTGTAGAGTGGGCGATAAAAGTAGCTGGTATCCCGCCTGAGAGGATCCTATTCTTCGCACAATCGATGGGAACGGCTGTCACATCCGCCCTCATCACGCATTACGCTTTAGAATCTACGGTATTTGCGGGAACGGTTCTGGTGGCCCCTTTTGTCGATGTACCGACATTAGTTGCTACGTATCGTATCGCTGGAACAATCCCGATCCTAGGCCCTATTGCGAAGATTCCAGTATTGTTCAAATATCTCAGTACCTTTATCCGCGATAAGTGGTTGAGCGGCGACCGCCTCGCTCAGTATGTTTCGATGAACGAGGCGAATTCGCAAAAATACCGTCTTACGATTATCCACGCTCAGGATGACTATGACGTTCCGTGGACGCATACGCCGCAGATGTTTTGGAGGGCTGTGAGTGGTACTGGTACGGTTCCGAGGGGTCTTACATTTGACGAAATGGAGAGTAAAAAGGCTGGTATCAGGAAGGATAGAGGTGAGGGTGGAACTGTAGTGGAATGGCAGACCGAAAATGGTATTATTAGAGAGGAGATATTGAAGTATGGTCTACATGATGTGATTATGGGTAATCCAATCATAACTTTGGCTGTTATGCGAATCTTGGATTCGAAATAACTGCGACGGGAATTTTGACGACCCACTGGGTTTCTGCACTCAAGACTTAGATTCAATTATTGATAAATTAATAATATCTCTGTATTGCTAAGTAATTACGAATGACACTTGACTATGGTTTTACTTTGAACGACCTCAGATTAAAATTGGTTGATTATCAAAGAATATTTGACATATAAGCTTAAAAATAGGGTTCAAATAGGATAATGGTCACACTCTAACAGAGGATAAAGACACGATGAAAGACCTCCCCACAATCCCAAGTTAGCTAGCCCCTTTGGCTTGCAGATACCGTGAACCTCCCTGAACCGTTCAAACCTTGCCGCTTCTTGGCTCATCTCAAGACAAACCACATGTTTAGGATACTGTCGAAGCTATTGTCCCATTGGTTCAAAAAGAAGGCTGCAGCTCCCACCTTATATACTGCGCCACTTGCGCACATAAAATTGGGCTTTCGGAGCAAGAGACTCTATTTGTGATATGGACAGCCTGAAAATTCTGTAGCAAAGCAATATCTGAATCAAAGGTAGTCCCAAATGGCGAGCAGTTATGGGTTCTCTAGATGTTATTACTTACCCCGAGATCTACGTCGATAGACCGACTGGCTTGAGGTTATGGATTACAGTGGACTTGATGTATACGACCCAATAACATACACTAACATTTATTCTCATCCTTCTTTATTTTCGCTTATCTATTACAACTGGAGCCGTGGCTTTATTTCGGCGACACCTCAGGTGAAGTTCCCTTTTTCTGGGAGGTGAGAGCGTCTCAAAAGGTGTTAGGCAGCGTTTAAAACGAAACTTGAAGGTGTGCACAAGTAATCACCTAATTTTCAGCGGAATTCAATGTATAATACAAGACTCTATTTTTATAATACTCGAAATATATCTGTCTCCCTCCTCCGCGAGATTTCCCTACTTTCAATATGAGACTGGCGTTTCCCATAGTCTCGGGTCAGACTAGTCCCAATACACCCTTTCATCCTTCACGATGGACTCCGCGGTGGGTGCAGGCACAGCCTCCGCGATGTCCTCTATCGACCCTCTCATCTCTTCAAACGCAACGATGGTAGGCTGGACGCCAGAGCCATCCGGCCGCGGAACTCTCTCATTAATCACGACATGCATGCTCACAATGTTTATCTGCACCTGGGTCGTCATTCACCGTCGGGTATACAGCCAAGTTACTTTTGGACAGTTACACAAAGCCGCGTTATTCCTCAAAGCCATAATTGCACCTGAATTCATCGCGGTGGAAGGATTACAGGAGTGGAGTCAAGCGAAGAAGATAGTGGCTACCTGCGCGGATTACAAGGATGAGGAAGGGAAAAGTATGGAACTCATTCACGCATTTTACATCGGGATGCTTGCTCTTCGCTATAAAACGTCAAAGTCTCACGATAGCGCTAGGGTAATCTGGCCGAACCAGTATGTCTGGTTACTCCAGAACGGACTGGTGGAGTGGAAGGATCATGCAAAGTGGGGGTTGGCGAAACGGGATATCGAGGATAAAAGCAATACGGATGGGTTTGCGAAAGCCACAGCGTTAGTTCAGGTTTTCTGGTTTCTAGCGCAATGCGCGATGAGAGCGGCTCACAATCTGCCCCTCGCACCATTGGAATCGATGACGATCAGCTACATCCCGCTATTCACCGCCACGTATTTCTTTTGGTGGTTTAAGCCGAAGGATATCATGTCGCCCACGGTTGTGGAGCTACCGGTCATGACATCGGCGCAGCGCGAGGAATTTGAAGACCTAGCTATTAGCTATGATTTTGACGATGAGGGGCTACCGAAGCAAGTATCGTTGTGGAACGTATGGGCCTTGACACCTCGTGTATTCGAGAAAGAATACGGGATTCGGATTAAACGGGAAAGAAGGCAGGCACAGGAGATACCATATGGGGGGACTAAAGGCGGGCCTGAAGTAACAGTCAACGTAGCAGAGCAAGTGGTGTGGAAGGAGGAAATAGTAGTAGCGCATTGGGATCCGGATCTCTACGGTTCAAAGCTCTGGCCGTTGATTTGTGTCTTTGGTGCTTCATTTGGTGGGCTGCATCTTATCTCATGGGACACAAGATTCCCGTCTTATTCAGAATTATGGCTGTGGAGGGCAGCCGCTATGGCCTCGGTTGTGTCTTTGCTTGTTTTCATGCACTATCCGAGAGTTGTATTGAGGTGGGGTGGACCGCTGACTATGCTGAGCATAATTTCACCAGCGATATATCTCCTAAGCCGAATTGTGATGATTTGTGGTGCCTTTGCGGCGTTCAGATGGGTTGAGACTAGCCTTTATGATACCTACGTTGTTTCTGATTATTGGATCCATGTTCTTTGAATAACATTCACTGGGACGTGGTATATATATCTGGCGTTTTGGACTAGAGTAGTTATCCTTTCATGGAGGCATTATTTTCTTTGAGATTTTTGTTTCGTTAATTTAGCAATATTAACGGAAACTACTTCAAGAAGCCAATTCCCAGAAATATTCCTTTGAAAAAGACCTACCAGAATCAAGGGAAAGGAATAGAAAGGAACAGACTGTAGTGTGAACGAAAGAGATGTTGTATTTTATGCGTTGTGGTAGTGGGGGTCTTCAGAGTCACGTCTAATGTTCGACGCGACCAGGTGACCGAGATAATATGAGCCCAACCGGATGACCTCTCAAAACAATACTTAGCTAACAGTCTGATTACAAAGAAAAAACAACGTCTTGGACGCAAGACAGCATCCTCCAAGCTTTCCCATCTCACACTCGGACTGTTAACATCTCTGAACTTCACTTCACCGTTTTCTGTACCTTGCATACCTCGATCCCACAGTTTCTCGCTTAATTCTACCCCGCCATCCATCAACCTACATCCAAATCAGTGCCTGTAAACTTATCTACTTTCTGATATCAACTTGTCGATATATCCATCACAATACAACCGATCATTCCTGAATAAGATACTTAAAGAAACGGTCACGTACATCGCAGAGGCACGATGCAGTTCGCACCGTTCGCCTCCGACATCGACCTCGCCTTCTTCTCCTCCCTCGCCTACCATAAAATCAACTATGACAAGCTCGACACTTCAGCTCGTAGAGTCCTTGGCGTATACGAGATCAACCCAGCAGATGCACCCGCGAACTCATGTCGCATGCAAATTGGGGCGACGGCGTTGACCTCCGATGAGTAGGTTTATGCAACAAAACTATCTATCTGAGGATGCGGGGTATAGGATAGTCGAGTTGCTAATAGAGGTTATATTACGGTGTAGACCTAATGCTGGGCATTTTCGAGGAGAAGGTATCATACGAAATGTGAATACCATCGAAGAGTTTAAGAAGACGAATTATAGTGATATTATCCAGAAGTCTGGCCGGACTGTAAGACGATTCTTAAAATGCTATTTGGTGGTTGGTGGTTTGCTGAATACAGGATTTAGATCTGGGAGGCTATTTTGGACGGATCCATCTACTCGATTCCTTCCCTCCTCTCGTCATTTACAATCATCTCCTTCGCTGATCTCAAAAAATATCATTTCCACTACTGGTGCGGGTTTCCGGCGATACACTCTTCCCCACCATGGTCGATAGTTGGAGAACGTCGACAGTTCAACGCGGAAGAGACGTCATCTCTAGCTGACGCTGTTTCTCTCTGGCGGTATAGTGTTGACAGTAGACAGCGCGGATTCTTCTTGTTCAAGAGAGTAAAGCCTGCTACTGGCGACGAGGATACTGTCTGGGTTGTCAAATCGCTTGGAGAGTACGAACAAGGCTTCTTCAATGATGTCAAGGATATGAAGAAAGACGCCTTTGTTGCGTTCGCAGACCCTAGTAATTTCGATGAACACCCTGGTTGGCCTTTGAGGAATTTACTAGTCTTGATTCGTAAGAGGTGGAAGCTCAAGGAGGTAAACATTGTCGGATATCGAGATGTTCACGCACAGAGGCATCACCCAAGGAGTGTGATCTGGACTATGAAAGACGATGCCGAACCAGATCTCTCCGATTTATCCCTGAAAGACTCTCCTTTGCCGAAGATTACAGGGTGGGAGCGAAACAGGGAGAAGAAGCTGCTACCGAGATTTGCAGACTTGTCGCAGATGATGGATCCCACGAGACTGGCTGATTCCGCAGTCGATCTCAACAACCGGTTGATGAAGTGGCGAATCGCCCCAGACTTGGATCTCGACAAGATCAAAGAAACGAAATGTCTATTGCTAGGAGCTGGGACTCTAGGGGCATATGTTTCCCGTATCCTTCTTGGCTGGGGCGTTCGTAAGATCACGCTGATCGACAACGCTACGGTATCGTATTCAAACCCGGTTCGGCAACCACTTTTCACTTTTGAGGATTGTCACAATGGCGGTAAGCCCAAGGCTGCTAGAGCAGCTGAAGCTCTCAAGGAAATATATCCGAACGTGGATGCACAGGGTTTCAAAATGATGGTCCCGATGGCTGGACATCCGATCAGAGATAAAACTCACGAAGAGCAAGTCAAAGCGGATTACGAAAAGCTGATACAGTTGATTCAAGAACATGATGCCATTTTCTTGCTCATGGATACGAGAGAGAGCAGGTGGCTTCCCACAGTCCTCGGTAAATTCTATGGGAAAATCGTTCTTAATGCCGCTCTGGGTTTTGATACATTTGTCGTGATGAGACACGGAGTTCGACCGGAGATCGAAACTGAGGATGAGAGTGAGGCACCTGACGCGAAGACCTCGACATCTCCAGAACCAATATCAGAGCTCGGTTGTTACTTTTGCAATGATGTTGTTGCTCCCGCCGATGTGAGTTTTCTGAATACCGCGAAACATGAATCGTGTACTAATTTTTGTTCTATAACAGTCGATAAAAGATCAAACTTTGGATCAGATGTGTACGGTCACGAGACCGGGAATCGCGGCGATAGCTTCAGCATTACTCGTCGAACTATTCGTATCAATCCTTCAACACCCACAGCTGTATGTGACCCAACTCCCCAACTGCTAATACGATTACTAATGAGAGAGATATAGTGGTGCTTGCCCAGCGCCAGCAACTCCTGATGACGACCGTGGGTCTCACCCACTCGGAACAGTACCACATCAGATCCGCGGCTTTTTGTTTAACTTTCAGAATAAGATTATTAGAGCACCGGGGTACAACCACTGCAGTGCTTGTTCAAATAAGATTCTGAGTGCGTTTGATGACGGCGGGTGGGAGTTTGTGAAGCGGGCGATGAATGAGAGTGGGTATATTGAGGAGGTTAGCGGGCTGGCTGAGGTGCAGAGGGCTGCTGCTGCCATGGATGATGAGTTGGATTGGAGTGAGGAGGATAATGGGGATGGGGACGGCGAGATGATATAGATTCTTACTGTAGCTTTTGAGGAAATTTGGGGTATTCAATGGCGTTTTTGGTCTTGATTTAAGAGTGTTTGAAGGATAAGATATGGTTCAGGCTTGTGCTTTTATTCTAGCATGATGAAAGTAGAATTATACTCGTGCTTGTATTCTACACACTGCGATACGTGCGCAAATGCCTTCTCAAAAAGACCACAATAATAATTAAAATTCGTCCTCGGTGATCTGACAGCGTAATTACGACTAGCTGAATTGGCCGAATCAAAATGCGTTTTTTTTTACTTTCGACCCCTCTGAGAAACAGCCTTCGAGGTAAACGTTGCGAATTAAGACATTTTGTGCCTGATCTCGAGATGGTGGTAATGCATGGTGGTACACCTTTCAGCTATGTGTTGTGGGATCGTTGCGGCTCTTGGCAATCAACGAGCCTGGTCGCCTCAACTCGCCTTTTCTTTCTTCCTCCATCTTCAACCTCAACCTCATCACCATCACCATCGATCCATCGATATTGAATTCCAGTTTCCTCAGTCCCGCTAATCTTCCATCTCCTCGTCGACTCCATTGCGTCCTCCGTGAGAAACAATGCCTGACGAGAAGGTTCCCTCTCGAATCGCCTTCATCGGCAACATTCCCTATGGTAAGTTTTGTTCCCCAGGATTCAGTTCATATCGCGAAATTCCAGGCTAACCACGTCTACGCGATTGTGTCGCGTGATCACCATACCCTATCAGGCTTGAGCGAAGAACAAATCGTCGATATCTTCTCAAAGGTCGGACAAGTCTTATCTTTCCGACTAGTTTACGATCGCGACACCGGGAAACCAAAAGGATTCGGCTTTGCTGAATACGCGGACGCCGAGATTGCGGCTTCCGCAGTTCGAAACCTTGACAACTTTGAGATCATGGGCCGCAAGCTCCGGGTCGATTTTTCCCACGAAGGAGATAAGGACGCACCGGATGGCTACGAACCGCCAGCCGCAGGAACCTCATATCGTGGTAATACGAGCGGTGGTGCTTCCGCTAACATCGGAGCATCTGCCGGTAGCTCGCTACTCCCACAGCTCCCACCTGGTACCGACGTCCCACCAAACCTGGAGGCCCCTGACGCCATTTCTAAAACACTCGAAACTCTTCCACCTGCTCAATTGCTCGATGTAATTTCTCAAATGAAACAGCTGGCTCTATCGGATCCAGCCAAGTGTATGGAGCTTCTTAGGAAGGCTCCTCAATTGTGCTATGCGATCTTCCAGGCCCTGCTGTTGATGAATTTGGTCGACCCAGCCATTCTCAGCCAAGTTATAGAGAGCTCAGGCACAACGGCAGCAGCTGCACCACCCCCACCTCCGCCTCCAGCCCCACAGTTTCAACCAGCACCGACACCTCAACCAGCGCAACCTCAAATTGACCCTCAAAAGGCTCAGCTCATCCAACAGGTCATGGCACTTACCCAGGAACAAATCATGTCTCTTCCCCCGGACCAACAAGCCGCGATCTTACAGCTTAGACAACAGATCATGTCAGGAACTATTTAGGGAACAAATCCTGCTCCAGTCAAGCAGAACCATCCCATCGCTTTTCAGATGCCCACAACCCGATCACCTATCATCCCTACGATACCGATAACCCGATCATCTCTCTTTTCTACCACACCAACAATTCAATCACCTCTCCCTACGGTTTTACCAACAATCCGATCACCTCGAATTCCCACGATACCCTCTGCTGCATCTATGGCTGCTCCACCTCGCACACCAATGGCGTACCCACCCAGAGTGGTCTATCCTAACAACGAAAATCATGTCAATAAACCCGTTAATCTTCCGTCCCTGCTCTATAAGACAAATCTTCTTCCTCCAAATGGCATCTCTAGAAATCCGACGGTTCAAAGATCCACTCGCCGGCTTCCTGTTCCTTTTTACTCTCCTTACAGTCGACCGATGATTAATGGTGCTCATATTCCGATTCCTGGAGTTTGGCCGCCAATTTATCGTTAGGATGAGCATTGTTATTTTTAGCGTCTCTTGCATTGCGCTTTTCTCCTTTTTTTTTCTTTCAGTGATACCTGCCCTTTTTTCTTCTTTTCCTAGTTCTTATTCTTTTTCACAAAAGATAGAGGTATTGCACACGGCGGCGTTTAATGGCGTTGATTTTTCTTTTATTTCTTATATGTTTTGTGCATGATGAAATGGGGCTACGTACATGCATACATACTCATTCGCTTCTCTCCTTTCTTGCTTTCCTCTTTTGTTGCTTCTAGGATCGATCATATATTTGACATATTTTCATTTTAATTTCCTGTTTTTTATGGCTTTGCCTGTTTAGATATCTCGTTTGCCTTGATGATTTGTCCTCTTATGAGCGCTTACGATTGAGATCCTGGTGAAGAATGGGAAACAAGAATACCCTTGGGAGACGGAAGGAGTGCAATGACTGCGTGTATACAACTGTGTGCCGCCTAGTGTTGAATGATGAACGGAAGTTAGCAAGAAAATAAATACATATTTCTCATATTTTGATGTATCGTAGACTCGTGAAGGTCTAAGCCTTCCGTTGGTGATATCGTAGGCATTGAGGCGGCGTCATTGCGAGAAATGCTAAAGTGAAAAAATACAACAAGCGTTGGTGTTGTTCTGCAGGGATGCCGCAATGGTTCTTATCTGCACGCGCTAAGGTTTTTTTTTTTTTTTTTTTCCTTCTCGCGCTGTCGCAAAGCTCTCCCTCCAGAAAATCTCTTCAACTCGACAAAGTTTTATCGTCCACGATCCGCTTTCAATCTATACAAGGTTCTTCTCAGAACCCCAAGCATTACTAAATACCCATCTCCAACCCATCTCCTACCACTACCATAACAATGGGCAAAAAGAGAAAGGCCGCAGAAGCGGACGATGACATGCCCGCCTTCACCTCCCAAGCAAACGCTCCCCCCGAAGACCCTCGCGAAACCGCCAAAAAGGAAAAGAAAGATAAAAAGAAATCCTCCAAAAAACGAGATACTGAAAAGTCCTCCAAACCGCGGTTACCCTCCAACCATGACCCCGAAACGAACTCCCACGCCGTTGACCCTATCGCGCCAAAACCAGACTTTACAACCATGAATGTTCACGAACTGAAATTGAAACCAGAAAACGAGAAGAAGGAAGACAAGTATGCTCGTCAGAAGGAGCCGCGAAAACGGAAGAAGGAGGAGAAGGAAAAGCTCGAGGGGCATAAAGCTGAAGTCGAGGGGAAGGAGGACGTCCCTCCTGACACAAAGAAGGAGGAGAAGAAGCGGAAGAAGGAGGCTGCAAAATTGGCGAAGAAAGAGCAGCCAGGCTTGAGCAAGGCTGAGAAGAAGATATTGGCGGAGGAGAGGAAGGATAAGAAGAGGAAGGCAAGGAAGGAGGCTAAGAGGGCAGAGAAGCTTAAGGCTAAAGCTGCAGCGAATGGTGAGACTGAGGTTGAAGAAGAAGAGACAACAACCAAAGTTACTATTACGCAGGTGGAAGAAGTGAGGGAGGTCACAATGGGTGATGCGGTGGAGAGGATTGAGGTGGTTAAAGATGTGGTTACTGTCGAGCCAGCTGTGGAGGATAAGATGGAGGTGGACTCGGATGGCAATTCGACTTCTTCCAGTGATAGCAGCGACAGCGACAACGAGAAAGAGAAGAAGCCTGCTCCCAAGTCAGCCAAATCTAACGGTGTGACCAACGGCGCAGCCAATGGAAAAAAGTCGAAAAAGCCTGTAGACTCATCCAGCGATTCGAGCAATAGCAGCGACTCCGAGAGCGAGGAAGCCACCAAAGCTCCAAAGGTTGACGATAGTACGGCGCCGACTACTGCTAGTGGTACACAGTCACCAGTACCAGTTGATAGCACAGTCATCAGCTCCTATATGACGACACATGCTATCAAGATTACAGACCCAAAAGCACCCGACACACTTTCTGCGGACCTCATTCTCAATTTCTCTGACTTGCCCGCCGTGGACAAGTCTCACCTCGCTCCCTTTTCCGCCTACAAAACACCAACACCCATCCAAGCCGCATCATGGAGTTACCTTCTTGCTGGAAGGGATCTTATCGGAGTCGCGGAAACGGGTTCCGGAAAAACAATGGCCTTCGCATACCCTGCCGTCCAATATCTTAGCAAGCTTCCAAAATCTGAGAGAAACCCAAAGAAAACCGGCGCAAAGGTTGTTATCGTCTCTCCAACCCGTGAACTAGCTATGCAGATCTTCGAACAGGTCGAGAAGCTCACAATCGCAGCCGGAATGAAGGACGCCGCGACTTGTATTTATGGTGGCGTGCCCAAGGACCCTCAAAGGGACTCACTGAGCAAGGCGCTAGTTATCGTCGCAACTCCAGGGCGGCTCAATGATTTCTTGGAAGAGGGCTCTGCAAAGATCTCGCAAGCCGGATACGTTGTCCTCGACGAAGCAGATCGAATGCTGGACAAGGGATTCGAAGACGCTATCAAGACGATTCTCGGTGCTACACCAGCTACGCCCAAACGTCAAACCCTCATGTTCACAGCAACATGGCCGCAAAGTGTCAGACAACTAGCCTCTACATTCATGACGAAACCCATCAGAATCGGAATCAACAGTCCTGAAGATGGCGACCTCCGCGCCAACACCAGAATCACACAAACAGTAGAAGTCCTAGCGGACGGAAGAATGAAAGAATCCCGTTTGTTAAACATCATCAATGCTCACCAGCGATCATCGCCCACAGCTCGAAACGACAGAATCCTTGTTTTCGCGCTATATAAAAAGGAAGCGGCGAGACTGGAGGGTTTCTTGCGTGCAAAGGGGATCAAAGTGGGAGGTATCCACGGCGATTTGAACCAAACTGTTCGAACGACAACCCTGGCTGAATTCAAGTCCGGCAAGACGCCAGTGCTTGTTGCCACGGATGTCGCAGCTAGAGGACTGGATATCCCGAACGTGAAGTTGGTTATCAACGTTACTTTCCCATTAACCATTGAGGATTACGTGCACCGTATTGGACGGACTGGACGAGCTGGAGAGGTTGGAAAGGCGATGACATTCTTCACGGACCATGACAAGGCGCATAGTGGAGGGTAAGGCATAATGATTCCTAATTGCAATATTCACTAGTAGTTATATACTAACTGACGTGTCTTGTGTAACAGTTTAATCAATATTCTGAAAGCAGCGAAGCAAAATGTGCCAGAAGAGCTGATGAAGTTTGGAACAACGGTGAAGAAGAAGGAACACGCTAGTTATGGTGCGTTCTACAGGGACACGAGCGACGCCAAGACTGCTACAAAGATCAAGTTTGACGAATAGCAATCATTGGAGTTTGACGCCAAGGGAGAGCTATGGGCTTTGGGCGAAATCGACGAGTTTCTTATTCTCGAGACTGCTGAGGTGTAAGATATGGGTGTTTTTCTTTTTTGGTTTTAAGAGCAGAGCAAAGCTGGACGGAAAAGGTTGGCTGCTGTCTGCAAGGCATTTGATTCTAATGTATATAGGAAAGCGACCACAGGTAGTCCTTGGCTAGATACAGCGTAAGGGCAGGGCAAAAAGCTATCTTTTGATATAAAAAGTATAGAGCTGTAGAGGAACATTTACAGAGCTAGAGAAAAGTTAATATATTTTTATTTCTTTTCAGCTGTATTCAGTCTATTGAGGGCCATGAAAAGCTAGAATATGACATTGCAAGGTGTATCGCGGCCAATCTGTGAGCAGAATTACAGAATGGTACTATGGTGGTACGTGTGGCAAGGCTACAGTGTAAGAAACACTATCGCAGATCGAATATCGCGATAAACTCTGAGATATGTCGGTCATCTCTTAGAATGAAACCTTAGGCCTCGGCCCAACGTCCGTTTTCCAAGACAATTCTCGGAACTTCGACCGACATCGTTAAGATAATAAATTATACTTCCAGATTAGGTTATGACCGAATTTAATAAACTGAAATGTTACTGAGCTGGTGATTTCCTGGTAAAGTTTCTTGTTTGTTTTTTTTTTTTTTAACTTTGGGGTACCTGTCTATCACTTCGGGAGATAGAGTTTTGGCTTAGAATTTTCATTGGATTTGAGTTTCCAACCTTTTTGATGTATAATTTCGAATCCGGAGCACGATAGAGCAAAGCATTTTAGCACTGTAGCCCTACGAGAATGAATTACGGATTCAAATTATAGCAAGTGCTCAATCTCGTACGAGACTATCCCCACAATCTAATTGATATCAATGGACTCTATAATAGTTGCTTTCTTAATTATTTAAAGACTTATCTCTCAAATATCATATTCAATAGACATAAAGACAACGAAAAGGAGTTTTAAAAAATCCTGTGCTGCTTGCGGGGAACCCCTTGACAATGGTAGGGCGATCAAGGGGTCAGTTTGCTCGTTTGAAGCGTGCTGCGTGCCGTGAACGTGCCGCAAACGTGGACTGGACTTTAAGAGAATCCAAAACAAATTAGCGGTTATAGAAGGCGTATATTATATTATTATATGGAATATTATATGATCTGTTCAACCTCTCTTCGGTCCAAATTGAGCAGTAACCCCGATATTTGCCAAGCGCAAAATTTTAGAGTGGTAAAACGTATCTGTGCTTTTGAGTAGTTGGCTGACTGTTGTGCTATCGTTTTTCTTGAGGCTAGTTGTGCTGCTGCCATTTTCGGCCGCAGGAGATTTTCTTAGCTCTCCTTTTGCGGACCGTCGATCGATAATGACGCCGCTGTCAGCTATCAATAATCGCAAAATCTCGAACTAGAGGTATTGAACCAATTGGAATGAAACTCCTAGATAGACTCGAAGAATCGTTTTGGCTATTTTCTGGAAACAGTCTCGCCTGTTTGGAAGATTGCTGGAAATGGCAGCTACTCTTTCGATGCTCCACTCTACCACATATTCGCGTTGACATGGCAATTTCAAAGACCAATGATACCCTTCATTGGAGCTATCATACGTCAGACCCTAATTAGATCTCAGGATACGAAAACTAACAAAAAATTTTCCGCCGAGTTGTCAACAGCAGCCTAGCATTAGCATTCTTGGAATTTGCAAGTCCATTGATGATCAGAGCTTTCAAAGTTGTGCGGCATGGGACAGCTGGGCCTGATAAGGTTTAGATTCCAAAGCGCCTGCATTTGGTACCTGCGCGCAATGGACATCCATGTCGTAAATCGACGGAAACGGTTGAAATGTGGACGACTGAGAGACACAAAACACTGGCAAATGTGGGGCCAACCTGTCACGCCAATGGCCATGGCTGAATCTGCGAACGCCTCTTAGCTAAGGATTGAGAAACATTTTGCACTTGAACATCCATTTTACAAGTCTAACGTAATGTAAGTGTGATCTGAGCACCACAAGGGAAAAAAACGCCATCGGTTGAAAAGAAACTTGCAGTTGTATTTATCCAGGAAAAAAAAGTCCGTGATCACGCACGCCCCAAACTGGCGGTGGAGGGATTATCTCCTGTCCTGTTCTCTCCTTTCTCACACTTTTGACCAGACCAAGAGGTTTTTTTCTCTTCTTCCCTATGAATCAAGCGATGCATGAAGGCTGATGGGATGAATGAGTTTTAAATTCTGTCCGACTGCTGGAGTTGCCATCATGCCATCGTCACAAATTAACATCAAAGTGCAGGCCCCTGCCTTTAAAACCCCTTGTCCTATCCCGTCTTTTCTTGCACCTCACCAGGTTGAATTCGAACAGGCTTGTATTTCTCGGGCTCTCTGCAGTACAGTGGCTACGCAGCAACCGCAATGGTAGCAACGTGCATCTGGGTAGCTCGCAAGGGGGAGAAACGCGGAAAACCTTGGTCACAAATAACAATATGTGGAGAATCGATCCCATGGCCCAAGGTGGCGGGGGATCCAATCGTTGCAATCGGTTCCTGCAGAAATATATTAACTTCTATATAACCATCGAGGGGTTTCCGTGCTAAGGTTTTCCCTGGCTCGGATATACTTTTCTTCGAACCACCCCAATGTGCGGATAAGGTTTCAGGTCCTGGAAAGCCTACGTGCGAGCTGGGGTCCAGCATAATAAATAATGTCTGCAGCCGGCTACATCGGACAAAGATGATAAATATGCCTGCAACCCGGTTTTAAAAAAAATCCTAAGCGTCTTACATTTACTATTTACTATTAAAAGTCTCGAGGAACCGCATTTTCTTTAATAAATATTCGGAGCTGGTGGTGGTTTCTCTTAGCCTCATGGATTATTTCCGCCCGCCAACGTCTCCCTGAAGTTTCGACAACACAATATTTCCAACATCCAAGCATTCGAAGAAGTTTATTTAAAGTCGAATTGGATAATCACAAGGACATCATCTGCTAGATAATATAACTGAATATATAGTAAAGGAGATGGAGTTGTTACGTCGTATATCCGGCTCCTCGACGAGCTCTGCCGACGACGGCCCCTTCCGAAGAAGTCTCTCCCTTGGCCCCTTCCGCCGTAAATCCTCAAAAGACAGCGGCAGGTCAATAAGAAGGGCACTCAAAGATCAAATCCGAGAATTCAACGCCAACCCGCAGAATGCATACACATCTGCCCCACAGAGTCCTCTCTTGAAATCTCGAGCTGGCAGCTTTCCGGACGAGTTATCTCCAGATGAAGAATCGCTGGCAATACCCCGATCTACGAAAACGTCCCCAACACGGCTGTATTCGCATCCCAACGACTCGACGTCAAATAAATCGGAAGAAGATTTGCCGTTAGGTATAGCGTTCACTGGATTAAGCCCGCGACGAGAATCTACTCTTTCCATCCCGTTTAAACTTCCAAAGTTGACTAAGAATCGAAGAATATCGGAACATATCGATCCCATGAGCATGCCAACTACATCAAGTGCGATTTCCATACCCAGATCGATAAACTGGGCGAGAAGGAAATCAGAAGCTGTTAAATTCTTCGAGGAGGACGAAGAACAGGATGAGGGGGAGCAGGAGAACGAGAGCATAGTGCAGAAAGATAATTCAAAGCTTGAACGGCAGATGAATAAAATAGTACCTCGGGTATCCGTCTTACCAGACGCACACGCCATTTATTCGGCAAACAGCTCGTATAGCACTCATTATAAAGACCTCGAAGCTCGAGATTCGATAGTATCTTTCGTCACGAGCAATTCTTCCGCACCCTCGCCAACAGGGCGGCCATCGACGAGCCCAGGTGCAATTAACACTACTAGGAAGATTCTCCCATACATACCAGACGATGAATCATACTCTTATGACTTGTTACCACCCGGACAGTCCGCTATCGATCCAAGACAGCGATCTTCGGCGACCCGAATAGAAGAACTCTCGCAGAAACTACACTCGAAGGAACATCTGCGTATGATTACATCTGACCCTAAAATCCTGCATAGCTTCTCCCGTTTCATAGAATGGTACCGACCACCCGAGTCCATGACATTACTCACATACTATCTCGACGCACAAAAGGCAATCAAAGCGATCAATTATGCGAATGCGATAGCAGAATCATTAGGTCCTAGTCCTGCTCCCAATAGATCCTGGATACAGCTCGAACATGAGGGCATTACGCCAATAAACAAGATTCTCGAACAGAAGGCCTCCGATGCATTCAAGGTGCTCACAGAGCAGGAGCTCCCAAGGTACATCTCGTGGGTGTACTCTGAGATTGTTTCATTTAATATCCAGAAGAAGATCACTGGAAATGAAATGCTCTACATGGAAGATAACGCGAATGAATTGGCAGAGGTATTTTGCCTGACCGACCCTCAGCAATTGGACAACCCGTAAGTATCTTCTAATCTCGACAATTTAGTTCAAAATAGTCTAACACCTTTCTCTACTAGTATCATTTTTGCGAGTGAAGAATTTCATCGAACGTAAGTATTTCCAACTATATATTATCTTTAATGCATAAGTCACTAACAAAAAAATAGTACTCAATACCCCATTTCTTATGTTTCCGGCCGCAATTGCCGGTTCCTCCAAGGTCCCAAAACCCAACGCACCTCCATCACTCGCATCCGCGAAGCCGTAAAACACGGCCGTGAAGTTACTGAATGCTTCCTAAACTACAAACGAGATGGCACACCATTCTTAAATCTCGTGATGATAGCCCCACTCCTCGACGCGAAAGGCCAAATTCGATACTTCCTCGGTGCACAAGTAGACGTCACCTCGCTAGCGAAGAACCATATCGGACTAGAAGGATTCAAAAGGTTGATGAATAAGCAGAGGAAGCAGAGTGAGGTAGTAGCGGGCACGGGTCTCGATCTCGATCTTGTGAGACCCAAGCTTGAGGAATTCAAACGACTCTCTGAGCTTTTCAGTGCAGAGGAGATTGAGAATGTAAGGCAGAATGGTGGACAGCTGCATAAAGATCACAAAATCAACAGGTCAACACCAGATGTCAACCTCATTGATAGCAACTCCTCTACGACATCACAGATCGAGACGCTTGTGCCTTCTCTTTCGTTCGAAGATGAAGCAGGAGACGGTACCAAGAAGGCCACTAAATCGAAGAAGGTTGCCAACTTTTGGAACAGCTCTTTGAAAGGCGTTTACAGAAATGTGAGTAGCACAGTCTCATAGGTACCTTCAACGGGTCACTAATGCAAATTAACTCTAGTATATTCTCGTCCGCCCACATCCATCCCATCGAATCCTCTTCGCATCACCTTCCATGCGCACCCCAGGAATTTTGCAATCTCCGCTCATGTCAAAAATTGGCGGCACGGATCGCGTCCGAGAGGAGCTTGATCGCGCATTAAGCAACGGCCGCGGAATCACAGTCAAGGTGAGATGGCTGAGTAAAGCAGAAGAACAAAACCCAAAGGTAAACCCTCCCGCCCCAACAAACTCAACTTTCCACCAGCAGCAGAATACTAACCCGTCTCCTACAGAAAACTGAATTCGACGGACGAGAACGCTGGCTTCACTGCACTCCCCTCTTCGGTTCCAACGGCGGCATCGGTGTTTGGGTGATTGTTATCGTCGACGACGATTCCAACCCAGAACCCGCACCACACCCTGAGTACGAAGTCTCCAATCTCATCGGCCTCGACTTGGGTGTTGAAAAACGTCCAGCGTCAGGCGGATCTGACAAGTCATTTCAGCTTTCTACGGATATAAACGGGGTTATTGCCAGTGGAAATTACTGTAGTTGGTCACCACGGAAGCCGAGGGATGCACCAGTTATACAAAACCCAGAGGAGTGGAGGAACTCCGCTGGAAAGCAGGATTGGGAGTTTGAGCCTGATTCTGGGGTTGATGAGCCGGTGTCTCGAGCTTCCTCTTGACACGGGCTTCTGCGTTATCACGGGTGACATTTTTTACAAATTTACATTCACAGCTTGTATTAGTTTAATGAGGTGATGATTATGTATATATATAAATGGGGGGTATTAGAGGGGTTTTCTTTATCTATCGGCGTGAAACGTGCTATGTTTCAAATATCAAATATTATTGCTCTATTGACACGCTAGAACTTGTGCATATCTTATCTATCGTTTTACATCCTGGAGGGGTTCCTCTATTTAGAAAGTAGAAGGAATCCCACGGTTCCGTCTATCATGAGCGAACATTTATGCATAATTCGTAAGATTGAAAGAATCTGACGAATTTTTCTCGCCAACTTGCATAAATCCCATTGAAATATCAGATTACAGACTCATAGACTCATTGATTTTAAATAAAGAAAGAAACACCAGATATCGAAAAATGAATAGTAACCAAAATTTTAAGATCTCATTGAAATTTTTATAATTACTTAAGTATGTATCTCCGGAAGTAAAAAAAAGGACCCAAAAACACCAAATCTTAGAGCGAACTCGACATCCATATTTTCCCAAAAGATTGATAATGTGTACCACCATCAAAAAAAAACGACACCTCAGGCCGAAAAAAAAAAACACCACCAGAAAGACTTCAAACAAAGATACACAGAAAGATGAAATGAAAAGCATCTGTGTTCCGTATACAATGCTTTTGTATCAAATGAAAACTTCAATCAGCTAATAGAAATATGCAAAAAGAGATGATGCTAAAAGACTCTTCAAAGAAATGTTTAAAAAAGATATTAAAACCGGTACACAAAGAAATCTAACAAAAGAGAAGAATTTTAATGAAAGAATAGAAAAGAAAACCGTTAGGGTAGGTTAATCCTCAATGCCAAACATCCTCCTCAACCTCGGGAATTTCTTCTTCTTGCCTGCCTTAGTAGCACCATAAATGTCACCATTGGGCTGAGTTACCTGCGCTTTCCCGACCTCATCCCTTGCACCATTCGTCTGCTGTTGCAAATACCTCAGCTCTTCGTCCTCTTCATCCTCCTCCTGCAATTCTTCTAGTCTCCCATGTGTAAGAGTTGTCCGTCCGTTAGCAACAGTTGGACTTCCCACTAATGTTGACGTTCCCAAGCTCTGTGTCCATGTCCTATTTGACGATACCGAATTCACACTTCCACCACTCAACCTTCTAAACTTCATCCCGGGCCGTGGATTCGCCTGTGATACGAGAGTGGTCCCGAGCCCTTGTGGATCCGAAGTTCTTCGATCGCCGACTGGAGGTCGCTCTGTAACCGATGGGACGACCATAGACCCAGCTCGACTTGCCGGGCGAGAAGTTGAACTCCTCCGTCTAGATCCGAAACTCCACCATTTCTTCTTGGGCTCTATCTCAGCTGAGATTGGTGTGGCAAAGTCATACTCCATTGTGGTAACAGGCGCGTGAACCGAATCTCCCAATCCTCCCTTCTTCTGTTTGCTAGTAGCAGTTACAGCTGCAGAGTTACCATTACCATTAACCTGCACTTCCTCGTCTGAAGAGTCAGGTGTCAGGGGTCGATAGTTGCTCAATCTCTGTGGCGGCGGAGAGGAGACCATGTCTTCTTCCTCATCGGATGAATCCGCAAAGCGACTCTTAAATCCACTAAGTCCACCAAAACCCATGCTCGAAGAACTTGGTCGTCTGGCAGCTGTGGTCGAGCTAGACCGAAGAGTAGCTTTACCCAAAAATCTGCCCTTCTTCTCGTTCTTCGCTGTATTCCTCAAAGTAATTCGTCGCGTTTCATCGTCAGAGCTGTCAGGCGAGTACTCCCTCTGTCGTGGTCCACCGGTGCCAAACGCTCTTCCTCTAAAACCGCTCTCAAATCGTGGAGTGGTAGGACTGGAATCCGCCCACCTGCTACTTGAGAGACCTGATTCATTGGCAGAGTCCACAGGCACACGGCCGCTAGCATCGCGCATGGAGGTACGCATGGAGAAACCGCCGCCGATACGGCGTGCAGCTCTTCGGTGCGGATTTTCGCGTTGGAAGGAGGACTCGGAGTCGTCTGAGTCGACGGATAGCCGTCGTTGCGGAGCTGGGGCTGGAACTGGACCAGATACGGAAGTTCGTTTCTTGAGTTTCGTGCCAGTGGCTGGAGCGGACGCCGGTGATGCTTTAGTGGTAGCTTTAGCGGTAGGAGTAACCTTCGCCGCTTGGGTCTTGACCTTTGGCGCATGTTTAGATTCTGCAAGCGCACTCTTGGGCTTAGTGGCCTTCTTGGCAGCTGGTTTGGAGACACCATTGGTTTTAGGAGATACAACCGTTTCAGCGACAGGCTCGATGGTTGGCTCAGCAGCTGCAGGTATGATAAGGACTGCCTTCGTGGGCGTCGACTCTCGTGGCGGTGGCGATGCTGTATTTATGAGTCTAGGGGACACTGGTTTGATAGGCTTGGGCGCCAAAATAACGTGTGGTTCTTGGTTCGTGTCCTCGATTTCCTGCTCAGGAAGAGGTCCCGGTGCGACAACTGGCGCCAAACTCGTCGGTGGCGTAGACAATCTCACCGCTTCCATTGGCTGATCCGTGACTTCCGCAATACTGGGAAGAACGACAGTCTCCGCCGCTGGTTGCTGCGTTTCTGGCTGATTGACGGTGTGAGCAGTAGTAACTCCGATAACAGCACCAGAACCCGTCGCAGAAAGCACAACGTGATCCAAATCCTCATACGCATCGGAAAAGTGCTCTTCGGCCTCGTCAGAGTCGTCCTTAAAGGCTGCTGGACGGCCTTGCGAGATATTTTCCGATATCGTAGCGGTATTACCGGTGAGATCAGAAGTAGCGGATGGAGGGAATATTGGTTTGACTTCAACAGCGGGAGGGGTGTGGCCAGCTGCGATTTGGGCTTCTTTCGGTTCTTCCTGGACTGGCTCTTCCAGAGACGACTCTTCGGGAATAACAGCTTCAGGAACAGGGTCGGTCAAAGGAGCGGGAGGAGGAAGCGGGATAGTAACACCTCCCTCTTCAAGATCACTCTCCAATTCCTCGTCACTAATTGACGGCGCGGGGCTGGCCGTGGTGACTTCGGGTGCGAGGAAATCTCCGCTCCTTTTACCCAGTTGACCAGCCAACCCAGGTGGAGGCGGCGAAATCAATCCTTCCTTCTTTCCCTTGCCCCTCAGCTTTCCGAGTAATTCAGTTCCAATCAAACCTGCGAGTCTAGAATCGGAGGAGTGTTCTTGAGGTTCAGGTTGCGGTGAAGGCGTCCTCTCAGCCCTCATCCGACTGAAACTATTGAAAGAAACCCCACTGACTCCCTTTCCGGAGGCTTTCTTCTCCGAAGCTTTGTCAAGGGCGCTGTGGATTGGCTTGTAATGATACGAATCATCGTCCATCTCAACCACGCTCGGGTCTTCCGAAAAGCTGACTCTAACGTGTTTCCGCTTACCCAAGGTGACAGCATCTTCAGTAGACAAGATGGATGACCGGTCACTACCCTCGTAATGTGTGTGCTTCATCGCCGATTTCGCGGGGCTAACGCTTCGGGGAGGTGGGGAGTGGCGTTTCATCAGTCGAGGCGAGTGTCTGCCGTTGGGTGGGGAGGGCGTTTTGGTCTTCAACTTTGTGATAGCCCCGTTAGCCTTAGCCGGCTTCATACTCTCATCCTCACTAGAATCTAGGGCGAATAATCTTGGCGGCGGGCCTTCTTTATCAGTTTCGATGGCGGGTGGTGTCGGTGGAATGGTCTGGATGACGACAGATTGGACGACTTCTTCAGTCAATGTGGCCGAGGATGGCGGCGATGCCTTTGTGTCGTCAATGCTCACACTCTCGCCTATAGCCACCTTGAGAATTGGCGGTGATTGCGCCGTCGGACTCTCACTTTCCAGCTTTTCGAGTGTTCTTCTCCGCTCCATATGCTTATTCGATTGTGGTTCCGGTGAGGAGACTTTGGCGATATTGTGTTTTTCGTGCTCCAATATCGGGCTTTGCGGCAAGGCTGGGACACCATCTCTGCCGGGGATAATCACACTATCAGGAACAGGTCTCTTCTTCTTTTTCTTCTTGCCATCGCGGGGACTCGAGTTGTCGTGTGACGCTTCTTCGGGTATACTTTCCAGGTCGCTCGTAAAACTAGTGACGGAACCGGCAAACTGTTGTCGTGCGTACATGTTTTCATCGAGCTGCTCTTCGGCCTCGAGTTCCTCTTCCTCTTCTTGCTCAGCGGCAAATCCATCCTCGTCATCCAGTGTATCAGGTTCTTCAAAGTCTTCTGCAGCCGCGGCAGCCGCAGCAGCCTGTCTCTTCTCGGCTCGTCTACTTGGAAGAAGTATCGGTTGTCCAGCAGCCTTTGCTTGCTGCTCCTTCATTATTTGCAACGCCAACGCCTTCACAGCATCTGAAGGCGCAGAAGGCGCGGGAGGTGCGGGGATAGGTAACTCTGTCTTTGGTGCATGCATAGATTGACCTAAGTCCGACAGCGACTTGGGGACTTTTGGTTGGGGATTTCGTGCTTTTGCGTCATCGATTATCGGAATCATGTCCTCCCTGACTGCGGTCCTCATTGTACCTCGGGATAGCATGCCACCCTGTGTGTCTGAAGGAGTTTGTATCGGCTTCTTCTTCTTCTTGGCAGGCGCCTGAACTTCGGCTTCAGCGGGTGCACTCCGTAAAGATTTCTTCAGGGCGAACGAAGATGGCGCGGGGGATTCTTCGAGTCCGAAATCAAAATCAAAGTCATGTTTGACCGGTTTTCGTTCCTCCTCTTCTTCAGGTGAACTCGGACGCACTGGCTCGACATTTACGGGTTTCGGCTTTGGTTTCGGCTTCGCTTTTGGCTGTTGCTGCTGCTGCTGTTGTAGCTGCTGTCTCTTAGCCGCAGGTACGGCTGCAGCCGCCGCCGCGACTAAAGCTGCAGGTATAGGTGCCTGTTCCGGTGCTGTTTTCGGTCTTGCAGCGGATTGTTTTCGAGCAGGTTTCGTCGCCGCTATCAAACCCACGGAGTCAGTGCCAGCATGAGAATCTGTTAATTGAATATATACTTACGCTTCTTAAGCGGCGGCGGTATCTGCTGTTCAACATCTCTATGTTTCAAAGCCGACTTTACAGGCGGTTTTGCACCGGATTTCGGGACAGATTTCTTCGGTGCCGTTGACGAAGTATCCTTTGGCGCATGTCTGCTCTCCAGTTGCCCAAGGGTCATATTCCTCGCCGCAGTTGCTGTCGCACTCTGGTCGTCTATCGATACCCGCTTCAACATCCGTGTGGGACTCCTCATTCCACCTCTTGTAGGACTAGCTGCATCCCTGCTCATAGGCCTAGATCGGCTGCCGCTGCTATCGTCAGATCCTCTTAGCCATCCTATCCTCTCCGTCATGGAAGCATCGCTACCTCGTCTTCCTAACGGGGGTGCGCTGGTGATAGATGTGACACTGCCTCGACGTTCCATGCGGCGGGTGACGACCGCACCCGGGGAGGTGACTTGTTTCGGAGATGCATGGAGGGCAGCAGCTGCGGCTGCAGCAGATAGAGTCGGGGTTTGGGAACGGGAAGCACCAATTGCGCGAGCGGCGGCGAGGGCGAATTGGTTTGTAGGTTGGAGGGGCTGGTCGTAACGCTGATTGTAGAGGACGTAGTGCATTGTCAGTATTCAGCTTGTCTGTTTTGATCTTTGAATAAACGAGACAAAGCACGTGGAAAGAATGGGGGCAAAAGAGAGAAAGAATATGTGATAGTAGTGATATAACAATATGGAGGGGTGGTTCCGTGATCAGAAGGGGAAATGGAATGGTCACAACGTTGCCAAAACGTGGGAAGTAGACATAGAAGAAACGAGGTTTATGAAAAGAAAGAGGAAGAAGAATGATAAAAAAGAGTGCGTTTGGAGAAGGGAACTATAATGGAATTCTGAGACGCCATAAAAAAGTCTATCTGGTTTGGGAGACCCCAGAAGTGGGTTATATAAAATGGGGAATAGTGGTACTATGGTAATATATTAAACGTAAATTAAAATGAAAGAGGCGTACCGGGTGCTTTTTAGATTTGCTCGACTTGTTTCTGAACATCTTTTCAGACGACACACACGCTACAATCTAGCGAGTGGATTTAGACTATCCGATGTCTAGTATAGTTTGGCTCTCTCTCTTCCTCTGTCTCTTTGGAGTCTGGCCTCCGAGGAAGAGAAGAGACTAGACTTGAAAGGGAGTTAAGTCGCCGTGACGTCAAGGACCGCCGAAGGAGGCGGTGGGTGGTCGTTCAGAGGACGACGACGGATTCGGGGAGAGAGGAGGGAATTCCCTTCAGGTATACTCGTCGCGTCCGGTTGCTGCAGGTCGAAGAATTCAGAAAAGAAACAGATGGAGATAAAAAGTAAATTAATTTTTTTTTAGTCTGCCAGCCTTCTTTCCTTTTCAAGTTTTTGCCTCTCTCCCTCTTTCTGGAGATAATAAGAATACGTCGTCGGGTCTGTCTCTGCAGGTTAAGGTTTGTCAGTGGAAAATGATGCATACATGACAACCAGACTACCGTACTCACTGCCACCACTACCAGACGGTCACGTAGGTGTCGAAATTAGGTTAAATTAGAAGAACGGGTATTACAAAAGAACTACTGGTATCAAAGGGACTTTTAAAATCAAAGAGAAAGAAGGGAAGTAACGGGAACGGCGGAGGACGGACGAAAACGAGAGAAGCGATGATGGAAATTAACAACGGGGAAACAGGAACAGGAAAGGATGACGAGATGGGAAAATGGGAAGGGGACGCACAACAACAATAATAATCATTCATCCAACAGCCCCGACCAGCCCCGGGGGTCCACCTTATAAATGTCCCCCACATACATAGTAGAGCATATTGATATTGATGAGTGTATATTAATAGCATGAAGGAATTGAGGTTCAATTCAGACGCTCAGGCACATATTTCTCACGATCCCCAGCGTCATCAGTCAAGGGCTGTCCAGATCTCGAGATCTCGAGATATCCATCCCAATTGCCCAGTTGTCAAGGACCAAGAATGGGTGATCGCCCCAAAACAAACAACCGCTTTCTCACTAACCCCTCCGGCGATCCAATCTCTATCAACCAAGGCATGAATTGGATCACGATGATAATGCGCTATCCCTCAATTCCACCCAATGCCTTCCTCAATTCGCACAAGGCAGCAAGGGAGAACCAAACCTCTCTCTTCTTTTCTTCACAATTCAAGAGGATGGCAAGTGCGACAAGTCAAAATCTTGGTTGCAAGTTCAAACTTGGTTGTCGCAACCGCCAGCCCAGCCCGGGCTATGACGCAAACAGCATAGTCCACACGATCTCTGCATCCAAACTGCATATCCCACTCATCCAAGCGTCCAGCCGAGTCGGAAGACAAGAAAGAAAAAGACGCGGGCCCACAAAACATACAGACACTATGCTTCCTTCGATGGCTGGGGAAGTTTCATCTACGTAGACGAAATATATAAATATAAATATCAAAAAGAAATAACACATATAAAGAGTACAGGGGCACCCGAGACAAGAGAGGTTGGTAACCTTCAAACCACATCTATCCTAATAATTCTCACCTCTCCATCTTTTCGCCTTTCGGTTGGAAGGGTGGAGGAGGGTGGTGCGATATCCAAACGATACGGTCGGTACTGCACGGGTACAGTACATGCGACACCCAAAGTGTGAAAAAAACCGACATGGTTCTCACTTTCTTTCTTTTCTCCGACTCTTTCGATACACACTTTCGACCGGGATCCCTCTCCTTCCTCCATGCCGTTCCGCTCCTCGAACAAATGCACGCACGTCTATCGACACGTTCAGAGTACTTTACGGACCAGGCTGTATGCACATACCCATGTTCACCCCCCCTTCCTGCAGCGATTATCACAAGCTCCTTATCCCTACCTTCGCTTCTGGTACTCTTCAGGTACAAATTCCTCATATTCCCTTCCTTGATCGATTCGATCCCATTCATAATCTCGAATTCAAAAATCCATGCCGTTTGTCATGGAATGATTAGCACAGGACAAGGATAATGGCTGAACCGTCTACAGTTCCCCATCCAATCCGAAATTTATCCTGACAGAGACCATTGATAAACCGATGGCACAAAGGTAATGGACGGAATATCCCTTCGTTTAAACTTGTTCGTTCAGCCATTCTTCAGCCATAATATAAGCTTCAGCCCCGAGTTTCCAAATACACGATCGTTTTTTGACAAAACAAAATATACCAAGTAGACTGTGGTGCACGGTAATAGTTTGTATTGATACGTATTCCCCACATATTGTCTTATCCACGTCTACGCTGCATGTACCAAGTCCACATCAGTCGGAGATACCCATTTGATTTGTCGTGAACGCTTTACGTGAAAAACGACAACTAGTCCATGAAAATGCAATTCATGTGGCAATCTACAATTCACTCTACAGCTAGTTGTCAAGAGATATGGAAGTTATATCCGTTGAGCCAACCGGGGAAAAGACAGACATGAAGAAAAACACCCCACCTGCATAGCTAAGGAAGTAACAATGGTACAGTCCAATCTTGCAGCTCAATCGACCCTCAGCCTTTTGTATTTCAAAATTCATAATTCGTCTCCACACATCGCAACGACTATCCCAGAAAAATACCGAAGCCTGTGCGGCTGTATGCACGCCGGCGAACAATAATAATGTCATGCAATGTAAGCAAAGGGCTACTATTCGTTTCCTTTAGCTCGCGACGAGCGCGCTCCACCAAATTATTTTGCGACGGCATTAACTAAACTAGCTTAAACCCAAACTCGAGCTAAAATCGCGTCGCAAAATCGAAGACCGTACGAAAGCAAAAAAATGTTGTGGCGAGCTTTTCTAAGCTAAGAGCTTCAGAGTGGATCTATAAAGACGGAGCTCCAGCTCTCTCATCGGATCTAGATCTCGAACGATTACTCGGTTGATCGGGTACTATTACTCGATTCATTTATTCTATCTGCGACATTGAAAGAAATATTCGAAATGGCGCGAGTGATGATGCATTTGAAACAAAAGACCGTGGGTTGGTAAAGTAGAGATAAATCATTTATGATATACCATCGAAGGTTTGAAGCGTTGTAGTTCTTTTTTTCTGGAAATTTTAGAGGAAAGAGCAACAAGTCGAGTCATGACACATCTTGCTTTTTTGCTACATTTTTAACTTTTTTTGGTGCAAATGAGATCGAGAATTCGTAAGGACCAATCAATATAGGGAAAAAATGGAGAAAAATGATATCATAAAATTGCTCGTAATTTTGCCAAAAATGAGATTCGTAAATGTTACAAAAATATGACCGAAGATGTACTGCAAGGATGGCAAAAAAGTACGATGCGATATAAAATAATTAGTGAAACCAAAGAAAAGTTGCGGATATTTTAGTCATCAATCATGAAAACATTTTGAACAGAACATCAAAAATAACCAAATATGCCATGAAATATTCGTTAGGAGATCGTGAAAAAAATCTGAACTTTCCATCAAATGCAACTACAGATAATATCTTTTAGGATCCCTTCGTCCCTGCTGCTGCTGCACTGGTGGTCCACCGAGCGTACTTGGTCCGGCACGCTGATACTTCGTATAATCTGGCATTGGTATATTCCGTCTCTCAGGCACGATCTGCTGTTGTTGCTGCACAGCTGTTGGCCAAGCACCTGGCATTGGCGCAACCGCAGTCGGAGGCTCACGGTAAACCGGCTCCTGGTTGACAATTGGTCTCAATGGTCTCCCCGCCGCCGGTGCCTTCCTGCTGCCGTATTCATCAAACCTGCCGAATCCCGCTGCGGCTTGAGCCGCGAACTGGCGGTCCCCTCTCGATCTCTCGCGACGGCGATCGTGTCTGGCCGCTATTTTCCGCAAAGAACGAGGGAGGTAATAATCGTCGTCAGCGTTACTCGAAAAATACTTGATCGATGATGAGGGGATGTGATCGAATGTGGTACTACCTCGGATTCTAGCCGTCATGTCCATCAGCTCGTCAATCTGCTCCGGCTGCAAGACTTCAAAAACCGTAAACGTGTCCCCCGTGTCCTCGTACTGGTATCCTAGCGACTCGAGCGCGTGTCGAGTCACAATCTTACGGGATATCCTCGTGTGTCGTGGTTCGGTGCCGCCTGGTGTCGCCGGCACGAGCCCAACATTTGGATTTCCGGGCGGCGCGGCGATCTGGAGTGGGACTTTTGTTCGCCTGGTAAGAGGGGTGCCCAAACTTGCGCTTCTTGGCCTCGGTTGTCTAAAGTTGAACTTTCGCTCCATTCGCGCATATTCGTCGTCCATTTCGGGCGATGTTGGCGGTGAAGAGCTGAGGTCTGCGTGGAATCTTCTCATCTTTTCTTCGTATTCTCTCTCGCGATCCGTCATCGCTGTGGTTCGGGTCCTACCACTTTCAGAGGGAGCTCCAAGTCCGCGCTCGCGGGGCTCTCCGTCTTTCCGGCTGTGTTGGTTGATAGTTATAGACCCGATGGCGGGGGCGCGGCGTTTATCTCTATCATTAACAGAGATATCTACATCTCGACCGCCTAGGTCGAGTCTAACAGCTGTTGCTGCAGGACCCTCTTCCTGGCCTGGAATGATTTGGGTGTTGATCGGACCGAGAGATCTGCGCCTTCTCAGTGCTTCTCGAGCGCCTACGGACTTTGAGCGTCGGACCAATGCTCCCGCCATATTGTGCGGTGAGACATCCGTCTGATCTCCTAGACTTAAGGAATCCAATCTGCCAATGGAGCTGGACCGCCTAGCGAGCTGTCCGGGCGCTCCTCTCGACTCTCTCCTGCTTTGTCTTTCCTGACGTTGTTGTTGCTTTTGCTGAAGTTGCAACTGCTGCAGTTGCTGCTGCAACTTTAATTGATCATTCCTCAGTGCATTACGGTCCTGTGATAGCGAGCGTCTGTACGCCGCCGCTTTCTCAGCCTGAGCGTAATATGCCCTCTCTCGCTCTTTCTCTTTTTCCTTCTCCAGTTTTTCCAAGGCCAGCTCTCTCTCCAGTTTTCCGAGGAACTCATCACGGTTTCTACCTTCCGGTGAAGATTGACGGCGAACGGAACGATTCCGTGGGACTGTCCTGGCGGGAACCATGACGCCCCTACTCCGTTCTTCAAAGGCCGTATCAGGCCCGACACTCTCATCGTCGGGTTGGTAGGGACCTGCGAGTCTGTAACCTCGAGGTAGGTAGTGCGACAATCGATCTAGAGACTTTGACGGTTGCCGGTTATGTGCGTGGTATGCCGCTGCTTGCTGAACATGCTGATGGTGGGCGGCGTAGGTGGATGCGGAGGTGGTGGTTTGGGAATACGATGAATCTGTCGGGGAAGGTTCTCGGTGGGACTGAGGGATATGGCTACTTCTTCCACCGGCTCGACCTGCGGCAACATTTGCAGCATAGTTTGAGTATAGTTTCTGCTGCGGGTGCTGATGATGTGGGTGCTGCGGGTGCTGGTGGTGCTGTTGCTGCGGAGGTTGTTGGTGGCGTCCTCTCCCTTCTAGTGCAGCGGCTGCGGCGTGACGATTGGAAATGGATATCCGCTGAAAGTCCTCGGATACGCTGTCATCCGTAAAATCATCGCCGTAGTATGTGGACGACCAATCGTCGGGTATATCTCGGTAATTGTAACCTGTTCCTGCTCCTGCTCCTCCGCCGTAGAGACCGGCAGCGTTTCCGGTAGATGCTCGGTACGGGTTCTGGCTCGCCGGCTGCTTTTTGGAACGGAAATCGTTACCGTAGTAGCCGTACGGGGCCTGGTTTGCCATCTTTTTCCTCGAAAGTTTAGGCTCTCTTGCGTTTAAGCTTTTGGAACAAGACTCGATGGGATATGCGTATGTTTAAGATGAGGTTTGTTGTGTTGGCGGTGAGGTCTGCCCCGCTTTAGAGGGTTTTTCAGATCCTGGGATGCGGTATTTCGGTATTTCGGGATAGCAGGAAATGCCGAGTGTATTTAGAATTGGGAAGGATCCAATGTTCTATTTCTCTGTGCGTCTTTCTCGTTTGGTTAACGGAGGCTGTCCTAAATCTGGATGGAAGAAGGTGGCTGGATGGGGAAGAGGAATAGCTGGGCTGGGTGAGAAAAATAAACCACCCGCCGTCGTGCGGGAGGAAGGAAACGGCGCGAATATAAAAACTGGGAATCGAAGGAAAGAGAAGAGAAAGGAGAAGGAGAGAAGAAGTGTTTCAAACAGTTTCAACGGTGGCCCGTTGTTTAATTAATAACATATCAGCTCTTATCGAAAAGAGCGATATACGTACTTTTGTATATCCGGTGGTGCTGAGAGCTATGACGAGCGAACACCAGCCGAGACTGGAGAACTCTGAAACGTGAAAGAGAAGCAGGGGCCGCTTTATAATTAAGAGACGGTCGCCAGCTGCTACACCAAAAGTGCTGCTTCCTGAAGCTTAAAGGATATAGAAATATATGGGCGAAAGGAAGCTCCGACAGTGATAACAAGGTGGGGTGGAAACATGTATTGATGACAGCTTCTCATCATCTTCCGATGACGATGAAACCGCAGCGCAGCGACACAAACAGCTGGAGAATCCGAGCAAGTACCCGCTACCCATCATGCTATGCCATGTATGCCATGCTGCGGCATGTCGCAAGAAAAGGTGGGTTTACCGGTGGCGGGAGTCTGAATCGCCAGCGAATGGAATCGCTCGGTTTTCCATGCAAACCAAGCAAATCCTGAATGCAAAATGACATGACGAAGAACTGAAGAACCAACTCGAATACAATAGAGTATCCTATGCATAAACTCGAAGACTCACCTTTTTATTTGTTGGCGATGATTATGACGAAGGATTTACTCACAAAACGAGTACCGACAAAAGAGTACCTGAGGCCCACATCACCTCATGATATCGCGATCCTGCCGATAAAAAGGAGCACTCTAGTATATACGGTAAGCAGCCGTAAATACTCGACGTAAATATGTTGAAGGTTATGGTGGTGAAGAGGAAGGAGAAAGAAGAGGTAGGAAGGAGAGAATGTTGTTTTAAGATTCGCTTTCCAAAGACATGGTTTTAATCAGCTTGAAAAGACAAAGATCTGATGCGCCCCTTCGCTCCCCGAAACCAGCCAGATAAAATGATTTTTTTTTTCTTGGAGCTCGTGATCATTTTGTCTCTACTTTTTTTCCTTCTCTTTTTAGTCCGAATAATTCAATCCAACCGGAAAGCTGAGCTTCGGTTTCATGCTTTTTTGCTGTGAGGCCAACTGGGAAGGCACCTTTGCGCGCCGTGTGGGTGGATGATGCAGGGAAACGGCGCTATGAAGTCATCAGGTCATCTTTTCAAAATACAACAGCCCCAACAACAGAATGAGAAGTGCTAAAGCGTGGCTTTACTTTGATAGCGGGAACATATAGTCTGGTAGAAGATCAGTTCATGTGTATACTTGCTACTGCGAAATACCCAAATATTGAATAATAATTATTCTTGAATTCCAAGATTGCACGACTGAAGCAAAGAGAAAAGACCAGGCAACGATTGAAATCTATATATTTCATTCCACTTGCGACACCTATTGTCATGTATATCAACTAAATCCTATGGTCATTTCCGCCCATCCCTCCTTGGGATTCACGGCCTCGAGTTGACCTCCGTTTTTTCGAGTGTACTTTTCCATAAATTCACGGATTTCCTCAATCTCATAACTATAAAACTCCACACCCAGCTTTTTCAAAGTCTTTAGCTGTGGTTCCATAGCAATTACAGTTTCCAACCATTGTAAATTCAACGGTCCCTTGAGTGACACTACCTCCAAATTCGGGAAACATTTCAGATATGTCTCTGTGCTGTCGTAAGGATCCTAAATTTAATCATTAGTTTCATTCTCAACCTTTCTGGATTAGAAACTGGAAAACAAACCGTATTATATTGCTGCTCCCACTTCATCTCAAGCTTTGTCACTCTCTCGCCGTTGAAAGTAAATTTATGCCGGAAATGGTGCTCTGAAACTTCTTCCACAAACAAGCATAATTCCGTCGCCGCTGGAAATTCCCACACCCACCCATTTTTCATCGTATCCTGTGGAACATCCCACCCCCGTTCACCCCCCTCGTTCTCAGAATCAGAATCATGTTCCTCAAAACCAGCAGAATAACGAGTTATTTCTTCAGTTCCATATCCTAACCACAAAGATCGAACCTGATCCACCTCACCGACGCAAGTCCTACCTACAACCTCCGTAATAAATCCACCCACCAATTTACGCGTTTTTTTAAACCCCTGACTTCTCAGAAAGACTTTTAGCCTCTCTAAACTAGATTTATGCCTAGTTACGTCATCCATCTTCCATTCATTCTCCAATCGCTCCAAATCTTCAGGATTATACGTAATCATTAAGATCAGCTCTTTCAAACCGAGACAGTGGTTCAAAGCCGTCCTAGCAGCGTTTAAATATACAGAAATCGGAGCAAGTAGTGCGCTCGTCTTTGCGAGAATCGCACCATGTACAACATGCTCGAAAATCGACCGGTCTAATTCGAGTTTCTGGAGGTTTTTGAAATGTGGTAACAAGTCGATTAGTTTTTTGGAATCGATTTCGGTTGCCGTCAAATCTTTAGGAACCTCACGGTAATACTCATTGGGCACACTTTCCCTCGTGATTTTTAAATTTCTATTATTTTAACAACCGGTTCATTAGAAATTATTCTAATATCATTAGCATCACCAAGGTAGTGCAGCCTACCTGGTCTCTCAGGACCAAGTATTGATATACTAGAATATCCGCGTCTTGACCACATATCACCAGGTATAGTAGGGGGATAAAATGATAATCGACTTGCGACCCGCGAAAGTCCACAACGTAGAGAAAATATCTAATCTAATGAAAAAAAAAGCACACGTACTTTACACACCGACTATGCTTTTCGATCCCCTCAAACCGATCACGATAGCAATCTCTATTGAGAAAACGTACGTATACTAATCTCCTATCTCTTGAACTCCCACCTCCGTACCCCGCCGCCACCTCGCAATTGGCGTAGAGGTACGGAACGACCAAGTCATAGAATCGCTGACAAGTCAAAATCAACTGAATGCATTGGGTCGAATATATCGAAGAGGTGCTGTAATTATCGTCATTGGCGATGTCTTCTTGTTTGGAGATGTCGAGAATGCTTTGTATTATTTGCCGGAGAATTTCATTGGGGAAATCCAGTAGGCTCATTGTGATTACAGCTGGTACGAAGCAATCTCGAAGTGTGAGATGTACATATCAGGACTCGAGGAGCTCTATTTGGGAAAGTGGCTAGCAATCGAACGAGGAGACCGAGTCTAGGTGAGCCGAGCCCTTTCCGGCATCGGCGATACAACAGATCCAACACAAAATGTTGATATCAGATATGCATGGATAGCTGTATGGTCCTGAATGGATATGAAAAATGCATTTACATAGAAGCTCCACAGGAGCAATAATTTAGTTTATGCTAAAGTGTAGTCAAAAATTTTAAGAAAGCAAGTAAGAAGGTCCAGAAAGAGGCCCGCAGAGATTGGGGTTCAAATGTCCAAACCAGAAATAGAGGCTTGCTATCAAACTGGTAAAATAGCAGTAAGCTTCCCTCCCGTACCCCTCACGATCCGCCCGTTATTATCCATAGAATATTTTTCTAGGATCTTATGCATAGCTTCCCCTCCAGTATTCGTCAAATGAAGCTCCTCTAAAGCCATGTCATCAGTTTTATTATCTCTGACCGTTTCTAAAATGCAAAGACCCTCTCCAACTCTCGAAAGACGGAGCTTCAAAACTCTCACATTCGGAAACTTTTCAAACAATTCTTTCTATATCGATAAAATGGCATTAGCACTAGTTAATAAAGCTACTGTGGCTATCTTTAGACACTTACCAGCTCAATACTCAAATATCCCGCATCTAACTCCTGAACCCTTCCCATGCTGTTACCCATATGTTCCTCGAAAACTCCCAGGGAGAATCCACAATCAGACAAAGTCAAACTTTCCAACGCAGGAAGCATCCAGAACCTTCTTGTCTGATTCCTAAGATCTTCTTTGTTCAAGCCCAACATTGAAAAACTCTCAAAACCGGCATTATAAATGTAAAAGATCCAACAATCCACCCTCATCTTCTTCAGCTTCTCCATCGAATAGTGCAACACCTTGCCAAGGCCTAAGAAAATACACATTGGAAGATGCCAACCGGTCTCGAATAATAGGGAAAAATAAATGCTTTCCAGTTGGGCGCAAGGGCCGAGACTCACAGGGCCGTAGTGTTCTTGGAATCTCATTAGACTCTCTTTAGACACGTCTCCCTCCAAATTCTTTTTTAACTCAAAATCCATGTGTTTTAATGATAAACAGGTTGATAGAGCAGTGGCGACCCCGTCAAGAAAACTTCCAACACTGATCCTGGGTGGTGATTCCTCATAGCAGAATCCAATCTTTGTCAGATTGTTGAAGTTAGAAAGAATTGGAGTAAGGAGATTGAGCATCCTTTGCTGAGGTTGACTTGGTTTGGAAACTCCTTTCCATGGCGCTACTCGGTCATTGACCTCTAGTGATCTGATCGATTAGATGGTTGTAAAGCCTTTTCAATACTAATAAACATACTTGACAAGGTGCCCATAATTTTTATATGCATCCAAGCCTACTTTAATCTTCCATTTCTTTTTGAGACTCAAAACCAGCGGTGGCCCACCTGTCGGCATCGAAATATATACTTCGGCATAGTATTGGTTCAATTTAGGCGCATCCGGTGTCGTTTTTTCGCTCTCGAATACTTCGCAATCTTTGAAAAATTCAACGAGACACTCCGCGTATATATGCCGTATGATGAGCTTTCGGAACGTATGACATATCAAGCTGAGTTGGAGAGTGCGAGCAAAAGATTTCTCCCTGGAGTTCATTTCCTCAAAATATCCGAAATGAGATGGAACTTCGAGTCTCGCATAATCCAAAATGAGTTCGAGTATCTCTGTTGGTAGTTCGAGTAACTGCATCTTAAATTGACTTTCCAATGGAACTCGAGATCTCAATTGGCGTGTTGATAACGATATTGATACGGTAATTTAGGGTGGTTAGGATCTGGTCCAGCTACTGCGGTGATCGACGGTTTATTTTTGTTGGATTTTCCACGCAACCCCTCTTTAGCAACACAGGTTATTTCCTTCGTTCGAGCAGCTGGTTTACCAGCAAATTATTCCCAGAATAAGATATTTTATCAAACTATTTGTTCCACTGCGGATCTTGGAGCAAAGAAATGTTTCTTAGACTTCTAGGTTAAAAAAAACACTGATATAACAAGCTGGGTGTCTGCTTGGGTGCTGCACTCTAGAGCCCCTGCGGTGTATTGCACATCCCGCTTCTGTTCAGCAAAACAAAAATAAGAGTTCCCGATCCAAGCCGGTGACTAAACCAAACGGGAAAAAAAAAGAAATCAGGGCTCCACCGCGACTCGAACGCGGGGCCTCTCGCAAGATTGCAGAAACTGCGACCCAAACTGAATTATTCGTTAGTCAAATGTTAAACTCGAGATGATATTGTCCGAATGTGGAAACCTACGCGAGAATCATACCACTAGACCATGAAGCCTGTGTTATGGATCCTGGAAAAAAGAGGAGTTTATAAAGCTAGTTGCAAATAGCGCTTTTTGGGATATCAAAAATAGGTGAGGTTTTGGGTTGTATGTGAAATGATGAAGTGTATGGAAAGTGTGTTGGTAGAAAGTGGAATGGTATTTTGCTACAGCTGCCAAGTCATTCTTGTATCGTTAGGATAGTAACTAAAGACTACGGTAACTATTATTTGTGCTAATATCTTGATGGATCCAGTAGAGTTAGATATCCAGAAGATTCAGTCTTCCAACAACATCATCCTAGGTTTTGACATAATATGTATACGATGCTAATAACATAGAAATCTGCCGACCTAGATTCCATACAATTGCTTACTTTGCAAATATAACATGCAGCGCATATAAATCCTACTATCGAAACTACTATGGCTTGATCAATTGCTTATCGGATTTGAATGATGGGTCTGCCTCTTAGAAGCTAGCAAGTCGTAGGTGAGCCACCAAAATGTATAGCAGAAGAGTTGCTAGCTCGTAGATATTTAAACGCCAGTGCAGAAAGTAGACAAGACTTTACCTACAATCAAAATCGACAACGTAACGGGCAACACAAAATTGGTGGTCAGTTCAGGTCAGGACTATCAACTCTGTGATCGGTCAATTGATCTACCTGTCACACAAAGCCTAGTCGATCGCCGAGCACCAACTTTACTAACGCTGTAGATATAAGCATTTGAAACCTGGCCGATTCGATCAACTGTAACTTGGAAATATATATCTGAAGCGTATGTGCAATACTCGCTTAACAGTATCGATAAATACATCACAGGCCTCGCTACATAAATCTTAAGGGGTTTACTAGATAATTATCTTAGTCTTCTTCAAGTTCGTCTAAATTATTCTGAGAACTCTTTAAAATCATTAATCAAATTTAAGCAATGTAACCAAATGTGGTAATAGTTTTCCCTATTAGCACCTCTGACGAATCTACAACAGTCTACTTCAAGCCCTTCTAGAGTTCGACGTCTAATATAAAATTTTAATATCATATCAAGCTTTAAATTTATCTAGACTTTAGAAAGTTAATACAACTGCAATAGTCTGTAGGAATCACCACATATTTTGCAACTTCAGTCAAAGAAATATGAAATTTCAGATGAACTACTAAAGCTGTGTCTTTGATCTCAAGCCATCAAGCACCAAATTAAATGTAGCTGGAAAATTCGTATAGCTCGTAAGTCGGCGTCTTGATACGTTACAATTATACAAATATCTACTAAGCCATAAGTCAGAACCTTCGTAAAATTAACATATTTGCGCCCAAGCTCTGTCATTCTGGAAAAGAAAACGCAATATCAACAGAACTTATATACCATCAAATGTATTGGAATCTGTTTAGGATGCCGCTTTAGCATCAGAGAATGTTAGATAGCTCAAAAAGAAAACTAACAACTAAGTACTACATTCTTGTTGCCAAATAGATACCTAACTCAGAGTATAATCAATGACATTGAGATTTTCGAACTTTAGATCCTGAAAGGGTAATATGACCTCTGTAATATATCCATACTTCGCTAGAACTGTCGGCTTTTCGCAAATTTTTTCAATTTTCCGATGCATTTCAGCACTGTAGTACCCTGAAAAGTAAAGAAAGATTTTTTCCAACCGGTAGTAATAGTTTTTACGCTGTATTAACTCCCTGATCAGTTCTAGATGACCACTAGCCCCGGTGATTTCATCTGAAACTTCGATCGAGCATATATTCTGAAACCTGGAGCAAAATTCATAGTCCTGTGATGTTTAGTTGCCTTGTTAGTTACTTCTGAAACTTTGAGTGATCCATACCATATTCAAATATAACCAGTGCGTCCTACAATTTGAGAAAATTCCTTCGGTTTCTTTTTTTGCAACAGGACTAGAGTCTGGACCTTTGATTCCTCAATCACAAACCAATTCTGTAACACCCACACACTCGTCGCGTTCTGATTGATCTCTACTTGTTTCACCCTCGGCAGTTTATAGGATCTTTGTGGAAATGCCACCCTAGGCTCGGCCCTATCCGGGTCAGGAGTAAGCGATACAATGATATCATATATCTCACATCGCAAATGGAAGGTAATGGCGCTCTCGGCTGCTGGCCAGAGTAGTTCGCACAGCGCTTCGAGCGCCTCAATACGAATTTGATCCGCTCCATCCATATCCCAAACACCTATGTCGACCGAAATGCTCAATTTATCCAAATGAGGATAGTCCATGACTGTTTTTTCGGTCTCTTCAACCATGGCGGGCTCGTCGTCGAGGGACACGTCCAGATATATTGCAAGTTCCTTTAAAACAGTGCATCTTTGAACAGTTCGTTTGATTGCCGTAAATATGGTATTGAATTCACTACTCGAGTTTATCTGAGAATGCGAAAATTGGACTCGTTTGAGATTATTAAATCGCGGAAGGAGCAGGATGAGGAGATCTAGGATGTTCAGTTGAAGCCACCGAGGGGTTGTAGCCTTAAAATGCGCTATTTCTCTTTTATAATCCCCATCCCAGACAGCCTCGCAGATCACATTCAGTGTTCTATTGTCTATCGAGTGAGTATCTCTGCTCAACTTTTCAAATACGAAACTCAACGATCTATAACTCCCCACCAATTTTCATTTATTGGTTAGAGCCATCTGGAAAGTACTTACCGTACAAACATGCCGTTATTACAATATCCCTCGTAATCCCTTTGGACCTCTAGTTTAGACTGGGGCAACAGTCTCTCAAATCTGAAATACGTATCATCATTGTGCCATATAATATGACTGTCGAAATACAACCGCGGCAACAGGAGCTTATAGAATCGGCGGCAAGTGCAGCTGATCTTATATGTCTCCAAACGAAGACTAAACATGAACCGTCGCGGGCCATATCCTGGTAGCTCGGATGCGATACATATTTGATCGAAAATGAGGTTGAGGATCTCGTTTGGAAGGCTTAGTATAGTCTTCGACATGCTGAAGAGATTGCTTGGTCTTTCGATCGAGGAATACCAGAGAGCGAGCTCAAGAGAGTCGAATAAATTAGTGAATCTAGATATCTGATATACCTCGGTTTCTTTACACTGCAGATTGTACAAAACTGCAACGTTCAACACCTAAATCCGGTTGTGTTTATTACCGCAGCCCCGTGAACTCCATATCAGATTTCCGATTGTTAGCAGACCCTACAGAACTTTTTCTCATTTATTATATCATGCCTACGCCCATGTGCTATTGAATTTTATATATTTATGGTAAAATATATCTCCAAAAAAATTCCTACCCTTAATAGAGATTGTCCTTATTTTGGAAATTATATATCCCGTTCCACTAGGTTAATCTCGAATCATGATACTTTTCATACTCTCCCGCTTTTCCTTCTCCTAAATCAGCAGAGTGACTGCCTGAGGTATGCATAGTCGTACTCAATGTCGTTAAAGAAACAGGAGACCCGCCGTGGCCGCAAATTTTTAGCAGGACAAGCCTGCCGTAGGTACCAACTTTTCATGTGTCACGGGAACGAATGCGAACGAAACCATTTCTAATATCGGGAGCGCATATACGGACACCTTACACTAAGCAAATAAATTATAAACCACCAAAAAAAATTTTTTTATATGAAGTTATCATATAATAAAGACAATAAATACTTACGAAGGAACCATCCGCGCTCCTCTACCAAACAGCATGAGTTTCGACAGGATGCAATCACAAATGCAAACACAGTTCAGTCCAAGTCACATCATTGTTGCCTCATTCAATACTCCCACTAAGCTTCATTTCCTGAAAAAGTAATATGATTTCAGTCTTTTCCATGGGTCCCCATCTTTTTTTTGCCATTCCGTATCGCTTGGTCAGTGCCTGAATCATATGGCCATCGGTGTTAGGAACACGGGCCCTAATCCGCTCAAGCCGCTTAAAGGAATCCCTATGCAGAACTATCTCGTCAAGTAGTTTTATTAAATGATTCCACCAGACTCCCTCATACGTAATTCCGATTAAAGATACGTTCCGAAAGCTTGAGCAAAATTCATACTCCTATAATATTCATGCATTTTTTAGTCACTTCTAGAGAACTTGATTATTTCAGGTGCTTACAATTTTAATGTCGTCATCATTCTCTCGCAATATCGTTGCCTCTAGCTCCAGAAAATTCACAGCGGAAGCATCAACCACAAACCAATTATTCAACACCCGCAGGCTCGTCATATCCAGGTGGACCTGCATATCTTTCACTTTGGGTAATGTATATACCCTCAAGGGCTCCGAAATTGGCCAAGGTGAATCATAGGTCGGTGCCAACCGCACGAGAGAGTCTTTATATATGGGACATCGCAAACCGAAATAAGTGACTGTCTGGGCCGATGGCCAGAGTATTCCAAACAACTTTTCGAGTGCCCAGATGCGAATCGGGTCGGGTATATAGTCTCCCTGAAGAGCCGTCTCAAAAGAAACTATCAGCTTATCCAATCGAGGCAACTCTTGTCCCATAAGCGAGTCACCAGCCACAACGGGCAACCTGCTGTTCGAATTTCGGGCCGTGATATCCATAACTTTGGCTATGTCGCTGTCTTTAAGGGCTATGTTAAAGTAAATCTCGAGATCTTTCAAAGCCCGACATCTTTGAAGTGTTTGATTGATTCCTGTTACTAGAGCGTTGAATCGAATACTAGATTGTATTTGGGGATCCGTAAAGCTCACTCGTTTGAGGTTATCAAAACGCGGGAGAAGCTGGTCGAGTAGATCTGTCATGGTTAGCTGAAGCCTTCTCGGAAGTTCAGCCCTGAATTTCTCGATTTCAGCTTCATCTCCCTCCCCTGCCATGCGATGAACTATACTCATCGCCCTGTTTTCCGGATCATTCAGCTTGATTCACCTCAATCGAGGGCTCGATTGTATGTGCAGTCTCCAAATATCAACAAAAACGCATGCATACCGGATAAACGTGCCATGCCTGTGATACGCCGCATACTTCCACTCCAGATCAGCCGCCCTATGTTTGGGCCCAGTTAGTATGGCTCTTCTCAATTGAGGGCTTGAGTGTATTTATACCCCCGAAATATTGACATAAAGGATCGAGAAAATGAGTACATACCGGATAAACTTGCCATGGTAATAGTACACTCCATATTTCCACTCTAGATCAGAAAACCTCTCATCAAACCGGAAATACGGGCCCTTCTTAGTAGTTCCGCACGAAATGCGAATGTCAAAAAACAGGCGAGGGAGCATGAGTTCGTGCAATCGACGGCATGCTCCATTAATCCAGCACGTTTGCATCCTCAGAAATGAATCGGTATATGAGCCGAACCCTTCGCGACCAATTGGAAGACATATTTGGTCGAAAATGAGATTGAGTATCTCGTTCGGGAGGCTTAGTAGGGTTATTGTCATGTCAGAAGTAGCATATATGAGCGAGTAATGACTTTAAACCTCCTTATACTATTATAATATTTAGTGAAGAGGTAATGATGTTTCAATATAATCCCAAAAAGCTGAAGAACGATAGTGGAGATGGAGGTGACGAATCTAAGGTTGCGTGCGAATGACTCTTAGCCAATACGCGCATAGAATGTCAAAATTACAACATTCAACACTTGGACAACAGGTTGATGCTAGATCCTTTGAGGCATCACGCTCGACAATATCTTGACGTGGGACTAACCCTCCTTCTTCGGAGGCGGGGTAGACTACGTAGTAATGCGATCGTTTTTAGCTACAAAGCGAGCGCATTGTCATGATTGAGACGAAGGATACTCTTACAAGTGCAAACACAAATGCTTCACGCAGCACTACCGTCAGAGAGATAAACCACAAAAACACACAATTTTATAAATTAATTTATACACAAGAATATAAAAAAAGAATAATGACAGAAAACGTATACAATCACCATCGTCCCTCGCCTACAATCCTCTCCTTGTATACATTCCCGGCAATATCCTCAGGACAATAAAAAAAAAAAAAGAAACGGTAGTAGTTACAGTACCAAGTCATACCGCTCGCTACTAATTAATGAGAGTCCTAAAGTGAAAAAAGGAGTAATAAAAGAAATCTATCAAATCCCCTCCCCATCCTTCTTTCCTAGAAATACATTCTCCTGTTAGATTAACCTTAAAACTTTTAGAACTTCCCAGTTTTCTTTGTTTCTTTTCTTTTTCGGTTGATTCTCGGATGTTGGAAACCAGCCTGTTATTCGAGATTCGAGGGCCGCAGGAGAGGAAGTTGTAGAAAGTAGCTTGGTGATGATAAAAGCATGCCTTTGTTTAGTTATTCCTTGTTAATCTTCTCTTCTTGAAAGCTAACGGGTTGTTTTGCGGTAGTTCTGTGGTGCAGACGAGCGAGTATTAAGATAGAAGAAGAAGAGAAAAAAAGAATAAATCTGCAGATTCCGAAGGAGGATGAGAAAGACAGAGGGTTGGAAGGATATATACCATAGTCAACACCAGGATAGGATAAATACCCAGAAAAGAAAAGAATAAGATAAAAAACAGAGAGTAGCCGTTCCGTTGGTCATGAAAAAAAATAATAAAAAAGGAAGCTTACACGACGATGATAATACAAGAGAGAGAAAAGAGGCTCATTCTGCTTTAGAAAAAACGCAGTAATGAAGATGCAAAAGTTTTGAAAAAAAAACAAGTTTGTAAATGCAGGACAAGCACACAAAAGCAAGGAAAGGTGAAAAACCCGGATACTACAAATAGGTATGCCATAAAAAAAAAAAGAGGTTGCGTATCTCGGGCCCGCAACAAAAGGAAATATTCTAAGGAGGAGGAACCGAAATTTTATCCGCCACTGATGATACCCAGAGAAAGAAATTTTTAGGATAAGGAAATGTACCAACCAAAGATAATATCAGAAGACAGGGAATCAATCAAGTCAAGACAATGCAATAAAACAGTGATATTTTCTAAAATAAAAATTATCGAACCATACTAGGAACACGTTCCTAGGGGTTGTGATCGCATGACGGGCATGAAGGGCATCGCCAGTCATATCAAGGAAATTCGAACGGAATCGAGTAGCCATTATGCGAAAAATTAATCTCGGGCAGTGCTGGCCTTGGAGCGGCGGTTCCTCTCGAGCCACTTCCTCTTACCAACACGAGTTTCCAGGTGCGGTGCGACGGCTGTGGCGTCTTGACCGTTGGCAATCAATGCGCATCGCATCTTGTTGCGGTAAGCGTCAACTATATTTGGTATTGTTAGCCGGTAGCCTCGAAAATGATAAAACCACAACATTGACTTACGAGCTCTCTGGAGGAACATGGTTCGGCCAGCAAAAACACGGCTCTGGCTCCAGCTCATGCGGTAGCCTAAGTCGTTCAACGCAATCTCCTTATCCTTGCGAATCTTAGTGGGTGGTGGTGTCGAAACATCCAAGTTGCTCCCATCCATCATTTGAATCTGAATGCTATCACCGACAACAGTGCCCGAGCTCTCTTCGGGTACTGGCATTTGTCTCGCGTAGTAGCTTCGCGGGTACACGCTGTTGCTCTTTCTGTATGAGTCTGGGATTTCATCCATGTCGACATTATCCAACATGACACGGACGCGGACTCGCGATCCTCGGTGCGGATCGTCTACCAAGATAAACTTTCGCCTCTTATGCTCGGGAATATCGGCAAAAAGAGTCTGCTCCGAAGTTGTTGGGTTTTGAAGAGCTGCAGCAGGAGCAGCGGTGGATACAGTAGCAGATTGGGTTGTAGCAGTTGGTCCCATTTGCGGGTTTCCAAGGTTACCATCCATCACATCGTGCAGGGAAGGGGGCATAGAGGCACCATTTGTGGGCTCGCTTGGGTAGGCAGGGGGGTAAGGTTGGTAAACGTGTCGAGCGTGCATGTTATCGCCAGGTTGGCCGCCTTGGTGGGGGTGATGATGACCATTAGTATAGTCAGTGGCAGGAGAAATGTGACCTGTGGGAGTTCTGGAATTTGGTCCGGCTGCACCCATGTGGGCGTGGGGATGGACTCCAACGTAGGGAGAGTTAGCTTGATAATGTTGGGGGCGGAGCATGCCATTCATATCACCGTTACCGGCAATTGGACTGCCATCGTGCATACCTTGTCCTGGTTGGCCGCTCATACCGCCTGGCGTCTTGACACCGAGCGGCATTTGACCAGCGTGAACCGGAGAACCGGCGTTCAATTGCTGCGAAGCGGCATGAACCGCTTTCCGGTTGTTCAATTTTGCCATTCTGCGAACCCGACGGCTTCGGAGTCTAGGATCTTGGTTGGAGTTTCTCCAGCTGTCCACGGCTCGCTGGATCAGGCCTCGCTTGCCACGCAGGGGCGGGTTCAGCTCTGCCAGGGCCCAGCCGACGGTGTTACACTCGGTCTCGTAGACGAGACGATTCCCTCGGTATTGATCCTTGGGGCAGCACGCTCTCGGGTAGACGCAGTTCTCCTGCTTGAATTCTTGGCTGAGACTGTCCACGTTGACGGACTCGACGTCGCATCGAATGGTATATTCCATCTTGATACGGTCTCGCGAGTACTCGAAAGCGATCCACTGAACGCCATTGTTATCCTGTCGGACGACGAGTGGGGTGGTCGCCGGGATGGGACCAGGAGCAGCGCTTGGGTTGACGCTGTTGGCACCAGCACCCGCATGGGCGTTATTGATCGGGTTCGAATGGTTCGCCGGAGGTTGAGCGAGACCAGCGCTGTGAGGCGGCTGTGGAGCCTGCTGCGGCCTGTGAACGGGCGCCTGTGAGAACTTTGTGGTTGGAGACTGATGCTGAGCGATACCAGCGTGGTGAGCCATCGTGGTAGCCCCCGGCTGGGACATGAGCAGTGGTTGGCTGGTCATATGCTGGGCGGAGGGGTACGGGCTCTGCTGGCTCGGGGGCAGCGAGTATGTTTGCGGGTAGCCATAGAGCTGCTGAGGGATGTACCGATGATCAGCAGCGCCCGGTGAGGCCACCGACGTCGGCGAGTTGCTCTGCGGTGTGTGATACATTGGGGGGTAGGCTTGGTGCGGTCGATTCATGTGGGTGGCCATAAGCTGCTGCTCTGTCGCCTCTGAATCTAAATTTTTATAAAGTTCAATGTCAGCCGCCATGTTCTCATAATGTGTAATTTTATCACATAAAGCGTATATCGTCAAATATGAAATCGACAGATCGATCGATTAAATAGTGGGAAGGGAAACCTCGGAGAAACCTGGGGGAAGGGAACGACGCTGCGTGGCACACACGCCCACCACATTCACATTCTTCCGTCTGTACCCCTTTCCTCCCTGCAAGGTTCCTCTCTATCTTCTCTTCCCACTCTCGATCTCGTTCGTCTGTCGAGAGCCAACCAAAGAGCCTGAACAGAATACCAAAGGAAAAGAAAAGAGAAAAATAAAATAAAATAAGAAAAAAGGACGGCTCGTTTTCCCACCTTGGTTAATGTAAGGGTTCTCGGAGACGCTCGTAACGCTAACAGGAGACGATTGATTATAATAATTCAATGATTCCTGCTGCTGTCTCTGATATAACTGCTGGGTCAGGCTATTGGGCTGATATCGTCCTTGTCCCTGGCCTAAAGCTGATTGCACGTGAAGGTTCGAAGAGTCTCCCACACCTGTGGATCCGGTGCGACCACCACCTTGACCTTGAGTTCGCTCCACGTTGTTTATAATTAAAATTATAAAATAATAGTTGCCTTTCTTTTTAAAGCGTTTCGATACTGATACTCATAAAAATCTTCAAAGATGCCAAAGAAAAAAGACAAAGGGGCTTCGAGTTAGAACTGATTATAATCGAATACGCAGTTTTGCTAGTTTGAAATTTGCACATCGAATCCCACAAACTTACATCAGTATTCAAGTTCAACTGTTCGTCGTGTGTTCAGCAAATATAGATCGGTATATGTAAAATTATGGTGGAAGAGTAGAGAGACGGAAAAACTGGTGGGAAAATTCGTGAGGCGACGGCTGGTGATATATAGTCCTATCTTTCAACAGGACCGGGCGAATAATGAGAAGAAACGGTCGAATCGCACACAAATGGTCCTTTTACGAATATCTTGTGTTCCCACAAAAAATTTTTCGATCGTTTTCTGGTTCCCAAAAAATCCAACTATTCCCTTTCTCGTACGCGTTTCGATGAAGTCGAAAATGATTTTCTGGAAAAGCGAAGTCCGACCAGAAGGATTGATCGCGGAGGCAAAAGAGGTTGTTGGTGTTTGCGGCAAAGAGAGTAAAAAAAGCCAACCGCAAGCTGCTGCTGCTCGATGATGCTATTCAATGCTGGTGGACGGAAGGCCCCTGTTCGTTCGTTCCCTTTTCGAAAAGAAAAAAAACTGTTCAGCCACAGTTAGAAAAAAAAGTCCCCAGACGACGACGCAGTATAAATTCAAAGCATAAACCATGAAAACGAAAAAAGAAGCGCACACGAAAACCTCGACAAGCAGAAAATTAAAGGATTGAAGACGACGTGGATTGGAGAAAAGGTGAGAACGGTTTGTTTATGGTCGGAAAGGAATGCGCGAGAAATGACGTTTCTTTATGAACGACGAACCCAAGCGGCGAACGGTGCAATACAGGATGAAAATAGGTCAATGAATGGTCGCTTGAGGGAAGAAAATGCTGAACCGCTATATACCTCCACTTTTTCGAATTCTCTACAAAAAGAGGCTTCTTCGGGTTCTATTTGAGGGAATCTCGAGCCTGGTGATATATGGATGATGATATGCCTTACTTGTTTATCTCTTTTCTTTCCTTTCGTGCCAGATGCGATAACTATAATAATAAAGAAAGCCCCTTCCACCTTGCTTGACAGATGTAGTAGTAAGAGCGGGAATGTCGACAGGTACGAGGGCAAGTGCAAGGTTATGTAGAGTATGTATGGGGGGTGTGGGAGGGCTAAAATATAAAAGACATCCCAAAAAAATAAAAAATAAAAAATAAAAGAATACAGAAGAAAACCCGAGGACAAGAAATAAATATAATTCCAGAAGGAAAAAAAAAGTGAAGCAGGGTGTCAAAAGGGTGTGGGCTTCAAGCTAGTCTCCCGTTAGAGAAAAAGGAAAGAAAGCAAGAAAGAAGAGCGCGAGAGGGAAAAGAAACAGGAAAGATAATAGTCAATAAGACCTTCGTATGTAACTCACAACAGCCTATTCGTTCGCAAAAAAGAAAATAAATATCAAGAAGAAGAAGAAAAGAAACTGGGAAAAATGGCAGAACGGCGCCCGTTCGAATAAATAGATCAAGGACTAGGGGGTTACCTTCTCTTGTATCTTTGCTTTGTAGCAGCAAGCCGCCGCAAAGTAGAAGAAGAAATAAAGCAGCAAGAAGAGTAACAGACAGAACCGACTAGGGGACAATTAGAGTGACTGCGGTGGTGGTGTGTGAGTAAGATTAAGAAGGGCAAAAAAGACGACGACTCGGAGCAAAGTGTGTTGCCGGCGGGGTGGGGCCCGAGAGGGGAAGGTCAGGTCAGTCCGTCAGAAGAGCGTGACATTTCCCGGGGCACGCCAAGCCTTCTCGCACGGGCAGCTCCTCCCGGTGATATTTACTTACTATCAGACACCGCCGTTTGAAAAAGAAAAAAAAAGGGTGTGCGAAGAGAGTGAGCGAGAGGGACTCGAATTTCGCACCCGGAAGGAAGCCTGTTCTTGCACTGCTCTGTTCCGTTCGTTGGAACAAGACCGACCGAGAGTAGGCAAAAGAATGCAAGACAGCAGCCCCAAAAAGACAAAATTACCTCGTCGTTCGTTCGTTAAACGTCAAAAGAATCGAGAAGGTGGTAACGAAAAACAAAAATATAAGAAATTGGTACGAAGAAACCCCGAACACAAAACCTACTTACTTTGTCTAGCTTGCTTGTTTATTTGAAAATGGGAACCTTAGTCGTTTTAGCTGAAGGCGCCCCTCTTCCTGAAAAGATAAAAAAAAAAAAAGAGACCGGCGCGGTAGGAAAACTCGGGTCTGAGATGATGTCTTTGCTCGCAGAAGGAACTAGCAAAGAAACTTGCGATGTATATTTGTCGGCACGGCTGCTTTTTTGGATATGCGATCGTCCAATTTTGCCCGATAAGACAACTTTCCAACCGCGACTGCGACTACTCAAATAAGGGACGGGACAAAAATAATAGTGGTCGTATTTGAAAGAAATCTCAACAAAAATTATCCGGAAGGAAAAGACCAAGATCTGGTGGATATCTGTCGGAGAAGGGTGTTCGAAAAAATAAAAGAGTGAAAAATAGAATCCAATATCATACGAAGCATATAAATGTGCATGTAAATAAACCAATTGAAAGATTGGTTGTCTTTAACGTGTAAATGGCAATTTAGGCCAATAGGCATCCCGTTCGAAAGAAAACATTCATTCGCAGAGAAACAGAAATATGAGAAAGGTGTATAGTAGACGGCTGTTATAGGCACTTTTCCAAAATTACAAGTCGGACCTGCGATCTCTCCAAGCGGAGTGGCTACGTCTCAATGTGTTGCTCGTCGCGAGCAAAGCCAGAAAGGTACGCCTGCCTACAGCCACGGATCTCGTTCTCGGTACATGATCTCCTCAGATCTTGCGTGTGCTCATGCTCAATTGATGTGTCTTTCGAGTAGGCGCATGTAGGTACTCGAGTACCCGGTACCTTCGGCTCGCACGGGTTCAAGTAACCTTTTCCCTTCTTTTTCGCATGAGGAATTGCTAATCGAGGAAGAGAAAAGAACTTTACACATTTTTCACGCATGTGCTTTCTCCCTATCTCGAGTCTAGAATCACAGAGAAAGACACGACTTATCGATGATGATGTGTTAAAACAAGCCACCCTCTTTTTTTCTCCATTTATTTCTTTCTCGTTTAGAATTCATCGATGTCGATGTGGTAATATGCTGATTCACAGGCAATAATTTCGCCTTTGCCATATTGTCATAGAAAGAAAAGGCGAGGTATGTTTGCTTTTCTCACCGAATTTCGGAAATGTGGAAGGGGGAGGGAAATTGACGGAGGACCCATCCCCTGCTCCGTCCTTGTCAGAAAACAAAGTGTGGGCGGGCTTCTGATCAAGCCAGCCGGTTCAACCAAGATGGAAGAACCTCTTGCAGGCTTGTGAGCGGACACGGGATGCCTCTTCCCGTGCGCCAGAGTCAAGCTCCAGAGTCTTGAGTCCCCCGGGCTAAAGAAAGAAAGAAGAACCAGAGTAAGGGGTGTATCCTCGTCATCCTTCAGCGAGATGAAACTCGAAAGCCTTCAGAATAAGAATTTACGTATGTTAATGGGGGCTCTATGTACGTGTAGGGATTAAGCTCGCAAACGCCATTGCGGGCTTTATTGCCTCTCTCGTTCTTTTGATAATTCTTTTTCCTCTCTTCTGTCCCATTTCCATTGCAGATAATTATTGTGATTTGTATCGGGATGAGTGATTGCATAAGCTGGAACACACAGAAATTCGACTGTTATCTTGGTTAAAAGGGATGCCCACCACCGACCGAAATAGCCCTTATTACGAAGTATTATCTGGTCAAAATAAGTCGCCTCTTTGCTACTTCGTGTAATGTAATAATCTGAATGCACCAATCGCAAGTCGCGTCGGGAAAACTCGAGTAATGCAGGACTTGCCATGATCATCCAAGACAATAGGATGGGATCGACCGCTCTACGTAAACGTACAGCGTCTGTGTATTAACTAGTCTGTCTTGTTTTCTGTCAGGAAGTTGCTCGCTCTTGTAAGCTACTGCTGGCTTTCTGGCTGTCTGGCTGTCTAGTCTGTCAAGTGCAAGTCGGTTGTCTTGGTCCTGCACGACGACGGTATATTTTTTTGTGCGGGCTTGCGGTAGGATGAACCAGCATCCGAAGGCGCCTTCAGAAATGGCAAGAGATGTTCTGCATGTTCCGTGTCTGAAACGACCTCAGCGGTTGGGCCTTGATCCGAACAACCATCAAGCGGAAAAGAAAATAATTCTAGTGCCTTCGGATCCTGCTCAACATGAAGTTTGGGCTCTCGCCATTGGACGGCTAACCAAGAAAGCTGAAGTCGCAAGTGGGCGACGATTGGGTCTTGCGGGCGACAATGCACCAACGAACGCCGTCGCGAACAGACCTCCTCCGAAGATCTAAAGATATCCTATCCTACCCCCAGGAGTCCGAGTGGAAGCATCGGATAGACGAGGGCAAACGGACAGGGTGGATGATCCAGATCTCATAATTTGGCGATAGCATGAACTCTTAGACGCGTGATTCCCTTGTCGTTTCCCTGCCTTGTTTTCTCTTGAGCTTAAAATCTGGCATCGAGAAGGGGCCCTCAAGCCCTCTCGCGCTTAGACCAAACTGATTTTGAGCGGTCCTCGTGAATGAATAAATGATTGACACTTCAGAAAATGCACTCGATTCTTTTTTTAGAATAGCTTGAGCGGCCATTTTTCTTTTCCTGCGCCCGAGCATTTCCGCCTAGCCAGCTCTGGTTATCTACGTGGAACCTTCTTCGTCAGGAGCTCAACCAAAAGGTGATTTGAAATAGTTGGAATTCCAGCCCAAACGGCGCTCGGTACATACGGGAACCAAAAGCTAAGATATGCGGTGTTAATTATCAACCTCAGGACACTCAAGTAACTATTCCTCCTTCAAAACCTGGAGATAATGAGAGGATATGGAGCTGCTGAGTTTATACTCACCTCATACCTCCTTCGATCTGAGGAAATGCCCAACGTCCCCCTCATCCAAGCGACCAGACCACAAAAAAATTGACAGCTGCAGCCCCTAGTCACCCTTCTCCCACTATTCAAGGGTATTTTGCTGAAGGTGGTGACAGGGCCCACACTCCTTGTCCTTGTATTCCCGTGTGTGGATACTGCCTGCAGACAGAAGGGAGGGTGAGGCAACGGTGGCTGGTTAGCCAAAGCAAAGCCATTATGTGGGCTTGGAGTACTTTGCTTGCCCATAACCGCAAGTATCAGTACTTTGGCTATCACGATAGGGAATAACGCGCCTCTCCGGATGGAGGTAACCCGTCTCAGAAAAGACAGTAGTTGCTTTCACTACGTGTAATGGTCACTTTGCATTCGTTCATCTCATTCGATTCGATTCGGGTTGGCTCAAAAGGTTAGCTTTGGAGCGTTGAATCGGCAGACCATGATTCTTCCTATTTTCTCTGGTGTAACACTGGGTCGGCACCGGGAAGCAGCCCCTCCCCGAGCAGCCTTCCTCCGCTTTCGTCCCCGCTACAATCACCGCCGCCTTTTCGCGCAGGGTCTCACAACTTCCGCCTCGAGGTCAAAGTCTCGTCGCAAGGTAGCAAGCGAGAGGTCCTTGATGTCCACATTTCGCAGGAACTATTCCTGAAGCCTTATTCGTAAAAAAGGCGCCAGCGTTATGATTCTTAACAGCAATATCATACGACTTCAAACTTCGGTGATACCGCAACACGTGCAGGGCGATGAAACCAAGCTAATTCTACAACGCCAAGGCGAGCTACTTGCTCAACCACAGGGAATATCTCTTTGAAGGTGGATTCTCCTCCTCCCAGCTCGCATCGAGTTTACTCGGACGAGATTCCTGTGCGACGCGACGTGCAAGTCGCATGGTCATCGAGTAGCGTCGTTGCGATAGGCATGGGAGCAACTTGTGGAAGCTTCGTGTCAAGCTGTGAAACTGTAACTCTAACAATGCCCACCATCTCGGTTTTCCCAACTTACTCACGTATCAATTACTTCTCCCTTTTCTCCATTTGAAAAAAGGAAGCTTTCGGCTGCCTGGTCCATGTCCGTAAGAGAGCCGTGGGTGCCAGATTCAAAGCCCTTTCCCATTCACCATTGTTTTGCCCTGGTATCCATATCTGTTATTATTATTTTCTCCTTGTCGCGCAAAAATATTTTCCGCAGGTCAGGGCGTCAGATTTTATAGGGACTCGGACGTTCCGCTGGGAGAATTAATTACACAATGGTACCTTTTTCAGATAATCTGGGATTGCGGTATATTGGCAATCCGATTAGGAAGGGTAAATACTCCGCCGCCAATGGCTACTTTTGTTAAAGACGAAACTTTCTATATCTTACAAGTATTAACGGCCTGGTTTATTTTAATCTGACTATACCACGATCGCAATTAATTATTTGAGTCGCTCGCTCATCGATCCACATTTACTCGGTTGTTCTTACGCTACCAAATATCGGGACTAATAAATCGTGCATTATAATCCAGACGCCGATATGCGGAGGCAGAGGCAGGTCTCTCTCTGAAACATAAAGAGTTTTTGGTATACTCGATTTGAAATTAGCGGTATCAAACCGTTATACCCGCGTAAGACATTTCTATAAACTCTCCCAATAACGAGCTTTCTTTTGCTTCTTCTTCCTCCTCTTTAGTTTGTGTGCTCTTAAAATAATAATATATTCCAACCCGCAGATGCGCAGTTACCAATATCTAATTACGTACTTCGTCTGATCGTGATAAGCTATACTGTTTTTTCAGCCCAATAGATCTTCTACGAGTATTACTCGATTTTTTACGATGTCGAAAGCCGAAGCCATCGGGCATATTTATTTTGCGCGAGGCCAAATATCTACCCGCAAGGTTCATCCCTACCAGACACACAAACTCGCAGAGTACAGCTCATCAAGCCCCATCGCCCAGCAACCACCAAACGAATCATCTTTTTGGCATCGTTCTGGATACCAAAATTATGAGGCGGCCTGAGAGACGCTCCTTCTCCATCTATACTTCTCCACCTCCGAAATGTGGGAATCTAACAAGGATAATCGCAAATCGACTTGCATTCAACATTTGGTTTAGTTACACCCCATTGTAATTTCCAATATGCTTCTAGATCACAAGTAACGCACGATGCATATCCATCGGACCAGTATGATGCCGTCGCTGCTCCGCTTCTATTTTAGATACTCTCAGCTGCAGCGGACTGGAGCCTACCGCCGACACAACTTGTTTCGAATAACCAATCATCGCCTCATCAAAACAACGAGACTGGACTAAACTAGCCCTTCTGTAGAGAATTTTTGATAATACAACAGCCTGCCGGATACTTGCTAACCGCCCAAGTATCAGGATACATCAGCTGAGCCCAGAAAGAAAAAAAATAAAAAAGCCGATCCGCGTATTCCCTGTTAAGAAAAAACCCCGTCTATCTAGCCACGATTATTCAGAGGCGAAACTCCCCTCGTCCGGGTCCCCCGCAGCCAGGCCAGGTTTCAAGATTCACTGGTATCTGATAGGCCCAGGATGGTAAACAGCCCATGAGCCGACACTAGTTCCGTATACGTATGCTTTCACCCGGATGTTCAAGAAGGAAGTATTGGGTGCAAGGTAACGTTACAACGAGCACATGTTCGCATCCCATCGATCTGTTCTTTTTCTCCTTTCCCCGGCCGTTCTTTTTGTCTAATTCTATCGAGGCTCCCTTCCATTCTAGGTCTCCCCGCATGATCCTTGATCTCGACATGGTGCCACTTGTACGAGGGAAGGTGCACCGAGGGCGAAGGATCCTTACTGCTTTGAATATGTCGGTCGCATGTATGCGATCGCCTTCGTGATACCTTCGCTATCAGAACTGCCGTCTGTCTGCCGTCAACAGCGGCGCACCGAGAATCTGGATAACAAAAATTTGCGCAATTTCTCAATAATATTTTCCCTTTTGGTTTGGAAAAGCTTAAGCAGATACCTGGCCCTGTACATACCGTCTATCTACCCCTCACTTCGACACGATGGCGGATGAAGCCAAAGTTCTTTTTATTTATTTATTATTTATTTTTTTCCTTTTTTGAAAATATTTTTTATAGATGGTATTAGCTCGTCGCAACTCAGAGCTGGCCGAATAGCGCCCAACGGACATAAAATTTGCAACACCACATTAACCAGATTGGGAAGTTCTGCCAATGTTCGAGCTCCCAAAAGAAACCCAGCAAATTGGCTCATCGTACTTCAATCTCGGTTTTTGGTTACTATCGCACGTCATGATTTGTTTGCACCGATCGAACAAACTTCAGCCTGTGATGATGATGCTGATATCAAAATTTTCTTCTCTTGGATCGTAGCCATCTTGTTTTTAATTTTGCGCTGTTCAAGTTATTCTGATTGCACGGTCGACTCTAGGGAAGTCCCTGCCCACAAGCCTTGGTCCATGGGGGAGCTGCCCCTTCACGTCTAGTGCGTCCGGGGGACCCAGGATGACACAAACCCGAGTTGTCTATCCGGGTCTGATCACAAACCAGCATCAAGCCAAGTATCGTGAACGAACATGGTCCCATCTGCAACAGGGTCATGAAGAAAATCCTCCGAGTGGCAGGATCTTGCTTTTCGCTTCACGCTCTTCCCTTACCCGAAAGACATCAAGATTTCAATGAGATCTTCTCGAAAGCCATCTCGATTTCGAGAAGGGGTGGAAAAACTTACCCCCAAGCAAAAAAAAAGTGAATTCTCCATCCATGCCGTATCTCAGGAACATCAACAATATCCGACATGACAGCCCCCTCCCTTCTCGCACCCTAGCTAGTAAGCTCTGGCGACGAGAAAATTAACACTAAAAGTTAAAACAAATGCTATTCGAAAATAACCAAAGCTGGACGCAGAGAGCATTCGCAATTCTGGCTGTTAAACTTGTTTGCGACCTCCAGTGAAGAAAACAAGCGCAAGGATAATTTCGATTAAGCATCGAGTCGGTCGCCATTAGCATGAACAATTATTGACGGGCCGGATTTTCCGATCTGATAAGGCTTACTATTGCATTGCGACCTCTTATCGTTTATCAACAACAACCCCAGGGATAATATCCAAATATTGAACCTATCTTTTCCTGATATCGCCCTACGAATGCGGCGACAGCTAAATGGTAACTCAATCCAGATATTCCGGCCCTTTAACCCTGACTCCACGCCAAAAAAAAAACCCCCCAACAATCAAGAACAGCATTGATATGGGCAATTCAATTGTCTGCAAATTTTAGTTGGGAACAAGCAAGGCATGGAGGAATCGGCACGCCCAGCTCCATTCCAGCGGCCCACGAGATTTCTATCCTGCTGTCTGGCACGTGCTCATGTACATGTAAGAACGGGCGTAAGTCAAATCCAACTCGCAGATTTCAAACCCATGCTCGGAACATCGGGGTGGGTGTTTTGCTTTTTCTTTTGACTTGAGGTGGGAAAAGTAAAAAAAAAACAGAATAGAAACTAGGCAGCGACTTTTTTTTCTTTCTTGAGGTGAGTGCTTTTCCGTTAGGAGTCTATATTATCTTTTTTACTCTAATCAGGATATACTCGTCGCGAGATTCGAAGTCCAAGCCCCACGGCAACCTCGGGTTACTGCCTCAGTACGCGCTTAGAACAAAAATTCTGACGTTGACTAGATGACTTGTGTGAATGGTTCATGAAATAATATGTTTCCCTCTTAGATTTTCTTTTTCTTCAATTTTCGTATTGGTGTCTTGTTTCCGGCGTAGGAGCGCATTGGTGACATGAACTTTTCTTCCAACCCATCTTTCTATCGATTTCTTAAATCCTAAAGGGCAGTAGATACGGAAGAATATCTGATTATAAACCATTCGGTCCGAAAGCTTTTGCACGGTGGCTGATCTATCTCGAAAGCGTTCTTTTCAAAAATTCAGCCACATTATGAGTGGAAGAGAGAATCTCCTTTCGGGGATAGGGAAACTCTCGACCAGCAGTCTCCCCGGGTTTGACCCCCCTTCTGGGCACTTTTCTGGGTACCAAAAAAAGTGGATAACCTCGATCACTGTCCATCCATTCATTTTTTCTCATGGCTTGTCTGCAGACCCCCTAGTCACGGGAAGCCGTTCAACGGTCAACGCTATTTGCACAAGGTTCAAGGGATATCCCTTGTCGTTCGACGGCCGCCTCTGCACCTCACCAGCTGCAGGCCAGAAGCCATCATTTTGCTTGCATTCATTGCATCGATGATTTTCTCACAGAGAAGAATGTGTGCGTGCGTCCAGGCTAGCTTCTAAGCAATGGGAGCGGCGGTTCCTGCAAAAGCGAACGCAGCAAGCACATGGAGGTAATGGAGGTCTGTTTGGATGTATGTACGCATCCTGAACAATTTAACCATTCTTGCGCACTTTGACTCGTCGAAACGACAGTCGACTCGAAACGACGGTGCACACCCCAATTGGAGAGATGCGGACACACGCGCAGGCAGAACGGAGGAACGGTACTTTGGACTCTTTGGTTTACCGTATTGCATTTTTCCCTCTCCACATAGACCGGAGGTGCACACACACACCTTGGGACATCCTGAGCTTTTCATTCGACACAGCGGACGCAAAGGAAGTTGCCAAGTTTGGACTGTTTAGGTCGCGATTGCGCAACCACAACATGCCGAACAGGGTTTTCTTATTCCTTCCGCCGGTCGGCATGGTTTTCTTGCTTTATTTCTTTTGATCGTGGTGTTGGTCGAGAATAGGTACATGCTTCCAAACTTGACGCACGAGAATCCTGCAGCGAGTATCAGTTAGTGGAGACTGACACCGAAAATTCCTTCACCTTGGCCAGCAGCAACTTTTTCTGCTTTATATCCGCTAACGAAAACGTGCTGCACGACATGTAATATTTTCAAGACAACCAACAAGCGGAGTTTGGTGGTGGTGGTGAGGTGGAGGTGGAGAAACTATCCAGTTTCTTTTGCCACATCTTCTTTACCCAGTAAATACCAAGAAGTGGCTCGCAGATACGATTTCTTACAATAAATATCATCATTATCGATCCCCACTTTTTCCAGGCGGAATACACATACGAAGGTATTTTCTGTTTCAATTACTCGGCCACCACTTTATTGATAATGTGCTCACTTTTTGGTGAAATTATCATATTATATTATTCTTACGTCGATATACTAAACGCTAAAATAAGTACTCGAGTACTCATTTTAGCAAAAATTACACAAAAAATAATTCAAGTTCACATGTACCCGCTTTTGATTTTCCACCATTCACATGAACGGGTGGTACACACCCGCCTGTCATGTCAACCAAACCGATACAAAAAGAAAAAGTGGGGCTAATAACTCGTTACTGAGCTGCTCCCCGGAAGCTGTACTGCGAGATCGCCCACGGCCGAACATTCCCACTCGAGACACCACCGTGGGTGAGATCGATGATATGACCCAGTTGCAATTTCAAGTAGAAAAGGTAGAATAAAATGTAATAAAATAAATCGACTCTACGCTATTAATTTTATTCCTCTCCAGAATGATGAAAGTGTCTTACTCTGTCCATTGCATTGTGACAGCGAACGGTCTTGCGCAGCATTGATTTACTCGTGCGAACTACGGGGCATCGAATCAAGTTTAAACCGAGCTCAAAGCCCACACCTAAAAAAAGAAAAACACCCCGTACCAGTAGCTGGTCAAAAAAAGCCTCACCCGATGTCATATGAAAGGATGTTATTAGTTTAGACTCCTTGCTTCGCGGTAAGGATTTTTTCTTTTCTTTTTTTTTTTTTTTGTTTGACACTAGTGTGACGCCTGCGTCGTTCGCCGCGCGCACACCTGCAATCACAGGGTGGTTGACCTGCAGCGCAGCACAACTAAAACCTATTGACCAAAATCGTTCGGAAAAAAGTATAGACAATTGTACGAGCCCTATTGTTAATATGATATTGCCGAAGCTAACCATATTGTGATTTAGTGATTTAGTGTAGTCTTAAAGAAGAAAGACAGTTGAGCTAGCTCTGCAGCCGGATTCGATTCGATTCGATTTTCAATAGCCTTTGCCTTGGTACTGCAATCAATTAAGTATCTAAAACCAAATTTCCTGCTAAAAAGTCTAATGCTGTGCCCAACATTGACGATATGATAGGGTGCCTTTCCTCCGTTCGTTATAGCCAAATATTTTTGACATGCAGCCGGGGATGGGGCTAAAAGGAAGAATTCAACCCAGAGATTACAACCGAACCCCCAAAATCTTGGATGATAATAGACCCGCAAAAAGGAAACGAAAAAAGGCTCCTGGCAAGCCGGCGGCCCCCAAGTTAACATCGTGCAAGCTACGCACGAGCCAAGTTTGAAATATATTGCCAGAAGGTTGAACCTGCATGAATTTGGATTTAATCGAATCAAAATTGCAATATTGGGCAATTGATTGCAATTGACCGTGGGGCTTTGGTCCCTTTCCCCCCCCTCGTTTACAGATTCCATTTGATCAAAATGCCTGAACGAGACGTATTTCCAACGATGGCATGATATATTATATTCGGCTCTTATTTTCTGTTAATATTGCTGTGTATATAAAAGTGCTTAATTATAGCTTATTTAATTGCGTATCCACGCAAGCTTTCTGAGCACTGACCTTTTTACGATTCACTGAAAGAAAAAAAAAAAAAAACAAGGAAAGGACGACGAGAAGTGTTCGGATATTCGGTTCAGCATCAGAGTCGCTAGAAGTCTTCACGGAAGAGAGGGTGAAAAATGTATAAGTGGGAAAAAAGAGAGACACTATGCATTGACTTTTTTTTTTTAAAAAAAAAAAAAAAAAAAAAAAAAAGACACTCTCCGCGAGCAGAATAGCCCGTACGTACATAACCTCAGACTCGAGACGAGAGGAAATTGGTGAACAGGAAGCAAGAAATTTTGCGAGTAGCTGTTTCGACTTCTGCTGTGTGCGTGCAGCATGCACACCACCGAGAGAAGAGCTCGAAACAGTTCAGCCGGGGTGATTTAGGAGCCGGAGAATTGACCACAGATGAGACCGAATGAGCACATACACGCACGCACCCGCGCGCACACAGTCATTACTAGTTGCGCTGCTCTAGTAGGTTCGTGCTTGAAGGTTGAAACCGCCTCCCAAGTGTCAATTCTCCAGTTTAGAGCCTCTGCTCCACCCTTCCACATCCTCCTTGACTAAAGACTCTACCAGGTGCTTCTTCTTAGCCTTGGGTTCGGGTGGCAGGGAAGTATAACTAACCTATTGGTCAGGTGAAGAAAGGACAATTTCCAAAGTAATCGTGAACTGGAGACGTTCATGGTCATGGACTCCTAGTACACCCGTGCTCACGGACTGGAACTAACAAACTACCTAGAAATGAACCCAAGTAATAAAGCAGCTATGCTTGTAATAGAGAACGGGACTCTCCGTGCTTTAGCTAGGATTTTCCCCTTGTCAGGTTAGAGTTGATAACTCTCATCTATCGACGTTAAAATCCCTTTACCCCATGAATACTTTGTTAGTCCTGGTTGATGACTTTGACCTTAAAAACGCTATTGATAATTTTCAACTTATTGTAGTTTAGGAAACTTATTGCTAGTATACCAGTGTGCGAATGAGTTAGTTAGATATCCATCATGGGTACAAAACTCTCCAAATCCTATCATTCTGTGTCCCCTAATACTTCTAACCCTAGCCAATATCCTGGATTTCGTGTCTCCTTAAAGTTGGGGTTTTGTGCAGGGCGTCGTGATCGATCTCCAGACGGGGCACCTTTTTTCGTCCTGGTCCGTACACACAGCGCTACTCATTATCCAAATATCACCAGATCAATTGAATTGAATTTGTAAACGTTTGTCCCTCGTATCAATATACTGATCGTAGAGGAGGGGTGGCAAAATGAGCCCGAACGAGGGGACAAAATCGATAAAAGGAACAAATATCAACAAATCTTAATTGATGTGCTATAATATATTTCGTAGTTTCAACTTGTTTTATCTACCGGCTATATCGTGCTGAAAGCTCTTGCGATGCTCCGAGCTTGCAAGTTAGCAGGTATTTGTTAATATGCCTATCTGCCGATTTAATCCATAGCTTGATAATCCGCTCATTTCAATTGTTCAATATTATACCTCCCCAAGTGTGAACAGAGCTCCACCGATATCGTGGCGCGAAAAGAATATATGGAGGGTGTGCATTCGAAGCACATCAAACACAGCAAGATATGTTAACTGATACATGCTTCAGAATACGCATTGCATCAGCTGATCAAAGAGTGCAAGAACACCGAAAAGAACACTACAATCTCTGTTAAATTTCAAAATATTTATAAAAGCATTATACCTCGCCTGTTCCTTAACTGGCTAGAAAGCAACCTTACAATCAATGCACAAATCATGACATCAATAATATGTAAAATTTCAAACTTAAATTTCCCATTTCTTTAAATTTTATAACCTTTCCTTTCTTTTTCCCCAACCCTTCTTCAACATAATTTCGCTAAATACAAAAATCTAAAACAGCAGTCAACGGTGAATTTCCTCCGCTTGCTTCTCCTCCCTCAAGAATATTAAAATATACAAAAGGGTAACAGTAAGCCGGTTCGCAGCAGGTGGTAATAGGGTTATCAGTAAAAGCCACCCTTTCTCACCCGAGCCCTTCCCTGGCTTGATCAGATCACCCCCCGGGTTCGCCAAAATATGCACACAAGAAAAAGACAAAAAAAAAAAAAAGGGTAACAGCAAGGTGATGGTGTGACACTGGAATGTCTGGGGAAACTGAAAGGAAATCGTTACATCCAACAGATTCTTGTAGCAAAAGGTAACATGGGAAGATCCAAAAGAAACATGAGTATCAACGAGATGTAATCGAGCTGAGAAAGAAAAAAGAAAAGGAAAGTTTATAAGGGCAAGTAATTTTGGAGGAAAACCGCCGTGCATAGGATATGCTCATTCGCTCCGTGATATGCTCCTGACAACTAAAATGATGCGAAATGGAAAAAGTACCAATGTTGATATTTACTACGCTGTGTCCGAGAAATAGCGATTCGGTTGGTGATGAAAAATTGAAATAAAAGAATAAAAAAACAAAACGAGAAGATGCAATGTTCCTACCCGTAGACGCCGTGAAAATTATTTTCGAGAATGCCGTGTTATGCTAAAAAGATGCTAGAAGTATTTTCATCTGCGCTGGTCTAATTGGGACGTGCCGCTCTGAAGGAGCAAGTATCCCGAAAGAGAAGGGGGAAACGAGCCCCCCAGCTTCACCCAAGCTTTTGTTATAAGTATCAAAAAAAAACTCTGGATGGATGCCTAGAATGTATGATAGGGTGTGGGCGTGGACATTTGCTACTCCCCTCGCTGGAAAGGGAAAAAATCGAATTGTCTGCTTTGTGGGATGGGTCAGTCTCGCGTGCTCTTCATTTTCCCTCCTCGTATTGATGGAGGAGAAATAAGGCTAATTTCTCACCTCACGATTGCGCTTTGACACCAGATACGGAAGAAAGGCATCTCATCTTGCTGGGCAGTCGGGAATGGTCACTCCCGGCTTGATATTCCGATTCACATCCATCAAACCCCATTGTGTCTCCCATTCCTATAGTTATGTAGAGGCTTAGTATGTGGCACAAAAGTAAAGAAAGAGAGAAAGTATCCGGTTTCTCCGTCAACATTTCTACGAATGCTGTAGAAATTTTGAATGCGAGAGGCTAGATGAGATAACTGATTCTACTAACCTTTCCAGGCTCATTATAGATGTACTTCCACGGCTCATCGAAGGGTACGAACCTTACACACGTCCACGTTAGATGGTTTCTCGTTATAAGCGTTATACATACGCCCGCAAACTCATGCGTCGCAGCGTGTCGAGCAGCCAAATCATTCCTCGATGCTAATCTGAGCTAGAAGCATTCGAAAAGAGTCTCGCCATAGACGAATAGCAAACGACAGATCCCGCTGCGATACCACGTCGCATCTAGTTTACGAGCAATATACGCGCCGTTCACGATATAAACAAAGAACTTACCAATAGTACTCTGTCCCATTCGCATTCGCTGCACAGGCAAATTGCTCTACAAACTGATTCAATTCATTGATACCGGCGACGCTACCCCCGTCGGTGCCTCCACCGGAAGGCCAACCGACTTCGGAAATAATTACGTTCGGGTTCCTCGTCGTTTGTTTTGCGTACGCCACGTCATTGTCTTGGGTGAACTTCCATGTCCAGTCGGCCGCGTCGTTCACAGCAACACCGCCGAAGAATCTGTCATCTTCCGTTAGAAAACTACGTTGCTAGATTGCAACACCGGTGTTTATGGTATACTTACGGATGTACGTTCGCCATGACAGTCTTCCCAGGTATCACCGTTAGCATAAACCATCGCATTTGAGGACGAAACTATAAAAATAGAATGAAAGACTCACATCAACAGCCTGCGCCAGGTTATAGGTCCATGCAGATCCTAAGTCTGAGGTTGTGATATTGATCTTGTACCCCAAATTCGTAAAATTCTGTCTGACCTCTCCTAACAACTGTATGAGCGCCGTCTCGGTGATGTATTGACTGAACAAGGCTTCGTTGCCAATAACTACTCCCAAGAACGGATCGGTTCCGTACTGATCTAGAATTTCATACATCTGGTTGAGTTGTCGAACATTTGTGGTTTGGTTGCTATCAATGTAAACTCCCATCCAGACCTTCATATCTACATTGAGAATTTTGATAGCTTCGAGGACCATTTGAGTTTGATTACAATCATTGCCATATAATCTTAATCGGGAGGTTAGCTGGCTGATGACCGCGATATCCTTGGTAATGTTGTTTTGGGTTGGTGGAACAGGTATGCATTGAGGATATATAGCATCAAGAGGTGTGTAGTCCTAGAATCGCGGTAAATATCTAACCATAGCCCAGTTAAAATTATTTGAATACGTACCATTCCGTAGAAAGATTTGTGAAGATTGGGATTGTTGAGAAGATTTTTGACAGAGTCGGTACCACTGTTGACTAGTGGGGCACCAGGAGCGTCTTGCTGTGGATCAACAGAGCTTGTAGCAGACCCCCCTCCACTGCTCTTTTTCTTCGACAAGATCACGCCTGCCGCGGCGCCACCACCGGCTAGCAAAAGTATTACTAGAACAACTGCCGCTATTATCCACTTTGTCTTCTTTTTTGCCTTCTTTTGCGACTGCAGCCAGTCAGAATCACCAGCCGGGGCGCCTCCTCCTCTACTTTGAAGCCCCGCGGCGAGAAGTGTACTGTTGGCTCCGAGGCCACTCACGGTTGACCCTGTCTCCGGTTTCTTCCCAAACACGCCACCGAGCCCTCCAGCCAAGGGTTTGGTTCGCTTCCCTCGTGCTATCTCATCGTCGTCTGAATCCTGGCTGCTCCTTCTCATATCCTGCAACGATAGATCCCCACTGTCAAGACCCGAGGTCTCCGGGTTCCAATGCGTGCTATATCTCTGGTACGGACTATCGGAGTAAAAACCCAGATTTACCGATGACGCTCGGTTGCTATTGTTGGATGCTATCCCGTGCCCTCTATCTCCAGCTGTTGATGGCGCCGCGCTGCTGGATATAGATGCCGGGCCTGGCCTGATACCCGGTTGTAGACTATCACGGCTCGGGTACCCACGATGTATCTGTCTCATCGGCGGTGGATTATCTTGATATTGTGCTACCGGCGGTGGGGTAAACGCAGGGTTGATATCTGTCGGCAATAAAGCTCGGTTTTGGTATTGATTATTGTTTCCATAATTCGAATAGGATATGTTCTCATCGGCCGGCAAGCCTCTCGGTCTCGACGGGGATATCTCGGCCTGATTTGGATGATAGCTCGCCTCACTTATCGGCGAAGTTACACTGTATTGGTGTTGTTGGTTCGGATCCCAGTCCTCTTGGATAGTACCGGGTATCGATCTCCGATTTATTTGTGGTGGTTGAGGTGACTGCTGTCGCGGTTGTGCTTCAAAACCCGATTGTCCGTAGCTCTGTTGGTGCCGTAGCGGTGTTCTACCGTAGACTGGCGCTGTGTATTCGCCTTGGTTCTGAGGTCCCTCATAATTGATGTTATGCCTCGGCGTGTGTTCCGTACTCGAGTGAGGTTGTGGCGTGAAGGCCGGATTGATATATTGTTCGCCAGATGGCGATTCGTGATTATATCCTGACATTCGTGAGCGAAGGATTTCGTAGCGCAATGGCTACTCCTAAACGAGTGTCTGAGTGTGGTTTAACGAAACGAAGGTGCTGAATGAATAGGAAGGATGGGTGAAATGCTCCGTATCGAGATCGTAGACGATGCTGACAGAAGGCCCGCTGCAAAGGTTTGGTTAGTTGTGCGGCCCTCCGTTATGTTACATTCGAAAAGAGCGAATAGAAAGTTGGGATAGATGGGACATACCGATGGCTTTGCCGGAATAGATTCTATCTGTTGCGTCGCACGATACAAAGATCCCAAGAAAACGCCGAGAATAGCAAAATTCAAGGTTGGACCAGCATAAGAAAAATTATATCGGACAATATAATTTAAAAATACGGAAGGGGATTTCCAAAAAGTTAAGGTTCCGGATTACCCTTAAGATATTTTTTGGGGCCTATTCGCCTTTCGAAGTGCCTCCACGTAAGATCTCCTGAATTCGTGCGTATGACCCCCTTGTATCACTCTGTTTGACTGTGGGCCCACCCAAGAGGGACATAAAGATTATTCAACGTAGTTAAAGAATTCCGAGTTCCTTTGGCGCCAAAAATATATAAACAAGTTGGAAGAGCGTCCTTTTGTCCGTCTGGAAAGGATAGTAGTTATATTCCTCAAGGAAATATTAATGAGAAAGAGAGGGATGGCGATGAAGAAGATCTTAATATTATGATTTCAAAAGGCAATCTCTCTCAGGTAAGTCTCTCTCCACTTTTGTGGACCTCTTTTCCGTCTCCTCACTTTGAGCCCAAAAGTGTACCTGCAGTGCAGAGTAGCAGTTGCAATAGCGTTCAGCCCTCCGAAATTAGGTCCAGGAATATTCGCTTTTGGTTCGAAATTGCGGAGACAAGAGAGAGTGTGGTGACAGTGCAGCCCTATTCCTTCCTAGTCTCGTGGGATTTGTGCTGGGGACCTCTCGCTCAGCCTCCACGGAATACCAAGCATCAAGCGAAACAATGGCGCACTTGAACTTTTCGTTCCTTTTCGTTACTTTCGAGTGTGGTCAACCAAATAATCTTTTGGAGACGGGACGAAATATGACGGAAGCCGTTTGTGGATATATTCTCTCCGTTGAGTTTTGGATTGTATAATCAGGAAGGCGGGCAACCAGACGAACGTTTCATGGTGGTCGTGCCGGTGCCTGAGATGAGGAGAGCAAGAAGGAGAGGTTGGAATATGAGATGCGATTGAATCCACCAAATCTCGGAATATGACAGCCGGTCCCTTGCTTTGTTTGCTGGGCAAGCACGCACTCACAATGGCTCGACAAAGGAGTGGTTAATAACGCGAGACAAGAGTGAAAAGATTGAAATTGAAATGTTACGTCGCGATGATAATTAATAATGATCGATGATGGAGATTGACTGCAATTGATGGACTTGAAGCGATGCTACCTCGCTCTTGTTGTTGTCGTGTGTTGTGATCGACCTATAATTAGGTAGGATAAACAAAATAAGCAAATACATCATCACAGCCTCGTTACCACGGAAATTGACATGGGCCTCTTGTCTTTTGCATCATTCTTCGCCCGTCATCAACCTCATCTGCATTTTCAATCTCCACGATTCGATCGATTTAAGGAAGTTGACTCAATAAATACCATCCGAGTATAAATAACGGATATGAAAACTCTCATACAATTTGAGCTGCCCATCTTGCCCCCGGATTTTGCAGTTGTTAGTTGTGGAGCAGGCGAATTGAATCCGCGCACCGGTACCGCAAGCCGTCATTTTATATTGAACCGCGAATACAAGGCCTTATAAATATCTTTATCGATTGGCTAACAAAGCACAATGGAAGCAGTGAACCTAAAAAGAGAATTCGCAGCATAGACGAGCATTCTGGCGTTCTTTTTACTTTTCTGTTTCATGTCAAACTAGGGCACAGGTAGTTTTTCAAGGAAAATGCACAATTCAACCGTCGGCCCGAGTGCAATCCCGCATGAGACCAGATCTCTGCAAACCTCGCACCCAAAGCACGCGGCCGAATGAGGTAGTCTCTAGCCTCATATCTAGCCATCCATTCGGTCTCGGACTATTCTGACAGTTTTGACCTCACCAGAGCTACAAGGCTGGCAGGGAAACGCCAAACTGGCCGGTGCATCATACATATCTATACAACTACACTCGGTTTCCTTTTTTTCTGCATGAAGCTTCAGACTTGGCCAATTGCGATTAATCTGTGGCTACTTTGCAAACCGATGGGTATCAATTATAGGCGCGTCTTCTAATTATAAAGATATCTATATATCAAAGGATTGTTCTGCGGTCCAAACATCGCAACTTGCTCTATCGAGCTTTGTGTCTTAGATTCCTCTAATTGGATTGAATCAAGAACTCATCCAACAATATGTCTTCTTCTTCTACTTTCAAGAAAAGTTCGAGTTCCGCCCCGCCCCCGCCATCTTCAAAAAACATCCGAGCAGCTGCCAGAAGGGCGAGCAGCGCAAAACCCACAACCTCAATCTTCGAGCTCGTGCCTTCCCGGACAGACATCTTCACCATCCTTGGAACTTTGGTAATCTGCGCCGTATCCTCATATGCCTCGCAAATATCCCTCTCCCCAGTCTTTGGCGAAATACCTTCCGGCCTGTACCACAAGCAGACTAAAAACACCGCATTCGCGGCGTCCGCTAGCATCGCATTGGCATTAAAATACACGCTTCCCAGATCTCGCATTCTGTTACGATTGAGCAGGCTCCTCATTCCACTAATTGCCGTGAATATCCCCATCATACAAGGATTCATATGGCAATACTCATCCGATCTAGGAGCTACCAACGGACCGATTGTGACGGAAGCTCTAACAGTTGGAGTATTGTTGCTCGTCACCGTATTCACCATTACCGGCAGCGTTAGACCAATCGGTGTACCCGTTCAATCGGTTGCCATCACCGACATCACGCTGCTAAGTCTATCATGGCTATTTTTCACTTTCAGCGAGAATATGGTCTCCAGTTACCTAGGTCCTCACATCGGCTCCCGCTGGCCACTGACAAGATGTGGAATGGAAGCAACAGTGTCGATATTCGCCGCCTCCCTCCACCGCTCCGTCTTTGTCCTCGCGGCCCTCCCGTCCTTATTCCCAGTCTTATACATGGAACCGAGGTGTGCAACAGGCAATAAGGGCATCGCGAAGCTGAATGAACAGCTCGAACCACTGAATTTCACCGTTCTCGCCAGACAAGAGTCAAACACTGGATATCTCTCCGTGCTCGAAAATAAAAAGGCAGAGTACCGGTTTCTACGCTGCGACCATAGTATTCTCGGCGGCGTATGGTTGAAGCATCACCCCGAGTTGGCAAAGCAGAAGAAGAACCCAGAACACCTTCGCGAGCCAATCTATGCCGTTTTTGTCATGCTCGAGGCAATTAGGCTTATCGATCCGCCAGCGAGGGAGAGGAAGAATCCAAATGCTTTGATTATCGGATTAGGAATCGGAACGTCGGCGTCTGGTCTCATTCAGCACGGTGTTAAGACCCATATCGTAGAGATCGACCCTGTTGTTTACAAATACGCCAAAGAGCACTTTGGGCTCCCACCGAACCACACCGCTCATATTGGTGACGCCGTCTCTTATATCCGAGACGAGTATCTGAAAGCTGCTATCAAGCAAGAAGAACACCAGAAATACGATTATATCCTCCACGATGTATTTACCGGGGGTGCGGTCCCAGCTGACCTCTTCACCTGGGAATTCCTCGAAGGTCTCAAGAGCTTCCTAAAGCCCAACGGCGTGATCGCGATTGTAAGTCCTTGTATAAAACCTCTTTCTCACGTCTCAAACTAACTGTAGTATCAAAAGAACTACGCTGGTGATCTCCACCAACCCGACGCAATGTCAATAGTCCACACCATCGAATCCGTCTTCAAAACATGCCAAGCCTTCCGTGAATTCCCCAAAGAGGCAGACCATGATGACTCCAAGGGAGACTTCACAAACATGGTGATCTACTGCACTCCCTTCCACAGACCGCGCAAGGATCCGAAAAACTCTTACCACGCCACAATCAACGAGGAGGATATCGAAGCACCCTACTTTCACGGACCTCTACGGAGCGACTTTTTGAACACCTGGGTCAGAGAGGTGAAATTGATGCCAACAAATCCGGTCGATTTGACAGGTGTGAGAGAGGCTGCGAAGGCGGGTAATGTTAGTAGGCTTTCGACTGGTACAGTTCATACGTTGAAGCAGTGGCAGAAGGATAGTGCTGTTTCGCATTGGGCGATTATGAATACGGTTGTTCCGCAGGATGTATGGAATCTATATTAGGCTGGGCCCTGTAAAAAAAAAACTCTTTACGATACTATCTATGTACATCTTTGTTGTAACAAAGGTATTTCAATGCTATATAATGCCTCGATCCTATCATAAAACTCCGGATGCTTGATTGATATATATATATATCCCTTTCTTTGAAGCTCGTAATTCAAGATAAACTTAACGCCATTTCTAAAGGCCGCACAACGCCATAAATCCCTTCTTTACAGTAACACCGAACTCAGTGATATACTGAATGCATGATTCGAAACTTCAAGACTCCAACTCCCATTCATCCCTACCCGTCAATACCCTCGCTATCTTCCTCGACATAGCCGGCCCCAACGCCCTTCCGTTACCCGTCCTAGCGATCCTAATATCCTTCAAAACGTCGTCCCCTCTCTCCACGAACGCCCTAAACAGCTGCTGTACACTCGGATATTCTGCCTGGATTGCCCCCGCGACAACAGGAGTACTCATATGCACGCACTGTAGCATTTTATTATATGTATCCTCCACTGTCTTCCCAGACGAGACCTGTCCGACATCCATACAAAAATTCGTCGAATTGTTCAACGTCGCTTTGGCATGTCTGATCGCCAACAAACCACGTTAGCATCATTCATCCATCCATGGTAAATGAGAGAAGGGAAATGTAGTAAATAGGATAAGGGTTACGTACTTGTACGGAATCTGAGAAATATGCTGCGTATAACTACTAATAGACTCAGCGGTAGCCATAAAATCCGCTGTCTGAAACACCAAACACCCATGAGCAACTTGCAACTCCAATAGCGCATCCTCAACGTTATCCTCATCAACCGCCTGCGCGGCCTTGTCCATCCTTACGACCTCCTCACGCCCGCCTTCTCGCATTCTATTCCTAACCTGAGCGGCATAAGCTCGTGACTGGTTACTCTTGTTCTTTGCGACTAGTTTTGCGAGCCCCTCGATCAGAACTATAGGTTTGCAAGTTGGATATGTAGACTTTATTTTGCGAATGTAATCTTTTAGAGCTTGCGGTGAGTTTGTGAGGGGTATGAACTCTTTAGCATCGAGGTAGGCCAGGATGTGAGACTCGTCGCGAATTTCACGGGGTATGGGAACGAAGATGTCTTCGTCTTCGTTCCACCGAGCTGTCACTACCCGCCTCCATTTTACGATTCCCGGGATCGGAGAGTCGAACGGGGCGTGACTGTTGACCTTGACGACGTCTAAAAAGGAGCATAGCTGTGTCCCAGCCTTTGAGGCGTAGAAATCGGATGATATATTTACAATCATCTCGCCTACTGTTTGCACGTGCGATGTTTTTAACTTGTTGGCGGTGGATAGAGCTTGACTTTCGCTTCTTTGCAAAGTCCTTCCCTCCTTCTCCCTTTTCTTCAGCTCTTTTTGGGCTTCTTTGTCGGCGAGCTTTTTGGATTTCGTAGCCTCCCTTTCTGCCTTTCTTGCTTCCTTTTCTACGTCCGTGAGTTTCGTTTTCCGTTGGGTAGCAGTAGGAGCGGATGACGGAGGCGGACTATCCGGGGTTATATCCTCATTCTCCGATTCTGACTCTGATATCTCGAGAGTACCCCTTTCTACTTTGCGACGTTTTGTTATCGGTTCTGGCCTTCCATTGTCGCTCGATTCTTCGATTTTGCGTAAGAGGTCTTCGGTCGATTTGTCTAGCTGTCTGTATCTAGGTGGGCTTATAGCCTTTGCTTTGCCTTTCGATTTTAAAGTCGCAGAATCCTCCTGGTAGCTGTTCCTCTGGCGAGGGTTCTTTAGCGGTGAGAAATCAACATCGCTAAATTCATCTTCGAGGATTTGAGCGAAGAGCGTATTCTTGCTGATAGCGGGTCCGGGAAGTTTTGATGTTTGTTTTATGATCGTTGAAGCTGGAGCTGGTGGTGAAGATTGCGAGAATATAGGGTCTGAAGAGAGTGCTCCGAATATTTTGGGGTACGCTATTGAAGTTGAGGTGGAGGCGACCGCTCGGCTGTGTTCAACGGGTGGTGGAGAAGAACTGATGATTGTGATTGAATCTAAATGTTTCTTGGGTTTGGAAATCTTGGATGGGACAGAGGAGGTGGAGGTAGACTTTTGGTGCCTGGAGGGAAGTCTCGTAGCTGTGGGTTCTTTAGAGGAGCTTCGGGTTGATGCCTTGTTTTCTTTTGCGGATGTTGATGTATCCTGTCGCTTTAAGGGTGCTAGAATAAACATTAGCGTCGGCAGCCTCAAGGGTAAAAATATATCAGAGATGTACAGACATACCTGGCTCTGGAGCTTCGTCGTCAGAGGATAACAGGCTTATAACGGGAGCAGCAACATTAACATTAGGTATCCTCGGCGCCATGTTGGATGTTGAGATCCAAATGCTGGATCCCGCGAGAATGTGTGAAAACTGTATATCACCGCTTTCTAAGGACGGGAGGTGGAGGTGTCATAAAGCAGATTCGGATGGTCGCATTCATCGTCACGTTGGCAGAGTGGTAATGGCCGTCGTCGCATGTTGCATTGTCGTCGTCGTTGTCTCACAGGGTCATCGCGTCCAGTTGAGTGAATGTTGTTTGTCATCGTCGCTAGGAAGACGCGCCGCAAATCGTCGCCCAAACAACGCAGCAACGCATCGATCCGCAACACAGTTCGAAGATCCTCAATGAGGTAGAATGATCAAAAAAAAAAAAAAAACGTCGGTTTTCGAACAGTCATAATATATTCTCCATCAAATCCCATCATACAAACTACCATCGATACATTTCAGTCGGTACATCAAGCAAAGCACGCTGCTAATTATGCGCAGCTTCCGAGTCGCAGCTGATTTTTATTCTTGTTCAATCTCCATAGTCGACTTGTCCATAATCAAGTAGAAGCTATACCTGTCATCGAGCTGTTATCATCCTAAATTATATACCAAGATCAATATAGGATCTTTCCACTTTATATCTACCGAAACTATAGTTTTTAGAAATAATCTTCTCTACAATATAGACATGGCAGCCAACGGAACAACAGGTCCTTCCAAGGCCGTAGAGGCTGTCTTGGTGCAGTCCGAGCCCATGCCGGAAGGCTCGGTCAAGGTCAAAGGCATCGACTTTAACGACTATGCCGATAGGCCCATCACCGTGGACGAAATGGTTCGAAACATGAGCAACATGGGATTTCAAGCCAGCAGCTTGGGGAAAGCAGTCGAGGTTGTGGATAAGATGGTATGTAAATCAGTGACCCCCCACCATTCCCCGCATGCTAATAAATTATTCATAGAGATCATGGAGGGTCCCGGAAGACCCCTCTCTCCGCTCCACCATCTTTCTCGGATACACCTCTAATCTGATATCTTCTGGTCTCCGCGAAACCCTCCGCTATCTTGTCCAGCACCGTCATGTCTCCGCCATTGTTACTACGGCAGGTGGTGTTGAAGAGGATTTCATCAAATGCCTTGCACCAACATATATGGGTGCCTTCCATCTCGATGGCGCCAAGCTCCGCCAATCCGGCATGAATCGTATTGGTAACCTCGTCGTCCCCAATGATAACTACTGCAAATTTGAAAACTGGGTGGTCCCAATTTTCGACAAGATGCTCGAAGAGCAAGAATCCTCCAAGTCCCTTCCGGATGAAGAACAAATCCACTGGACGCCCTCAAAAGTCATCCACAGGCTAGGCAAGGAGATCAACAACGAGGAGAGCGTGTACTACTGGGCCTATAAAAACGATATTCCCGTATTTTGTCCAGCATTAACCGACGGATCGTTGGGCGACATGCTTTTTTTCCATACCTACAAGGCTTCTCCGGCTATGTTGAGGATAGATATAGTCGAAGATATCAGAAGGATAAACAGGATTGCTATGGGTGCTAAATGTACGGGAATGATTGTACTAGGGGGGGGTATTGTGAAGCATCATATCGCGAATGCGAATCTGATGAGGAATGGTGCTGATTATGCTGTTTTTATCAATACTGCCAATGAGTTCGATGGGAGCGACGCCGGGGCGAGGCCTGATGAGGCTGTCAGTTGGGGGAAGATCAAGATTGGGGGTGAAGCGGTTAAAGTATATGCGGAGGCGACAATTGCCTTTCCATTGATCGTAGCTGCGACATTTGCGAAAGGGAAGAAAGATTGATAGCCGATGTTTTCTGTTTTGGTGGCTTTTGGATGCAAATTTGCAATAGAGATATTATGATATCAGTTTACGCAGAAAATGCCCTTTGGACTACCCTCGGCGCTCAATGTGGTTTCAGGAAAACAATATCGACCTAAAATAAAATATAAAACTCAATTTCAAGATCATGACTCCAAGCTGTTTTTTGCTCGGATATTTTTCTGCCTTGCGAGCCGTCGAGTGACTCAGCCAGCTTGAACCAGCAGTTCACATCAAATCTCGATGCCAATCTTCCGATATAAATACCATCGAATTCTCAGAGATTCTTCCTCAGCGACATACACATACAATTTACGCACCCAACCGCTCTGGAATCCAAGCGTCAAGCCAAAGCACGAGCTCAGGCCATTGAAATCTGAGAAAGAGTTCCGAGCAACACCAACTTTGCCGCTCAAAATGCCACAAACTACAACAAATTTCGCTCCAGCTAGGAATGCCGTCAGCCTTGACGGTCGAACACTCGAGGTATTCAACAGTTTTATTCCACAGTTTTATTCCTCCAAAAAAAAGATCGATGGTTATTAATAATTGAGAATCATGTAGGGGTATAATCTCTAAGCTCCAACGTGATATTGTAGCTAAATTTATTGACCGAGATGTTGATATAGAGGCGGTCAACTCCTCCGCACAGCGACTGTCCTTTCCGCCCTCCTCGAACAACCACTACACGTCCATGACGTACGAGGAAACCGTGAAGGCAAGAAAGGCGTGAAAGGCGGCCTACGAGCCCAGCACATTGCCTGCATCTCTACTCTGTAAATTTTCCCGCCTCCCATACACCTCATATATTTTACCTCGATATGATATACTCATTCGATTGATTGAATTCAACCCAAAGAGCACAATGGTCGTCCTCGAACACGGGCCACCTAAAGCACGAATCCACCGAAGTCTCCTTCAGCCCTCGTAAACGAAAACCCTTAATAACTTATAAATACTGGACCGACCGCCCCATCCCCGGTCACACGACGCCCAAACGTACCGCCACGGTCGAGATATCCGGCGTGGGTAGCATCATGCTCCTCCTACAGGCCATCTTACCCTACATCCTCTACAACGGCCCCAAACAGGGCGAAGAGCCAACACCACTACACTTAACAGTCCACGGCGGCACGCACGTTTCCAAAGCTCCTACATTGGACTACTTCAGCCAGGTATTCGTTCCGACCTTACGGAAACTAGGGTATCCTGAGATTCAAGTCGTCGAGAAACGAAGAGGGTGGTCAACCGGTCCCACAGTTCCCGGCGAAATCGAGTTCATCATCCCTTCGATACCAGCTGGGGAAACCATACCCGGTTTCACGATGGAAGATCCGGGAGAGGTTGTATCGTACGATGTGACGTTTATTGTACCTGAAGACGCGAGGCGAAGTTTTAGGGAAACAGTGAACAACTGGTTCGAAGACAGGGCGAAAGACGTGGAATTGAATGTGGTTAAAGATGAAGCTTCAGGTCACGTTAGTAGGTTTTATTTACTGATCGTGGCAAAGACGAGGAACGGGTATTTGATCGGACGGGATTGGATTTGGGATCGGAAGAAGGGGGATGCGTTTAAGGTTGCCCATGACATGGTGAGGAAGTGTTGGGGTTTGGTGCAGGAGGAAGTGGAGATGGGCGGCTGCGTGGATCATTATTTGCAGGATCAGTTGGTCGTTTATCAGGTATTGGCGGAGGGTGAGAGTTTGGTTGATGCTGGTGGATGGGGGGAGGGAAGTTTGCACGCGCAGACGGTTAGGTGGGTTGGGAGTGAGGTTGCGGAGGTCAAGTGGGATCTAGTTACAGAAGAGGGGGAGGAGGACTTATCAAAGGCGAAGTATAAGTGTAAGGGAGTAGGGCTTGTTAGTTCGGCAGGGGAAGGATGGGAATGAGAGAGCTGGACTTGTAAATTTGTGCACGCAAAGATGCGTATAGATAGATTTTATATAGTCTCAGACCCTTTTTTATACATGCTAGACATGGAATTGATAAGTTGATCTTTCCAGCTTATAGTTATCTGGTTAAGTCTATGTTTTTTTTTTTAATTTATTATGAGGATACAGGTATATATTTACCATGATATTACACTAGTGAAGCTCAATTTAAAGAGTCCAATATTAAAATATGACGGAACTTCAATAGTGAAATTTGAAAAGTTCATATGCCTACTTAGTTTCTAGGGATTAGTGGGCTCCTTGGTATCTACAGAGATCTAAGCAATTAGATGTGTCATATGATCTAATCGAAAAAGGGACCGAAGCAGGAGAAGAAAAGGCATATGCAAGGAGTGGGAGTCTTGGACGAAGGGGTACGAAAAGAATTAAGATCACAAAGTTCCGAAATATATATTAGAGATAACTTGCTCATTGATGAGTTCAGGGGAATTGTTCATATGAAGGGAAAAATATTAAATAGCCAATATCGTCGTAGCAGAATTGATTGAGTGTAGGAGCAGATCAAGCTAGCATGAAATCGGAGGAGCAACATCAAGTGCATTATTTTTATCACATTTAATAGTTGCTAGTTAGAAATGTGGACCTCATCGAGCGCTAGGGACAGGACTACGTAGATATATCTAGTGTGTGACAAGAACCTAGAGTGTTCGAGAAGTGCCCTTTTGGAACGTTTCTCGAAACGTCGACGATCAGCTGAGCAAGGTTTGTGCAACCTGAACGTCAAGTCAACACATTATAAGTCTACGAGGTGAATAACCAGAAGAAAATCATAGAGAAGGAACTACATTTCACAGCCAGACGCGTCAGACGTATGACGAACACGAGAATTCACGCGATATATGGAGAGAATAGTTCACTCAAGTACCCAAGTTGCATTTTACTTGATTACAATACATGAAAAAAAAGGACATTAAATATTAACACATCACTGAAGGAGACAAGAGAACACATGAATTAATATCTTTTAGAGGAAACAAAAAGATGTTCAGGAAGCGACAAGGAAATGCAGCAAGAAAGGAGCATTTAAAGCTTGTAGTCGCCGTGGACTCTCTTGAAGTCAACGATGAGCTCTTGAGTGCCGTCGCTGATGACAAGGACACGGACGGCACCGGGGCTGTTGCCGAAGGCATCGTTGATCTTCTTGGTGAGGTCGCCTTGAGCAACGACGGCAACACCAGTCTTCAACTCACCAGCCTCGGTCTGGAGGTAGAGAGGGATATCCTCACCGGCCTGGATGACCTTGTATTGCTTGAAGGCTGGGGTCAACATGGTGTGGAGGACGACCGATGGAGATGGGTGGCTGACAACGCAGTTCTCCTCGATGAGCTTGTGGGTGAAGAGGTCAACACCGAGGTATCTGTGTTGGCCAGTGGCAGCAGAGGTGGTGATGCGGATGATCTGGGTTGGTCGCTTCTGGAGGATCACCAAGTCACCGACACGGAGAAGGTGGCATGGGATGGAGAAGTCGGTCTGGGCGGGTGGAGCGACAGGAGCAGTTGGTGGTGGGCCGAAAGATCGAACTGGTTGCTTCTTGGTGATGGTGATGGTCTCAACTGGAGCATATCCATTTTGAGACTTGGCATAGTAGCTCTTCGCAATCTTCTTCTGGGCAGTTTCGATTGGGTGGAAGAACTCATCAACCTTCTTACCGAAGAATTCGGCGTGGTGGTGGTGACGTTCGCTGTGGGAAGACATTTTGGAAGAAGACTTGGCGGATTTAGGTGCTTTTGGCTTGCAAGCTTTCTTGGCCTTTCGTTCCTTCTGGACGTAGATGACCTGGGGAGGAGGACAGTCACAGTCTTCTGGGGCTTTACCGGATGGGCAAGGAGCCTGAGGTTGAACCTGTTGTTCCTGTTGGGTGAAGTTTACGTCGACTTGTTCGACGTAAGTTGGCTGGTTGACGTAGACCTTTGGCTTAGCGACGCAGACAAACTCCTGTTCGGAAGTAGACTGAGCGTCGTATGAAGACTCGGTTTCGATCGCGGTTTCTGGGACCTGGACACGAACGTTTTTCACGTTACCGTGGAATTCGTCCGAGTGGTGGTTGACGGTGTGGAATTGCTTGTCACTTGGGTGGGCACGGAGAGGCAGAGAGGTACCAGCAGCTAGACCAGCAGCGACACCTGTAGCGAATCCGGAGGCGGTATGCGAAGTGTGTTCAGAAGTGACTTGCGAGGCGGTTTCTTCTCCAGCAGCGGAAGAAGATTCGTCAGAGCAAGAAGAGTCAGAGGAAGAGGAGGAGGAGGAAGAGCTAGATGAGCCGGAAGACTTGGAGGCTTTTGATTGTTCCTTGTGATCCTTGTGTTCTTTGCGTAATCCACCAGCAGCAAGACCAGCTAGGAGGATGTCTCTCTTTCGGTGGTGCTTCTTCTCTTCGTGTTTCTCGTCGTCTTTTGGCGGTTTGCCGTCCTTCGTCTTATAGGCCGAAGGAAATAGACTTGGGGGGATGGGTACTCTCGCGTCAAAGTCCAGATTGACTGATTTGAATGGCGGTCCTTGCGGATTCTAGACTCGAAGTCCTGTTATTTCTAAATCTTTCAAAGAGTACACGTGGAATACCGTGTACTAGTCGAAAGAGATAGAAAAGGTGAGGAATTCGAAGACTGAAACCCCGTATGAAGGATCCTTCTTGACGGAAAGATCTAGGAGTCGTGAAAAAAAAGAAGTGACTTCTGGCGTCTACTTCTTTTACTTCAGTCTTGAGAGGGTCGTAAAACAGTTTGTCAATTGATTCGTAAAAGGGATGAGGGTGAGAAGAAGGGAAAGAAAGAAAAAGTTGCAGCGACGGCGGGTGCACTGGGTTTAAATGCTGAAATGCAGGAGGCTGGGTCCACAAACACTCGATTCCTAGAGTATGGCTATTGCATATTTTTTCTTCTCAACCACCAACAAGCCAGCACACAAAACCCGCTGCCAGGAGCAACGTCCTGTGCTCCTGGTCGTTCTTGTCTGTCTCTCCCTAACTAACGGGATGGCTGGTTGCTCTGTCTGCTGCTTGCAGCTGCAAAAAATGATGCTTGTGCGTACGGCGCTTTTGGATGGTGGTTGGCTGGGAGCCAGAATATGGCCTCTCCAAAGCTCGGCTTCACCTTCTGGGGCTGGTTGTCACGGTGAATTGCTCGTTCTGGCAGGGACTTGCCATTGGACTCCACTAGCTTCGCATTAGCTCCACTCAGGGAACCCGAATTGCTTCTTCCGCGACCAGGCCTTTGGGGCCGCTGGTTTCTCGAGGCGAGAAGGGTGCTGTCGATTGGGCCAGGCGAGTTGAATTGTGCCATAATCGGACCTCCAACTGCGATTGATTATATCGGAGCTGATAATAACAATAAGAAACCAAAGATTAAAGCACTGCGAGACAAGGCTGCGTTGTTTGTGGTTTGTTGTTATTCGCACGCAGACACTGCTACTGCGCTACATAGATAGACATACAGACGCACGCCAGATGTTACACGTTGCTACGAAGGGCTGCTTATTTTCTCACGATCCAAAAAATCAATAAACAACAAGAAACTGCTAGCTGCGATTCCTTCATGCACTTCTCCTGTTTGCAATCTGGGCGGAAATGCGGTGGCCGGGGTCTTGCATCCGGGTCTCTGTCTAGTCTCGGGCTCTCAGTCGATATTCTGCCACTACGAGAGCTAGCTAGCGCACCTCTCGACATTAGTGAGATCTTAAGCATGCAACCAGTGGATCCTCTCTCTGCAAAATACGGAGTAACATGCTTGACGTCTAAGCTTTCCACTCCTGTTGCTGCAAAACACGTAGATGACGCGTGGGTGGACTTGCGAGAGGGACGGAGTACCGGAGATATTTCGCACAAGGAATGTCACCAAATATTTTGACAACTTGATACAATCGATATGTCAGCCATTCTTGTTTACCATGTCAGCGACATCTGTGTTAACCCCGTAAACAAACAAACGCTGATGCTCAAACGGCATCAGATTGTGCGATAATACGCCCCCATGCTTTTCGATGTTTTGATGAAAATCCGCAGCGTCTGTTATCACAAAAACACAACTTTTCTTGTCGCCGGTGGGCAGCAAGAGGGTCGCCGCTCAACCCAATTGGCTGCCCGCTCACTCACCATCGTCTATTTTCGTCGATGCTTCTCACATTGCCGGGATTTTTCTGGCGGGAAATTGCACTCAAGGGGCTTCTCCCGATCACTGACCGTTCTCAGCTGAGCAATCCCTGCAGGTTGCTGCTTCGCTATCTCCACCTTGCGATTGAGGAAATTAAACACTCGTTCATCAAGGGTGTGGCAACAAACTTTCCTGGTACCTCTGGTTCTTCTATGGAGAACGTCAGATTTTTCTTCTGGAGGGAGACTTCTATTTTTTCTTCTTCTCTTTGGCTTCGGACTGCGCGATGGCCGAAGGAGCGTTGAGGACACCTGGTTCGATTTTGATCTCTTTTGCAAAGAGAAGGTGCTGACGCAGCCTAGATTGTCTGGAGCCACTCGCTCCCCACCGTGTCTTGGGGCATGGAATGATGACATTTAGCTACAAGTTTGTGACTTATTCCGAGCGCGCAGGACGAGCATGTCTTGCAGGCTTGACGCGTTTGTTGCCAAATACGGTGGAGATGGTCCGAGTTCGAGCTGGGCTTGCTCGAAGCTGTCATTTGAAAGATATAAACCGATAATATCTCCATCCGGCAACGAAAGTATTCTTGCTCCAAGGTCTCAACCACCAATATCAGACAGCTAAGCTTGGAGCTATAACTATTGCGACGTTCCTACTTAGCTAAACACGGTCCACCGCCAGCTGTCAGTTCTTGTTCAACCACAGAATTCAGTTTTTCCAGGGCACAGGGTGGGAGTATTGATCAACATAGCTACGAAATCATTCTAGACCCCGAAACCTGGAACTCTTCAAAGTCCGCCTCGAATTTTATTTTATTATTTTCAAGCTTGACTTTGGCCGGACGATTAACACTTTAGAATGCAGTATCGAATAAGATATTTCTGATAGACACAGAGCTCAACAGACGTGTCGAGGTGGTGGAAAGTACCAGTACATACGAAGTCCAGGTCGTGCCGTATCGATTCAGAGACAACCCAATGCATCAATATCAATCCGAAACAAGACAGCTGATTAGATCCGCTTTTTCTGAATTTAATACACCAAGAGCATGGGCTCACGATATTTGCGCATTCGGTAACACAATCGGGACAGAACAATAGCCTCCAGTCTAGGACAATAGGTTCATGTGGAATAATATCTCTTAGCGAATCCAATTTTTCGGATAGATCACATTCTCACATTCTACTCGTCGGTGTGACAAAAGGCAGAAGTTGAAATTAATTTCGCAATCTCTCCAGGTTTTCTGTTATTTTTAGCAATATCAATTTGCGGTTGTCGCACAACCCTCGAAGTTGGCTTGCTTCTGCTTTGTTCTCTTATATATTATTATTATTATTCATATTCTCCTTTCTGCATACATACAGACCTTGCAAACAAGCGAAAGAAGCATGAATAAACTCTCAATTGTTAAAAAATAAAATTAGATGCTTTCCTGGCTTTGAGCCGGCAGCGGCTTTACCCCGGAAAATACCAGCTTGGATTCCGCTCGTTTCGCTCGTCCTTTCGGTCGGTTTGCAAGCGCACATGCACAGCACAGCCATAGCCATTAATATTAACCAGAGTGCCAGAATGAGACTTCCCCTGTGCTCGATGGCCGATTCGAGATCGCAAGGGGATGCAAATTCGCCTCCTTGAAAAAAAGCTCGAGTCGAGCTAGCGCTGGAGAGTCGCATACCCCATAAACCAGCCGACCTCTCTCACCGTGAATTTGTAAATACCTTTCATTGTTTGAACCGACTCCAGGAATTACATCATTACCATCAGTATCATCCTCTCCGTCTTGAATCCATTCGTCGAATCCGCGCAGTCGCATATCCTGCCCGAAGTTCCAAGCGTAATTGAACCAATACCAAGCACTGCGGCGACAACACACCGCACACTGTTTTAGCCCCTTGCTTCCCGCATTTTGATACATATCGATCTTCTGCGCAACTTGGATCAAGAGAGAGTTTCTATCGTTCAAACTCCTCCGTCCATCGGAATCTGGCGTGCATTTGGCTTGGGAACCTGCTCCAGATGAATTTCCGCTAGCGCCGGCGCCCTACAACCTGCATACCACCTGTTCAAAACGATGAGGATCTTGTCCCCGCGGCGGCTACTACCGGAATGAATTTCTTGGGGTCACGGAAGCTCCAGCGACTGGTCTTGTAAGCTCGCAGATGTCCATCACCATCGTTCACCTAACCTCCTCCTCCTCCTCCTCCTCCTCCATGAATCCGGGGGGAATGCTGAATTCGGAGAACCACACATCGAAAATGACAGCTAACCATCTACGCCACGTGGGTCGCGGGACTCTTCCTTCTGTCATATTATAGCTTCGTCGCCGCATCCGTTACTCTCTTCTACCTTATGACCATTATATTCCCAGACCGTACCAATGAGATATCACAGCTGGTCTTCTCTGGCATACCGCCAACGAGATTTGTCGCCCCCGGGAGACGGAAAAACCTGAGGCTCGAAAATGTGAAGGGCTTCTTCTTGCAGGACCTGGGGGAAACGCAGGATAACCATTTTGACGTCGTCGGTAGTTACCTTCCTTTTGGACGATTTTTCAATGGAAATGGCGTGGACATTCTGTTGTCCTATTCTTGCTTCCAGAGAAAAGTAATTGAAACAAAACTATATTCTCTGAGCTAACGTGTGTGGATTTGTCCGTCCGCGGAGAATTTATAGTACCATACCAAGGACTTTGGCCTGATACAGCAAGAATACTCCATGCTCAACAAGCTATCTCCTGATGCGACACAATGGGACCATTTTCAGATTGAGATAGAGCGACTAAACCAGGAAGCCATGATGCCTCGGATGGGTATTCTCGGTTATAAAGTCCTCTACTTATTTAGGCCTCCAGAAAGCTGGCATCACATTGCAGGTTGGTGGTTATTCCCCGGATTTGGTTTAAAGATCTTGAGATGGGGGCTGGGGATCGAGAAAGCTGACGGGGGATTTTTTTTTTTTTATAGCGAGCTTTTATGGGAGAGAACCGTGGGATTGCTTGTGGACTCGTCAAGATGGGAACGGAACTGTTCAATGGGTAAGCAAGACCAGCCTGGCGACTCCTCGGGTAGTCAGCCTCAATCGACGGAAGTAAAATAGCTTACCCCAGATAATCGTAGATTGACGCCGAGTTGACACCCAGAGGCGTCCAAAAAGCCAAGAATCTCAATGGCTTATGGAAAAAGTTTATGGGCAAAACTCCCTTAGCTACGCCAGAGCTGTTCCTTTCGTCACCGTTAAGGTCCGTTGCATTGTCTCCACTCTTTCCCCACACCTCGCATTTGCTTACTCGGAAGGGACCCACAGCCGTGCCGCCGAAACCCTCATCCACACATTCAATCTCAAAAATCGCGATCCACTGCCTCCGTCTCCGATATTTGTCGAAAACTTGCGGGAGTCCTTCGGCGTCGATACACACAATAGCCGCCACTCCTATACCGAACTAAAAAAGAAGTATCCTCTATTCACTTTCGAAGAAGAGTTCAGCGAGTTCGATCCGTTATGGACGAGTTATCGAGATGAGACGCCGGAGAGTGTACTCCACAGAGCAAAGATATTCCTTGAGAATGTTTTTCTAAGGAGGAAGGAGGTCTACATCGCTGTTGCGACGCATGAGAACATTATAAAGGCCATTCTAGAAGGTAAGTAAAGCAGTTTAACGTTATTGATCCCATAGTGAGGGATCATGCACAACATAGCCAGGGTTGACGAATAATGAATTAATTTCTTTGCCCTTTTGGCTACAATAGCTACTGGACATCGACCTTTCACTGTTCCTGTTGGACGTAAGTTCTTTCAACCCTACCCTTGTCTTCCATATTCCAAATAGACGAATTAACCCTTTTTTATATAGACATGATTCCAATCGTTATCAAAGGTTCTTGGTTTCTCTCAAGGCATGAACCGCGTACCGAAGTCGAAAAGTATAAAACGTATTATAAGCGGAACAGGAACTGTACCGAACTCGATCCTGTCACCGATCCGGACGCCGAGCCGGAGGTGGATGATGACTTTTTATGAACAGCTTGAAAACTTGGTGAGATCTTGAGGGTAATAATTCATAATCATAATTTCGGTGTATCATTTTTTGTTTTCTATATCTTCTCTCCCCCTCGGCTTTTGTTAGGTTTACATGCATGTTGAATATTCATTTCTCACTTCATTGTTTTTTTTTTTTTTACAAAACCAAAAGCATGCAATCGCGTGGATAAATACCCCTTCCCGTACAAAGTGGTTTTTCATCTCACCCATCTAGAATTTTTACAGTTCTGGTTGTTTTTTCTTCGTGTATAATAATCATTTTTTGAGCATATTTTGATCTAAGGCGTTAAACTGTGAACATGAGCGACACCTTGTATACTCACTAGTAAGCACACACTTAATTATTTCAGTATACATGCAGATACTGCACAAATTAAAGATCGATTGATCACGATCTTGACTTAAACTAGCGTCCAGCTAGCTCCGATAATCAGTGGTGTTACCGATCCGGTGTGTGTTGAGGACCGTCCCAGCCATCGGGACGTCATACCAAGCTCCCGTCCGATTTGGGCGTCAAGCTCATGCCCACTCTCACCCAATCCTCAAAGCCCCAAATGCGCCCAGCAGCAGCAATAGCCCTGTCTCGACTCTCGATCCTCCAATCCACGATCTACAAACGTTCAATTTCACAAACTATTCCTGCTAAACTTTCATCCGCGTCTACGATATCCAAAATGAGCTGCGAAACAATCGGTGCCAAAGCAGCCTTCGAGCTCGATCAAGAACTCATGAGTACCGGCGGGTTCACTTTGGATCAGTTGATGGAATTGGCAGGGTATATTACCCCCATTAAGATATTCGGAAAAAGCTACCATACTGATTTTTTTATGTCATACTTTACAGGCTTTCTGTGGCACATGCTGGTGAATAATGATGTTGTGTTACCCGAGTGATATCTCGGATAGTGTGAGCTAAGATCCGTCTACCGGTGGTTGCGTCTAGTTTATAAAGTACACCCGCCAAGTAAGGGTGACCGTATATTGGTATTTTGCGGACCGTAGGTGCACTTTTTTCTTCCCCACCTTCTACAAATCTTCATTATAAATTTTGCTTTTCAAGATACTAATACCGGGAATTGATAGTGGGAACAACGGTATTCTGCCCTACTGAAGCATAGTCCGATGTGTAGATAGATGTTTTTTTGTTGCTCACAATATGATGCTGCATTGTAGGTGGAGATGGTCTTGTTGCTGCTCGCCATCGTAAGTTAGCCATAATACCCTTTACTCTCCATATATCCACAAGGTTCTAGCAAGTACATACAGAGCATATCCTAATCAATACTTTCACCCAGTCTGGTACTATGGCTACAAACCAACAGTATACTTCCCTAAAAAGGGTAAAAACGAGATATTCGACGTACGTAATATTTCACACCCTTCATGCATACCAACACTAACCTTAAGATAACTGCCCCCCCCAAAAAGCGTCTATCAACCCAACTCCATAACCTCTCCATCCCGTTCATAGAAGACTACGCCACAGCACTAAAAAGCACAGACCACATCCTCGACGCCATCTTCGGCTTCTCATTTTCCGGCAACGTCCGTGCCCCCTTCGACAGCGTGATCGAAGCCATCAAGAACTCTTCTCTCCCCGTGACATCCGTTGATGTTCCTTCATCTTGGGATATCGAAACCGGACCGCCGGAGGATGGACCGGGGAAGGGGTTTATGCCTGACACGCTCGTATCAATGATGGTGCCGAAACCGTTGATCAAGTATTTTACCGGACGACACTTTTTGGGAGGAAGGTTTCTGCCACCGGGTTTGGAGGAGAAGCACGGGTTGAAGCTGCGAGACAAGTATGATGGGATTGATCAGGTTACCGAGTTGACCAATTGATGACTATAGAGACGGAGGTCAAGGACTATATGGGCCTTTATACATCTAAATTGTAGAGAGGATGTCATAACTCGTTGATATCTTGGAATAGAAAATACAATTATATTCTCCTTGGGCGCGCTTACTCGGCGAACTCGGAGGGTTTGAAAAAGATTACATCTTAGATGACGCAGCGATCGAAATATAGGAATAAAAGCTGGTTCAAAATAGAGAATAATTAAAGTTGAGTAGAGACGACGAGATATCAAGGGTCCCAAAGACAATTGATAAACACACATGCGCGTGAGATAAATAAAAGTTACATTCCGCCCATCATCCGAAATCCAACCTAATATGATATCTACGACGAAGAAATTATTCCTAGAACTAAAGAAATACTGAAACAGCAAAAGTAAAATAATAATGAAGAAACATCCAATAAATACCCCTAACATTTTGTGAACTGAGAATCAAAATGAAAGTTTCGTAAAATCATATCCGTGCCAATGTATCGCCTGCAAAAGAAAAAGATAAGAAAATCGGGGAAATGAAAAGTAAAACATTAATCAATCGTGAGAGGAAATATAAATCGAATATATAAATAAGAAAGATGTAGAGAAACGGCTGAAGAAGAGACGGAAAGCAATGATAACCACATCCCATAAATTTACTTCCGCCAATATTTTTTAATCTTTCTGTCCTTCATTCAACAGTAACTCGACCACTACCTGTTTCGTATCATTATCAGGATGTACCATGGCCAACTTAATGGTGCGCTGACCAGCGCTTCCGCCGCCCTGACCGTCATCTAAACAACGAGCGTCACGTCCAGCAATCACTTGACGTAATCGACCGTTGTCCGCGTTTCGGATTTCCACAAAGTCCTGGTCAAACAGGAGGACATAAGGTGGATAATGGGCGCAAGCCTTCGCTTTGCCGACGAATTCCATGATGACACTACGAGAGACATCACCGTGCTTATTGACAAAGACACCGCATTCTAATGAAAATGTTAGAAACTATGGTTATACAAATGGGTTTTTGGGGACCTACCCTCGTAGCAGAGGAGGAATTCGATATCAGATAATCTAAACATGCCCAATGGCTTTTGATTTCCAAGTCTGAGCGCGATGCCTTGGACGGGCGGGGCCTTGAGCTCTGGAATAGACCATGGCTGTTTCTTGTCGAGAGTCATAACCTCGAAACCTGGTTGAAAGTTAGTTTACGGCTACACTAAGCAGTGTTGAGATGACTGTACCTTTGGAAGAATGAATCGAAAGCGACGAATGGAACAAGCTGATGCCATAACACTCAGTTGGGATATAGAATTCGTCGAATTCGCGGAAGAATTCTGTTGTGCCTCTCCTCGAAAATCTACTCTTTCGTTCGGTGGCCTTATGGAACACTGGCTCCAAAACCTTGAATGTCGAATGCAAACCGTCCTTGCGTTTGTAAAAGACAAGCATCCTGTCTTTCATGCGACTGGTAGCGAAGAAGCCAACATCTTTACCACCAGAAAGTTTCTGAGGTGCTCGTTTGGCGGACTCGCTGGCTGCGGCACCTCCGGCAGGGGGAACCACAACGTCCAAGTGGTACGCTATCAATGTTCTGTCTGCGAGAACCAAAAATAAACTAAAGTCCTCAAGAACAGCGATTTGAGTAACACGAGTGATATTATTGATTGCCTAATTAAAAAAAAAAAAAAAAATTAGTATTTCGATCCTCATGAAGAATAATTGATTATATTTACCTTTGTCCACCCACGGGGGTTCTCATAATCTGAAATATAAACGCCCGAATCTGTTCCAATAGCGACCATCTGTTTTGAGTATCCCATACCAACTTGGAACGTGGTTGCGCAGTTAACTTGTGCTTTCGTCAAGACCGCAGGCTTGGGGCCTGGGAACTGAGATTCGGCATCTTTGATAGCACGATCTAAGGGCGTGCCTCTGATATTGACATCTTTCGGTCCACCTTGAGAGGTTGTGAGAGGTTCGTATCCAAATGCGGAATCTGACATGACTCTTAGTCTAAAGGGCTCAGCATTTTGTCGGAATAGCGATGCGGCGTGACGTTCCTTTGCAAGAAGGATCTTCTCAACCCAGTCTGCACGAGCAGACGCTGATGGTGCGTACAAGGTGTATGTGTTATCCTCGCCCTTATAGGCCTTTCCAAGATGTCTAATGCGGAAAGGATACATAATGTTGTCCTTGTCCCTTGCGTCCCACCCAGGAGAGTTTACAGAACCAATCGACGAAGATGTTTGGGTATGGGTCAATGGAGTAGGGGTCCCAGAATTGGGGATGCTTGGGCGTGCGCCAGGACTTGGCTGAATTGCCTTTGTAGCGGAGCCACCGATAAGCTTGACGTTGCTCTTGACCACCGGCGGGTCATTGAGAGAGTCTTCGAGGACAAGAAGATCCATGGGTATCGGCTAAGGCACTTATTAGTTTCAATGAAACAAATGTAATTTTTTTTTTTTTTTTTTTAAAAAGAAACTTACCATTCTAGAAACGTCATACTTCTGGTGCTTGCTCTTTTGACCAACAATCGTCGATTCCTTCCCTCCTGCGACGGTCTTTGCTAAGACAAGGTAATGATCAAAGAGGATAGCGTGTGTTTCGAGCCAGGTGATTCGGTTCCCCAATCTCTGCAAATCTCCCTGATATACAACTTCTCTGCCCTTCTCTTCCAAACGCAGGTCAACCACCATTCCAGGTCGCATAGCAAGTTTTCGTCCGAGCTCAGCTAAAGTGACTTTCTTTGTCATTTCGTCAACCCTAGCATCGCACTCAAGTGTAACGGCTTTTATTTCTTCAATGGCAGCTTGTAAGGAGACCTTTTCATCACCCTCCTTGAGCGAGTGTTTAAGAATTGTCGAAAGGAGCAAACCGTATCGCTGTAATCTTGTAATAGGATTCTTCAAGAAATGTTGCCACTCTAGACGGCTCGCTCGAGAGTCTTGTCGACAGTGCTCGAGGAATTGTCGGAATAGAATATTCCGTTCCGCTTCATGACGTACGACAGCATCCGCCCAGGGGAAGGCGGCGGCATATTCAATATATGCGGGTTTCGCCCTTCGAATCCATTCGCGGAAGATGTCACTAAACCCAACAATCCATGGACCTTGCTCGCGTTGACGGAACTTGAGTTGTGGTAAGAGATGATCCTCGTTGGCTTTCCGAACGGCCTCTGCTTTGCCGAACACATCCTTCATAAACTGATCGAAGTTCTTGGGCCTGATGACTTGACTCTGCTTTTGAACTGCCACAAGCTGGTCGTGGTAAACAACCCGAAGAACTTTCATATGTTCCAAGTATTCTTGTTCGGTCTGGACCACTTCATGGAGATTGTTCTGTCTCTCAACTTCTTTCTTGTTGACGCCTTCCACATCAGCTGCCTTGAGCTTCCAGAATGTCGCCCAGTCTTCCGCCTTCTTCGCCTTATCCTCAGGATGCGCAGAAAGAGATATTTTCTTCAGCGTACGAGCACACAGGTGAGCATAGCATCGCCCAGGCATCGCCTGAATGTCTTCATTATCCCCGGTATGTAGCCTAGGAGCATAACATCCCCGCCCCGAAACTTGGAAGATAACACCAGAAACCTCAGCATCTGGATTCCACTTGACCCATTCCTCATCTCTAACCAAGCAGTCATTCTCCCACAAAGTCAGCAGAACGCGGGCGGCAAGAGTTTCAGCATCAGCAACGTTCATAGTTGGAACCTTGTGCGTGAATAAAGCAACGATAGCTTCCGCGATGCCCTTCTCCTTCAAAAACTCTTCACCTTCAGTCGTAGTCTTGAGCCAAGCAAATATCTTACTGATCGCCCAAGGTTCATCGCATTTCTTGAAATCCTTGCTTGACAACTTTTCGGGATCGAATTTGCGAGTTTTGATGGAAGGAAGGTCGATCGCGCCCAAAGCGCCCTCGTCGAAAATCTGGGATTGTGCAACTAAGGCACGGTTAGCTGGAGGTCTTGAAACCGGAGGTCGTGCCCCAGCTGGCTTCAGAGGGACGGAAGCATCGGTCTTTGATCGTGCAGGACCAAGTGAACTTGTGCTTGTATGTGGATAGTTGAGACTCAAACTACTTTTTAGGCGAGTTTCTTGACCCGCAGGTAGATAACTTTCCGCATTAGCATTGCTAGCGGATTTCGTTCGATTCAACTCGTAGCCTGATTGGATAGGGGTTAGCCGGCGGTTTGCAATGACTGGAGAAAGAAATATGATCCTAGAAGCTTACTCGGTGTAGGGTAAAACGACGGCTCCATGAAACCACCCGCATACATTTCGTCGTCGCTCTCGTCATCATCAGCGGTAATGGCAGGCTTCGCTCTGAAGCCGTCATACTCGTCACCCTCAACATAGCTGTTCCGTCTTTCTACTGGGTTCGCCAATCCGCCAGTTCCAAACGTATCAACACGAGCATCCGCGGAGAACGGCGCGAATGGATGCAGGACATCTTCTTCCGGGTTTGGATAGAAATAGTCGCCCTGGAGGGTCGATTTCGAGTCCGTTGAAGCAGTGGTTATAGTAGTGCTGGTCGTATCTCTACGGTGGAGGTCAACGCTTGTGCTAGTTGAGTTGACTGTAAGCACAGTAGACATTGTATTCGTTGTGTTACTCCTATTGATGTCACCACTCTTGTGTGTTGGAAGAACCGGCGCTACATTATCTTGGCCAGCTTGCTTGAACATTGGGTATGATGGTTCATAGTCGTAATCAAAACCCATAGCACCGAAGCTGCTAAGATCTATAGGCATGTCCATGGTTCCACTCATAGGTTCTTGATCATCATCGTCGTCTGGGGGTAAGGTTGCGATATGGCCATTTGTGAGACGTTCTTGATTTTCTCTGAATTCGTCAGCCCGCATTGCCTCCCATGCTGCTGCCGCTTCATCACTGCTGTTACCACCAGCAGTGTGAGTAGGGTAGGGTAAGCCTCCATTGTTGGAACTAGAGCCAGCAGTATTGTCTGATTTTTGGAAAAGGAGGTCAACATCGGGTGCAACCTTTCCGCTTCCGCCGCCCACTAGATTTTCGATATCTGCGTATAATGCTTCCCTAGCATCTTCCTCCATCTTTTGACGGTCATTCGGACTTGTGGAGGAGTGAGGAGGTAGAGAAGGAGGCAAGTCATCTTCGTATTGGTTTTGCCGTTGTCCGTTAGTAGATCCAACGTGCGGTGAATGTGATGGTGGAGGTGGTGGAGGAGTCGGTAAGGGGTTGCTATAGTCTCCATCGTTGTGATAGTTGTTATATTGGTTTTGGGACTGTTGATTTTGGTTGGCAAAATAGTTTGATCCCTGAGAAGGATTCGTGGCGTATTGTCCTGAGCCACCATTGTAACCGTTGTGGTCTTGTTCTTCCTCGTAATCCCATTGACCTTGCTCTCCGTTGGCGTACGAGCTACCGGGCTGGGTTGTCGAAGACGACTGTGCTTGGTGATATGAAAGTTGCGTGTATGCTGGAGTTGAAGTATTAGAGTATTGGGTGCTATTGGTATATTGCTATGGATCGGATTCGAGGTTAGCGAGTTGCAAACGTGGGAAACGTGGGGATCTGCCAAAAAGCTTGAACAATAATGAAACTCACAGGAAATGTTTGTTGATGCTGTGCAGGCGGAGGCGGAGGAGGAGGTTGAGGTAGCTGGTGCTGATGTTGGTGCTGATAATAACCTGCGACTGTACCGTGTCTCTGTGGTGGTGGCGGAGGGGGAGGAGGGACGCTCTGGTTATAGAGTGCAGGGTTGTACTGTATCCGGTTCTGCCCAGCAGCCGAATTATATTGGGAATTGGCTAGAATAGTATGTTAGCATAGGTACTAATATGATCGATTAAATATATATATATCATATAACCGCATACCATAAGTCGATGGGTACTGAGGTGCATTCGTAACTGTCGGCGACTGTGGGACGTACTGCCCATAATTTGAGGGCGACGTCGCAGTAGAAACGGTCATTGTTCGTCCCAAGTGATTGCTTGGATTATATCCGACCTTCGGATGAGGAGGTAGGGCACTCGGAGGGCCAGGCAACGGCCTCGAGCCGGCTTGCAGGGCACCCGGGAGGCCTCCACCGGCCCCATAGGGCTGACGAGGAGGGGGTGGAGGGATATTCGGCTGGGTGGGCAAGGTCGTTGAATTTTGACCATAGTACATTGGCTGATATCCGAGGGAATGCGCTGGAGGAGCAGGAACGTATTGGGACTGCTGCGAAAGAGCCGTGTTGGACTGTGGCGCTCCGTATGCCGAGGCTGCCGGAGGTGAGGCCGCGCCCTCGTTTCTGCGATCGTAGAAGTTGGTGTAAAAATCCTCGCCGTTCCGTTGCTGGATTCCACCCGAGTTGTCTAGATATCTATCATCTCCACTTCCGAAGCTTGGTGACCTGGCGCGAAATCTGGGATCGGAGCCTCCGCCTGGAGGCCCGCCGTGCGGTTGAAGATTTGACATCTTTTTGAGGCTCGAGAAGATTGAGCGAGCGAGTCGCCCAACGAAACCGTGCGAAGTAAGACCGTATGAAGGGAAGTGACCGGAGCGAACGAGTGAGATGAAAAAACTTCCGAGAGATAGAGGAACCGGCTACTCAAACGAATAGACGGAACAGGGAGTCGGAGAAGGTTTGTGGAAAGGAAAGAAAGACACCTCGAAAGGTGGAGGCTGCAGGTGAAGAAGAGGAGTCGTTGGAGGAGGAGAAGTTGAAGAGGCGGGATAAAATCGATTCGATGGGATTGCAGGTTGATGGAAATGAGCTGTCTGTGGAGGACAACCACCCACCGGTACCACCACCACCGTCAGTCAGTCAGCCAGTCAGTTCACCTGTAGTTTCACTTCTGCTTATAGGATAGCTAATAGTCGTTTATGTAAATAAAAAAAAGGTATGTAATTACAAAACGGGATCCCTTTTTGCAAAAGATACGATAATAATAACAATATGGATGTAGGTCGGTACAAGGGAGAGTAATACTCGGCCGCTGGGAGCTGAAGGTGTCCAAGCTTCTGTATCAGAATCAATCTGGATGAGACCGATTTAATCTAATTCCTAATGCTGCTGCACCACAAAATATCACACCCTGCCCGCCGTCGCTGCCTGCCTCTCTGTTGGCCGCCAATTTCCAGTACTACCAACCAGGCTCCTAATTATGATGGATACGAAGATAGGACAAAAGGTACAGCTTCAAGACCCGAGTATACATGCAAATTGGTACGCACGAGTATCTACGGCGATGTACTTGAAGTATTTGGATTTCCAATAATGCGAGGTCCTGTGTGTTATCACAATCTGTGAAATTCGAGACCCTCTTGCTTGCTCGGGCTGCAGCTTGGAGCTATGCACGCCCAATCTAGGCTCTGAGAGAGAAAGAGGGCTTATAGGCTTTTGTCTTATATGGATAATAATATTTTGGATTTGCATTTGAGGGGCCAAGTGGTGCCCCACTTTCGAGGACTACTAAAACGCTCAAGTTCTCGTTACCAGATGCCCAAGTACTTACGGTTCCAGGCTGCATCCGGAGCGAGCGTCTACTGTTGCGGGTGTATCGAACCTCCAAACTCGGAGTAGCCGCAGTCTCGTCCTACGATAACTGCCTTCAAACAGATGGCACAGGCTTTTACAGGGGTGCCAAGTCCATTTAATATCTCTTTCTATCTTATTTACTCCCGGTAGATAGCGCTAAACCAGCCCCAACATATTCGCATTTATTGATATGCTTGGCTTGACAGCTTGGGGCAATAAAATGCTAGTTAGATCCTAGATGAGCTTTATTCGAACTGAAAAATTTGTACAAAAAACCTTTCATACTACATCAAGCTTTACCACCTGCTTTCGAAGAGTTGAAGCTACCGCTTGTGATCAATCTGGAAGCGTGGAACTGTCCGGGCCTGCTGAACGTTTGACCATGGCGACCAATAGTTCCCGTGATTGGCTGCAGGTGCCTTGTTATGTCGCTATCACAATCGATCTGGAAAGTATTAGATATCCTGGGGCAAGTGCTCAACTGTGCAGGTGCTGCACAAGGGAGAAAAAAAAAAAAAAAAAAAAAGACCCTTGATCGAATTAAATTCTAGCCTACGGATATCGAATACGCGTACTACACTAGGGGCGCCGGCGCAGCAACTACCTAAACTCAGTAAGCTTATCCGCACAACTGGCAACCTAATATGATTGGACTTTGAACTCTGAGCCGTTCTTTTTAAGATCCTCACATGCTTATAAAATCTCAACCTGAATACGACATAGCATGAAAATTCCAAGGATTTTCGCAAGGCGTTGCTAATCGATCCAAGCACGCCGCGGAAGAATATTCGAAAATTCTGTTTAAAATCCCGTTGGCAATCGAGATATCTCCGCTTGATAATAACAATTTAGATACTTGCACTTGAAAGTTGGTCCGTTTCAGCTGTGGATTTCTCGATACACCAATGATAGCTGGGAGCTAAGCCACAAAGCCACGCCTCACCAGCGTACAGGTGATAGCTTCCTTTGATATCATATCCTGACATTCCATTCTATTGAATAGCCGTCTTTAATCACATGACTCCAATAAAGCAATCTTGCTCTGCTAATGGATGGATTGCTATCAACTTTGTGCGTCACGGCTGTGGACGATGTTAATAAAATATATCGTCTCGATTTAGATCCTTATAACTCTTATCATTGGTTCCCTATTTCAACAATCGGAGGACATCTTCCAGCAATCAAAACTTGGTCTTCATCTTGTAAAATATATTATCTATTTATCAAAATTTTCACATCTGTACATTAACTTCTAAGATGAAGGCTATATCTATTGATATCATTTGATGAGTAAGCGGTTCTTAGCCGAATCAGGATGTATAACTGCCAGGGATTGATTTGCAATTCGGAAAGGGGGAATTTGAAGTGTAATAGATTGATGAGAAATAAAATAAATGTCTTCTCTTTTATCAACCTGACGAAAACAAAAGGGTAGACATAGATGAATCGAGATATTACCGTTCTCTGGTGAACGGTCAAGCTCGCGGTGTGCAATGGCTACTCGAAATGGGTGTGTTGCGTGCTCCCAGGCGATCGTTCTTGTGCGACACGACTCGAGAGACGACGTCACGATGAAGTCGAAAGTTGCCTCAACCGCAGGTATGAAGAATGAACCCCGAGATATAATGGCCTTTTATTGCCGTCCAATTTTGGAGCGAGCCAGAGAACTGAAGTCTAATCTCGAGTTATTCGCGCTTCCTTAGGGATCCGGGAGAGCAAGTGCGCGCGAGTCAGGTCTAAGCCGGACCGGTCGATGTCCGGCGGGTTGACAGCGTCAAAGGTTTTTGTAGGTGGACCTCGAAATCCCCGTCAGCGTCGATATACCCAATTGGAATCCAAGGAGCAAGAATTCCCATCGCCGGGTCTAACTGCATTGTAATCACTGTTGCAAAGGGAAATGGTCTGGCCCACAGCTTATTAATAATAACATCCGTTAACAAAGGCCATGACGAGACTGCCCCGCAGAAAAACTTTACCTTCTGGTGAGGGGCAATTGCAATTTGGGGCCCATTTAACAGCCCCCATGTCGTCACTCAAGCTCTGACTTCCGCCCTTTTTCTCCCACACCCGTCTACAACTCGAACCATTTGACTTTCTCCTTCGATCTCCAATTATCCACTATCGAAACATAATCAACCAAGCTATCTAGTACGCAGCCCTTTGCCAATGGCCTTATCATCTGCATTGAATTGGGAATGGAGGTCCTTACCGAGCTAGAGGGGCTTTCCGTGATTCTTGACTTCCCTGCATGCATATATATATACCCCACCAAATCTATACTCTTAGCTAACATGCCCAATTCGAAACCAGTATAGACTTTTAAGAATAAATATTCAAAATGGTTAAAGCAGGTAGGGCGTCTAACCAATCGATTTCACTTACGGTATCGAATACAACTGATGAAAACATTAGTCGCCGTCGTCCGTGGAGACTCTAACGTCAAGGGTGTCGTTACCTTTGAACAAGAGAGCGAATCTTCTCCAACCACCATTACCTGGGACATTACCGGCAATGACCCAAACGCTGAACGTGGCATGCACATTCACACCTTTGGCGATAACACCAACGGTTGCACATCCGCCGGTCCTCACTGTAAGCATTCCTATTGTGTCACACCTTGAAGCTCAATCGAATTGACAAAAGCAACTTAGTCAACCCCTTTAACAAGAACCACGGTGCCCCCGACGATACGGAACGCCATGTTGGTGATTTGGGCAATGTGAAGACTGATGCCGATGGTGTCGCCAAGGGTTCCACCACTGACACTTTCATCAAGTTGATCGGACCTGATAGTGTTCTCGGAGTACGTGTAATTCCCTTGGTTATGAGTGATCTCTCGGATATATCTAACTATTGTGGCGATATAATAGCGAACTGTTGTAGTTCACGCTGGAACCGATGATCTCGGCAAGGGTGGTCACGCGGAATCGTTGAAGACCGGAAATGCCGGAGCTCGTCCAGCTTGTGGTATGCATTCCCATTTCTTAATTATATGATACTAGCTTCGTGTAAAATGATCACTGACGTTTCATTTCATGAATAGGTGTTATTGGGATCTCCCAGTAAACGCGTCTATATTACCCTACCTGGTTTGTTGAATTGTTCTTGGAAAATTGATCAAGGGAAACTGAGCAATATGGGCCGGTATCTGAAATCAGGATTGGAAGCAAAAGCTTATGTTTGGTATAGTTCTTATACCAAAACAAATAGCCTAAGTGAAATAAAACCCAAAATTCAAATCAAAAAATTTATGAATTGATCCGTACAACCCCACCAGTTTTATGTGAAAGAAAATATAGTAGCACCCATTATACCTAAGCTATATAAAACTTAATATCCTATCAACGTCTGGATGAAAATTTAATACGGCGGCCCATATGTCATCCTCAACTTCACATCTCGACATCCCTCCCCGCTTGCTTCCTTATGAATAGTCCACCCAGACCCATCACCCCTCGGACACGCCTTCCAACTCCAATCCCAACCTACAGCCAAGTAGAACTGCCCCCTGATATCGCAACTAGTACTAAACACCTCCGTTTCCGCCGTTCCAACCGCCGGCAAGTCCCGACTAAACTTCAACTGTTTCGTTGTAGAAGAGGAGGGATCAGAGTAGAGATATCCGGGTATGAGATATTTATACCCTGGACCGGGCATGAATATCTTTTTGCCATCAGAGTATGGCCAGATTACTGAATCGACGGAGGGGAGATCGACGCCAACGGTCGAGCCCGAGATTGAGAGGATTTTATCGTGGAGTGAATCTGTAGAGTTGATACGGACTGTGAAGCCAACGTTGTCTTGAGGAGTGCATAGGGTGCGTGGGGCAATATCGATGTCTACATTTGTAGGCAGGGCAGAAGCTGTGGTAGCCGCGAGAAGGGGGGTAAAGAGGAGAGGTTTTAGTTGCATCTTGAGTTCAACTTTATATTATTTCCTGGTATTTGATGAGGGTAAATTGGGAGTCTCGAGAGGACTTGTGATTGTAGAAAATAATATTGTAAGGTACAAAATTGGTAGAATCATGAAACCTACGAATGAACCGCTCTTATATACTGCGGTGCCTCCGCAGAAACAACCGGTAGCAGAAAAGGAACGCTAGAGAGTATCGTTACATGGTAAATGCATCTGAATTGTCATATGTAACCTTTCATTTGTGAGAGACAGCAGAGAATAAAAATTTAAACTCTAGATGCCAGAAATTATTCTATGGTTGCTTTTACGAAATTCTCCGACTCAAGGGGATCAGCCATCCTTGGCTTACAGGGCATGTTGTAATCATTCTTTTGTATAATATAACGTTATCGAGCGGTTCAGATTCTGGGTACGATCGCTGGAGTTGCGTATTTAAGGAATAGATTTATTGCTATAATTAGGTAGATCGAAAGTTAAGTTTGGGTGCAACCTGGAGGGCTGCAGGCTATGCCTTTTGTGTTTTGGAAATTCTATAAGATATTAGTTGCTAAAGAGGTTGAATATTCGGAGAACTGACGTCGATGTCGACGTTCTGAAAGAGTTTCGATCCAATCGCGTGGTATTTTTGTTCCAGCGAAACTAAGGTCTCTCGATAGGGGTGATACTCTGAGAATTTTAGAACTTTAAAGGTAAGGCTAAAACTAATAACGAAAGACGGAAATTTTTATGGGAATGGATGATGATGCGTATGTGCGGGAAATGCCGCCAGGAAGAATCGAGAGGTTCAAATTTTCATATAAGGTTTCTGCTTAATTGACGAATCTTGAAGGAGAATATCTACAAACATGAGAATTTAATCGGACTCAAATGACCATCTCCCATTCGTACCCAAACACCAGATACCGCTCAAGCGATAAACCAAATTTGTGTGGCATAGATGACAGAATTCGTTTTCTGACTTTCATTTGGCTTCTTACCATACGCAACTTCGTTCCCGCTATCAATATACCGTTGGTGTTCGTCTTCCGTAGTACTGGTGAGCAGTACGGTACATAGAGCCTTTGAATAAATGGCGCCGTTATTGTCGAAATCCTTGAGCGATTCTTTGAATCCATTGATTTTATAAACGGATACTAATAGTGCAGGACTGCCGGCGCCAGGCCCCTTCCTTGCCACGTCTCTCTCAGGAACGATAAGCCCGAGCTCCATGTTACTTTCATCGTGCCCTGCTCTTGCAAGTTTATCTCGTATTCGAACAGTATCAGTCGGGTCGTAGGTAACTTTAATCCATAGATCCTGTTTCGTCGAGTTCATGATGAAGAAATGTTCTGGTAATTTGAATGGCTTGATAGTGTATCCTTGATATTCGAGTCTTAAACCAGCTTCCTTCATTATAGCTGGATTCATAGCGTCATTGTAGGCCGACCCTAGGATTTTTGATTTCCAGAATGTCTCGCACGCCCACCCGAATCTTGGCACGTTCAATTTCGGCCCTGGCGAGAAGATGATACTCTTCGGATACGTATGAACCAGGGATAGCATCTTTTCTGTTCTCTGATCATCTGGAGTGCTGTGAATTTCTCCCACATTGAGATCCAAAATTCCTCCAAGACATAAGTAAACATCTCCTTGTTTCGTGGTATTTCTTCCCGCGAAACCCGACAAGGCCAGTCCAACGCTGTTGTGCGTGGCTCTCCAATTGAAAGCACTCTTATCATGCGCATCATGCAATGACGAGAACTCGTGCCCATGAGAACCGACATCAATATCAATGGGTTCGTAAGCCCACTTCTGTCTCTCCCAAGCTCGAGTCAGACCCACCCCATTAGTATGGTACTCGAAAACACCATCCGCAAATTGCACGTAGAGCCTTTCGATATTGAGCGCAGCCTCTTGCAAAGTCCACATCCTCCGCATCCAATTCGAGCCAGCTATGCTGATCAATATCTCCCGCGCCGGGATATCTTCCATTGATAACTGTGTGAGCTCAGCGTCAATCATGAGGACCTTGTCTGATTTCGCATAAGTGTCCACCATGCGTTGGATTGCGAGCTTTCTATATTCTTTTTCTAGGGGTATACAAAGGGTATCGAGCCACAATCCAACAGGCTTTGGTGATTTCTTCTTTTTGAAGAACGCCGAGATCGAAGACTCTTTCTCAGGTCTGTCATAAAGCTTATCAATCAATCCCTTTAGCCGTCGAACCTGACATTCCGGGATCGAATTTTGAGAGACATTCCCCAGTCCGTCCGACCAGACATGCGATAGCGCAACCGCTTTACAATTCTCGAACGGAACAGCTTCGAGCCAACCTTTTTCTCCAACTGTTGCAATATCGCCCATGACGATAGTAGCCGGTATTCCGCCATGATCTAGAATCTCTCTGACGTCCCCAAGTGCTGAAAACATATGGTCGCACTGACACTTTTCGTCTACATGTTTTGTCATATATGTCGAGTCATCGACTTGGGACGCCGAACAAGCGAATAAGTTACAATGATCGTGAAATTCTGGTGACGGGAGATTTCTCTGGATGCTAGAAGCGAAATATAGCGTCGAAATACTGTAAGTTCTGGAGAGTCTGGCCACATCACTGATACACCACCCTGCTGCTAGGAATCTCTGAAATATGAGTGCTGGGATACCGAATACATCTGAAGCAGGTCTGCTGAAACGAACATATGGTTGCATGGGGAATTGTTGAGTAAAGGCCGTTTGCAAACTCGCGGAGAGTAGTGCTATTGAGCAGGCGACAGGCGGAGGAATCGGACTAACAATTGTATTGGCGATAACACTAGGATGCTCTCCGTCCGCGCCATATTTTGTCTGCCAGGTGATTAACGGTGGGCAGAAGTGCTCGATGACAGCTTGAGCTTCTGAGAGGACAGCGTCGATTCGATCCGAATGGCGTGCCGAACTTGACCTCACCCATTTTTCAATAAGAAGTGGAAGCTTCTGGGCATCGATGATTAGGTCACCATTGGAGTTTCTGGTAGTAATTTCTGATATTTCTAGAATCTGCTTTCTGACAGCGGAAAATACTCCGAAAAAGAGCCAGCTTTGAAGAAATGCGACCGTTGTTTCTCGAGGGTGCTCACTGAAATTTCCGGCAAGAAGCTGGTGCTTGTTAAAACCCTTCCGCTCAGGATATGTGGTAAAATCATCGCCATCATAGTCATAGTCGCACAAACAGAGGACTTCGTTGACATGCGGGTATTGGCGGAATTTCGCAGCGGGAACGTGGTCCATGTTGGGGAGGAAAAGTTACAACAAAAACAACTCAAGACGATAGCTAGGAGGCGAAGACACTATATTCATGAATTCAACAGTGAGGCTCAAACTATGCGTCGGCTCGAGATTGTTGGCTATTTGGGTGCTTGCTAAACGCTACTGTGGAATAAATGCTTATATTCCAGAAGGATATGATGAGTTCCCGCTAAACCCCGCATTTGCAATTCCACCCACAGGATTCTCCGAAACATCCCTGGAGTAGGCGCTTAGCTCCAGCACAAACGTTAGAGATATATATATGCAGACCCGGCGTTTGAAATACTTGGCTCCTGAAATCAAGTTATTGAGTCATGCGAGTGCGATAATATGTATAAATCGCATATAAACACATATATCGATGCTACTACGTTAACACTTCATGACCAAACTTGTAAATTTTAACTCTAAGACATTCAAAATCAAATTTAAGGAGCGGTTTCTTAGTTACTTAGAATAAAATAGTATAGCGGTCATTCTAAACTTAACTTTGGTGGATAGATGGGGAGTTTATTCTCATTTTAAAGCTCTTGATGCCTGATGCATGATTAAATTTAGAATATTTCCTGCCAACCCAACTGAGCAACTTCCCAGTTGAAACGTGGTAGCGCTATTATTGCCCATTCCGAGATTGCTCAATCTTATAAATAGTCTTTGATTCGCCAGCCGCCATTATCTCCAGCTCTCAGGAAATGCTGCCTGAAGCTGTGCCACTGGGATACATTGTTGCTATTTTGCGTTGTGTGGAAGGTAGCCAACGTGATGTTGTATATGTATAAATGAAAAGTTAAGATACTTTGTGCTCGTAGTCTTCGTTCTCGCAATCAACTAACCATATTTAGCTGTAATAGATATCACGCCGATAGAGAATTTCCTATATCAAGCTGGCCTAGATAATACAACTCGCGAGCTTAGGACCCTGTCGTAAAATCGACGCTATTGAATATTCCGAAGGTGAAGGCACGCACCTATGCATATCAAGGTAAGTAGCGGTTTTTATAAGGCTTTACAATTTTTTCTGGATTATCAAGAACAACTGAAACCACTGACGCCCATGGCAAGAGATTTATTCCGTAGAAGAAAACAGAATTTCCCGAAATCTCCCTTCATCAAAAGCTCAAACTGCAAATAATCTTCCATAGCAAATCCTACCGAAAGATCCTATAGCCTAAAGAGAAAAAAGAGGCATGAATGATTCTGAGGTCTCACCCCTTAATTCAAAAGTTGCTGGCCAATTTGAAGATTTCCCCTATAAACCTTTTCAGGATGATTCCGGTAACAAAACCGAAGCCGAGGAAGAGGATAGCAAGCGCAAACCCGTACAAAAAGAAGAACCGTTATTATCATTTGGTGAAAGCTGCGATTTAATTGTCAAATTGGAGAATAAAACAAGCAAAGCACAATACCTTGTCTCTTCGTCGGTGTTACAACTGGTATCAAAAGTCTGGGCTAGATCGATAAATCACAAGAGATTCGCTGCTTTACAGAAAGAGAAAGTCGGTGACCAAGAATATCCTACTTTAAAACTTGAAGATGATGATGTGGAATGTCTGAGTTTTCTGTTCATGATCCTTCATTTCCAGTATAACGAAGTCCCTCGGAAGTTGACTTACACTCAGCTACGGAGCATGACGCTTATTTGCGACAAGTACAATTGTTGGTCAGGTTTGCATTTGTGGAAAGATAATTGGTTTGGTGCTTTGATTTCAATTGCGGACTTGCCTGGTTACGAAGATTGGCTATTTATTAGCGATCGAGGCGATTTCACGCATCAGAACATAGATGAACTAAAGCGATCACTAGTTTACGAAGCAGGCACACTGAGTCCTTGTAAGTCATATTTCTATCGATATAGAAAGAAGACGTTCGGGGAAGGACATTACAAGGTCCATTGCGAATTGCTACCCCAGAAAATCCTTGGTAAGACGGCTCATGATAGTTCTCTCCGCACATCCAATTACATATCATATTAACTGAAGATAGAGGTTATTATGAATAAACGAAAGCAAGCAATCCTCGATATGATCGAATGTCTCCGAAAATTCACTGGTCTGGTTAGCGGTATTAGTTATGAATATAGCGACGTTAAGGAAGCTACCTGCAAAAATATTACCTGTCAAAATATTGCGCTAGGCTCCTTCTATAATTCGCTGAAGAAGGCGAATTTATGGCCGTTAGTCTATGCTAGTAGCGATGCAAACATTGAATGGCACGGTTCTCTTAACGAGCTCGTCGAAAGAATTAGAAGTCTCAAAATGACGACCGTAACCAACCAAGAACAGCGAATCGGAAACAATGCAATCAGATTAACAAGCAGTGTTTCTATAGTCTCTAAAAATCCACCATCAGAGACACCCCAACCCACATTTGTAGTACCGAGGACGCCGTCGCCAAACCCAACTGTTGGATCCTTATTTAGAACAGCGACAGTAAGCAGCACACAATCGTCGAATACAAGCGGCGGAAACCTATTTGGGCCTCCAGTTAGCGTATTCGGAGGGAGCCCGCAGTCTTCGAGTAATATAAATAATGCACCCGCATTCGGATCTACAAGTACTAGTTCTATGTTTAGGACGAGTGAGAGCGCCTCGAACCTAACTAGCGGATCGCTATTTGGAACGTCGACCAGCGGATCTATATTCGGAGTCCCAAGCGGGGGATCTATATTTGAAGGAAACAAGCAATCGTCCAATGCGCCCCGATTTACGTTTTCAGCGGAGAAGCAGCCATCGCTACTTCCTAGATTTAAAGATGCACGTAACACTTCATTCCGCAATACCCACCAGGAAGTAATCCAACGGCTCAGCCCTGAGCATGAGGGACAATGCTACATATATTCAATGTACGATGCGCCTGCCTACCGAACAATTTTTTATGACCGTATGTTCCCCTTTACTCACAGTATTACTCCAGCGTCAGCAAATTTTTTCTAATAGCGAATATAGCCGCGCGCAAGCCTTGTGAACTGGCGTTCCAGTTTGGAACCTTTCGAATTTATATAGAAAATATCTATACTTCTGCCTACTAAAGATGAATTACTATTATTGCCATTCACCACCCGCCCTTTAAATCCGAGAACAAATTATTGAAAGTCCCTAGGTTTACGTTAAGTTATTTCTCTGAGGACGTATGCCCTTTTACTTTGATTTCTCTATTTTTTAAAAGGTTATTTTCGAGACCTAGCGGCATCATGGATAGCGCACAAGATTGTAGAACTTGGAGAGCAAATTGAAAATCCTAATTTTATGTTCCAGTTGATAGAGTGTAAATAAATAGATGGTAAATTCGTATCAAAAGGTTCGGGCTGTATACTGGACAAAGCGTTTATACATTACCTCAACAACTTATCCAATGCACCACTGCTGGTCAGGGGTTCGGGAATCTTGTGAAAAGACTGTTTGGTGGCTTGATAACACAAGCGGTTCGTATTCCACGCTCGGAGCCTCACTCAAGTATATAAAGGATTCATAGCGGCAGTATATTGTACCTTTCTTTTCTTCCGCAATAGACACCAGAACTGCTCTCTTCTGCTTGCATGGGAAAGTTCCTCCATCCTTTAGCAACATGACATGGGTGAAGTAACTGTCGGCCTGTACGATTATTGCGAGGTTGTTTTTATTTCTTCCAATGATCGTTCTCCAGTCTTCAGGGCTTTGATGGATTCCACTCGCATTTGGATAATTGCAATTCACGATATAAAATTCTCGTTTTCCAGGAGTTTCTATCATCAGAGGAAACTCCGAACTAGTGGGTTTCTCAGGTAAGATAAATCCTGGGAACTTTACTAGCAATCCCTTGGGCGTTACGGTTCCTGGATTTGAGAAATCAAATCTTCCCCATGATGAAACTCCAAAGTAGTGACGAGCCCATCGGTATCCGTCAACCGGGACCCTCTCTCCAGTTTTAAATATAACACCTGCAGGAACTTCTTCGAACTGATCTAGGAGAGCTGTCATTCTCCCTGTGTGGCCGTCTCCTTTGAGAACCTTGGTGACGTCCTTGTAGACAATGTTGCAGGCGACTAAGACTCGGTCTTCTTCCTTCGTGGTTGCTCGTCGGCCGACCAATGTCCAAAGCCGTTCTAGGAATAGAACATACTGGCGCAGTTCTGTTTCCCGGTCTTTGGAGCTTTCGGCTAGGTCAGATATCCTAAAGCCACCCTTATTGGCTTCCATTACCGCGACGGCACCGTTAAAGCCTGCGAATCCATCATCACTGAGGATCGCCAGAGTAGTGCGAACATTATCCAATACCGAGCAATTACCTTCAGCCACAATCACTCGAAGTCGCTCGACTGAATCAGTATGGTCGATGACATGGTTTTTGAAGCATATGGCAAGCTTTTCCATTCCGAGGACTGCCTCTTGGAGAGTCCAAACACGTCGCATCCAAGTGGATAAAACCACTCGCCCCATGAGCTCTTCATCAGTACGGAAATCGTGACGAGCTATCGATGCATCCAGCACCATAACATATCGTGCTATTTTACTTCGTTAGTAAACCGAGCTTTTGTTGAAATATTAGCAAAGGGAAATTTCGGACCTTGTCGATACACCTGATTCATGTTTTTGATAGCCAATTTCCTATACTCTTTCTGAAGAGGCACACACATGGTATCAACCCAAATGCAGATTTCAAAGTTAGGATCTTGCTCCCAGACGGTCCCCTCTCTTTTCGAAAATATATGCTTAGTTAAATTAAACATCTTTTCCACACCCCCTTTCACGCCTCTTGCCCTGCCATCTTTCATTGTGTAGTTAACATAATATGCTAACCGTCTTAATTGACACCTCGGTAGAGTATTAGCAGTGGGGTTACCAAGTCCATCTGACCAAACGTGTGATAAGGCCACATAGTCCAAAGACTTTCCGATGCCGGATTTATTTTGATTGCGTCTCCAGATGCTCGCCTTCTCAGCCTTTTGCGGCTTCACAACCATTCCCTGATACTCTCCATCAACGATTGAAATCGATAGGGATGGAATATGCCCCTCCTCCAAGCAGCTCTTCACATCTTCGATATTCGGCCCATCAAACTCGCATCCGCAGTCTGGCATAACATGCCTGGTAACGTAAGTTGCCTCGTCGATATTGTTACCGACGCAGGTTCCGTCTTTGCAATTCGCATGTTGACCAGGGTGTCGATTCGTTTCCGGAAGCGATAACAGATAACAGAGATACGCTGGTGACGAATTCGCGTATTGCTCCTTTTCAACTGGACAAAGAAGAGCTCTATCCATAGCTTCGTCGAGAGCGGATAGAATCCTCCATCTGAAATACGGATATCCAGGTTTTTGAATTTCATTGTCTCGGCCCCATTTCGAATTATACTTGTCAATTGCCTTTTCTAGGCCATCTTGGTTGCATAAGGAGAGAATTGTATACCCCAAGGAGTCACAAAGGAGGGCAATTGCAAATCTGCTTTGAACTCCCAGCGGTGAAACATTCTCTTCCCAGATTAAATGAGATGGATCCGGCACATCTAATTCCTCCAACTCCCTGTGCGCCCTCCCGATAGCTTTGATGGCCCGGTTGATTGTAGTAACTTTATCAAATATTTCCATTGAATTTACAGTAGCTTTCCACCCTTCAGCCACTTCGCTTAGATGTTCTGTCGTGAGAACTAGACAACCAAGGTTATCATCATGCCGCAAGAATAGTTCGTTCGCGTTTGGGCATGAGAAGACGTCTGAAAGGAGGCCGAAGTACAACCATGTTTGGAAAAAGGGATAAGATGCTTCGGGACTGCTATCTGCTCCTTCGACAAGAAACTTGCGTGTAACTAGATCATATTGTCGACGCTGAGGATAGTCGTCGAACGATCCGCCGTCCCATTTTTCTCCCACAAAAGGAAAGACAGTGGGAGGAAAGATGGTTTTATCAACCAATAAAAGATGCTCCATGGCCACTCTCTAATATGATTCAAATTTTTAAAATAAAAATTGGATAATAGGCTACGTATACTTGCTCCTAAATATTAGGAGCGGAACTCGAGTATACTTATATATTTTGAGCCGCATCCTTTCGCATGAAATCAAGGGCTGAATGAGCCATGGTATCTTGGAGCCCCTCATCGTCAACCCCGGTCCTGGACGCCGGCAGAAGAAACCCCACATGTAAGACGAATCCTCTTGAGCCCCACAGGAACAAATCTATTTCTGACATTTCTTGAAGCTTGGATGAGTTGTTTAATGCCGGCAACGGGTGTTTCGGCCGACAATGTTGCCCATGTACTGCACGTTGCTAGTTGCAAGCTAGCCCAATATTTTGAGTTATAACATTAATACTTCGCGGGACATCTGATCTTAAGATATCTTGGGATGTGGCCAATCCCGCAGCATACCTACTTTGTAACAGCGGCAAGATACCGCCGTTGCATAGGTGTTTGATACTTGAAGGGTTTACCAGGTGAGCAGTATCGATATCGTGACGTGATGCGTGGAGCAAATCAGTAACGAAGCTTTGAATTTCATGAAGTCCGAAGTCGAAGTTGACCGAATTTGGCTGGCACCCCCTTGTAAGTCCATCATTTTGGGATTCCCAACACGAATTGACAAAATCAACACGCACTGCCATTTCTAGAATTTTGAAAGGGAGATTCTCTAGTCTCGAGATTACGAGATCCTCACAAGGTAGGTACGATTTAGGAACAAAATCCATTCCAAATTTAATTATTCCTCTTTCCCTCAGAATTTCTATCGTTACAATAATTATTCTTCTTCAACCTCGAACCAACAACAGACTAAAATCAGAACGTACAAACGGATAACCCCTCTCAATAATTTATAAGTTAACAGTCAATGAATCTAATGCTCCAAACTCTTAAAGAAAAGCAGGGTCTACAACTTCAAGTTGCTTCCCCTTCGAATTACCAACCTCCATATTAACATCACCATCTTTTCCTTTATTCTCTTGCAATCTCCCAGAAATGCTACGCAATCCGCCAATCTGATCCTCGAGTGTAGAAGGGTTACCTCTCTCCTGATATAATCGTATCAATTTCGAATACTCCGCGGCATGAACACTGGCGCCCTCATCACTGTTATCCATACTCGAAAGATTCAATCGTCTCAAAGCTGCCAATGCGGCTTCAGCCTCCGTAGTCTCGTCTTGCCAAACATTGTGCTGAGGCCCCATTTGACTGAATATAGAGGTATCGGGGTCTTCAGCTCGAACTAAAATACTCTTTGAGCCGTTGGCATTGACAATAGGTGCCTCTAAATCCACCTCTTCCTCTTCCTCAATAACTGCGTTGGTCAAACGATGCGGAATCTCTGACAGTGGTTTTCGAGTCTCTAAACTTTTTTCGATAGTGTGTTTAACGTTTGAAGGCCGTGCATTCTCATAAGAGACACGACGAGGGAATGGCTCTTGCGGCTCTTCTGAGACAGTTTCCTGTGGTGGCGCTTCTGTGAATCGCTTAGTCAAACTCTTCATGAGATCATTGTAAACACCTCTCGAATCAACCTCACTAGGATCCGTAGGGGGGTGGGAAGGCACGAGCCCTCTGTTGCGACTCTTATCTTGGGGTTCTAGACTCGATTCATCAACGCTTGTATCAACATGAATCGCAGTGGTAACACTGCGATCGGGACTTGGCATTTGAGGAAAGTATTCAGTATCATGGTGATCAAGAGTTGTAACGTAACTCCGGTTTTCTAATACGGGATTGTGAACAACTGTATCAGTACATTGAGACTCTTCCATGTACGAGTAATCTGATGCGGTTTGTGAAGGTTCGTATCTGTAATGCTTATTTCCCGAATGAACTTGCTGGATAGGAAATCCCAAAGGAGTATGCCTGGGTCGACGAAAAGATTGCGAAACTCGTCGCCCGAGCTCTTTAGCCTTCGAAAATATCCCAATCCTGAGTGAGGGAAATCTAAGACCACGTCGTCCAAAAGCTGAAGGCCGCCTCGAACCCAAGAAGTCTAGATCTCGCAACGTACGAAGCATAGGCGGAGCCGGCGCGCGCCCGGGTCGGCAACTTGCAGGCATAAAAGATGGTTTCCTTTCCAATCTGGGAGAGCTTTCTTCGAAAACATTGTTCTCTCCAGGTAATATGAGCGACTGGGTTCGTCGCAAGTAACTCATAGAGCCTTGACGGATCTTATTGACCGAAGCGGACCGGGCGACACCGTAGTTTGGTCGGGCAGACATTGTGGAAGTAGCACGCTTCATCCTTCCAATCAGTCGTACAGGGTAATTTGTCGAAGTGGTAACATTTTCAACCTCTCGAATGGAGCGAAGCTCAGAAACACGGGCTGGGACACCGGATCGAAAACTGCCTGTTCGGCTTGGTGCTCGGCTGCTCTGGATGCTTCGCCTATACCCCTTGTTAGGAATATTCATTCCAGGTTTATATTTTAAAAGTTAAATAACAGACATGTACTTACGATGGGGTAGCAGGAAATGGAGAAAGCCTGGGAGACTCCGGGGCTTTCAGTGAAAGGAAACTCTGGCGTCTGATAGCCGCGGCAGCAGCAGCAGCACTGGCTTGTCTCTCTGTCATGTTTTCTGATTACACCTATAACCCAGAAATAAAGAGTATCGTAAATAAATAGTTAGGTAGTTCTCGTGAAAGCTGTTTATATAAAATGGGAATAAAAAGGTGATGCCGAGGACAGAGAGAAGGAGGACAGAGAAATGCCTTCCGCAGGCCTTTAATTTATATTCCGGCCAAAGTATTATTCATTATTTTTAAGGTGTTTTGACAGAATATCGCTTGGTTGATATCTTTTGTCTGATCTTCTGGCAGCAGAGTACCAATATGCCCACAAAATATTTGCAAAATAGTCTGAGATTTGTGAACGGCCCGTACCTCTGTTCCGACCTACAACCCGTATACGAGAAAGAAAATTATAAAAATATGTATATGAAATGTCTAAAATAGTAATGGAAGCATAGATTTCCAGACGCCCTCAGAAAGATCACATAATATTAAACAAGCTACTCCAAAGTCAACGCTTGCTCCTTGTAAATATTTAAATAAACAAGCCTATAAAATGCTCTCCAAAAACCACCAAGTAGAAACTAACAGGGTAATAAGATCAAATGAAAGAGAAAGAATAGAAACGAGAGCATTCCATCTCTCAAGAAGACTTTGAAACGCAGTCCCATTGATACTATCCGCCAGGTTATACGTCAGCAAATGCGGTCACTCACACTAAGAGAGAGCAAAAACACTTACAACTCGACCCCACTCATCACCAGTAAACACCGAGCGAGGCATGGGTAAGATGGCCGTGATAGCCGCAGAAACAGTCGCTTGCGTTTGGTAAGGATTTATATGCTGTAACGATTTTACAAGCGTCAAGTCAAATTTGCCGTTGACAATTTGCTTGCTCCAGATCTAACTCACGATATTAATAACCTTACCTAAAACTCATTAGAATATGTTGACACTCACGTTTACAATACCCCTTCTGTGGCCTGTGAAAATCAACTCCCGTTCTAACCATTCGTTGCTGACTCCCTCGTAGAAGGCCGTAGACATGATAACTTGATCCGGCGCGACTTCCGCAATGTTTTTATGCAGGACGAGGTCGCCATTAAGAGTATACAACGTCATCTCAGACGTCCCACTAACGAGAATATCTCCAGTAACGTCGTTCAAGGTGATGCATTGTATTCCGGGATGGGTGGTAAGTTGTCGAATATAAGTTCGCCGACTGAGATCCCAAACCAAAAGAACACCGTCAGAATCACCGGTGACGAGTAAGTTGAAAGAACGTGAGACAGCGAGGTGGTTGACTGCAGCAGCATGGCCCTGTAAACAGGCGAGCGGATGAATATCGAGAGTCTTCAGACTCTCCATTCTCCATATTGACACAGTACAGTCGCAGCCGCCAGTGACAAAGGTCGCCTCATCAACGACCAAGACGGAAGCGATTTGATCTTGATGTAAATGTTCAAAGAGAGCGATCATCTTGAAACCTTATCAGCAAAACCCTGGATGAACTATTTGCAAGACGTGGTTTTCTTACCTTTCTATTCTCGGCATCGAAGAATCGAACGCCTCCATCGCTGTAACCCCATTCAAGATATCTATTAAACGCTGGGCCGATATATAGCCTAAACTCCGAAGACGGAACGACCTTGCTTTGTTGATACGAGAACGATATCTGCTGCACCTTCTCTCTAGTGTCTATGTCCACCGTGTATTAGTACATACTCAACCCCAAACCTAAAAAATCAAAATAGTAAAAGAACCTACCAAGTAAAGGAAATGGTAGCCGAATCAAACTCTCCACACTCCCATCTAAACGACTAGTATTTCTCACCGAATTCTCCCTCTGCGGATGCCCCCTAGTAAATATCTGATGCGGTGTCTGCCCGAAATTATGAATAATCCCAATAGCAGCCGTCCTCTCAACCGGATCGATAATGCTTCCGAGATCGATAGCTCCAGCATACGATAAATGATGGAATACGTTTGTGGCTTCAATGGCAGCGTCACCCTTTTGTTTATACCCAAACACTAAATCAATCCAATCGTGAAGATGTTCGCTCACATACGGACTCTCAAGCGCCTCGCGATGTTTCGCGATGAATATCTTGGGATCGCCTTTAGCCCATGGCGGCAGAACAACATCATCAACAGGGGTACCAGTGGCTTGTCTGTTTCCAAAGTTGAAGCTATTGCTGTTGACTAAAAATTCTGGAAGGAAGAAAAATTCCGGGATAAGTTCCCTCACATCGGTCGTTGTATCCTTTGAAGCTGATAGCCACGCCTTCTCCATCGAATAAAATAATCGATCGGCGTGGTCGAAGCTGCCACCTTGGAGTAGCAGATATGAGTCAACGAACGGGTGCATCCTGATAAGATATGAGCATACAATCATAGCGGACGAGTAATGTGTTCCGTAGTGGAATGGTGGTGCTCTACTATCCCCGAGATCTTGGAACGCACGATACCTCTCCTGGAACTCCCGCGATCGTTCGGGGGTCTGGGCTCCCATAGGCTTTGAAAAGTCACGGAAGGTCTTGGGGTTCGTCAAATCGAGTTCTTCGCTGGTATAATCCGCCAATACCCAAGGGAACACAGGATACTGGGTGAGATCGTTGAAAGTTCTGCCGGCCATAGCATTGACGAGAATGAGATAATGGAAATTCGAAATCTCATGCTTGAGCCATCTCTTCGTCGCAGGATTCGCTGAAGCAGCCAAAAATACATTTGCGAGCTTCCCACCAAATGAAATCGGACTCAAACCCGTTCCGGGCTGTCCCATAGTCTCGACCAGCCATGCATCCTCGTTATGTCGGATACCCAGTTGTTGCTGCTGATTTGCCGGAATACGAGCTGCTAGCTTTGAATGAAGTATATCTCGATCCTTTTGTGTCATTGTGGTCAAAAGATAATTCCTCCCGTCAGAGAAGAACAATTCTAATGCCACATCTCGGAACAAGAACTTTCTCTTCGACACCGACAATAGCTCCTTCCAAGCCCATTGCCGAGTATCGTGCTCCGCACTAGTAGATCTAGATTTCTCCGCATCCAACCCGGCAATAGTCTGCAAATACTGATCTCGCTCCGACGGTGGTGCTTGCCACACGTTGATAATCTCACCATCCGATTTTTGGAAGAAATTATCAATCATGTATAAATTCTCCCTTCCGAGGATCAGTAGCCCTTCACAGATACTCAATCCTAACACCCGCGACACGTTACTGACAAACTGAACCACCTCCCCATGTTGAAGACTCCTCAACACCTTTCGGTTCTTATCCTCATACTCCTCGTCATCAATCTTGGGATCGTCGACTAACTCGAAGTCGTCATCCATATTATCACCACCACCGTTCATCAAACCTCCATTATCCTTAGTAGTAGCATCAGATGTCGTGGGTCGAAGTGATAGACGATCCGCGTCGATGAGAGCTGGCGGTGGGGTATTCGATACGGGAGGAGTAGGCGTAGGATTATTAATCGTCAGCTCCGTACCCCTCTGTTTCGGACCATATTCCTTCTCCTGTGTTCTCGGATCCGGAAGTAACCGCTTCCGCATCCTATTCCTTCCTTCTGAGATATCCAACTGCCATGTCTGAAGCCCTCCGATATCCAACAAGCCGCAAGGTCTCTCTAATTCTCGGTTCAACTTTGTGTGTACCGAAATCATAAACGCAATGTTATCTTGATGGTCCTGATACGCGCGTTGATATTTCAGGTGCTCCGCGGCGTATATATTTCCCGTCCAAGCCGCTGAAGAGTTCCTGTGTCTGTTATACGCATCTTCATTGTTGATATTTTCGAGTGCCCACCCTTTGAGTTTATCTTTACGTTGCGTGATTCTCGCACGAGCAGCTTCTTTAACCCGTTTATTCTCTTCGGTGACATAGGTATCCCACGTCTGCGCCAAATTACCAAAGAAGTATGTATCCAATTCGTTTTGATGGTTTTCAATCCATTCGAGCGATTGCACATCATCCTAAACCCTTGTTAGCATTAATATAGCGATCCTCCTGACCACAACAAACTTACGAGATCGGAAACTTTCAAGAAATCGCTCATCGTAGGCTTCAATTCGGCGGGTGTCTTGGGTCCTAGCAGGATTTGACCCATCTCCACCGACTTCCGACTGAGTACCAAGCGCAACAACTGTAAACTGATAGTTCGTATGCTATTTTTCTCATCCGTGAGGAACAAGTAGAGGAAGTACGAGAATATGCGAATAGTATCCAAATCCTGCTGTTCCGTGGTGAGGATGATACTATTCCAGATCAAGAGCTGCTGCAGAAATTCCACAATACTGGCCTCCCCATCCTCTACCAAATTCGTGATTGCGGAAAAACGATGCAATATTAGTTTGATAAACGAGTTTCGAAGCCCAATGATGGTTTGGTTGCAAAGCCGCACACTCTTCATGGTGGAGATATCGGGTCGATCAACATACTCCAACACGGTGCCAATGAATTCGAGTAACTGTTGGGCACCGGTGGCAAACCATCCTTCAAATATCGACTGAGAAAGATGGAAGGCTAGTCTTCCAATGTTAGTCAGAATACGCGGTTCCGTTAAGGTCTTCAAGTCCAGAGCGATATCGTTCCTTAACAGGGATAAGGTATTCCGCACAATGTAAGATTCAAAGTATATGCGTTGGTCGAGGGTGCCAGGAGGAATCTAAACCGCGAAAAATTAGACCATGTCAACCAGTCAAGTAGGTAAAACTTTACCTTGGTAGCCAATCCGAACCCAGCAAACTCTCTTCTTTCTACTAGCATAGTTTTAAAGACGGCCACGACGATATCAACTAAACTCGATACCAGCTGATTGCTAAACACGGCGCCTTTGACTTTCGCAACCTCGATGGAAGTCGGGTTAACGGCCGGTAGTAACCTAGATCCGGACGGTGTCGAGATTGACGCTCCATCCGAGTCCACTATTATGAACGACGACCCTCTTCTAAACGGTATAACCCTTGCTGCGCTATTATCCGTAACGGTGGACCACACAGCAGACCCTGTAGCTTGCAGAATATTTGTTTGACTGACAGACTGTCCATGCCGTAGTCTATCTTCCGCATCATCCGCGAGTGTTAGATCAAGCTCAGTCTCGGCACTGAGTTGATCGGTATCGCAAATAATAGGGAACAGGATATCTAGAATCTCTTTAAGAAAAATAGTGCCTGAGCAGAACTCTTTAAATGGTGCACAATTCTGCTGTAAATCTGCCAAGAAATGAACTATGGTGTTGACCATCTTCTCGACTTCAATGGGTGGCCGATCGACCGGTTCTCGAACAACTATAACAAAGCAATTAGAAAGAAACTTAAACAGCAGTAAATGAGAAAATTCTCACCTTCACCAAGGGTCATCAAAGTAAGCTGGGTGTCCAGCGATAGCGAACGTCTACGGTTATGCTTCTTTTCTGCATCGTCTGGATTTAAAAAACTATTCTTCGGTGCGGCGATACGAGCCGCTTCTTGCTGTGCCTTCGTGATATCATTGACAGCTGTCTTGATCATTGTAGCGATCACAGCCCACATGTCCGAACAGATGAATCTCCCATCTTTGTCATCGAATTTGAAGGTGTTAAGTAGGTGATACAACGCTACCGGCTGGCTGAGATCGACTTTGGCGATATCCACTCCCAGGAATATAGAGAAAGCAGACATCCAGACGTCCGGTACTCTCCACCATTTTCGGAGCCGTCGCTTCAAAACTAAAAAGCCGAAGGATTTGCCCCCGAATTTGGCTATGTAACTTTGCCCGTGTATCACCAATATCCTAGCAAGAATTTTGATTGCACAGGAAATAACGTTCGGGTTTGCATCATCCAGAAGATACAACAGCCACTAGACCATCCAATCGTTAGCAAAATAGACGCATGCCCCGGAAATAGAATTTCGAACGCACCCTATTAGTAACAGTCCTCGCAAATTTCATGATGTTATTCGTGCTCGAAGATTCGCAGAGCAGCTCAGAGTACATTTCCAACATCATCAAACCAACCTGCCTCTTCAAACCAAAATCTCCAATCCTCTTAGTCGAGGTCGATGAAACTGGCGAATAGCCATCTGTTTCGGATCTTTTCAGTTGGTAGGTGCTCTTCTTCTGCCGTAGACTCTTCGCTTGCTTCCCAGAGTATAACGCATAAGTAATGAATAATGCCAACGACCGTAATGTGTCCGGTGCAAAATTAGAACTAATAAGAGATTTGAACGCCGCCATGAAATCGGGGATGACTTCCATCGAGAACGCATCACTCTTTAGAGCGTGTATTAGCTTCTTTATGATCCTCATACGAAGCAACCTCTTCGCGTTGAACCGGTGATTGATGCTTCCGGATCCAAAGACTATAAATTGCGCAAAGTAGGCCTTTTGAGTTGGGATATCAGCTTTCCGCCAAAGATCGAAGTCGACAAGAAGAACACGATACGCCAACGGGTTGATCAGTATCGATTCCTCAGGGTTTTCTCCATTGTATCCGACAAATGCGAGAATAAGGTCCAAAAGCTCTCTAGAAACGATCCCAGGTATTTCTTTAGTGCGAAGTAGATACGCCAAAATTCCGAATCCGTTCTCTTTTTCCATCGCCTCCGAATTTCTCCAGTTGTTTTTGATTGTTTCGAAGAGAATCTCAACTGCCTTGCACACGTCTTGGGGTGTTTGCGCAGCCTCGACGAGCTTTAGCGTCACGGCCGCCGCACCGCCAATCTTCCACGCAGCATTATCAAGACTGCCGGGGTATAGGATTATTGGTTCGCCAGTCATTATCGCAGCACCTTGAGGAAGACTAAGCGCATCGCTGATAAATGGAATAGCACCGTTAAGCGTAACGGGACCCTTTCGTATAAAAGTCTGAAGATTCTTGGACGCTTGTCGGCTGATCTTTTCTAATAGTATCCTAACATTCATCGCTCCGTCGTGGGTATCATCGATAACCCCTGTCGCCGAGATATTCAGCAAGACTTTGTTTTCTCCCATAACCGTCGACGCCTTTTGTCGAATGGCGGATATGATATCGGATTTTTCCTCCTTTCCAGGATGCATCACCTCATTTCTCATGTTGAGCGATGCACTTGCTTCGTACGTCTGGAAACTACCCAGACAGTCCTGGAAGTTTCCATAGTATCGCGGTCCGAGGTTGTAATGCACGGCTATAAGGTCGTCAGATACAATATCCTCAAACATGTAGGCGTTCGCAACACTCCATTTCGAGGAGAGCACGCCATGTCCGATCCTTGGAGACAAGTCCGCCGGTGTTCCTAGGAAAGCCTGTACGGCGGTTGTGGGAGTAGGGGGACTGGATGGATACGAGCATTTCGCTTGTTCGATAAAATCACCATTCACATATAGTAGAGCTTTGGCAGCACTCGTTGCCTTTCCGCGACGGTGAGCAACGACGATATGATACCATGTTTTCTCCTCAAATACAAATGCTCGAAACCGGATTGATGCTTTTGCGGAAGACACTGAGGTTTGGAGGATCAATTTGTGCGAATCTTGCTCTAGATACGCCAAAACGAAGCATTTTTGAGTCTCCTCGAAAATACCGAAGAGGGTCGTGTGAACTGACTCGTCGAATCTGTCAATGTACACCCAAAGAGCGAATGTGTAGCCGTTACCCGAAGGTGGAAATGGGCGACCCAAAGTTCCAAGTTCAACAGAAGCAAAACCGTGGAGTGAGAGATCAAATTGGATGAGAGGCGGCGTTCGAGAATGTTTCAGCCCATATAGTAAGAAATCAGCAGCTTTCGGATCTTCGATAGCTTGACGAAACATCGACTTCGCATCTTCAGGGAAGTTTACACCTAGAGGAATCAGGGCGTAAGCTATTTCTGAGAACATGTCTTCGAATTCGTCTTCCACCTTAGGCGACGTGAAGAGATGTGGAATGATAAAAGTCGACAGGATTTCGCTCTTGTGGACTTCGTTCAAATTGTAATGACTGGACTGAGTGAGCGAGATCATGGCCTGAAGAACAGCGGTTTTCGTCACCCTATCCAGCTCTAGCACTTTGTAAAAGTTGACAATGACAGGTAATATGCCAGCGTGCCGTAACAGATCGTTGTCGTTGAACGACGCTCTTGTTTTCCCTCTCACATATTCTATTGTCTTGGACTCTTCCTCCGGCAGCTCGCGGCGACAACGTACTATAAACGTAGCCAAGGTCTCGTCGTTCGTCCCGAATGCGAATAATAGCCCGAATAGATAATCTGGTGCACATACGGGCAGACCCGTGGCAGCTAATCCCCGTTCCAGAGACTCAAACCCAACCTTCTTCGTGAAGAACCTCTTGTTGCCAGAATGCCCAATCATACTCTCTGAAAGCAAGTTGAAAACACACTTTAAATAGTCGATCAGACATAGTCTGGAGTCCTCTGTGTCTTCCAAACTGTAGAACCCCGCAACATTGTTCAGCGCCTGCATGAGGGAGTCGAACCCACCCAGCAACCTGAGAACTTCCTGCCATGACCCATCTGGCAATTGCTTCAAGCTACTCCGGAGCTGCAACAGCTGGAGAAGCTTGTCGGGGACACTTGCTACGGATTGTAACGGTTCGGAGATTTGTTGGAGGACGGGGTCTATTTCGGCAGCGAGACGCTGTTGTTCCGGTGCAAAGGACGTGGACACACCACGGTTTCGATTCGCTGGCGGTCCATTGAGAAGCGACATGGAGGGTGTAGCCAGGTCGACTCGTCTGTTATACTGGAGTGGAGGGGTTCGGTTGGAGTTCGTAATGTACACAGACGCAAAAGAGAAGAGGATTAGGATGGGTCTATTGGACGGAATATCATCGAGGCAGCAGAAAAAGGGGAGATGAACAAAATATCAAAAAAATAAACTCCGAGATTCAGGGACGGGGTTGTGCTTGAGAGGAGAAAGTTTGTGGATCTGAGTTTCGTCACTATCACAGGATGGAAATCATGATATTGTGAGAGAGGTCGTGAGACTGGCTAGCGTTCGCGGACGGAAGCCCCACCGTTCCGCTTATGATAGCGATTCCAAGCAAAGGCTGGTAGCGGAAACCGGACGGAAAGATGTCAGCATTCTCTAAGCAAACCATAATGTTAGAAAGACAGAATCACATACCACTGAGAAGATCAACTCTTGAAACCGTCGAACGAGGTGCCGACTTATGCAGCCTGTTCGGATGGGATTTGTTCTTGAAGATGTGGTCTCGTCCTGCAAACCGCTCGTTCGAATGTGTTTGTCTCCGCTATGGTTACCACGCGGTGAGACAGTTGCACCCAAATTTAAGCTACTGGTACGTTACAGGTGCGTATCCATCCATCCATCGATATCCCGGCAGCTGCTTGCCCGTCAAGCTAGCAGGCTGGTAGGAATCAGTCAGGCCTGGCTCCCGACGGCTGAATAGCACAAACCATCTGAACTCGCACAGCCTCACATTATTCTGCTTTGCCATGCCAAAAGCGTGGGCCAAAACGGCAGCCAAGCGGCGAGGCGCCAAGCATCACAGACTACGACAGCGTGGTTTCTCCAAAATGTGTTGACCAGCATTCAATTATTGAAGTGTATATGTATATTTAGATATATTTTTGGGAGATTAAATTCAAAGTAGATGATATTTTTTGTGGGTTATATTTTCGTGTGGCGTGTATGCCCCCTGGTGAGGGGATAGAGAGGATGTCTGGGTGTACTTGAGTGGTCGCATGTGGGAGGCAGGCCCTCAATAAATGACACGAGCCAAACTAGCATATCAATAATGTACCCTCGCCATACTCGCCATGCCGACATGCCAAATCCATTGCGAGAAAATATATATACTTTCAAAATCCTCGCCATGTAGCCTAGCTCCCAAGACTACTAATTATCCCGTAAAATCTCCAAATTTGAGACGCACTGCCTAATTCAAATATGCTCAAAATACAACATATACTCTCTCAGTCAATCTCCCATCAAAAAAAAGTGAACCATGCTCAAACGAGGATATATCTTGTACATGTACGTCTACCAAGCATGGACTACAGTCTCCTATCCAGTAGCCTAGCAACCTGAACCTGATTATAAAAATGGCGACAAGAACAACAGCAAGTCCCACCTTACATCTCCTCGCAATCCTTTTCCTCCTATATTTACCTTCTCTCGTTTTATGCGACAGGAGTCTCTTGTCAGAATATATACCAAAGATCGATCTACAATTAGATACACAAGAAGAACCATGGAGACCCCGAATTTCCAGGGAAGAATTCATGGACAAAGACATCATCGCTGTTCTCGACCGGCCAGAACTTTTCGAACAAAGCGAGATGATGCCGTTTGGAATTGAAGGCGAGAGAAAAGCCTTGATTGGTATGTTTTAATAAGAGTATACATCAGCTACTGCATTGTTCATATGGGGTTATCTGAGCATCTAACACACATTCATATCATAAATCACAGTCGCATGGGACACTCAATCAACCCACCCCGTAAACGCAGTCACAAACATGACAGAAGACATGTGGTACGAAATCTTCTCCTTCGGCGAAGGAAAGTACCCAGACTACACTCACTGGCGTCTCATCTCCGTCACTGCTGCGATAAAGGGTGGGACCCGATCTAACTCCATGCCGCCGGAATCGGATGTGCCCTTCTCACACCAATTCTTCCTGGTAAACAATCAGCTCGAACAATTGCGGGACCCGCGCAATCAGAGGACGGAGAGGACGAAACTTGGTATGGCGGCGAGTGAGCATGCTGATGGGAGTCTGGGTATGGTTAATGTAAGGAATCCTGCGAATATCAGGCTTTTACGGTGCGTTTACCCTCTCTATATGTATAGGTTTGCGTTGAAACAGTCTTCTTTATGATGGCCTTTATCAAGCTTCACGGAGCTGGGTTTTTTGTTTTGTGATATATAGATTAAACGATAGGAGTAGCATCTTTGTCTAACGTTCTACGAGGAGGAGAGGAAAATTAGGCGGATGACGGCGCACAGAACCGAGGAAAGTGCGAGCTTGGCAAGGTTGGAGTTTGTACCTAACTCGGTGGAAGATGTGAATTTGGAGGATCCTGCGAGCTATCATCGTCCGGATGAGCATAATAATGAATATTGGAATGGGGGTATCGATCCCCAAGCGATATCGGGCCAGTATGCCGGCCTCGATGGAAATAATTTGACACAGGTGCTGTACCCACATGATGAGAAGGTGTACATCAACGGTAAGTATAAGTTTGCCAACAATCGATCGACCACTTAGTCTTAAATATTACGATCAATGCTGAAATCTAAAATATTGTAGCATGTGGAATGGTAGCGGCAACTGAAGAAGAAGTAGAATATGCCATTGAAAAGATGGCGGAAAGTCCGAACCGTCGACGGCCCCAAGGGATCGTTGAGAGTTTCCCCCCACGAACTGTGATATTCAATTTATATTTGTCCAAGGGGCATCCGCTCCCTACAGTGGCCGAGGTGTACGATCCGACTGGCGGTGACCCGTTCCCACTCGCTCAAGTTTGTTCGACTGCAAAGTTTTATGTGAAATTGTGGCCGTGGTGAGCTCGTGAAGTATGCGCATGGAGGATTGGGATTACATATTAATTATTCTTAGATGGAGGGTTACATGGAGAAAAGGTTAGAAACCAATAGCAGAAATAGGGCTCCACCAAACCCATGGATGAAGTAGAATTGGAATGTTTGGGTGTGTTGGAGACGTTGTATATTCGAATGATACTTTGTCGCATTGACTGTTATGCAAAGGTCCTAACGGCGAAGGATTGTTAGAATATGTTTAATATGAAAGAACGTCCATCTTTTGTTAGGCACGTATTTGATGTTCGATGAATGACCCCCTTCAGCCCACCGACTTGTGAATTGACTGTACAATGCATATAGATCTTCGAATGCAAATGAATGTCGGGAATATCTTAATTCTCCGTCTTATCTTAGCTAACACCAAAGGAAACCGCGCGTCGCGGCATATCTCGGGCAGCACACAGACGTTGCTCAACAGGTAATACAACGCTATAATCCAACAGAAACGAAGAAGCAAAAGGGTGTGTTTCAGGTGTGCGCAACAGGCACCAGTTGGTCGCATTTGACTCGCTCTGTCCAACCCTCCTCGCTCCTTCCACCGAACGCCCGTTAGCTTGTTTGAGACTGGTGGGTGCCCCTGGCGCGTTTGAGAAATATTGGCGATTGACCGGGCTTCTTCCCCCAGCTCGTCAATCGTTCACCAAAGGGCGGAGGCTTTGGTCTTGTCTCCTGCCCATTGTATGCCATACGAAGCCAGATCCAAGCACTCAGTCGAAGATCTGTATCTCTGTTACGATAACTGGAGGCCCGCGACTGACATCATAGTATTACGGACGTATTTGACAGGTCCATTCCGTCCGTTGGGATCATCTGGGGGACATCCAGGGTCCTAATTCTTGAAGTCAATAGAAAGGGGGATTGACGTGTGAAGAACCTGGAACTTCCTATAACTGTCCACTCCGACGAGCGTCTACAATAGCAATAATCTAAGAGCGACATTCATACTATCCCTCTTTGCTTACCGCCTCGCACCAGCAGCGGCGATACATGTGGGCGTTCCTGCAGGGCCTTTCGCTTTCTCGGCACGGGAATATAAACCGAGGGGGACGACAACCACCAAACTGTAGCTTGCCGCCCTGGGCTGTTCGGAAACGGACTCCACCCCCTTCTTCGACAATACTTTATTCTTTCCTTACGAGAATTCCCTCCTTCTCGCCAAAATATATTATACTTTAAGTACTATATACCAACCCGACCATTCGTCTGTTCAATCTTTTTCGTACGCATCCCACTCCGACCGGTTTCGCCTTGACGGCATTCACAAGTTGCTCCGGAGCAGCAAGATACCTCGACAGACGGACGGCACACGACGACGACGACGACGACGACGACGAGACTTTCGACCTGGGACTCTCCTTCTCCTTTTCTTCGTCTTTCCATTCGTCGACGGTCTTTACCACGTGATTTGGGTGCGACGGTGTCTCTGAGGGGCTCGAATCCGGTCTTTTTAGGTTGTCTTTAGGTGTTTGCAGAGTGTCGCCGCCGTTTCAAGGCAAACCAAGCGAAAAGGAGACTCTCACTAAGATCTATTAATACTCCCCATTATTACTACTACCATAGCATCACCGCTGTCGACGGGTCGGACTTCTCTCTTTCAATCTTTCAATCGTTAAAACACCAGGTTGGCCTGTTTTCCCACTGCAGCGTCATCGTCGGGTAAGCATTCATCCTCATTCTTTCCAAACTGCATTTCATTCCGAAGAGCCCCCTGAGTTCGCCCGGACCGTGATCGAATTTAGCTGGCATCTTTTTCTGCTGCCGCTGCTGCTTCAGGATTCTGACCTGCAGCTCGCGTCCATCCGTCTCCTAATCTTACAAAGCTTAATGCTAACCTTGTCGGATCGATATATCTCATTCGCAGAGCATCTACCCTTTTAAACACTCATTCTCTCGTTTTACCTCTCGCCAAATAATATTCCGCCAGGCCTCATTGGACAATCCACGTATGCTGCTCCTGTAGGCCGTTTTTTGCTTTTATGATAGCTGGCTATCCCACCGTCGGAACCGACATCATTCAAAACTCCTTCTTTTTCCTCCCATCGCGACCACCAGAACCTTCTCCTTTTCTGCTACAACCCCACAAATCCCACTTGCGATTGACAGACATCCGATAACCCAAAATCCTCGAAACCCTCTCCCGACCTTTTACAACTGTCTTCAAACTGGATTTCTCCGAAAAATACGCCCCAAGTTCGTCGGGACCGGCAGTTGGTCGACTGAAGATGTTGAGTGTAAAGAGAGCGCTGATACTATCAGCGTTCGTGCTGATCGTATTCTTTTTCACATCGAGTCGACGGTCGGAGGATGGAACCTTGGATATCAAGTCTAGCATACGGGGTGGTAAAAGGCCGAAAGTTGAGAAGCCAGAAGTATCATCGGCACCAAACAATAAGCCTGCTACGCCCCTCAAAGACACTCTTAGTATGAACACCCATCCGTATACATTATCTCTCACCTAAACTAACGCAATTCTCCCTCTAGAAGAGAGTGCTCTTCTCAAGAAGCTCGAAGACGACCATGTAGGCAAACTCGTCACACAAACCTCATCCAATAAGACACCCAAACCTCGTCTCGGAAATATGAAAAACGAACCCCTCCGCGATCAACTTGCCTACCAATTCCCCTACGACGTATCCAACAAGTTCCCAGCTTTCATCTGGCAGACGTGGAAATACACCGTCGCCAATCCCCGATTCCGAGACTCTTATCGACCCCTCGAAGCCAGCTGGACCCAGCACCACCCAGAGTTCATCCACGAAGTCATCACCGATCAGGTGGCGTTACACTTGATCAAACATCTGTACGGCTCCGTACCACAAGTCCTTGAAGCCTTCACTTCACTCCCCTCTGCCATCCTCAAAGCCGACTTTTTCCGATACTTGATTCTCCTCGCACGAGGAGGTATCTATAGCGATATCGACACCGCAGCACTCAAGCCTGCCACCGCGTGGGTCCCCAGCAACTTCAGAATGAGCTCTGTGGGTCTAATTATCGGTATCGAAGCCGACCCCGACAGGGCAGATTGGGCGAAATGGTACTCCAGAAGAATACAATTTTGCCAATGGACAATTCAATCCAAACCGGGTCACCCAGTTCTTCGCGAGGTCGTTGCTCGGATAACTGAGAAGACGTTGGAGAGGAAGAGGGCCGGCAAATTGAAGAAGGACAATGGTAACGTGATTGAATTCACCGGACCTGCGGCGTGGACGGATACCATTTTTTCGTACTTCAACGATCAGAGCTATTTCTTGATCGAGAAGGATAACCCGGTGGACTGGAGAAACTTCACAGGCATGAAGGAACCGAGAAAGCTAGGTGATGTTGTGGTGCTCCCCGTTACCAGCTTCAGTCCTGGTGTCGGCCAATTCGGCGCAGGAGAGGATGACGATCCGCAGGCTTTCGTGAAACACTTGTTTGAAGGTATATATTTGGTCCCACCTCTGTATTCGAATTACTGATCGCTAATATGTCGATTTAAAGGTACCTGGAAACCAGAAGTCGAACGACACATCGGTGAAAACGATGAAGACAAACAAAACAGATTAGCAGGGGAAGCTGCACAAAGAAAGAAACTAAGAAAACTAGGCATCAACGATCCGTGATTGTCCTATTTTCTTCTGCTTGCTTTTTGTCATTATTATTTTGGACATACATCTTACGACCTTGCAGAATACGAATTTTCTTTTTATTGCCATCTGAGGGAACTGGAGTTTTTTTTTTTTTTTTCTCAAATCATCTGTTCTACTAAAAGAATCTTTCAAAGATTCACACCAGCATATCCCGGGCGTCTTTTCCACCTACTTTTCCTGTATTATCTTTATAGGGTGGGAAAAGGGGAAATCGAGAAAACTTAGAATAACCGGAGGGCTATTTATGTAGCAGGAATACCTCTGGATCTGTGTTATATTAGCATACAAACAAAAAAAGTCAACAAGACGGCGAATTTTTCTATTTCCTATTCTTCTTCTTTCTGTATAACTTATCTATTTCATTATTTCTTTGGAACGGTGGATGGGTAAACTGAAGACCTCTTTCTCTGTTTACCACTCGCTTTTTTTGAAGCATAATTGGCGTTTTGAACTTCGTTCGGAGGGTGTTCTAACTATATTTCTCTTTTCATTCTTGGATATAAAACTTGGTATTACAAAAGGCCAAATTTAGTTCTTCTTTGATTACATACAATATCACCTTTCCTCACTGATAGACGTCCTCGCTAGTGCATTCAATTATTAAGCTATATGCGTGGGGATCTGGAGTGCGCTGATAAAGAGAATTGACTGTTTCGGTGTTTGTTACACAACAGAAGCGAACGAAGACGGCTCGTCTAGTTATTGGATTGGATACTGGTGCATATTAGGTACAGTATACTCTCTCTCCGCCTCGAATTAATGCAGTGTCACAGCCAGCTCATTCTTGCATTATAATTTTGCATGCATGGTTTGAAACCCCACACTTGCCTTGAGTTTGAACATTTAAATTATGACCGCGAATACCCCACTTCGTCATTTTGGCCTCCTAGTTCAGTCGTTTATAACATCTTCTGGCTTATTGCAAATTTATCTTGAGTGGTAAGTACTTTCCAAACCGTGGTTCCTTCAAGATTTCAGATCTAAAAATGAAAGTATGACTATATCTGTATCTAATGACTTCTCTAGACGCTTACATACACATACTTTCACCATAAAATACGTAGTTTACCATTGCACCTCGCCCAAACCGATCGATCGGAATATATCAAACGCAGAAACTGCAAAGATGTACGATTGTGCAAACGTAACGAGGGGTTGCCGTGGGAAAAGCAATGAACTTGGCGGGTATTGTGAGAATTGTAACATTTTGGGAATCAAGTAAGACTACCGTCAGATGTATACTTTCAAGATATAAATTAACTTGTGGGACCTAGGAGGATGTGTTCTAAATTCTTCAGAGAAATTATCTTTTAGTCGGTTAGTCGTGGGGGTTGCAATGTGATTAGAGAGGTATCTTAAGATAGTTAGCCATATTGGCCGTACTCGACAATTAAGATTTATACATCTATATATCTACTCTATCAAACTTTAGGAAGAGTCAGCCATCGACTTGTAATATATCAGACCTCTGCCGTATATTTTTTCAATAGACTAAACATCCTCAACAACCAATATGACACGGGGGCATTGATGCGCTGACATGTGCTGGATTTTTTGGTGCAAATTAAACGCAACGCGGAATCTCAAATTAAGCAAAATATTGATAAACAGAGGGTATTCTAGGCAGAGGCATTCCAACATCACGATGATCTCAAGATTTATATTACGCTGAGGTATGCCAGGGGTTTTCCAAGTATATCAATATCTCACCCACCTCCAAAAAAAATGCTTAGGTTTGAGCATTCGGGTAAATTTCGATGTCGCTAACTTTTCTTACTTGCCAAACTCACACATTCCCCGTAAATAACTACGAAAATAACTCTATTAAATATACTACGATGAGCCTTTCTACCAAGTCTAATCTATTCTACCAAAGTTTTCTCTCCTTCGTTTCATCGATTTTCAAAGCCTGGGCATCCATCTATCCGGCTTTTTACCCTGTTTTCTAGTTCCCATCTACTACTATTTATCGATAGACCAAAATATCCCTAATATGCGCCCTTCAATCGCAATATACCTCTTCACCACAGCCTCAACTTTAGTCTCCTCCATTCCCACTACTGAAATATTCATCGGTACTTTCAAAATAGATGGACGATTTCTCTCGTATGCAGCCTGGAGATCCGATACGGACGCATGTTCAACTTACGATCTCATAGTCGGTAATGACCGGTGGGGTAGTCTCAGTCCCTGCGCCTCCGATTTTAGTCTCGAAAGCTATCCACATTTGTCATACGAGCCTTGCGACATCACGCCGGGGGTATCGCATTATCTTACGCAAGGGGGAAAATATTTGATGCCATGTTTTGTAGCTGGGTCTAATGAGATATTTTGTAACAAAACTGAACAGAGTCCGGAAAGTACCCTTCAGTTGAGTTTTCTTTGCGGGAAGTAGAGTTTAGGTATATCAAATTGCATTAGTTTTCCGTATTTATGACATTTACGAATTGTAAATCAGCTTCCATCTCTTGGAACATCTCGAGTATAATTATTGTAATTAAATATATATTAAGTAATATGCCAGTAATAGTGCACTGATCAGTTCATATGATATCATAGAGCCTACTTCGGACTTTACTATTTCAAGGCTTCTTCCGAGAGATCCCATATGTCCGAATGCACTCAGATCTAGCCAGAGCATAATGTGGACCTCGGGATAATTTGATATGCAATATGACCATCAATATATCCGCGTATCGACTACAGTGTACGCAACGTAGTATTATCAATACGGGTCATATGCGCACAGACATATCGGACAAAAGAGGGATCTAGCCTTCAAGGCTTTCCACACGGTAGACTGGCGCTTCTCCTCCAAATCAGCATGGAGAGTTGGCAATCTCCCCAAACACTTTCATAGCTTAAACCTTCTAAACTTGTGACCTAAACGTTTGATAATCATCATGTATACGTGCAGTCATATATTCCGTCTGTTCTTTCCTCCATTATACAAATATCATGGTTCGTTGGCCTATTGAGATCCACAAAACTTCTACCGTCAATATGGACCTAAATCTGAGCAATCGAATTTAATAATTCAGATACAGAATTGGAATGAAACGTTAAATTATGATTCTTCGTGTATACATTAACCGCATGTATAACGATGCATCAACAGGGTTCGGAGCGAGACGCCCGAACACTATTCCCTTCCTGGTCGTACCCGACATGCTGGAAATCCCCACACTACCCCTGCCTCCCTCTCGCGGTTACCAGAATCCAACAACGCAATAGCGGCTAAAATGCAACATCCCTTGATCTTGATCTTGGCGAGTTTCCCAAACTAATATAAGGTTCCGAGTGTTCGCATAAGGCGTCCTGGAGTTACCTTTACGAGGCACACTTTCTGTGCTAGATGCTCGGGTACTGAGTATATTGATTGGTGAGTTATTAGCCAAAAAAGTTTCACCTGATTATCGATCTGCAGGTATGACAACCGCGTTATAGCTATTCGGAACTGAAGGTTGAGAATTGAGCTCAGCGGAGTAGTCCGTTCATAAACAATAGACCCAGAAGATCCGAGGGAAGGGTTCTTGGCGTCTAGTATTGAGTGGTCTTGCTCCACATAGTAGACAATGGCGTCTATAAAAGCCCCAAGGAACGCTATGTACGAAGTTCCAATCGTTCCTCCAGAAAACAGGCGAGCCCAAGACATTATGAAAGCTATCACTCTAGCTGGGGCTTTGTGGTTCGCAGCTTCGGCTGCGACTGCGCCAGGTCCTATAAGCCTCGATTCGCCATTAACCATTCTAAAAGAGAATGACCTTTACGGTAGGAATCGATAAATTAGCGAAACAACAAAGCAGATTTACTAACAACGCAACGCCTTCAGGACAATATTCCAATAGAACATCCGTCGCGATACTAGTCGAGAAGCCCAAGACCTTTGCAGCTGCTAAATCCGCTTGTTCATCTTTATCAGAGCCTCTCTGGTCCCCAGAGCTCCAAGATTTCACAGCCGGAGTAAACAACACTCTCTCATATCAAGCCTATCTTCGCAAATTTTCTTACAGTCAACAATTCTGGGTTGCCGACAATGCGCATGATACTTGCAGAGCTATCGATCTTGCTGGAAAAGTAAGAGTCTTGGACTGCAGTCGCACTCTTCCGGCACTATGCGCCCACAGCGCTCCGCTCAGCAATATTTCATTCTGGGGCGACTCCGAAAAATACAGAATTTCAATCAAAACTGGCGATCAAACCGTCACAGGCTTCCGAGATGGTTTTGGATTCAGATTTAGGAGTCTACGATATGCTGCTAACCCCGGGAGATTTAAGCACTCGAGTGTGTATAACGGGGTTGGGAACGTGGATGCGATGGAGTACCAGCCGATATGCCGACAACTACACGATGGGGCGGATCTAGGCGATGAGGACTGTTTCTTCTTGAATATCGCTACGCCATACCTTCCCGGAGCCGATAAGACTAATCTCAAGCCGATCTTGTTTTGGATTCATGGGGGGAGCAATGTGGAAGTCAACGGAAATCTGGGCAACTCCGACGCTATTAATCTGGCTACCCGTGGTGATATTGTGGTTGTCAAGATTAACTACAGACTTGGTCATTTCGGATGGTTGGCCATGGATGGGACATCTATCTCGGGAAATTACGGACTCGGAGATATGATCACGGCTATGAAATGGGTTCAAAAGAATATTGAAGCATTCGGTGGGGATCCGACTCGTATTAGCATTGGCGGAGACTCCGCTGCGGCGTCGGATATTAGGGCCATCATGGCATCTGAATCTGCGGACGGTTTGTATTCAGCGGCGATCATGCATTCGGTACCTATTGGATTCTACCCAGTCAACTTGTTCTCGCATTGGTTGTCGATTCCAGATTCGACAGCTTTGTTCGGCCCCATGGTGCTCGATGGCACCGGGTGTGTGGCCGATTCAACCCTCCAGGCTTGCTTGACGAGTGTTGATCCCGCAGTTTTAGTCCAAATCTTGTCTCCGGTTGGACAGTAAGTTTATACCCTTTTGGTTATATTTTTGATATCATAATGAGCTAATCTTATCTGCATCTAATAGTCTGGCGTTCCCAGTTATCGATAACTATCTGCTAAAAACGAGTGACCTACAAGTTACCGGCAAAGGCTACGTAGCGGACGTTCCGCTCCTCATTGGTGTCAACCGCGATGAAACAGGAATCCAGCTAGCTCCTTATTACGGTATAACTGACAACGCGGCTGCATTCCTGGACTACGTCGGGCAATACGTCGTTGGCCAAAACCTCTCCGCTTTCGCCAACAACCCGAATTTCCCTCCGCCGCCCGGTGACCCAGTCCTATCCGCGTTCAACCTAACACAGAGAGTCTTAACCGATGGTGGCTACAAGTGTCTAGCGTGGGCGACGGCCTATTCCGCCATTAAACACAAAGTGCTTCCAAAGGTGTTCACATACGAGTTCAACCGTACTTACTCCCCCACCACTTATACTAACCCGATATGTGAGCCACCGGTTTCAGTGGCTCACCCGTTCGGTGATCCTAACGGAGAATACTTCAAGTGCCACAGCGGCGACTTGACTTTCGTTCACGGTGAGCTTTTGTATTTGGGTAGACCCATTCGTGACGATCTCGATATCCCGTTCGAGCAATTGGTGGTAGACTACTGGGCAGCATATGTGTGGAATCATGATCCGAATCCGAAGTCAGGATACTTGAAGGCTAGAGGTTATTGGGGAACACTTAGCCAGATTGCAACAGCAGGGAAATGGGAGGCGGTTAATACGCGAGAGCCATCGATGATGCGGCTTCAGTGGAATGGTGGATCGGTGGAATGGGATGAGAAACCACAATGCGAAGCTTTGGGATTTCCATTTACAACCTATTTCGAGACGAATTTGTGAGAGCTCTAAGGTCGAAACTTGGATTTAAGGTCCTGTAGCCTAGAGAAACCTATGCTTATAATATAACTAACGCCTAACTTTAAAAATCTACATAGTAACTCAACATTCAAATTAGATATAATTATATTACTCATACTCCAATCTGCAAAAGCATTCAAAAGTTTATACGGAAAATAAGTCGTGCGCCCCCTGGAAGGAAAAGATGACATATTTTATGAATGCCATAAAACTACTAGCCACATTTTTATATATGCCACCGTTGACCATGCAGCCGACTAGTTTATCTCTTAAATGTCTGTGAGCAGCAAAGAAAATGCAACAAACTGACGTGTTGTTTAGAATTTTCAATCACTGCAAGACCACCAACGCCCACGCGAATACCACGAGCGCCCTGAGAATCGAAGGCTCCAGAGCAATAGACCTAACTGGCCCGAAGAATAAGCTACACAATCACGCCATCGGTTGAGACCAGGGCCTGCATTAGACGGGCGGAAGAGTGTGGTCTTGGCGCGCTGCTTGTGGTCGCCGGTATCGCGATTCGCCGCTGGTAGGCAATGGGCCAATTCAAAGTATTACAAACCAAAAACTAAAATTTCAATTTCTAATACTTCCAATTCTTGAGGAAACGACCTAGCTATCCACTGAGCACTTCTCTACTCTAGCCAATTTTTATTTTCTCTCTTCTGCGTATATCCAGGCGTTTTGATTACATTTTGTGTTTTATTTCAGCATCACGATGAAGCCCTTCCACCGCATCCTGGCCGCCACCGCCAAACAACAGCCCCTCCAATCCATCTCACGACATCCTTCCCATCTCCTCCGAAGACACCCACAATTCCCTACAAATCACCCGAGATTCATACACTCTACGAAACTCAGATCACAAAATGGTACCGCTACAGCAGCTTCTCAAGCTTCGAGGGAACCATCACCTGCGACCTCCTCAAACCCTCAAATGGCCTTCCCTTGCCTCGACGCCCTCGAAACGAGAACCTCCAATCTCCTAAACAAAACTGCCATTCCGAGTCGATCCAACAGTAGCGGCCCAGAACCAAGCTACACATCCGGCGGCTACCAAACCTTCCGATCTCCCAATCCACTCCACCTAGATTGGGGTGGCACTTTACCAGCCTACTCGATAGCCTACGAAACCTGGGGCACCTTGAACCCCTCCAAAACCAATGCCATCCTCTTACACACCGGTCTCTCCGCCTCTTCTCACGCACACTCCACCTCCGCTAACCAATCCCCGGGATGGTGGGAGAAATTCATCGGACCGGGCCCTACATTCGCCCTCGATACGGACAAATACTTTATAATCTGCACAAACGTGATAGGAGGGTGCTATGGCTCGACTGGTCCTTCATCACCAGACCCGGCGAGTGGAGACCCGTATGCCACCAAATTCCCAATTCTAACGTTGGAAGATATGGTGCGTGCTCAATTCACACTATTGGACCATCTGGGGATCGAAAAGTTGGCAGCGAGCGTGGGGAGTAGTATGGGCGGGATGCAATCGCTGGCTGCGGGTGTATTATTCCCGGAACGGGTTGACAAAATTGTCAGCATTAGCGGATGCGCGAGGAGTCATCCTTACAGCATCGCCATGCGATTCGTGCAACGACAGGGTAATTAAAACACCCTTTTCACCTGACAGACAAAGATAGAAGACTGATATGGTATATGACCAATGTGTAGTTCTGATGTCGGACCCGAATTGGTCTCGTGGACATTACTATAACTCTATCCCACCGCATGTTGGTATGAAACTAGCCCGGGAGATAGCAACGGTAACATACAGATCGGGACCGGAATGGGAAAATCGATTCTCACGTCGACGGGCAGATGCGTCGCAACCACCCGCTTTGTGTCCGGATTTTTTGATCGAGACGTATCTCGACCATGCGGGTGAAAAGTGGTGTTTGGAGTATGATGCGAATAGCTTGCTATATATCTCTAAAGCCATGGACTTGTTCGATCTGAGCAAGGGTGTTCAGGACGCTGCGAAGGATAGAAGAGATGGGTATGAGAAAAGGAGGAATGAGGTGGTGGCTGGTGCTGCGGGCGATGAAGCTGGTGCCAGTTGCACGCTGACATTACCGGAAGAAGCATACCAGGAACAGGATGAGGATAGCACTTCGTTGGGATCGGTATCGGAGGCAAATTCTAGCTTGAATGCTCGTCGACCCCCAAGAGACCTCGTATCAGGTCTTGCACCACTGAGAAATCATAAAATATTGGTTATTGGTGTGGCATCTGATATATTATTTCCAGCTTGGCAGCAAAAAGAAATCGTGGATTCGCTGAGAGAAGGAGGGAATGAAGGAGTACAACATGTGGAGTTGGGAGAGGATATAAGTTTGTTTGGACATGATACGTTTTTATTGGACACTGAAAACGTCGGTGGGCAAGTTGGAAATTTCTTACGGTAGGATTAGAGGCTCAATCTTTGTGTATATAATATTAGTAAGGTTTCAGGGAAATACAAAAGTTTTATGTGGTCGCTGATATTTATAATCTACTACAACGCTTTTGAACTCGTTGAATAAGCTGACTGCTATAACCCTTCTAAGTCTAAACATACATTTATGAACAGATAAGGCACTAAATGTACGCTACTTTGATAATAGCTTCATACACCCCCTCTCTAGCGCCGATGGAACCACGCAATCTACTGCTAATTTCCCATCTAGATTCCTTATCCGCTTATTTACCCCCGCATCTACCAAAAATTTGATATACTTCTTCTTCCCTGTCCACGCCGCATAATGCAATGCCGTATTGCCCCCTTCATCCATCGCACTCACATCAATCCCCCCCTTTACCAACGCTTGTAACGGCTCCAATGGCCTCCCCACCTGGCCGGAATTATATTTCCGCACCAATGCATTATTACATTGTATCGCCACCATCAACGCATTTTTCCCAGTCTTATCCACAATATTCACATCCGCGCCTTGGGATAATAGTACATTGATCACACGGTGCTCAGTATTCGTTACCGCGGCGAAGTGGAGTGGGATAAGGAGGCCGTCTGGTGATGTTTGGTGGGCTACGGTGCCGTTTGGGGGGTATCCATTTTGTAGGAGGAATAAGACCGCATCGTCATATCCCCTGGAGATGTATTTGTGCATCATACTACCTCCATCGATACCGAGAGTGGGTGTGAGTTCGAACATTGAGGCGCCCTTTGAGATGATCAGGCTTGCCATGTCCAAGTTTCCTCGCATAATGGCTCGGTCTAGAAGCGTAAGGAGCTTTATCTCGTCTGCCCATGCGATTCCCATGGTTACTATGCGGGGGACTATATTAAATTATGGTTAGTATCAAGTCAAAATAGGTATCTAGCCGGAATGAAAGATAAGGGGAGTATGGAAGAAACTCACTATCGGTGAGGATCGCCTCGAGCAAGCGCATGTTATTTCTACTAAAAAAATGGATATCAAAATATTTTCCTAGATTTTCTTGGACGGCGAAAATGCCCTCCTTTTGGATATATGCCTCGAATGTTTCAGCGGGATTCGGGTCGTCTGTGCTTTGGATCCCCGGGGGAAGAATTCTGAGGTTGTTGTTGTTGAAAAGAAGGTAGTCGTCTTTTTTCAGATCTCTGAGTCGAAGGCCAGTAACTTTCGAATTCTCGCCTGGTGACGATATAGCCTCGTACCTGGGCGGTTGTGGCTGCTCCTCAAGGTCGGTGAGGTAAATTCCCGCCTGTTCGAGTAATTTGTTCCTCGACATCCCGGTCTTACCTGTCCCAACCCTATCCGCGCGATAGCCATGCGTAGGAAGAATAACCTCACGCTTCGAAACAGGAGCAGTCTCAGGCTTCGAACTCGGAATCTCAATCTCCCCCACTTTCTTATCCTCGTCTGTAGCCTTAACACCTCCACCCGCACCCTTCACCTCCAGCTCCTCTTCCGCCATTATACTCTCCTTCTTATCCAGCTCCTCCAGCGAATGTTTCCCCATCAAACTCTTATAAAACTCAACCTCAACCTCCTCACCCAACTCCGTCAACGTCGCCACCACGACCCTCAGCGTCCTATCCAGGTCCTTCCCGGTAATTCCATTCTCCCGTTTAATCGTCACCCCCCTCTCCCCAGCCTCCCTCGCCAACTTCAACATTCCAGATCTGTAAAAGAAGAACGCCTCCCAGTGTTCCTTCAACCCAGGATCGAGTCTCTGATGCGGCAAATCAACCAGTGTTTCCTCCAGCATCTCTAACCCTTCATTCCATTTTTTGAACTTGGCTTGCATCATGAGATATCGTTTCAACCAGAACAGTTTATCCTGGTCGTAGGTTGAGGTTTGCGGGGTCGGGTAGAGGTGGAGGGTTGGGTTTGAGTTTAGGAGTTTGAGGAGGGCGGTGATGAAGGTTCTCGCTTTAGGCCAGTTTTGGGCGGTGAAGTATTCTTCCGCGCGGAGTTTGGTGAAGGTCATCTTCTCGAGGAGGAGGGGGAGGTTTTCGATTTTGGGGTCGTATGTTTGAGTGTTAGGGTTACCATGAACACCAGTACTCTTTGTAAGATTTGGGTCTGGTGTGCTGGATTCATGAATTGGAGAAGGGGAAGTATTTGGGTTGGTATGGTCTCGAGGGTTAACATGGTAGTATCGAGGGTTAATATGGTTGGATGGTGAGATATGTTCATGTTTTTGCTCGGGATGGTTCCTATGCATCACTATCTGCAATTCGGATTTGAAATCTTCCAAGCTAATATTCCCGCCTCTTGGATCTTGTAAACTTCTATTTCCAATTCCCGGGTCTTGTAAACTCGCATTCTCGATTCTTGGATCTTGTGACCAAGTACCCTCAATTCTCGGGCCTTGTATACTTATACTGGCATTTTCAATCCTCGTAGATAACGTATCTATATCCGAATTCTCAATCTTAGGTCTATACTGTTCTTGCTGCTCTGATATCGTCGGCGGGAGGAGAGCTTCCACAGCCATGGTTTCATGGTATACCGGTCTCGCCAGGAGGCCGTGGTATACCCCTCGCGGTAGCGATCTTGATTCATTCTCGTGCGTTGTCGACGTTGGTGTTGAAAGTGTGGTATTTTCGGTCGCCATTTTTGGCGGTGTCGCCGCCCATCAACAGGGGAGAACTAGCTACCAGTAGCAGCCGTGGCGGTAGGTATACGTGGGGAATTCGTTTCCGTGAACCCGAAGAGTAATACTATTCGCGGTGGGGAGAGGCTATATATATCGGTGCTTGTATTCTCGGGTTCGGATTTCGTATCTCGAGTTCGATATCTTGGGATCTCTTAGCTTTGTGAGAGGAGGCTTGGGTTGAGCCTTATGGTGCGACGAGTCGCATTTAAACGCCGCGCGGGCGGAAATCGGGGTGGGATTCCACGATGCGGCTGAAGAAGTATAGCGCTTCCGTCCATGCAGATCTATGGCTACCTTATAGGAGCACTAACAAAGATCAGTTTCTCAAAACTAATTGAGCAAACATCACTAATCTTGAGGTCTTACGATACTTGCAGCTTGCTCATGTCGCCAAGTTGTGAAGCGCGAAAGTTACCTTTGATTTACATCGAGCTTCAGGTCAACTGGCCTCCTAAATATACCTATGTACGGGCAAGAGGACGATCATCACGACATGTCATTCGTTCTCGCAACCAAGATGGCAGAATAGAAAGTATACAGCTTCGTAAAAGGGGGCTCTGAGCAAGTATCTCGAATACCACAGTATAAAGTTAAAGTATCTATATTAAAATCTATCGCATCGAAATCATTCAATCTGTCTACCATCTAATCACCAAGGAAAAGAAGTATCTTGTAAAAAATCGTAAAAAATACTAAATAATACATTAAACCGAAGTTTATAAAAAAGTATTCTGATGGTATGTATACCTCCCACACAGAGTGTATGAGAGGGGGGGAACCAATTTGAGCGCGCATAAAAATCCAAAAACCATCCGAGAAAAACGAACCGACCACGTTTAAAATGCACGATATGCCAGACCCATCCGTACGATGTATGTAGTGAAAGAAAATAAAAAGTATCTACCTACAAAGACTACCAGGGAAGGATTAAAACGACAGTAAAAACACCCAAGCAATACGAGACTATATAATAACCCCCAAAAAAAGGCAAGCCGGCAAGTAAATCAAAACCCTAATCCTATTCAAACATCTCATGGAAAAAAGAAAAGCAGAAAAATACCATTACGACAATGAGTCAGTTCAAGTGGTGGAGGGGTATCATGGGATTAAAGATTTGATTTAAGCTTGGAGCTTGCGGGCCTTGTCAAAGACGGCCTTGATTTCTTCCTCAACGAATTCTTCAATTCGGTCAAGGAGATCTTCCTGGGCGTCAAAGAGGTCGTGGCTCTGGTACTTGTGCTTGTTGTGGTCACCGAAGATGTCGGTAAGGTTGGAGGAACCACCACCGTTCCATGCGAGGAGCTAGAAGATATCATGTCAGAAACGATCGAATTTTTTTCAAGTGTGGAAAATGGAGTGCAAAAAACTTACATTGACGGTGTTCTTTGGAAGACCGGTGAGCTTGCCAGGGGAAGAGATGGAAACCATGCTCTTCTTCAACTGCTCGGGGGTGATGGTTCCGACGGCGAAAGCGGAATCCTTAACGGGTTGAAGGGAGACAAAGTAGGCCAAGAGACCAGCAATGTGAGGGGAAGCCATGGAAGTACCCGAGATGGTGTTGACGGCGTACTTGGATCCGATCCAGGTGGATTGGATGTTGAGACCTGGGGCGAAGATGTCGACGCACTTTCCGTGGTTGGAGAAGTAGGCGCGGTCATCAGCGAGGGTGGAGGCACCGACAGTGACGGCGTTGGCTGCAGCAGCTGGAGAGTAGTTGCAGGCATCGGCATTGTCGTTACCGGCAGCGACGGCGAAGTGCATGCCATTGTCGACAGCGGCGTTGACAGCGGCGTCGAGGGTTGGCGACTTGCCACCACCAAGCGACATGTTGGCGACGGAGCCCTTGAAGCCCTTCTGGTCCTTGGACTTCTTGAGATGGTCGGTGACGGCCCATTCAACACCCTTGACGACATCGGACATTGTGCCAGAGCCGTTGGACTTCAAGACCTTGACGGCGTAGACGTGGGCCTTCTTGGCAACACCGTACTTCTTACCGGCGATAGTACCGGAGCAGTGAGTTCCGTGACCGTTTCCGTCCTTGTCCTCATCGTTGGCTGGGATGGTCTTACCCCAGTTGGCACGACCTTCAAAGTCGACGTGCTCGATGTTGGTACCGGTATCGATGACGTAGACGTTGACACCCTCACCACCGGAGCCGGAGTAGAGGTACTTGTTGAAGGTACCGAAGTTTAGTCTTTCTCTGTGAGAGATACGGGCAAGACCCCATGGAGAGCTCTTCTCGAGTTCTGGCTCGTCAGACGCGTAGACCATGGAATCCTTCTCGACATAGTCGACCTGCAAGTTATCAGGCGCGTTAGCGTTGATTTCATTGATTTCATTGGGAGAGTTGTTTGGTTCTCGGCTAAAAGAGGGAACCATTCACGAGACATTCCCGAAAACGGTCGTTTCTGGGCGAGAAATAGCGCCGTTGCCACAAGATTCCAGCCCGGGTCTTCGCGGCGAAATCACACCGCAATAAGGCGCCCGGAATCGGCATTTTTTCAGGAGTATACCGTTGGGAATTACAACTGGGAAAATATACTTACGTCAGGATGCGATCGGATGAGATCGAGGGTATCTTCATCGAAAGAGCCGGAATAACCCTTCAAGGCGCCGGGAATGTCAAAGGCGTGCTTGAAGCCGAGGAGGTCCTTGGCATCCTCGATGACGGTGTTTAGGAAGCTCCCGGAAGGCTTTCCGCCGAGAGGGATCTGGCTTCTCTTCTTGAGGGAAGAGGCGTGTGTCTCCTGGATCCAGTTGTGATGGGCATCGACGGTCTTGTCATCGACGGTCTTCTTGAAGACGACGATGTAGGAGTCTGGGATCTCGTGGTCGGAGGCGCTAAGGGAGGAGAGGAGAGGTGCGCGGCTCACGACGGCGGTGTCCAAGATTGGGGAAGCGACGACGAGAAGGGGAGCAGAGGTGGTGGCCAAAATGGCCATCAAAGACTTTGTCAACTTCATTTTGGGGGGATGATTTATTTACTTGTGTGGTTTCTTTGGGATGGTATAATATGAATGAAGGGAAGAAGGGATTAAAGTTGGGGGATGGGGAGATGGGGGTTATTTAAAGTTGAGGATGCAACCCAGCCACTTTGGAACGACTGGTTGGGATGGATGACGAAGAGCGAGGGAGAAGCCCGGGGCGATCCAAAAGTATAATTATAAATCACCACTTTACCACAAACACCAAGCGAAGCAGGAGAGGAATACCACTTGCTCTCTGATAATAATTAATACCGGTGAAGATGAAGAAGAGAGGAGATGAAGCCGATGAAGGGGAAGAGGAGAGAGGGAGAGGGAGAGGAGGATGAGAGAAAGCACGAGCGTTATTTATCATCGACGGGTCTCTTGGTGGTGGTCACGCTCACCGACAGCCAAAGTAGCTAGACATTACGTGCATCGCCGGCGGATTACGAGCGAGCGACAGGACCAGACAGGCCAGGCAGAGGCACACAAGGCTGGCTGGTCCGTCTGCCGTGCTACCCAAATAGAGCAGCCTGCATAATCTATCACTCAATCACCTCCATTCGGGTGCCCGCCGGGTGAGCACGTCTGTTCTGGGTCTCCCTCTCAGAACAAGAGCCCCTTACTAGCCTCAATCCCCCAACCAAGCCAGCCAGCCAGCCAGCCAACCAAGGATCAATCAGATGACTCTTTCACTCTCTCTCTTTCTTGGTTCCATTTTGTTGCCTCGCCTCACTTCTACTCCTACTCCCGCTGGGGGAAGCGCGAAGTGACTGGCCTGGAACCTCGGCCGGGGCTTGGCGTTGGCCTCTCGTCACCAATACGTTATCCGTACGTTGGCAACCAAACAAAGGGGATTCATTCATCCCCCGGGAAACAACCACCGGCACTTTAACCACCATCGACAGAACACGGTAGAACTAATGGAATGCTGTAGAAACGACAGTATGGTGATAAATCTATTGAGTTTAGATGGGTCAGGTTGAAGGACGCGTTCCCTTTCGTGTAGCCACACACACACACCGACACACACAAGCGCACAGAGATAAGCATCGATCTGAGACCATCTAAACACCGCTCATGTGGCCAATAAGCACTTGCATACCGTTTTGTGTATTCATCCTTTGCAGCTGTTATCTCTTGCGAATAGTAATATAATATAGAACCAAGAAGAAGAGGTAAAGTGTGGTCCCACAGCCATTCACATGCATCCTCCATCTGACGACAGCCCCAACTTGCATGGCCTCACACGACCCCCCAACCTTTTCGGCTCCCTGCTTTTCGTCCGTTTTTGCCGCTTCTTTTTCTGGCCCATTCTCTCCCGCACACACACCCGCACTTCGCTTTCTCCCGACGACATGCCCAACACATTTTTCATGATATATCACTTCTCGCACCTATTTCTCTGCTTTCGTACGACATTATATACTTGGTTCTATCTTTTTGGATATTAACGTTTCAGAATGAACCCGTTGAAAATGCTTATTGATAGCCTTTCCTCCCCCTGTTTGCCGCCTGAAAATCATACTAGCTATTCCTATTTTTACTAAAGATGTCTTTGATAATATGTTCTCTCTCGTTATCTGCCGTTTTCGTATTCGGTTCCCCTGATCGATAAGAGATTCTAGACTAACTCCATATCAGACTAGCCTATATCCACTCTAACTAATACCAGCCCCAACGAGCGAAATTCACAAGTCCCGATATTCTGTAAATTTTTATTCAAAAAAAAAAATTTTTATTAATTCTTTACAGTTTTAACAGCTACTTCAATCCGCTCATCCTCCTAGACTAGTTAATTTTAGAATAATATTTTACATCCACCATCCCATCAACTAACATTACCTACCTAAATCATCTAATCCTCCGTCTACCCATAGGCCCCATATAGTCATAAACAAACCTATAACCCCCACACCAAATATTAGCATCCTCCCGACTACCATATATATATAAACTATAAATTCCACAATACAACCAAAAGAAAAGAACTCACCTAGCATTAACAGGACTCCCCCCCCTCCCCATCCGTAAAACACACTCGGTTAATCAACTTCCTATCCCCATTAATAACTATAATACCCCAAACCTGCACTGTCCTCCACTTCCTCACCGCCGTCTGCGTCCAGCTCCAATCTTCACTCAATATTATCCCCCCGTTATACGCAAAACTCTCATCCTCCAGACCCTCCCAGAGGAAGAGATTGTTGAAGGCGTAGTTGAACGCCATCAGATCCGTTTTCGAGAGTCGTTTTGATTTGTTTACTATTCATATAACATAATATATAATCCATATATTTTCTGTGGTTAGTGAAAATCTGATATGTAGCTAGTGGTAGTAACCAAAACCTAATAAATGCAAATATAAGCTTATAAAAGGTAAATGTGATGGAATACCTATATCCCCAAGTAGAGGGTCATTCAACGGGCCCCTCTCGATGTTATCCAACACCCTATTCTCCGTCGTCCCCTTCATCCCACCGGTGATGCTCTTGCTGATTTCGAAACTCTCCACTCCAGAGGGAGAAGAAGGAAGGGGAGGGGGGTCGGTTATATAGAGAGTGACGGTTGCCCTAGTGAGGGTTTTGCGGGTGACCCATCCCACGCCTTGTCCGATTAGAATCTCGTCGTATTCGGATGTTGAGGAGAGCGTTTTATTCTCTATATATCTCATGGTGAGTTTCATTTTAGATTATTAGAGAATTTAATAGTGGTTGGCGAGGGGGGATCTGGTGTGTGGGATTACTTACGATGATGTAGTGCCGGAAATATTGCAGAGGTTGAAGTCTGGTGGGAGCGCCATGGTTTAGGTATTAATATATTATATTAACTAAGTTCTGTATATATATTCCTTAAATGAAGAACGGTGGTGATAATAATAAGAATGCGAAAGTTTAATGGGAAATGGGGAATTGGATATTTTCTTCTTCACGGGACCGCTTGGCGGCTCTTATATACTACTAGCTACTTAGCTACTTCTTTGTGCTACTTTTTTTTAGGAATCGAAAAGAGAAGTTCTATCTCCGAAAACCTCAGCTCTTGCTTCAATATGCTTAAAATCTCAGATTTTGGGCGCAACAAACTATGCTGGTTTGGGGAGTAGTGTTTGAAAAGGGAATGGTTTGGATTCTCTGCACCTTAGTCTGGGGCATGCAGCTTTAAGCTGGAAGCTGCGAGGTAATCCCTGCTGCCTTTCGAGAATACCAATTGCAACTTGAGCTGTGGAAAAGGTAACACACGGTCAACACAGATGGTATCCTTGGGAATTATCGTCATCTGTTTCACAAAGATGGCGCCACCGAAAACCTTGCGCCTGTTAAAGATCCTCACCTCACCTTTACCGCTGTAAAACAATGTTTAGCGCGTCGAGCTGTATTTCTCGTGGGGAATTTGGGCGAGCGTCCATTCCGCGGTAGGGAAGCTGTATTCGTGGAAAACTCGGTAGCCCTCGACATCGGTGCGGTAATTCAAGTTATCCGTCTAGTTTGCATGTATTTTACCTGTTAGACCTGGTGGATTGGCTGGAAGATTGACTGGGGGACTCGGCCCCGGATTGCAAAGAGCGGTGACGATGGAAGTGCTAAACTCGTATTCGGTGATATAAGTTATCATGACACTTGCCATACAGCTAGTGGAGCCCAAGTTGGAGACGTAATATATCTTTTTAATTTAGGTCTCGTATACGTCGTGGGTAAGACATTACCGTTAGAAGGTGGGATACTTAGATAAGTGCCGACCTACCCGTACATCCTAGTGTTTGAAAGACTCCCTTGATTATTACCACCCATTTAATAGCAGATATAAGTTTTTGGAGCTAAATCACTCCGGAAGTTATTTCAGTGTCTTTCTTATGGAGCTCTGTTGAAACTTTGAGCCTATCTTGATCGAATTTTAACATACTAACCATACAAATAGTGATTTTTAGCCCTGTTGTATATTCGGTTCGCTCAATAACGTAGATTGAAGTAGAGAGCATCTTATAAACGACGTTAAATGATCCCGAATTGCCAAGTACATAGAGTTTATGTTCGTAAAATATATCAATAAACCCGTCTCAATAGATCAGACACCAGAATATATTCAGCTCTATCTTCGAATATTTGTGTATTATACAATTACATCCCCAGTTATATATCCTACAATGTAAAATACTTCTACATCCTAAACACACCAAATTTAGTCTCCGACGGATCGACTCTCCCTCCAAGTGCAGCCTGCAGTCCCATCGCCAACGTTCTCCTGGTGTCCTCTGGCTTGATAACACCATCATCCCATATCCGTGCCGACGCAAACTTTGCATCTGACTCGGCTTCTATCCTCTCCCTCAGCTTGGGATCCTCCTTACCAACCGTCGCCATCACATTACTCAACTGCTCTGCACCCATGACTGCGATCTTAGCATTGGGCCACATCCACAGAAACTACCACGCACATATTAGCAATCAAATTGTTCGCCAGAGGATTATCAAAGGGAACTTACTCTGGCGCCATACGCCCGTCCATTCATCCCGTAATTGCCCGCCCCGTAACTCGCACCAATCACAACCGTAAACTTGGGAACCTCAGCACAACTTACTGCCGTGACCAACTTGGCACCGTTCTTCGCAATCCCACCCGCCTCAGCTTCCCTACCAACCATAAACCCTGTCACGTTCTGCAAAAATACCAATGGAATGTTCCGTTGTGCGCACAGTTCAATAAAATGAGCTCCTTTCAACGCCGCCTCCGAGAAGATGATACCGTTGTTTGCAACGATACCGACTTTGTAGCCGTGTATATGCGCAAACCCAGTCACCATTGTCGTTCCATAAGATTGCTTAAATTCCGAAAACTCGCTACCGTCGACAATTCGTGCGATGATCTCTCGAACGTCGACTTGAACTCGTAAATTCGTTCCGATAATTCCACCTAGCTCCGCCGCATCGTATAGTGGTTCTTTGATGGCCGCTTTTGTACCGTCGGTTCCAGCAGCGGGAGGTTTGGTGGCAGGCCAGTTTAGATTGCTTATACTCCTTCGAGCGAGTACTAAGGCGTGTGCATCATCAACGGCGAGGTAGTCCGTTACACCGCTAACCGAGGAGTGAAGTTGTCCTCCGCCTAGTTCTTCAGCAGTTACTACTTCTCCCGTGGCGGCTTTGACGAGGGGTGGGCCGGCAAGGAAGATGTGACCCTGTTTTTCGACAATGATGGATTCGTCTGACATTGCGGGGACGTAAGCGCCACCGGCGGTGCAGGGACCCATCACGACTGCTATCTGAGGAATGCCTTGTGATGACACTATTTACAATCCAAGTATTTAGTATTAGCGGAAAGGTAGGAGGTGTGATGATAGGAAGGGAAGGCGTACTTCGGGCTTGGTTGTAGAAAATACGACCGAAGTGATCTTTATCTGGGAATACATCTTTTTGATGGGGGAGGTTGGCACCTCCAGAGTCGACGAGGTAGATGCACGGTAGTCCTGATTTGCAGTTAGGTTGTGATCATTGTATAGAATATCGAAAAGAGGTAATGACGTACTATTCTCCTGTGCGATCTGCTGCGCTCGTAGATGCTTCTTGACGGTGATTGGGTAGTATGTGCCACCTTTGACTCTATTATCCATTATATTAGATATATTTTATTGGGTTAAAGTAGAGTGGTGGGAAGAACGTACGTGCTATCGTTGGCGACAATCATACATTCCACACCGGATACGCGACCGATACCCGTTACTATACCACCTGCCGGGACCTCTTCTCCTTCGTACAGTTCATATCCTGCTAGTTGAGATAGTTCTAGAAACGAAGAACCGGGGTCTATAAGGGCGGATATACGACTGGGTTGATACCATATTAGCCATCGGATTGAAATATATAGAATGGTAATATAAAGCGCACTCTCTAACAAGCATCTTCCCCCGCTCCACATGCTTTGTTCTATTCTTTTCCGGTCCGCCGAGGGATATCCGTGTGGTTAGAGTGTCAAGCGACGAGGTGAGTGCTTTCATGGAATCGGCATTGGATTTGTAAAGTTGGGACGAGGTGTCAATTGTAGATTTCAGGGTAGAGACAGCAGTAGAGTGATGGGAGAAGGCATGGTTTGCTATTGTCCTGCGGAGGTTGAGGGAGAGAGCTGTTTGCCGCGATGCGTGGTGACGGCATCGGGCAGTTATAGAGAGGGCTGCGCGAAGGGAGGACATGATGCTATTCAGCTGGTTAGTATATAGTATACAAGATAGAATCACTGGGGACTCACGATGTGATGCTTGTACGACAGCGACAACGATAGAGTAGAGAAGAGAGATGAGGAAGAGATGAGGGCTGAATGGGCGAATTGGAGAGAAAGTGTAACCCCTGGCGTGGAGGCGCTCCTCTGACGTTGAAGCCGACAATTGGAGGTTCGATGTTTTGTGGAGATGCCGCAGCTAACCGCATTTCGTTTATATGCTACCTCATCCCCACAGTCCAACCCTGGTCCTAACTACATTCGAAGCTAATGCTCTTCGCATCCGTTCGCAGCAGGAAGAAAAGATCCGAGATTTAAAGAAAACATCGAAAGTTGAAATACTACTTCGTCCGAACTTTGTTTTATATCACCGGTATCTGTAGCTTCGAGAGCTTCGAGAGCTTCATTCCTGGGTTGTTCATTGACCCAGCCATTCTCGACGTCAACGTTGCACAGCCAAACCTCGGATCACAAGCCAAACCACAACCTCGCCTTGCATCAAATATACCGTTAAGACGTCGCCTCGAAGGACTGATATAATATCACTACGATGCACACCGTACGGTTCGCTCGTCCGGCTCTACGCTCGCTTGTTCGAGCACAGGCTCCATCTCAGATCTTCACAAGACGAGTGCTACCAGCAGCTTCGGCATCTGTCCGTTATGCGTCTACCAAACACACACCGAACTTTCAAATGCCAACTTCTGAAGAACTACAAGAGTTGAGGGAACGAGTTCAGGATTTCGCTCGTAAGTTTAAACTACCCTTACATTTTAACTGGTATTATCAATGGATACCGGCTCAGTTGGGAATTGTAGGACGTGAAATATCAGAAGAAGTAGCGGCAAAGACGGATCGCGAGAATGCGTTTCCGAATGAGATGTGGCCGAAACTGGGAGAAGCTGGGTAAGTCCCGTTAATTTTCCTCAAGATTCTATGACGATATTTCAAAGTAACTAAAGCTAATTGTGTGACGGTTTAGGCTCCTCGGTATCACCGCTGAACAAGAATATGGTGGTCTGGAACTCGGATACCAAGCTCACTGCATTGTACTCGAAGAAATCTCTCGAGCCTCAGGTAATTGCACCACTGTAAACGCATTTTTTTAAAAGTATTAAAGCTAATAAATATGATATAATAAAGGCAGCATCGGCCTCTCCTATGCCGCCCACTCCCAGCTCTGCGTGAACCAACTCTCTCTCCACGGCTCTCCTGACCAAAAATCCCGTTTCCTCCCCGGCCTCATCGCCGGTACCAAAATCGGCGCTCTAGCGATGTCCGAACACTCCGCCGGCTCAGACGTCGTCTCCATGAAAACCACCGCCAAAAAAGTCGACGGTGGCTGGCTCCTCAATGGCACCAAAATGTGGATCACAAACGGCCCTGATGCGGACTACGTCGTAGTATATGCCAAAACGTCTCCAGACAAGGCTAGCAAGGGTATCACCGCCATGGTTGTTGAAAAGTCCTTCTCCGGTTTCTCCTGCGCCCGAAAACTAGATAAACTGGGCATGCGAGGTTCCAATACCGGTGAATTGATCTTTGAGGATGTATTCGTACCTGAGGAGAATCAGCTAGGTCCGACGGATGGTGGCGTTAAAGTTCTCATGTCGGGTTTGGACCTCGAACGTCTCGTCCTCTCTGCTGGTCCTATTGGGCTCATGCAAGCTGCTATGGATCTGTCCCTCCCCTACACCCACACTCGCAAACAATTCAACACACCGATCGCGGAGTTCCAGCTCATGCAAGGTAAATTGGCGGATATGTATACGAAATTAGCGGCTAGTCGAGCGTATACCTATGCTACAGCGAAGACGGTGGACGAAGGTACGATCGATACTAGGGATTGTGCGGGTGCAATATTGTATGCCGCAGAGAGAGCAACAGAGGTTGCATTAGATGCAATTCAGTGTTTAGGAGGGAATGGGTATATTAATGAGTTGGCAGCAGGGAGACTGTTGAGAGATGCTAAGCTATATGAAATCGGGGCGGGGACTAGTGAGGTTAGGAGGATGGTTATCGGGAGAGCCTTTAATAAGGAGTATGCCCAAAGGTAGATTTGAGTGCGGTCGATGTATGATATTAAGTGTAATATTTATTGGTTTGTAAGATGAGTATCTTATCAGTCAGGTTTAGAATGTGGTCCAAAATATATACCTAGATGATGGATGATTATATATATACTGTGCTTTTTGTGTAAATGTGATATATGTACAGTCGTAACTTCTTCGTTAATATGTAGGTGTGCTATGAAATACGATTTAATCATGAACTCCCTTCGATTTCCGCCTGCTGTCGCTTGAAGAATGCCTTTTGCTCTTTACACCTCTCGCTCGTACACATGGGACATCGTAGGAATAGTTGAGGATTACTTGTCTGGTTCTCTAAATGATCCTTTGCGATTTCTGCTAATGCTTTGATGAAGATTGGATCCCCGTTTAGCGACTCGGCACGCTTGATGCCTGGTTGCTTCGCCTCGCCAATGATTTCAAGATCCAATTCGAATAGGGTTTCAATGTGGTCGGCTAGAATCTGTTAGTATAAGTGCATTCGCTCCGGTGACATACTGGTGACTTACAGGTAAAAGCGACTGGGATTAATAGAAGATTTGTCTGTCCCTTTTTCACGTACTCTTCAACCGTATTTGCTGTCTGCGCTCCCAACCATGCCGAAGGACCTATACCAACAAGTCATTAGTATTTCTTATCATTAACCTTGATATCGCTGAGTGGATAAAACACCTACCAACTTGACTCTGCCAGACTAATCTATACGGATTGCTAAACTTCAACCTCTGCATCACAGCCCATACCGTCGCCGCCACCTCGGCGGGATATGGATCACCTCTATTGACCACACTCATCGGTAACGAATGCGCAGAAAATAACAGCACAACCTGATCCCGCTCACTACTCGGATAAGTTGCCAACGACTCCTCTATATGTCTCGCAAATGTCTCCACCAGCCCGGGATGTGTCGGCCACCGGTCTATCACCGACCACTTAATCTTACCCTGCGGATCAAACTTTTTCGCCAACCGCCAGAGTTCGTTCAAGCTACTGCCGGTCGTGGAACAGCTGTATTGCGGGTATTGTGTGAATGCTACCGCGCGGGTGACACCGTCGGAGAGCATTTGGTTGAATGTATCTTCGGTTAGCGGGTTTGCATAGCGGAACGCGACGTAGGGTATGTGTGGGGCCGTAGAGGGGTTGGTTCGGTCGAGTATGTTGCAGGCTTCGCGAGCTTGCAGTTCGGTCCATTTGCGGATTGGGGAGCCGCCGCCGATTTCAGAGTATTGGTGTTGGATTTTTGGGGTACGGCGGCGGGAGATGAGGGGGCCTAGGTACTTTTGGAGGGGGCCGAGAGGAATGAGGTCTTTATCCATCTATTATTTGAGAGATGTTAGTGTGTGTGGGTGGTTTTGATCGTGGGATCCGGACGTACGAATAGACGGGAGAGAAAGTCGCCAACTTCATCTGTGGTAGAAGGACCACCCATGTTCAACATTACAATAGCAGTGCCATTGTTGCTGGTGGGGTTATTGCTCTCTGAGGGAGTCGCGAGGAACCGACGCGGGGTGTAGCGGGTAGTAGAGCTACTTGCAGCTCTGAGGGCGGCGAGATGGGCGTTAGCTCTGGTTAAGGCCGTTCTTCTGGTGGAAAGCATCTGGGATGTCAATCGTGGGCAGATTGACGCCATTTTGATATCGATATATATCAATCGAATTGAGATATCGGATTTGCGTGATATTCTGAGATGTTAATAACGTATCAGAACAAATCGGCGTGGTGATTAATTGACACAGCTTTTAAGCAATTGGTCGAGTCGATTGGAAAGAGACGTCGATATTAAGTCTTTTAGATGCGCGGATTCATGATGGTGATGCTCTGATGGTACGATGCTGAAGCTGTTAAATGTCGTCGCTGTCGCACACGTGAAGAAGTTGAAGGTCGGAAAGAGTGAAGATCGGAGATATGCCCCAGATCTCGATGTTTGAGTCGGGGATAAGGCCGATGGATGTCGGGATCGGGCCAATCAGCGCCCAGGGAATGGTAACTGTCGCCTGTGTTGCGAACAGCGGACGTTGCTGGGTCAACTCTGGCGCTCGCCAACACAACGTACGAAGATCCGGGGAGGGTCAACAAACAACAACAAGAGACCTCCACGACAACGCTTGGCCCGGCTCGCAGGCTTTGGACGGACCAGGTTATCGATATCTCGCTGTATCTCTTATATTGCTCTCTGGCAATCGAGCAGCCTTGTCCCCCTCTTCATATTCTTCATCTCTCTTGACTGGGATTGTTATTACCTTTATCCTTACATCTCGAACAATTAATCCTGTCAAGCTTTCATCGCGCCAGGAGCTATTTTCTTAGCTATTAGCTTGCCGACTTGTTTGCGTGTGCGCACTCCTATCCTCTGCGGCTTCAAACCCTTTCCGTCGCATTCCACCTGAGAGTCGCAGAACACACCATTGCCCGGACAATACTAGTGACGCCGTTTTGATTGTTTTGGTCATTGAGAAACAGCCCGAATGTTCCTGACTTAAACCTCTCAAGCATCTCAACTCTGCTTAGTTTTTACCTACCTCTACATACACTTAACTCATCTAGACCGAGGCGCTACAGATGCCTTGAACATACCTCCAATCGAGATGTCTAGCTTTAATACTCCTCCGCGCTTCGGCGCCTCTCAGAGGCCATTCACCCCTCGACAAAGCACACCAGCTTCCTCCTCTCCCATAACCTCACCCCAAACTGGCCCCTCAAACACCCTCCGCAGTTCGATAGGTCCCTTCGGCAAGAACGCTAATCGTACCATCTCATCGGCGACCAATGGCGGGAACAAATCGAATACCACCTTCGCTCCTACCTTTATCAAAAAAGAACCATCTTCTCCAAAACTCACAACATCGCACAGTCTCGAAGGGACAGACTTCTCAGGCAAGCGCTGGGTTTGGGTTAAGGACCCTGAACGAGCCTTTGTCAAGGGTTGGGTTGATTCAGAAGAGGATAACATCCTTACTGTCATCTGTGACGATGGAACCCAACGACAGGTCCCCGCTGACCAGGTGGATAAAGTCAATCCTGCAAAATTTGACAAGGCCGCCGATATGGCTGAGTTGACGCATCTTAACGAAGCGTCCGTGGTCCATAATCTCCATATGAGATACCAATCAGATCTTATTTACGTGAGTTTAGATTATTTAGAGTCTGAAAAGACTTGAGCTAATTGTCGTTTAGACATACTCTGGATTGTTCTTGGTGACGGTCAATCCATATTGTCCTTTGCCTATATATACCAATGAGTATATTGAAATGTACAGAAATAGGTCTCGTGATGAGACACAGCCTCATATCTACGCTATTTCAGATGCCGCGTTCCGAAATCTGCTGGACGAGAAGGAGAATCAGAGCATCTTGGTCACGTAAGTTTAAACTACTCGCCGGTCAGAAAGGCCAAGCCTAACGTGTGTATAGTGGTGAATCCGGTGCCGGAAAAACAGAAAACACGAAAAAGGTCATCCAGTATCTAGCATCGGTCGCTGCTGGCAACAATACCTCTAAACAGTTCGGAACACTTGAGCAACAGATTCTGCAGGCCAACCCTATCCTCGAAGCCTTTGGTAACGCCCAAACTGTTCGAAATAACAACTCGTCCAGATTTGGTAAATTTATCAGAATCGAGTTTACGGGTAAGGGACAGATCGCTGGAGCCTACATTGATTGGTATCTTCTTGAAAAGTCAAGAGTTGTGAAGCAAAGTTCCGGTGAAAGAAATTACCACGTCTTCTACCAATTGCTCCGAGGTGCAACCAGGGATCTCCGTGAGCAGCTGCTGCTGACTGGTGATGTCGATGACTACGGATATACCAAGAGCGCCAACAAACACATCGTCGGTGTCAATGATAAGGAAGAATTTGATGTTCTTCTTCGAGCGTTCCAAGTTATGGGATTCTCAAAAGAAGAACAGGTTGCGTATTTCAGAAATATTGCGGCCGTTCTTCATCTCGGAAATCTTTCTATTGCGGGCAATCAGTCTGACAGCGCGAGATTACCGGATAGACGCCAAGTGGAAGTAATTTGTGATGTTCTTGGTATCCCAGCCGATGCCTTTAGCAAGGGTCTTATCAACCCCAGAGTCAAGGCTGGCAAGGAGTGGGTTAACCAAAACCGTAACGCAGATCAAGTAAAGCAGTCCGTAGACGCACTTAGCAAAGGTATCTACGAGCGCGCTTTTGGTAGCATGGTATCCAGAATCAATCAGTCTCTGGAGCGAAGAGGAGAAGAATCAGGCTTCATTGGTGTTCTTGATATCGCTGGTTTCGAAATCTTCGAATCCAATTCGTTTGAACAGCTCTGCATCAATTATACGAATGAAAAACTCCAACAATTCTTCAATCACCACATGTTCGTTCTCGAACAGGAAGAATACGCCCGAGAGCGCATCGAATGGAAGTTTATTGACTTCGGTCATGACCTTCAGCCCACCATTGATTTGATCGAACTCGCCAATCCGATCGGTATTTTCTCTTGTTTGGACGAAGAGTGTGTTATGCCAAAGGCTACCGACAAGACATTCACTGAGAAGCTGCACGGTCTGTGGGATAAGAAGTCCAACAAATACCGAAGCTCGATGTTTGGTCAAGGTTTTGTGCTTACCCACTACGCTGCCGAAGTTGAATACTCCACCGAGAGCTGGTTGGAGAAGAACAAGGACCCCTTGAACGACAATATCACACGTTTGCTCGCTAGCTCCTCTCACCGTAGCATTGCAGAGCTTTTTGCGGATTGTGCTGAAGACGCCGAGCACTCCTTGACATCTCGATCCCGTGTCAAGAAAGGTCTTTTCCGTACTGTTGCGCAACGTCACAAAGAGCAGCTGTCTAGCCTTATGACCCAATTGCATGCCACTCACCCACATTTCGTTCGTTGTATTATCCCCAATCATCAGAAGAAGCCGAAGAAGCTTGTCACGCAACTAGTTTTAGACCAGCTTCGATGCAATGGTGTGTTGGAAGGTATAAGAATTGCTCGAACTGGGTTCCCCAATCGTCTACCCTTCAATGAATTCCGCCAGCGATATGAAGTTCTCACACCCGGTCTACCAAGAGGATATACTGAAGGCCAGCAAATTGCGCGTCTTATGCTCGAGCGCTTGAATTTGGATGAATACCAGTATAGAATCGGTCTTAGCAAGGTCTTTTTCCGCGCTGGTGTTCTTGCCGAACTCGAAGAGCAGCGTGATTCCCTGGTTCGCAGTATAATTACCCGCTTCCAGAGTGTAGCCCGAGGCTTCATCCAACGCAAGATTGCCCATAAAAAGTTGTACCGAGCCGAGGCTACGAGGATCATTCATCAGAACTTGCAGGTGTACCTAGAGCTCAGTCAGAATCCATGGTGGAAGCTTTTCGTCAAGACAAAACCACTTTTAGGTAACACGATGACGAATCGCGAAGTCAAGAAGAGAGATGAGCAAATTCAAACCATGCAAGCTCAGATGAGTCAGCAAGCTGCCGATCGAGCCAAGATTGAGGACGAGAAGCGAAGGACTGAGACCGAGCTTTCAAGAGTTCAGCAAACCCTTGAAGCTGAACGTGCTCTTGCTCTTGATAAGGATGAAATTTTCCAACGTCTGCAGCAGCGTGAAGCTGACCTTTCAGAGAAGCTTAAAGGTGCTTTGGAAGATCAAGAGCAGCTTGAAGACCAACTAGATGAACTGATAGCTGCTAAGAAGAAGGTATCTGATCAGCTCGATGTCCGAAGGAAGGAGCTCGATCAAGCTGTCAATCTTATTGGCTCGCTGGAGGAGGAAAAGCGGAACTTGCAGGCTAAGCTCGAGGACAACGAAGCTAGGCTTAGGACTGCAACTGACCAACTTGATAACGTTAGCGTTAATGAGGGCAAGCTGTCTAAAGAGATTCATCTGCTTCAAAGTCGTCTTTCTCTTAAAGAAAGGAAGGTACAAGAGTTTGAGCAGTTGTTGCTGAAGACAGATAAGGATCTTGAGGAGAAGTACAATGCAGCTGTAAGTGTGTACCCTTGGTGTGGTAATGTTATGAGACTAACAATTAGACTAGACCAAAAGTTTGGAGACAACTAGGAAGCAGAATAGTGAACTTCGGGCTGAAGCTAATACTGCCCGACAACAGCTTCACGACCTTTCAAGGACATCTGCTGATTTCGAAGGTCTGATTCGCAAGAAAGAAAGTGAGCTTTCTCTAGCTCTTGCAGATCTCAAAAAACATCAAATCGATCGGAAGACTTTCGAAGACGAGAGGCATCTTCTTATCTCCAAGCAAGACGAACTTCAGAGGAAGCTCCGAACTGCAGAGACCGCAGCTGAGAATGCTAGAGTGCTAAAGGCACAATGCGAGCGAGATGCGAATGAAGCCCGCAAGCTTCTGGAAACCAAGATTTCGGAAGACGCCAAACTCGGACAGGGCAGACGCCTCCTCGATGAGCAGATTAAAGTTTTAAAGACGCAACTTGAGACCGTCCAAGGAGAACTCGATGCTGAGCGTAAGTCTCGTGCCGACGTTCTTGCTGATAATGAAACGAGACTTGCGACCATGAAGCGTGACTATGACGCTTTGTCTATCGCTAAAGTCACGATTGAGAAGGAACTGTACGGACAACAAGACACCCTTCGCAAAGCTCTTGAGGCTAGATCTCAAGCTGAAAGAGAAAAGAGAGATATCCAATTAGATCTTCAACGTCTGCGCCAACGAGTTGAAAATAACGAATCTACCAGAGCGCAGGCCGAAGCCGCCAACGAACGTCAGCTCTCCCGTCAAGCTGAGGAACTCAGAACTACCCTCAGGAAGGAGATCGATCAGAAGGACAAACTTCTATCGCAAGCCGAAACGGATCGCGAGAGTCTTAATCTCGAGATCCGACGGTTAACCAAACAAATCGAAGACGGCGAAGCCTCTAAGAGAGCTAACGAGCAAGCCAAGAAGCGATTAGAACAAGAGATGTCTACTCTGAAGGCCCGTCTTTTGTCTTCTGAACACGACAACCGTGCTCTTCAAAACAAGATCCAACAGAAAAACCTCGAGCTCGCCAAGACAAGCTCGAAGGCTAGTGAACAATACAGAGATAAGATTGTTCAACTCACTGCTGATAAGGCTAAAGCTGCTGAGGAAGAGAAGAAGCTTCACAACCAGTTGAGTGACGCGCAGTTGAAAATCATATCCCTAGAAAAACAGAAGGAGAAGCTAGCTCTCGACCTCGAGGATCTAAGCCATGAAGTTACTCGGGAACACAAGACTACGCGCGCAACAGAAAAGACCGTTACTGGTCTTCAGTCGCAGCTGTCCGAAGTGAATCGCAATCTCGATGCTGAGAAACAACTCACCGCGCAAGCTCACGCCAACAACCGCAAACTACAAAGCTCCTTGGATACCGCCAATTCTGAACTTGAGGACTGCCATAGATATCTTCTCGAATTACAACGAGTGGTAGAGCCTGATGAGACGGTGAAGGTTCCTGAACGCAGCGCGAGGAAGAAGTCCGGGGCTGCAGTTGACATGGCGCAGACTTTTGATGAAATCAAGCAAAAGTTGAGAGTAGCCGAGGAACGTCGCAACCGGGCTGAAACACAATTGAATGAGATGCGTAGGAGACATCAAGATGAGGTCATGGATCTGGAGAATCGCCACTCGGTCTCTAGGGCTACCCTCATGGAAGGCATGAATGAGAATCTCCCGCCCTTCGGTTCGCCTAGCAAAGGAAACTTCGGAACTCCAACAAAGAGGACAATGTTCAACGCTGCTGGGATACATGGCTCTCCTCGCACGCCTACTAAACGTGTGGACCAGTTCAATCCAGCTATCTTTGACTCGGGCAAGACGGATCGGACGATCGATACCATTAACTATCAAGCCAAGATGGACCTAGCGACCGATCTTGAGGAGGCTCAGAACAAGTTACAAATGGTGGAGATGGAGAACCGGCATCTTCGATCACAGTTGGATGTGCAGAGCGGCCCCTCCGCTAGCGACGCGTCTTCCAATAGAATTTTGCAAAGACTCGAGCGTGAAAACAATCGCCTACATGAGCAACTGGATCAGGAAACAGAGAAATTATCTGCTCTCGAAGCTGCCATGCGATCCGGTGAGCTCACGGCGATGGATTTGCAGAACAAGTCCCACCAGGAGCTTTACGATCTCATCGTCGCACAAGAAAAGAGCCGCAAGTCCCTGTTGGAGTACTATAATGCCACTAGAGAGGATCTTGCAGATGCTCATAGGGTGAACGAGAGGTCCAAGGGATCCAAGATGACATTAGAGGTTGAACTTCGTGATCTTCGTGGTGAACTGGACGACCTTGTCGCACAACGTGAACAGGAGCAGTTTGAGCGCAGCAATCTACTCGGAGAGAATGCTGATTTACAGATCCGGTTGGATGCCGAGAACGCAAGAAACCACGACCTTTCTTCTAGTGCTGCATTGTATAAGGCTCGCGCTGAGGAGTATTATAGCAAGCTTGAACAAGCTGAGATCGCGGTTATGCAGGCTACTAGAGCTGCTGCTTTTGCAAAGTCGCAGGCTAGGGAGGCTGAAGATACTTGCGCTACTGTTGTCGCCGAGAGGCAGCAGACAGAAGCTATGTTTGAGGATATGCAACGAGAGAATCAGAGATACGAAGAGAAGGTATGTATCCACATGAATTATCCTTACAGGTGCTATATGCTAATAATTCATAGATTGAAGATCTTCAAGCCGACTTGGCGGACGCCTTGCAGTCGAAGAAGAGATTGCAGCACGAAATTGAAGACTACAGGAACAGACGAGAGATCGAACTTGAGGACAAGGAGGGATCGATCGAGCAGATGCGAAAGAAGTTCCAGACCGAGGCTTCGCAGTATCTCAAAGATCTTGAGGCAGAGCGTGAGTTCTTGGTCTCATCGAGAGCTGAAACTCAGCGACTACGAGAGGAAGTTGATGAGATGCGTGGCAAGTGGGAGGATGAGCTTCTCAACAGCAACACCGCCAGCAAAGAGCGAGCTAGACTTGAAGTTAAACTTGCAGACATGACCGCATCCCATGAACAAGCTATCTCCGCACACAACGAAGTACAAGCACGCATGGTCTCACTCCTTAGTCAGAACCGCACTCTCAGAGAATCGGTTGAGGCTGTACATGCCGAGCGAGACCAGCTACAGAAAGACAAGAAAGCCATCGAGCAACGCTTGTCGGATGCCTCCCGCCGTCTCGAAGAGCTCGCTAACGGTGGCTCTTCGTCGGTTAGAGTTGCAGCTGGCATGGACCGTGAAATTCTGGATTTGAAGACCTCCCTCGCGCAACAGGAGGATGTTGCTGCCGCCGCTGTGGACAAGATGAGACGTTCGGAGGCACTCGCGACTGAACTTCAGAGAGATCTCGCGCAGCAGAGAGACTCAAATTCCGATTTGCACAAGGAGAAGTCTGTGCTTGAGAGATCTGTGAGAGATCTACAGCTTAAGGTTATGGATATGGAGACCAAGAGCTATACTACCGGTTCCAAGGACGTCAAGATGCTGCATAGTAGAATTCAAGAGGTATGTCTTTTATAACATTTTCTATTCAGGAAAGCAAGTGTGTACTAACTAGGAAACAGCTTGAGAACCAACTCGAAGAGAATGAACGACAGAGAAGTAAATTTGAACGATCCACCAAGAATGTGGACCGAACTGTACGAGATCTCCAACAACAAATTGAAAGGAAGGAAAAGACAAATACGCAAATGCAGGAAGATATGCAGCGCAATAAGGATAAGGTTGAACGATTGCTCAAGACGATCGAGGAGTTGCAGTCATCAGACAGCCAGAATCAACTTACCGCTCGCAGAGCGGAGAGAGAGTTGAGAGAAGAGAAGGAGAAGTGTTTGAGACTTGAGAGGGAGTTAGAAGGGTTGAAGAGTTTGAGTTCAAGGATGGGGGAGAGGAGTGAGCGAGGGAGTGTGCATGGTGGTGTGCATATGACTAGGAGCAATACCTTGCAGACCGTTGGGGAAGAAAGTGGTGCAGGGTTTGCAGCTAAGAGGAGAATATTTTCCAAGGATGGGGATGTTGTGAAGAACTTTTTGTAAAGAGGATTTTTGGATCCAATTGATGATGCATGTATTTTGGAATCGCGGTTGGCGTCCTCTTGATTTTTGTTTTTGCTTTGAAAAGCGAGTTTTGTAGCATGCGGATGGGAAAAGGGCATGGGCATGCATATTTGGCGTTTTTTGTCTTTTGGTCAACTAGCTGAAGCTGTGCTTTGACGTTTTGGATGATAGTTATGGATGCATGTATGCATGGCTAATATGAATTTAATCACTGGGATCACCAGAGCTGGTTCTGTGTTGTTGAGAAGTGTATGCTATATATACAACTCCAAAGTATAATTGCACAGCAGCCAAGTGGGAGCGTCTACCCGTAAGACGTGCATGAGATTACAATACTAAGAATCTGTTCAATCATTATATATTATCTTGGGTATGCTATCTTCTAGCTCTAGGCTGGAATTGGTATTAAGATCTAGTTTAAGGGGACAGTTAAAATACGAAGAGTGAGTTATTAGGGTGGCGAGTGTTTCACAAGATCCTGTCTCTGATTCTCATAATTTGAGTACTATCTTGCTTAACTTCTCCCGTTGAACCTATGACTCGCCTATACTTTGTCAGTATAATAATGTTTTTTTCGATTCTATTTAAAGAAAATGCCATGTAAAGGAAGCAATGCCGTGTCCTTCATGGCGAGCTCTCGATGTAGGCTAGAAACTCCGCTAAAAATTCACTTTCTCCTAGCATTGGAAACTCCCCTGCATATTCAATAAAGCCATCCTCTTCAGATTCCCTAGGAACTAGCGCAGTATAAACCATGCTTGGATCGTTCGCATGAGAATTGAAAGCACACCCAACCTGATTTTCAGAGCGAGCAGCAGGCCAAAATAAACATTCAGTCTGCTTCTAGCGAACTGGATATTCTTCCGGCCGCATGCCGGTGCTCATAAACCTAAACACCATCTCTAGCGTCCACCCGTTCTCGGGTCGTTTGAAGGAAGATGCGGGATCAATTGATCTCTTTACGATTCTTCCCTCACCATCGGTCATTAGACCGGTTTGGATGTTGGATATATCGCCCTGAACGCTTTCTAGCTCTTCCTTTGTGAAATCGGCGTCCCAGTCTCGTGAACGTTGGTCTTTGATGACTGCTTTCAACGCCCAGTGTCGATTCCGCTTTTTACCTTCCCCGTCAGCGTTATCGTCGTCTTGCATGTCATCGTCCGAGTCATCATCGTCATCGTTATCATCATCCGAGTCACCGCCGTCCTCTGAATCACTCGCTGTGCCGCTCGGTTTACCATCGGGGCCAGTTCCTCCGGCAGATTTAAGAGCGAGACCCTTATCACGACCCGCGGCAAGCCATTCCTCGACTTCTGGCGCGAGTTTCTTCCGGAGTAGGAGGTTTAAGAGACCTTCTTGTGTTCTAACTGGGAAAGTAGGTAGTGGGAATGCGACTGTAGAGGAAAGGGTGTTGGAGTGTTGGTGGAGCGAGCGGGATAGCGTCGAGAGCTGGGAGTTCAATATGGCTAGCTGGGCTGTCAGAGTAGGCCTATGTTAGGTAGAGTTAAGAATGTCAGCTGTTGAGATTCGATGCGAAGTTCAGGCACAGAGGTGACTTAGGATGCGCATTGGCTGCAAGGATGCATTGGGATGAGGTTGAGATACAGGGATGTAGCTCATATGTATATGTAGGTGTGTGTCGGTCATGTACATACCAGGGAGGAAGCGGGTCTGCAGTGCGCAGGTCCTGCAGCAGAGAGCCAATCGATTGAGTTAGCAGGCCCAACTGGGTGCGCAAACGTTCAAGAGCCTCGATGGGCACGCCGGAGGTAGATGTAGACATGGCGATGTCCTGTCCGAGCTTCTTTCGAAGGGACGAAGTGGAGATGGGGGGTGGAGATGGGGGGAGGTTGATTGCTGAGGCGAGCGCGCGATGACGCCGCTGTGGCACAGGAGATCAGCAGATTGGCAGTCCCGCGCACATCCAAACAACACAATCATCGGATTAATAACCACCACAACAAACCCGCTCCTTCCCCCTTCTTTCCTTCGAGTCAAATAAGTTATCGATCAGCCGCTCCCCAACCTCATCCTTCATCTCCTTCCAACCATCGCCATCACCATCTTCACACCGACAGCAGTAATACCATCCAAAATACCGCGAACCCCTCTCCCACAAATCCTGCGACACCTCTCTCCGCCATCATGTCCACCTGCCCGGAGGTCCCGTCCTTCAGCGGCATTCGCATTCCACCATCGACTGGCAAACGCGCAATGCCTGCTCGACGGGTCATGCCGAAATCGAGGCAAGCCTCAGCCTCCGCCGCCAGCGCGGCAGTAAAAACCCCCACCGCTCCAAAGCAAGAAGTCGCGAAACCGAAACTCACCATATCCCTTCCTGCAACTGTACCTACCCCACCACGGGATGATGGGCCTGAAGAAGGCGAAATCTCGGACGAAGAGGATGATCACTATTCGCCCCGGGAAGCCTCCACCCCTCTTCATATGTCTTTAGCAACCCCTTTAGAATCCGATTCCTCATCGTCATTCCCCCCAAAGCATCTTCCAGTTAACTACGTCATGAATTCGATTAATGGCCAACTGAATAACACCTTAGGTGTAAGAGAACAGGTGAATTTAAATGGTATGGAGCCCTTGTTTTCACGGTTCTATATGTTTCTGTATCGACAACTAACATGGCTGTGCATCAGCTTTGCGTAACATTCCACCTGATCCGAAAGCAATCTCTATCCAAGAACTACGCAAATCTGCTCTCTCAGCAGTCATGTATCTCGCATGTTCTGCCAAAATGAGCTTTAATGATATCGTCTCCGAAGGAGTAGACCCCAGAATTGTGGCCAAGTATTTCGACCAACTAAGGCTGCCCATGACTGCCGAAGCACGCGAGCTGTTGAATATTCCGGCTGTTGCTCCTTCAAGCATTCTTCCTCCACAAACAATAAACGATATCAAGCCAACAGTCTCAACAACCAACACTCCTATCACCATAACGAACACAAGCGTTGGTCCACCAACAATACCTCCTCCCGCCTCCTTACCTCCAAAACCCCCCGCCATTGTTGTACCCAAACCCGAGAGTGTGGTCTCGCGATTTAACCAAGCACTTCCCGGCTTGAATCTTCTCCAAGCTTCCAGCGGGCCAAACACCCCTCCCGTCCCAACTTCTGAATCAGATGCAAATGGGGCAGAGAAACCTGCTGCTCCTACGAAAAGCCCAATCCCAGCTCCTGCGTCTCTTCGTAGCAGGAAAAGACCAGTCGCCGCGGATTTTGACTCAGAGATCAAACCTTCTTTCACAAACCCAAAGCAACCAAAATTTGGCAACAGACAAAGCCTCGAAGCAAGCCATCTGATATTCGATGTTAGTGATAATGAGGATGATGCCCCCAAGACAGCTCGTCTCTCTTCTCATCCACTTGATTCTTCAAGACCAGATAGTACTACCCCTGAAAACAATGAACAACTCGGCCAAAGCATCCGTGAGAAAGAGGCAGAGATTGAATTAATGCGACAGAAGATCCTAGCCATGAGTCGTAAGAAGAAGCTGGCAAACAACGGGGAGACTGGATCGGGTCCTCCAAGCAAGCCGCCCACTCCTGCTCCCGTTGCTCCGTCCACGGCATTGATGGAAGCTAAAAGCGAGAAGCTGGAACAAGTTGAACAGTTTCTCCATCAAACCCTTGATCAAATCGAAGCAGGCGGCACGCAATCGTATGTTATCGATGCAGCTATGGCCATTGCGAATGCCGAATTGATGGATGTCGAAGCCAAGACTGCCGAACTGCAAATTGCTTCCTCGAATAGCGTCACGGCTGTTCCCTCACCAACCCGGAATGCCGTTCTCCCCCTGGATCATATGGAAGTTAACAGCGCTCTTAAAACTGAACCGATATCCGAGGCCGCGCCAGCCCCTATCTCACTTGAGCCACAACCAGCAGAACCAGAGAGACCTTCATCAGACGATAATTCGTTTTCGACAGCTCTGATAGAATTAGATCCTGCCACCAACGAGCCTCTAAGTGATACACCGGGATCCCCCATGGATTTGGCTGGTGCAAGCTCTCCGTCAGATGAAATGGCGGAATCCGAATTGGACAATTTGACGGAGAGCAGCTCGGGATACGAAGGTATACATTTCCATTTTGTTTCTTTAATACAATTGTTTATTTTTAGGGCTGATATCTCTCCAGTTTCCGATTCCGATAGCGGCTCCGATGAAAGCTCCGATGATGATAGTACCGAAGAGTCTGAAGATGTTGAAATGCGCGAGAGTTCTCAAGGCGAGAGTCCAGGATCGGATTCGGCGTCTAGCCCTACGCAAGAAATCCCAAATGATGACTATGATCCTAGCACCCATAAAGGTGACGCAGGCGTGGTTCCGTTGCGATCAGAGATTGCCAAAGAACTTCATACCCTTCCACAGCAAGTCATAGGGATTCCTAGTTCTCTGCCAGTTTTAAAACAAGTCACCATTCCTCCACCAAATCCCAAATCTGAGGAATTCCAACCATACAAATCGGTTCTTACTGGCTTCAAGTCGTTTCGATATCACCCTAGTTTCAATAGTTTGGTCTCCCAAGGCTTTAAATCACTAACCTATAGCCACAATATTGATTCCGAACAATTAGTCTGCGATTTTGAGACTCGAGGAGGGACATGCAACGATCCTCAGTGCGGATACCAGCACTTCCGTCAAATGGCCCTACCAGGTGCGTCTTGAACATTGTGCGAAGAATGGTCGCCCTTATTCGGGTGGTTTCGCCTGGATCAGCTAGCACCTCACAGCCGAAGGCAGTTCTATACTTTACGTACTGTCTCTTCTTCCAGGCATTGCAGTTGCCCTTTGCCCGGAACTCTGCCCGGAGGCTTTCTCTGACCCCTATTCCTCCCTAGACTTTTATGTTTTGCTAATCTGGTTTCTAACTTCTCCTTACCCTGTCCCTCGCTATCTTATTGCGTAGAGAACCAAATCCTTCTAGAACTTGCCCAGCCCGAACTCAACCAATCGAACAAAGAAGAATACGAAACCAACCTCGCGCAAAAGATCACGAATCTTGAAAGCGAAGGCAACGCCAATTTCGATAAGATTGCCAGTGAAATTGTCGATTACAGACGACAAGTTCTGGGGGATCCGACCCGGATTATTAGAAACATCTAATGGCGAGAAGTCCCCAACTTGACTCTCATTAATCGGATAAGTATCTCCAAAATCCTTCGATCACTTATTTGTTAAAAATCATGATGCAAGCGTTCCCTGCAAGCATTTTATCGTCTTTTGAATCTTTCTCTTCTTATTTGATACCCTTTTGCCCTCTAAATTCTTTTTAACTTGCAGCGGCATTTCAACTTTTCGACGACGAAACGACCTTTTTTTTTTTTTTTTTTTTCTCTTCTTTATCTTTAAGCGACATTAATCCAGCACTGAAACCACACGAATGGCGTGGAGTACTTTCCGGAGTTTCTTTACGACTAGCAGCAACACTATTGTAATACGGCGACTTAGATCATCTATTTAATTTCGTAGGATCTTTTCTCGGTCCTGATATGGCAAGAGCTGGAAGAAATGGCGTAATTTAAGAAAATACGATGGCGGCAGAGACCGAACTGAATAATATCTCCTTTGATGAGTTACCTCATCTTGAATGAGAGGAACTACTTGAAAGGAAGCAAAATTAAGAACACCGATATTTTTTTAGATAGCAGACAGGAAGAAATATACACTTTTGAACCTTTTAAATCTTTGCTTTCTCAATTGTGGACTCATGAATCCTCGCGACATTAAGCATTTAATATCTGTAATCATAGTTTCTTGGAATTGAACTGCTGGAATATTTGAACATTATGCTTCAGAAAGTCAAGCACTAATTCTAATATTCGTCTTTGGGGTTAGTGCCGAGGCTAACAGATGTTGATTATACCTCCGATTGCGATCGTTAATAACGCTATTAAGACCAGTTTAGAGAAATATTGCAATGCCATGCATATTAGGGCAATAGAGGCGACTGGGGGGGTAATTAAGATTGTGGGCCAAGGTGGAGGGTTATCTCGAAAACGGGTTACCAGGGAACTACTTCGCATGCATGCTACATTATTCGGTGTATCTCTATAGATTGCTGGGTTGGGTATATGTCCTTTGGGTAACGGGGAAGATATGAACCTCGGATTGAAGTGTTACATTTGGAGTTGTGTTTCCGATTAGATGATCGATCAGGAGATGGTATTCTAATAATGATCTGTAAATGCTTTGATTACTAGAGGTAACGAAAATTGGGGAAACGGAAATAAGGATAGTGTATCCATGGATCAGAGATGTATAAATATGAGCATCGATCTAAAGTAGGAGGTTGATTTAAGCTGTCTCTAATCTCCACTTTCCCCGTCCACTATCGAATTTCCCGCCTGACGCTCGTTGTTAACTTTATTCGTAGAAATTCGGCCTTATATTTTGTAAGTTTAACTTTCACTAAAGCTTTTAAAGCAAATGTAAATGTAAAATTAACTAGCTACACCCTGGGGTACTATTCCTCGTCGCCGCACCGTTAGCCCTTCGTAAAACATTCCACCAGCCTCCAACAGAATGCAACGTCTAAACACCATCCTCCTTCTTCTCTCTTTCTCCCTCACCGCCATCGCAGCGCCCGTTGCGCAACCCTCTTCCACCGGCGGCATGGATATTGACACAACCACTACCGACAGCAATGGCGTTAGAAAACACCATCATCATCATATTAGCGGCGCTGGGCCCGGTAAAGTCAAGCATGTCAGTGTTGTTAATGGGGTTGTCCACACCACCACCACGGATGCTACAGGGACGGATTCGGGAGTTAGCATCACTGCTACCAGTTAAGTCAGTGCGTAGGTAGTGGTGGTAGATGGTGTGGCATGTGGCATGTGGCTATGGGTGGCAAGGTTAGAGAGTTGAGGTGGGGCTAATCTTGTCTGGATTGTTTCCTTGCTTTCAACAGAGTAGGGGAGGTCCGGTGATGGGATCGTTCTCCTGTAGAATGGTGTTGATTTGGTTAGGCGGATGATAGAGGTAAGAGATAGGTTTGGCGTCTTTCAAGCTTGCGAGAATGTATTTGTAGCAATTACGGCGTAACCTGGTTATTTGCTATAGTAGATTCAAGTAAATAGGAAGTTTTTCATTCAAACCCTTAGTAGAAGTTCGATACAGAATATTAACCAACTCTCTTCGTGACATCGGATATATCACTTTACAAGAATATTAAAACATATCTATAATATAGAAAATTGATCCAACCCTGTCTTGTAAACCAGCCGCGCAGCACAAAAGTGCATCCTGTAGATATAAGGAGACCTTGTTGGAACCACCATGATGACTTATAACGGTTTTAAATGGTGAAATTTGCGTCACCCTCCCGTAACATCTTCGCAATCCACTCTCGTGTCTCCAAATCCTCAACCTCCATGACATCTACCGTTCTCCCGCCTTTAATATAATCCATCAAATTATCCCCACCATAAGGGAACTCGCTCAGTGATATTTTGCCCGTATAAAGCTCCCAAACGGAAAAAGCGAGAGCGTATTGATCATCGAATTTTGTCGGTGATATATTGTAGCTTCCTGGACATCTGTTCAGGCATTCAGAGCTATAATACCCAGAAGTCCTTTGCCCATCTCCGTCCATCCAAGCGTGGTGATCTTCGTCCATCAGACGAGCGGATTCAAAATCGAATAGTACTATCCTCCCATCACTGCATTTCAAAAAGTTTGCCGGTTTGATATCCCCGTGTATCATATTCTTCTCGTTATGTAGCACTTCCACGGCTTTAATCATTTGATCTCGCACTTCCTTTTTATCATCGGGTGATAATCCTGTTGCAATATAAAGGTAGAACGGTTGTGCAACTTCCATCGTTAGACCGATGTTTCTAAGCTCTTCGTTTAGAGAATCAAATATATAGACATTGCCGAGGATTTTGATACAGCTATCGCCTGCTAGTGCTGTTAGTGGAGCTCCCGGGCTGAGACAATTGACTTTATGGCCATATCTTTGTATTTGTAGATGCAGCTTCTGTAGAACGAGGGGTCGAGGACGGGGTAGTCTTCTTTGGGCGTGACAAAGTGGTCTACGATGTGGAACATCTCATCCCAGCGGATGTCATGGGGTCTGAGGATATAAGAGCGCTCAAATGATTCCATTGTAACAGGATGACGATAGATAAAATCTTTTATCCGGACTTAGGGTAGTTTTGCTGTCGGTATGCCGCTCTATAACTGCTTACAATACGTATGTAATATCTAAGAATGACTGATTGGTGGTGGGCCGACTGATAATCGACGCAATCTATTTGTTAGCAATTGCTTTACCATACGCCAGTTACATGACAACATTTCGAGCACTTAGTTAGATCTGCAATCTTGTAGGTGAGCGACGATGGCAATTCCTATCTTTATGGTTACCTTTTCTCTCTCCTTCCACTCGCTCGTAAATGACTAAACGATTTTCGGCAAGGAAAACTGACAAAAAATTCTGTGAGCCGCCAATATACTTGAATGATAAGGAACACTTAGCTTGTCAAATCAGGACCCCCGTCTATCCTTTTACTATGTTAGAACTAGATATCATCCCTCCATTCGTAACCTGAATATTTCGATACCGCTCTATAGATAACTCCACAAAGTCCCCGTGATTACTGGTCTCGTTTCCAACTTGCCCTCGGTGATTACATTAGTTTTATATAGGTAAGCCTAAGGATACTAGTGATATTGTGTAATAAATATCTACGTACCATCAATTCATGCAATTTAAAGCCAAATAAACTTCTTATGGGTAGCTGGGTGTCTATAGTCGCTTTAGTAATCATTGGGGATAGCAATACAATTGTAAAATGAAACTTAAATCTATGATAATATACGAAAAAGCCGCGGGCAGCTGTATAGTTGGCTCCACTTGGATCCCAAGTGCAGGTTCATCTTTCGAGAGCTTTTTGATTTACATACGATTTTCCTGAATCAGTTTCCATGCACTAGCATAATCTACTAAAGTAAGTCCAAATGCCCTTCCCTTGGATAACCAAACCCACCCGTCGAGGATCCATCATGCAGCCGGCCTTCAGAAACAACACATTCAACGACGGTGCAGCACATGGCCAGGCTTATATTTTAGATTTTCTAGGCAGGGCGAGTAGGAGGAGTCGGTATCGGAGCAGAAACCGAACAATCTTTCTTAGGAAATGTACAGAGAGCTAAAAACTGATTTTTGAGGATGCCGGAGTTCTGGTAATCTGTGCGAACTCGAATTAACAACACCATATGTGTCCATGTTATTAGCTAGTCGTATAATCTCCTCTCCTCTGAATAATTTGATTTTAAAGCTTCGTTACTTACAAAAACAGAGTTCCCCGCATATTAACTGGAAAAGAGGGTTATGAGCTGTAACGTCGGCGCAGATTTCGCCGGCTGGTTCGCATGGAGGACCAGAAGCTGGCGCGGCTTGAATCCCAATAATAAGCGTAATTACCACTGTTGTACCTAGGAATTTCATCTTGATGAACTTGTAATTCAAGTAGGTTGGATAAGGTGTTCGAATGTTTTCTCTTCAAATGCCACAGCGGCCTTTAGAGGACTTTTGCAAAGAACTGAGGTCTTGCCACTCGTATACTTATACTTTTTTAACACAAGAATACCTAGCTGAAAATCTTTTCACACTTAGTTGATTTCGGCGATTTGATCTCATATTTCAGGAACTGCTTGTCTTCACGTACTATTAATTAATGCGATGGCCCAAACAACCTGATTAATTGCATATGTCTCACTTTCTGATTTCGCCAATGTAGAACCAATCCCATCTCAAATACCTTGATCTGCTGGCCCGCGATCTCGCTTGTGATAACTTAACTTGGCTAGTCTCCGAACCCTCCCCTGCGAGTGGTACGGATCTAGCCGTCGTAGATCGATTTAATAGCTCGAATGATTGCTGGGGAACTATTTTGTTTGGGGTAAGCTTGAGCTCTTCCTCCAGCAGCAAAGTATTTTTTAGGCTGCTAGCAAGCAATTATCAGATGGTATTGGAGTAGTAGGAACTTAAGAACCAATTAGGATAGTATATTCACCCAGACTCGTTTTCCTTCTCAGCTTTTGTGGCACTCTTTGTTTGCAATGTAATTATCTCGGTTTTTAAATTGGCCGTTCTTATAATCTAAATGCGAGTGTCATTCTAGGAGAAATAATTCTTAGGATATGCGTACTTAAAGTCAGTCATTAAGTAAGCTTTTTGTAATATATGATTCATAAGGAGCGTATTATTATTCCTAAACAAGAGGATTTATATATTCTAAGCTGCTAGAACAATTGTTTTGGATGATAGACGCATTATTCACACATATCGGCTCCATCCAATTACTAAGAAGAAAGTATGTTCGTGAATACTTGTACCCTAGTTAATGTCAGATTCGATGTATATTGAAATCACTCTCTTCATACTGATTTAGTAGGTAGGCATTGCAGCCCATGCTAATGTGAGATCTGCTCTCCATTGTTTCGGAATCATGCGATGTTCAAGATACTCCATAACGCAGGCACTTGTCGTGATTGCCAAATGATTCCTTTGAGTCACAAAGCATATAACCGCTGCTGTGAGACGGCTCCGGGCGAAAAACACTAGTTCACAATGACTATACGCTGTGAACCGGCGAGAGAGGCCGGTATGGGATGTGAGGAGCTCAAGTATGGGGTCGAATCTAGTCTCGCCGGCATCGAATGGGATTGTAAGGTTTGTTATCCTTACGATATCGATTTTAATCCTCCGCCCCCTCCTCAAAATCGATCAGTAGTTTATCGTGCTATCGCTTTGACTCCGGCTGTTAACTCCGACTCTGTATCATCTTCGACCGGTAGCCCAACTCCAACCTCCTCAGAGAGCAGACAGTCGACACCATCAACCCAATCCTCTAATCGCTCAGCCACCATCTCCTCCTCCAACAGTAGACAATCAACTTCGACAGCTCAGGGCTCTCATGGCTTGCTCGTACCCCGTACCGCCGTCCAATTTCGCCATCAAGAGGAACAGGATTCGGCGCATTTGTTACCCCCTCAAGCGCAAGCACGCGACCTAGCTTTAGGGCATCCCAGGCAGAGCAAAGGCTACAGCAAGTAACAAGAGACTTATTTGGTAGTAGTAATCATTCAGCATCGACGGACCACAATATTCTGAGCATATTTGGTGGGAGCCAACAATCGTCATCAAGAAATGACCTTCCTTTATTCGGTGGCGGAACACCAAGTATTCAGCTTGTCGTACAACCGAATTCAAGAATCACACTTTTCGGACAATCAACAATAGCAATCCCCAGTTCTCTCTTCGGGAACCCAACAGTCTCCAGTCCTCTCTTCGGGGGCGGCACCCCAGCCCCAACCTCCTCCAACCGCGAACGAACGATTGTCAAATGGACCACTCTTCGGTCGGTAAGACAATACGGTGTTATAAATAAAGTCAACTAAGAGATCAGTAGGATATATTATATTAATTTTCCTATGAAACGGAGCCGATGAATGAGGTTAAAGAGATCAGATAGTCACTAATTTTGATATAGAACCCTCGAAATCGAAGCTGTAGCCGTTGTATGGTTTTTTGTCTCACTCGGAAGTTTACATAGATTCTCGGAATTATTCTGGTTATATATTTAGGTAGTGCTTAGATAATCAGATATCACTTCAAATGGTAGAATAACATTATTAAAATACAAATGATATTTTACGAAGCTAACCCTGTGTGATGTCATTTTATGCGTGGATATGTGCATGTAGCTTAGATAATTTGACCGGTTTCTAGTATATATATCGGAAGAGAAAGCTTAAACACTGTGTCTTCGTGTCCCTTTTTAAAAATCTTTGTATATATATGTCTCGATTGTAGCAAATTTTTCGCAAATCATACTGTTGATCAAAACGCAGGAATAAAATATACCAATCTATAAGATATTCCAGAGCACCAAGGTCGCGATTGTGGCATTTACTGCCAAATACTTGGCTTGGTACGGCCATAATTAGTTAGATAAATCGATATTCTAGGTATAGTTCAGAGCATAAGGGTTCCATGAATTTCGATATTTGTGTTGGTATTTTGTTGCATTTTTAAGCTTAGAAACCACCTGGTCTAAGTTGTATTTAGTCTGAAAGACTTGGCCTAGAAGAGTGAAACTCTCAAGTTCACGAGCCTGCCGTCGCATGCTGCGATTACTCCTTTACCAGAAAATCCATCATATTGTAAGATTATAGTTAAAAGGGATGATAATTCTAACTCCTAACAGAAGATGATGACCATAAAGCATAGCAGCAGTTGTCAATCCATCAGAGAGAAGAGAGAGCTGCAGGGGTGTGCTTCAGATGCTTGCGACGAAACTTGGGAGTTTTCGGTTCTCAAACGAGCTAACGTGGTGCAAGGAGGTGCATGGGTTCACTAATGATATACTCCGTATGGATTCTCCGGTAGGGATCCTCGCATAGAGATCTTTGCGAGCTCAGAAAATGTCATAGCTAGAGTTAGCTCACTATAGCATGATATTTGGTGAGCATCATCATTTAAATCCGATTCGGAATCAATTCATCTGCGTTTTCGTATGTTATGTATCCCCTTTGAATAAGCTCAAGGCATTTAGGTAGCGATGCATGTATGCACTGTATGCAAAAGCGCTATTTCCGTCCATGCCACCAACCTTGACGCGAGGAATGTTACAAAAAAGTTGTTCTGTCCGAGCTGTCAATTAGGTGGATATTATTAAATCCAACGCTAACCAACTGCTTTCATAGGAATGTCAACGGAAGGGTAATACATGTATGATAACAGATATTCTCGGAATGTCGAATGATGGCATGGACATATGTATGTCCGAAGATCGACAGGAATTGTGAAATACTCTGGCACTTTGCACTCTGTGGTTCAAAAAAACAGAAACAAAATATAAGCTTGATGGAATAATTTAACGATCGAAGGATTCAATTATAGTGACAGTGTACAAAGATGCATGAATAGATGGCCACTGTTCCTCACGCACGAGTGCACCGAGGATGGTAGGCTTTGCCTGGACTGCACGGAAGGGTATCAGACAATCGCTTGCAAGACCGTCAACGTCGGATTGCTGAACCATCGGCGCGAGGAGGAGCCTTGATTCGGGAGTGGCGGAGAGGGCATGTGGAAGCATGCGAGGTTAGCGCCGTTTGGAGGTTCGAAAAGGGCGCCTCAGAGTGAGCCAGAGTGAGCCGGTGGGACGTCTAAAATTGGACGCTGCGTGTTGTTGCGTGCGTTGCGTAATCAGCCCAATCTCCCGTTGATCTCTTTAACTGCTGCCCATCGTCCCTCCAATCGCCACCCCCCCTTCATCCCTCCCCTTCCCTTCGTTATTACTATCACCACCTTCATCACTCTCCCTTCTTCATCAACCTTCAACCTTCAACCATCGTCCTTCCGTTGTTCGATTACAATACGGTACATACCACCAGACCATCGATAATCTAGAAGATTAGTTGCTTTCAGAAAAGAGTCGGAGTCATGCGTCTTCTCCAACTCGCCACCCTTCTCTCACTGGGAGCCGGCTCCCTCGCCATCCTCATCACCCCATCCGAGGCTCTCAACGGCGATATCTACAAGTCCAAGCCGGCCCCCAAACCAGTCCACATCAAACGGCCAAAGGTCAACACCCACGGCCTCTCTCCCGAAGCTTATGCCATCTCCCAACTTACCCAGACAGTCGAAATCCCTTGCGAATCTTGCCCTTTCCCAACTACCAAGGATGGCAAGACCTTCATCAATACCGAAAACAACCTCCAGCTCACCCTGGCCCTAGATCCTAACCAGCGTGATACCATCAAACTCAACGGCAGACCGATGTTTCCCATCATCTACGCCATGGAGAACCCCCACTTCACCGTTACCCAAAGGTCCATAAACAATGGTGCTCAAGCCCAGGTCCCCGTCGACATTGACCTCTTCATCGAAACCGACCCACGATCCGGCCTTTCTCGTCTCCGTCTCCACGTCCTCGCCGTCTCCGGCTGGAAGACTCAAGCCACCATGCAAATCCTCGAATTCCCAATCTTCCAAAACAACGCCGGTGAGGTCTTCATCGGTGAAGTTCACGCCCGCAACCCAACACCCGCCGAAGCCTCTGCCGTCTTGTGCAAGGACAACATGTTTTGCAGATGGAAGGCCTACCTCTACGATACCATCCATCTAATTGCCAACAGAATCCACAACAACATCAACGGTATCCGCAAGGGTGGCTGCCGTGGCAAGAAGAACGGTGGTCGTCCATACGCCGTCGGTCAGGAGAACCCACACAAGGGCTACAATGGCAAGGGTCACCACGGCAAGCACCACGGTGGCAAGCCAGAGAAGCAGCACGGCAAGGATAAGGAACACGAACACAAGTGGAGATGGTTCAACTGGGTCGGTCTCGTTGTCCGTCTCATCCTCGCCTGCTTGGTCATCGCTGCCATTACCATCACCATCGGTTTGTTCTTCACCCTCATCGTCAGCACCCTCATCCACATCCTCGTTGTTTCTTGGCTCTTTGTCACCGGCAAGTCTCGTTCTTGCAGACGCGAACAGCCGGCTGATGAGGAAGATGAGGAAGAGCGTGGCTTGATGTCCAAGGATGAAGAGAGCCAGCTCGAAGCTCAAGAGTACCGTGACGACTTGCCACTCTACTCTGAGAACACAGAGAAGCAGTAAATGCAAAAGGAAACAAAAATATCCAATGCTTCTCTGGTAACTGAAATCAAACATGGGAACACCATACTCGAACTAAAAGGGAAATAAATTGATAAACTCGGCGCGTTTTTGGTCTTTTTTTTGTCTTTTCTTTGTTAACAGGAGTCATGAAATTGGGTTTTTTGGCGAAACAAATAAATACTTACTAAGTAAATTGGGTATAAAACTTGAACAACAATACAAACCTGATGTCTCTCGTTAAGGATTACAGGACAAGAAATTGAAAAATAGTTTATTATCTCTTTTTGAAATTTGTTCTCTATTCAGTTTGGCGAAGGGGCTAAGGAAGGCTGGTGTATCTTTCTTCCTTTGCGTATGTATTTGTTCTTTGGCGGCGGTCTTCTTTCTTTTGTTATAACTGGGAATAGGTGGAAGGAATATAGGATATGGGATCTCTTTTTTTTTCGTTTTAGTGTATTTTCTTCACTTCGATGTTGCAATACTGAAGTATTGCGTCTTTTGGTATATTACAAAATACTAGGAATATCTTGTTATTTTGATTGAATTAAGGAAACTTTTTTTTTTGGATAACTAAGTGGTCATGCTGTTGTTTTTTTTTGTGATATCATAGCTATCGAAGATTGAGGATGGAGAAAATCTTGCCACTTGGAATACCAGCATTATAAGTGACACGGGAAAACTAGCCAAGGCCGATACATAGAGCCAAATAACCTCAAAATCCGGACCCGTATTGAATTTGGAAAACCTTGAGCCCCCTCTTGAATTTTAGCTTTCCCCCATAGTGGAAATCGAAGGCTGGTACCAAGGCTATATCCCTAGGAACTACCTCAAGACAATCCAGTCCAGCCAGCGTGAAAGTTCCCTCGTATGTATACCCATACCTCTTTCGCAACGGAAGGCACGTTTACGGTTTCATACCTTGCCTCTCTTTGTTATCCTGGTCACGGCTGTAGCTGCTATGACTAGGCCCCGATCGCCATATAATCACGTATGCAGTATTGAAATTTATACCATTGCTTTGAGTATATTTGAAAAGCCCCTACCATACGTACATCAATCACTACATAACCTAGGTCTCAGTATATACCTTGTTTATATTTCGTAAATTTTATAAACCAACCTCGACGCATGAGGTATAGTGTGTTATAAGCCTACCTATACACAACATCTTTTTAGAGTGATACGACACCCTAAAGCACGGATTCACCGCTATCAAAAATTTCGATCTCTAGGTCTAGTTCAGTACATTTATTGTCATAAACTTTATATATTGAGACTAGTATAGTATATATCCTCGATATTAAATCGATATCAAGCAGTTCTTTGTCGTCGGTCACGTCGGTGACATTAGTGGTAGAAGGCGAGAACCCTCTTGGAAAACTCAAAACCAATTTGAGAAAAAACGAGAAAAGGAAAGAGAAAAAGAAGAAGGAAAGGGTAGAAGTAAAAAAGAAGGAAAGAAATGTGAGTATAATATTGTAATTTAGTTGTATATATTTAGAATAGAATATATTGATCGGTAGATAAATATAAAATGGACGTTAAAAAAGAAAATCTCAAAAAACTATAAAAAAAGGAAAATACCACACGTGATATATAAAACAACGGGCAGGCGATGCAGAATACTAAAAAATAATCAATAAAGCGGAATGACATAGGATTTGAAAAGAAAGAAAAAAAAGGAGGAAGGCGCGCAAGAATTCAAGGAAAGACGTAAAGCTGAAAGACGCATACGGAAACATTACTGAAACAGCACTTGAGAACGCCTTCAGCCGTATATCTAACACAATCGACGAGAGAGAAAACAAACATTAAAGACAGAGTGATGGAAGGGGCAAAGAAAATTCGATTAGAGATTACGCTTGAATTCTCCATTTTGAAGTTTTTTGTTTTTTTAGATGTGATATTGAAAAGAGAAGAAAAGGAAAGAACCTCTCTTATTACCCCGCAGTTAGACCCAGACCCCTAAAAAGAGGAATTTCCCAGAAGATAAAATAAAAGACGGAATAACAAAATAATATGCCGGCGAGTAAACAAGGTGAACGGAAACGCAGCAGTTCTCGTTAAATCATACACATGATCGCTTAAGCAAAAGTTAGAGAGCGAGATGTCCAGACGGCGCGAGGGGTTTTTCGGGAAGCAGAAACGAACAAGGTCCAAATAAAAGAGTCTTTTGAGAGAGTATGTCCAAGAATGGAAAGCTATGCCAGCTGTTGTGTTAACAAATAAGACGATGACGGGGGGGAAAGTCATGATGGGAAAACCAGTTTCAATGCTACAATTTTTAAAGGGGTATGTATGTATTTCGTGCGTGTCTGCGTAAAAAGGAATTTGTATTGGCTTGGGGTGATATGACAAAAGATGCGCGCAAAAGGTGATGGTTTTTTTTAAATCAGGTCCCAAAAAATAATGAAGTACAGGATGCCGTCTATTTTGAAGGGGGTATGGATCCAGAAACCAGTGTAAGTAATCCCAGAATGCCTAGAAAATCCTCGAGGCTTTTTTGATATTTGCTGAAAGATAAACCAGAAACAGATCCAGGAAGCCCAGGCTAGCGATTAAAAATCCAAGGAAAAAAGTCGAGCAAGGTTTTTGGAAGTTGATAGTTTGCCATTGGTAATACTCTTATATAGTAGCCACGTGAAGTGCTACTATGAACGAGTTGGTGCGTTGTATTGTCCAGAATCCGGGAAGGAAAATGATCTTGGTCCTGATTCTTTGCGTCGGAAATTATTTGCTCGAACTAGTCCAGAAGGGAAAATAAATAGATTATCCTGTAGCATTCGAAGAAAATGGTATATGTATACGAGCCCGATCCAAAGTTGCATGCGTATGTACAAAAATTGTCGAAAGAGCCAGAAAAATAAAATGCTGCGGAAAGGTTGGCGGGAGAGTAGAGATATCGAGATGGTAACCCCAGGAATGTAGCGGGCCAGATGATAGATGTGAATGTGTTGCGAAAGGAGGTCCATTTTCAGAGAGCCCAAGCGAGATCCAGCAGCTATGGATATTGAGACCAGATAAATAGTCGAAGCCAGGAACAACGGGGAAATATATCCAAACGTTGGATTCTCCAGGTCCGGAAACATTGATCTCCTAATCTTGCATTTCGTCGTCGTCGTCTTGCGGATGTATGGGAGTAGCTTCAATAGGTGGCCGTCCATGGCGAGTTACCGGCTCGTGGCTGTAGGACACGCCGTAAGTTGCATCATGGGGCGATCTTCCAGTACGGATTTCGCCACGTGGTGGAGCTCGGCTTCCGGTATTACTACTGGCAGTAGTATAGATATATGGGTCCTCCCGGGGAATAACTAGATCTGTCATCATCGGATCCTCGCGTTCGTCGGTGTTCCTGCGTCCGGAGAGTCTAGATGACGTTGGCGCGTTCATATAGACTGGGGGTTCCCGTGGCTCCACACTTCGGAGATCTATATCAATCGGAAGGGGGGGTCAAGATGCTTTTCACCTTTTTGTTTCCACGTTTTCTTGGTAAAAGAGTGCAAAGCTTTGGATAAGACGAAGGGTATGGGAAGGGAAAAAGGAGCAAGCGAGATAGGGCAGCGGTGAGGGTAGATGTTTATCCTCATGAATGAGATACAATATAATTGCGCTCAAGACGAAAAGATATACTTACGAGGATCATATCTCGCCGACTCAGCTTTCAGATCTTTGATTTGTTCCTGCGATGAAAAACGGTATCGGGTTAGTTACGGTTCGTTGGAAAGGTAAATTTGCCGATAGGGGAGGGAGTTATACTGGTGTGAAGTGACGGTAGGCACTATATTTGTAGACCAGTTGCTAGAAATTCGTGTCCAAAAGGGCGCGTTCTGGTCAGCAAGGTATCACAAAATGTTAAGAATAGCTATCAGGAGTTGAGAAATTGAGAACGTACGCCGTCTACCTCCATAGGGCCTCGCGATGTCGCGTCACTACCAAGGAACCGTGTAAGGTAAATCTGTAAAATCTCTTTTCTAATACCGTCGGCAGGTAGCAGAAGCTCAGGGTAGCTGCCTTTGGGCGGCGACGGTTTCGACGCCGTCGCCTTAACAGGAGGTGGTTGATCTCGCGGACGTCGCGGACGTGATTCGCGAGGTTGCTCGGCCTCATACAATGCACCCCTAGGATAATCAGATGGTGGTGGTGGTGGTGGCTGTCTCCTATTGGGGGCTGGAGGTTCTGGTTCGTAGTATTCGTAGTCACCTGGCCTATATGATCCCATATCATAGTCTTCCTCTGGTCTCGTCCGACGTTTAGGAAACCGAGTTTCCTCTCGATAGGGTTCTGGTGGGTAACTTCGATCGTAATCCCGACTCGGCGACGGTACACGACGTCCCGGTGCTGGTGCCGGCGGGTAATAGGCTGGGTCGGCATAGCGACTGTCAACCGGTCCGCGAGGCGCAGGAGCGGGGACATAGTCTCGATTGTTTCGTCTTGGAGCGTATTCGGGTTCTGCTCTTGGCGGCCGATAATCACGAGGAACACCAGCTCTAGGAGGTTCATAACCAGGCTGCTCGTAGGGCTCTCGATACCTAGATCTGTCATAAGGAGGTTCGGACCGGACGTTTGGTGCATATGATGCTGGATAATAATCATCAGGCTCCGCGTACTCTCGATACCGCTCATTAGCTCGCGGAGGAGGATACTGTCTATATGGGTCACCCATCCTGTCCAGTTGTCCCAAAAGAACGCTGCAAACTGAGGGGTAGCTCTGGTTTTTTTTGTTCTTTGTTTTCGCTCTGAGCTCTAGATACTAAAAATGTATACTATTATTCCTTTCTCTGACCTTTTTTTCTTCGGTCCTGTCACAGATCACTGAAGCTATATTATGAGATGATGTTATATCCGGATACACCAAAAAGGACAAGTCGAACTCGGAAACCGGGCAAGGGCAAGAAAGTGTCCAGCAGAAAACGGCGAAGGGTCCAGCAGGCAGGAATCTCCAATTGGAAGCGGAGTGCGGCTGTGTGTTGGCGTCAGAAAACCAAAAATCTGTCGAGTTCCAAGTCCAGAAGAACAAGAAGGGTCCAAGGAGCAAGAAAGGATCGTTGGCAAAGAGTATGTAGGTGTCAGAATGGGTCCGGCTGGAAGCGAAAGGGTCCTCTAGCAAGAAGTGGCGACAAGGCGACAAAACTTTCCAGTCCAGTCCAGTCCAGTCAGAGGAGTGAGCGAAGGGAGCAAGCCAGGTATAATTATTTATTTTTCTTTTTGATATCTCTGATATCTATGCGTCCAGTCCAGTTATCCGCTCGGAGGGAGTGTATGTTTCGGAACCAGTGGAAGGGGAGCAAGCTGGGGGGTAACAAAGACTACTAACCAACCGACCAAGAATTTTTTCTGGGGCTCTTTTTCTTTTTATATTTAATATGAGTGGAAGACGGGGAGAAGTCACGTCAAACGGAGACGGAGGTTGGAGGAGGGGTGGAAAGAAGGATGTTGGAGCCCAGCGAAGACAATTTATTATTGAAATGCCAACCAGCCAGTCGAGTCCGTCCAGTCCCAGTCGAGTCCAGCAAGAGTTAAGAGCAAAGAAGTAATAGCAGCAGGTGTGTGTGCGTGTGTGTGTGTGTGTGAGTGTGTGTGTGCGTCCCAGCTAGCCAACAGGCGTTAAGGAAGAGGAAAAAAAACTTTTGAGCGAGTGACGCTTTAGAGAATGAAGGAAAAAAAGCGAATTGACGGCGGCAAGACAGCTGGCCCTGCTTTCGGATTTTCACCAAAGCGGACACAGAGACCTCTCTTCACAACGAGACGGACTAATAAGTTAGACTCGAGCAGAAGCCGTCTGCTCGTCGTAGCATAGCGGAGCAGCTAACAAAGCGTGAACGTAGTAACAATGGTGGCGGCGTCACTTTGTACTGTACGAGACAATGGGCACATACGGCATGCCACTAAGGAATGATGTTATGACACTCGCAGCAGCACTTTGCACACTCTGCTGTTTGGCTGCTGCCGCTGGGCTTGCTTGCTTGCTGCTACTGCCGGCGACGGGCGATGTGACAGCTGCCTTTTGTTTTTTGCTCGCTCAAGCTAGGAAGTTGGATCAGAGCCAAAATGGGGCGCACGGGGTCCTTGCGATAGAAATGGGAAAGTGCTTTGCTATTGGCCTGTTTTCCCTCCCTTTTCTCCCTCTCGTTCTTGTGAAGTTAATGTTTGTGATAGTAATCTTTCTTTAAACGAGCAAGCACGGTCACAACGAGGGTGATCGGGTCCGACGCTGTGGAGACCTGTACGGGATGGTGATACAGCGTCGTCGTCAAACTGGAGGAATGTCAAGAAAATGATAGAGCAAAAAAAAATAATAAAAAATGATAGTCAGCTTCGACCTATAGCCGAGGGTAGACTATACTATTGCAGGTTTCGTGGTCCTTTGGGGAAACAAGTCTCGTTTTTTCCCGATTCGATCGATTCGTCAGTTGCAGAAAAAGAGAAGAGAAGGGCTAGCCAAGTAGCTGACGGAGGGGGAAGAAGATGTATATCTGATGATTGATGGTGTCTTTGGTGGAGTAGAGCATGTATGTACAACTTTGTACTTGTTTTTCTTTTTTTCCTTCTTCGTCTGCCTTCTGCGTCGTCTTCTTTTCTTTTTGGCCGGGGCAAATAAAATAAAGTAAAAGGATTGGATGTGTTGGTGCAGGTGGAAATGGGTATAGCTTCGCCAAAGATTGTCTCTCGAAGGCTGACTACGCCGTTTCCGATTCCCTGTGCCGGCTGAAAGTTATCGATCGTTGGAACGTTACCGTCTTTTCGGATCTCTCTTTTGTCCTGCAGGTTTCTAAAACGGACAGTCGTTTGTAAGTCAAAGGTTCGCAATTCTGTCGAGTTAGAGCCAGCTGGTCCGTGTCGCTAATTAGCTTTTTAGGTGGCGGTACGTCTGTCTGTCTCTATCAGAGGGGTAGATTAGAATCTGATTATACGGATTATGATTACGCTGATGATGATGACGTTTCGAGCGAGCCAACGGTGCCTGATAAAGCTCAAGGGTATTGTTTTTTATTTAAAAGAGAGAAAAAAAAAATTATTGTTATTATTATTTAAAAAAAAAAAATCGTCTGATCCTTCTTTCGGCCAAGGTGCTACTAGGTAGAGAAGGGAAAAAAAAGATACAACTTGCTGGTTGGTTCCCCCCGGTTGAAGTGATATCAATAATGCCGCAGATAAACAGGGCCCCAAAGTGGAGAATCCAAAAAGCTAAATCTGATGTCTATATAAGTACAGCCAACTTGCAAATTCATGAAAAATAAAAGAACGCTGGATGGAAATGACCATCGAACCAATAGTCCAATATCCTGATAGCAGAGTTCCAGCTCCTAATACCGAATTGGTCAGCTGATGACCGCTTGCTCTCCCATTGACATTGCGGCGACGACGCCGGAACTGACGCAGATGATGAGATTCGGTACACCCGGCCATGCTAAGCTAAAAGTAGAAGAAGCCGACAAAATAAGCCATTTCAGAGCTCCCACGTTTTCGAAAGCTAAAAAGTACTTTTTCAAGGCAAGCCATTGACCAATAGTGAGATAGTCTGGTGATAATGAGAGATTTTAGAAACCATTAGCTGGTGATAATCGACTCAATCGAAATATGTAATATACACTAGTACTCCGAATCGATAAGCACGTAAGCAACCGTGAAAGGCAGTAAATAAACTTATACGCAGCCCAATGCCGTTTTTTAATTCAATAATAAGCAGGTCGTACATACAAATCCCATCGCCTAATATCAAAGCTATCTAAATCTATCCATGGTCCGAACCTACCATGCTAGGTCAAGCAGGTGTCTCTAAGAAATAACTCACATACCTAGCTCCCACAAACAAGGGAGAGGCACAAAAAAAAAAGAATCCAAAAATCGAAACGAACACGGAACAAATAGAAGAGAACAAAGTTACCCCTTTTATTCTATTCTTCCATACCTCCTAGATCTATTCGAGAAGAATACAAGTCTATATCCGAGATTTTCTTTTCGGGGATAGAATCGCCTTTCCCTGCCGCCACCCGTAGTATCAATTCGTTTAACTGCTGCCGCCCCAATATATCGACATGATCCGCAGTATTCGGCCCACCTCTCATATCAAAGCTCTGCGGTTCGTGAAGCATCTCAAACGTCCTCACGGGAATATTTGCCGGATTGAACCGCTTCATTTTCCACCCCTTGGAGCACATAAACCCCATACTTATTAAAGGCACCGTTCCGTCTCCCTCGCCGAGTACTACTCCGTGATCTGTTGCTTCATTCGCTCTATTGACTGTCGGGTCGATTACAGTTTGCAAGAAGCTCTCGTTGAGGGGATTTCTTGCATAATAGTAGCTTCGTTCGGTGTGCTTACCAACCCCGTAGAAGCAATATATCTTCAAGCTAGGGGCGTACGGCAACGGTACCTCGAGCGGATTTATCCATTTTCTGTAATCTTGCTCGTTCTCCTTCGCTTCGGGAACGGACCAAGCAATGCCATGTGAGTAGCTGCCCAATACCTGTTCCTGAAACCAGGGCTCCGAAGAGTTGATAAGGTGGCCTAGAGCTCCACTCATCGTCAAATTCGAATAGCTGTCGGTTTCGTTCACATCCCGGAATTTCAAAAACTTGCCAAAGGTCGTCGTCTGGTTTGATTGATCGTCCGGCGCCCAGGTCAGGTTTCCCCAGATTGTGTCACCGCCTTTAGGAAGCATGCTCGAAATTCCGGGCATCGATCTTAAAATCTCGGCTCGTTCTTCCTTGGAGAAGAATTTCTCCAGGCCGTACACGGCAAATTGGTTCAATTGGACCGTATCCCGCATTTCCCCAGATAGAACAGCGGTGACACCCTTGACAGCTCCTAACAAGCTACCTGATATGTTGATAAATGATTCGATATGTTCCTCTACCCATTGTTTGCCTCCGTTGCCGTACCCCTCGCCCACAGCCTCGACCCATTTCAGGAAGAAAAATACAACCTGAGAACCCATGGAGTGTGAGACGAGAATGCATTTTCGCCCATGTACCTTTTTCGCGACTTCGATGTGATTCTTGAGACGGGTGAAATATTGATCCCGTTTCTCCAAATTAATGTAAGATAGCCTCCAATCGTAGGAGGCCGTATACGAGCTGGTAGGATCGTACCCTAGGGTGGCCAAGTTTTCGAGAATCTTGCTCCAGATCCAATAGCCGGTCACGAAGAAATCGGTTGCATCGAAACCCTGCGCTGCACGTAACTTGATTCCGTCAGGGTCTAGGCCGGTCGTTTTGTTTAGCATAATGTGCTCCTTCCAAAGGGCCTTGTCGAGCATGAGCGTCCGCATCATGGTGAAGGAGCCCCAGAGACGTTTTCGAAAGTATGGCAGGGACTTTGAGCTGGTGCCCCAGCTTTCTAGTCCAGTTGATATGACACCTGGAACCATCACGACTGGGAAATGCGACTCGAGGCCCTCTTCCTTCAGCCGAAGTCCAATTGCAAAGGAGTCATAGTTGACAGCATCTTTCTGTCTGTTTGATATATCCCTTGCTTCATTCAATATGGCGATGGGAAGCACATCCGTGATAGCCTCGAGATTGAAATCCGGCAGCTGGACGATATCTTGCTGTTTCAAGAAGAATATTGCAAATATTACACCGGCAAGACCACCAATGATAAATACGATCGTGTGATGGCTGTGTCTGCTGTGTTTCTTGATGGTTTTGCGTACTTTCTCCTTGCCATATTTGACGACATCGCTCAAGTCCGCGGCTTCGTCCTCTTCCTTTGTGGCGGTCAAGGTGGTGTTGTTGTCTTGGACGTCAGCCGCCGGCTTGTCATTTTCGGAGGCACCAATGGGCTCCCCGGCTTCTGTGATCTTCGCCTTTTGGCGCTTCCGGACGTTGGACATGTTGGCCAAAACGCCGGCCAATCCTTTTCTTAAGTTATTTTATTTTTTATTCCTTTTTTATACCTCTCCGCAATTTCTGGAAATTCGTGAATGGACGATCGGTTAGCCAAGGCGTGGGTCTGTTTCCCGGGGATTAATTGGTGGTTGGTTCTGGACGCTTGGGGCACCATCATCGGCAACAGCAGTGGGGTGAAGTACGGTGTTACTAACATTAAACTTGGAACTTTGGTGGCTCCGGATCTCCGCTTCCGCGCCGTATGCGTATAAAGCTGCAAGGCTTCGTTTCTGATAATGGAGGTTGAATGCAAAATGCAAAATGCAGAATGCAGACTGGTGCTTATCGAGCCCTTGAGGCGGCGTCCGGATATAATGATAGCGAGTTAGAGTTTCGACAACCGAGGGGCAGCAACCTTTCCTTCGACACGCCGAGAGGAGAAAACAGGTCAACTTGGGCAAGAAGGCAAGGGTCCGGAGCTATGCGAAGAGGAGGCGTCGAGAGAGCAGACGTAAAGCGATAGATACAATAGCGTGGGCAGGGTAACGTAACGCGAAGAGGGGTCATTCAGTCATTAGTCAAGAATGACGACAATTATCCCCAGCCATCTGAAGTGGGATGTCTGTGGGATGAATGATGAACGATGAATGGCCATGCAGGGATCAATCAAAAAAAATAAGTTCGACCCGATAAGCGGGAACTGGCATTTCTCGCGTCGGAGGTCAAATTTCTTGTAGCTTCACCGCGACAAAGGATCCTTAATTTTATATCAACATGGCGAATATTGTATTTTATATGCTTATGATGTCAGAATCTCGAGGTTTTCACATATCATGGTCCTCCAAAATATTTTTCTGTCATGCCGCTGGCTGTGATGGGAGGATCAGGAATGTACTTTTGCACATGTCAGCAATATATTGAACATCTAAACCCCACTGCAAATTCAATTTTTTCAGCCAGTCTGCACAATAAACCAATGAGAACGCGAATCCCGAGAGCAAAATGCAGTCAAGCCTCAGCAGCAAGCTTTCAGCTGATCGACCGGACCCAAGAATACGGCGGGGGGGAGATGCATGTTATGCCATGCATATGAATGGGGTAACGAGATGCATCCTAATCGAAGCTTTTCGTGGAGTTGGCGTCCCCCATCAATTCCACGCAGAGAGTACCTCTCACCGCACGGATGCCTTCCTTCGGGTCAGAGTTTGAATGCTACGAACAGACTAAGGGCTTTAGCACAAAGAAGCTGACTTGACTCAGATGCGATCAGACTTCGGGGTACGGCAACTCGAGACGATTAAACATTGACATTCCAAAGAATCCATGATCAAGGTTAAATCGGCCGATGACGAAAACCCCCAGACTAACGAAAACTCTCAGAACAAAAAGTTAATTCCAATCTGCCTTCTCGATGGCGCGCTAGTAAGGCCACACCCAACTTTAGATGAGCACGTGAAGTTGGACTGCAAACCCCCAGCTGGCTAGCAAGGTACCCGTTCGTCGATGGATACTCGCGGAAGAGTCTGCCTCTCATCGATCCAGCAAGCCACCCATTGCTAACGTTGGACTCTGATCAGGTTCACGCCCAAACATGGGACACTCTTCATGCAAATACATGCCTTGCATGCATGAAAACTGCGTGGACAGGCGTGGGGAAACGGGTCGCAAAAAACAGCACCAGGGATCGTTGTTTTCTGTGTGAACGTAACCCGAAAAAAAAGAAACCGTCGGCCTAGTTTCTTTTTTTTTTTTTTTTTTAACTTCTTTGTTTTTTTAAGAGAGAAGCCGGCGGAATTTCTAGTATAAAAACCGTCGAAGGTGAATTGCTGAAGTGGCCCTTCGCATTGGTGGAGCCCTGATGGTTTCGTTTGTCTTTGGCGAAACCGACAGGTGGATCCGGCTTTGGTCTAGACATGATAAGGAACAGAAAGACAACTCCACCGTCGGGAACCCTCTTCGCCCAATCGCCATGCGACCGATTTGCCTTTCCATGAGCGATTTCAACCTCTTCCTGCTGTGACTTCGGCATTCCGACGCTCAAACTGGTACTTGGAACAAGAATAATCACCAAATCCCATCACCTTGGACTTGGGTGTTCCCTTCTCGAGCTTTTCACGTCGCTGGGATTGCTTGTTTCTAATGGAACGATCGTCTTCAATTACTGGCCAACCTGAATTGTCCGACAGAGGACAACTACTGCCAAGCTTAAGACTGATCCAAAGCTAGAATGGGAAAAAACGAGTCAATTTTCAAAGGGAGGCCAAAAAAAAAAAAAAAAAAAAAAAAAACGGCAATGGATGTTTTGCTGGCAGACTTTGCTGGTTGGCGCGCTCTGCGACAACATCCCGATGTCCGAAGAGGAACAATTGCAACAACGAGCAAGGAAAAGCAAGGGGGAATCCAAAGACGTGGGCTTAATTATCCTGAGCTCTTCGATTATCATCAAACCTACATCTGTGGGGATGCTTGTTGCAGCTAGCTCGCCCAGACCCAGCAGGGTTATAAACATAGTAATAGAGTGTTAGGTATACCTCTGACTATATCTGTCTGCGTGGGACATATCGTGTCGTCTCTGCAAGCAGGCTGCGAATCGGCGAGGATGTTGAAATCCGATTCGACTGCGCAGCTGCGACAAACTTCTCTAGTATATTATAGTACTCGCGAGCTTCTCTAGATGGTTGTGAGAAAATTATAAATCGCCTATATTATATCATAATGAACATCGCGGTCACGGAAATTTCGCTCTTGTTGTATATATATAATATAGCAGGAGGACTTGGGGGAAAGGGCCATGTTTCCCGCTTCGCAGAGACTAGCTGCCAACTCGAAAGAACCGTTTGAATCATCAATCTTGGCCAAGATATGAGCTATAATATAATATCAATGAATTATTCCGAGAAGCGAGAGACTTGGTTGGATCAAGCGAAGCCGTCGGCTTCTTGTGGCTATCAGTGCATGCGAGTCTCGAGGCTCTTTTTCGCATTGACAAATACAAAAATCTCAAAAACTTGATAATTTGCAGAGGAGCAAGCAAACCGATGTCTTGTAGAAATAGCCCTTCAAGGGCCCTATGGATGGATTCAAGGTCACCGACAATTCGTCCATGGGTTTAAACCTGCGCAATATTGTCGCACCTTCCGCGTTTGAAAGTGTCCCTTGTGATCTTTAAAGCCATGTATCAGAGACGCAGGTCGTCGACGGGTGCTTCCAAGGAAACAAACTCGGCATCATGCGAACTAAGGCATATCAGCACCTTCTTGCGCCATTTTCCCACCACTCTGATATCATTGTTTTTTCCCTTAGTTTTCTTACAATGAAATTTCGAAAATAAAGTCTGGCCAAGAAATTTAGGTATGTCAAGGGGCCTCTGTTCGGAAAGATACCCAAGCAGGAATACAGGTCTCGTAGGGCTCTGTGTTACCACCCTTTAGCTTTATTTCCGCTCCTCCTGGTCCTCTCTACACCCTCAAGACAACTGTACAAGCATGCCTCTAATCGGCTGGTTTCACCAAAAGATTGGCTTGCGAAATCTAAAGTTAATGCCTACAAGGTTGCATGCAGAGCTTTGACGTCCCATGTCCTGCTTGCGACATTCATACTGCATTATATTAAATTTCTAAAATGCCTCGTTTCCAGAAACACCAGTCTTGTATATAAAATTTCGATCGGTATAGCCTTTTCACACTGTCTTAGGTCTAATATTTGCCATTTTACCCTCCCGTTTAAGCGTTTTATCCCGATATTCGAAATAAACTATACTGGAAGGGTTTACTGGGTAAATAGAAGAACCCCGGGCGAATCATGGACAATCGATATTGTTATCTCCGAATATAAGAATTGCAATATTAGATTTTCTATAACGCGATAGTATATGAAAGCAAGCAAAATAGATGACCGCTAATACAATATGAAATTCAAACCGCTAATATGAAAATGTACAAAAGAAATATATAATAAAAGAAAGGTACAATGAAGGGGGAAAGACTTATTAGCATATTAATTATTGTGGCGACTTCATTCCCAATGACAATCCAATGGCACTCGAAAGTCTCCTAAACTGCTCACGCCTCCTCAGTTTCTTGTCTTCAAAGGTGGGAAGGAAATAACCCCATTCTTTCAATCTCCAATCATCCCAAACCACTGCCCAGTAATCAGTATCGATAGAATCCTCTCTCGTAAGTTCTACGCTCAACCAAGCTGATTTCTTGACCGCGGGGCTAACACCTGGGATTTTACACCCTAGCCCATCGCCTTCAGCTTTGCATAGCCGTTTGAGCGGGATGGCTTCCTCGAATTCGTTTCCAGAGATCGTGGAGTGAGGAAATTGCTTTTCACGGCCGTGCCAGCCACGGATGTCTTTGACGAGAAACAGACGAGAATGAAGTTGCTTCTTGAGGACAGGACCCGACAATGCTGCTGCTCTGATCACAGAGGACAGGTCATTGAATCTGTAATTGAGCTCCTTTGGCTCCGTAGATTTGTTTAACCACTTGGCCGCATTATGCGGGAACTCGGTGGTCATAAAAGCATTGAAGTAATGTCCAACAAACATTTCTAAAGCCAAAGCAGAGTTAGCTATGAGTTCTAATGATATACTGAGAAATTTCAAGATAAAACATAGTCTTACCTTCTGATAGTGCTGTTGGGTATTCGTCCGTCAGAAAGAATCGTTTCACAACGGCTTCCTTTTGCTGAAAGCTTAGAAATATTGGTGTCAGCTCCCGCATAAAATATGACAGAAGCATTTGTACCACTTTGACTTCCCAGTACTTCAACAACCCCAGACATCTGTACAAAGTTATAAATCTAGCATAGTCCGAATCCACATTTTCTTCGCCGCTCTCCGGCGTCAAATCGGCGCAATACACCATGGTTATCAACCATAGTCTATACAAACCCCTGATTATCGTTTCTTTCTCACTGCTACTTGCCGGCGCGCCTTCAGCTAGATACCTCTGCTTCGCGTGTTCCTGAAACCCTTCGCATGTGTCCACGATCAGGCTGGGATACTTCATTTTACTGACGAATTGTTCGCAAAGTTCCAAAATCGACTTGTGATTAGTTATCACCCGCTTCTTGAATTCATTCGGCCCATTCATGATGCGGCTGTGATACCACGGCTTTGCATCAGTCTCAGGTTTCGACGGGCGAGCGTTGCTAATTTTGGCGGTGGGGTAGCTGAGCAGTACGACATCAAGGTCGGCTGCGTCTCGTCGTTTTGTGCGAAAACTTTCCCCGAAATAGGCGATGAAGAAGGCTTCCTCTTTATATTTACACGCATCCTCGAATAGAGCGTCGTTGAGGAGTTGCGGCATGGCCACTTTGTACTTTTCGTAAAGTGCGTTGAAGGGACTGGATGCTGTGAGGAGGCATATCAAACTTTTTGTGTCTGGGGTATAGGTTGGAATATCATATTGTTCGTATTCCGGAGGAGATTCATCCTCTTGTACTGGCAGCGGCGCCTTTTTCTCTTCCACTCTTTCCTTCTTTTGCTTTGGGGTTGTCATGGTTTAGGTACTGAAAGGAGGATATATTTGGTGTGCTACTCCCGAGTAGCGATATAATAGAGATGCGTATACTTATCCAATAGACTTTAGTGTCTCACTGAATCGATTTCGATATGAGTTCGGATAGAATATAATAGAGAGAAAAATATTAAATGAAAGTCTTTTCTACAGAAATCTCACTAAAGGGGTGAACCTGTATATTAATATTATATTTTTGTTTGAATCGATTTCATGATCCCAAATCTTAGTATAACCCCGAGGGTGAGGAGCAGGGTTTACGCATGAGCATCTGTGGCGGCCCCTGCCTGACGGTCGTTTATAAAACGACCAGGTTCGAATTCTCATAAGCTAGCGCTTCTAGAATCAAACAATGCAGTGCGATGGGTGTTAGACAATGCAATATAGCGTCTGTGTTAGGATCCAAAGAAGATATCCTGCACCATTCAAACCCGGGGAATTGTCAGCCGTATTACGAAGGTGGGAGCGAGGGGGGTTACTTTTTCTGTTTTGAGTGCCAGCCGGCACAGGACTTGTAACACCATGCATGAAATAGGGCAAAAGCGAAGTTTTCATGGTGAAACAGGGCAGGAAAGCTTAGAAGAAATAGCACTTACTTTGCCCACGAGCCGACAAGTCCGAGCAGAGAGTTATCTGGCATGCATGTCGTGAGAAGGCTGAGACTCGTTGGATTGAGATGAATGAGTCGACGTGAGACCAAGCCTATGCGCTGTCTGGTGCCAGGCATTCTTTCGATTCCACACAACCGAGCCGCGTGTTGTCTGTGCGTTGCAAGCGAGCTGATCTTGACGATCGAGGTGTTGCAAAAAGACCACGCGCAACACATTCCTTCCTGTTCTGCTCTAACGTCATTTCGAGATCACAACCTCAACCTCAACCTCGTGCGCCCTTTCCTCCCGCATCAATCACTGATAACCACCATCTTTGAGAGATTCCTAAAGCCATGGCGGCCCCGACTAATATTCCTTCGCTACCGGTATACCTCTTCACATTCAACTGTGCTCGAGAACTGGTCAACCCGAAGAGTATCGCCCCTCACATCTTCTCCGCCCTTGACCCCTCCGCCCCGCCTCCCGAGATAGTGGCTCTGGGACTCCAAGAGTTCGCCCCAATATCATATAGCTTCCTCGGCGGCGATTACACTACTCCATACCTAGATCAATGGAGCTCAATTCCTCATCTCGCATCTCAATCGCTCAATCAAGCCAATCCCAAATTCCCAGCTGAATATGTAGAGATTGGACGGCAGCATGTAGGCATGACAGCATTGATGCTCTTTAGCAGGAGACCCGAGAAGGTGAAATCTCTACGGTTCACTGGGGTCGGTTTCGGGGTCGCTGGTATGGGAAACAAGGGCGCTGTTGCAGCTCGATTTACATACGTAACCGACAGCGGAGATGGCGATACTCACGGTGCAGTCGGTAATAATACCGCCAACGGCATCAACGTGACCATCGTCTCCGCCCATCTATCCGCCCACGAACATTGCTGCGCAGACCGTAATCGAGACTGGGAAACACTCGCCCGCGGACTAGTATTCGACGGCGTCTCTCCTTCATCGGCTGAAGAAACCACTCCTCTCCTCCAACCCACCGACTCTACCTCCACCTCTACCTCGGGCATCTACGCTCCAAGCACCCACCTCCTGCTTATGGGCGACCTAAACTACCGCACATCCTCCATAGCCCCCAAACCCTCAGACTACACCACATTCCCCAAGACCGCCGCCGACCTCCCAGCATACTTTGCAAAAGACCAGCTAAACTTCGAACGTACTGCGGGAAACACACTCCACGGGTTAACCGAAGCCCCCATAAACTTTCCACCAACTTACAAATACCTCGACATCCACCCCGCTTACAAATCCTCAAACCCCGCGCCGACATCTGAAGGTGAACTACCAGGTGATAAGGCACACTTGGTATCCGACACCGCTCTGCCAGACCTATACGCATACGCGCCGCATAGGTGGCCGTCGTGGTGTGACCGTATTCTCTGGCTTCCCGTTCCCGAAGTTCCAGTCAAGGTACATAAATACGCCTCTATACCCACCATTCTTCTCTCAGATCATAGACCAGTGGTGTTACACGCTTCGCTACCCCCGATAAGATCCCTAGAAGGTTCCGCGAAGAGTGGGGATTTAAGACTCGCGCCACCGTTCCCGTTAGATGCAGGGTGGAAGAGTAAGAGGTCAAACGCAGTGGCTCGGGAGTGGATTGTGGGGTATTCGATATTGATGACTACAACGGTCGCTGGGGCGGCAGTTGCCACTTGTGCTATTGTGAGTTTGGCTATGTTGTGGTGGACACTGCTTGGGTCGGCGCCTCCACCAGTTTGAAGTGTTCGAGATAGCAATGTTAACTGGCGATGGTACAAATATCCTTTCGTTACAGCCTTTTATGCCATTTATCCTTTAGTTTAGCGGTGTTTGTGGACATCTTGTATACACACTATATTTAATGATAACCGATTAATGAAATAAACTATTCTTGTGAGCCTCTGCAAGAGTATCTAAATCTCTGGGTCTTGTGTCTCCAAAGTGGAATTTAATCTTCGCTAATATTACAAGTCAAGCAGTTCAATACATTAATAAAGAAGTATAAATGATTGTGTTAAACGTGAAAACACCGCTCTAGTGCTGTGATACTCTTTTGAAAGAAAGTAAAAGGCAACGGCTGAATGCGGAATAGAATAAAGAAATAACTCCAATGATAAACGTCCCCAAGCTTGATGATTAAAAAAGAACATATGAAAGATATTCTGATACGTATGTAACGTTTAGAAACAGAACGAAAGGACTAATGTAAATGCATCCGCATGCTTAATGAACAGTGATGTTAAAGGGAAAGGATAACCAAGTATTCGCCATGCCATTCATATCTTCGTCATAATAAAAAGAGATAGCCCAATGGCTTTTCCGAAACACATGAAACAAAATATAAATGTTTAAAAGATTAAAGAAAGGCGTAAAAGGCCTCAGACAGGAAATCTCACCTGCCCGAAAAGGGCTCTCTGGATGTCATACTTGAATACTCTCCAAGTCCTACTTCCAAAAAGAGCACCAGAGGACATAGCACCCGCGTTACGAGGGTACCCCTTCAGCGTATTCACACGCCTCCACATCGCCTCATGACTCTGAATTTTCCACGTATATTTCACAGTCACGAACGCCATCAGCATGACAGAGAGGAAGAAAATAACCAAAAACACGACAGCATTAAAATCCGGGCGCGCATTGTGCTCTAAAAATTCTGCCCACTCGTCACGTCCCTTCTCTGCAGTTTTGAAAGTTTGTTTGATCGAAATGAAGAGCCAATTTTGGAGCCAGTAGGTAGTGTAGTTGAGGTATGCGATCGGGTTCTCTCCGGGGATTAATTTCTCCTGAACGACCTTGCGGACGACTCGGTGGCGCGCGTTGGCTTGACCTAGCTTCTGGAGACCATCCAAGAGTTCAGACTGTACACCGATAGCTTGACTAAGTTCTTTCAATTGTTGGCGAGTGAGTTCTGTTTCTTTGGCGAGTTCTTCATAATCTCTGATCTTTTGGAGTCCTTCCTCGTCGATTGAGAATTCGATTTGATGGGGTGGAGCGAGGGCTTCGAAATGGTCTTCGAGGGAGGTGCCAACGTCGACTGTCACATCTGTCTGTGTTTCGGCTGTAAACATGGGGACGGGTAGGTCGTCATCCATGCTCGTGCCCATCTCAGCAGTCCACGGAGGAAGATCATCAACTTGAACACCTCGTTCAGTAGTATCCATCACTTTTTCAACAATCTCAAACGGCTCATCCGTAGAAATATCAGCCTTTGTAACCGTAGGTTTTTTCCGTCGCTTGACGGTCTTGGTTGTGGTTACAACTTCTTCCTCCTCTTCATCATCTTCCTCGTCATCATATTCGAGATCTCCTAATTCATCGCTCAACACTCCTGGATAGTTCGGCCCGATACTATCTCTGTTTCCGCCGGTGCTCTTGAGCGCTCTAGCGGCACCACCACCGTTCATCAGGATCTCGATATCCATCTGTCGGCTGTGGAGTTCGCCTTTGAGTTTTTCAATCTCAACCTCTCGATCCTTCTGTTCTTCTCGCAGGTCTTTGATCTGTTTGTGGAGTCCTGTTATTAGATCGGCTTTCCTTTGAAGATTTGCTTTCTGTGATTCCACTTCTTGTTTTTGTTCTATAACCGTTTGGAGATCGGATGTGAGGGCGTCTACACGACGTATAGCATCGGCAGCTTGCTGGGCGTAACGCTGGTTATCCTGACTCAACGCGAGAATGTTCTCTCGATCCATATTATGTTGATACTGGAACTGTTCGACATCTTTTTTGGCTTCGGAGACCTGGTCGAGGTATACGGCCGCTTCGGCCCGTAGTTCGTCTTTATCTCTGTTGAGTTGCACGATTTCCTGGCGTCTGTCCGACAAATCTCTTCGTAATCGGCCAGCTTCTTCATTGAGACTTGAGATTTCTTCCTCCATTTCTTCCCTGTTTCTTTCTGCTCTGTGTTTCAGATCGGCTAGCTCCTGTTCCTTTTCGTCATAGTCTGCTTGTTTCTGTCGAAGCTCTTGATAGACGGCTGCCAAATCTTGTTCCAGGGCAGCAGATGTATTGAAACCTGGGGAACCTATTTGACTGCGGATACCAGTACCACCGTTAAATTCACCAAATGATAGAGCAGAATGAGTAGGACTTGTAGCTGGGGGACTAAAGTATCCATGTCCGATTTTCTTTGCTTGGTTTGAAGGCGTGGAGGAAGCGAGAAAGTTGCCCGTAAGCTCTGCGCTTGGTTCTACCGAGTTGACATCGCTGTTCTCATCATCCGTACCTTCGCCAAGATTCGATTGTTGCCTGCGTGGTTTGATAGGACGGGCGAATGATCCACCAAAGGGTGTTCGTCGTTCAGGACTGATAGCTGACGGCCGTCTCGGAGTCTCCACGGGTTCTAGGTCAGGTAGGCGAGCCGCTTCGAGTCTTCCGCGGAAACTAGATATTTCCCCGTTCTGCGAGAAAGTTCCCTGTCTCCTTTCGTTTAATTCCTGCGTGATGTCCTTGCCTGCGATCGACTTGTAAAAGCTTTTGGTGTCTTCTTTACTAATGAAGATCGTAGAGTCCGATTGGCTCATGGCTTGAGACATTAGCGTGAGCATTTGCTCTCTGACTCCGGGATTGAGAAGAGGTTCGGAGAGAGGAGGGAGTTGTTGCTGCAAAGCATCGAAGAAGAGTAGGAAATCAGACATCGCAATCTACGATATGACTTCAATTAGCATTCGCGATCGGAGAAGTCAAAGAGGAAGAGAAGCTAAACTTACCTGTCCATCATTGTTCTTGTCAAATTTTTGGAAGGCTTGTTCGAAGAGGCGAACGGACCCGCCCTCGTTTTCACTGGCTGAGGAGTCGTCCTCGGACAATCCAATACCGGAGATAGACTTTCGGGTCTTCATTCTGTTACGCCTTGCGGTTGAAGATCTGCCTTTCGAGTTCTTGTTTGCATTCGTGGGGGTAGAGAGAGGTGGGCTGGCAGAGTTTTTGCGCCGGCTAGTCGCGCCAACCGGAGAGGCGTCAGGAGGATCTGCAAAGGCAGTAGAGATGCCGCCAGAATTGGTGCGATTGGGAGGCGACGCGAGACGGGAAGCTTTGATAGTGCCCTGGGTTTCGGTAGTAGGAGTGGCTTTAGGGAAGAGAGCAGGATGGGCGCGACGGGGAGTGCCAGTTTTTGAATGGGAAGAAGATTGCGATCCTTCGGAGAGGACGCTGTCGATCGAGTTGTCGAAAGCAAAAGGGTCAGCCATGTTGTGTACGGGAGGCCTGGCGACGAACACAATTTATGAGCTGGTGTCGTGCAGCTGTATTATTGGAGGGTTGTCGGAATTGTGACAGGGGAGAGGAGAGGCGCGCGAATGAAGAAGTAGAGATTTTTGACCAGAACGGGGAGGGCGAGAAATAAAACGTGCGATGGGCGAGGAATGCGAATGATGCTGCAGGAACAACAAATGAGAACGTGGACAAGAATAGGAACAGGCGGTTCTTCCTCTAGCCGGTTCCAGAAGAGAGAGGGATGGAAGGGAGCCACTATTATATTATATCTCGCTGGACATCGCGATATAAAAGTGACAGCGGTGAGGAGGAGGTTGGAGGATGTTGAGGGCAAAACGACGACGATGGGACGAAGGAGAAGTCGACCTTGTTTTTGTTGTTGTTGTCGTTGAGGATTGACCATGATTTACCTGAAACAACGCAACCCACGATTATCCCCAAACCGGGCAATCGCGCAGGACGTCATCCCAGTCGCTTCATTTCATCCTCTAAGTTTTGCACATCGCGTCGCGATTCCGAGTGTCGGTGTGTGTATTATAGTTATATCGGTCTCATGAATATGCCTGTTCCTCAAATCATATTTATAGTCACGACTTTAATCAGGCGCGGAGTCCTAGAGCTTGGAGCTCAAAACCGTTGAGCAACTGTTATCCAGGCGCCGTCGCTGCGAGGAACGTCTTCCAAACAATTAACTCGTCCGGTCGTTCATTTAATGTCAACTACGCGGTACCGTTTAAGATTGGCTGCTGCCAAAGTTACTCAACCGGGTCGGATACAACAGCCGTAGCCCATTAGAGCTTCCCTGAAATGGCTGCAGGCAACTCTTTCGAAGACTGTGACGAAACAGGCAAGTACTTTATAAGTACTCGAGTATTCGAGTGTTGAGCAGTTATAGCGCGACGTCGCCAAAACAGTCGCAAGTCGCTGTTGCTTCATAAACTCAAAAATAATACGAACAGCAAAATATCAGACTCATGTGAGAACGACGGCACAAGTGCATCTGAGGATGTTGAGACTCAAAGCTAGAGACTTGCGTAGATAGAACGCACGCTGCCTGCTCGTATCGAGAGAATTTAAAGAAATCGATTGCCTGTTCAGCTACTCCCGAGCAAGCTGTCGAGTCCATTGTTCATGTGCAGCCGAACGCCTACCTTTGAATCATTCAGCCTTCTAGATTCTTCAGCAGTTGTCGCAAGCTGTTCGTGTTTGCGTCTCTAAATTTGAGAAATCGACCAGGGTTGAAACCGAAAGGACCAGTGGCATAGCTACCCCATTAGTTTTCCTGAAGCAAGCAAAGGTGTTATTAATATGTTGGGCCAATATAGATATACTCAAGAATTAGAAGTATAATATACCAAATATTGCACAGTGACCCCTTCCTCAAATGCGCATATGCCACTCCTCCTTTCGTCTTCATCTTCAAGATCGAGCTGTCGTAAATCAACCCTTCGAACGTGTATCCGCAAAAAGCGTAGTTCTCATTTCTGAGACCTTTCCAGCTAGCGAGCTCTAGCGTGAGTGTGTGTCTGCGTGTGTGCTTGCTGCTTCCTTTGGCGGGGGTGGTGCTGTGGGTAGTAGAAAGTCGGGCGGGTTACGTGCGGGTAGCTCGATTCGAACCTCAGCTGCAACACCTCCTCCAAACACTCTCGCAACCGTGAATTACCAATTGCCAACCTCCATCCATCCCTCCACCACCCCATCTCCTCCACCTCGTTCCCTTTCTTCTCTTCTCCTTCATCCCGATCTTGTTAGCATATCTCCCAAATCTTACCAGGCACATTGAAATCAATTAACTTCGCTGGAAACTTACATTCGTGTCTTTTCCAGCTGCGTCCGTCGTCGGTAGTTCGGGATCATGCTATCCTTATCTTCCTTGCTGTCCAAGGCTTCGTCCTTGATAGATCCAAACCTCCTCAATCAGGTCCACGGCACCTCCAGCGATGGTCAAACCCCGACCGTTCTCTTCCGTTCGAACTTTCGTCTCCCGGATTCGGAAAACCCTTTGGCCGTCATACCCTGCGAACTTAGCTTGCCAACCGGGGAACACTACTTTGGTCGCCTCCACCTATCGGAGTCCTTCCTATGTTTCTCGTCCTCCGCCCCTTCTTCATCATCCGGCACCTCCTCCACAGCATCTGCCACCGCCGGCCCGCCAAGTTGCGGGTTCTCATTACCCCTAGTAGCCATACGACGTGTAGAGCGTCTTCATTCCCGAAGCTATCTCTTCGCGCTAGCAGTCACAACATGGCACAACGACCAAAAGCTCACACTCCAATTCAACTCGCTACGATCAACTTGCGAGAAGTTTTGCGAGGCACTCAAGAAGAACCTACGAAGCCAGATGAGTGAGATGAAAAACCTGCGAATGCTTGTTGGTAGTTGTTACAGCGAATGGCTAGTGAATAGTGGTAAAACCAAAGATGGCCTCAAAGAAGAACCGGATGCTGGGCTGGGTATGGTTTGGAGGTATCCTGGTGATGCCAAAAAACTTCGAGATAGGAGCAAGATGCGGTTGTGGGCAGAATACCTACGTGGTAAATTTAGATCATTCCTTTTTCTTTTTATTGAACAAATTTTCTAACCAAGCTATAGAGAATGGCAGGAACATCACTCTGATACGGCAGCCCACATTTCACAAGCTCATACGTGTTGGATTACCGAATGTAAGCTTTCTTAGTTTTCATATCTCCAAATTGATGCTAATATCATTAATTTACAGAGGCTCCGGGGTGAAATCTGGGAATTGACCTCGGGTTCACTATACAGACGACTGTTCAACCCAACTTTATACACCGATACCCTTACAGAGTTCTCCGGACGTCATTCCCTATCGATAGACGAAATTGAAAAGGACTTAAACCGTAGCCTGCCAGAATACCCAGGTTTCCAAAGTGAAGAAGGTATCGGAAGGCTACGTCGCGTGCTCAGTGCCTACAGCTGGAAGAACCCAGATGTTGGATACTGCCAAGCGATGAATATCGTGGTTGCGGCGTTACTTATGTGAGCTTTCCCACATGCCTTGACCTCACCATTACCATCCAAAATTCTAACTGCACATAGTTACATGTCCGAAACCCAAGCGTTCTTTCTTCTATCCACCCTCTGTGACCGTCTCGTACCAGGATATTACTCCCAAACTATGTACGGAACGCTCCTCGACCAGAGAGTCTTCGAATCCCTCGTTGAAAAAACCATGCCCCTCCTATGGGAACACCTCGTAAAATCCGACGTCCAACTTTCTGTCGTCTCTCTCCCTTGGTTCCTCTCTCTCTTCATCAACTCAATGCCTCTAGTATTCGCCTTCAGAGTTCTTGATGTCTTCTTCCTCGAAGGCCCCAAGGTTCTCTTCCAAGTTGGCCTCGCCATCCTTCGCATCAACGGCGAAGAACTCCTCGATGTCACTGACGACGGCGCATTCATCAGCATTCTCAAAAACTACTTCCTCCGTCTCGACGAAAGTGCACACCCGCGCAGCGAGAATGAGAAACTCCGCGCCGTAACCCGCTTCCAGGAACTCATGGTTGTTGCCTTCCGCGAGTTCTCCGGCATCACGGAACAAACAATCCTCGACCAGCGGCTCAAACACAAAGATTCTGTTCTATCTTCGATCGAATCCTTCGCCAAGCGAACCACACTCCGCAATTTAGGACCGGAAAGCAAGCGTTTGTCCACCAGCGATCTGGGGTACATATACGATAGATTTTACAAGGTGCTCTATGAACGGCAGGAGCGCCTAGCAGCGATCGAAGCCGAGAAAGAACGCCTCAGTGACAAGAAAGTGATGAGTTCCGGGCGCAGCATTAGCGAGAAGAGTGTCAGCGAGAAGGGGCGTATAGGGCTTGGTCCCTCGTCACAACTCATGGATTATGACTATTTTAGAGAATTCCTGGCAGGCGTAGCGAAATGGGCCATTGCTGATTCGCCTTCGCAGGTGTTCACGCCGCCGTTGAGCGCATCTTTGGAGCCACAGTGGGGCGGGAACGGGCGGAAGAAGAGTATGTTTAATCCTTGGGGGGATAACGCTGAGCCTGCGGACCACGAGTTCATGCAGCGGCTGTTCAGACGTTGGGATACGGACTACAGATCGGGATTGTCGCTCCAAGATGTGGTTGCAGGGTTGGCCGGGATCAAGGGCAAAAAAGACATTATGGAAAGTATAAGCTACTTTTTTGAGCTCTACGATGACGATGGAGATGGAAGGGTTGATCGAGAGGGAATATTGAGGATCAGTGAGGCATTACTGTTTATCACCCGAAGAGGGTGGGAAACGCCTCCGGGGATTGGAAACGCGGAGCAAAGTAAGAGCCCCGACGGGAAGAACGTCACAGATCCGTTTTTAGGAAGCGTGAGTGGATTCATCAGGCGGTGTTTTGAATATGCCGATCCAGACCAAGAGGGTAAACCAGAGGTTAGCACCGGTGTAGAAGGAATGGATGAGCTAGTGGACCTATTAGATCTCGCTTCGGATGATGAAGAGAGCGTGAAGTCGCCCGTGAAAGAAAAGGGAACGACAAAAGAGCTTCCCATCGGAGAACCAAAGGATAAGGAAAAAGAAGGACTTAAAGTCGATACGGAGAACACGAAACCTTCTGCCATGTCGGCGAATATAGCCTTAGATCCGGCAAATCCGTTGCATATCACCCTCCCAACCTTCAGAATGATCGTTCTCGCGGACGAGGTTTTGGAGCACTTTTTCGAATCAGGGTTCGCGGAATCCATCGTGTTGTCCACCGAAGGTTCCAAGCTGCCACTCAGAACCGCATCTATTTCCGCCAGCACCTTTACAAATCTCGGCGGAAATGGAATCGCAGGGGCGAAGGGATTAAGAGGTGTATTAGACAACATTGTGAACGACGGTATGAGGGTCGCGCAGGAGGTGAGGAGGAGGATGGACGAAGCCCAGAAGGAACTCGAGAGAAATGCAGTACCAGGCAAATATAAAGACGATGAGGAAGAGGAAGGAGATGCAAAGAGCATTCTAGAAGGAGATCGCGATTTACTCAAAGGTGCCGAGGCGGCTGTAGTGGACGATGCGGCGAAATTGGTGGTCAAGCCCGTTCCCGCAGCTACGAAGGAAAGCGAGGACGGCGTTGTTGGCAGCAGTGGTGATTTACTCACCGTAAACACTTCGGGTACTCCTATGCGCAAGATGAGTGAGGATCTTCAAACACCGCTCAGTGCTCTCTCCCCGAGAGTGGAGTTTGATTCTGGTGCTAAATCTCCACGAACATTCTAAAGTCCTAGGTGACACAAGTGTAAGCCTCTTCCTTTCTTCTCTTTGGTACTATTTTTTGCGGGTTCCGTTTTCAATTTTTTATATCCTTGTTCTTGTCTCTTGTTTTATTCACTTGAACCTCTTTGGCGTTTGCTGGAGCAATTAGGAGGAAGTATCGGCTCGGACCTGCGAAGCTTTTCTTTTCATTATTTTCTGGAACTCCAGCTTTTATGGTCATTAACAGCTGTGGTGGATATGGTGTTTACTCTTTTCTTGTTTATATGGATCGATGGATATATTCGACACGGTATCTACTTAAGCATCTATCTATCTATCTGTACTGTATTGTACGTTTAGTAGTCTTTATTTGAACGAAAGTTCCCACGGCTGGCTAGTAGCTTGCTACTCTTTTGTATTCCTTATTCTTCTTATTCTGTTTGGTGAGAATAGCACTGGGGCGTGTATTAATTTGGAGACAGTATATTGTATCAATTGGCATGTATCATAACATGAATTTAAAGCATCTATCAGCTCGATCATGAAGTAAAGGCTCTCCCAGTATCTTGTGCTGTAGCGCCCGACGATTAACAGTGAGCTTAATTCGTCACAACTCATAGCTTTATTCTAACTAGGTCAGGCTACCTTGGTCTCGCAGGGCTACCTCCTCACCGTCATCGAAAAATATAGATTGAAAAAAGGGCGATGCTAAGTTTGTTAAAAGTATTTTGCTGCAGTCTATCACAGTGCATAGATATCTACAGGACATACCTGAAGCTAATTGTCATTTCCGATACCCAGTTCCTTTATCACTCTAGTCAACTGAAAGATGTCTAGTTGTGATTCTTATTAAAATCGAAACCTAGGCCATATGAGAAGTTCTGTTACACTGAATATCTAGAAATAGTACACTCTACAAAGATTCGAGTGTCACATATTCCTCGTTGCTGACGGACGTAGCTGGGTCTATTACACAACTCACTCCCACAGCTAACAACTGTTCGACGTTAACTCATGCTAACTGATTACTTACGCTGTTAAAAAAAATGTTAATATATACCACGCTCTCCAGGTCAACTTTGTAAGTTCTTCAAATGTAAGTTGATATAATATTTAAGAGGTGAGCTAACCGGCCAACATCGAGTGCAGCAAAGCATTGTAACTTGTACATACCCTCGACCTCACTTTCAGCCTACCTTAGCATACACTCGAGTTCTTTCTAAATCGAATGAGAAAGTGTGAAACCAATTTTTCATTTACAATCGGTTGGCTGCTGTGCGCTTCGAAAGTAGAACGCAACACATATCTTCCCAAAATACAACAATGTTCATAAAGATCGAGCGACAACCACATACCTCGTCCATCGATTCAATATTTGATTTTTGAATACTAGGAATAATCTTACCTTCGATTTCCAGGCAACCATGAAGTGGCTGTGTACACCAATCGGAGATTTTAGTATCTTTAGATTAGTCTAGATATTCCAGTCATATGCAAGTCTTATCTCCAGATTTCTGTTTGTGGAAGCCTCGAATGAATCGAGTTGTACAGGCCTGGACAAAATCTAAGCCTCCTCCTGTCAAATCATTTTGACCAAACCTAAATCGCAAATGCATGTATGACCTTGTACTTCGTCTGATACAATAACTTTATATCAGGAATGTCTGATGATTACATGCATTGCATCGTGGGGGGTTGGCCTGCGTCAACTCGTAACGTTTACAGATCTAGAAACGTTCGGGAAACTTGATATTTCTAAAAACTCAATAATCGAAAGGCATCACCTTCGATTCTCAGCCGCCAAGTGAAGCGAATATCATCTCTTATGCGCCAAGTGTGTTCCATTCGCGCGCGCGTGACTGCTATCTGTCAGAGGGATGGAACCTCGTCATTCGGTTTACATTCAGTTGCCAACAATGGATGATATATCAGTCAATCGGTGCGAGCTAGGAATACCCAAGTTTTTCGGCTGGTCGGGAGAACATAAGCGGGAATCTGGGGATTCGTCAATCTGATCCCGCGCCAAGCGATGGCCGGGAGTAGGATTAGGTCTTCACAGGCATATGTTGAAAGATGGAAAGTTAAAATTAATGTTGACAAGATGCATATAAACACAAGGGAGAAGCAAATTCACCCTCCGGTTCAGGATCTGTCAACTGCACGTCAGAGGTGACTCGCATAATACTGAAACGAATACGACTTTTGTTCAACTGTTTTCCCCTGAGTGTTTATTCATTCCGCAGGTGTATGACTTGGAGTATACTACGCTGACTAGACAACAGTTCAGGATTGTAAGTAAGAAGACTAGATTGAGATCTCATCCCTGCCCCGAAATGATCTTTTGAGTTCTAGTTCTTTTGCTCTCCTTGTTGTTTTTCTACATGAACAGCAGGACGTCGCTTTCACAAGACTTCTGGGCGTCGCCGGTTCGACGTTTATAGAAGGTGGTTATATCTCCACAGCGCCAACCGAGCTTTCAAGTGATCGACGAACGGAGAAGACGGGGTCAGGCATCCGTATCATATCCCTGAGTGTTTTTATATTCTTTCCTTTTCCATTCTCGCCGAGAATGATTGCAGCGATCCTTGAGGCCCGGGTTGCATATTTATATTTATGGAACGTGTCTAGTAGATCTTGTGGGCGGGATTTTGCTGTCATTCAGGGTTTCCCCGGACTCCGAGGAGATAAAAATCAAAAGTCATTTTGATCCGATATACGAGACGAAAATTTCAAAGACGGAGCAAGTTTATAACTCTGCTTGCGCATGCATATGATACAGACGCGGAAGATTGTTCACGAAAACCCTCGGGGCCGGGGTTACCTGGCTGAATACAGCTCCTTGTCGACAATAAACAAGGGGCGTCTACCTTCGCCAATACGCCTTGGCGATAATAGAAGAAGTGGCATAGGAAGTTGATGCACGTTATACACATTTCTAGATTAAGGGTTTGAGAAGTTTAGATTAGATTAACTACACATTAACCGTGGGGTGGTTTATTTTCGGGCTTCTGGAGCAAACTGCCCCGCATTATATTGACAGAAATTTATAACCGTCCGATAATTCAGTTTGGGGGTCTCCTGTGGACCAGTGTCACTGGGATATATGAGACATTTTGTGCCGTTGGAACTGAGGCTCGTGGCTGATATCACGATACGAAAGGCCGGTTGGTCCGTCGAAAGTTGTCGAAACGTCGAAAAGACGCTAGAAGTACCACCGTGTACCTTTTTACAGTGCGAAACGGCTTTGGCCACCTAGGAGCCGATCTTCATCTGATCGATGAGGCATTAAATGAGAAGAAAAAAATTTCACATTCATAGAATCGACAGTTGGCAATTTCATGAATGTTCATTTCGACGATCATGCGACTCGTAGAGAGAGGAGTTCTGAGTTTCGCAATTCTGAGGCCTCCCGTGATATGATGCTCATTCCCAAAATTACAACTTCAAACCGATGTGGACGTCGGTATCGAGCTCCTCGAATTGAAGGAGTATTTTTATGCTTTAGTGGTGTTATTTTCAGGTGTTTACAGCGTTGTTGCTAGTAGCTGAAAGCCCTTCCGATTGAGTGGAGTGCTAAAGTGCCCGCCGCGGGGTACACTTTCCTCTCTATCTATGCGTATATCTGCTCTGCCACCATGGCAGTTGGTTTCGGAAGTATCTCTGCATCCTCGCATGAGGTAAGATCCAACAAAAACAACGTTAACGTTTCAAGGAAAGTGTTCAATAAGTAGCATTTTAGTTTTCTAGAACAGCTGGAAATGTACTTTTTCTACCAGCTTGAAACTGGTCCTAGGTAGATTATCTAAATGCGAGAAAAAGATCTTCAACTAGCTAACTTTGATACTTTGTTTCGCTACTCCCGAAGGCGCTCGCCGAAGGGTTGATTTAGACTCGTATTGGCCTAGTTTTTTTTAAATAGACTGTCACAGAATATTTCACTTTCAGCCTGAAATCAACCAAAGCCAGCCGACAAAAGCGTTGATCCGGGAGGGTCTATATTTCAAGACTATGATATCATGCAACAGAGAAGCTAGACAATTCCTCAGGATCAAGGCCACTCCGGGGCTGAGGAAGAAGTAGCACGAAGAACGGAAATTTAAAGCCCACCTCAAAGCTTTCTAAGCCTTTCCGGCATAATTAACGAGTTTTGAAGTCCTTTAATTCTCCAAAAACTAGTGCTAGAAATCTAAGCTCGCTTTTAGCTTCGAAATCAAAAGACTTGGAGCTCCAAAATCTTCTTCATCTTCAGCCCGCCGATACCATTTGTCCGGCGTCTTTTTTTTTTTTGGTCCTTCCACAGCAGACGCACTAAAAAGCTTGTGGGCTTGTCGATCCGGTTCGAGGAATTCGTTACCTGCTAGCTCGTGAATTCTGACAGGGACATGTTGACATGCATGGTGATATCGGAGCCAATGAAAGGAAAGATAGTGTTGCACGAGCCATGAACAAAAGGCCCTTGTCTAAGCTCAGTGTTTTGCATATGAAATACAGAATAAAAATATTGATGGGTGTGTTCCATGGCCTGGTTGGATCGCATGATCAATTGCCCTAATGTTCAAGAGCGATGCACATGGTTTACAGATTTAAACGGGACGCGCGAAAAGGGCAGATTTTTGACCCCCAATTGTGCGTGAATGCGCGAAAATGGGCGACAAGCATGAATGAAGGACGCCGATTTTTCTTCGCATTTGAATCCTGCGATTATTAGGCTGCATTGTCCACACCCCTCTCGAAACCTGAAGGACCTTTCTGTGAGAGAACCCCATGGCAAGAAGTTGCCGAGACATGTCGACAAAAGCTTGTTTCTGAGGATTTAATTCCTCAGCATTTTCCTTTCGCCGGCGGCCAAGCATAAACTCCATGTTTGCGAGGGTTCCTCGTTTCGCGGGGAAAGAAGGCATCGGGATCACAAAGCCTGCAATTACCGAGCTTCTTGAAGAGCACTCCGAGACGCGGAGCTGACGTATCCGCGAAGAGAGGAAAACCGCCCGGTAGTCGGGCCGGGCTTGGAGTCCACCTATCACGGACGTGCCTTATCCGATGACAGCAAACGACTATATTTGCAACTTGGCTATCTTTGGTAGCGCCAGATCGCATCAGCGAATTGGTTTCTGGAGCGTGGAAGCGAGAAATATCTCGGTCAAATCTCGGGGTCCTCTCGTTTTATCCCTCTTCTTTAATCTCCATGTACCCCGTACGAACAAACGAGTGTTATGACAGGGTTCGTAGATCCAAATCTCTGTTTTGTAATTGGAACGGGATTCGGATCTGAGCAAAGGCACACCATCGCATCGGTTGTTTGCAAGCAGGTTTCTCCGACTTCCACCGATGCAAACGCTAACAGGCCATGCCGGCCGGCATTTTGTTATTATTATTAACGTTTCCCACAAAGGAGTGCATTTCGGTTTGTAACGATATTAGTGAGGAAATCACGCTAGATAAGATCGACTGCCGCAAAAAGGGGACTGCTAAATGACATGCACTCATTTTAGCTTCGCGATCGATTCAAAGTTCAATTCAACAAATATCCAAAGGTGGCCTGGGTCTGGATAGGGTTCCCGGTATCTCTCGTACCTCGTGAGGGGAGCTCGTCTTGGTCCCCACACACCCAGACCATGCCATGCAAGCTCGTCCCTTCAAACAGAGCGAGCTCTTCATCCAACCCGATAACCACTTTCCTGCCTTGCGCGAAAAAAAGTACAGAAAATAAGAGAGAGTGGGGTTGCATTATCCGAGGCCGGTATGATATTTCTCGAGATCTTTGTTAAGTACTTCCCCGCTTCGTCGACTTTAAGCGCATTTTTCAAACCGGTCCTCAGAATTGCATCGGACCCTTTCTATCCTCGCCAACCCCCGCAATTGACAATACGAGACCCCAATATTTCTTTGTTGACGAAATTGGAACATTGTTGTATCATGTCTTTCTTTGGCGTGAGGCATACAGCTAGCTACCTTATCAAGAAACGTTGGTTGATGTATATTGAAGGGTACTATAGTACGTTTCTCAACAACCGCCTAAAATCTCGGATTTCAATTCGATTCGACGATATCCACAGCATTTTTTTTTTTTTTTAAGTTTACGGGTCCTGCATCAAGTACCGCGAGCCGTGTCTTCAAGGCTCCATCGAATAGAGGGGTTATTGAATTCATCCCACTTTTTAAATTAATTTCTTGTTCGTGATCAATACCAATCTTTAATAGACGAAAGGGCACAGTGGCCATGTGAACAGCTGCTTTTTGTCTAGGAGCAAACAAAAACCACCATCCAAGCTGAGAGTGCGTTTCTTAAATCCTTAGCTTCATCTACACAGCGCATGTGAAGACCAGGGTAACAGCCAATGGATTGGGTAGTTTAACTCAATCCTCATCTCATCAAATACGGAAGAGCAACGGTCTCAACAAGAAGCTCAATGCTTGATTCTCCGCTAGCGGAGAAATACTTCGCTTTGGTTTATCTTCGAAAAAAAAGTTCAAGATGTATTCGAGCCGATTGATTGGACGGAGTCGTGATCTCTATCGTTTATCATACCTGTTGGGTACATTTGCCACGCCCTGCAGGTGCCACCGTTGCGAGCAGCCTCTTTCGTGCATATCGTTACGGTCAAACCAAGGTTGTACGGAGAAGTGAGAAAAAGAAAATGGATGGGTAGCCTCGGGTAGCGCCATATATTCGCAATAGGTGATTTACCTGCCACTCGAATCACCTAGATGGATTCCAGAACGGTTCGGACAGCTTGGCTCAAATAGCAGGCAAAACATCATATTCGTCGGCGTGTCGGAGTTGTCCAAAAATGTGGCAACGAAGCCAAAGAATCAGGATATCGAATTCTCGTGAAAAGATTTTTTTTTTCTCTTTCGACAATCTCGTTCTTATTTTTTCAATAAGCAGTCTCCCCTCACCTTTTTATTTTCTTTTTCGTTTGTTTCCCTTCTCGTTTGTCGGGCTTTTTCTGTGGTTGACGTGCGGTGGCAGGCTGATATCTAATCTACATATCATAATAGCCAGCCGAGAACGATTAAATCGGCGACTCTTCTTGGCCTTGGACAATGAAAATGCAGGCGAAAATCGGAGAAACCCACAAGGATATTGTCGCCAAATCCAGACCAACACGTTAACACTTGCATGCCGTAGAGTATTACTGTAAAGGAAACTCCGTCCGGCGTACGTCCCTTAGCTTAGGAAATCGAATCAAGTAAAATACCTCTCGTACAGGCCTTTGCAGTCTTGGGCAGCGTAAATTTACTCCTTAATATTCTGCAAGGAGGAAGTCCCCGAATTTGACACCGATGTTAGGTACAGCTATACATTTTAAATTGTAAATATTATTATCCTGAGAATATGACAGACCCGAAAGGAAAAAAATCTGGGGAAATGGGCAATGAAAAAGGCTCATATTTCTCGATTCCCTTACCAAAAGCCGGTGTCATGCAGAAACCTTCAACCTGGAAAAGGTAACACCCAAGAAAAGAGTTGTGGTTCTGCCTTGAAGAAAAACCTCGTTTTGCTAGTTTGGTTTATGAGAAATTTAAAATTTCCGAGGGAATTTATTTCACCAGGACAGAAGGTGTTTAAAGGCCTAGTTTGCACTATCGGAGGTTATAGATTTGACTTCGATCTTGGAGACATAGCACCGATTATTCCCCTGGTCTACCTAAGTTGTACCTGGCAGGTTTGTGCTATACCCAGAGATACCAAGACATCGGATACGGCACTTGTGAGGATTCGGATGGAGGCAAATTGAGAAATAATTGATTGATAGACATAGACACATCTAACGTGCTATAACGTGGTACATTCCAAGACCGTCCTTTTACTTTTCTAGAAGCCTTGTACAATAATAGGCAAAATTGCTACTAGTGCAATTATTTTTTTCAAATGTTAGGGCGATTTTCAAGATCTGTGGAACTAGTGATGGTGGCACAATAAGGCGGCCGTTTAATTTTGCAATGCAAATGAAAATCCATCGATCGCTGACTCGAGCAGAGCACCTAAGGCTTACGGAGCACAGCAGGACAAAGGTATTTGTCGGATCGTATATCTCAAGATGGATAATATATAACCAATCTTTGCGACTGCGACTCCGAATGCTACGCTATCTATATTTGTCAAGCGAACTCAGGTCGCCGGAGATGCATTGCTTCTAGAATGACGGAGTGATCATATTCGAAAGGCTGAAGGGCTGATGCTGACTAGGCGAGCAGCAGAGCAGCGCAGAATTGCGATTCCGAAGCGACGTTCCGAAGACGCAGGTTTTCACGACGACTTCGGACGATGAGTAAGATACAAAAGTGAACATATGGATATTCATGGGACGTCGATGAGATGAATCAAATCAATCAATTGGGATGTAACCAGCTTCCTGGGGAAACCGAAAGATGAAATCATAAGGCCTCGGGGTCGTAGGCTGTCTTACACCTTTTTGAGTTCTTGGAGCTCTCTCGCTGCTTCTACCTGATATATGCGTGCGAAATATGTGGTCTCGGGTACGGCATTGCTGGGAAGGAAGTGAGACCCCGTCTCGGAGGGAAAAGCTAGGGCAAAGGGGGACTGTTAGACCCGGGGTTAAACTTTCTTACCAGAGCAATTTGTAGTTAATCCGACTTTTCGGCCGCGGAAGCATAAGCAGAAGCATCTGATGCGAAAAATTGAAAAACAAGCAGGGCAGGCATTAATTAATAATTCATGTGTTGTCGACAAATGATGATGAGGATGATATAATAAATCTCTCGGGTAGGCGGGACTCCATGATGACGATAAGATCTACTCTCGAATTCTGGTTTGGGGCTCAAGATCCAAGGTTCATGGAAGTTTTGACCTCCATGGGGTCTGAAAAATTTTTCCATCGCAAGAGAAATTCTTCGATGCACAAAATTATGCTGATGCAGCTTTTGTTTTCCATCCGGTATATCTTGCAGGAAGCCGATCAGTTTCGAGGTTGGAAAACACAAGGCTGCAAATGTGCAAAAGATCGGGAGGGAAGCTGTATTCCGAGTTAACTCGCAGCTCCCCTGAACCGTGCTCCGCCGTTTGGTCTGAAAGGTTGGAGGAATTCGCTACTTCTCCCGGTTGGCTACTTCGATTTCGAGTAGGTCGAAACAGGCGCCAACACTGTCATCCCAATTCATTTGCACTACGTGCAATCGCCAAAGGAGAAAGAAGAAGAGCTGGCAGCCACGTATCGAGCTCGGGATATCTCATCGGGTCGGAATGCTTGCCCATCGTGTCCCATCTGATGAATGAGGGTTTGCAGTATTTGGCAGCTCATGATCTGGATGAAGCTGGAGGCGAGCAAATGAGCCTCTGATAGAGCACCAGCACATAATCGTCCGTTCCCGTGATCCTCAAAATGTTTCAATGCAATGCCCTACATTACATGCACTCAAACAGACACCAGCAGCGGCTCGCATTGCTGGCTCATGGGGCCCATGGCATTGCCTAACCACGGCCAAGACAAACCCGTATTATTTGCACAGCAGTTCGTCTGGCCATCGTCGCATATGCAAGAAGCACAGAGGATGAACGACTTGTTCGTCTTGTTTACGTCCCTCCAGGGAACAAGATATATCATCATTTGGAAAAGCCGGGGCAGGCAAGCGGCTTTTTTTGGCAATCGAGGAAGAAGAGGACAGTGCTCTGACAGCGATGGTTCCCCCACTTTCTCGTCTATTCGCGAGGGATTAGGTATTCTCGACGCGACCAAGTCTCTTGGGCATCTGCCTTTATGGTGTAACACATGTCAGCTCGCAGATGTGGCCCCGTGTTGGAATGGCTGCTTTTTGACTCGATGTTGTCGCCATCTGCACCCCATACGAACTGACATGTTTGATGTGCAGGGAACAGCGAAACTCGTTTGTTGGTGCAATATCTATCTCAGGGCGAGAAAGGGAGAATAGATCACTGTAATGCTATGTTTATACTAATTTTCTCCTTTGTGTGGGAAGAGGAGCATGAGAAAGAGGAGCAGAAGATGAAGAAGAAGGGGGAGGTGAGCAGCTCCCCTTTGTTCATTGTGGTTAGACGCCATGACGAGATTTGGGAGGAACCCCGGCGCTTCTCATCATCTCGGGGTAACATAGCTGATATAGCTCTTGTTTGGATCTTGTTTTGAATCTCAATTGCTAGGCAGGTACCGCCGTCTGGTCTTCAAAGGTACCTTGGGAGCCACAAACCAGAGACATTTGACATTGCGTGAATTTGAGAAACTGATGATCAAGAAAAGTCATCTTCGGGGCTCCTGTCAAAAAGACTATGGTGGTGTCCTTGACCCACACCATCCTTCTCTCTCAATAGGCTTCATTGACGTCGTTGGATCCCGACGAGGAAGGGAAATGAAACTCGTCGGCTGGTGCCATTGGATTTGATTCTAAAACTATCTGGGAGCCCGGCGTCTGGTGCTCAAGCTTGAGAGGACACACGAAAAGGAAGGGGCGAGCTGCTGGGGGGGTGCCCATCAATTACTAGTTAGCTTCCCCTCGGAAGGGTTGGTTGTTAAGGCAAAAGCCTGGGGCCCATCCGGTACTCAGAGGTACCTTTTCTCCTGCTGCCTTTCTCGTTCGCACGAGTCGCCGCCCATTTGGAATATCCGTCCGACACTCTTCGCCCTGCGAGTGGTCGCCCCCAAACAATAACCCCAAATTTGGAGTTTCCTTTTTTTTTGTTTTTTCAGCTGCGCTCTTTGAGGCACGGTGGGATGGATTGTGCACCGAACTAGCGAGCAGGTCAACATTGGTATCATTATTAATGACCGGTCAGACTGCCCTTTCCTCAGCCCGTACGGATAGGTACTCGGAAGTCCCAGCGACGAGAAGCAGACGAAGAAGGACCGGTTGAAGCCAAAGCAGAGCAATCGCCATTCATTTTCCATATTTTTTCTTTTCCCGAGCCCCTCTAAATCGTAGCTCCAAACATATTAGCGGTAGTTTTTGGGCTTCCACGGGGCACTCTTTCTTGATAGAGGCCTTTTTTTTTTTTTTTCCAAAATTTTTTTTTTTTTTTTTTTTTTTTTTAATTCTAGCTCGAGTGCTATCATATAATCTGGAGACGGTCACCTTCCATTTGTCCATCTTCCTCCGTCAAGCGGTATTTTCGATTTAAACTTCGAACTCGGCTTCCGACGAGTCAATAATCTCTCTCCAAGTATTCTCCCTAGAGAAAGAAAGTCGAACAGAAGTTATACGACAAGTCCAACTGCTCCCCGCCGACTTGCACTTTTTTTTCTCACTCACTCATTTCCCCCCTCGCGCCGTCTATTTTTGTGCCCTGTTTGTTACTTGCTTGCAGCAGCTGTGTGCTTCGCCTTGCTTTTCTGCTCGCTCAGGGTCATTCTGTCATACATGATATAGTATATTACAGGCAGAAATCCCACCAAATCCACCCACCGCGCCCGCCGACCACCAACCGACCTAACTGCAGCACAGGACAGAACAGGACCAGAACATCCCCCCACAAAAAGATCCTCGTTCGCTGCAGCCAGCTGGACCACTGGACCCGTTACAGCGGAAATATCGCAGCCAGCACCCACTTTTTTATATAGTACCGGCCCTGGTCACTCTTCGTCACTCTCGACTTGCAGTTTGTAGCCGCCTTTTCTTTTTTTTCACCGCCTAACGAGCAACAGCCCTTTTTCTTTTTTTTTTTTTTTGTTCTTTGATCTGGTTTATTATTAAAGCGACCCTCCTCCGCCAAACAAGAAATCCGACCTCACACACAACGCACCGGGTATAACTATCATCGTCGACGACTACCTTTTTCTTGCTACTTCGATCTTCTTATACCTCCCTCCGACACCTTGTATAAAAGATTCTTATATAAGATTAATTACGGCTTCGGCATCGATAAACCGACTAGATCAGCTGTTGCCATTCTCAGCGAGAATTCAATTGTACGAACCTAATAGAAATTGACTTTTTTTGGCGACAAAGAAAGTGTATATGGAATATTATTGCATGTTACGATCACAAAGCTTCCTTTCTATCCTTTTCTTACCGATATCCCGCCCTCGACCGTCTTCATAGCCTTCGGCCGTTTCCCTATTTACCTTTTATTTTTTTCTTCTTTCAACAAACTCGGAAATCTTGTTTTTGAATTTTATCACCTTCTAGTGACCGATTCACTCTCCGGGTAGAATATAGAACAATTGGATATTGCAAACATATATTTGTTTCTGGTATGTATCTTCAAACCCTCTAGTTGATTTAATTCCCGTTCCCTTCTCGTTAAGATATTCTCCAAGACTCTTGGGTCAAGGAAAATCAGCGATTCCTCCTTCCCTCCTTTGGTTTCCAAGAAATACCATACCACTTTGTAAACTGTCGCTCAAACATATACTTCCTCTACCCCTCGGCGTTCCACCAACTTTGTTCACCACCATTCCACTGCCTTTTTATTTTTTTTGTATTGTTTTGGTGGTTTCTTTCAAATTTTTTTGCACTCAAGGACTCCCCGCCCCTCCGCCAAGTCCATCTCGACCGACCTGCATTTGCTATGGGTCCCCGATCAATGTCGTTTTGATAGGCTTGGACATTTCTCGGGGCCTTGGCTGAGGTTGGCATGCGTGTTGCCTAATACGGGCCTCTCTTCGGGGAGCCGGTCATTACAATATAACATCATCGTCATCGGACTTGTTGAAAAGGATATATTCCTAATTAACTCGATTATTCATGCAATAGAAATCCAAATATCACCGATTCGAAAAGTATTCGAATCTCCCCCTTATATTCGACCTCAATCTTCTTTCAACACCAAAACCCGCTTTGTGTTTCGGATCAACATGTCTATCGCCCAGGCGACAACACGAAGTGATTCTTTACCTTCAACGTGCTCGAGTTCCTTCTCGTCGATAGCGGATGCTATGACCCCGCCGACGCCGGAAATCAAAATCCTGACTTCAAACGTACGGATACATGGCTCTGACCACGACGAATTCTCGCCATTGGGTGGTTCGCTAGACGATTACCATAATAATAATCACCATCAAGCAAAATTCATCCTTGGTTCTTCTGACGAAGGGCACGAATGCAATACCGTGGTCGAGGAAGACGAAACAGCCAGCGAACCATCGACCCCGACTTCCTTTGAAAGTCACAATGCCGTCTTCACTCTAGATTCTCACGATTCTGTGCCGCAACAGCCATTGAAACAGACTGTCAGGTCCATGCTTGACATGTCTGATATTCAAGTTCGTCCTCGCAGTGTTTCGAAACCACCATCTCCTCCAACATTCACCCTCAAGACTCCATCTCCTCAACCGACTCCCATCCACCTAGAGTCGCCTACGCCTGTTCCCGTACCGGTGAAGAGGTCGAATACCTTCTCTAGGATATTTCACCGTAGCGGAAGCGGACACGACCTTGTCGCAAAGCTCGGAATGGCTCACGGAAAGGAAGACGACTTGACACCACGCCCATCACCTCAACCTAAAGTCCGAACCGGCTTGTTCTCCCACAAGCCGAGCCCGGTTCCCTCCAAAGCTGGCTCCCCATCCAAATCTCTTTCACCCACAAACAGTCTCCAAGAGGCCAGGAAAAATGCAGGCTCACCACCAAAATCCTTGTCGGCCGGCATTGGGCGTTTGGGTAAGAACCGACGATCCAGTAGCATGAATGGCATCGCCGACATGCAAGCCGAGTGTGCCATCTCCCACCCAGCAGAAACTGGTGTCGGTCTCAAGGCTAGGAAGTTGAGCACCGCCGTCCCAGCTGCTCCGACGTTTAAGATTCACAATCTCGGCGATAGGTATCATAACAAGAGCCATATCCCTCTCAAGTCGAAGCAAATCGGAGAAGGCGCAAGTGCCATTGTCAAGCTGATGACTAAGATTCATGGCAACCCCAATGAGCTCTTTGCTGTCAAGGAATTCCGGAAAAAGTCACACAGCGAGACTGAAGAGGAATACACCCAGAAACTTAACTCCGAGTGGTGTCTCTCAAAGTCTCTCATCCATCCAAATATCGTCTTGACTGAGGATCTCTGCCGTAACAGCGGACGATGGTGTCACGTTATGGAATACTGCAGCGGTGGAGATTTGTTTTCTCTTATTAAGAAGAACTTTATGGGACCCGATGAGAAGCTCTGCGTCTTCAAACAACTCTTGCGTGGTGTTGCTTACCTCCACAGCCACGGTGTCGCCCACCGAGACATCAAACCTGAGAACCTTCTCTTGTGCTCTGATGGTAGACTCAAAATTTCCGATTTCGGCATCTCTGAGGTCTTTAGCGGTGACCATCCCGCCTTCAGCGAGAAGATGGAGTGCGGTATCAACATGGACCAAATTCGTCTCAGTCGACCGGGTATCTGCGGTAGCAAACCCTATCTCTCCCCAGAGGTCATCAGCCAACAAGAATCGTACGACGCACGCAAACTCGATGTCTGGTCTTGCGCTATTGTCTATGTAACTCTTCACTACGGAGGCTTCCCATGGGCTGAAGCCAGCTCCTCGGATAGGATGTACGCTGCTTACAAGGTTTCTTTCGACAAATGGCTCGCCGCCAACCCATCGGGCGTCATCAACACCGAATCTACCCTCCCAACTGCACGCATCTTTTCCGACATGAAGCCGCCTCTCAAGCGTCTTCTTTACCGCATGGCCCATCCCGACCCAGAAAAGCGAATCACTATCGAAGAAGCTCTCAGCGACAGATGGATGAACAACGTCGACTGCTGCATTCCCGACAAGGACTACGACAAGGTTCCCTGCCTCCTCGACTGTAGTCAATCGAACGGGTGCAAGATGGCGAGCAAGATCGGTGTCAAGAAATTGCATCAACATCTGCCACCAAAGACTCCAAAGAAGACTCTGCATCATGAAGTCTAGGTTGCTTTTATGCAGTTGCTCGGTTTGAAGACCTTGTTCTCTCGCTCCGAAGGACCAAACAATCAATCTTAACATTCGCTACTTTCTTTCACTATCATTTTACCATTCACTTTGTTTTTCCTATTCGACTTTTTGACAAACCTGGGGTCGGTTGAAACGATATAGGAGACTTGTATATGAATCCCCTTCGTTTTTTTTCGCTTCACGCACTGTAACAACAGCTTTTGCTTTTGCATTTAGTTACTTAATGCTTTAATGACCTTTCTGGTTTCTTTTCTTCTTCCTTTTTATTCTTTTTTTTTACTGAGCATCGCTTTTGCTATCTGAATATTAGGATGGATGCAAATGGGTTTTAGTTTCGTTTACAGTCATCACTTGCGGGTGTTTCCGGCGCAATTCATCAATTTTTGCTTTCGCGCGTGTACAGAGCAGAAGAGGTTTCCATATACTCCGGTCGATTATAATTTTTCCTTTCTTTCCCCTAGCACAATTTTCACAAAAAGCCCCAATGGATCGCAGAGCTCGCGTTTCCTTGTATTATCAGTTCAGTTCAGTCTTCATGTTTCCCCTATTTTCACCTTTAGTCTTGTTCAGCTATTTGTCGCGCCAGGGGTCTTTTGTTCTAGGGATGGCGAGGCTTCTTGTTCATCCTCCTCCTGTCCGCTGTTTTTCTTGTATTACATAGACTAAGTCCAGTCCGAGCAAGCAAGAAATGAAATCAATCAGTCAATCAATCAATCAATCAAATCATTGAAACGAAAGTTCTAGTTCCCCAGACTCTCTTCTGTCGCTGTGCTCCAGACTATAATGCATGCGCAATAATGCAAAAACAGCTCTCCTGTTATAATTTGATTCATTGACGTGGTTTGATGCAACGGCGTCGGGAGCCTTGTAGTACATGGATGATGGGCGATTTCATCCGCCTCCTGATTTCCAGCATTATTGTTCACAACAGTGGAATCCCAAAGTGAGCAATCCAAGACAATGAATCAAGCATTATTGAAATGAATGAGCCTTTAAAATCCACAGCTTTTCATGCAACACAGAGCTGCAGAAGGATGAAAAGAGAAAGACAGCCAGTTTTGCAGGCAGCTGTGGGCTGGGATGTCCCCTGACTTGTCCATGCAGCTCGCACTCCCTTGAATTCCCCGCATTTCCCAAACATCGAACAACCCATCACCCATCAGCTTGGGTTGAAATTGGAATTTGTCCCTCTGATGGCTTGCTGCTTGCTTTGTGTGGGATGGACGGATGGAGTTACGAAGGAGGAGGTACTATACATATGTCCAATAATAAATCGTCATTTTCGAAAAGCAGGTTTGCCCTTTCGGTGGCTCCGTGGGGGTGTGTATGTACCCGACCATATCACCGCGTTTTTTCTCGCAGATGACTGACGTTTTGAATTCGTGTTGATGTTTCTTACGGCGGGCGAAAATGCCTCAAATCACTAAACATGTCGCCGCTGCTGGCTGGCTGGCTGGCTGGCTGGCTGGCCCCATGATGAGTTTTCCAAAACTTGGTCCAAGTCAGGACGGAACGGACGTACAGTCATCATCATCTGAATGATTGAACTTTATGATTCCCGGATCACTTTTTTCTTTTCGTCGTTTATCTTTTCTGACGGGGGAAGTTTGTTAATTAGCTCGATCGAACCGGCACTTTCGTCCGAAGGTTTAGTTTACTTTTCGTTTCTGGCAAGCGTAGAGTCAAAAGTCAGCCTCCATGAGTATTGCACTGGCATATGAAAAAGGTGTGTTCAAAGCTATTTGCAGTTTGCTGCTGCAGAATGTCATCATGAGTGAATGTGATCCCTGGCTGATGGATGGAAAGCTCAGCTGGGCTGAAGCGTGGGAACGCCATCATAATTTTCTTTACGCGATCTATCGAAATCGATCGAGTACTGGAATCCTTCAATTCAATGATCACTAACTCCGGCCAAGCTGATCGATCGAGAGTCCTTCTGCAGCCTTGAGCTTGAAGGTTTATCAATTATTCAAGCCTTGGAGTATAGATCAATATTTAAATTTCCCGACACATTCTAGGGCTACCAGGCTAGCAAAGATCGATGCAGTGCCTCTCAGCCATAGCCCTAATAATATGGTATTGATCGTAAACATGCGGAAGATTATTGCAATATTTCGAATGCATGCATGGCTTGGATATCCGTTTCTCCGTCCACCTCGGTCAGTCGGGTCAGAAAGCCTTAAAGCTCTTCGCACTGCAAACCATCAAATTCGAACAGGTCACTTGAAACTAAAAATATCCCCTCTCCAACTTGCCCCCAATATCCCGTCTCATCGGGGTACATGTGTCGATGGGTTTAGGGACGATCTTATGTCTACAGGGTATTGCAATCCCCAAAGCGAACGATTTCTCTGACTAAACCATGTGCATTACACATGTTAAAAACCATGATAAAACAGTTCTACCCCACGCTGCGGTTTAAACTTAATTAGTTTTCACAACTAACGGAATTATCAATTCATCGTTTTTTTCGAAAATTAATCGATGCATCGCGAACGAGGCCTGTAAACCAAAGTGGACCCGGCAAAAGCAATTGTTGATCATAATATAGAGTATCCCTTAACTGCAAAATCTCTCGTGTGAGGGTTCTCCTTCTTTAGAAGTCTTGAGTGTCTCGCTCGCTCGGATACCCGCATTAATTGGAAGCGGCAAGGTTTCTCGATCGCGATCGTGAAACCCGCCGGCAGAACTTACGGTGTGATGAGACATTTCAAATTACATTTTTTGCGGTCTTTTCTTCCCCTTCTCCATATCCGTTCCTGTCTGCGATGCTCTCAAGTTGATATTATTAAGTACAAGGGGATCTTAGGAAGCAGCTCAAGCTCACTGGCCAGCTAACGGTCAATCAAATACAGAAGCTGGAAGCTAATGAGCAGCTAGCTGGCATGTCTCGGCAGCCACGGATCTCACAAGCTTGCCGTCGTACCGTCCTTGGTCATGTATGCTGTGCGTCTTCCGTGCTACCGCGGCCCTCGATCTTCAGAGCCAAAAAGAAGCTTCCTCGAAGGATCCGTTAGTCCAAAACCGCATCGAGACAAGTTTTCTTGACCTCCGTCCCTGACCCCGAGAACGGACCAAGATGCTCGACTTGGGGGCTATTAAGTTTCGAAAACCCCCTATTCATCCAGTTAAATGAGGAAGCCACGTAGCACGGGAAGCTCAAGCCCGACCTCGAAAGGCCTCATGAATTGACCGACATGCGACATTACAATCAAACTATAAACTGTCCTAAAGGCAAAATTTTTATATGCACTCAAGACTCTTCTCTGTCACATACCCAATTGAGCAGACTTCTCAATATGGATCGAGGGATTTCACGAAATAGAGGAGAGGCTCAATGAGAGCCACAGAAAGGGGCTGGAACGTTTGTTATTTTGTCTGCACTACCGCGGTATTATTCGTTCGTGCACGAAAACGGGGTCACCGGACCCTTCGCCCTTCGTGCTTTTTCACCTCGCTTAACGAACGCTCAAATCCGATATCACCTCCAACCAGAACGCGAACAAGCGGTTCCAGCTGGGTATCCAATGCTCCAGAGTACGAGGTTCCGGTGGAACAGTTACGACCAATTACCAGCCAAGCCGTTAACCAGCCAGGCCTTAGGTTCGCAAACCTTGAATGAATCCGCGCGAGGTTGAATTCAAAGGGGAGCTCCAGACAGGCCCTTGCTTGCCTGTCCTCGCTGCTGTATGCTTGTAACTTGCGCGCTGTGTCGGGTGTTCGATATTGCCGGCATCTTTAGCTCCCGTTCGTGGGGGAAATTATAGACCAGCCCGGGTCATATTTTGTTTGATAGGATTGATGGGAAGGGGAACGGTCTTTTCGAAATACCGACCACCACCGGCAGCAAGGGAGATGCAAAAAGCTGGCTTGCTGGCTAGCTGTCCGTGGCTCGTATCGAAAGCAGAAAGGAGAGCTATATCTGCCAGTATTTTAGCTCGGTTCAAGCGGCCTGCGCGCGCATGGTCCCTTCTCTGTGCAGAGCCACCTGACCTTGAACAGATCTATGTTCGTGTTCAAAATCAGCTCTGGGGACAGTGTTTTAATATCACATATAATTTTGCATAAAGCGAGGGGGTTCGTCCTGGCTGGCTTTTTGCCTGCCTACGTGTGAGCCTCGGTGAACGATCGTGTTGAAACGGAAGTTTATAGCTCTTTGTACTGGTATATAGAACCTTTCGTCTCGGTATACCTAATATATTGGCTTGCTGTCATCTCCTCGTACGATCCCTATGCAAGCCAATTGATACTTTTTCACACTTCCCCAGATGATACTCTGTAGGCGAGAAAAGCCTCATGATGATGTGTGCTCAAATTTGCAGACACGATCAATGCTCCTGTGCATGGCATTGAAGATTATATCAAAGCCATCGAATCGTCAATATAGCTTACCGAAAGGGGCGACTCCATGCCCCTCCTTTAAACCGACATGACAGAAAGAAGGATCGATCATGTCACAAAAAATAACGAAAAAGAGAGCAATCAGCTGCCTCATTGAATTTCCCTCGTTTCGTGAAATTTCCCCACACTCTCGTCAAATTGATGCTTCCAGTTTCGAGATCATGCTGCAGTTTCCATTCTCTTTTCCCCATAAAGATCGCAATTACCTGTCCCTTTCTCTGCATTGATGGATTGAAGCCCCCCTAGCTTGAGGAACCCGGACCATCCATCCATCTCGTTTTGTTAAATTTTTACCCCAGACTTTTGCGGGATGACATGACACGAAAGATTGGGAATACGAAACGGAGGTGATCGATGATCCCGAAAACATGGGGCATACCTACATGCAACCGTGAGAGATAATAATAAATTAAAATAAAAAGAGGTGTACAGACATAGCATAAGCATAGCATATACGATACAATAGCTCACTACAGCAATATCGTCAGCTTATGTCGGGTGCCATGTCACAAGGCACACGTTTTACCCCCCAGCTCTTTCGTCGCCTCGTTCTCAGGTTTGAGATTATTATCTCTCTAATTTTTTTTTTATATGAGGGATATTCGAAGCTCTGTGGCCCATGCGACATGACCGAAACAGCAACCATTCGAGAAAGTCAGCCACTCACACGCGTTTGTCCTCTCCACAATTCGCAATCGGGTTTAGTCTCCTTCTAGGACGTGCTGGCAGGGTTGTTGATGATGGTGGGCTTTCGTGGGGGTGGTTGACGTCTCGAAAAGTAACTGAGAATCCCAAGCGCCCAGATCCATTGGTCGAAGCAGTAGTAGGGGATACTTAGTCAGCAACACAGAATTGGATGTGTTCGAAATTTCGCTCTTCCTGGGCTGGATGTGAATGTTGGTATTCTCATTTTTCAGCATGGGATCGTGGAACGCTCACAAGGGCTGGCTTCTCCGAAGGTACAGCAGAAGTGCGAAGGGAGAGAGCGCATTACACATGTTGCTTCCCCGGGTTTTGTCTCGAAGGAGTCAATCCCGCGGCTATTCGTGGCAGGTTGGACAACGTTCAACCTTGAATGCATCCCCATAAATCGCTCGCCAGACTAGGTAGTACTATGGAAACAAGTATCGAATTGTCCAGGCTGAATGACCTGAGAGCTTGACCATTCTTTTGTGTTTGCGCAGTGGCCGTGTGACCGTCTGCGACCTATTTCGAGATTGATGTATATGCATTTTTGATTTGAACGGTATATGCCATAGCGGCGGTTATAGAAAGCATTGGTTGTCAAACCTGAGCCAGCTCCAAGACGGCTTCTAACTGCTAGAAATCTTCTCAGAAGTGATATTGATATCACAGAACTTTTCGAGTATGATCACCAAATTGAGAGATCAAGAGCTCGTGCAATATCTAGTAAATATCACTTGTCCACGTTTCAAAAGCAATGGAGGGACCCGTTCAGTCAATGGGATTGAACCAAGAGGATCCTGACGATGATCACTCGCTTCTGAGCGAAATAAAGGTCTTTTCTAGACCGTCCGTGTGTATTCTTGGCGGGGAGAATCTGAAGTTCATTCACTGGCAGGCATGTTACATTGCAGAGTCCATTACACTGTCATTTCTATGCCTCTGGACAGCTGTTGTTCATGCGAAAAAGCCTCACTCTGATGTTCTCAAACACTAACATCGTCTATCAATTAACATTCTCTCGAGTTTATGAATCCAAAGAGGTAATATATCCCGAGAAATGGATATGCGGAAACTAAGTTTTTGATTTCGATGTTATTTCGTCATATTTGTCAATCTATAGTTCTAGCTCGCAAGCTGAACAAAATAGTAGCCGGTTCTTCTCCTCCTAAAATAGGACAGTAAGTCTTGTTAGCTTACGAGTTAGTGTCTCTTAAAATTGTATTGTACCCTCTGAATTTTGAAGCTTGTAACCACTAACATCTTAAAACCCGTCATCTGTTGAAGGATCCAAAACAGCCAAGCGGTAACCGTCGATCAATTGGCCTTTCTGGGCTTGAAAGCTAGCCAATATTGATCATCGATATTACTTGCTTATGATTTTCCATACAAGCCTTGGATATGAACTGTTGTGCAATGATCAAGCTTCAGCCAGTGACTGGGGTTACACTCGGCACAGCGCCGAGGGTTTTTTTGTACTCTCTGTTTTCCGACTTTTTGTTTTTTTGTTTTTCAGGAATGCAAAAATGTCGCGCGACAGCGATTACCTAAATCTTAGGGGGCAAAACTCCTGGTTTCCCCACGGAACGGGATCTTTAATTACGAATCTAACGGTTTCACTACCATAAACGATTTTTTCGAGATACTGGAAACTCTCAAGCATTCTAATATTCAAAATCCTCAATGTCGTGAATTGGAGACAAGAGGCTCTGCGGTTTTTCCGGCCGGCATGGCAGTGCAAAGCTTAAGGCATAACGGGAGCGGTACGGTTCAGGAAACCGATCATGCGCTAAATATGCCTTCGGAAGTGGGCGAATACGTAGAAAAAAAAGCTTTAAAAGAAGGCAAAATCAATATTCAAGTTTCTCCGTCGAACCGCTGCATCGGCTATTCAGCTCGTTGGGGAACTGCAGCTGGCCAACTAAGCCAGCAGGTTGCATGTTTAATACGGGCTATACCGAGGAAATCTGTGCTAAGGACTAGGTTGCTCCATGCGGTTTATTTTGCATTGAAATCGAATAGTAATACCAGGCAGCTGGACACGTTCTATCACATTTCCTTGTCTGCATAGACATCTTAACACCTGCTCTGTTCAAGTTGTTATTTCCAGTGGCAAATTAGTTGCGTTATCCCCCACACCCTTACCTTTATCGCGCGATCAAACCCTTCTTTTTTAAAAAAATTTTCAGCTGCAATCGAAATTTTTTTCTATGCAGGTTGGCATGGCTCGGTTCACTGGGCGCCGTTTGTTCGGTCGGTCGTCCCACGGTCCAAGCAAACATCGCATGCATTGCATTGAACGAGAGAACGAAAGAACGAAAGAACGAAATCGAATCGCCATTTTCCTCATCCTGCATATGCAATAAATGAAGATTTTGAGAAACGCACTGTCAAAATTTTTTGTATAAACCCCGAATTGGGCTCCGAGATATCTGTAAGGAGAGAGCGCCTGAGAAGGGGAATTATACTCTGAATCAGATCTTAATCACCTGAGATATATCTTTTGCTGGGTTGGAATTCGATGATCTCAAGTATGTGGCATTCAAAAGTTATACAAACGGGTTGGCCAATTGGTCTTTCTCAGTCGAGTTCTCTTGCGCGTCCCTTGCTCGATCGGGAAACTGCAATGACAGCGGCGAAGGTTTTCCACCCGCGCATGCGTGCCGAAAACCAGATTATATTTTTGATTGATCTACTTTGCAGAAAGTGGAATTCTCTGAATCGAGTCGTCGAACTGTTGTCAAGTTGAACAAATTTATTTGTGGCCGTGGGATGGGGAATTAGCGAGCGAGCTCAACAACGGGGCTGGATTTCCAACCGAGGGATGCTGGTCCACCTCAGCCCGAAGCGACTCTCACGGTTGGCGACCTTGGAGGTTCGGGAGGTACATGGAGGTACATCTTCATACTTTCGTCAAGCTAACTGGGGACTAACGATGAGGCTGCCTCGATGGGGTCTAAATCTCCGTCAATCCTGCCTAGCACATTGCAGCGCACTCCATCCAGATGCTCGGACACATTTACGGAGGAAGCAAGAAGAGCTTCATGGCACGGCACTTGATCTGGAATGACCGGGGATCCCAATATCGGACCGATATTGAACAGATTTGGGATTTGGTATTTGATCTTCTCTTGCCCATGAGCTCTACAATCACCGTCCAACAGAGATGCCATCTCGGGTTCAGATGAGCTCTCATGTCTCTTCCTCCGAATTGTTACCTGGCGATTCGGGTGTCGGTCCTATAGGCTAGTTTTTAATTCTCTAACGCCAGGCATCTCGGAATAAGAACCTTTTGGCCCAACCGCAAGCAAGTAAAACAAGCTCGCTCGCGCTCGGGATCCCGGCAATTGGTTTTTGTGGTCATCTGGAATACCATACCGCAGCCTTGGCTATTCACGGGAATCGGTTTTTTCTGGGTCTAAGCTCGAGCTCCATCAAGAGCTAATGTCGAGCTAGCAGTTAGAGCTAGCGCCGTATCGTATTTTGAATTTAGGTGCATTGAATGAACATGACGACGCCGCAAGGGATCAGGGATTTATTCGCAGATAATTCGGGAGACGAAAGACTCGGCCAAAGCTTAGCTTTCTCAAGCAGTTAGAACCGAAAACGTCTGGTTCCCGACGTATCTTTTCTGACATTTCTGCGAACTGGAGTGCTTTCATCGTTTGTGGTTAGAGCGACGCTTGCTAGCTAGCTGAGCTCCAATTCAGATTCAATCTTCTCGTAATAGTGGCCGCACGTGCACCACGAGATTGGATTTTCATGATGTAATAAGATAGCCGGCTTTGGGAAGATGCAGCGATGAGGAGGAGAAGAGGGGCATCAGCTGCTGCTGACTTTCAGCCTGCCGACACTAAGCCCGAGATGAAAGATGGAGGGGGCAAGGGATCAAAGAATTCGAATTTCCCATGTGGCTGTCTGGGGAGAACGGGTTTTGGAGCGGGGTAGCTCATCTCAGCTGGGCGTCTAGCGCGGGTATAGACGACCGCTTGCCTGCCCAATCCCCGACGACCTCGATTTCCAACAGGCAACGCGACCCGTCGACCGGCGACCCGTTTCAACCGCCCGTTTCGCGATATTGTATCCTAGGGACGGTCATAGGGCTGTGGTGGCCTTGCTGTAGACCAAAGGTATACACATCTTTATGTTCTAGATGCTTCAGTTGTTCGGTGGTCATAGGTCTGCACACTACAGTCCCGGTGATTACAAATCCTGACGCGATTTCGACATATCGATACCGGCGATGCATGTTGGCCACCCGACCTTATATCTGCACCTCTACGATACATCATACTCGGGTTTTAATATATTAACACAAATATATTCCGGGTCGACCAGGCATTGAGCTTTGCTGGTGCTTTTGTATTATATCTAATACGTTGCAACGTATCCGCAATGGCCATCACAATGGCGACCTACCAAGACCGTGATGGGGATCACACCCCTGACCCTCAAAACCAAGATAGATCTCAAGGTCAAGACCCGGAACCCGACCTTCTCAACCGTCTACAAATCACATCTACCGTGGACCCTCAAGTCGTCATTCGCAACAGACGTCTGATTTATCTCCAAACCCACGATGACTACTTTACCCGTTCTGACCACGCCTTCTCCCTACCAACACTATACGACCAACTCGTCGGCCGCTTTATGACCGGTCGTGATAGGCGGGAGCACGCGTCCGACCCCTCCAGTACTACCAAATTCAGCGAGATTCTGGCGAGAGATCTAGAACGCGGTGAAGACCGTCTGGCACAGTTACGACAAAAACAACAAGAATCCGAATCGATGGAGGAAAACGGTGACGAAGATGAATTGGAAGAAGTAGAAGATGAAGATGGGAACGTAGTAACAAAACCGAGACGCACAGCTGCTCAAGATGACACGGAGCCGGGGGAAGATGGCACGATAGATGCGGAAAAGTTGGACGCGGATATATTACTTCATGCGGATTCTGATGGCGAGTTTACAAACGTGCAGAATAGAGAGGAGGCATGGGAGATTTGGCGGGATATTCTCTCCCGTAGATTCTTGAGGGGTGATGATGAGGATTTTGATTATGATGATGTGGATCTGCCTGGGGGCGCTGGCGACCCGAAGCATTTGATCGAGGTTGAGATTGAAAGGGATGGGTGGGAGGAGTATTTTGATGGAGAGGAGGCGGATGTATATGTTGAACGAGATGGGAAGAAGTATCTAGGCGGGAAGGAGATGGAGGGGGAGACGGGTATTCAGGACTTTTAAACAGTTTTAGTCTCGGAGTCCATTATGCTCATTATATTTGGCGTATATTTGCATGTCGAGGGGCCTTTTGAGCGGGCTCTTCGGTTTATCAACTATTTTGTGAAAGCGATTTATATTATCAAGTGTTACAAGAATCCCATTGTACAATATCTAATAATATGTAAAAGCATATGCAAGTATGAGGGAAAGACGAAAAGTCATTGGAAATCTACAAGATGGATCGTCTCGCTAAGAACTATTCGTGACATGTAACAAAAACGCCGTGGCATCGAGAAAGGGTATCATGGAGACATTGAAAAAGTGAAGCAATGAAAGTAGAGAAGACAAGATGATGATATGTAAACAGTTCTTTTAGATAACGATTTTGAATGAAGAGAGAGTGCATGCTGAAAATAGCATAGTGAATAATTGATACCAGTTCTAACGGCTGTATGGGATATCCATCCCCTCGACAAAATTTCTCCAAGCCTCCCTTTCGCAAGCCTTGCCGGACTCAGTATGAGGAGCATTCAAAATGACAAACTTCTCCCACTTGCAATCCTCCGTACTCGTGACAGTGATAGTGTCCTCATTCGTCCAACCGATGGAGTTTCTACCGGTTCCTTCAACCTTTGCTTGAGCAAAACTCCATTCGGAGCTGAAGTACTTGGGCAAAAGAGGCAGTTTTCCGAGCAAGGAGAATCGCTTGTTGGACTCGGTATGAGACCCGGTCGCTGCCGCCTCTGATCCCCCTGAGGAAGGTCGTGGTGGAGTGTCAGCAGCCGAAGAAGAAGATGGCAAAATGTCGAAAATGTGAAGTGTTCCTTTGTCTGAAGTTACTGCCAGCCTGTTGGATGATGGTGAGAAAGCCATGGAGTAGATACGAGCTTTGTCAATCCCACGGCGTAGTTCAGTGACCGTTGCCCCACTGGCGGTGGAAAATATCCTGATGATGGTCCCGTTCTCCGATGCAGTGGCCAGGAGCTCGCCGTTAGGACTGAGTGCTAGCGCCATGATGGATGATGTATGAGCCGGGACGATTGTGTTATTGCTAGTCTGGAGATCAAACAGATTGACTTGTCCCAAAGTTCGACCCGGGGAAGCGACGTGTTTACTCCCCAAACAAGCGAGACCAAAGTCATTATTGACGGTTTCAAAAGTCTGGAGTCTTTCAGGTGGTGATGAGAAGGTGTAGATTGAGATATGATTTCTGAGAACTACAATGATCTTAGATCTCGACAGACGAACGGAGATAACATCAGAGTTGAACTCGAGGGTGATAACCACTCTTTGTCTTGCATCGTCCCAGATTACGACTCTGTTGGGAGGGAACTTAGGAGTTCGACCACCACCGACAAGAGCAAGAAAGTTGGCCCGTCCGAGCATGCTGGCAATCCCAATGCCTCCGTTGAACCCTGTGCAATGGAGTATGTTTAGCCACTAAACTTTTCTATACACAAAATACATCTTAATTGAGAGGCAGCAAAGGAAGACTTACTACGATGAACCCGAAGTTCGCAAGGGTCAGAGTTTACAACTGCGGCAGAGAAATATTTTAGATTAGTTTCGACGTTTATAGGTTTGCGCGTCAACGCAAAACTGGACCTCGGGATAATGCTTAGAGATGTAACTTACCCGCGAATCCATCTTCCAGACCAACAGCAAAGCAGGAAGAATCGCTGTTATAGTTGGCCGAGAGCGCGGTGGCGCGTTCCGGAATCGTAAGAGCCTGCCTAGTGTTCATGATTCCGTTCCGTTGCCTTTCCAGCTGGGCCTGCCTTTCTATATAGTCGCCTCAAATGGACCTAGTTTGAGGGGTTTCGCAAGTTGTTGAAGATTGTTGCAATTTGGGAAGCGAGAATTCGAAATTATAAAGCTTCAAAAGAGGAAGAAAAACTACCAAAAACACCAAGTGGCTGGTAGACAAGTTGTCGGAGCTGGAAGATTTGACAGAACGAGCCAACTGCAGATATCTAATCTCCTGGTACTTCAAAGCTCCCGTCTGATGTCGGGGAAGCTGATTATGCCGCGCTACAAATTATATCCAAGGCTGGGTCTGCGCAGAGTCTGAGGTACTACTAGTGAATCGAATGGATGATAATTATTCTTTATTCGGATTGGCGGGGAAACCGCCCTATGCTTCCGAAGCGACAAATCTTTGAATTAGTTCGGATCTAGGAGACGATTATCACGAGCGCTTGATCTTGAGGTTGTTGAATTCTTGAGTGCTACGATATGGAGAGAGTGCGACAAAGGTTGAGTATCTAGAGGGGCTGGGGAATATATGTCAAGAGGCCAGAGTGCACAGGCTTAATATATATTACACATGATATTCAGGATTCCTGGCTTCAATTCATTTTATTCTAGAGAGAATGCATCATGTTTCATTTTTTTCAACGGTTTTGTAGTCATTTCGCCGCGCTAGCCACCCAAATCGCAAAAAGTGACATGCATCTGAACCGCAGCCTCGGATTCGCAGATGGCCAGTCTCTGCGGTTTTATATCCCAGCAGACAAAAGCCCAGTCCTCCACGAGATTGCGAGGGAGAGATGTAGTCACCAGGTGATCGAGCTTGGCGGTCAGAGGGGCGGCGGCGATGGAGCCAGAAAGCAGCGCCTTATTGTTCATAGAATCTGAACCTGACGCTTGGTGATGATAAGATGGCAGATGTGATCGGGTAAGCAGCGAAGAGATCCGAGTCCATGACCGTCCGTCCGCGTCCAGTGATATCACAATTCCATCAGCCACTCTTCTGTCGCATCATCAAACGTTGCCTCAGAGGCGAACTCGTGCTGAACTGTGCGCACCCCGGCGTATTTGACAGCACGTAGAAACATGCACCGCCACAACACAGAGCCCTGGTATGCCTGTGGCTGATGAGAGGAGAGCTCCAGCCACAGGCACCAACAACAACAACAAAGATGCTGCAGCTTTGAATTGACGGTTCGAGCTGTCCCTGAACTGCTTGCTTGCTGTGCTTGCCCGTGCCGGGACCCAAGCCATCTTATCATCCTCATCTCTTTGGACTGCTCGACCGAGCGACTCTAGCCAATAGGTATGTCTAACGAGCTTATATTTCGAGCATCAGCGACTTTCAATTGTATTCCAATCTAATCTCATCTATCCCTTGATAGCAGTTCTCCACACGTATATCGCGCGTCAGAAAACGTCCTCGGATATCGAGCTACCCGATAGCAATACATCGCATCGGCACTACCCTTTGGTGTACGGTATTTGTATCCCCTGGCAGGCAAAGGGAGAAACCTGCTTTTTAGTACGGCACCCAATCGATAAGATGGCTGCATCAGCAGGAGCTACAGGAAATGCAGCTGGAGCTGCTCCAGAGGAAGATCTCTGGTCTTCTATGCTCTCAAACGTCGCTTCATCGAAACGACTGCCACAGAAATCAATTCTCGTTCTCGGTACATTACCCTTATCCCACCGGACCAGGATCCAGAATGATGGGCCGCTGACAAGGGGGGTTGTATATAGGAGGAGGGGCGGATGAACAAAAAGAGTTCGTGGATGCCCTGGGCGGGTTCACATCGGACAGTCGCAAACAAAATCGGAGACCTCCCGTCGCCAATGAATTCGCTCTAGGTTACACATATCTGGATGTTCTCGATGCCGAACAAGAAGGTCCGTACGGTCTTGTCTTCTACTCTGTTATCCATGTGTTCTTCTGGGGATCTCATTGCTAACTTACGTTCTTACATTTATAAACTACTAGATGTGCTCGCCCGATTGGGACTCTACCTCGTTTCTTCTCCTACCCCCGCCTTCTCTCCTCTACTGAAACCACTATTTACACCGGAATTACTTCCTGATACTCTCGTCGTCCTGCTGCTCGACTGGCGGACACCCTGGACCTGGCTGCGACAAACTAGGCGATGGATACGGTTGCTCCGAAATATATTCTCACAATTAGATCCTGATGCCAAGGAGGCTCTTGAGGAAGTTATGAAGGCTTGTAGGTTCTCTCCACCCAATAAGCTCCTCTCCCCTGCTTCATCATTCCCTTGGAACTATTCTTTTTTCTTTCTTTGTCGTTGGGAAAGCACCTGAACGGAGGATCTTACGAAGGTTAGGGGAGGCAAGACCGAGAAATTTTGGTGAAACTGGCGCGGTTCAAGTGCCCGGTGCGGCTCCCGAGGTGCAAATTCCACTGGGGCCTGGGGAGTTTGATGAACCCTTAGGTTTACCGTTACTGGTTGTTTGTCAGAATGTTAGTATACCTCCCAGTTCTACCACTTGCGCTCCTTTACTCAGATCTTCCTTATTATCACTCTGATGCTGAAGTTTGAGCGGTGCGAATATAGGCAGATAAGATCGAAACTCTAGAAAGAGAAAGAGGGTGGAAGGAAGAAGAGTTTGATTTCGTTCTACAATTCATGAGGACGATATTATTAAAACGTATGAATTGAACCTCATATCTGCATCTTATCTTCTGTACTGAAATTGCATTTAGACGGCGCTTCATTGATATACACTACCCCTTCGATACCTTCCTCTCTCCAATCTCTCGTCTACACCTGTCTCTCACTCCCCGTCTCATCGAAGGTAAGCTGTCATGAACCCAGCCGCCCACAATTCGCTGAGCATTGATTGTTCTAACGTACGCATCACAAATTTCTATTTCTAGCAAACTCTCCGCCACAATGTAATCGAACGAGAACGAGTCCTCGTCCCACCATCTTGGGATTCATGGGGTAAAATCCGCGTCCTCCGCGACTTTGACGTCGAAGGCGTTGGCGCCGGCTGGTCCGTCGATATCGATTTTTCACCCTCTTCTGCATCTTCCGGTGACGCCACAGCTATAACCGCGGAACTGGATGCATCAGTAGAAGGCGGCGCCGTGGAATTGTACGAGGATGTGATCAAGGATAGAAGAGGGGAGGATCAACTCGCTGCTTTAAGGCCTAAAGGCGCGATAGAAATGCCGCCGGTCGATCTACAGGAGTTTTTGACGCAGCAATTGGAGGTTTTGGAAACTAGGAAGGAGGACGAAAAAGGTGGTGCGAGCGGTGGAGGTGGGGCTGGAGGTGGATTAGGCTCAGGGATCGGTGGTGCCGGGGCGAGGAATGCAATGGGAACGGTAGGGTTGGGAGAGACGGATAGTAGGGTTCGGGATCATGTTGGGCCTGTGCAGTTTAATGTCGGGGGAATACAAGTTGACGCCGATGATATGCTACGGAGGATAAAGGTGAGCTTTTCTGATTGACTTTAGAGGATAGTGGTGGTGGAAATGCTGCTAACGAAGCATGGATTGTCATTAGGACCGAGATGCGGCGGCGAGTCTGGATCCCTCTGCTGGAGGGATACCGGGTGCTAGCCCAACGTCTCCAGGAGGAGGCGACGGAAAGAGTCAAAACGAGGTGCTCGCACAATTCTTTAGCAGTTTGATGAATAAGAAAGGCGCTGGCGCAAAGGGGGCACCTGGGGCCGGTGGGGGTGCTGGGAAATAATATTGATAAATGTCTTTTTTTTCTCTTATCATATTTATTCCTTGTCTTGCGATGTCTGCGAGTTGAGATATAATACCTCGTCAATGAACAAAAGCCATATCGTATATCTATCGGGTTCAGTACAGATCCTAACCTTCTCGTTTCTTTGTCTATCTTTTTCTTAGTATATCTTCGGATTGCTCTTTCTTTTTCATTTCCTTCAAAGCTGATCAATTGGAAGTTTGTATCATTAGCATAGTATACCATGTTGGCCTTTTGCTTCCGACTGTGCTGAAAGTCATCGATGCATCGATTGACTTTGATACATATCCTAAAAAAAATGAAGCTGCAAACTAGCATGCTGAAGAACATAGTGCGAACTTTATAATATTCGAACGGACTAACTAATCTCAAGTCCGCTATGATAAGGTATACTCCTCCAAAATCTACAAATACCATTAAGATATCCAACGGCACAAACATTCATTTAATAAGCAAGAAAGAAAAAAAAAAATGCGTCCTCCAACTCCTCGCTCGTAAAAAGGTTGGGTATAACTCTTAGGTCTTACGCTCTCTAGAAAGCATCGCAGAATAACAAACAGCAAAAGCGAGATATAACGGTAACTGGCTAACCATCTACATATACTCCCTACACTTGACACTCACCACACTCGTGCCCCCTGTCTTCCCACCGGTTACCACAAAAGCAGTCAATCGGCCGCCTCTAACACAATTAGTATCTAAACCTTTCGTATACTTCCTCAGCTCTAACCCTCTTCGAGCGTCGTGTCCGTACACCACTGTCAAAGGGTTTGCGCCTTCGGTCTTGACTTTATCCAACATGTAATCGTTCCACAGTTTGCTCCAATGTAGACCTTTCCTCCCGGGTGTTGGCGCACGCTTGACGAACGTCCTGATATTCATGAGGACGCTTGGCTTTTGACGTTTGAGTTCCACACCGGGGATCATGCCAGCGTGGACGACTGCGACGTCGCCGAGATTGGAGACACCGTCGAGTTTGAGGATTAGTGGGCAGGATTCGATGAATTTTACGTGATGAGGTTTGAGAGATTTGGCGAGTAGGAGGTCGGAGTGCTTGTACTTTTTTCGGTGTTTCTTTGTACCGTTGTCCTGGTACTTGTTTTTGTCTTCGACGTCGTCGTCGTCTCGTTTGCCAATGATCTTTTCGGTCTCGTCTCCTTCGGCTTCTAGTTCTTCGCCGTCTTCGGTGATCAATTTTCTCTGAAGTTTCCAATATACTTTCATCAGTTCGTCTTCGTGGTTGCCTCTGACGCAGCTGACTTTGAGTCCGATTAGGGTATCCAGTAGGGCGATGCTATCCGGTCCTTTGGAGATGAAATCACCGGCGAGGACGACATGGCTGTGTTCTAGAAATCCCTTTGATCCGAGTTTCCTCATCAAGTCTTGGAACTCCGCGAGCATGCCGTGAACATCACCAATGAAGATGAGATGCTTGTGAGATCCAGTAGGTTTGGGGATGTACTCTTGTGGGAGAGTTGATAGCTGAATATATGGGCTCGAAGGATTATATGAAACCGAAGAAGTCGTGAACAGATTGATGCTACTCTTGTCTTGCTTCTTCTCTTCGCTACTGCTACTGCTAGCGCTAGACACAGGTTCATGATTATGGGTTTTATCATGACAACTGCCGCCGTAAAGCTTGTTATGGCGCCATGAAATCAATTTTCGAACGGCGGTGGGTAGGAAGGTGAACACCACGATGGTGGCGAAGAGTAGGAATACGAAAAGATGTAGGTGACGGGTCCATTTGCTTCGTTTCCTCCTCGCGTTTCCATTATTACTATTATTATTTCTATTATAATTACGTTGTAGATGTCGGGTGTTGAATTTTTTGCCCTTCTTGGAATCGGAAGGGACGGTGTCGCTATCAGAGATGAGATCAGGGGTGCCAGGAGCTACAGCAGAAGCGCTGCTACTGCTGCCGCTCTCGTCGAGGTCTAGCTCGAGATCCCGCTCTTCATCTGAATCCACGTTTGTAGCGAGTTCGACGGACAGCTCTTGTGCGTCGTCATCGTAGTCTTCGGTTGGTAGTTTTTCGTACTTCATTTTCGTTGGCTGTTCGTTGGTTCGGTTTTCGACCAAGGTACTGGGAGCAAGGGTTAGGGGTGCATAAGGCCGATGCTTGCAGTTTGGGAAACGCAAACGGCGTATTCAGGGGGAGAGGTAAGATGAGGTTGAAGTCGAAGCTTTGAAATATCTCTTGCGACGAAGAAAAGTTTGCTCCCAAGATAGAAAATTTAGAGCTGAAGCCAAGCTTGGTCTCGTGCGAATTCGGAAAAGAAAGGGATTCTTTCTTTGCTTTCCGCTATGATCAAATGATCATCAAAGAGCCTGCAGAAGTGGGTCCCCTACACTGAAAAAAAAATTGCAGTTTTGCGGCTGCGCCCGGCTGTCAAAGAAAAAAAGGCGAACAAACGTTAACAGGGTTCGAAGGGTGAAAGCTAATGCGCCATGACGAGATGAGGAAGGGGGGATTACGACGATGATTGAAGCTAGAGAATGTAAAGACGGTGATGGATGGATGGAATGAACAAGGGAGAGAAACAAGATGACAGACGAAAGAGAGATGACATGACAGGACATCGATTGTTCCTGGCCCGCAGGTTCGCCTGGAAGGCCGTCATTTGGGAATTCAGCCGAAGTTCGGACGCCGTTACACGCCGGCGCGCGGGAACTTTATCTCCCAACTTTGCAACAGGCCCAACGCGGTTCCATATCTCTTCCATCTCTCAACATCCATTCCTAGTGGATATGGCAATCCTGATACCGTAGTTAAACCAAGATTATATAATTCATATTCATTATTAATTAAGATACATAACATGCTTTGAAACAATTGAACCGACGAAACCCCCCAAATGACCAATACTAGCCTCATGCCCCTTCAACCTTTTCAATCGATTTCCTGGCCGACTCCTTCGACTTTCTCGGGCTCGAGAGCTTCTCCACCGACGCGTTCCTGGACGCATGCTTAGATCGCGCAACCCTAGCCTTATTATTCTTCCAAATATCCTTCACTTCTGCCTTCCAAATGAAGACATACAGCGTGGTCACAAAGATCAAAGTGAGCAAAAACATGATCAATCCGTAAATCTCATACCACTTGAGCTTGTGGTGTCCTGACTGGAAAACCCCGGGTCCGTCCTTCGGATCACCAGAGGAAGTGGCACTGGCACTACCGAATGTGGCACTGGCAGCCGATGCCGATGGATCGATGAGATCCAAGGCCGTAACCTCGTCGGGAGTAAGCAGGCACTGTGTACCGTACCACGACAGTATTTGCTGCTTATCCTTACTGTTGCAAGAATCGCCGCATCCGAAAAGCCACTGCTCCTCGCAGAAGCAGCTTCTGGTAAAGCTGACGCATCCCCAGTTGGATACCGCGGTTCTCATGCACTGCTGCGCGCACCGCGGTAATCCGTCGAAATTGATTTTGGGAACCTCGGGGCACACATCCGAAAACCAATCCTCTAGTCTGAAATAGTCAAACCAGTCGCAGTAATAGCCGCAATCTAGGGCCGTGGGGTTGTTACAAAAGCACGCGTGGTCTACCGTTGTGCATTTCTTCTTGGGGTCATTTGTGCAAGGAACTTCTGTCGGTTCGCATCCGATGTAGTTGTAGTCATCGGTTATAACGCAGTAGCTGGTACAATCATCTTCTGATACATATGGAAATGTATCCCAGCTTATGGGTTTGCCTGGGTCTGTTGATGTCGCCGTAGGGGTGGCCGCTTGACGTTCACGAAGCCGTGGTGGTGCTGGTGACTCGCCTTTTGAGAATGCTGGAGGTTTTCGATGAGGTCGACCAGCTAATACCGCCGAGTTTAACAATAAAAGAGCAAAGGAAAAGCGAAGGATAAATGAAGCGGCGCCCATGCTGGACAATAAAGAGATCTTACAGTCTCGTAGCCAACTGGATATGGTGAGCTAGAGAGCAGGAATTCAGTAACCTTTGAGCTTTCGCTGGAGGGGTTAGTAACTAGGCGAGTTATTGCAAACTGACAAAGATGCGGCGGTGGCCCTCCTCTTCCATATAATAGCTTCAAGCAGGAAAGCTCTTCAGGTCTCTAACTCTTTTTCGGATTGGATGGTCGCATCCTGAATTATTTTCTATCAAATAGCATCAAGGTTGTCGCCACCACCACAAGTACCCCAGGCCAGATGCTCCTCCAGCAAGGATGCATGTATTCGAGCTCCGGTTTATCAATCGGTTTTATACATCCCGTACACCGAGTTCGTGCGCCGAATCCTCGAAATAGCCCTGCAAGGATTCCTCCTTCTCTCGGTCAGACCCAATGCGGTATGTCCGGCATAATCACAAAAATTAACGGTGAGAATGATCAGCCAGTCATACGGATGCATTGATATGCTTTCCAAAAAGCACGCCAGTTTTTCTTCATTTCTTGCTGCAAATCGGTCCCATTTCGCCCTCCAAAAGTCACGCAACTTGCGAGTTCTCTTTTGTGCCGCTTCACTAATCCCTGGTATCATTCTGGTTTGCAGACGCCTCGCGTTTTACAGTCTGTGTTTTGCCCCAGTCGCTGAGCATCCACACTCGCTTAACCCGTTCTCTGATGCGGCTCCACCCCTCCGAACAACAAGCAATCTTCGAATTCCGCCAATTCCGCACGGGCTGGCTGGCTGCCAAACCGTCTTGCATTCGGTGGCGTTCACGGGTTAACCAGTTTGAGAAGATGATGGGAGGAGTCACTGGCAATATCGGTCGGTGGATGTTCTGGCAAGCCTTGAAACAGCAGCCTGTGGATTGTCCCGTGGACTCAACGCACGAGCTTGTTGCAAAAGGTAATGGGGCTGTTCCTCAACAGGAATTGATTTGATGCAGGTAGGGTGAAAATGTGATAGCTTTGGAGTCTGTTGGAACTAATTCGTTCAGCCGATGCAAGTTTTCGAGTATCACTTGCGCGCCAAGACAGGAAGATTGCATCTGGACCCACAATGAAGCTTCTTTTTGCTTGTACTTTTACTTGCGGGGTAGTCGTTCGGAAGTTGGAGAGCTAAAGGTAGGATACACCAGTCGTAACTGATATATGCATATTACAGACCTAACACAAGTTACTCAGGATTCAACCTGGAAATACAAATTAGGGTCGAATATGGAGATGAATATAAATATAGTCCCATATTATGAGCTGAAATAAATCATGCTATTTTGGAGCGGTTTAATATCCTTGCATCGGATTTGGCAGATTTAAAATGAATTTCGGGCAATCCGGGCAAGGAAAAATACTTATAGGGATCTCACTATTGAATCCCTGAAGCAACCCCCCATCGGTACTAATCATTTATTATACCCCTCCCACAATCACTTGCATCTGCGCGCGGTAGTTTCCTTCTACCCAAGGAACTGTTTAAACAAGCGAGAACACGATAAAGTTGTCACGCCTGATAGGTCGCCACTGTCACTCACCTTAATTGGGCTGTATTATACAGCATGCACGCCGTTGGAATTCCTGGGGTAGGCTGATAAAATATTGTCGGAATATGATCAATCTTTTCGGTGGTTGGTCGCCACTGGAAGCCTTGGTGCCGAAATCGCGAGAATAATGGGAAGATGCTCCGGCGCCGTGAGATGCCTGTGATTTGGGGTTTCTCGATAAACCCCGCCCTCCGACTTCGTTGCTCGCCGGAGGGAGCTGCGGTTATGGTACAATTAGCTGAATGTGATTGTGAAGTATATACTTGAATGCTGCCAACCTTCAAATTAATGAGGGTGAGGTGAAAGTGAAGCTGTGCCGCTCCGTAATTTTTTTTTTCTCCCCTAATCTTTAATTATTTCTAACTTTGAGTTCAATGAGCAGCTAGAAGAACGGCCTCGCTCACCGGAAGCCCATTTTGGAAATCTAGTTTGAATCTTAAGAATCGGGTTGGTCGCACACAATAGAATTTCCTATCATTCTGTTGTAATCTGGCTTTGCGCCGGGTTTTGGAAATCTACACAACAGCGGCTTCATAGATACGATTCAAGGCTCATTCGCAGAAAGTAAGTCTATCTTGGACCGGCGTCTCTAATTTTAAGTTTGACAGATAGAGTTAACTTTGTTATCAGTGGGAATTTTAAGTATCCAGCGACAGTCTTTGGCTGTTGAGTTTTCATCTAGATCAATGCTCAAATATGGATTGAGCGCCGCTCAGGTAGCTACAGTATTGTGGATGATAGGTATGCTACCTGGAGCAGACGCTTATGCATATGATGCGGACAGTTGCTGCATGCAAGCATATTTACTCAATAGATCACGAACGGACCTTCCATGGGAGGTCTGTCTCTCCAAGTATCGCAATTCCACTGACTCTATGCCTCTGATCACTGCAACCCTCGGCTTTTGCAAGCAAAATTGCGGTGCTACCTCTGCGTTTAACACCAAGCTCGAATGGCTCCAGCCTCTCACCACCTGGATTTTCCCCATGTTGGTCCTTCTAGCTAATCTACCCGTCGGCGATCTTCCAATGCGATTCATAATTCAATACCGTATCCTAGAGTATGTCAACGTTCTTTGGCCTTACATCGAGTGGGTATCCGTTCTCGGCGACCCAGCAAGCGCCTTTTGCGCCGCGTACTCTACTCTCGTCAAAGATTTCGTCTGCTCCTATTTCCTTCTCAGAGCTAGCCACAAAAAACTAGATCCGCTAGACAAATCACTGATCGGGCTGGGAATGGTAGCCAGTAGAACTCGCCCTGAAGAATACACGCTTTCTTCATTCATTCCACTGGCGTTCAGTCGACTCATATCTGAAGTCCTTATGAACCCAGAGGTTACAGCTACCCCCCAACTACGAGATCGTTTGTTTTCTTTGAAGAATGTTTTCGACAATAAAGACCTTAAGCTCGTCTTGAGTCCCGCAAAATCTCGTGATATGCTTGATCAATTCGAAGTCAGTGATACGGAGGGTAAAACTCTTCGCGCTCAATTGCAGGCACTCGAGGGACTGCTCGAAGAAACCCCACAGACGCCTGCTATACTATACAGCCCCAAAACTGAAAAGCAGCTCGCATTCCCCAGCATCACCGAGGCTACGGAGGAAGTGCCAGATCTCCTCGCAGTGGTGAAGGATGTTAATATAATCTGGACGGACACACCACTAGGCAAGGTCGTTCCAGAAAGGACCGAAATCGAAAAAGTCGCTCCGAAGAAGCCCATAGACCCGAACCTCGCAGAAGAACCAGAACGAATCTTCCCCTCCACATCCATCAAACATGTCATCCAAGCTATCCGTCGCTCCCGTGACAACTTCCTCACCAGCGTTGCATTCCCCATGGTCCTCGTCTTCGCCAACATTATCAACACCTTCAGTACTGCCTATAAAGACCTTGGCGACGAAGATACCGCCCAGGGAATCGCATACGGCACATGGTACATGTGGATCCTCATTCTCTCCGTCTTCAGCAACACCACTGCCTCCAGCGCTAGAACCAAATTCGTCCGTGATGCGCTAAGAACCAGCGCGGGAATCCGTGAGAAGCAAATCTACGTCGAATCCGTCATGTCCCGAAACATATACGGCAACAATGCAAACTGGTTCATGTGGCTCGAAGACGCCGGTGTACCCACCATGTTCCGCGTGGGAATCCTCGGTCCAGGCGATAAGCCCAGCAGGCTAGGCGGCATCACCCATTTCGTATGGTATGTCATCTGGCAGTTCGTCGGATGGCTCTGGGTTGCTTTCGCCTGTGCGAATGCTGCAGCCGTGGCATTCACCACCCCGACTGTTGGTGTGGGTTGCCGTACCTTCAACCACGTTCTTTACGCTGGCGGCACACTTCTCGCTGCTCTGCTTCGAGTATTCAAGCGAGAGGCGTTCGAGCGACGAGACGCATATCCTACCGAAGAGCGAAGACAAAACGAGAAGAGTCTCTCCCGTCGCGCGCAGATGGTATTCGCTGTACTTTATCATACCGTTTGCACGGTGAATGTTTTGATCTTGAGTCTCGGTACTTTATTCCAGATTTCAGGGCTTTACAATAATTGTAAATGCCAGGCGTTGTTTGGAGACGACGACGCCATTATTGATGTCACCAAATATACTCCCAAGAGTATTCAGAATGCTACACGGTATTGGTTATCCATGGCGTATGTTGCTTACACTACCGCGTGGGTCGCGTGTGGTTTGGCTATTTGCACTCGAGCCTTTGTTACTTGGATTTTGGATATCAATTTTGGCGACGAGGATGAAGAGGAGGAGGAAGAAGAGCGGTAGTTTATTTGTTTATCGAATGGGATTACGATTTTTAATATAATTTGATATTTTACACCTTCGTTTATATATAGGATACTCCGGGATATGGATGCATGTTATTAGGGTTTATGTCACTAATGCACTCAATATAATCTTTGCTCTGAATGAAACCAACTAGGAGTTCCATTTGCTACCTATTCTATGGAGCTTCCTATAGATAAGACTACGAGCTTTAGAGTTACTGTAAACCCCAAGTATTTTTAATCTTTGGGAGCTGGTGCAGCCTCCTTATCTTTGGAAAGCAGAGCCTCAACTTCTGCGCCGCGCTTCCGCCTCTCCTCAAGGGATACTTCCTGTTTAGGTGACGTCGACCAACCCAGGCCTAATTCGGGGTATTGGAGCGGTGTCTCCCCATCGGTTGGCAAGGCGTCCAGGTAAATGGGCCAGGGAGTGCCCATCCAAGCATTGCGAGTTTCATGATCTGCACGTTGTTGTGCGGTGAGTGGGTGGACAAGAACACTGAAGTAGTGGTCATTACACATTAGTTATGCTCACATACTTGTAGTCCCGCAGAAAGGATTGCATCATCTGTAGTAAGTGTGACATGTAGAATTTTATATGGGACTCACCTTAGATTGCCGCGGTTTGATGCTAGGTAGAAAAACACATCGGAGAATGAGGAATCGGGGACCCAAACTAAAAAAGTTGTATTTTAGTCTCGCTAGCTTTACAAGTGTATCAATCAATCAACTAGTTATCGATTGAGTGAACATGAACGGCTTTCATAGTATAGTTAATTAGCAGTCTTACTTTCATATGAACCAGCCGGATGTGGCCCAATAGGATATTCGTTGACCCTATACAACGGAACAGCGACGAAAGCGCCTTTGAGGTTCGGTAAGATTAGCCCCGTCATCTTCTCTTGCGGCTAAGAGATATATATTTGCACTGTTGTTTGTGCTTACCATCACGGCGGAGTCTCAAGACTGCATCACGGAGAGCAAGTGCCGCTGCCGTTTCGGTGGGTGATTGCAGAAGGAAATAGATGTGAAAATGCCACTCCCGGGCCCGAGCCTTGACTACAGTCTCTAGATCATCTTGGGGCCGGGTAACCATTGTCATTTTGGGAGAAAAGATGTTTGAAGACTGGTTATGGCTTGGTGTTGCAAGTTTCCCAGAATATGTGAGCACTGGAGTTGTTGTCTCAGAATTCGGATTGACTCAGGGTAGGTACCGGTAACTAGTTGAAGAGGAGATTCAATTGTCTCGATCCGTGGTCCGGGCATGCAATAAAAGCCGCAGATATTGGTATTAACCTGTGGTTTGCGATCGATCACGAGCAATCTAGTTGACGGGGGTGATGCATATCGTCAACTTTCACTTGCCTCTTTAGAAGTCAAAAGGAGCAAGCAACTCAAGCTAACAATGGCGTGCGCGTCCTGCGTCTCACAGTCGTGCAACGTGTGTCTTTTTCGACCAACGCAATTCGCTCGAAATTGAAGATTCGGTAAACGAGATATATCAACTTAACGCGTTCGATGGAACGGTTCTTGCCAATGATACTTTACCTAAGACGTACATATCGATCTTCAGATATTTCTTAAATATTTATAGAAATGAATTGAGGACTTGTATACACCAATAACATATTCTGAAGTCTATATCTAAGATATGAAGGAAGCCTATTAAGTAAATGCGATCGCTCAACCGAAGTAATTACTTTCGGCGAGAAGCAGTATGCGCACTGAAGGGACAACCTCCCGTGAATTGTCTAACCTTCTCTCTATTTTCTTCCATGTACTTGGTGCCACTTTCTTCCAACCCGATTGGCCCCACCTCATGAATCTTATATCCTTTCGAGTAATATTTATCATTGTCGTCTCCGGGTACAGGCCCACCTAGGATTCTAGTAGGCAATCCCATATACCCCCACCGGTTCCTAAAACTCGTGTCGGCATACCAGGGGTGAGCTGTCCATTTGACAGTATTATACCGTCCTGTCCTGCGATTTCGAAACCTCGGATACCGCGATTCTCGCAAGAACTCAGGGCGAGGAAGCAGAAAATACCGAGTAACAAACTGTCGAAGTCTAACAGCGCCGACTACAAACGCTGAGAATATCGGACCAGCAGGTTCAAACATCATCGCTCTGGCTAGTCTCTCTCCGATGAGAACAGACACAGCACTTTTTAATAACGACCGTAAGAACCTTGGAGTGTTGAACATTATAATGGCCATGGTGCCGTCTGCCAATGTTTTGTTCGATTCCGCCGGGACCATATTATCTTCTTCATACTTCAAGCTCCAGTCTTGAAGCTCCTTGAGCCAATCCAAACCGTCCGACCAACCGGAATTAAACGACGGGAGAATATTGTATTTTATATCCATCGCATCTCCCAAGTTTTTCCAAAAGACACCGATAGCGCACTTCTCCATGTCGGTGAGTTTTCGCCATTCCCATTGATCCGTCCACCGCGCCGGCTCTAAAGCGAAAAGCGAGAGGGTGTAAAGCATATCGGCATTCGAGATTTTTCCGGCTTTGATGTACCTCGAATGAAGATAATTCATCCGTGTGATAGCATCTACCGTTCTAGGATCCTGCGGATTGCCGATGACAGCTTCGACGAGTAGAACTCCGGTATCTGCCGCTCTTTTAGAAGTCGTAGTCTCATTCGCAAGTTGCCCTGTCTGTACTAGCAATTTCGAGATACTAGGTATGCCATATGTCTATACGAACCTCGAAAGAGCGTGCGAATATGTGCACATATCAGTTTGCGTTGCTCCAATGCGGATATCCGGACCCTTGTAAGAAAGGAGATCGGATGAAGAACCAACAATCCAACATGTTATAACATACCTTAAACAGGGCGAAAAAGACGGATGCGGAAAAGACCCTTGGAAATTCCAACTCTGCGAGGTCAACCTGGATAGCGTGCGCGTCTTTCAACGTCATTTTCGAGAATGATTCTCGGGTGCGGTATCCATAATGGTCTCGCATCCAGTTCATGCGCCGAAATCGAAGTACGGAGCAGAGAAGCAGATACGCGGCAAAAATACCGCTTGCGAGGAGATAGGGCGAAGAAATTGATATTCTGTAATACTCCATTTGCGGGAATCATATAATTATGGGTAAGAATACTTATCTTGACGTTATAATACCATTTTAAAGGATAAGTTCGCGATTGCTAAAGTTGAGGATATTGTTTGGCCTTAGGATCCAAGGATACCAAGACGAAAGGCTGATAAAAAGCTTTATATTGTCTCGATGTTCGGCTCTCGCCATCCCCTAACTGTGTGACCAAGATAACTGTGCAATAGGGCATTAATAAATCACATGTTTTGAGTAAGCGCCCAGCACGAAGAATTCAGAAGAGGGGAAAACCACATTGGGGCACTGAAAACAACGCAAATACCTTAAAGTTGACGAGGCCAAGGTCTTGGTTGACATGGCCTTGTAGCGGGGTTCTCGATCTCGGTAGGACTCCGGTTGACAGGATAGCCTCCTCATGCAAGTTTTCCTGTGGATTCCTTGGAATGCACACAAGAAGGGTTAACACACCCACCGAATGATCTGTTGAGTAATCTAATCTACTGAAAGCTTGCAACCAGTTACAAGTTCATAAGATCCACATGATCTAAGTCTTAAATCATAAAGTGTCGATATTGAAATATATATAACAATTCCTCTAAATTCGAGGCTCTCTTGCAAGATCTTAGAGTACTCATAAACAATTCCGAGGACGAAGAAATCTCAAGAGCTCCGATCTAATCGCATAAGCAAACGCCGTCTGCACCAACCAAGGGTGTAATCTTGCTGCCTGTGTGTGTCATTCAAATTGAAAGGCCCCCTTCCCCTCCCCTCCCCCTATCGCCGGGCCTCGTAGGCTGAATATCTGCATATACATGCATATGGACGGCACAGCAGCGTCAAATTGCAAACCAACTTCAAGCCTCATAACAAATGCCAATTATCTAATTTCTATACTTGGTTTCCCAAGATCTTGGAACCATGCATGCCGATCGAGAATCGATAGCCCCTCATATGTGGATTTATGACCCAACAGGCTAAAGGTTGGGTCCTTATCGATCTGATACGAGGAAAGAAAGCTTTGAGGTTCGAGGCCAATATGGTGTCTGTGCATATATTTCAGTATCTGGTCCTCTTGATGACAGGAATAGTTCACCGCAATAATTTTTCTTAACTTCAAACCCCTACGAAAAATTCTCATATGACCAGGTACCAAATTCAAAAGACAATAGAAATATCACTACAATACCGCTATGATTAGTGGTAGATCTGTGCACCGTACCGAAAGTTCGCTGCCGCCAGGCTCTTTTAGCTATGAACTCTACTGCTACCCTCAATACAACGGTAGCTGGGGGTGACCCTCAAATGCTAATGCTAGTTGGGTGGACATCCGCTCCAAATATGCGAGGGACCATGAGTATAATATGGACATGCGCCGCAACAACCTTCATGTCGTTATACTCGATGCAACATATAAACGTCCCCGCTGCCAGCGATACTTGGTGGAATCTAACCTTTAGAAGACTCCGCTGGCTATTCTTAGCATTACTAGCTCCCGAACTTTTCATGCTCGTCGCTGCCGGTCAGTGGGCTTCCGCCAGGAGATCAGTTCGACTGATGAAGGAAAGTAAATTCAAACACCACGATTGGACCATGAAACATGCATTCTACGCCGACAGCGGAGGGTTCATGCTCCGTCCTTTGGAAGACTACACTGATTTCCCAGTCACCGCAAAACAAATACACTATCTTCTCGAACACGGATATATAGACTACCCAACAATCACCGAACGGCAGATCTGGGATAAAAGTAAAGCAGATAGTTTTGCAAAAGCTTTAGCCTGTTTCCAAATCTTCTGGCTACTAATCCAAGTCATCGCCAGAGCGATACAAAACTTGTATGTTACCCCGCTCGAAGTTTCCACCTGCGCATTATCAATCTGCACCCTCGGAACACTCTTCTTTTGGAGACACAAACCCCTTGACGTCGAACAACCAACGATAATCGAAATGAAGACAAATATTCGAGACTTGCTACTCAGGGCTGGAGACAAAGCCAATGCGCCGTTCAGAGACACCCCGCTCGACTTTGTCGAATCCCAAGTTTATGTCACCAGAAGTTGGCACGGCTGGCTCCGGCGTTTCATAGTATACGCTGGTCTACAACGGGGTGCGATGGACCGTATTCCCAACGACCGCGACCCACAATTGCACAGCTTCTCGCTATACTTTTGCTGTGCAATACTAACGGCCAGCTTCGCGTGTATACACATGTGCGGGTGGAACTTCCCATTCCCATCCCATCTTGAACGAATGATATGGCGAGTTACTTCGGCGGGCTTGATCACGGTGCTGGGGCTGTACGGATTTGGGGAGATGTTTGGGGCTCATTTAGAAGGGTACACGCAGAGCGGGCTGACGACTATGTGGTCGTATAAGAAACAGTTTCCTCAAAACTTACTCTTTTTGATTCCCGGGTTTTTCTATTTTGGGATTCGAATTTTGATATTGTTCGAGATGGTGTTCTGTATGAGGTTGCTGCCTTACGGGGCGTTCATTGAGGTTGAATGGACAAATTTTATTCCTCATTTTGGTTGATATGTACTTAGGGACTTGGATAACTGTGGTCATTCTGTAATTACTTAGTTATATATATTTCGATATGGTCATTGACCGATTTCCCGTTCTTCTGTCTTCGACGAAGCATGGGTTCCTGAGACAACGCAGCCGCTGTCAAAATCCAACATATTAGTATCTCGAGCTGATGCATATTCCCTGTTGAACCAACATTGTTACACCAAACGCCAACAGAAAATTTAAACTCCGATTGATCAATTGATATAATATGTATTGTAAGCATTTCAATGGTATATTTCTATATGTATTTTTCGGAAAATCTAACTAGATTCTTAGGGAAGCGCATATCTAATTTTTAACTCGCAAAATTCCAAAACAAGCAAAATCAGAACCCATCATTCATTTCCTTTGTCTGCTATCTTTTCGCCTTCCTGCCGGCCCTGAACTGTCTCTTCGCTCCTACTTCCCGCCTCCCCATCTATTGCGGGTGTATTTTTCTGCCCGCCTTCTACCTTTCCACTCTCTTTTGTACTTGTCACTGGCACCGGCAAATCTGGGTATAACCTAATATCTCCCTCTCGACACGCCCACGAATCCACCTCTACAACCTATATCAGCTAATCGACCCCTCAGGAATTTGAATATTGGGTTAGACAGTACTCACTGTTAAGAACGTACTTCGACCAAATCTTCGGCGCAAGCTTCAAATAAATTGGTACGAACAAAATAATTAAAATCGGAAAACTGGGTGCCGCGATCGTAAAGGTGACACCAAAAACGATTCCCGTGATCACTAACTGGGCGATCGTATAAGTGTGTATGCCCCAGTAACTTTTGATACCTTCTTTTGAAAGATCAGGCAATTCGCTCATTGGACTAGAATTCAAAACGTTAGATCACCCAATCAAGATGACTAAATTTCGTGCCTTATTGCAGAGTCGGTGACTTACGTCAACATATCGAATATCCTCCATAAAATTGGACTAAATGATCGTATATATTAGCAAGACTACCCTGTCTGGGACCTATGACTGAATCATCTTACTTGACAGAGAGTGATTGTTCGCCCATGAACAAAAACAAGCCAGCGAGGACGCTCGTAGGCGTCAAACCCAGCACGTGCATGAATGGCGGGCTAACAAACGCCAATATACCTAGCGCGTGCAGTAAATGACTCCATCGCTGTTCATGAACAGTTTTAACTTTATTCCCTTTCTCGTCAACTTCATCGTGCAATAAACTTTCGGAATGTAGTGGTGCTTGTGGGAGAAGTCCGTTTGCAGGTGGGATACCCAAGATCCCGCTGAGGCCGGTGGTGATACCGAGAAGCATGACGTCCCAAGCGTATGCTCGCGGTTTTCGGATATTATAGCGGGGCAAAGTGGCGCAAATGGTTGATACTTCGACGTCGAAGAAGTAGAGAGTCGTTATGATTAGCGCGGGGATCATAGCGGCGAAAATGTAAGGAATGTCAAGTTTCCAAAACTCTACAAAGAATACGGTGCGAGAGGGTAGACTTGGCCTGAACGAGGCTGGAGAGAATTACAGTCAACGCTTGAACTTAGGTAAACCTGAGTATATAGGGCTTTATGATACTTACTGGAAACGTTCAGAGTCTGTTTGTCGAGAGTTTTAAGTTCACCAATTTGCGGCATTCCGATGAAAAATATTATACTAATAGCGGCAGCGTATTCCGATAATCCCATTCTCACGTATCGGTGAAATAGAGGGGCCCAACTATTCGCGCTTGCTAGAAAAACAGCAACTAGAAAGGTTCCTATACACCCGATGACCGAGTATAAAAAGGATGCAAACGATACTTGAGCGTGATTTCGCTCTAGTTCTTGTATCCTGGTATTTCAAGATTCTCATTAGCACATCATCCAATGTTTAAACACCTCCGGTGGGTATCTTACGCTTTATGAAAATAAATCACAGAGTTAAGTAACGCAAATATCTCGGTAGAGAAAGTGGTGACATATTTCATCGTGTAGTCGTGCGCATTGAATACTGCGAGCAAGATCAACATCCACATCGAATGCAGGAGCGTCCAGGCCATAAATGGCAGATATGGGATCTATACAACCATTAATATTCATTGAATTTCAGATTTCAGGCGCAGATGAATACTTGCATGTAAATTATTGGTGCACAGACTGTATATCCGCTCTGCTAGAATGCTGAACGGTCCCGTTACACCCAAGATAGTCAAGGGCTGTGCTGAGAATCTAGACTGCCAACGTTAACTCTCTGTCATGGGAATAAAAAGGGGAGCCAAACCCACAAAGCAAAAATCACACCGCAAAGCCCGGTCGAAAACACAACCTCGATGGTCCCATAATTCGAGCCCGTTAATGCATCCAAGTCGCTGGCGAACGTTATACCAGGTAATAGATTGGTAAAGAACACAAAAACAGCAGAAGCAAAGATCAATTGGTTAAAATGCCAATCGGTATGATATATCGCGGACCTGGCACGGAACTCCTTTTTCATCAACCGAAAGGGGCGCAAAACGCCATTGGGGTTGAATAAAGAAGCGATTGTCTGTTTCTTGCTTCTAGCCTCCGGCTCGTTTGACGAGGATTGCATCTCCTCGTCTGTTGGAGGAGCAGAGGGTGTTTCATCTCCCCATAGTGAATGGGGCATGGAAGAATCCTTGAAGGAAGGTGGATAGAACTGGTCGCGTGAACGAGACAGAGAGTTTGAAGAATCGATCTCGGTCCGAGATGAAGCCGATGATATAGAAGAAGAATTCTGGATGACGGGGACAGCGAGGTTCTGACTGCGATCGCTGCCGTCGGTCATTTATTGTATTCGCGATATATATATTTGGAGTAGTTTTTGAGGCGTTTCCCAGAGAACCGCGCAAATGAGTGTTCAACCAACGACAGTAAGACCGGATAATGTTCACAGTCGAAAATACCCACTTCCAAAATATGATGGCGATAGGTTGGCGATAGCTAATTCTAATAATATATATCCTAGAACGTCAATTTGGTGGTTGCCAAGATGTTGGTTCCTTGCCACAAGAATATTGCGTTCGACGACGTTATGAAAGTTCTCGAAGAATTAAAAAAAAAAAAGAGGCAAGTCAGAAAATTTAAAATATCGTATCTTATTGAATAGAATATGATCTATTGCATATGCATATATATAAGCGAGCTTGAATGTCTCGAAGATTTCAAGAGAAAATGGGAAAAATTAACGAAGGCGCATATGCATGAACAGTGCGGTGAATCAGCCTAACCAGCCAATGGTCCGTTCAAATTAGGCAACGTGATGTTCGCGATATCGTAATCGACTCAATGAAATAAAAAATACTTTCGTCTTTTCGAACTACCAAGAAAGATTTTCCAATCGAATCGAGGCCTCGGGTTGAAATAAGGTTGAGGTCATGTCACTGCCACGCTTGAACCCTTAAGTTCAACGGCCATGGAATGCGCACGCATGTCCCAACCATCGGCAACCAATCAACTTTCGGCAAAGACGCAAGGCAGACTTGCGCTTACCAGCAACAGACGTTAGACTGCATTGTGACATCAGAACATTAGTCTGAGAACACTAACAAGCCTGGTCTACCAAGATCTCCCAGAATGACCAAGATCCCAGGGTAGTACCCCCAAGACTATCCAGTCTATATCTAAACTTGACACAAGTTTCTGGGTCTTACTTGGCTCTGAAAATGTTTATAAATTATCTACCCCCAGACTAAAGTATCGGGTCTCTAAAATCTTTTCTGATATTATCTTTTTATCCAATTCATTCTACTCTATATATTTATCATATGCAAGTAACTTACAATTCATCTTCTGCCAATTTTATTTACTTTTTACGATATCCGTTCCGACCGGTTGAATTAGAGAATAAGGTGCCCGTGAACCCATGAGTACAAACCGTATAAATCGGACAACACACTCCTTATTGCAGAAAAAGAGTAACAAAAGTCTACTTCTACTGCCAGGTCTTCTCGCAGGCTAGAACGCCTACATGCTTAAAGGTGCTATTCTGTAACGTTCCACGAAAGCGTGGAAAGTACACATCGGGTGTGATGGCGGCGGCTACGTAGAGAGATTGTACCTGTCTCGTGAAATCAGCACTATTTGATGTGACCAACCTCAGGAAGGACTTAAAGCAACGTTCTTAACATGATACACGAGCCATTTACGTAATGACTAGCTCCACAGGCCTGAATATCAGATTTTCGGCTTGTTCTTAAGTCTTCTTGTGGCCGCGCAGCCGGGTTTGATAACGATGCATTAGCTCGGGGCCAGCTTCCCCGAGGTTATGTGTCGCCTCCCACGTCCCGAATGAGTGGACCCTGAAGGAGGTTGAAAAAAAAAAGGTGGGCTTAAGTTCCTACACGACTACGCTCAAGTGCGTAAATAGGTAGCTTGTGGTTAGTCTCTCAAAAAAATTACTAGAATAATCTGGACAGAGACTTGCGAACAGAATCTTATCTCTCAGGCGGGGTATCGATATAAAAGTTTCACGAAATCATGGTCGGACGCCGGCTATATTGAACAAATTAAAAAAATTATTATTCGTATGTGATTTTGTAATATTTCCTTTTGTTATATGGGTAAAAGAATAGAGTATATTTTAATACAAATATCCACAGTTAAGTCTAATCAATCTAAAAGATTTTTCTGGTGGAACAGTTTATTTCAGCTCCTAGCACTAAAAGAGATATTTTCTTCATACATATCCGTTTTCTAGTCTGCAATCCCTTCGGCTAGACCATCTGTGGCACTTGTTACTGCCATGATGTATCTTATGATACCGCGACCTGCATTCAAATACCAGGAGCAAACCTTTTGGTCATGGAGGAGATGACGAATGCAAATGCGAAGCTATTGAAGACTGCGAGCGATTGTACTGACACAAGTCTCGGGGTGGCAGGATGCATGACTTGGAGGTGCAATACATTTAATGCATATGAGACGCAGTCGGTATTAGCGGGAATAGGCTGCACTCCGGTGTAGTGGGATGAGACAGGTCTAGCAGTGGGGGTATGGCGTGCACACAGACCGAACTCTTTGCAACTTTAGAGAATTAAAAGTATAACGCTTTTGTAACTCCAAAGCGGAAGGATCGGAGGCAGGGTTAACGATGCGTACAAGTTTAACACCATCATGAACATAGTGATAGCGAGCGATGATGACTGATGTTGGAGCAATGGATACGAATGGGCTTGCGTTAGGACTGGAGACAGTTTATCTAGGGCATCAAATAAGATGATGGGTACGGCCGCACATTGAACAGTCACGGCTGCAGAGAGGATAACAGCTGAAACAGGAGGAATGTAGACTAGTCTGATATTGGACTTAAAGTTCTGTGCACGTTGAAATATAAAAATAACTGAGTTTTCTGATCTGATCTTTAATATGATTTGCCGAGCCGTATAAACCAAACCTCCAAACGGTGGCCTAGCGGCCCGCAAATTGTTGTAACATTCACGAGATAAGCCCCACCTTCGTCTCTGGAAACGCTAGTTTGTTATATAGACCTTGAGAATACGCGGCTCAACGAGTCTATAAAGTGGAGAGACTAGAACATAAGGGTTGTATTGTTTGTAAGTGTGCGGCTAGTAGCCATGGGAAGCTTGTGGGGTGATATCAGTATACATATTATAATTGTAGTAATTATTTGGGCCCTGGTTCTGGATTTAATTCAAGCATTCTCGAGACTGGATTTGAGCCGAGGTTTTTGCAGTTTGTATTAATTTAAATAAATAAAAGTTTTCAAATATAACTGTAACTACCTGACAAAACTACAAGATTGTAGGGCCAACTGAAGAGCAAAGTGAGCATTTCAGTGCCCCTTGCAAGTACTCCCAGAGCTCGCTATGCATTGAGCTATATTGTTACATGAATTAATATTGTGTAATATGATATGATTTTCAATTCCTAGCTAACCAAAATTTAAATACACACAGATAAATGTGATGCAACCATCGACCTCCATCACAAATTAATCCCCAAAACAAGTCAGATTGATGACAAGAGTGAAAAACTCATAACCTTGTATAATCACAATATGTACCCCTGCCCTCTTGTCCGCCTGGTCTCGAAGTTAGATATGCATGTACAATTCCGGAAATTTTGCACCAACACAAAATTTACAAAAATAATAACACACATAACCTCATACCCTCGGCGTCATAAATCATCTCACATCAAAGACAACAACATGCCTTGAGACTCACGGAATATAAGCCCAAAACCACGATGGCGTCCTCCGCCCAATTCATCCCGCGGACGAGCTTCCCGCATCTGGAATCCATCGTTCGATCCTACTTTCTCGGCCATCACAAAGCTGGCCTTGCCAAGATGCGCCAACTATTGGGCTCAGTTGAGCTCATCATCGAGTGTAGAGACTACAGAGTGCCCCTATCATCACGGAATCCCATGTTTGAGAAGAATCTAGTCGGAAGGGAGCGTATGATTGTCTATACCAAGCGGGACTTGGGAGCCGAGACTCTGGATGATAAGGTATGCCAAGATATATATGGCGATATGTTTCGATGATATTACGATACTAAGAGCTAAAAAATGTGTGTGATCCTCTCTTGAGGATTAGAGCCACCCCGTTGGATGAAATATAGACACGGGAGACAATCAGACGTTGGCATAAGCCGCAAAAAGTACTCTTCACGGACTGCAGATCCGATAGTGATATCAAAAAAGTCATCAGCTATGCAAAAGGTACTTACTTCCTCCACCAAAACAAGGGTATGATATGCAATCTAATCCTGCCATTTAGATATTGCGAAATCCGCCGACAACATCTTGGGTACTAGAATGATGCTTGTCGGTATGCCCAACGTGGGCAAGTCTTCCCTACTGAACGCTCTTCGTCGCGTAGGCATGGGCAAGGGGAAAGTGGCAATCACCGGTGGCCAACCAGGCGTCACCCGTAGTATAGGCTCCACGGTTCGCGTCTGTTCCGATCCTGATATACAACTCTACGACACGCCGGGAGTATTCATTCCATATGTTCCGAATAGCTCTACAATGTTGAAATTGGCGCTAGTGGGATGCGTGAAGGATACGATTATAGATCCCATTACTCTATGCGATTACATGCTGTTTAGAATTAACTTGGTAGATCCAAGTTTGTATGTGGCCTATCATACCCCGACGAATGATATCATGCAATTGTTGAAGGCAACAGCGGTGCAAACCGGAAGGTTGGGGAAAGGTGGTGTGCCGGATACGGCGGCGACGGCGATATGGCTGATACAAAGATATCGTGCTGGTGAGCTTGGAAGGTTCATACTAGATGATGTAGACCAAGACGCGTTGGAGAGGAGGATACAAGAGGAAGCCAAAGAAGGCAAGAGTGCCAACCAGCTACGGAAGGCTATAAAAGAAGAAAAGACAGCTGCGAAAGCTAGTCGGGCATCGCTAGATTTCTCTGATGGATAACAAACAATAAATCTCCAAGTCTATTCAACTTTTTCAACGAGTAACAATATCATACAGGTCGCTTTGTGGGGTATCAATTTCATTCGAAAACATATGGTTTGTATCGTGGAGGGGATGACCTAGATTATGCCATCAAGAAGCTTCTTCTTCCTCCTTTCTAGTAGAAACTCCATAACCTCCTCCTTTGTCGGTACCCTCACCTCCGCCGGAAGAGCTTCCCATCCAGCCTTTGGTTCTCCCTCCCCACTTTTCCCCATAGTCTTCATACTCTCATCCTCTTTCTTCTTCTCATAAGCAAGCAGTGTTCCGTCCTCCTCATCCCTATTGAACCCATAATAATTTGCATCCACATTCCGCCTAATTTCTTGCAGACTCCTCTTCTTCTCTTTCTCGTCTCCATCCTCCTTCTTGGGTCTCAAATCCTCGAACAATTCTTTGACACCAGGCAGCTCCCTCGCCCGCCCAAAGTATTTATACCCTTTGTGTCCCGGGATCTCTCTCCCACTCTCGTCCGTCATCTTCCCCGCGAAGCGCATGTAATTCGGCCCACCAAGATTCTTCAACTGCACCTCCCACATATGCTTCTCGCGCATCAATTTGTTGATTTCATCGTTCAAGTCCCGGATCTGGTAGTTTGAAAGACTAGGGTCTTGGATCTTCGTGACCTTGCGAGAGATTTCCTTGACGACTTGGCCGCGCCATTTCTCGCAGGAAGGGATGGAGTTTATTTCGGTGATGGCTTTCGGGCGGCGTGTTCGGCCTGCGTCGATGATACCCAAGTCGGCAGCTTGTTGCTCGCGAAAGCGGAAGAGCATTGATTGGGCTTTTTCGGAGTTACGCGCCATAGCTGTGGTGATTTGGTGTCCGGACGACTTGTTCTGAAATTGATGAACTAGGAGAGGGGTTTATCGGGATATCGGGTATGACGATGGTGGTGACAGAGCTTGATGTGCGTGGAGGTAGACAAGGTTGAAGTTTGGATGTTTAGATGTTCTGGGCAATCTTTTTTCTTGTCGCGTATGAGCAGCCCACTTCAACTCGACGTTGTCGAATACACCCAACACCATTTTGAGCTCTGTAGTCACCAGCAACCGACATCTGGTCGCTCCATAACCTCATATTCCCGGTCGCTTTGTCGTATTTAATATCTTTATATAGTTATATTCGATTATATATCCTTCAAAAAATGTCGAAACAGGACCTACCGGACGCGAAGGCGATGCTGGACAGCCGAGGCCTCTACGATGGACCGACAATACATTCCATGAACCCACTCTTATTGATAGAAAAGATTATAAGGTACCCTCAATTTCAAATAAATATAGTCTTTAGAATCTTTCACTAACTTTTCGCTACCAGGGAGCGTATAATAGAATCCATGTACTGGAAAGAACAAGCCTGGGGTTTAAATGGTACCCATCACCATCCGTTTCGTATCTTCATTACACAGATCAAACTCAAGTTACGATTATTAATTCTTCAACAGCTGCCACACTCCTCGATAGAGCCGTAGAGCTACAATACATTGGCGGCCAATATGCCAACCAGAGACCGACAGCGTTTATATGTCTCATTTTGAAGCTTCTACAATTAAACCCGGAGAGGGAGATATTGCTGGAATACCTACAAGATGATGAATTCAAGTATCTCCGCGCACTAGCAGCATTTTACGTCCGCATAGCGTGGCCGGCAGCCGAAGTTTACAAAACCCTTGAACCCTTGATGACCGACTACCGCAAGCTGAGATTACGAACGCAAGCGGGGTTCAGGTTAACCTATGTCGACGAGTTTATCGACGATTTATTGACGAAAGAACGGGTTTGCGATATCGCGTTACCGAGAATGCCGACACGGGCGCAGTTAGAAGATATGGATGAATTGGATCCAAGGGAGCCTTTGGTTAGCGATGTGGATGAGAGTGACGAGGAGATGGGGGAGGATGGAGAAATCGAAGATGATTGATAAGATTAAAAGTATGGGATGGTGTTTTGGGATTGAAATATTCGGTGCATTACTGGCGTTTGGCTTTCAGGATGGATTTTTTGGTTTACTTGCCAGAAGCGGGTATCGCTTGTTTCTGATTTGATGAGTGTATTATATACAGAATTATAGAACCTAACGAGGTTTCCATATCGACGTATCTTACAAAAGTATATTTTTAGATATCCCAATGCTTTGAAATATAACTCCCTGAACGCCAATCGAAGTGCAAGTAGCTCGTAAATGAGGAACCAAAATTGCTTGGAGATGCTAGAAATTAGGAAAGCTCAGTTTTATGAATTTGCTGTTGTGCTAGATGCCTGTTTTGCCGCCGCGTCCGGTATTATCTTGACCTTCTGCACCTTTTCGTAGACAGCCTTATCTTCACGCTGTGCTTCTATCCTCGCGATCTTCCATTGTGGCTCAATCAAACCAAACTGTACCTCACTAGTTAGTTTGTACTCCAAAGATCCCACAATCGGAGGGGATGTAGCATACCATAGCCAAGAGTCTCCACACCGGATCGCTGGGTTGGGCACCGACACCGAGCCAGTATTTCGCCCTCGTTACGTCCAATTGAATGTCTTTAAATGGTTTACCGTCGCCATCGTGTGAAGGTTTAGGAATCGGATCGTAAGTTCCAATAACTTCCATTGGTTTGGAGTTTCGTGCGGTACGGGCCTGCGCGACGACGATGTTATAAAGCGGACGGTTACGGGCGCCGAAGCGAGCGAGACGGAGACGGACGACCATCTTTGCTGCCGTGGGGTTCGTTATGATACCGAACGTTACGAGCTTGGTGGGTGGATATATCGATATCGAATTCTGTGGAATACTAAAGTTTGAGCTTGGCTGAAGGTTTGCCTTCAAAATTGGGTGGAAGATCTAATCTCATCTAATCTCACCCAATCATATCAGATCTAATCTCCGCAACTCCAAAACACCCGACGGCCTCAACGCCTCCAAACGTCACTCGCTACCTTCGAATTCATTCACTCATTCAATCCCGCCGCTCAACCAATTGACCGCGACATCACCTCCAGGCGGCCACCTCGAACCGGACTCTCAATCGGTTGCGTCACACATCCACCGAAGATGCCAACCATATACCCCCGTTGGTACCGCACTCCCTACCAATGGGCCCGATATCACGCCTACAACAACCCGGCATTATTCTGGTCAGTCTTCATCGGCGGCTTATCGCCCATCTTCCTCTTTGGAGGGCAGTATTATAAAAAGGCGCCACCAATCCCGGGAACGTATCCTAGTACGTCATAACTCTATTTCATCAATACCACACAATACCTTCATACTCCATCCATTCAACTGCGTGGGATTTCCGTTGTACGCGAGATAAAGCTTGGTAGAATCATAACTAATTTGCGCTGTGTGGCATGATATAGTCCCATCCGGAAAGAGAGTCATACCTGAAGGCTATGACGATTAAAAACACTATAACCGATACGATACGACGACATCGACGACACTTCCGTATTTTATTTATGGTAGAAAGAAGCGAACAAAACTGTACATATCATTCAATTGATCGATCACGATGACTGAAACGTCCTGTCAAAATCAAAATTTTATATCTGGTGAAAAATACCAGCTTTTTGTACAAATTTATTTCCTGTAGTCAATGTTATTCAGCAATGGTATCTGGAAATGGAAGAGGTCAGGAAACGATTGCTAGAGATGATAGACCTTGGTATATCTCATAAAGCAAACATTGAAATTGTATTTGAGATCCAAGATTCATGGATAGGATGAAGGTATCGATGTATTATACTATAAGGAATACATGACCTCCGAGTGAATTTCGCTGATTCTGGAACCAAGCTATTCCTCGACTGACTAAGCTTGAGAGTTGAACCTCTCAGTCAAAGAAAGATTTGGTGCTACCTCAGAAGTTATTTGATCGGATCAATATCCGTATTTCACTCAAACTCCGTTTGAAAGGTGGGGCCTTTGAGGTTTTTGAAAGTAGCTAGATTTGTTCAATCCAAAACCTGTGTCTTATGATCGACGCGGCGTCGCATTACACTGCTAATTAGCCATGCTGAGAATACACCGATAACCCTCGCAATATCAATTCAACACCGTCGTGAAACCAAGATATGAAACCCTATAAACTTCCCAAGGTACTTGTAGACCCTTTGTAAAAATGATATGAGACCCTTATACGTATAGATGGTGGTGATAGATACTACGGTGGGCAAAGCATTAGAAATTTATACAGCTTCTTTTGTTAGCATTTCTCTGGCATTCCTATTCTCAGTTGCCACGTTCCGTGTTTGGTTTTGAATACCATTAAGTATATCTCGATATTTAATTATCCAAATACTCTTCTCAAGACCGAGCTTACAGCGGATTGCATTATATTTGTATTTCAGTTTGTTCTGATTTATCTTCTGTGCTCAGCATACAATTTGATTTACTCGCCGCCAAATTTAGAATATCCCCTCAAAGTGCACTTATGTTTCTTATCTAGGACAGCAGCCATTAATAATAAACCAACCTCTATCATAAGCTAATCACAATCCTCGATACATCCTTTCAAATCATCTTCGCATTCCTTTATAGCTGTCAGGGACGGGTTCTTAAAATCGGGACAATTGGCGCTGCCAAATTGGTTGTGGCACCCCTCAATACATGTTGGTGGTGCTGGGCAACAGCCATTAGCGCGCCGTTCCACGCTTTTGACACGACGTTCCATAGCTGCGAAAGCGTTTACATTGCGACGTTCGATATTTGCTGCATTTTCCATGTTTGAGAGGCGGCGCTCGAGGTTTTCTATGGCACGGCGGAGGATTTCTAATCAGAAGAACAGTTAGCGGTGCTGTTTGGCTATACTATTGTTAAATTTAAAGTAAATATATACCGAGCTCTGATGCGGCTTCTGGAGTATTAGGGAGAGCTATGACAGCCGAGGTGGCTGCTAGAAGTGGGATAAGAATGTTTAAGAAATGCATCGTGTGTGTATGGATAGTTTGAATTTATTGGCACGGTGATAGCAGCAGATATATATATATATATATATGATAAAAAAAATATTGGTCCGTGGGCTCCAAAGCGCGATCAAGTTCGGGGACAACTAATTTGGTATCGTATAGTCGAATTATATATTATTATTTAAGTCCGAGAAGGATCTTATACTGAACTTCGTGGGGAAGAGGTTCTTTGATATGACTGATGAATTCGAATCAGTTGTCCCATTAAGTTGTATTCAAACAGCTGTTTCCCTGGTAATGCACAAGTTTCAGTTTGGCTACGATCCTCGTCTTTATTTCCTAGCTATATTTTAGCGTGGAGAACTCCGTGTCACTCATGGCTCTCGACCAACCATAGTTATCTTGCATTTCAGAATCTTGTTTTTGTACTTCTTAGTATCACCAAAATGTAGGGCATATTTCCAGACTAGTTGTTGTCAATAGAGTCGTAGTCTAGGGTATAGTCGGAATAGCTAGGCAACAGTTAAGCACCATCGATGCGAGACCCTAAAAGCGTCCACTTCTCCAGGCCGTCCTCCAGGAGAATGCAAGATAGTCTCCGAGACGAAAAGCAAAGATCAGACCAAAATGCAAGATTACATCAATATCCCCCGAACCGGGGGTGGCGTTGGCCATGCAAGAACGGAGATCGATCGACTGAGAGCTTATTTCCCGATCGATCGAGCTCCGAGGTTTAGCGAGGCAGCAATCAAGGTCGAGAATGGTATCCCTGTGTCCTCTAGGCGGGTTAAGACTTGATTGGCTATCCGACTCAACCTTCGAGGGAGATGTCAGGGTTTTTGAGAGATATCCATCTTCGAAAGGATGCATGTGGTCTGGGCACGCACCAACACGGAGGGCGTACCAGATCCGCAGACCAGGATGAACAAATTGAGCTGAGAGTGAGCTGCACGTATGGATTTGCGTATGGATTTTAAAGCTAAATATCAAACGTGCGAGGTCAATCAACTTCGGCATCCCATCGATTCTAAATATCACAACTAATCATACCAGATTAATCCTTCGAGTATTTTCGGAATAATCGATTCAAAACCAGAGCCGCCGCACCAAACAATCCAGCAATCATGCATGCTTCAAAAGCAAATCCTAAAGAGCCACAATCCAAAAGGCAACCACGTCTGCCGCCGCAACTCTAGCAAGGATCTCTTGACAGACATCAGAAATTGGAATATGATTTAAGCTCATATTCTCCAATTTGTCGATCCGATGAATTTCCGGGCTCTGTTAAAATGCATGCTCGTACCATCTAGGTTTACTACTCATTTGTGCATATCGTAAATCTCTCCTCGGCGAATAGCTTAGGATTAATGATCTTGTCTTTTTTACTATTCCAATATCCTCTAATCTATCCAATAAGTTTAGTTCAATAATCCGTAAATTTGACCGCATCTGAGTTCTACTGTTGTTCAAAATTAGAAGAAGCTTGACCTGTAGTTGCACAGTTCGCCGTCAAAGTCCTCGAGGAAGACAGCATCAAGTTATAGCCCCATTCCAACTTCTCTAAGAAATATCAATGAACTAAATTGATGCAGGCATATACTGGCTTACGATGCAAGGGCAATATATGCAATATTACATCAATATTCCCGAATCGGGCCTAGCTTCAGCATGCAAGATCGATCTGGTTCGGCAAGCAGCAATCAAGGTCCTACATGCCTACTCTAGCATTGTAATTCACTGCTGTATTGAAAGCTACACATTTCTCCTTGAAAAAGATCTCCAGTTTTTGCATGGATGCGTGCAGCATATTAGCATGATGCATATTAACACATCGGGTATCTACCTTTAGATGAACGGGCCTAAAATTGACAATCTTTTCAAACTTGCTGCACCTAGGTCCATCACCAATTGCATATAAGTAAGGTGCGTCCCGGCATTAAAGCCCACTTTCTCCTTCATTCCTCAAATCGTATCGTCTCGAGCTATCACCAAGAGCCAACTCTACGGGATTCGTACTTACGTTGAACTAAATACATTCGCCAAACAATCTATTCATCGAAATGCAAATCTCAAACATCCTTCTTGGCATTCTAGCCACCGCCTCTGCCGTCGCAGCTCTGCCAAGCGGGTCCAAATCGATATCAGAAATCGGTATGTCATTGAATAGATTTACTATATAGTGCCATTAAACCTAATCACTAACTTCAATAAATCTACCAACCAGGCCTTCTCCGTCGCACAATCAAAGACCTAGAAACCCGCCTCGCAGACGCCGAACGCCGTGCAACCCTCGCCCGCCGCGATACGTCCTGTGATCCACCGCTGATCTCGATCCCTAACGCTTGTATGGAAAAATGTGCAGCAACAAATAACAATTGCCTAGGACAGCCAGGCGTCAATCTTTCAACCTGTGCATCTGATTTGGCAGCCTGTGAGGCGAAATGCCTCTGATAGCCAAAAATACAATTCATAACTTGCGATGCGCTGTATTAGATATGATTGAGAGTTTCCCGATGTATTTTAAAATATCCTCTAATGTATAATTTAAAAGATGGTAAATCTAACCCTACTTTCACTTGTCTCGTAAACCAGACGGATTATCCGCTGACAGGAAATGCCAATATGAATTAAAATAGATAAATGGATAAATAGAAATAAAAAATAAGGGTGTGATGTTAGATGCTACCCCGCTTTCCGCCATTATTTATGTACATAGAATTAGAGTTAGGATTTGTAGGGATGATACGATTCCCTAGAAGAAAATGCCCTGTGGCAATTCATAGAGGGCGGGGAAAAAAAGTTGGGTACAATAATGATAAAGATAACACACATGAGTACAGGTCCGAGTATTTCTGCCTGCACATGACCAAGGGGATATAGAGCTGCAAGGTGGGTATGAGGTATGCTGAGAGTCTCTTAGACTTTAGGAATGAAAAAGTTGTAGAAAAGGATGTTGTGTAACCTTTTTTTCGGCTAGAATTGGTTGGTATTATCTCTAGTTCGACAAAGACTTGAGGATGATTATATCCGATTGCTGTTCTAATATGATTGATAAATAACCCGTTGTGAAACAAGGAAAAGCCTCGATTAATCCAAATTTCAATGAAGGGGTTAAAGAAGGCGGTCAGCTATTCGACGACGTCGACGATGATGATGACATCCCGCCTAAGCCATCATCGCCAGAACCACCACAATCTTCTCCGCTCTCTTCCTTAGTAAGCGTATCACAACTATCTAAGCCGGAGCTAGAATTCAACCCGTGAAGACGTTCCTCCTAAGATTGTCCTGCGGATTGCGGCGGCGGCTGAGGCGTTGAAGATGAAGATGACGCGCTGTCTTGCGCCTGGGTAGTAGATTCTTTATCTTTCGAAGAGATGGGTACCACAATAGGGGCTGAGGTAGTTTTGGCCCGGTTACCTTTCGCAGTCTTCCCGCCAGTAGCGCTTGGTTTATTGGCAAGATCTTTCCATTTCCTCCATCCTTCGAAATCAATCAAGGCTTGCATGCAGCCCCATTCCATTACTTTGCGTTCGAGAAATGTAAAGTTGACGGGCTAGAAACCATGGGTTAGTAGGAAGCGACAGATGGGATACAAATGATGACGAACCTTAGTTAGAAAGTCGTTACAACCAACCGCCAGAGCTTCATCTCGATCGCTTCTTAATGACGAAGCTGTGAGAGCCACGATGATAACAGATCCTTTGAACACCAAAGCTTTATCAAGTTTATCCGCACTAGATAAAGGCTCTTCTTCGTTCTCGAGACTTGAAGAAAACGAACCGATACCGTTTAGCCGTTCTAATCTTCGAATCTCCTTTGTCGCATCTAGTCCATTCATGATGGGTAGCTGGATGTCCATCAAGACTAGCTGGAACCCACCAGTTCTCCATTTTGTGACAGCGTCTCGTCCATTCATCGCCGTAGCCCATCTAACCTTTAGCCTCTTCATGAAAGCTTCCAAGAGTCGCAGGTTGATAATGTTATCCTCTACTATCAGGACGTTGATGGAAGGAACCTGTCCGTCCAAGGTGCCAATTGAGGCCGATATTGTTTCCTTTTTGGTGGGCGGTTTGGTAATTGCCGCTGGCGAGGTAACAGTTGCACCGGGACTTGCAGGCTTCGGAGGTATAGGTTTTACCACGCCAGGAGACGACGGTAGAGCTACCATCTGAGGCTGCACGGGTGGAGATGTCGGCACGTCGGCACTCGTAGCCCGGATTCTATCAGCTCCCCCACCTCCAGCGCGGGGTATTAGCATGACGCCTTGACCACCCGGGCCCGAACTGGTGACGCTGCCAACAGGCGATCCAGTAGCCATCCGCACGGGACCGGGTCTCTTAAGACTCCTGTGCCCTGGCGATGGTGGTGGTGGTGAGCTAGCCATGTAATTTGATAGCGAACTTGGATTTGCAGGTAGATTGTGGGCGGATCTCACTGTGCCTGGTTGGGAGTGTGGCATAGAAGGCACGATACCTACGGGCGTGAAATAATCCTCGCCTGGGAGTTGTAAATCGTGAACCGTCTGTCCATACGCGTAAGACATGGAATGGGGTCCTGGAGACGGCCGCGGCGTCCGCGATCTCTGTGGCTGCGGCACCTCTACGACCAATGCATCCTCAGAAGACTGACCGTTCGGGAAGTAATCGTCCAAAAGCTGGCATAAAATCTCGTCCGGTAGGAGTAAACGATCCGCGTTGGGCTGTATCGGCCCCGTCTGCCTGGCACGCGCAGATTGAGGTTTTGCAGGGGGGCATATGCGTATCATCAAATCCGGCGAGTCGTACTGTCTTCCCAAGGCGTTGGCGTATTTCCGTAGGCATAGATCCCGGACGGTATCGACGAAATCATCCTCGGCTACGATAACCTGAGTCGGGGATCCACCAGGCCGTTTGACCCAGACCCTACGAGTGCGCAACTGCTCGTTCTGGGGCATGGGAACGGCGACCAGCTGGATGTTGGAGTTGCTGTCTTTGCCAAATGTTGGGGACGCGGATTCCTGTTCCAACAGGGAGCGAAGGAGGGTAGAGTCGGACGAATGAATGAGAGACTGTCTCCGAGAGAACGAGAAGACCTGTTTCCGTCGAGAACCAGAAGTTGAAAGGAGTGGCGTTTTGGCTATTGATTTTACGGATTCATTTCGATGGAGGTCGTTAGTTTGGAAGATCCCGGTTTCCGAGACCGTATCGAGGGGTTGAGGGGCCTCTGACGACGATGCAGCGGTAACAGCAGCGACGGGGATCGGTACGGCAGGGTCCAAAGGCTGGTAAGAGTGGGCACCGAATGGTGGGGGCTCGGAACCATGCGAAAGGTTTGTGATCGTGGAGTCACGTTTGCTTTCGTTGTCAGGTACTTCGTGTGTATCGTGAGCGAGAGGATGGACACCTTCACCGTGATAAGGAGATTTCCGGCTGTTCGTTCGTCTCAATTGGCTGAGAGAGGTGTCCGAGAGTCCAGTCGGGTCGGTGGGGAATTGGGAGAGACGGTAAGGACGAGAGAAGACAGGAGGGAGGTTGGTTGTGTTGATGCTGAGGTCCTGGGAGCCGGCACGTTTGGAATTTGACCGTCTCGGGACGATTGTAGCGTCTGATTCGGAGCTCCTGTCGGAGAGAGGGGCGGAGGGTGGTGACGATGTCGATGTCGATGTCGAGGTTGAAGTTGGGATTTGGGTGGACGTTGGAGGAGCTTCGGTTGGGCGTGTTGAAGGCGTCGTCGCCGGCGTGTTTTCGGGTGCTGCCGCAGCTGGTGGCTGAGGATTCGAAGGAGCTTCTTCGACGGCGCCGACTTTGGACGACACCAGCACGATGGGGACTATCGACACGTTGGATGTCTTGTACGTGATGGATTCGCAGTTCGGTTCGGCCTTCGAATTCAAGCCAGACGACGACGACACAGACATGGGATCGTGACTGGCGTTGGTGATTGTGTCCGGTGGCTTTGGCTGTGGCTGGAGTTTGATATCTCCACTCCGTCGCTTCTTCTCATCCTCATCAATCACGACGACGACCTCTCCGTTCGATATCGTCGTCAGCCCGCTGCTCTCTACAGCCGCTGCTGCTGCCGCTGCCGTAGCCGCCTCCGTGGCGAACGTCGGAGGGGTTTCCGGGTCTTCGGTGGTGGTTTCGACGGTGCTGCTGACCAGGCTGTGATCGGATCTCGAATTCCTCCCCAGAAGACTCTGGCGTTTGGACCGTCTGCCCCAGCTGCCCTCCGATGACCCCACGGTGATGCCGTTGTTGTTGCTATTCCCAACTGCCGTCGTCGGCGTCGTCGAGGCGGCCTTTGCAGCTTTGGATGGTCGCACCGCCGCAGCTTCTTCCGTTGAGCCGCCGCTATCCCTCCGCAGCAGCTTCGTCTTGGTGCCCTTGATCTTGTCCCTGAACCCGCGCATCCCGTTAACGGCTCTCAACTTGTTGGCCGCTGCCTTCCATAGGAGCATTCGCGGGAACCAAAGAAAGTGGGAGATATTTCAAAAAAGAGAAGAAAAACAACCACTATCAGCCGCGTTTTACAAATGAGAGCTCGAGAGAAGGAGGGCTCAAGGGGCCCAGATGCACGAGCATCCGAGTTTCCTTCTGTTGACCGCCACCATGCAACCGCAAAAAATCTCACACGCCGTTCTCCCTTCCTGTGAAATTGCGGATAAAACTTTCTTTTCTTTTCCCCGTTCTTTTCCTTGTCCGGCTTATTGGGGACTCTGTGTTTTTTTTTTTTTTTTTTTTTCGCGTGATGCACGGTGCGGTGCGGTACGAGACGGTGTGGAGAGGCGGTGGCTGGAACTCCCTTTCAAGTTAGACGAGAGAGGTAACCTGCTCTTTCCAGCGGGTCGCAAACGTCGTTAAATTGCAGGATTTTATTAGGAAGGGTGATATATTGATACTGTTCGAGTGTGATGCTTTGGACCGAGTGAGTTGAAATGCCAAATATATTCGATGGTTATGACTGAATTCGTCGACGATAATTATCGATAATAGTGATGAGGGTAACGGGAATAAAATGATATCAAAAAGTGGCTAGCAACAGGGTGTCGAGCCGTCGTATAACTTGGGCCAATATTTATTGTTTTCCACCTTAGACGCTGCAAAAAGATGTTGTAACTCCACCAATACGGTATACGATAATAATACTCGGACGGGGATCCCACAGGAAAGAAATGATATAAGGCAACTTGGCAGATAAATTCGGCATCAATGGTTTTTGGCCGTGTTCGGGTTGAGAGGGGTCAGACGATGTTTTAACATGAAATCATTTCGATTGATATCATTTGCCGGGCGGACTTGGTTGACTGCTGCCTGGAAACGCCACACTCACCTTCAAAATGCGATAAGAATGCTGATGCAAGGAGTGGCTAGTATGCGTGTATGATTTGTACAATTGTTCAGCACTTGAGGGTTGCATTTCCAAAGTAACTTGACGGTACAATTATATCTTGCATGATTCCTCAACTCGAGTGGTGTTTTTACCCGCGGTGTTTTTGACCTCTGATATTCTCGTACCACCAGTGGCCGGCCACCCCTTGCTGCGCGATCAGCGTGACCCCGGGCGCAGTCGCACAAATCGAGGCGTTCGAGGTCCACATCCTCCTCGGATTCCGAACATGAACCCTTGCTTCGCCCTTCAATCTACCGAACATTGGAAATTCAAGATTCTGAAACAAGGGTTAAGATTCTCCATCTCTGTCGAATCAGATTCTGAGAAATACTGTTTTTCCAGGATGCAAGGGTCGACTTTGCACGACTTGATGATTCCTCTCGCCAACGTGGCGTCGATCGGAACAGAATATACGTAAGCTTCTTGAGGGTTGACATACAGGAACTTGTAAGAGTGGAAGGCACTCTACAGTAAGTTCTTAGATATTAGTCACAACTACTATTGGAAACTACTTTAATAGTTTGACTACTTGTTTTTGAAGCGTTTGCAAATTTGTGCAACATATGTATTGTGGGTGTGTCTTTGCTTGATTAGCTAGCCAGCTAGTTTGGAATGAAATTAAAATAAAATCTATCAAAACCCCAGCCTATAATACTAATAAAGTCTAGTATTCTCGACTCAATAAACCATCTCAACATAGCCTTGAACTCCGAGACTGAGATATGTTTCATGAAACATTTTACAAGGAGTCGCTGCTGATTTGCAGGATGCCGATATCTCGCCCGTTTAATCAAATGCCCAAATTCGGAAATCTAACAACCGACAACACATCCGTGACCCTTTATCAAATATGATCATGATCAGGTCTGCGTCAAGATCCCACATTCGTCTCCCAAACAGCCACCGGCTACTTCGTACCTATCATAATATTACACCCCGATTTTAAACAGATCCCAACATCTCGCCTAACTATACCGCTGATAAGTATCCTATCCCGACCCTCGCCTATCATCTCCCCAATATCTGGATCCGAATATACCGACAGGCCCACGCAGGAGATGCGGCACCTCACAGGTCCACGCGATAGATATCACATCCGTTTTCTCATTTCCTCCCACGAGGCACTCATAAGCTCGGTTCGGGAAGCGATCTCAAAACGTGTAAACGAAGCATTGCCAAGGTTAGATCTCAGGAACGTGGTACTGCAAATTGTTCGAGTTGGCAAAATCGGAATATCGCGTTAGAGATGCCCGAGTAATTCAGTTAAACGAGAAGCATTAGGCGCGAACTACATCACATGAGTATTCAACGGAAATAGGACGGATGTCTTTTTCTAGTGATTTTCAATCCATTTCGTTTGTTAGGAACAATTTGATCAATTGATCTAGCAAGGTCTATAAACATTGTAGAGATTTTCCAACCGAGAAAAAACCCTATAACGAAGAAAAGTAGGGAAAAAAAAAAAAAAACAACCCAGCAAAACTCCTCTTTTGGTATTTGAAAAATGAATGACAAAATGAACCGAAGAAAATTCTTTGAAAATTTCCAGATTGAAAGCGCCAGAAAAAATAGATAACAAAAGCAATCGTGACAATCGTAAGATTCGTAAAGGATCACATCAAAGTCTATCCTTTCACATCATAAACTGAAGAACACTTTTTCCAAACAAAAGTAAACCCTTTCCCATAGCTATTCCGAAGTCGTAAGCTCGCCCATCGATAAATAATGAGTTCACTTTTTCTCCGTTTAGTAACGGACGAATCTGAGCTTATAGTCATATGGATCGCCCGAAGATGATGCAGCAGCAGCAGGGGTTGTAGGGCTGGATCCAGTTCCCGAAGGTGTGGTGATGATAACGCTGACGGTGCCAGAGTTGGTGACTGTGGATCCGCTACCGTCAGTGACAAACTCGGTGGTGGTGCCAGCCGATGGTCCTGGGGTTGTAACGGTAACGGTTTGTTGTCCTGCGCCGTTGCTTGGCTGGCTGCCTGCAGGTGTGGTGATGATGACACTGACAGTTCCAGAGTTGGTAACAGTTGAGCCGGTACCGTCGGTGACGAAGACAGTGGTGGTACCAGGCGATGGTCCGGGAGTCGTAACGGTGACAGTTGACTGACCGCCTTCGGTGTCGGTGTCGGTGTCAGTGTCGGTGTCAGTACCGGTGTCGGTATCAGGCTCGGCATCAGTTCCTTGCGGTGGTTGTTGATCTGGTGGAACACCAGTGATCTGTTCAACTTCCTCTGGTGGGAAAACTTCTTCGTCGATACCAATGGTGATGTTGACGTTGACTGGTGCTGGTGGTGGCTGAACAATTGGTGGTGGGGATGGTGGTGGAGACTTGTTGATAACCTGGACGGGGAAGCAAGCTCCGAAGGGTCCGTTAGGGGCGGTGTTATGACATCGAACCATGCAGATATTCTTCGCGCTACCGTAGGTTCCGGTGCAAGTAAGATCCTTTGGCATTTGGATGAGGAGCTGGAACTGGGTAAGCATAAACTTGTTGATACCACCAACACCAGGAACATTATTGAGAATGTTCAAGGTACCAGGGTTGTATGACAATCCGGAACCACCCCTATCAATGATGCAAGTATATGGACCGGCACCGTCGCCGTTGATTTGATGAAGTCTGGTGTCGAGATAACCGCCAGGTGTGACCTGAGCGATAGTATTGGCAGAAGCGTACTTGTTAACCCAGGCTGGGATGTTGAGTGTACCCTGGACATACAAGTTGGCGGGCATCTTGCAGCAAACGCTCTTGGGCTTGGCTCCAGGATCCAAAGTATAGAGGCCACTGTTGTCGTTGTAGACACTTCGACCACAACCGTTAGGAAGTGGTGTGCGGCACTTCGCACAGCTGTAGTTATAGTAAGCACACTTTTTACAATTTTTCGCATAACACCACTTAGTTGCCGCCTTCTTCTTCTTAGCAGTCGTCTTCTTCTTCTTAGCAGTTGTCTTCTTCTTAGCACCGGCCTTAGCGGCGGGCTTCTTGGCGGTAGTTTTCTTAGCAGCGGCTTTTTTGGCTGCTGCTCTCTTCTTCTTCTTTGCGGGACACTTGATCCTACACGCCTTACACTTTGCGTTCCATTTGCCTGTGGGGCAACTCTTGCACCACTCATTTGGTCTAGTGGGGTTGGAAAATACAGCTGTGTCGAGCTGGCCCGAGCTTACTTTTGTGTCGGAACGAGGTGTGCCCGCGCGGTAACCGATGGGGAGACCAATGACACCCTTATTGGCATCGCCAACCGCTGAGATGAAGATACCGTGGGCGGCAACGAGGTCCGCGGCCGCGAAAGCGGAGAGTATAATTTTGCTGACACGCATTTCTTCTGTTAACACGTTTAAGAGAGTTCTTTAAACAGGAATAACTGATATAAAAGAATGACTTTGATGTGTCAAAAGACAAAAGAAGGTACTGGTGGTAAAGGAGAGACTAGGCTAGATTGCCAAAGGAGTGTGAAGATATCGCTTGAAGAAGCTGTAGGATGCTAGAGAGCACTGAAGCATGAAGATTGATACCATGATGGGCTGACGAAGCCTTTTTATAATCACTTCCAAGATGAAGAATCTGAAAAGGATATTAAACCCACGCTATTGGAAATTCGATCACTCGTCAAAGTTGGATCATACCTTGGCAGCCTGTATGAGATCTCTTTCGTAAATGCTTTACAATAACACATGGCCTCCCCTCCTCGATCAAGAGGTATCTAGAGGCACGAGATGCCGACTTGTACAATGTACGCGAGATGATATTCCAAGACGATCCAACTTTAGCGATAGATTTCGGATCCTCAGGCGCTGACCTATTGTGCAGCAGATACTAACTCGACAGAGACGAAAGCATATCTGTTTAAACGCCATTTTAAAAGACTGTCAGAATGTTCAAAAATCCCGGCCTTGGCGCGCCTCGATGGCGAGAGGGCGTAATACTTGCATATGCGCATTGAGTATGTGTATGCTACCAAATGAGAATGGTGCACTGCTTTCTGGAAACCGGTTAATGTATTCTATGTGCTTTTTTTTTTGAGCCTGACTTACAATGTAATATTATCCCTATTGTAGCCGGACGTGTCGGGACTATTTTTTTTCGATAAATATAAGCTTGCTCCTCTTCAGCTACGGGAAAAGTAGAAGAGAAACCCGAATCGAGGATTCCATTCTGGGTGTGGTTGCTCGATTTGATGAAGTGCGGTTCTTGTTTCTGTGAACTTTGTGTCCGAGGAAAAAAAGCGAGCCTGAATGGATAATATTCGGTTTCACCGAATTCAGGAATGGGAGTGGTTGGACGCCACTTGCTGGGCATTGATACCAGACTAGTGCCTGGTTTTGAGGTTGTCTGAACCTCGGGTTGGGCTGCCACTAAATCGGATGCTGCTCAAGGAACTCGCCTCTGAACACTACAGCGCACTATGTAATCAAAGGTAGATAGACTGCGGGTTTTTTCTTTTTTAGGGTTTGCTCAAGCGATCCATCCAAGGAGCTTAATTAAGCTTGGTATTCAAAAGGTTGCCCAGAAAATAGTCGTTAAAGAGCGGGAAATAGTTATGCAGCCAGCAAATCACGGCCCTGGGATGCATGGAGAAACTTGGCAGAGGGTCTCCCACAAGCGAAGGTTCCGATGCAGCACGCTCGCGGTATGAGAATGTAACGACATTAGGTGTCCAACTTCGAGTTATTTTTTGTTGCGAGTTTGTATACCGGATATCATGGGAGTCGTATGGCTTCAGGAATCTGGAACCAATTTTCGGACTTTTTGGGCAGCGTCAATACAGATTATGTGGGCAGAAGGTAGCTCAACACATTTAATGCTCAATATCCAACAAGATATTTGGACCGTCTTGACTTAGATCTAGTTAAGACCTTCACCAGATTTCAACGATTCCCACTTGACTCAAGAATAAGCTCTCAACTACTAGCGGGGCTGAATAGAAGGACTTCCATTACGATGACCGAGGTTTTCTCCAGTCAAAAAAGGTACACTAAGAACACGCGGATTCGAATATTCGGGGTTGGGGACCTAGCCGACCTGGAATCCCACTTCCATGCATGCACGGATTGGAAATTCCAACGCGCTAATGTCAAAGTTACGGGTCGAATACCCATTTCGGTATCATCCGAACACGTAACAGAGTTTTTTTGAGACAACTTGGCCGAGTAAACGCAAACTGACCTGCGAGGTACACCGAAACGATTTAACTGGGAAATGGACAATCGTAGAAAGTGGGCCTGCCTAGCGTCAACTCGGCCCTACGTTTGTGCTTGATCCTATCCAAATATTCGAAGCTTCTCTCGATCTGGCGAGCATCATGCAGTGTTCCAGCTTAGAAGCCAGATAACTTTATCAAGACTGCGGAACAAAGTTGCCGTCCACTTTTTCTGATCCACTCTCGTGTCCAATTTAAAATATTTTCAAGCTTTCAGGAAACCTGGATCTAGGTCGAGACACCAAACACTGCATTCCAGAGTCCTTGGCAAAACTCAATTCTCGTAACCAGATGCTCGGTTAGAGAATAAGGCACAGTCCATCCTCGAACATCGCGTTAAAAACCCAACTTCTCGTGCAATATACGTGATACAGGCTGCTATTGCTTGTGGAACACGATGGCTCACCTAAACGTACATCCTCGATTAATTTACCTGATTCCGAAAATTTAGGCTTAGCTCTAGGTGCTATGGTTTCGATTTGACGAACGTGTACGTATACTGTCGCACTCGGAGCTCGGTAACGGGAGTAACTTCTCAGAAAAAAGTAATGCCGTTTCTGGGCTTTATCTTGGGTGAGGGTATTCGAAGCGTCCGTAATTTTTACAATAAAATTATTCGAAACCCAGTCTTTCTGAATCTGGCATCAGTTCAACCGCTTAGATAGATCTCGTCAGGCAAAAAATTCCAGATAAGTTGATGATATCGGTTCGGTACCCGGATAGAGATAATATTCGCAATCTGTAGATCAATATCGCAAAAATCTTCCAAGTGAAGGCTTGCAGTTCTCCGGATACGCGAGAACCGCTATTTCATTTCTCATGAATAGATCTTTGAATACGCCATCCACAGATTTCTACTTTGCACGCTCGCAAAGCTAGCGACTGTGATGAGGCAAAAGAAGATGACCATATTGCTGATACATTCCTCTATAGTCGATTACGATGTCTATATAAAGATCTTATCATACCTTTTCCCTGATTGAGCTTAATTTTTCAGGGCGGCCCTCCTTTGTGCCCGTGAATACAACAATTTCCCCCGTCCCTCTCTCTCCTTATTCCTGTCACTCATTTCTTTCTTGTTACTCCCTGATGCTTTTTTAATTTTAGCCCTTCATATTTTATACCTGACGCTCCTTTCAAGAAAGTTAACGCACCTCTGACAAGATGCGTTTGACGGCGGCTATTGCCGCTGCTATTTTGACCGCGACCTCAACAGTCGCAGGTTCTCATACAGCAGGCCATCATGGGGAACTCCAAAAAGTCTCCCCGGGTGGTTCGATCACTTTAGAAGCTGGGCTCACGTCTTGTGAAATTTCTACCCACGGTGATAAGACGTGGGATAAGACCGTGGCAACAACTACCGATGACTCCAAGGTAGTCCTTACAATTCCTTCCGGTTTGGTATGTTCAGGAAGTATAAAAGACAACCAGAATATCTGTGGCTTCAAATGCACCGGCGATGGCCATACTAGATTTGGTGCTTTCCAACTTGAAGGGGCAGTCACCAAGCGCGCAAATAATAACAAGAAAAGCCACAAAGGAAAAGGAAAAGGAAAGGGGAAGGCGAAGGCGAAGGGCAAGAAGAAGGCGAAGAATCCTGACGCAGACTGTAAGAAATACAATGCGTCTTCAATACTTCAGCTTATGCAGTGACTGACCAATATATATGTTACTGTAATAGTGACTCAACTTCAGGGCACCCCCAACGAGATTGCTCCTCCTGATGTCAGTGCAGATGATACCGATACGGACTCAACTGCAACTGCAACTGCAACCCCGACTCCCGAGGTGCAAAACAAGCTTAAGCGTGCAGCAGCTAAGAAGCCAGCTGCAAAGAAGAAGGGTGGAAAGAAAAAGGCTGCAAAGAAGAAGAAGCCTGCCAATCCTGATGCTGGCTGTGAGAATCAATAAATTTATAGATATATGTTATATTATAATCGAGCTAACACAACCCCATTAGTGACCAAGCTTCAAGGCGTTCCTAACCTAATGGCAGATCCTGATGTTAGTGCTGATGATACCGATACGGATGCAGCTGCAACTCCGACCCCCGTTGTTCAAAACAAACTTCTTAAGCGTGCGAACAAGAAGAAGGGCAAGAAGAAGGGGAAAGCCGGAAAAAAGAAGAAGCCAGCAAATCCAGACAAGGGCTGTAAGGATCACCAAAACTCTAATAGCCATACAAGCATATATGCCCATGTGAATTGACAAACATGATACTAATGCTCTTATTGACAGTAACCAAACTGCAAGGGACACCCAACGAGATTGCACCTCCCGAGGTTGATAGTGAACCTGAAGAGACTGCAACCGCAACTCCGACCCCTGAAGTGCAAAATAAATTGGTCAAGCGTGCCAATAAGAAGAAGAAGAAGAAGGGCGGGAAGAAGAAGGCGAAGAAACCGAACCCGGATAAGGGCCGTAAGGACCACCAGCTCGAATGAAATTTATCGCTACCGCTTCTATTCATGGAAAAAAGCTGGCTAACATGAACAAACCTATATTATGTCGATAGTAACTCAATTGCAAGGAACTCCCAACGAGATTGCCCCTCCCGAGGTTGATAGCGAGCCTGAAGAGGCTGCGACTGCAACTCCGACCCCTGAAGTGCAAAATAAATTGGTCAAGCGTGCCAATAAGAAAAAGAATAAGAAGGGCGGGAAGAAGAAGGCAAAGAAACCGAACCCGGATAAGGGCTGTAAGGATCCTAAACCTGACTAAACCATGGAGAATCTTGCTAACGCTCACATTATCACATTAGTAAAACAACTACAAGGAACTCCTAACGAAATTGCCCCTCCTGAAGTTGACAGCGAGCCTGAAGAAGCTGCAGCTGCAACTCCAACTCCAACTCCAACTCCTGTCGTACAAAATAGACTCCTCAGACGCGCAGATAAGAAGAAGAAGGAGGGTAAGAAACATGGCGCGAAGAAGGGCAAGAAGAAGGCACCAAACCCGGACAAAGGCTGTGAGAACCCCAAACTCGTCACCAATACATACAAAAGTCTGCTAACACTGATATTACCACGATAGTGACCCAACTGCAGGGAACGCCTAACGAAATGCCAGATCCCGTTGTCTCCTCTGCGGCTCCGGCCGTTGCATCCGCAACCGCAACCCCGGAGACCAAGCTCCGTTTCCACAGATATTAAGAGGATCAGGTGTTACAAATTTCACCAATTCAAAAAATTTTTGAATGTTTAGGATAGTGCGATATTTGGATATTCATATGGGCGTTCAATATAGATAGTTTTGCTTCAGGCGCTAGTTTTTTGGGGGGGGGGGGCTTAGGGGAAATACCAAGGAACGGGGGGTTTTTGATCAGAATTATGTATAGAAAATATATCGGAGTAAATAAAATTTGTTTCTCATTTTGAATGCTTTGGTAGTTTGAATAGATTTCAGTCAGATATCCAAACGAGTAGCTTTGGTAAACGTATACCGTAGTCAGATACAACGGTATCAAACCAGATCTATATGGGGTTGGGGGTTTATGTCACTGAACCTCCGGAGATATCTTGTATTCTCGAGTATCACGTCTATGAGCATCGCAGCCCATCATTGATTCTTGCCCAAAATCAAGAAGTTTAAGTCGTAGACTTAGCACGTTTCGCTGCGAAAATACAACGCACTCAACTCATTAGTATTTTCCATGGGTCATGAAATTTTCGAGAGAGGATGGAGTATACTGCGCCGGAGAGGGTGACGGTTTCTTGATACAATAGTGGTACAAGAATTTCCCTGGGTGCTATATTTCTAAACAAAGGATTGTCTTGATGTTATATTAATACCGTGTTGAGGTTTTCTCTTGCTATCCCTGCAATCAGTAAACCGTGCCAGGAGGAAATGTGACTGCATATATAAGGGATCGCTGAGGCCTGAATATATCAAATCAATTAATGCGATTCTCGATAATCCTGAGAGCAGCCTATAAATGAACTAGACTGCATTAGAGTTCTATTCCTGGAATAATCAATTTTATGGTATCATGTCGTTGGCATGGCAAAGTGCTCAGCGCTGTAGTCGATAACCACATCTAAATTAGAGCAAGAATGCAACGAAGATAAAGCTATCAAAAAAATCTCGGAATAGAAGATTTAGACTCTCGCATTCCCACTTTACTATCAATCTTCATATCAATCCGACTACTTCTCCTTAAGAGTTTCGTTGACTTCGTTGCAGAACTTATAGACCTGCCACAGAGCACCTAGTATTTCCACAGGAACTGAGACTACTACATACACTCATATACTTGCTAGTGTTTCCGAGTCGGATAACCAAGTTATCTTGTTAGGATACTCTTTTAAGAGATGGTAAAGACAAGGAGACCCACAACTTTTAGGCTGGCTGCTCAAGATAATGAACGACGATATCTTATCACTAGTCTTGGGTTTATCAATTTTAAGTAAGAATTTACCACCTGCCTTATATACTTGTACTATTGTGCGATTCCATTCCTAACAAGTCGGCGATAAATGTAACAGACCGAGATATTTATATAATGTCACCTGCCCAAAGACCAAGCACCTTTTAACGCAAACGCGTTACGGCCAAGGAAACAGGCGCCGGGAAAAGGCGCAAACCCTTGAGGATTTGCAGAGAGCCTCCCTGGGATTCTATCAGTTGTAATGGATTGTGTAGTGTCCTAGCCATTGGATGAGGATGATTCAGGTGAGGAATCGTACCAATAATCGACCTTATTAGGACAATTTATACTAAATCATATTTAAACCTTAGGGATGACTGCCAACCTCAATGGATCTGCTGGGCGTGGGGATGGGGATGCCTCCTCTAGTAGTCCAGCGGTGACAACAGTTTCACCCTACCTAGTTCGTCCCCCGCCCACCCGCGCTCCCAAACTAGAGGTCGAATCCGGGCCGCTTGAGCTCCAGGACGAGGTCTCGCTCAAGCGTGTTAAAGAAAAGGTCCAAGGACTGAAAGTCATAGATTCCCGGGAGGCTCAGAGGCGTCTTCGACTCTCCATATTATAGTGGCGAAGTAGATGCTGAGAATGGAGGGAGCGTGCTGGCCGCTTTTTACATTCGAGGACGCACTTATACTAAAATACCATGGTGGAGTGAGATACCCGCCAATCATGTATATACTCCAATATTATATCGAGACCGTAGGAGTCTGACAATATGTGCGGGTTCCTCGATTTTAATTGAAGAATTGCATACAGTTAGAGTAAAAACCGTCTCATACACAATATATCAAGTCATCACACAATTCTTCAGCTTCAAAAAAAAAAAGGCAACATGTCTCTTTTCGTTTATTACAAAAAGCTAATATAATAATGCCAATGCTAACAATGACAAGTATGTAGACGATAGATGTAGAGTAGGAGGACGAGTGAGGTTCGGGTATTCCACCCCCAGACGTAAGCGAGCAATAATACTATAATAATAATATTAATAAAAAGAAGAGAAACATGTTATAGAAGTGAAAAAAGAAAAGGTAGAAAAAAGGAGAATAGGACGGTAACAATTATCTAGAAGACAAGAACAAAAAGGCGAATGAACCCTATCAAATGCTTGAGATCTTGTATTTTTCTTTCTTTCGAGCACAATATTCTTCGACTTTTGTCTGGCCTCCCTCAAAGTAATGATGAAAAGCAGCGGCAGTTTAGTGTCCGTTCTGATCAACATCTGGAATACCACCCTCCTCAAGCTCCTTTTGCTCACGAGCCAATCTCGCCTCACTAAAATAAAATATTAGTATAAATCTCACCGTAGGGAAAGCAACGAAATGAAAACTTACATCTCCTTCAGTTGACTCTCTCTCGCCAACAGTTCTTGTCTCCTTTCGTTAATCTCCCGTTGTACCTTCAACTCAATCTCTCTCAACTTCTCCTCCTCGCGTCTCAATTGTTCTTCCTTCAACCGGACGCTCTGCGTCGCAAGATCCTCAGGGTTCATCGTGCTGTCATCTGCAGCACCTCCATCCACGCTCTTCGACAACTTCTCGGTTCTGTAGTTCTCATAGAGGAAATCGTGGGTAATTTCCTTGAGATCTGCGAGATGGCTGTGCAGTAGCGCGGAGCGGATGGCCAGGAAGTCCGAGTGGCGCGGGTTCTCAACCTCGACGATGCCCCACGGGTACTGTCTCGCGCGAACGTGACGGCCACCGACCTCAACGATATCCTCAGACCCGACAATAGCGAACGGCATGAGTCCGCGAAGCTCTGCGTTTTCTTCAACAGTGTCTTCATCGTCTTCTTCGACGTCATAGGGGAAATTATAGACGGGGATGCGGTAGTGCTCGATATCCTCCATGATTAACTTTTTGGATTCGGCGAGCTCTGTGGGAGTCAGAGAATCGGCTTTTCCGATAACGGGGATGACATTAACGCGTGGGGAGAGGCGTTTCATAAGCTCGATATCGAGTTCACGGAGGCTATTCGCCATTTATTAGCAATTGACGTATATATTCAAGCGGTTGGAAAACTCACCCGTGACCGGTAGGAGTGATAAAATAGAGAAGAGCATGTACACGGTTATCACGGAACCGTGGGTTACGCTTGATACGAGACTCTTCAGCGAGAATATGGTCATACTGTCTTTCGAGGTATCCAACAATCTCAGAGAAGCTGGCAGCAATCCCAGCAGTTAGTTCAGCCATTTATCAAAAGTCAAGGATGACGATAGGACACAAACCTAGCCTCGTTATCAATCTGATCACCGAATCCGGGAGTGTCAACAATGGTAAGGGAAATACGGGTTCCCTCTTCATCCAACTCTGGAAGTTCAATTGGGGGGTTAGCCGACGCTCTATCTTTCATCCATCCATCCATCCATCTAGTATCCCCATCATCTCGTGACACTAATTTTATTCGTTCTACAGAAAAAACGACGCGTCCGGAGGAAAAGAGAGAACCAATGGGGAGCACGCACCAACGGTAACAGGCTTGATACGGACGCCTTCTTCCTGGTGAGCCGAACTCGGGTCGTCGCATTCCTTGCTCGATAGGACCTTTTGGCCGCAGAGGGTGTTGACAAAAGTGGTCCGACCTGATACGGTACCATATCACAAGCGTTAGCATTATAGTTGATGAGCAAAATGGTAGAACGGGGTCAATGGCTAACCTGTCCCTGAGGCACCGCATACCATCAGGCAGAACTGGATTCCCTTCTTGATATTCTTCTTCTTTCGTGTCTGTAGGCATCGATAAAACGCGCGGTTAGCACAGAATCACGCGAAAACACCGACGACAGAAACTGCTATCGATAGTTTTATCGGGGTGGAACGCTTTTGGGAATGGAAATAAACGTACGGCAGCTAGAGACATCTTGATGGTATTTGGATTTGGTATGTGGATATGTGATTAAAGCTGTGAAGAGAATGCTGGTCAATCGGTGTTTGTCCCCTGAGACTACTTGTATTGGGCAGCTGGAGAAAGAAGCTCCCTTCGCTTACAGGAGAGAGAGGTTTTAAAGGGGGACCCCTGGACAGAACAGCGTTCGAGCTGTGAGAGCAGAAGACACGACGTGAATTGAGGGCTGTTTACTGGTGATATCGGCGGGAGAAGCTCGTCGATGGAGGATGGATGTGAAAGAATGGAGATGGAAGGAGAAGGGAGACGGGTTGATGGTTGATGGAGATGAAAGTGGTGATGGGGTTGGTTTGGTGGTGTTGACGGGGAGGAGGGTTTGAGATTAAACAAGCTCTTCCTGCGTGTCGCCAATTGAACGACCGAATTAAGGGGAACTCGACCCCAAGCGAACGAGCCACCAACCGAACGAAAAGATGAAATCAGGGGTCCATTCACTCATTATTATTGTCTCTTCAGCCAATTACATCTTGCTACGACTTGATCAATTGGATATTCACACCCAGGCGCAAAGAATTTACGAGGATATATAGTATATAACCTAAGTAGTAGTAGCAGCAGTAGCTACCAGTGATGCCCCAGCGAGCCATTCCATCTACGTTGACATCCAAAGCCCATACGGATGGGGCGTGTACTTCCACTATCAGGTTTCGCATTCACGTCAGTCTCAAGCTCAATACAGTGAATCCCATGGTATAGCTAAACTCACCAGCTTGATCGTTCCGTCTTCCGAGCCGGTCGCATACAGGTTACCATCCGGCGAAAAGCTCGCCGACCAAATAGGTCCATGATGGCCCTTATTAAGCTCTACCCAATTCATCAGCAATCCTCCTACATAAGCTCCCAAAACGAAGGAAAAAAAAAAAAAAAAATACTCACCCAACTCCCTCCCACTGTCAAAATCATAGACTCGCACCCACGTATCCCCCGCGCCTCCTGTCACAAACTTCCTCGTCGGCACATCGCTCGTCGGCGGGTGCAGAGCAACCGTAGCGCAATCATGTTCCGTCTTTATCGACTTCAACAATGTTCTCGACAATCCATCGAAAAAATACACCGACTTGCCCGCGCTAACGTTCAGAATCTTCCCATCCGTCGAGAACTCACAGCTAGCCAACGGTTCATCTACCATGTACGTTGACACTATATCCTTCGATCGCACGTCCCACCATCGTATATACTTGTCTTCAGAACCGGACACCAGAATATTCGGATCCGCCCATGAAACCGTCCGTATGCTACCGTTATGCGCGCCAACTCCAATCTCTGTCGCACCCGCGTTATCGGGCCGATTTAGATCGAACATTCGAAGCTTCTTTTCGGGTCCGCCGGTAGCGACGCAGGTGTCATCTGGCGAAAAGGTTACACATCTCACAATGTGGTTGTGGTTCAACGTATGTAACGTTTCGCCGGTGAACGCATCCCAGATTTTACTAAATAGAAACCAGTCACATCAGATCAGAACAACCTCTCTCTAACTATCGATCGCAATGTTGCATTCTTACGCTGAAAAGTCGGCAGAGGCCGTAGCGGCGAGGCTTGCAGTCCGGGATAATCTAGCCTGCCATATGGCACCCTTGTGGCCGATAAAAGTCCCAATCCTACGTTCATTCAATAAATCGCGTCAATCTCACATTCCGAGATTCCTAGCAAATATCGCCTCAGCTAAAAGAAAAAAAAAACTAACCAGTCACCAGTTATACCATCCCGCAGCATAGGATTTCCATCTGAACAACATGATTTTAGCTGACAATCCAACCATCAAACAATCTCACCAACAGGATTTGACACACCTTTGCATGCGGAGATGAGAAAGTAGTTATCGTCGACAAATTGAGAGAATGATAAGTGTACCACGGGTCTCGAGTGACCGTGACAAGTGAGAGGAACGATGCGAGCCGCGGCTACGTATATGGAAACAATGTTAGAACACTCATAGTCAGAAGGAAGGTATCAATCCCGGGTCGCCCGTATAAGAATCAAGAAAATGTGGAACACGTACAAGGCTTGCTAGTCTGTACCGGACTCGGTGACTTTTGCGGCGTGGGGTACTGATCCGAGGACATATTTCAACAAAGCGAAAGTATTGGGGAGAAAAAGTTTAAATTTCAAAAGATACCTCCAAGGAGGTCGAAAAGAGAGAAGAAAATGTCGGAGCAGGTCGAAGGAATGTCAAATTGAAAAGGTGAAGCAATAGCCAGCTATAGAATCCGCGCCTGTCGTAGACGTAAACGTGATTGATGAAAGATCGAGGAGTTTTTGAGCGTTCGGTTTTTTTATTTCCAAAAAGTGTTGAACGAAGAGGTTACAGTTATTAATGGTATTGATTGTGCCACAGTACGATATGATGGTGAATATAGAGTTCGTTCTCCTAATAGAACCGATATAGGAAGGAGCCGATTTACGCTGGACAGATTGGAATAGACCCGTAGATATGGTATGATAGCTAGAGAGAGAAGAATAGAAGACAGCTGATAGAAGCTCCGAAAAGCTAAGGTTCGTTTTTGGTTTCCCGGTTCGCGGGTAGGTCGGCAAGGGTAGGTACTACTATACTATGATTACAGATATAGGTAGCTCGAGGAGGAAAAAATGCTCGAGACCAAGCGCAGTGGATGAAGCAAGTCGTTCGATCGATCTAAGAGATTCGTGACGTCGTGAATGCTGCCTGTGACTTTGGCGTCGTAGTTTAGAGATATATAACGGAGCGATTAAAAGGTATATAGGATAAGAGAGAGAAGCTTCGACGATCGCTGAATGTCAGACCCAGATCTATATATATTATCTAGATGCACGACGATGACGTGCGAGCTTCGAAAAGGGAGAGCTCGATTGAAGAGGTTGAGCGGAAATGAGGGGCTGCGACGCTGGCAGTTTTGAGTTTTACTCACTCGAGTAGTCACAATGTACCGCGAACCAAGCTAGCTCTCTTTCACCTCGTATGCGAACGAGGGACCCACTGCTGCTATTATTAAGAATTATACCGATCGAGATTTGTTGAGACTGAGGCTAGCCAGCTGCTGACGCGACGTAGGATTGGGGATCGAGCTGGAAGGATGGGGAGATAGAGTTCAAGAGAAGGTGCAGAGACTGACTGATGGAGCGAGACAAACGAGAAGTCGAGTTTGGGAAGACAATCAGAGACAAGTGTGCGATATTAACACTACTACTACTATTCGGAACTATTCATTCAGAGTTATTATATCGACTGTATCAGAGCTGGCAATGAACAAGAACGAGAACGAGAATGGTGGTGAGGGAAAAGACGACGGTTGCAATTGGAGGGGCAGTTGAGAATCGGTGACGAAAAAAACCCGTTTTCTGTCAGTCGACTAGTCTTTGTCAATCAACAAAAAGTCTAGCGCCAAGCATCGTCATATTTAAAAACAAGCTTAATCTCGTGGGTGCACGATTTGAGTGTGTCTACCGATGGTCTAGAGCTAATATCAAATAGCGACTCAATTACAAGATCAATATGAGAGCGCCACAATGGTGATCTAAGTGATAAAATAAGTATATATAGTTAATTGAAATAATTCAAGTGCTCGAGTAATTACAAGATCGCATGCATATTCCGCTAAATGCTTCATCTAAAATAATCGAAGCTCATTCTATATACTCGAGTATATACACCAAAACGCCTACAGTCATGCTCTTCGTGTATATCCCTTGAAGTAAATATATATTGAAGAATTGATATGAGAATAAAAGCTCACTTCCCAGCCAACCTCTTCATCCGCTCCTCAGCAGCCCTCGCCCGTCTCTCTCTTTCCAACCTTCTCTTCGCCTCCTCACTCAGCCCTTTGGTCTCCTCCTCTCTTACAATAGCCCCAGGGTTCGTCCCCAATACGTCCGCCAAACTCTTTGCCCCCTTCGAAGAAGAACCTCCTCCATCAGGCAAGCTCCTTAGTCTCGCCGTCTCCTTCTCTCTCCTCCCCTTCTCCTCTGCATCTTTCACAACCTTCTCCTTCTCTAAATCCTCATCGTACTCCTTCCTTGACAACGGACTCCCTACCCCCAACCCATCCCAATCCACTTTTCCTTCTCCAACTTCCATCCTTGCAACCCTAAACACCTCCCGTGTAGCTTTATCCCCAGCGATTTCATACGCCGTCTTCCCCGCCGAGTTCTTGATACTTGGATCCGCGCTCTTCTCTCCCTTTGTCAGCAATGCCAACACGATCAATGGATGCGACTGTGCAGCTGCTAAGTGCAGCAATGTAGGCGTGTGATGAATCTGTGGTGACAAATAAAAATCAAAGGGTAATTTATTCGACGTCAGATATGTTGTGATCGCTGGCGCTTTCGATCGTCGCACCAATGTTGTCAAATTAGAAGAATGCTGTATTTTCGCCAGTTCCTCTTTTGACAACTTTGGCCTCGCTGTAGGCCCAGCAGATTTAGCGCTCACGCTCGCTGTAGAGGCAGCGTCTTGACTTGCTGCATCAGCAGCTGCTAGAGCAGCCTCATCAATCTTCGATACCTTCAATCTTGTGAGCTCCACAAAACATCGCATCAACTCGCTCTGCGTCGCCCTCCGCGTCGAAAACGGAAACCCACGAATCTTCGGATTATTGGACTTGATTACTGCTCCATCATACCCGAACAGTGTCTTTCTGTTACTCGTTCCCGTAGCTCTGATGAACAAAAAGTCCGACGAATCGATCATCTCCTTCCACGAGCTCAACAACTCCCTCACGTCCGCTGTCAACGCGGCCTCGTTATATCGTCGTAAAGAGCTACCCGCGCTATGCGCTGTTCCCTTGGAATTATCATTTGCGGATTGAGATCCACCTTGTTTGCGACGGGTGGTGTACCGATGGAACGTTTTGTGGGCTAATACGACCGCTTCCCGCTCTACTATCCCGTTCTTCTTTGCAAGTTTGGGGTGTAGTGAGACTATCATTGCGGCAAAATGACCGCCACCGATCATGCAGAGGAAAACATGTGGGTCCGCGGCTGTTGGTGGAGACGTCGAGGGTGTGGTTTGGAGTGTTTGAAGGAGGCGGGGCACGTCGTTTTCAACAGTGTCAGCGGGGAGTATGGCGCGGTACAGGCCTAGATATGTTGAATCGGGGAGTTTTGGAGAAGATAACCATATTATCGGAGATCTAGGCTTGCGGGTCGTATTTTCGGTATCTTCGTCTTGTGTAGGGTTTAGATGGGCCTTTTTGCGAAGTAAATTTGATAGAATGTCTGTGGACCCTCCTTCTTCCTCTGTCGACGAGCTTTCAGACCCGGATATAGATTCACTCAAGCCTTTAACATATCATGTGAGCTTAAGCTTGAGAGATTTCGTATAATCGAGAGTTTAAATTAATAGTACCTTCGATCATCTTTTCGAATTCTAGTTCGGATACGGCTGGTTGATTCCGAATCTTTCGCTTCATGTTGAATCTATGGACATCGGATCTAGCATGCGATCGCTGTTCCTGTATCGTCTTACTTTTTACGCCGCATAGAGTACAAGACATGCCGGACGTCGGGTCCGGTTCTTTATCTTTAAGCTTGTCATCGTCTTTTGTGGCTTCTGCTTCTGTTGTTGTGGGTGTGATATCGTGGGTGGCGGAACCCTTGATGGTTAGAGAGTTTAGGAGATCGCGCGGGAGATCGAATGCTATACTCCGTATTAATAAACTCTTTCAATTGACTATTTAATTACACTAGATCTAGTAGAATGAGCATTTTGGGCGGATATACCATATAACGGTCTTTTTAGGTGATCGTCTGCTTGCGAGCTAGCAGCAGACGGCGGAGGTGGGGCGGCCATCGCGAGAGGAGGAGGTATTCTTCAGCGGTCGGAGAGATGATGATAAGAAGCACAACAGCGATAGAGAGGGAGGTTAAGGAAAAGAGGAAGACGGAGAGGAAGGGTTTTAAAGAGAGGTCGTGGGTATAATAATAGCTATTGTCGTTATGGCTCATACTCGTTCATAGTGTCTTGGACAAGCATCAATCGAAGGGACAGGGTTTATTGTCTTGTGTGACGCATAACTTTCGCGACTCATAACCATCCCATCTCTTCCACCACCGCCACTACCATCCACCCTCGCATGTTCTAGAAAATGAATGTAATCCGCGAAGTACTCTCCCTTACCCGCCGCGAAATCGACGAAGGCATCCCCGATTCTGCCTCCTGGCATCAGGACTATCGCCATACAGCCTACATCTTTATCGGCAACCTCCCCTTCGAACTCTCCGAAGGCGACATCATCGCTATCTTCTCCCAATACGGCGAACCGGTTCACCTCCAGCTCGCTCGCGACAAAGATACCGGTAAATCCCGTGGCTTCGGATGGCTCAAATATGAAGATCAGAGGAGTACCAACCTCGCGGTCGATAACTTGACCGGTTGCTCGGTGTTGGGAAGGAAGATTAGGGTTGATCACGCGGATTATAAACATAAAGAGGGAGATGGAGCTGAGGAAGCGTTCAAGGGGCTCGATATCAATAAGGATAAAAGGCGGGATGACGACGAGAAGGAAGAGAGAACGAGTAAAAGGCGGAGAAGGGATAGTAGTGATGAGGAGGAAGACGAAGGATTGGACGCGGCAGAATTAGCGGAAAGAAGACGGGAGGACCGAGAACTCGCGAAACTAGAGCGAGATCACGACGACGACGACCCTATGAAAGATTATCTCATCCGAGAAAAGAAAAAGGAGATTGAAGACGCGAGAGCAGAACGTGAGAGCCGCGGAGCCTCGTCCCGGAGTAGAGATAAAAAGAGCTCGTCAAGGCGACACCACTCGTCCCGTGACGACGAAAGAGATCACCGAAGGCATAGATCACATCGGAGTCACAGAGATCGAGACCGCGATGATGACAACGATGGTGACCGCCGCCGTCGCCATCGACATCGAGAAACCGACAGAGATGATCGGGAAAGGACATCAAAAGGCTCCCACAGAGATCGCGATAGAGAAGACAGTCCTGATGACAATGACAGGCATAGACGCCGCAGAGAAGATGAAAACGAAGATAAACGACGGCACAGACGGGAAGGCGACTATAGACATCGTGATGACGATGCTCGTGAATCCAGAAGACGGCGGGACGCTCGTGAATGAGCATAGTATATTTCCACCATATTTTCAACATTTATTGCATTTTCTTCTAGCGAATACCCTGTACAATATAAACGGAGTTTCAAACAAAATAGATTGAATTCATATCCAAATGCTGTTGAGAAAACCATCTACACCATTCTCCAGAACTCCTAAAGCGCAAATCCTATATAATATACCAATATCAACAAAAGTAGTAATCTCATTCAAACTCTGCTCGGACACAAAACAATTTCCGTCCTGCAAAAGCTATCTCAAACTCAAGCACAAGTCATCCATAGGACAAGATGATACCCATATCGGCAATCATTTTTCTTTTTCAATTCTCAAAAAATTATGACACGAAGAAAATAAAAGGTCAAAAATCCCATCCTCCACATAAACACCACATCATAATGCAATTCCGCCAAAAGGAGTGTCGAAGAAACGAAGGTAAAGAAGTGAAAGAATGTACGAATAGTAAAAAGTGTTGGAAAAGAAATCAAAATCAAAATCAAAAAAGCAGGTCATGATCAAAAGCACAGATTTTGGAAATTGCAGGTAAACAGCAAGGAGGCCTCGGAGATGGATCCCGAGAAAGAATAATAATAAAATGTTACTGAGGTATAAAGAAAAACGCCTCCCAATCGTTATCTCAAGGGAATCACAGGAAACGAAGCATAAAGACACGACAAAGAAAACCACCCCATCAACATGCTAGATCGAATAATTGATATCAGAATAAAAAAGGTTGAGCGGGGCAGATGGATAGAAAATAGGGTGATCGAATGAAGAAAAGGTAAAAAGGTAAGGAGGTGGAAAATTCCCACCACATGAAAAAATTATTCTGGTCGAAAAATAAATCCAAAGAAACAAAACACCAAGTCTAAAATATGTATGTAAGAAGAGGCCTTGATTTCCATGTAGAGATAAAGTAAAAATAAAAAGATCCCGAAATTTCCATCCATAGAAGTGAATATAAATCAAAAGAATGTCCCTAGAGAAACATTTTGAGAAGAGGTAGTGTTTTTTTTAAAACAATAAATTAAATCAAAACAGTAAGAGACCTTCCCATATGTATGCACCGTATCCAGTGTTAGGAAAAAATAAGTATTTTTATATGTTTTTGTTTTGTTTATTCCGCCCAAATGCATATTTCCGAACCTATGATATGACAAAAAACGATATTGGTATCCTGTTCCAAGGCATCCTCATGATGAAATGACTATTTGCCAACTAGAAAACCAGGTATGTTAGGGGGAGCGATTGGAGTTGTGAATGCATTTGCTGAAGAAGCAGAGGTTACAGGTGTGAACCCGAGCGCTGACTGAGTGGTGGCAGGATATCCTACTGGCGATGTCAAAAGTGACTCTCGATATGCAAGACCGGGTGCTGCACTCGCATAGATGGCGGAATCGCGGGGTGGGATCGCAGTGGCTAACGGGGCAAGTGGTGGAGCACTGGCTTCTAAAGGATTCGGTCGTACTGCCGATGGTGTAACACCAGGATGTGGAAGGCCTGGTGGCGCATGCAAAGCCGTTGAGAACAAGCCTCCAGCACTGCTTGCTCCACCTCCTGTAGCTGGAGTAGTCGGAGACTGCAAGTTTGCTGGATTTTGATTGGATCGAACTCCCAGAGGGTTCTTCGAGAAGCTCAACCTGATACCACCCTTGACACTATTCGAAAGACCTCGTCCGTAGAGCTCGGTGAGAGCCCTGGTGGCATACGCGACGTCTTCAAACTCGACAAAGCACATGGGACCGTTTGCCTTTGTTCGGAAGCATAATCTCTTGTATCCACGTTGACGGGAGAAGAGAGCCTTGAGCTCGTCTTCCGAGGTGTTTGCTGGGAGATTACCGACGTATAGGGTGTTACACGGAGGATTCTGGTCAGCTGGATTAGCTGCGGGTAACACTCTCTGATAAGGTGGTAAGATGCTCGAATTCGGTGCTGCTGTGGATGCAGACATTGGTATAGATATCGGCGATGTCAATGTGCTGGCGTTACCGGGAGCCATGGTTGCGGGTGACCCCATCATCGGTCCGCTCAGCGGAGGCAGGTTGTTCGTATTGAGAGACAATTGTGAGAACCTTGTAGCCATGGAAGCAGGGTTGGTTGACCTTCTTGGCTTTTGCATCGTAGCGAGAGGCATCGGCTCAGCCGAAAGCGCGGATGGGTTGGTATAAAGATACCGGGAGTGATCGCTCAAAAGACTATCGTATTCCTCATTGGTCTCCGGTTCACTTTCCATGAGCAAGGCCTTCCCACTGGACGGCCCAACGGATCCAGGTGTCCGTACTGGAAGTGAAGGGAAGGCATCGGTAATGTACTCGGGACTGGGGCCAAGACTGTAATCGCTCGAACTGCTGCCGAACGATTTGGAACTCGCCAAAGACCCGAGACCTGTTCCAAGCCCTCCAAGCGAACCATTAGCGAGGCTCGGTGGGATCGTTCCAATCAAACCGACAGGAGGAATTATAGCTTCCGTCGCCGAGTATGGAGCCTGCAAACCATGAACCTTTCCCAGACTCCTCCCGGAGGAGGATGCGATCGAAGATGCTGTGGATGTCGACAACAAGGTGGGTCGAGAGGAGCTGTCTGTGGTATTGCGTCGGCTAACCATGGTTGGCTGGGTGTGACTGATCGGCATCGTGGCCTGCAAAACCTCTCCTTCGAAGATCTCTGCCCTTTTCGAGTTTATGTGGTCCTTTGCTTCTTGAGCAGCGCCGAAACTGCGAAAACGTGCTACGGCAGAACGTTTGGGCGATGGCAAACCTCCTTCCAAAGGACTATCCGGAATCAGCTCCACGTGGAGAAAGTCTTTGGTCAAAATGAAGATGCTGCGGAGCTCTCGATCTGTGATCTGTCGAGGAAGGCCCATGATGATGATTGTCGTCTCGACGCCATTGATCAGATGCTCCCCTTGGGTGTCCACGGGCGGTAGGCCACCCTCCTCGGGCACCGGGGAAATTCCTCTGGATGAGAAGATGCTGTTCTCGAACGGAAAAGGCGAAATCATGCTGTGGCCCGTGGCAGGTGGGGAGGCTTGCGAAGATCCCGAGCTGATAGACTCCCTGCTCCTTGACGAATGGAACTCATACGAGGGAGTAGTCGTGCCACTCAAACTTGCGGTCGACATTCCGGATAGTGGCAACACTGCAGCCATTGATTGGCGTGTTTAAAGAAATAAAATGCTATATATCCCTCTCAAGTGCGTTCTCACACCCAATTGAGTTCAACCACGTTTGATCTCGTATCAACGGAAAAGAGGTATATATTCTTGTCAAACTCCTTGACTAGTTGAACACCTCTATAAATGAATACTAATGTCAAACAACTATGCAACGTGCCAAACAATGGGGTAATCCGTTAGTCAACTATGCCTTCGGGATGCTCCCACGTTTCCGTCTAGGCCACGCGGGACGGGTCTCAGGGACCGTGCATGCATGCAGCAAGAAAGGTACTCACCAAATAGATGCGCAAGGAAACAACAGATTCCTTGCCCCCTGCTCGAGTACAAGAAGACTTCTGCCTTTGTATTTAAATAGATAGTCGCCTTGTCGAGCGAGATGTAGAAAAACGGAGACTGGAAACGCCGATGAACACCAACGTTGGAAACTTGTGCCGAACAGCTTGATAGATGATTTTTATAGGCTCCGTTCCTTATACTCAAAAAGAAAGCAAAGCAAAAAATATGCTGCTGAAGACTCTTGTTAACTCGGTAAACGTGGCGGTATGCTGATTGTTGTGTGGTACTATAATATTTTGAAAGCGGCGGGGCAGAATGTCTCGATCGATGAGTAATACATAAAACTTGAGGTAGGAAACGAGAGATATTTTCGTATAGAAATCTGCGCTCGTGAAACCCCCCCTTCAGGTAAAAAATCCAATAGCTTTTCCAAGACTCTTCTAGGATATATCTAATCAAAGAAAAGTTGAGAATAGCTTATTCGAGTTTGACTGATGCGAATAGTTGTACTTGATATAGATCCAGAGGCAAGACCAGAGATGTTCCTACTCTTTGCCGAATGAAAATGAAATAAAACCAGCGCTATGCACCAAAGTCCGTTCCCAAACAAATGTCGTTATATAAGCTTCAGCAAAAGTGTGCGAAAGCAGTCAAGCAAAACAGAACGTGGCGGTGATATTTTGAGTTTCCAGGAAGATCGCTTGCTGGTGCAGATGGTAGGTGCGTTGCTAGAGGTAATTGCCACTAGAAAGACAAACGAGGTTGGTGCAAATATCTAGCTTCAAAACTTTAAAAGACGAAGCCAGGAAGGAGTAGTCGTGGTATTGAATTCGAGTCGTGCTTAGTGGTTTATAGTACGCAGCTCCGGTCCGCTAAGAAAACCGAAGGAAAAAAGAGACGGAGATGAGGAATGCGATCGTAAATGCGAGTAAAAAGGTATAAAATATAGCGAAGGCTAGAAAAACGGTAGCAGTCGTATATAATGAAGAGGGGAATCCAATGATAAAAAACGCTCTAGATATGCAACTATGAGACCTAAAAACCAATGTATGCTGTGGAACCCTGCTGTGCTTGTGAATATGCTATGCTGGTCGAAAGCGCAAAAAAGAAAACCCCGTTTAAGAAAAAAAAAAGAATGAAAAAACCAAATTCAATAATTAATAAATGAGCGCAAAGAGCTGATGCACCCGTCGACTATGCTAAGCGTGAAGAGAACAAAATGGGTATGATCATGAAAAGGTCAAAATAAAGGACGATAAGGTTTTTGAAATGAGGAGAAGAAGTCGCCTTCGGAGGACTAGTTTTCTTCTTGAACGGCGCGCGCGTTTGAGGAGAGACAAAATGGAAATGATAACCGAGGATATGAATAGAGCCACCCAAAGAATAACGGTCCTTGTTTGTATTGAGAAAATTGTCCAGAGGAGGCAATTTCCAAAGAAAACTACGTTTTCCAAAGCCTGTGAATTCTCGAGGTCGAGAATATGGTTCCGGAGAAAAGAGGCAATTGGGGGGCCGGATGTTGAAGGTGTGTGGGAAGGAGAGTGAGAGCGGAGTGCGTTGAGGATGTGTGGGAGGTAGTCGAGTTAAGAAGGGGAAAGCTGATCTGTCGGACGAACCTGTGGAAACAGAAGCGAGAAAAACCACACCTCTTTCTGCGGGCAAATCCAGCTTGTCTCGAAAACCAGATGTACGGGGCAGCCCACACGCGCGCCAATGACAGGAGCGAGAGCCTCGAGTCCCGTCTCGTGTGTGCTTGACGGGGAGGGAAAAAAGGGAGGGATCTTGGTTTTTGATAATAGTAGCCCCTCTTGCTTGCAATCAATCGGTGGCTGCGAATTTTTCTTGTCTGGGACTTCGCAAATCGGCCCTGAGAATTCAGAAGAATGGGTTCCGGAATTCTAAAACAAAAACAAGAAAGATGAGGTGGAAAGAAGTGTCGAAAGGGAAAGGAGCCCACGAGGAGAAAGGGAAGGGAAAAGAGAGGAAACTGACTTGACAATGGGGGATGTCGAGAACGGCCTGGGTCCCTACACCTCGCTCAATCAAACTAGCGCTATGGGCCAGGTCCTGGTGGAGGTGATGGAGGGTGCCGTTAATATCAAAAAGAGTGGGTGTGCTGGCCCAGAAAGATAGCGAAATAAGAAAATAACCCAAGCTTTCTGACCGTCTTCATCACCATCTTACTGGTCCGTCTAGTAGAGAGATGGGTCTTTGAAGTTGGGATTGAGTTTGGCAAGCGAAAAAAAAAAAAAAAGACCCTCTCCTGCTGTTGATTCTCTATAATCAAAATGTCCGCAAGAGCATAATCAATCAAAGGTCGCCCGATTCCACCATTTCCCCCCCCAAGCTCGACCCTGTTCATGCTTGGTCAGGGCAGAATGCACGGAAAAAGAAAACCCTTCTTCGCTCGTTCATTTCGTTCGACGGGACCCGCTTAGTGCAGGCCCTGTGCAGCTCGCCATCCCACGCCGGTGAAAGGAAGCAGTATCGTGCACCCCCCTCCAGCCAATCAAGAGCTATCGGGTCTACTGGACCAAATGGTTGGAAAGGGATCCCAGGTCGGTCAAGTTGGGGCCAAGGAGGAATCTTAGATGGACTTACACATGCAACAGGAAATGCACCTAGTTTGGACGTGCGTGAGCCCACCTTTTCGATCGTTCAGGGTCAGAACCAACGGCTAATCGTTCGTTTGGTCGTACGCATGGAATGAAGTTTCACTAGCGATGGCCTGCCCCACCCCAATTGTTAATTTATCTTATCTTTCCGGTTGAACTTGGTGAGCGTTTCGATAAGGGCGAGTTTTGACAATTCTGAGCCACACCAGTTGTCGAATTCGCCGCTCAAGTCAATTATCGAACGGACCATCGACTTGGTTCAGCGGACCATAGTTTGTAGAACGGATGCAGCAATTGTTGCTCGAAGCATCGATTAGTGAAGACGGGACCCAAAAAATCGCTCGTTAGTTGTGATCTCGTCCACTCAGACAACACGATGCGGCGGCTCTAGGAGCAAACATGACAAACACATCAACAACACATTTTGGAAGGAATCACCACTTGTGCCTCCAAAATCCGCTGAACGTTTATATAATAATAGTTTTCGATCTTATAACGAGACTTAAGAAAGGGATATCACGTAACTGACGGATATTAATCGAATCTTTAACTTACTCTCGTCAGGGATTTAGAAGGTATCGCTTTGTAGCCTACCTTAACAGGCGTCGACTTTGACGAGAGTCCAGAAATAGGGGCCTGCAAATCTTGACTGAACTGACAGCTTCAGTTGAGCAAGAGTATATATAAGTTTAATTTGTATGATCGTTCATCTAAACTCAGTCACTGTGGCCGAGTGGTTAAGGCGATTGACTAGAATTTATTCGGCTATCAATTCCTTTCGGGGGCACAGGGTAAGCTACAGAACTTCTCAATCTTCAAATTGAACATTACTAACTGGGGCCGGAAAAGTTCGAATCCTGTCGGTGACGATATAAGACTTTTTTTTTTTGCAGATTTTGACTCCGTTGTACTACTTTTCTTAACTTTCAAGATCTAGTGTCTAAATTTTATTAGCTAGAAAAATTGTGTTGGGTTTTTCAATTGTGCATAGGGCAATGCAATAATATCCAACAAATACAACACAATATATCGTTTGCTGAGCAAGCCCTCCAAGTCTAGTCTCTCCTTGCAACATAGTCTCAGCTCACTGCGAGACGGCCCTCCATCGTGTATTCTAGTCGTACTGTAGATCAAGCTCCTCACCTGTCTGAGTATACACTGGATCCCAGTTATTGCCCTATAGACATGTTAGTGACACAGGAATGGATATCTACTAAGTTAGGATAAAGACTACCTGGTATTGATATGACTGCTATCTCACCTCCACTTTGCCGGAAGTGTTAGCTCAACTGTTCAAATCGTCCTCAGGCACATTTTTCGGTCTATCCCTAAACTTGTATTTACCCTTGTCCTTATTTTTAGACTCGATCTCTTTCGTGGGCAAGTTTATAATCGGTTAGCGTCTCGACATCTTCGGGGGCCCTCATGTGAGAAGGGGTTCTTGCCAATATATTATATGGCTCAGAAATGCCCCATTGACGCTCCAAGAATACTTATTTTATTCTTTTTTCATTTAGAATTCGTGGAGTAGATGAAGGAGACCAGTATTTTTCTAAAAAGGTAGCGAATAGTGCTCGGGGTGTTCAAACTGACATAACGCTTCCACAATGTATTAATGTCGAAATATATTTCCGTATACTCTTTTCGAAGCATGTACGGCAGAACAAAGTTAACCGATTTCAACAATAGACCTTTCGGACGCAGCCGGAGGTGACCGTGATCCATAACCAATTCTGTTTTCTAAACGCTACGCCAACATTCGCCAGAGAAACTGATCTTGCCATAAATCTGGTAGCGGATGTTGGTGAAAATAGCATATTGATTTTTCTTGGACTAAATGTTTGGTCAATAGATTTTAGTATCTCAAGATGAGCGAGGAAGAAGCTGCCACTCCCCGATCGACGACCTAGACAAAGAAAACTAAAAAGTGACAGCAGTTACAGAAGGTGTTAACTGTACTCTCAAAAATCTTTTTGAGGGCTCGAACGATCTTTTTCACAATATGGCCAGATATGCTGATCAATTGTGACCGAGTGATGCAGAATCCTGAACATGCATGTTCGAACCAAGCCTATCGATCCACATATTTACCAAACCATAGCTCATAAGGCGATTTGATTCACTTCTATGGCATTGGAGAAATAGAATTCTAGAAGTTATCAGGATATCAATATATCCTACATCCCTGAGGATCATACGAATTCACTTAAATGTATTTTTATGTCATTGAGGAATGTATTGCGATAATTCTTATTATTAATCGAAATGTTTTCGCGAGACCAGTACGGCATCTGGTTAGCTAGACAAAAATCGAAATACTATTTGCATCATTAAAGAACCTAGGCTTTTTTCTTACTTTCTTTGCGTCAGATCTGGGCTCATCGGATGTCCTGTTTATATTTTGATTTTTATCAAGATGAATCGTATGGGTGTTTGAAGGATGATAACGTACAGTTTCGGTATATTGCCAAGCAGGAAAGCCAGTATTTTCTTTTTGTCAGGTAAACGGTGGGCGGGCCCGGGCCATAGATTATCGATATGGATCACTGGTCGATCGACTAGCCGGTTGATTGGCTAGTTGGTTGGCTGGTCAACTGGCGATTTTGTTGGTGTCTTATATATATTGACCAAAAGAAGCGGATGCTGTGATTTTTGCATTTTGCGCATAGCGACACAAATTGCACGCACCACAATAACCTCGAATTATGACAAACTACGAGGTTATAGTGAGCGAGACCAGTGTTAACTGTAGTTCAAAGTCCTATAACTTTGGTAATTATATTTGTGCGTCATGTTTACATGAAAATTAGAGCTTCTCCTCTCTTGACTTCATCTCAATCCCTATCGCAGCCTTCACCGTAACCCTCTTTGTGGGCCTCACCGCTCCCTACCAACTTCCCTCTCTGCCGAAACATCAATATGAGACTCTGCTGTAAACCTCAGTAGGTATCCTATATGTTTCGTGTTCACCACGATGAGATCTCGATAGTGATTGAATACTGACTACGAACGGTTATAGAAATTCTACCTACTGCTCCAAAAATAAGAGGCAAAAGAAAGAAAAGTGCGGACCCAGAGAGTTCTAAGCGGGGCGAGAAATCGATCGCCACGGCGAGGCTTCTTTTTCAACAAGTCGCAAAAGCGACGGAGGACGCAGAAGAGCTTCTCTCGCCCCGCTTTCTCATCAAGAGAGGGACCTTCCTGGCCAGAGTCGGTAGATGAGTGTGGTTGGAGTAAGAAAAAAAGGCATATATCAGCCTTTGTATGCGGGTTTATAATAACACATCCAAATTCATAGGGATGACAGCCGATCCTAAGGGATCTGCTGGGCATGGAAATGATGATGGCCCCTCCAGCAGCCCGGCGGGTGACAGCTTCACCCCACCTAGCTCATCTCCTGCCTGCGCTCCCAGCCCAGAGGTCGAATCCGGACTGCTTGAGTTCCGGGATGAGGTCGCGCCCTTGAGCGCTGACTCCATCCAACAATAATCTCCGATCGCGACTTAACGTCATTTCCGGCAGACGAGCGGATCTTACTTGTCAAACGTAAGATCCAAGAGCTCGAAGTCGAGGCCGCACAACATCGGGAGGCTCAGAAGCGTCTTCGCCTCTCCATACTATAATAGCGAAATAGATGCTGAGAGTGGAGGAAGTGTCGGAACTAGAGTTACAAATGCTGGCCGCTTTCCTATTCGGAGCCTCTCTATTAGCTATTATCATGACAAATTGTTGGGAGGATTCAGGTAATGCTGAGGATGGTGGAAGCGTGCTGGACACATTCCACATTCGAAGACGCATCTCACTGTACTCGTAGCGTGGCCTGGAAGGACTAATACGCGCACACATACGCACAGGCACAGGCATAGAAACAGGAACGTGAACACGAACGCATATATAATTACATATATACATACACACAATGAAAAACACATATATAGATACCGGGTGGATCAGGACGTGATCATGGCAGAATTTTGCGAGAGGTTTTTACGTTGAATTTAAGTTACAATTATGGTTTACAGTTTGAGTTTGGGTTTATAATAGTTCTGGATCATACCATCCTGCACTCTAGTCAATATTCAATGCACAAAGTCGTAATTCGATTCGCATTTACAATCGCAAGAGTAGATTTGGTTATTTCATTACCATCTCGTTGAGAGTCGCATTCCCTTTAATGCCGTAAAAATAATACAAAAAATTATTCAAAACTAGTTCCAGCGATCGGGTCCAAATATATAAGAGAAGCGAGGAGCTACGTAGCACATGTAGAGGGGAAAAAAAATGAGTTCGGGAACCATGGAGTCTTACAATTAATTTGTTCGAGGGTTTTCTTTCATCAGAAATCTAAATTCACCTCCTCAAAGCATTAAAGTCATCATTCAATCACGTCACCATATTATTTGCTCTGCTTACTTCTCTCCATCAAGTTGTTCGTCCTATAGTTTCAGAATGAAATGATCCTGGCACCGTGTTGAGCGTTGTTAGTGTACGTGAGAAGGCCTTGAGAACCCGGGTTCGGTCCTCTGCATGGCCATCAGACCGAGCCATCTGGTACGAATATTTTGAACAACGCAGAGTATTATCTTCAAACCTTTACCCTTAGCAATTGCTAGCAAGCCATTTCTGCATTTTATAGTACGTAATTCAATATAGATTCACGCTCGCTCCTCCATCTGCTGCTGCATGCTGCTGCATGCTGTTCACTGAACTGTGCGTCCCCGAATTAAAGTGGGAATTTATTACTCCTACATTAAAACTGGAAGGGAGAGGGTGGTCCGCCTGGTGTCATCGTGGACCGAATTGACGGAATGAATCGAGCAATCGTGCTGTCCTAGTGCACAGTGCTCAGCTTAGGTCTTTCTTTCGTCCATTCGTATCCAGGAGTGAGAATTAATTCCCTCGAAGAGACATGTGGCACAAACTAAAGGTAGACTAATGCAAACTGCAAGCTTCTTTCACAAAGATCGCTGGTTTGTGGAAGGTTCATCTCTCTCTGAACGCGGAGAGAGCTAGGGAAAAGACAGGACGAAACCAAAGCAGGAGGGAAAGGAAAAGTTGGGGGACCAACCGTCGTGCTGGGATTGCTCAAGCGAGTCCAATCATTCGGTGTCTAGGTACGCCACCTCACGCCAATTTCTCGAACGACCCTGGGGACGGTTTGGCACGGGTTATTGGACGGATCTGTTCTGCGGTTGGGATGTCAGACGCACGGAGGACATCAACGAAAGGAAGGTGGGGAAGCTTGGTACATTTCTGTTCAATTCAATCGGGAATAGTGGGGGCCATGAATTCAAGATGGAGAGGTTCGACTGGGCGGCTTGCTGGAAAGATTGGAACCGGTTATTTGCGATGCGAGCTGTTTTCAAACTTCCACGTTCAAACGTTTGCGCGAAAGGAAAGAAAAATCAATCAAGCCTGCGGCGCCATTACTGCATTATTATTCCGCATGCGATGAGAGTTGATTTTCATCGCCAGAGCTAAAATTATCGGCTATTCAAAACTGCGTGGAGACCCTGTCAGATTGGTCCGGGAAATGAAAGGTGGACGGCATGGCAGGGCGGCTGGTCTGTTTTCCGGTGGGACAAAAGCTATAAGTCCAGTTAACTAAGTAAGTACCCAGGATCCTGTCGACGTCTTCCAAAGCCTTCATGGTTTGGGCGATAGAATCCCAGATGCAATGTTCGAGCTACGAACCGTCGAATACTACAGCAAGCCAATATGCTTCCGACAGGGTTGAGGCTTGAAGCCGAATCAAGGGAACGAAAGGACAAATGCATGGGAGAGTTCTCCTTTGCATGCAGAAGCAGCCTGGGCCCGCATGGTTCTTCTCACCCTTTCTAGCGTCGTCCTCTGAGAGTTAGCGTGGCGCCGAGGGATATAATCTCTTTGACCCACTTCCAGAGTTGCCGAGTTTTATAAGTGCCCAAACAATTAACTAAATCTCGTATCGTGAAGCAACTGGCCTCGAGATTGGTGAAGCACTTGGCAGACTCGTGCGACCGTTTTCAACAACAAAATCTTGAAAAGTAGCGTGTGGATGAAGTGTTCGTCGGGTCGGGCCAAGTCATAGCAGTTACTAGTTTGGGCAAGCTTGAAGGAGGAGATGTTCCAAATATGCTTCGATGCAGAATGTGGGGAGCATGTTTCGGAGCTCGGGCCCGGAGACTGGAGACGACGCAGCATTCTAAGAGCGTGGGAAGGGTAAAGATAGCTGATTTAGCCCTCAATTTTCACCTCTTTAAGAGCATTGGTTGAGATTGAGACTTTCATCTAACGTGCCCTAACAGCGGCTCACGGTTAAAGGGCTCTTGGAAACAACCATAACCTGGCTGCAAGACTGAACCTGGCTCTGGATCGAAGCAAAAGCCAACAGTCTCAACACAAATTCCGAACGTCCTTATAAGGAGCAACTATTTATCCTAACTTTTTTCTGTAAATAGAAATACATAAATGATTGATGGTATTAATTTGGTGCTTAGATCTCAACTAACTTGGAACTATGGCAAGATATCTGGGGTTTCCGTTGCTTCTGACGGACAGTTATCTAGTCTTTAAACTTGACGATGAGTTCTAGAAAGCTATTATGATACCAGGTGTAGAGATTATTGAACGCTTTTCTTTGATCCAATCTTGCTCTCGATACGTGAACCAATAAGTCTGGACTTTCTTAGGTTTTCTTGCTATATAAAAAGTGGCACAAGGTGTTGGCAGCAATATGTAGCCGCTTCTTGTAAAGCTGTATAGACCATGCTGAGTAAAACGTAATGAATTAATCGCAAATATCATGTACATCGGCAACTAATTTACAGATATATGCAATGTCACCGTAACATTCTTTGAAAATAAGAGGATTGAGGGGGTATAGTTAACTTGATCCTCCTATAAATTTCTTAAAAGGTAGGGGCATAGCCAGATATCTCTCATCGTCAGATTCTCCTGTACAAATTCACTACATTATCGATACCTAATAACCGAGTTTCCTATTTATTTCGGATCGCATATATATATTTTAGTGCTTATCTGTACAGTTCCCCACTGGATGTACAGCACTCCTTATATCCGAATTGTTGCAATACTTGAATTATTTGTTGTTCTTGGAAAACTGGCATCCTGGGCTGGGACGGCGGTTTCTCACAGCGCTTCCGAGCTACCCGAGATGCCTTTTCCCGACCTCGCGCATCTCGTGGACTAAATTCTAACCGCAGGCGTTCCACTTGCTTTTCGGGCTATTAAACCCCATTTTAGCACAGAGTTCTAGGTTATGTTACCCTTGAATCCGAGGTTAAAAATTATATACCCAATAAATTCTCCTTCATGCTAAAACCAAATATTTGATCAAGAAATCAGTCCGAAATTCGGAAAATCGACATTGAGTCTCGATATAATATGCTCACGTACCAGTTAATTTCATCTTTCGATTTGAAAATTGCCAACGCAGAAGTTACCCACTTTGAAAAGCTGACGCAATCCAATTATCAGTTGATACCAAAAATTCCATTCTCGTGCTCTTGAAAAGGTGTATCGAACCTTAATTCTGAAGAGGAAAGGCGTCGTTGCTCTACACCAATGATTTTTCTTAAAACTGACCTTGGCATCTATGCCAAGCAAATGGATGCGATGCAACCTCCTCTGACCTACGGAACACGCTGATATCAGTGCGGAACATAGGTGATATCGCGACTACTTCTGAAATCTTTAACGCTTCTACTCCATCATTGAACCAAATCGCGTATGATTGAAGATTTTCTAACCCAAAGTTGATAATCATTAGCGAAAAACAGGAATCCCAGCGCGGATAGTGTTATATGAGCACGTACAATGCACGATCCTTTTGATGGCAAACCGGGTCCATTCTGCTAAGTTGAATAAACGGTTTTCCGTAGATCGTAAGAATTGCTTGGTTGAATAAATTTCTTCTTCAACCTGACCAGCCACCTTTGTAAATCTGGCCATTCAAAATAGATCCCATCTTTATTTAAGAGAGCACTTAGCACCTCGCCGCACGGATTTCCTAGTGCCCTAGTTAGCCACAGCCTTCATTACAAGTTTCATATATTTGCTGGACTCGAAAATTAATCACAAAACTGGCCACCAACCTTGAGGAGCATACGAATCATATGTTTGTTTTGGGGCGTAAAATATCTTTTTTCGACATAAAAGAGGACAGGCCACTCTCAAAATCACATTGGTCTGTTCTAGGTCTCGCCCGAACTGGTTCAACAATAATACGAATTCAAATATCATATACAGCCTCCACACAACTACCAACAGATATTACTTTCGAAACTTCCTCGGATAACACAAATGGAGTCAAAAAGCCAATCCTCGTCGAGAACCCGACAAACAAAATTATTAAGAGATGAATTATTGAAGGATCTCTTTGGAGAAGATGATGTTCAAGATATGGATTTACCATCTCCATACGATAGGTGGATCAATATACAGGTAAGATTGACTATATATTATGTGTATTGGCGTTGTGTTCACGATTGACTCGGAGCAGAGAGCTCGAGCGTCAGACCTTCGAGATTAGATCGGTCAAGCTAACAGAAACCCGTCGAATACCAGTCCGTCGTGAGAAAAGTATATAGAGAAGGTCTCGCTAAATTTGACATTACATCGAAACGCTGGACGGAAATAGCGCCTAGACGCAAACTCGACATGTGCGAAAAGGTCCTATCACAGTTAGAACTACACGACAGAATGATCCTACAGAATCGACTGGATGTGGTGGAGAAGATGTTGAAGCACCATATCTCGAATAGGATCGATTGGGAGAAAGAAAAGCAGAGGAAAGAGAAGAGACAGAGCTTTCAAAGACCGAGAGCTCGAGCTTGTCTGGAACGCGATGGCGTTGTATGGCAGGTCTCTGAATACACGTACCCAGGATATCACAGTCCCATGTTCTCTCCTGGCGGATCGACTGTTGTTTCTAGTCCTGAATCGCAGGATAGTCAGGTGGTATCGCCGGTAATTAAAACCATGCCAATGGCTTCGCCAGGGCTAAAAACCATACCGGTGGTTTCACCTACGATGGGAACCGTCCCAATAGCCTCGCCTACAATAAAAACCATACCGATGGCCTCACCTACAATTAGGACTATACCGATGATTTCACCTACATTAAAAACTGTGCCAATGGGACCACAAGAGCCACCTATGCCTTTGCCTTCCCTTGTGAGAGAGATAAACATAATAGAAGGGACATTACCTAGGAGGAATCTCGATGGTGGGCTCGGTATATATGGGAGGGATGAGAGCGAAATTTCAATACGGAGTCCCGTGCTATCTAACCATAGAGTCTGGAAGCTCGATCGATAGCTGAAATAACAGCATCCGATGAGGATCACTCAACAGCCCATTTTAACGATGCAGTATATAAGGGCTGACATTCGTATAATAAACAGTGAGTACCATAGCTTTGGTTCGGAAGCAGGCGATGGTTTGTATATCTCCATTAGTTTGATTGACTTTTTTTAGCGTCTTTCCTGACCAATTTTCTTGGTCGTTACTGTTTCCATATATCGGAGTATGAGCTTCGCGATAATGCCATTAAAACCACCGAAAACTATCCCGTATGAAACTAATCCAATAAGTAAATAAATGTATTTCAATAGAGAATTTTTTTGTGATTCGTTGAGTTATTGACACTGGTACATGATATTTTGGCCTCGACGAGTGATAAAATTTCCTGATTGTAGAGGCAACCATAATATGAGGATACATTGTCTTACTGGACGTAGCTGCCTAGCTATAAAACTCCAAGCCTAGACGCAGTCTCAGTACGAGATAAGACATCACTTTTTTAGTGCTCTCTCAATACTGGGATCCATTCTCGTAGCAATAGGATGGCAGAATCCCGTCAACCCATTTTACCCTCATAACCACTCTCGTATCTAAACGGCTGATTTGATTGCGGCACTAGTTTGCAAATTTTATAATGAACTTGATAGAACATATTATTTGCAACCCAGATTACTAGGTTTTTGAGGATAAAGCATGGAGCAATTTGAGCTTTTAAATATTTTGATTTAAGTGGGTTATCCGATGTTATATATGGGAATCCGAGTACCCTAGCGGGCCAGTCTATGAGGCTTGGTACTTGGGAATAATAATAATAATAATAATAATAATAATAACAATAATAATAATAATAATAATAGTAAAAAGCGGTGGCATCAGCCACCAATGAGAAACCTGTGGCAAATATAATCTATTAATTGCAACTGCACAAATAGTTTAGAAGTTAAACTTCATTTGCATTCAGTTTAAAACGTTTCTCTTAGGTGCAAGCGTTTGAGATTCAATAGTTATCTGGTAAGAAGCCCATGAGCCCATGCGCTCAACGAAGGGCGATTTCCATCTATCCCTTGTATATATATATATATATTGAGAATTCAAGCCAATGGCTACTCTCCATGCTACCAGATAGATTGCAAAGATTAGTTAATATAACTATCTGAGATATTCGACGAACTGAGAATTATCTGAATTTGTCGACGTTTTTATTAGACGACCTAGATGATCGTACTCCGTAATATCAATGATTCGCAGATATTCTGTTTGATATGCCGAAGATCTTCAACTCATGCATTGTATATAGCTAGTGTCCGCAGACGTCGGTTATCGATGATATATGGGCTGAGTTATACTCTGTTTCCCGCTCCATATTCACATCCGTGACTCTATCACCACCCAGTCATTTCCCTGTCCGTGCCACTTTAATCATCTCATACAATTGCACTTGTTTGGGGGTGGCAATTCGTCGCATCCTGATTTCACTTTCTATCAAGGCGGGTCCTACTGCTCACATAAAAATTGACCGGGGAGGGTAAGCGCAATCCTAACATGTCATATAGCCAGCGCTTAGGCTCAGAAATCTCGATAATTTGGTTCACTTGATACTAAACTTCATGAATTCACGCTGGATAGTTGTAGGAAAAAATTGGTGCCAATTTTAGTAAAGCTAAACAAAAAGGCATCGGAAGGGAAAGAGAATGGGCTAGGCTAAAGATATGGTAGGTACACGTGCATCTTTCCAAATCAGAAAGCGGGTTGTGGTATTAAATGAAGCCTAGTCGCAGTTGGCGATTGAAATTTGCTCCTTATTCATTGAATGGAGTAAGACTGGATTAAACGCCAGCGAGCCCATTCGGTTGGCTGTGCTATTCATCATCTTCGCCATCTTTGCATTTCTTTTTGGGGTCAGCCAGAGGTCTATTCTTTGTAAGTGTTCTGCTTGCCAGTGATTAGATGCAAAGGTCTCACCCCAGGGATCTATTGGCTATCAGCTTTTAATAATCACATCCATCTAATAACTCTTTGATGACCATATAGTTCTCCTCAACTTCTTAGCCTCCCTGTTCTGCATGCTTACTAGGATAGAACAAGAGCTCACAGATTGGGTCCGTTACATTAGTCTCCTTTGGAATCACCTCTTTACGTTTGAAGATATAATTCCTTCGGCAGATTATACTCCGCACCGAAATAGTCAAAAATATGACAGGTTGGATTCATATTATTAATTCCAACCTTCAGTAGAACGGTCAAACTTCTTGCACTGTTTGTCTTCAAACAATTTTCCGGTGGTTCAACTCTATAGAAACCTCTATAGGAACCTCTATAGGAACCTCTATAGGAGTATAGAGAAGGGAGTTAGGTCTGTTCAGTTGTTGGAGTACATCGGCCCTATTTCCCCGATTTTGAATTCGAAAGGGATTGGGATTCAACTCCGATCATCTTATTTTCATATTATTACTTGCTTCATCTCCACCACTAGTAGCATTGATCTCCACGAAGTTAGCATGTACAGCGCTAGGTTGTGGAAGCGGGGGTGGACACAAAATAAAGGTACTAGATACTCGACCTACTTTTCTCCTGAGGCTTCCTCTTCGTTTCTTCCTATTTGTATACCTAAGAGAGAGAGACTGAACCTTTCGCCTAATCGATGCAATCTGCGATTTGTCTAATAATTAAGCTTATATACTAGTTTAGTGCTTTCTCAGAGAAATAAAGGGACGCCTTTGTAGGGATTTTCTGGGGTACGCTAAGGAGAAGTTAATAGGTGATTAGAACGTGGACTCTGTGGGTCTGGACCCCGGGACAAATTAGAACCAATTCTTTGTCATTGTTCTCGATAGTCAATCTTGGGTCGCCATTATTTCTATGGCCGCAGTGTCAAGGTCCCTTTATCTGCTATAGTTGATATAGATCCCACCGGTACCAAGTAGATAATTGAAAGAAACATGCATTTGACAAGGCCGAGACAAAACTTAAAAACCATATAACGTATGCAAATAGCTGTAGTTTCTCTTTAGCCACCCACGGGCCCACCAGCTCTATGCCCTTACTAATAAGAGATGTGGGGTTACTGGGTACGGAAGCGTCTAGTGCGTTGTGGCGTAGGCTGTTTCCCGCCAACGCCACCCCACCACCGTCTCGCCGCGCCAGCTCTTCCAACGGAGAGGAAGCAGGAGTCAAGTTGACCAATACATTACTCCAACCGCACACGAACTACATCCTCTTCCTCCTCCTATCTCACCGTGATTTGCTATCGCCTAGCTTCTTTGAATTCATCTTTTCCATCGCACCCCCTCTACTCCTCGGTCGATCCACCGCATATCGATTACACCACACTAAAGTCGCTACACCCCGCGTTTCCCACCCCACCATGGCAAAGGACAACCCATTCAAGCTGTCCCAGACACTGGTGGGCCACAACGAAGACGTATTTCACCCTTTATATTAAAGAATCTATCGCTGTACCGAGGGTTCGCGTTGGCTAATCGTCTTTCAAAACGTTGTTATAGGTCAAAGATGTCGTCTTTGTAGACCCCACTACCATAATATCATGCTCTCGCGACGCCACTGTGCGAATATGGCGTACGTCAACGGACGAGACGGCGACGGCGACAACGGATACCACCACTACTACCACTGAGCCAGCTGGCGGTGAGGATGCGATGGATACGGATCCTCCCCAACCCACTGCTGACGCCACCCCATCTACGGAACCAACAACCATGACCACAACAGAAGACGCGACGCCGTCCGTCGCGACGATAAAAAATTCAGCCTTTGTAGACACGATCAACTCGAACGCACAAGGTTTCGTCAACTGTCTGGCGTATATGAAGCCAGACACGGAACATCCCCAAGGACTTATCATCTCTGCCGGGCAGGAAAGTTTAATCGATGTGCGACCACCTGGGTACCTCGGCCCAGACGCGGCGTACCTCCTCATCGGCCATTCCGCTAACGTATGTTCGTTGGATGTCAACGGCGGCACCATCATTAGCGGAAGCTGGGATAAGACTGCTATTGTGTGGAAGAATTGGGAGAAGAAGTATGTTCTCGAGGGACATCCTGCTGCCGTGTGGGCGGTCTTGGCTATGGGAGACACGGAGTTTGTGACTGGATGTGCGGATGGGAAGGTGCGGTGGTTTAAAGAGGGAAAGATGATTAGGAGTTTACAAGCACATAATCAACCTGTTAGGGGGTTGGTCAGGTTGGAGAGTGAAGAGGATGGAGCATTTATAAGCTGTGGGAATGACGGGTGAGTCTTCTTCAATACTCTTGTGCTTGATTGTAGAAGTGTACCTTGGTTTGCTGGGTGAACCAGCGGTTAACGAGTGCGGTAACGTAGTATTATTAAATCCTGGAGCAAAGACGGAAATTTGATTGATACTGTTTATGCGCATGATGCGTATATATATTCTGTCACGGTGTTACCGAACGGACAGTGGGCGAGCTGCGGAGAGGATCGGACGCTGAGGGTTTGGAGAAGTATGTTGACCTACTTGAACCTTCAGTGAGGTTGAAGGCTAATTTTACCTTTAGAAAGCCAGTGTCTTCAGACGATCTCCCACCCTTGTCTGAGCGTTTGGTGCGTATCAGCGTGCTCTAATGGGGACTTGGTCACAGGTGCTAGTGATGGAGTTTTGAGGGTCTGGTCAAGAGATCCTGAGAGACAAGCCGATGAGGAGACTTTGAACGCGTATTCTGAAGCAGTTGCCAATACAACCATCGCAGAAGAGACCACGAGCATCAACAAAGAATCTTTACCCGGAATGTCGGCCCTGGGCCGCCCTGGAAAGCATGATGGCGAGGTGGGTACCTTAGATATTTGTCACGATATGGTCATGAAGAAGTGCTAACATCAGTTATAGAAAATTCACATCAACAATGATGGCAACATCGAAGCTTATCAATGGTCTGCTAGAGAGACAACATGGGAGCAAGTTGGCGTCGTTGCGGCTGCGGCTAGTAGCGGGCGAAAGATCGAATATGAAGGCAAGCAATACGACTACGTTTTCGACGTGGACTTTGAAGAAGGAAAACCGACTCTCAAGTTACCTTTCAACGCCTCCCAGAATCCATGGGATGCCGCTAGGATCTTTCTTGAAAGAAATGAGTTACCGATGACTTATTTGGAAACTACCGCGAATTTCATTGTTCAAAATACAAAGGGAACAAGAATCGGTGCTTCGCAACCTCAAGCGCCTACAGGACCAGATCCGTACGGTATCGAGAATAGATACCGTCCCGATGATGGATTTGGATTTCAAGCCCAAGAAGACGTCGTACCTCCGCCCAAAATACCAAAAATTCTACCATGGAAAGCATATCTCGACATTGCGACGGCTAATCTTGACGCAGCCTCGAAAAAGATAATAGAAACCAACACCAAGATTTTGGAAGCAGGAGAGAAGGAAAAGTCGCTAAACGACGAGGATCTAAGCAATTTGAAGTCTCTTGTTGGATTTCTCGCCAAACCATCAGCTCCTACTTCCGCTTCTGCTAAGAATTCGGCAGCGGTGAAGGGTGGTTTGGAGCTTTTGGTCAAGGTTATTACGACCTGGGAGGGAGCGCAAATACTTGCCGCATTAGATCTGTTGCGGGTTTTGGCGAGGTATAGTCCTGCTGTAGCCTCAGACACCGTCGACATCTTACAAGTTTTGGAACAAGTTGGGTGTTTTGAAAAGGGCAGTGTTAGTCCTGCTGTCTTTGGGACAAGGGTGTTGCTGAATCTGTTTAATCATGCGGAGGGGTTAAAGTATGTTACTGAGAGGAGTGAAGAGATTATCAACCTTGTTAGTAAGGTTGCGGAGGGTAGCAGCAACCGTCTGTTGAATATTTCGGTTGACACATTGTTTCTGAAGTAAGGCTCCTTTCTTTCTTTGATCCCGCTGAGTATGACTTGCTAACTGCATAAAAGTTACGCTGTTTTCTTTACAAAGACTTCAGGAGGAGAAGAAAGCGCCATAAAGATGTTACCGGTGGCTTTAACCCGGGTTGGGACGGCATCGGATCCGGAAGTTTTGTACAGAGCTTTGATGACCTTGGGGAGCTTGTTGACGACAGGGAAGAAGGTCGTAAAAGAGGCTAAGGAGACATATGATGCGAAGAAGGTGGTTGCGGAGGCTGTGAAGGGGGTGGACGCTGAGAAGGAGAAGAGGAGCGTGGATGTAGGGGTTGAGATTGAACTCATGTTGGCTGGTGGAAGATGATCTTATGAGAGAATATTTTCCATTCACCTCACACATAAATGTGACTGAATTGAAGGTTTCAAGATATAGAGCCAGGAGGGCGCTATGCTTTTGGATGACCCTCCTGGTTTTCCGTCGGTTCCTTTGAACGGTAGCTGGGGATGAATTATTATTACATTAGACTTTTTTTTTTTGAAATTATCTCAATTGAACTTCCCAGGACCTTGGTGAAAGACTATAGAGTAGCCAACCCTCAAATGAACTTCACTACAGGTTACAACCTGAGAATCTATAGGATCTCCATTGGTATCTGTCTCGGACGGGATGGATATCTGGCGATAACTTCGGGCTCGGTGTTCAAACCGAATCCGAAAGAGCCCCAGACGAACTGAAACTCATAGTGATAGTAACATCAATTGTAGTTTACAGATCGGAGCCGACTTGTCATTGACGCCGTCGTCAAGCCCGAGCTACCGTCGTGTGGAGGCTAGCTCAAGAGCCAGGGGGCAACTGTACATTATATGTGCAACGTCTCTAATTGGCCAGTGACTCTTTTCCAGAAGCGGAATGGTGTTTGCCGAACAACCCGTTTTGGATGACCGAGCCACAGAATCCAACGGACCCGTAACTTTTGTGACGTTCCCCGCGACACCGGGATATCTTGGACGGCAGTTTACGTGGGAGGGGTAATCTTATTGCATTCGAAAAGAGGTGGTGACGGAACTGTGGAATGCAAATTTTCTCCTTTCTCTTAGCTTACCCACATTTGGACCTGTTTTGAACGTGTTCGCGGTTCGAATCGGTTGTTTGGCTCCCGTGAGGATGGAGCTTGATTGATCGAGATCGTCACGGTTATTACAGTCGCGGACATTGGGAGTGGAGTTAAAATGGAGATAGTGGAGATGATTTTGACTTAAAAGTCTAGGGCGAGAGGTATTTAAAGGGTCTAGGTTTCCCTTCGTGAGCTCATATAGTCAACAGAAACCTCAATATATCGACATATGGACATCACGATTCAATTGATCCCAAGCTTCACTACCTGAGTTTTTTATCGATTATTCTATCTGAAATGACATCTGCACCAACGATTGCGGGCCGTCAAGTCGGCGAAACTGGTTAGTACATCATATTATCTCGCCCTTCTATGCATGCATGGCCGTATCTAACTACCTCTAAAAAATACAGGCTTCGGTCTCATGGCATTCACTATTCGTCCCTTCATCATCCCAGACGAGGAAATCTTTGCCTCGCTCAACGCTGCTCTCGATGGTGGCGCGGACTTCTTCGTGTCCAGCGAGTTCTACGGCATCCGCGATCCACACGATAACTTGACCATGCTCGGCCGCTACTTCAAAGCCTACCCTTCTGCGGCTGACAAGATCATCCTATCCGTGAAAGCAGGCATGAACTGGACAACACGAAGTCCTGACTCTTCTCCCGCTGCTCTCCGCAAATCTATCGACAACATTTTAGAGAAAATAGGCAGACCTAAGATCGATGTTTTTTGCATCGCCAGAGTCGATGATAATACGCCAATTGAAGAAAGCTATGCTGTTATAAAAGAGCAGCTGGAGGCCGGCAAGATCGGATCGTTTTGTCCGTCCGAGGTCTCTGCTGATACACTTAAAAAGGCAATCTCAATATTGCCAAAGGGGTCCATATCCTGTGTTGAACTGGAGGTCTCCCTCTGGTCTACCGAGATTTTCGAAAACGGTGTGGCGGATGTGTGTCGTGAGCACAATATTCCTATCGCTGCATACTCTCCCCTCGGAAGGGGCTTTTTGACAGGTCAGTATAAGAGCGCGGATGATTTACCACAAGGCGATACCCGAAAAATGTTTGATCGGTTCAAGCCGGAGAATTTTGACAAGAATTTGGAGTTGGTGAGGATGGTAGAGGGGTTGGCTGAGAAGAAGGGAGTGACGCCGTCGCAGTTGGCGTTGGCGTGGGTCAGGCAGTGTGGCGGGGAGGGGTTGAGGATTATCCCTATATTGTGAGTATTTTCCCCTTGCTATTCTTAGATATATGGCGTACAAGGGTTGTGCATATGACTGCTTTAGGAGAGTCTAGGCTAATGAAATGATGTTTGATTTTTATATAGCGGAGCAACGAAGAAGGTGCAGGTTGAGGAAAATCTGAAGCATGTCACCTTGAGTACTTCTGAGATGGGCGAAATTGATGCCATTCTCAAGAGTTTCAAGGTGACTGGAGGGAGATACTTTGCGCAGCAAGAAGTCCATCTGTATAAATAAACTATTTCCAAACAGTGTGGACTTAATGTTTGGGCCCGCTTGGATGTGGTGTCCGTATATGTAAAATCAGGTTACTTTGTCCATGACTATAATGATATGATTAGATTCATCGAGTAAAGGCGATATAACCTCGCCACAGAAACTACAGATACTCTAGATAAGCTAATGTCTGGTTCTTGAGGTTAACAAACAAATATTGCAAATTGTCTTGAACTCTCTCAGTTTGCCTGTATACGCCACACAAACATCAACTCTAATAAAGATAGACCTGTGGTTACGAGCAAAAGTTTATATTGGGCAAAGACAAGCATGAGGATGGACACGAAACCGTAGATCCACACTAATTTCTTCCGCCGTCGATATAAATCTCTTACATAGAATGCCAGCTCTATCACTAGCACTATTAGGCCTACCACAACTAGTAGTAATATTGCTGATAGGAAGGATATTTGATATTCTCTCAACACCATTAAATAAAATAGCTTCCATGAAAGCCCCTTTAAATCATTCTTATGTTCTTCTCTAAGTGTAGTCAACATCGTTGCATATCTATATCAATTCCATGAATTCTTTAAATTAACCAACATCAACAGAACTAATGAGTTAACCTATAAACTTAGATTTGAGCCTGATAACGGTTTTGCAGCCCTAAAAATAATTAGGAGTGGAAAACGGCCCATTCAAGTGAAATTGCAGTTGGTGGAGATGATTGCCTGGAGATCCCATTTCGATCACATCGAAGACTGGCTGGACAAGTCTTTTAACAGCAACAAGGCGGCAGGCTGGAGAGGAACCGTCCTTGATCCGAGTCTTAGCTCATCAAGTCCACACCGTACTACTGTAAGCAAAGCAAAGCACTTTTTTATAATATCCTTGCTATTGACAACGGCCTGCAAAGGCTTTTTATGACCTGAGATAGGCTGTGTTTACTGAGTAAAACAAAATTATGTCCCCTAACTGATTTGATGAAATACTAGATAGATTGTTTTTAGACAGAAAACAAATAGAGAAGGAGATGTCTTTGGTGCCATTTTCTCTCTAGTTAGCAAGCTATGTGGATCTCAGAATTGTTTCCTAAGTCAGGTATCAAAGGATAACAAAACTGTTGTGTACATGCCTCACGGTACATTTAATTCCAATACCCAGAAATGCTTCAACCGTTATTTCGTTCTCGCAGTTCTGAAGGGTGTTCAAGGTGGACGAGTTTTTGAAGATATTGGCGAACGTGTTGCGGCTTTTCTAGGTGTAGAGAAGGAGGAGAAGTGGCTTCTGGGCCCGTAAGTCACCTTCGGATATTTAGAATCCCCCCGTGCTAACATTCAACCGGTAAAAGATATCAGACTGGGATCTTCCTCAGCGACTTTCGTAACATCTTCGGCTCATTCGACAGGTTGCTTCCCTGTGGTATTCATCCTGCTTCGAACCGAGAAGAAATTTTGATGCACGCATTGATATACGAATTCAAATTCGTACCGGCTGTGGACTTTGATGGTTTTATCTTTACCCGAGCATTTCAGAGCCTCAAATGCCCAGATTTCAGGGTTCATGCTCTCATAAAATTTGTGGCATCGATTATTACTGCTCGTTTTTACTACGACAAACTCCGAGAGCAGTTAGCCAATGCTAACGATAGAGTGAGAGAAAACGCAAAAAATGCCCATTCCAACCTTCAGTCGAACGTTAAATTTGCAAGCTTTGGTGCGGCGAGAATTTAAATCTTTATTAGTTAAAGTTTCTGGTGGCCACTGACGTTAGGGTTTTTGACATCTAGAGAACGTCGGTATTGAGGAAATTGAAGAAATCATCGAATTAATCGATGTTATCAACGAAGAGCTGACCGAAATCACGAAAGAACTGCAAAAAGCCTCGCGCCTTGTGGGGGAAGCAACTATCCATGATAACGTTGAGTTCCGGTGTGGCCCTGCTATATTCGCTATGGCGCGCGGAAGCATGGCCTTAACCTCTAGTCTTCTGTGTTCGATTTTCGGAGCGAGCAGTCAACCGTCGAGGCAGTGGGAGCAATGGAACATCATCCAAAGTTCTAAGTTTAGCGAGTTTAACCAGTCTCGCAACAATCTCTTTTCTTTTTTCTTTTTTCTTTTTTTTTTTTTGGCAAACGAACACAGAGACATTTAACCACTCATACTCGAGTTTTAGATAAAGAAAACGTAGAATCTCTTTTCGTGCAGCTACTAAAAATCTACGGCTCGCTTCAGTTAGCAATCCTTCGGTATCAAGAGGGAATGGACGAAGGTGATGAAGAATTCATGAAACCGCTTCTGGGTTTGACACTGCCATTCGGTCGAGGATGTGAGACTGGTCAACAGTATTATTCCCACAATATTGAAGCATGTCTGGAAGAGTTGAAGCGAGTTCTCGAACAGCTTAAAAACATGGGTAACCTACTAGGCATCTTGTAAGCCATCTTGAGAATTCACAGAGCATGCGCTACAAACCTCTTGAAAAATAAATTTTTTGAACTAATTCTCAATATTGCAATGGGGGTATCCTAAAGCATCAATACAAGACGAAGGAGTATCCACCTTTGGGTAATATTTTTTGTCAGAGAGTGCGCATATTAATCACGCTATATAGGATGTCAATTGTGGTTACGTACAATTAATTTTCAAAAACCAGATATCTGGAGCTGAGACCTCCTGGGCTCTAAGTTTGAAGTTCCTGCTCACGAGAAACTAGTTTGAATAATTTCGCCTAGATTTCCCTCATCTATACTTTGATCATAAGTTGTAGGGCGTCTGAATACTTTGCAACGAAGAGGAATTTTATCCTTTACAGTATCTCGCGTGTGTCTTAAAATAACATCGATTCATTGGTTATTGAACACTCCATATCACATTTATTTTATGCTGACCTTGGATCAGATTCGTATGTTCCAGTGTTCTAGAAAATCGTTCCAGAGTTTTCAACATATTTTTAGGCGTGTTGATATGACAATGCACCAAATCGAATATAGAGCTTCAAGGCCTAAAAATACGCCCAACTCGAAGCTTGCAAGCTTAGAGAATCGTAGGGAGCTAGGGGTGAAAAGCTCACAACCTTTAGGGCAAAAATCAATTTGTTCGCAATGCTCGATCGATGCGTCTTGAGTGGAATGTTTTTTGGGAGCTTGTATTGACGAATCAAAAGTAGCGAAATTAGCAGGGCCAAGTTTAGTGGCATTTTCTTGGTGGTGAAGCTGGTGACCCACCGAGGCGAGGGGTGCTCTCGGGATTTTTTTCATTGGCTGCGTGGATCATCCGTCTTCACCGGACGCGCCCGGACACTGCGCTTCCCCACCACTTTCTGCACGTTGAGCAATTTCTTCATCAATTTCGAGGCCTTCCAGATCAACTTTGCGATAAGGAAATAAATAGAATAGTGGTCTGAGGAATCGAACCGCCTACCGTGCACTTCGGGGTTCACCGTAAAGGCATCAGCTGACCACAACGGTTGTCTTGGTCATGACGCGAGCACAGGCGGGAGGGTGTGCTCGGGTTCTCGGCTGCAGGCAATATATCGATACTCAGACATCATTAAGGCTGAGGGGTTTTGCCGTTCCCCTGTCTTTAGCTTGCAGAAGTTTCGCGTGCAGAAGGAACCCCGCATTTCGAGGAGATGAGCACTTTGGTCTCAATCAAGGCGGTTGAGATTCTCAAGAAACGTTCGGTTTGGCCTTCCTTTGTCCTGTTTAAAATGATTGAACCTCTCGTGCCGATTTCTAGGACATGTTGGATATCTCTGATATGGCGAAAAGCTGAGGAATACGTTTATCTGATCAGAAAAGAAGTAGAGAGAATATCCAGATTAGAAAGATGCAAAGATGCCGATGACTCTGTCAATGGTTCGTGGTTGCCTCGATTTCCAGGCTCGATTCTCGATTGGCGCGCGCCAACCTGATAGCGGAGCCCAAGTGGGCCTCACATCAGTGCACCCAGTCGAACATCGAATGGCAGCTCGTTCCTGCCTAAGTGGCTGACGCTCTTGCACATTATCTCCCCCATCTATGAACCCACTGGAGGAAAGCACCAGTTCAATTGTCCAATGAGATCGAGCGTGGCGCTTTACTCGGCCAAAGCTCAACACCCACTCACGGATCTCGGCTTCTTCATGATATTCGAAGACGCAAGGACGGGTACGAGTACGACAGCGGCCGACAGCTTGGAATTGCGTATAAAGCACTCGACAAAGAGCTGTGTCCCCGCATTCTGATTGCTCTATTTTTTCTCGTGTCTTTACTGGCTATCTCTGAGAGTTACCCGTCAACGAATGTTTGCTCTACACAAGCTATCATAACCCAGCATTTTGTATTATCATTACACCCTTTTTGAACTTCAAATTCGTTATATCCTGCAAGATGAAATTTCTCGGTACCGTTGCCACAGTTTTAAGCTTAGCTAGGTATGTTCCTCGTTGTCATTTTTGGCAATGTTTCTCAATTTATTATGGCTTAGATTTACTAATACAGTGCTTTTGTATTTTAGCGTGACAATTCCTTCCGCTGCTGCTTTCCCAACAAGCGTTTCTGGTGCAACTCTCACACGTCCGACCGTTACCGGGCCGTGGCTGCCTTTGAAAGCAATCGAAGTGTTTATGTCACCAAACTCGAGATCGAAATAGATCCGACCTTTTTACGATATCATGACCACCAGAATGGACGAAATATACTGAAGACTGTAAGGAGCTCCTTCAACTATCTCTCTTTATTTCTTCCATCGAATGTATATGCTTATTTTTGCTTCTTTCCGCAGGCTCTCTATTCGGCACCTGCTGTTCACATACCCTTCAAAATTAATCATAATGCAAAACCAGTCGCAATAAAAATGCGATCATAATAAAATATCCCTGGAGGACATACTGCATTGAAACATGCAACACGTCAAGTTATACTTCTTGACCCTCATTTTACATTTTGTAAAGGACATCATTTATGAAAGTCCTATCTATACTCTATGGCTCGCGATTTCTAAAAAAATGATATCGGTCGCGCTCTGATATTCTTTCAGTCTATTTTATGCCACCGATGGGCGGCACAACTCGCCACGGATGGTGAAAATCCGTTTATACCATACAAATATTATCTGTTGCCTGTATAGCCTGTGATATTTGTATATAAGGATTAATTTTAGCAGTAATACCGTGCGATGATTGCCGGTTGCTACTCCTTTTCTCACTAAGGAGTAATTCTTGTTCTAATGGTTTGAAGTACAATCAAGGAAACACCGGGATTAGTTAGTTCCCTAAAATATGAAGTTGAGTATCTTCAACTTTGGGTTAAACACTTTTTCGCCTTCTGCAAGATGCTCGCGGATGAGCTTTGCCACGTATATGCACCTTTGGTCTGCGAGCTTTGGAGGGAGGAAGTTCCTTTTCTTTCTTGTACCGCTATATGATGCTATTTCGTCGCTGCACAAAATTCTTAGTATGTTTGTCGAATTATACCCATTCGATTTTTAGGATATGATATCAGATGCTAGATTATTGATTATTAGGGTAACTATTGTCGTGGTACTATAGCTGCAGGTACAGACGCATGCATAGACCATATCCCTGAATGTAGTGTCACGTTGGCTATAGCTTCTCTCATTAAACATACTATTGAATCCCTTGTATTGGGGTCCATATAGCACATAGGAGCTATTAGGTGAAGCCGATAACGTTATAGTTAACGCGCAGAAAAAGGTTAATTTTGCCAAAACCCAAAGGTGATTTTTAAATGCTGGTTGAACAGCTTCAAGACTCAACCGCTAAAAAAATTTGTTATTAGAAAAGTTTAGGGTAAAGTACCCATGTTTAAAGACCACATCTAACGAATCTTAGATCCAGAGTTAGCAGGGACAGAATTCCAGTTCGAAGTTCCGAGAATGTTCTTCCCGCCTCTCCAAGTCAATTTTCGCTCGGCCATCCGACGTCCCATTCTATTTATCCAGTCTTTCTACAGAGCAGGCCATAGCACGGGACTTCAGTCTGGATATCAAGATTGACGTATAAATTCATCTTTAAAAGCAAAGAGATTGTTTTTTGATTGGTAACGGAAAGAAGGCGTATCTCTAATAATCGTCGATGCATATGGTCTGGTACGTATATGACGCTGGGAAAGTTATGAAAGCCTTTTCTGATCGATTTGATGAAGATTATGGGGATGTGGTTTACGATTGGCTAAAAACTGACCCATCACAAATGCAAGACGCTGAAACCCATGACCGTGGTGTGGTACACTATGGGCTTCGAAGGGGGCTGACAATACTTAGTACACTTTCAAGTAAGTGAATATCTATCAGGAATATTTGAAGCCATTTACATGCCATAGGAGTCGAAAGACGTAACTTTGGAGGAATAATTCACGAAATGGAGAGATATCTGGGGATAGGATGTGGCTCTTGTGGTCAAAAAAATGTGTCTGGAGAAGTATGTGAAGGGGACCACCAATACCTTCGCTAGAATGCCATCTTCGCTAAGTAGAATAGTCCCGTATTTAAGTTACTAGGGATCACTTTTATATATATTTACTGAGATCAGTGTAGTAATATGTATCTGACCAGCTAGATAAAAAGGACACCAATTGAATCTATTCTCTACCTATGGACGAGGGAAGTATGCTGGTATAGCTCATTGTGTAACTTTGTCGAGTGACGGTCAAATCGATTATGTCTTAGTATAGGACAACATAAAAATCGATAACCTTGTAACAAATTTTAAAATAAATTCGTAAAATCTAGTAAATTTAGTTGACAATACATATGCAGTTGGGTAGTTGTAGTGTTGGAAACGGCGCCGTGCGCGAAGCCTAGAATGTAACCCGCCGTGCCGCTTGAATGCATTTGAGAGTATTACAGGTGTTTGCTCAAGGATTCGAATACTCGAAGTGGAAATCTGTTGGTTGGGCACTTGAAGCAAGGAATTGTCTGCGGATCTTGCTCTCTATTGATAGTCAAGTACAATACTGTGAATATCAAGAACCGATCGTATAACCCGGCAGTCGAAGGTAGGTAGGTATATGCAGGGCAATGGCCGGCGGGTGCCCGGCGCATTTTCCGTGTCTTAGGTCTCGATTCGCATGGAGTTCGAACATGACAGGGGTGCACGTAAGACGGCAGTGTCGCTTGAAACGCTCAGATCGATCCAACTGCAGCGAACCCAACGGTGTAACTGGCAAACCAACAGGAGAACCAATCGTCGTTTAAATACGGTTATTGTGCGGTAATACGAACCCAGCCTTGTCCGACATACAACTTGGCTCGTATCGAAATTGTGGCATCTTCTTTCTCCTCTTCTTGAATATTTTGCTCCGTGAGAGCCTCCCGCGGTTCGGAATTGAATCCAATCCGCTTGTATTATCCTCATATTTTCGCTTTCTCTCGAGTTAGAAAACTTCCGCTGGCCGACGGAGCTAAAAAAGCATGGCGCTCGTACACCGTCAGTTCGGTAAACTGCTGAAGCGTTCGGCTGACGATGCTGATGTCGCTACCATCATCGCTGACGTCAAGAATTACGATGAACGGTTGGACAAGGTGGGTTAAAACCGCTTTGCTTTCGCGATGATTATATCCCTAAAGCCCCTGAAATGGCATTCGGCACTGACATGCAATGGTTTATCACGCTTTCTGTATACGCATCTAGTTGATTACGGACATAAAGAAATGGCAAGAATCCATCTCTCAAATGCTATTGCACCAGAATGCGACCGCGCTGCAATTATTCACACTTTACAAACCGATCCCCCCCGAAAGAGTGGCTCTCGATAAAGAGCGTCTGACTAGGGTGGAAGAATGGTGCACATCTACCGCGGAGATGAAAGAAGAGTTGTCGAAACAAGTAATGGAAATTGGGAAGGTGTTGGAGCAGACCCGTTCTATCAAAGTATGTTGACCTAGCCGTTTAAAAGTCAAGCGAAACCAAATGGTGGAAAGATATTTATGAAATTTCTCGTACGTTAGGGCTCATTGAAACCGGTCAAGAAGATCTTAGAGAGACGAGAAAATAGTAAGGTATGAGATGAATTGTGGAACCCCTGTTCATTTACAGCGTGCAGCTCTGACCAATTCGGTAGCTCGACTATGAGCGATACAATTCCAACGCAGAGTCTGCCAGAAAGAAGAGCGGTCGTTCGGAGAGGTAATTGCCTATAGCCAGCCGAGTCATTATCTCTCAGATTGCTAAACTTGAATGTACAGGGAAGTTGGGGTTCTCATGAAATCGGAAAAACAACTAGAACAGGCGACAAAAGTCAGTTATATCTCTCTCGTATGGTCGTTTTAATATCAGCACTAAGAATGAGAAATTATAGGCATATAATGATCTAGATGAGCACATCAAACAATATGTACCTCCAATCCTTGACGCCATATCCTCATACATTCCGTACCTTCTCTACGCGGTGGAGAACTTTGTATCCACGTTCATTGGCCAGAAGTATCGATATATACACGAATTCGCGCAACGACATAGTATTACAGAGTACCAAAATTTGGAGCAAGAATGGAAACAGGATTTTATGCCCATTAAAGACCATGCGGAAGGTTTCAAATTATTACAGAGTGGCAAAGCGGTCCATAAACCCATGGAAACACACGCTGCACCCGAGTCTAAGATGCGGCCAGCCTTTCTGGGGAGACGAAAGAGCAGTCAAGCCGGAAGCGAAATCAGACCGCCTTTAAGCAGAAACAGGTCGCATGAAGCCGGTGCTCCGCCTCCAGCATACGCCGAGGTAGAGGCACCATCGAGTCCACCAATGTCTAGAAAGCAATCCACAGGTTCTGGGCTTTCAGTCGATAGCAAAGTTGCGCCGCCTAAGCCGCCTATTTCTCGTAAAAGTTCTGGAAGCATATGGGCCAAGCCGTCAGACGGATCAATCAGGCCCTCGATACAAAAGATACAGTCCTCAACATCAGTTAAATCATATACCGCAGATTCCCCTACTTCTGGAGCTGCGACGCCAAACGGGTTAGCATCAAGGGCGTCATCCGCATCTTTAGCAGCTGCAGCTGCGGCTGCTGCAAAAAAGAAAGCGCCACCCCCAATACCTATGAAATCGAAGCCGGTCCCGAAGCCGAAGGATGTATACGTTGTTTCGTTATACAAATTTGATCCACAGAATGCTGGTGATTTGGCGTTGAATGAAGGGGATCGGGTGAAAGTTATTCAAAAGACTGAAAACGTCGAAGGTACGATTTGTCTCCTCTTTTCTTAAGTTTGTGTCAGATTTTCCTAGGAGCATGAGTTGAAGCTGACTTTGACTATTAGATTGGTGGGAAGGTGAGGTTACTTTAGCGAATGGGGCGGTTAAAAGAGGGTTTTTTCCTGCAAACTATTGCCAACTTGAAGCTTAGCTTGAGGGTTTTTGTCTAATAAGTCCGATATTTAGCATAGCGTTACACTTATCTTGTTGATTTGATAGCTGGCATTGCTCCTCTCTCGTATCGTGAGTTCTAAGATAACATGCAGGCTGAATTAAATCTCGTTACCAGGCGCACACAAGGCGCTTTAAAGTATTTTTACTGGCGAATTTTACCATGGGAATAGCTATAAAGCGCAGCAATTGACGATCTTGAAATGGCCGGAGGTGTGCATTCCGATCCCTGTTACCATGGTTCTAATGCGGCTCCAAAAAATGGATATCCAGCCCGCGTCAACTATACGGGTCTTACAATTGCCGTTATACTGGATCCACATTTGCATGGAACGAGTGCCTCCGAGTACGAGACGCTGGTGCTCTCACTGGCATGGTTATATCACTTGATCGTACTAAAGAATAAAGTGTATACCAGCTTCTTGAATATTGGGTCTGAAAAGGCTATCGAAATGTACGCATAATTTGATATCTATTTTTGCTTGCGGAGGAGCTATTGTGCCTTTTTGGTCAGCTTTGTCTTACTCGGTAGCCGGATCAGGGGCAGTCCGAAAACGCACCCGCAATAATGTAATATATGGAGACTCTACCACAACTCTGGACTTGCTTGATATTGTTAGGGTTGGATCACCCTGTTTGTTAAGTTTACAGGGATTTGCTTGGGATGGTAATATATAAGTGGATTGGATATTCATATTTAGCCGGTAACATAACTTTCTTGGATAGTGAACCGCGACGGCTCTTTGGTGCCTTTGGTGCCGTGGAGTTGGAAGGTGCGGAACATTTATTTTGTCTTGTTTAAGCGAGGAAAGTCGAATACAAGACAACGGGAACATTATAATCCGCGAATTCAAAATCCAACAACCTGGGCGCGGTTAGGGATCGAACCTTTCGACGGTATCACTAGCGAAGAGAGACCGCTAAGATGAAATGGCTATTGGATGGATTGGAACAAGGTTGGTGGTTGGGATTGATTTCCTTTTCCCTTACTGTTTAAATTTCTAATGTGATTTGCATGGCTCGACTTGCGTATCGATACGTATCCACGAGACTAGTCTGGGATCAGCATGGGCAACGGCACCCGCTTAAACTCTGATCCAGTTCTTTGCAATTGGCCAATTGGCCTACTGCAGAGCCTGTATTATACAGACTTTATTATACAAGGGCTTGATATTCATTAATTCGAAATTGTTAAAGTTATTGCTCCTGTATGGACGCGGAATCATGACGAAGCAGGCAAGGGTGTCGCTGCTCTGAAGATGCCATGAACCCACATCAAACGCATTGTCTTTGTCAGTTACCGTATATCTATAAGAATCGTGTATTTCATTTTTGCGGTTTCTTTTCTTCGTCGGCGTTTTCGTTTTCCTTGACAAGATGAGGTCCACAAGTACTTTCTCTCACAGTCTCGCTGGTTCTCCAGCTGGCCGGAGCCAACATTATCCAACCACACTCTCCTAGCGTTGCAATCAAAAATGGGACGGTTAGCGGCGTTCATGATGGTGTCTGGGATCAGGATTACTTTTTAGGTATTCCGTACGCGCAGCCACCCGTTGGCAACCTCAGATTTCGTCCACCCCAATATATCAACACCACGCTTGGCAACATCAGCGCAAAGAAGTATGGCACTCATTGTATCGGCTACGGGGTATGCATTACTAGCTCTACGATCATCTAAATCTATCATAGCTACAGGCTAATATAATCGATTGGATACAGGCGGACCAGATCGGATATACAACATCTGAGGACTGTCTAACGATAAATGTTATCAGGCCAGCAGGTATTAGCCATAACGCCCAGCTCCCCGTGGCAGTCTGGATACATGGGGGAGGGTTTTACATGGGAGGAGCGCCTGACAAACGATACAATCTCACATTCATGGTTGACCAGTCCGTTAAGATTGGGAAAAGCATCATTGGGGTTAGCATCAACTATAGACTCGATGCCTGGGGGTTCCTCGCTAGTAGCGAGGTTGCTGGTACCGAAAACTTGAATACCGGCTTGAAAGATCAGCGACTGGCGTTACACTGGGTTCAAGAGAACATTGAGGCTTTCGGTGGCGACCCTGACCGTGTTACCATTTTCGGCGAGTCTGCTGGTGGCGCGTCCGTGGGAATGCAGCAAACCGCGTTCAACGGACGTGATGACAAGCTTTTCCGCGGTGTAATAGCGGAGAGCGGTGGTCCGGTGTTTTACACCGCCAACAAGTTTCCTTCAGACACTCAGAAGACTTATGATACCGTGCTAAACGCGACCGGTTGCTATGATGCTGCTGATAGCCTGGCCTGTTTGAGAAGCAAACCACTTGACCTGTTGAATAAAACTTTTGCAGCGAATAGTCCCATTTTTCAACCTGTCATTGATGGGACCTTTTTGACTGGGTTCGGAAGCCAACAGATCAAGAATGGACGGTACGTGAAAGTTCCTACCATCATTGGCACTACTAGCGACGAAGGCGCAGCGTTTGGGCAAATTGGTGCCAATACCCAACAGGACCTTTACAACTACTGCGGTATGACACTCACTACCTTCTTCCTCTATGCGTGTATTTATATATCTATATTGAGCGATACTGATCAACGAGACAGCTACCGTTACAAAATTTCATCCCAAGAGTTGTGACCGCATCCTTGAATTATACCCTGAAGGTATATCGATCCCACCAGCCGAAAATTTCACCGGTCCCGACGATGGCACTGCGAATGGGACAGCATTAAACGGTCTCGAATACCACCGTGCCGCGGCCATCATTGGCGACTACATGTTTATCGCAAATAGACGATACGTTGCAGAACAACTTTCCGCACAGAAAGTACCCGTCTGGAGTTACAGGTTCCGAGCCTCACCCAATGGAAACCCTTCTTGGTACCGCGCCGGGCATTTCTCGGAAGTAGCCTTTGTCTTTCATACTGTTAATGGGGACGGGTATGCTAAAAACCCGCTTGGTGGGGTGAATGCACCTTCGTATGGTAAATTGGCCGATTATATGTGCAGGAGTTGGGTTAGGTTTGTGGTTAGCGGGGATCCAAGAAGTGGTACATTAGTTCATGAGGTGCAATGGTTGAAATATGGCGAAGGCAGCGGAAAGAGTTCCATGGTGTTTGATATTGATATCGATGGGGGGAATTATATTGAGAAGGATGACTTTCGGGCAGATGGTATTGCCTTTATCAATGAATATGCACTACAGGCGGGCAGGTAGGACGTATTTTGCGAGAATATTTAATCCAAATGCAGTGTATTATAGAATTATAGTCCTTTGGAATGGGGATCTGAGTGAGATACCACAATATATATATATATATATAATACACATATATACTCATGGAATTTTATACTATTCAAGAATTGTTGCATTTTTCGCGTTGCAGAATGTTCGGCTGCAGGCTTCCAATTCCCTGTTTCGCTTTCGGCGTTCCATCCATCCACCTCAACCTTCTTCATCTCTCATCTCACCCTTCTTCCCTTCTCCATACGCCAACTTCCCTGAAACCTCTCACACTTCTCCAACATAAGTTCTTCTCTGCAGCGTGACAGCTGCCCGAACAACCGTTCTACAACTTTTTTACTTTCTGCTATAGTTCTTCTTGAGCACCATGGCTGAAGCACCATCCGTTCTCGATCGCGCCCTTGACGAGATTGTCGCCGACAGATCTGTACGTGCCCTCAAGAGCCTATTTCTATTACTTGGCCTATACAAACTCGATATTCTAACATCTTTCGTGGCTAGACTAATAACCGAAATCGACGACGCGGTCCTGGAAACCGTACGCCTAGAGATGGCGTTTCAAAGGTAGAGTCCTCTAGCCAGAATTCAATGGCCACTTGCTAACTGCCGACAACTTCTAGGCGTGTCCTCCTCTTCCTCCTATTCTTCCCTTCTCCTGATGCTAGCCTCACACCTCCTTGGAACCTGTATTGGTTGGCAATTGTACATCGGTCTGTCTGTTATACTCGCGAGACGACTCGAAACTTCTCCACTCAACTGCAAGGCTTGAGGGTGCCCTACGTCTATACGGCTATCCAATCAGCTCTTTAGCACCCGACGGTTAGCTGCATACTATCCTGCAAGCCTCGACATACCTCGCAGCTAGGGCAATGGTGCCTATCGACCGTTTTGAAAAAATTCGATACAGACCAAGCAAACAGCCGACCTCTAGATGCAGATTTTGGATCAGAAAACGCGTCTCCTTCTACACCTTACCACTGTTGCCAACGCCTTCGCACGCTATTCACTCAAATAACTACTCCATTTTCAAACTGTGCTAACCTTCTGTGGGACTTTTCCTCCCTCCGCGTTTTTACAGCAATCTCGCCCTCCGCGTGATCCTTCTCGGTACTACTATTCACTTCCGCCGCTCTCGCTCCTATTATCCTAACCCGGTTCTTTTTCTTTAGAGCGAATTGGGTCCATGACAAATTCGATGATGGTAAACCGACTACATCACACCTACAGCATTATATCGATAGCGTTCTAAATACCATATAGGCAATAACAACAGCAACAACAGCAACTCTTATCGTCCACGAGAAAATCGAGACAATCGTGATCAACGCGATGGCCAACGGTACGATGAGAACTTCAATGAAACTCTATGTCTATGGCTATAGTCTAATGGGAAAAATATAGTTCCTCTAAAGTCCGCGTCGAAAACCTTCACTACGATCTTGGTGAATCAGATTTGAGAGTATGGTTGCCACTTTTGCAAGGGACTTGAGATTATATCTAACACATCCCATAGGATGTTTTCAGTCGAGTCGGCGAAATCCGAAGAATTGAGATTGTGTAGGGAAACCCTTACGACATGATTTGAATCTTCGACTCCAAAACTAACAAGCCTGTGTTTAGTTATGACAAAGCCGGACGCTCCGAAGGCGTTGCCCACGTTATCTACTCCAATCCGGATGAGGCAATGCTTGCGGTTGACCAATTCGATGGCGCCAACGCTAAAGGCCAACCAATCCGCGTTAGGATTGCGTCCAACCAAGGTGGTCCCAGTGGTCGCGGTGGCCGTGGCAATGCTTCCAACGAAGGTCGGTCTTTGTTCGAAAGAGTTTCGGGGGGACCGCCGCAAGATGCCGAAACAGACGAGGCCGGGCGTCGAGATAACCGCCGTCAGCCTAGAAACGTTACAGAGATGAGGCAGAATGCGAGGGAACTAGGCATCGACCGATATATCCCTGGCGAGCGCAATGGATCGAGAGATAGAAGACCTCCCAGACGCGGTGGTCTTGGCGGTGAACGTGAGAGACATCGTGGTGGACGTGGCGGTGGTCGCGGCGGACGAAGAAACGACGGTGAAGAAAAAACAGGTCCGACGAATCGCCCGAAGAAGACCGCAGAAGAGCTGGACGCGGAGATGAATGACTACTGGGGTGCTGGCGGAGATAGCACTGTGACCAGCGCTTTCGCTCCCGGTGGAGAAGGTGTAGTTGCTCCACAACAGCAAGCACAGAACGGAGGTGGATTCGTTGACCAGGTTACCGCTGCAGCTCAGTCCTCGGCTATAGATGTGGACGAAGATTTGTGACGCTTGGGTGGTTAGATTACGGACCAAATTTTTGTATTTTATTTGCAGGAATATTCTTCATCGCTTTGTTTTGATAAAATAGAATGCACTACCACAAGGTACACTTGAGTGAGATGTGGAACTGAGGGCAATTAAAATTTTTATTATTGATTTTCACTTTTACAAACCGGGGATCTCAACCCCAATTCTATATTCGCATGATCATTCAGACTAAAAGGACGGGATAAGCTTGGAATTTTCTGTCCAAGGTTACAAGATGAAGCAATATAAAAGCTAGTTAATAGGAATATTGGGTTGTATGGGACGAATTTTTCTGAAGGGATTAATATATGCCTCCGAATTACTTGGACGGCACTGGAGACGTTTTTGAAATTCGACGTATACTATTGAACACCAACAGTGGACTGATTCGAAAGAAAAAGCGAAGAAGAGTTTTGTTGCAAACGGTATCCCTGGGTTGTCAAATGAGGGAATTCTGCCGAGAAGGCCGGTTGAGGTGCACTTTGATCATGAGGTGATATCTTCTCTAATTCTGCTGAGCTTTAGCTAAGACAGGTACATATACATATTTTCCAAGGATCAAGGGTGACTTGCGCTTTTGTTATAGCCCGTCCAGCAAAGGGAAGTAAATCTGGATCCCGATTGTCGGGGAATCCGATTGGCATGGTACATTGCATGTTGCGACTGCGATCTTTCAAACGTTTGCATTTACATGCGTTTGGATAGTCATGCAGCTGCATCTCAGGGCTGCGCTACTTGAATTTGGCGGTACTCTTCCTAACAGAGCACAGTGACCGAAGTGGCAAGAGCTAGAATCAGGTTATCTGAGGTATATTACTATAGACACCCGCTCATGCCGATATCTGATTCAGGGATATGTATACAGCTAACGGTTTTCAAAGTGACAAGATATTGCTCCTTGCTTGTTCGGAAGTTCGCATTCGAGCGATGCATGTACTATCAGATGCTGTAGGGATTCTTTCCTGTACGTTTAGGCTCCGACCGCGACGAGATTAACGATACAACTACCTGTGTTTTGGGATTTTCTAATGTCATTTTGCATATTTGTTACGTGAAAGAAACGAGCTCCCAAATTCTACCTCCGGGGTATTAGCTCTGGCGCTGCCCATACTTCATCTTGTATTATCGAATCATTGCCAACATCTTAGGCATCATAATCTGCAAATTTACTTCATACTTTCCAACTATTCTACGCTTTGGCTATTACTTTGATATAACAAAATTAGTTGCATATTCTTTCCGTTTAATTAAATTCATCTGTGAGTTTTTACACCAATTATGATTAAGAATTGATTCATTAAAAAGTTACTTATACAGATCCCGCACACGAATATCAAGGATTCAATGTGAATTATATATTAAGTGCACCCATTTCAACCACGTGCACCTCTCTGTCTTTCGATGAAAGTCGTCCGATGTGGTATTATTTCGCAGGAGCATCTTCGCACATCGTGTTTACGTGCATAAGGAGTTCATTGCCCTCAGCCCATACTTTATAGCAATTAATTTTAGTGATCCTCCAGGGATTACCGTCCGAGTCTGGTGCCATTCGTTCAAGTTCCCACTCGTATCGGACCTAAGTAAACATTAGAAAAATTTACGACGTGTTCGTGTTGATAAGCAAGGGTATATCAACATCGACTTACACCAATATGAAAGTTACTACCCCCAGAAGCACCAAAGTTACTCTTCTTCATATGTACAATCCCCGAAGAAACGGCTTTAGCGGTGGATGGAACGTTCGGCGAACCAGGTGCATCGAGGTAGGTGTGCAAATTGCTAATATATCACACGTTAGCTTGGTATTTTTAATCTTCGTATCTGGAGAAGGAACTATCGTACATCAAACAATGTTGTGATGAGTCGAGTTTCTCCACGCGGGGCTTCCAGCTGTTGGCGATATCCTGCCCACTGACAGCGACGGGCTCGCCACCAAAAACGTCCGTAAAGTCAACCGCGACAGGGTCTGGAGAAAAGCAGTCATTGGCGATATAATCCCAATCCTTCATGTCGATGAGGTAGTACTAATGACCCAACTGTAAGCTTGTGATTAAAGAAACTCTCTGGCAACATAGTGCATGCAGCTTGCATACCATCTTGTGAAGCTTCTCTTTGATGTTATCTCTATCAAACATGAATTCCTCTCTAGTGTATGTGCTTGAAGAGCCACTGGCCTCATGGACTCCATTGGTGCCGTTTGAGTGTGTCATTTTGGTGTATTTTCTGAGAAGTGACGAGTTAAGAAAATTGAAAGAATGAGATTTCCGTGTCTTCGTCATAGAGACTTGCTCGTAGCTATTTATATCGAGGGAGGACGAGCTCTGTACACCTCATCTGTAGGGGTGGGAACAAATAGTTTATATAGCCAAAACCTGACTTTTCCCGTTTCCCGACTGCGACCATTTTCGTATGCATTCAGAATTTCAAGATCCCTGAGAGACCCTACGTTATCATTGGATATGCTGCAATCTTGTGTGTTGGCGTCGCTAGCCCGATTCCCCAGGTTTAGTTCAATCTTTCAGCGAATAGTACTACTGAGCTCTAATTAATCTGGTGTGACCTCGAGCCGATCGATCTCTCCGACAAGGAAGCCTAGGGCTACCCTAGACTCAATAAGTTTAGTCAATCGAGGGGTACGCCGGCACTTTCCCAAGTTCGTGATCGCAGGACCTTTGAGAGATATGTGACCCACATCATTTCGAAAAAAAAATGCGGAGTTCTGATATCAGTGACTATGAGGAATGGATGCGAGGAATGCCACTTTGGCTGATATCGCGAGATATCATGGTTGAAATATCGGGTCTCGGCAATATGCATAGCGAGCTCTAGCTTCAAATTTTCACATTAACCGATATCTTGATTCTAATTGATCGAAGCTCCTGCCGGTGCTGCATTTGCTTTTCTCGGGCCATTATCTCTTTCAAAACTTCAGGGTTCACAAGAGAGAATTTATCTATAACAGGTGATCAAGGACTTAAATATGTAATATTGTAATTTACCATGACTTTATGAGCAGGGCTAGACTGTGATCGAACGTCGATAAACCGATATCCCATTCGCAATTGCATTGATTGCAAAGGAGGAGACGGGTGACTCTCTCAAGTTATGCGATTGGAGAAAGCCTTGACCGCTCGATCTGGTGCTGCGGGGTGTGGATTACCCAATACCTCATTGACTGCGAAAATTTTTTCTTCATGCAGGTTACCAAACCAGTCCGCATACGTAGACACTTTTCATGACCGCTTGTTTTTTATATATAGCCCCCAAGGTGTTGTTTAGTTCGCTAAACGGGAAGTTTCATATCTCAGCGCCGCAGTCAGATATACAGGGAAAAATGAATCCGATCTTGAAACTATAGGCAGTGTTCAAAAAAATAGAAATCCCATTGTTGCGAAACGCCTTGCCTTGTCTTGGAATACATCACAAATCTCATATGTGAAGTGCAAGCTTCCTTTTTCGTGTTTACTAACGGCTATAGTGGCTGATGAAGCCGTTGCTGTCCCCATTTTCGAATCCCTGGCGATTCTTTTCCGAATTGGGCTTTCCAAAAATCTTGAGACGAATACACTCTCGAACGGCTTGGCATCTACAGCCACATTTGCTCTACCACAAGAGGCAACACCGTGTGCACCGTTTTAACTGTAAGACATGTCAACGACAGCTTCGCAAGCTGTTATAGGATTCACTCAAAATTTAGGAACCGTATAAATCTAAAAGTTATCCTTCGTCTCGAGGACGTTCATGTTAGCTTGTATTCACCAGCCTTTCACTTCCAAATCTAATTCCAATTTGTAGCTCAAGCTAGCTTGCTGCTTTATATCTACCTAATTTTATATTTCTTCCAAGAAAATCAATTCTAAATTAATCCGAACTTTAGACTTTATTTTATTTTTTCTCCTTAAAAGCAATCAATATGAAGACTACTAGCGTTCTCACTGTTGCTGCCGCCTTGGGTGTCTCTGCTGTTTCTGCGCAAACTCTTATGGTACCACCAAACTGTGCTGTACGTATATCAACTCTTTATTTTGGTTCAGATATATATAGTTCCCCCTTCAGAAAAACTGCATGAAAAGACGACATGGTAGCTAATTCTGTCATTATAGATTGAATGCCTCACGCGGCTGGCACCCACCTCAGGTTGCTCAACCACCAACTACGGATGCTTTTGCCAATCCAAAATGTTCACAAATGAGTTCGCTACCTGCGTCACAACTTCCTGCAGCAGTCAAGAGTTCCAGACCGCAAAGACCGCGGTCGAAGCTCTATGCAATACTGCTGGTGTGTCAGTGGAGCTCACTCCAACGATGACCAACACCACCAGCACCGGTACTATGACCAATGGAAACGGGATGAACTCTACCACTGGGTCTGGTAACTTTTCGGCGTCAGCGTCGCCAAAGCCTGTTAAGAATTCTTCCTGGAGACAAGCTGAGATTTCGCTCACTGCGCTTGGAACTGCTCTTGTGCTTGGAGCTGTGATGTTTTGCGCTTAAAGATTTCAATTGTTTCGGTAGTTAGAAAGGAGTATTGGAGTTATAGTTACTAGAAATGTCCTTCTATATATGTTTTTTTATGTGTCTGTCAGGGTAAATGGTTGTGTATGTTTTGAAAGGCGCTATATAAACATATGTCATACGAATAGAGTCCAATTAATCCCTTTGAGTTTGAAAAGTATCCTCTTGGGGTATAAGAATTAAAAAAAAAAAAAATTCTAAATGCAATGGTTTTTATATTCCGCACGAAATATTCGTAATGGTGTTGAAGGGCGGTTTTGGTGATTGCACACGGTGATCAAATGTGGTTGGCTGCTTAGCGAGAACAGGGGTTCCGTTGCTCCTCGCAACAACATCATGGAAGCAACATCTGCAGCACGGCGCGCGACGTAATGTATTCTTTCCAGCAACGGCTAAGAGCAAGGGGCTTCAAACCGAAAAATATCGAGACAGACACCTCTTCTTCACGGCGATATTGACTTATGCATATTCAAACGCTCGTATTTTGCATTTTTAGAATTTATAGAATTCAAAGATTCTGTCTTGCGTACAATTCACGAAAGTCGCAAACTCGGTACATCCTCAAGGTGCAGCTACCCGATACATTCAAAGCCGACCCGCACTCAACCACTCTTACGGAATATCCACTACAATCACGGCAACCTAGAACGGTGACTAGAATAAACTCCGCATCTATCGTACGAACAGCAACCCGAGACATATATCCCGCATTTTCACCTCTTCATTGGAAGAGTCGCCATTGTTATCATCCTTATTCAGGGGCCATGAAGGGCCGAATAGGACTCCGTATAACCTCTAGCATTCGTAAGCTATAGCCTTACACAACACTAATAGCTTCAAAAGTAAACCACTGCATATTAATACAAACTAACGGTGTGTTTTATACCTATAGTCTTCATATTCTCCTTCATATTATTCCTATCAGGATGTGTCCTACAACGGCAATCGGTCACCACCCTAGAAAAGTACTATGATACCATGCCACTACCCGAAACCCACCCCCTCGCACTGGAAAAGAAAAGGCGGCTTAAAAAATCCAAGCTACAAGATGAGAGTAAACAAAGTGTCGTTGATACAAGAGAAGGATCAAGCTACGGCGATCAACAACGTATGCTTTTATCCTCGACCGCATATTCTCCGGCACAGCGACAGCAGGAACTAGAGAGGGAGAGGTACAGGAGTGTGGGATATGTCCAAATCGTCACCAAGTTGGAAGAAGTGTGTAATGCGATATTGGTATTCGCCGATTTGGAGAAAGTTGGGAGCAAGGCTTCCAGAGTTCTGATGTATCCCGCCGGATGGGACTTGCAACTTGACATCCCCCTCGCGCAACAGAATGAGGCCCAAGAGCGATTACGCAAACAACTAGAATCAGGGCGAAAAGTAGTACCCAAGAAGAGTAAGAAGAGCTACAAGTCGAAGGGGAAGAAGGATGTTGGAGTAGCGAATGCTCCGAATCCGTTAGACCCGCCTCCACTCTCCACCACAACAGGCTCAACACTACCACCGCATTTCAATACAGCCAGGAGAATAATGCACCTAGCGCGAATACGGTATTCTGCAATTTTGCTACCAGTGTCAGACTCGATGTTGTCGCCGTTTACTCTGCTAAACATGACGGATTACAGCCGCTTACTATACCTCTCGCATCCAGCTCAGGTACTCCAAAATATGGACGACATGCTATTCTACACCCCACCCGCTATCATTGCTGGTCCTCGATACTCTTCCACTAATAAAGATACTGCTTTATCACCAAACTTCATGTTAATAACCCCTTCGCAGCCTGAATTCGAATACTTGAAGAAACAGCCCAACTGGAACGATGGCACACTTGATGGTATCAACAGCATTTTAAATTCCTTCTACGACGAAACGACGATGATACTACCGCGTCGGCCATATGAAGCCTCCACTTCAGAATTCTTCGAGTCGTCGTCGAGCGAGAAGATGGAAGGCAGGAGATCATCGCGGACTTGGTCTCCTAAAAGAATTATAAACGAAGGCTACTATATTCTCTTTGATGGGAAGAAGTCAGTCGAGGGTAGTGGTGAGGAAAAGGTACCGCAACCATGGAAGTTGGATAGCATGAATGAGAGTGTCGTACCGAAGTGTCGTAAAGTTTATGACCAGGATCACGCTGAGACCGGAGATGATTGGGATTGTAGCAACAAGAAAACGTGGATGATGTTGTATGAGGGCTATAGACAGCGGAGGATGGAGGTTTGTGGGTTAGATTTGGAGGCTTGATTTCTTTTCCTTCGGGTAGTAGTACCCACGGCGTCGACGGGCGGATTCGGGACCGGTGTTTATCATATAATTTGTCTTTGTTTGTCACTTTGGCTACGCTTGGGCGGCGTTCTTTGTCCTTATGAATTTATGATGGAGTTACTTGTGTGTTTGAGTTTTCCGGTGATATTACAGCTTGGTTTTATGAATGACATCGAGTCAGGATAGTTGAATGACGATTTGAATCTCATGCTCCTCCTGTAGATTTTTTAATATTTTTTTTGCCAGTAATATGAAAGGATAAATGTTGTACAGTCTCTTGATACTACCACCGAAATAAAACTCGAAAAGTGAAAGACGTTAAAACAAAAAAGACAATATGGATATCAATGAAACAAAACAGACAAACAAAAAGAACAACCTGATCCCGATTATGAACCTGACCCAGTTCCCAGTTCCCAAATTTAAAATAATGCTTGAATTTCCCAGACTAGGTTACTTTCTCCATTAATTATGCAATACACTGATCCACTTCCTCCTTACTTATTTCGCCCCTCCTCTTGCTTTCGTACGCCTGTGTTGCCTCTTAAGGGTCCATATTGTTCTAGAACTTAGTTATTGCTCTGGTTGTTGAGGATTCTAAGGATGTTGATAAAGAGGTTGATGATATCTAAAGGACTTATCAGTAATCGTATCCACCGGGATATAAAAGCTAAAAAATAACTCACCGAGGTACAAGCTAATGGCCGCAGCAACCTCCTCATCAGGAGTAAATTGTCTCATAATCATCTGCGTGTCAACCAACACGTATCCAGAGAAAATAACAACGGCACCAATGCTGTATGCCATCTCAAAACCGCTGCCATGGCTGAAAAACATGCTGATGAATCCGGCGCCGATCAAGATCCACAATGAAGTGAACAGGATGCCTTGCCATTGAGTGAAGTCGTATTTGGTCTGGAGTGCGAACAGTGTGAGACCGGCGAAGACTACTGCTGTGATTACGACGGCCTCGAGCACGATTTTCGAGTCGTAAAAGGAAGTGATGATAGCGACCGTGTAGGCTTCGAGACCGGTGAAGAGGGCGAGGAGGTAATAGTTTGTCGGGTAATCCTTTCGTTTGTAGTAAACTGCAATCTATGTTATGAAAGCCAAGGTCAGATATAAGGGCGTGCTATGCGAGAAGGGAAATTGTGATATTTGTAACTTTGACCGATCTTGCAATGCAAGGCTGGGAAAAAAGAGGTGTTGCAGGAGGAGGAAGGCTGAAGGATACTCACCAATGAAATAATGCTACCGATCAAACTAATCCACATCATCCAGCCGTTGGTTTGAACCCAGGTTTTAAAGCTGGGAGAGTAGAATGTAGCGGACGAAACGGCCCCAGTGGCAACGAGTTGGCAGAAGAGGATACTGTAGACCTTCGAGATGAAACGTTGTCGGATCACTAACGAGGTTTCGGCGACTACCGTCTTGTAATCTGGTGGGAAGGCATCGTCAGGTTGGTCGAACCGTGGGCTACTGCCCAGGAGTGGTTCGGCGGATTCGCCGCGACTGTTACTGCCGCTGGCTCCTGCCGCGTCGTATGAGGGAGGGGCTTCCTCATCGTAGACGTGAGGTTGGTGGCTGGTAGCCTTGGATGGTGGTGACGACATGACGTCTTTTATGACTAGAAAGAGGGAAAACGAGTTATGGATAGAACAGAGAAAGGGAAATTTATTGTCGCAATCTAGATAGTTTTTTGGAATAAGGGAAAAGGTGGAAGATGTTGCGATGAGGTAGATGACGAGGAGGCTGTATCGTTAGGTGGCGGGTAAATTATCAGTCAGCGGCGGGATGGCGGAGTTGCGCAATTATACGAGACGGGCCTCGTCACGTGACTCTAAAGAAATGCAACAGACCGCAACACAGTTCTTCGCTTGTATGAACTTCTCCCCTAGCGTGTTGCGATGCTCCGAATCTCGTAACGTCGGCTGGGCTTGGTCTCGTCCCCGTAGGATTTTAGGAATCTCAAACGCACACCCACGAACTGGTGGCGCCAAAACTCATGAAATAAAGACCCATTAACTTCGACCTAGTTTGATTAGGTCCTGTTAGAAACTCTCAAACTATATAATTGTTCTATGCACTCGTAACGAGGTTAGACTAACGGATACCAAGCTCCGTTCTGGGTTTTTTTCGTGTTAAATTACTTTTTAAATACCTAGTAGCCTCACGAGCCAGATCTATTTCTTTTATTCTCTCCTCCCCTACCTCTTTTCATTCTTTTTCATTCTTTTTTTCTTTTTGAGAAAATCGATTTAGGAACCTGATAGTTTTAGGCGTCTGCCTAGCTTCATGGGTGTTTGGTGCTTTATTTACCAACGAGCATTATGAGATACAAAAACAGTCGCATTCTAGCAATATTTTTGCTAGTAGCAGAGGTAGCTGGAGACTACTGCTACTCGCTCCTGCTTGATTGGATATATATTTTCTGTAAGTTTGTTCTAATGATCAATCATATGTTCCCCTTTTTAGATTGTTTGCGGTTGATGATTCTGCCTGCCTGCAGATGGGCGGCACAGCAATCTAGGGCGGCAACGACTTGTGTTACCAGCCAGACCTGTTTGCGCGTAGCAATGAGTTCTCATCCTTTATAAACACCTAGTCGCCAGTATATTAACACGGTTTAACATCGAATGATATGCATCTCACCGAAGAATTTCAAAATTTATACACTCTTCCTAGCGATGGCTAGCTATATCAACAATTTTTAGTTCATTTTATATTTTTTTTCAGTTTTGAGACGATAAATTTATGAATTATAATTCAAGCAATTGGGCAACACTAGTTGATTCGACAGTTCAAATCAACTCTAATGCCCACCAAGAAGGAGCACCGTCCTGTCTTTGAAAGACTACGCAGAGAATATAATATTATTTTTAGAGACCAACTTCCTTCAAATGAATGGCCTGACAGCCACCGTAATGTATTTGAGGCTATTGAAAAACTTAAGGAATACAAATATAGCACATATCTAATACCAGAAGAGTTTGGAAGCAACTTGGATCCTAGCCCATGGAAAATCGAAGCGAAGAACCAAGCAAAAAGACTTACTGAGAAAGCTCGTGATTGTACATCAAGGAACGAAGCCACCTGGAGATATGCCTGCGAACCCTTAGTGTTTAGTCGTCTAACCTCAGAAGTAGCTTGGTAAGGCCTATTTCGATCAACTACGAGCCGCATTCAATAAGACTGCTAACAATTAACTACATTTCTGTAGTAAAAATTGCCGCCAACGGGTGTGGCGGTCGGAGATTGAAGCAAAGCTTGAGAGTGAAGACAGAGCAGCCGCAAACCTCGAAGCTCGTCAGCAGAACCGCGATCGCTGCCGCTGCCCGCGGAGCGCGCGGCCAGAGGATGAGTGAGTCGGCTTTTAACGATGAAACGGCACGATTTTAATAATTTTTTGATTTTTTTGATAGGGATGAAGGAACAGGGCTTAGCCGGCTTTTTATAGATAGAGCCGAAGACCAAATTCTATATCCACCAGAGTTAGCACGAAAGTTACCCCAGGAGCAGAAACCAGATCGTGTCTATGGCCTTCGACAAACGAAAAATTTTGAAAATCTGATGTTGAAAAAACTTGATAACGGCAAGTTTTTGGAGAATTGCTTACAGAAGCAACCTCACCCCGCTGGACTGGGGGAATCTCTTCTATTTCCTTTCATGGTCATAGAAGCAAAGTCAGGTAGCGCTCTTGACGACTGGGCATCAGTACGCTTGCAAACGGCTTTCCCGATTTATACATATCTCAATGTTCAACAAAGCCTAAAATCAGCCAATGGACAGAAATCAATGTGGAAATCTGGCCCGCTAGTTTGGTTTTTCATGAGTAAAGGAGACGATTGGCGCCTTTCCCTGGCATATCAACGAAAAGGTACCATAGGACAGCTCTTTGAATCGATTCCTCAGATCACGGTAAGCAATCTACTAACCTTTCAAGTATCTGGTGTTTGCTAAATCAGAGATAGGAAATCGTTCAAGTTTGGAATGGTTGCATAACAAACCAAGATGACGCTCTCAGATTGTTTCTAATCGTGGATTTCATGTCGGATTGGGCGAGGGATATCTATCGGCCAGCACTGCTTACGGAGCTTAGACTGCTTGCCTCTCTTGATGACGATGTCAGAACAGTTTACACTGATACAGATATATTTTCCTTAAGAAATATTCCGCCCTTCCCAGTTCTCGGCGATATAGAGGAAACAGAATCACACTCCAAGTATCAAGAGATAATCGCCGACTATAGGAGCCTCGATACTCATCTCGGAATTGTTCGTCACATCGCCCCAATCCGATCCAGATTTTTATCTCTCTTTATCACAGCCGACAATGTCCAAACATTCCTTCGATCGATAAACAAGACGACCAGGGAGTCGTTCGTACGTCGCATTCTAAAGAATTTCTATAATCCTCCTGCCCAAATATTTGCTTTGAATATCGAGCAGTTAAACGGTATGGAAAAGCGGTGGACTAGCAACTCACGATTCGCAACTGGTTTTCAGTTAAAACCAACCAAGTTCTATACTGTGCACAATATAGCGTATTATCTTTCCCCTTTTTGGGAACAAATACGTGACTTGTGTGTAATCGCTATCGCTGAGGACGCCTTTGATATTCTTATAGCTGATTCCAAGTCAAATATGAAGCGTGGATCCAATAGAATCAGCAAACCTGCAATCAAGTTTCCTCCCGAGTCTTATAACAGTTTCTACAACAATACACTAAACGGACTTGCCCAACTTCGCAACGCTCCTGCGCAAGGAAATCTATTAGCTTCAATCTCGCGGGTTTCTGGATGCATTGATGGAGAACTAGACCCCCAGCAGACCGCATTCTGTTGGTTTAAACCCAAAATCGCTTCCGTCTGGCTACTACTAAGTAACATGTATACTCTCCACAAAAAAGGGGAACTGGAGCCCGAGTTGCCTTTTCTTCACATATCCGCGTCTGATGATATTCAAACGGTTGACACCAAAAACTATAACGCTGTTGAATCCAACCCCATGGGGATTCTCAAATTTCCCCATGGTGATGGACCGCGTGATTTTAATATAGAGAAGAAAACAGAACGTTGTCCCAATAAGGATAACTGCTCCATCCATCCGCATTACATTCCACCACTATATAGAGGCCTGCAAGTCTCCGATCAAGGAGCCGTCCTCATTTTTGGGCATCTAAATTCCCAGGTACCGGCACGTGCCGCTGCCCCATCTCCAATTTGCGTATACCTTGTTAAAGACACGATGGAGCTGCCTAATACAGAAGAACTAGCTAAAATCATAAAGCAGACATTCGAGGACCGCGATGTTTATCATACGGTCAGAGACACCGAAAAGTTATACCCCTATAACGACAAAAATAGCCTTATAATATGGAATTGGGAAAAATCTTATGGTGTTTTTATGCTACCCAAACATCAGAATCTAAATTTTAGCAATTGGCTGGACGGATTGGAGAAACCGCTTCCAACCCGGCAAGGTTCCCCCAGAGGTCCTCTGGACTCAGGACGGACCATTTTCAAGCGAAGTATCATCTCTTGGGACTGGCCACACGGTAATTATTGGGAAGACCTTGACCACAAGTCGAAAGAGTTCATGAAAGCCCTTTTTGCGCAAGAAGCTGCTGATTGGGCCAACATTGCACAGCAAAAAATACAGCAAGGAATTAGCTGTTGCCTATTTTGCGCAACAAGCCGTAAATCTATGGACACATGGGGTAAAGATGATAAAAAGACCCACTTTCTTCACGGATTATGTGACATTTGCCGGGAAGAGTTGATGTTGGACGTCGACAGATCGAGGTGGTCGAAAGGACGCCCATTGTGGCTAACATACGTACTACAAGAGGAATTTGCTAAAGTACTATCTTTAGCAAAGACCACCGAGCCGGATTTAGTCTGTTTAGGTGAACAAAAGATCACTACCACTACTCCATTGAGTTTGCCAGAGAAGCCGAAAGAGCTAGGTAGAGACGACAATGTCACTTCCAAGTTTGACTGCCCTCCAAATTTACTTGGGGGAGTACATGAACTTTCCGACGACGATATCGAAATCCCCTGTCCATTTTTAGGTCGTACCCGCGCGTTTCTAGCGCATCGAGTTTCGAGTTCTCCGAGCACTTCCTGCCCTGATACTCCCCAGACGAGAAGATATGCTTTGCGGAGCTCTTCACGGGCAGTTTCAAACGAACAAAAGCCAGAAACTAAGAAACGTACAAGAGGCCAAGAGAACGGAAGAAGATTAAAACCGTTTCAAGATTGACGGATAATCGGGTGACTCCGACGAAGGCTAGCCTCGAATTCTTGAGAATTAGACCACGCTACTCTTATAAACTTGGAAAATAGTCACCTCTCTTATAATATGGCTGTAGCACTGCACTTTTGACAAACTATTCTTTAAATAAAATCTTAGAATTATCTACCTTCCTGTCCACCTAGTCTTGAGACTAAAAGAAATATAATTAATAGTGAATTCCACGTAGCCTACTAGCTGGTAGATGAGTAGTAGCATAGATACGATTATGAAATTATGCGGCGTAGCTAGACTACAAAGCGTTTTACAAATATGTCAATTTGACTGCCGATGATAATATTCTAGAGAACAAGAAGGCACACCATTTAAATCATGCGAGGATAAAAATCTCAATTAATAGCTCAAGCTTGTTCCATTTTCGAAGAAACTTTTAATTGTTCAAGACACTACATGGCGCGGAACCATGGTCCAGGCTTAGCAAGCTCACCCTTCCCCTGCTTCCAAATCTTCCACAGCGCCTATATATATCCACATTAGCACCATAACCACAAACAAGACCAAAGCGGTATACAGAATAAACTCACCATTCCGCCACTCAAAAGATAGAAAACCGCCGAAACAAACGTAAAAGTCTCAACAGCAGCCCACCTCGCACACTGATCTTTCGCCTACACCCAAAAAGCCACATTAGCTCAAATCCCACAAAACACAGCCCACCAAGAGTAGACAAAATAAGAACAAGAAGAAATACTAACCCGTCCACTCAACCAAGTATGAACCTGCACATCCACATCCCACGCCTTCCGGCACCCCATCCCGACAACCCAATTAACAATTGCCCCGAACGCCGCAAGATTCATAACAAAAAGCCCCATATCGATCGGGAAAACAGTGTACCGCCAGAATATCAGACACAGGAAGGAATATACCAGCGAGGTGGAGGATACAATGCAGGTGTAGATGAAGCGGCCGTTGGGGTTGGTGATGTTGTAGAGGGAGAGGGTGGAGAGGTAGTGGCCTACGATGCCGGTTATGATTATGGCGGAGATTAGTTGGAGCATGCGGAGGGCGACGGAGAGGATGCGGGGGATGTAGGTTTGTGCTTTTGACATTTTGTTTTTTCTTTTTGGTTTTTGAGATATATGTATTAGAGTATAGGAAATTGAGGGGGTTTTCAGGCTTCGAGCTGTTATTGATAATTATATAAGCAGCTCGTGATCGGAAATAGGATTAATATCGTATGCTAAAGAAATTTGAAATGGATATAAAGTTAATGGAAAGTATTGTAAGGAACGTCTAGCGTCAAGCTCGCAGAGCTAGTATTGTAATCTTGCTGTAGAGTAGAGTAATTCTGAAGGAAATCGTAACGAAAGTGTAGCTTTGTTGAAATAAAAGAAAAAAGTATTATAAATATTATTATGTTTCAAACTAAGAAATGAAAAGTGAAAATACAAGGCGAATTGAAATATAGAAGAGAACTGAATACCAAAAATATCGAAGTACCAGAGATTCCTCATCGCTTTATACCCCAATAACCTCGATTCTAATCACATTTAAAATTCACATCACATTCACAATCCGTGAAGCTTCTAAAAATTTCAACAAAAAATCTCTTACTCTCAAAATGATAGTCAAGCAGGGAATACAGCATAAACAGACCCGAGGGCCCTGTCGCTTCTATTCTTATCAAGCCTCTGACTCTCACCACACCAATCGAATCCAATACAAACGCAAACATCCGCATCAAGAAAATTCGCGATCGCTCTTCGATAGGATCCTACTATTAATATGCACACTCTAATAAATCGCTAAAGTCTTGTCACATAATACTTAAATACAAGCATCCACGGTATCGGAACTCTCCACCGCATCGACTGGCGCCGAGAACCTGATATCCTTGCGGCTCTAAACCCAAGACAGTCGAAAAGTTAATGCGGCAAGGGTATGCGAGTATCTTCGATTCGATAGCATCCATTTCAACAGAAAAAATTATTATGGCACAGTAAATAATGTGTGTCAGCCCTACCACTCACACCCTTGTATTGTAAAACCTCTCACCGAGCCAGCTGTGCATGGTTTCCAGAAGGACTGTGGCATGGGAAATCGATACCTATTCATATTTTTTTGTGTTGGGAATGGATCGATTGGGTGTCGTTGGTTTCGGTGGGAAATGCGATGTGACGGCCAAGACGGAATAAGCGCTGTGGGTGGGAACGCGCACCGTGAAACGGAGCGAGTGTAACAAAGTGACAACCGGTAGTAGCCGTGATTGACATCTTGCCCAGAATCCTACCCGCGATCCCTGAAGCTTGAATTCGCGAGGTTTGAGATGGCAGTGCGTATTTTTGGTATATTGAGTCTAGAACTGGCTGGTTTTTTCATAAATGCAATGAACAAGCTTTTTAGTATGAATGTGACTACTGTTCAGATTTAGTGATTCCACCATATAACGCTGATTGGATTGTTTGGTAATAAATTTCGATTGAATAGATTATGAACTAAAGCCCTCACCTGAAGGACTCTAGCTCCCTGAATAGAAGTAATAATTATTTAATATATCGACGCAATTCCTAACTTCGTTTTGTGATCAAACAACCGAATAAAGAATCGACAAAGGCAGCAGGATATCATATCACAATACGAACGAATCAAAAGAAGCTAAAAAATCATTACTCAAAGACAAGCAAGTTATCGAGTGTACCAGCACACACCCCCTCCACAAAATCTAACCTCCATCACCCCTTTCACAGCCTTTTCTTTCTGTTATCCAATATTCAACCTCAGCTTAAGCCTTATTCTCCCTCGCCCTTCCGGTCAACATGGTCCTCTGATGCCTATACCTCCAGAAATACCAAAACTCAACACACGAACTGATGAGCCACAGTATCCAATTCACCAAATCCAACCACATGGCATCCCGCATCTGTTCGATATCGTAGTTACCCTCGGGATCTTCGTGCATGTAAAGCGAGGCAAAGATGGCAAACACGGTGAGCCAGAAGATGAAGAGGAGGATATCCCAGATGAAGAAGAAACGGAGTGGGAAGAATGGGAGAGAGTAGATTATCTATATTATCCATCATATTAGTATATATATCGGAGTATTCGTTGTGCAGGTGGTGGTCGGATTTGTTGGCAGTCGCAGTTTTTCGCGAAATGACGTCACAGTCGCAAAACACGAAAACCCAGTCCACCTTCTACGTCCACTCTGCGAAAATAATAGGGAAAAGGTAGGATGGATAGGTATACGTACAGCAGTGAGAGCGCTCAACCCGCCCACGACAACAGCCCACACCCATCGCCCATCAGCGTGTTCGTGCGCATCAGTCGCCCGAGAGAGGTATTTGCCATAGAGCCCGATAACAGCACATGCCAAGACGAGCTGGAGGAGACGAAGGATGCCCTATATATCCAGATGCACAAAACCGCGTTAGTCAATCAAGTCGGTCAGTATCGATCGATACTATATGATTCTGTTATCTCCTTTTGGTTTTTGGGTGTTTTTTTTTTTTTTTTTTTTGGGGGGGGGGGAGCTAGGACGTACGAGGATAATCTTCCCCGTCAGAGTTTCTATCGTCTTTAGTGACATTTTCGACTATTTTGTAACGATTGTTCTTAAGATTTTCGATAACGATAGCAATACCAACAGCGACCACGGGATTGATTTTATTTCCTTGATCGTACGTTTAGTGAGGGGTCTAGAGAACGATAGAGATGAAGTAAAAGTAGTGGTTGGTGTGAAGGGGAGAAGCTAAGTTATATAACATTCCTCGCTCAGCTAGAAAATAGAAGGGAAAAAAGCATAACGTGCATGCATGTCACGAAGGAAAAAAATAAGTCACAAGTCTCTCAAACCAGAACCTGGAATTTTCTAGTTCTCCATCCAGGGCGACGGACTAGTCTACTGACCAAAACCAAGAGTTATTCGTCGCCTTCATTTTCGCGGAGATAGCGAAACAACTGCAGCTAAAAAGCTCGTCTATACTCCAAACGAACAAACTAAAGCACCATAGCGCGCCGAAAACTTAAAAAACCTATCGACACTAAAGCTTAAAATGTCGACGGACATGAAATATGGCGTCGCAGTTATCGTCCGTGTGGACATAATCTGTGAAATCCAACCCGCCCAAACTGCAAACCAACTACCAAAGCGGCCTCTTCGAAGGAGGTCGAGCTCTCTGGAATGGAGCAGCACAGTTAACTTGTTGGACTGCAAACTCGAACCAGTTGTTCAGTCAGTTGTTCGCGAACCAAATACCTCCCCCCATGCCCGCCTGTGCCGTCACAATGTCATCATGCATGCATTTCCATGCCAATACCCCAGCTCGCTCAAACGAAAAAAAATTGTGCGAATGGCGAGAGCCGGGCAAGGGTCATGGGTTCTCATGCATCAAACCAACAAAGCATCGCGCAGAAGACCAGTCAAACGAACGAACAATCAAAAGCAGCGCCGGTCGAAAATTCCGGGTTTTGGAAAAGAAGTGGCTGCAGTTCGTTCTCCCAGCCTAGAGGGTCTCACATTCTTTAAAAGAAAAGGTTTTCATTCGCGATAGACAAAACTCTTATCTATTCGGTGGAGACACGATTTTCAGGGTTTTCGCCGGGTATGGAACCCTTTCGATTTGATCCCCATTCAAAGCTCCCGATTAGCTGTGAATTGATAGGCATTTAACTCAAATCAATGACGTCAATCAATCGATGAATCATCTCAATGTTTCTGTTCAAACAGTCCTATAGCTTTAATTTTATTCAAAATATTCTACAAGTCGTTATAACAGAGATAAAAACGAGCAAAAGTATATACGTCGTATATGCGCAGCATCAGGAAGAAAAGAAAAATGGACATAAGGAAAACACCTGTAACGCTCTATCGAACCATGCACTTTAATAATAATAATGATAAGCAACGAGCACTGTGAAATAAGCAAGCTGTAAAGAAGCATACAAACCATCGATTTCCGGTCGTAATCGTTAGAGGCATCGTCGAGGAAATAAGGAAAAAGACATGATTTTCTGTTAACAAGAGGGTATCTATCATGCTAAAGAAAAGATTGATGTGAGTGTGTTGAGTTTGTTGGTGAGCTATGAATAATCCGTTTCCGACAAAGCTCGTTTTGAGTGGGAGGCAAAAAGGGAATCAAAAAAAGGAGCCAGAATGTCCCCAATTTAGGAATCATCGATTGCTGGAAAGGAGACAGTCCGCGTCCGGAGGTAAATTCCGATCACGTGGTCGGGCCGAATAGGAGTTTTTCCGCAGAAAAGAAGCCATTCGAGAGAAGTGGAAAGCGTTCGTGTGCTTTCTTCTCGTTGCTTCAAATATAGGTAGTAAAAAAAGGGAATGCGGAAGGAAAAGAGAATACGAATTGTTGAGATCACTCTGGCGTCGGAGCGTCAACGGGAAGATCGAGTTTTCCCGAGTCCGATGCGCTTGCGGCATTCCTCAACGGAGACGGTCCGGGACCAGCAACAGTGGGAAGCTGGAGGGAAGGAGGGGGGGCAACCGTGTCCTTCCGGATGACTCGTAGTTTCCCAAGAATACCGCCAGTGTTGACGATAACGACCTTTTTCTGATCGTCTTCGAAAATGACCTCTAGCTCCTCACCGGCTTGAGGTCCAGTGTTCGGGTTCGGAACCGGAGTTCTGGAGCGTCTCGAAGGAGTGCCTGAACGTTCGTTGCTGTGCGACCGGGATGATTGACCGGATTTATTACCAATATGCGAAGACGTTTGTTGGATTAGATCCGGGCGCTTCTTCCGAGAAGAAGCACCGTCGAGCGAGTCTTCAGATTCATCGGCAATGACGGGGACTGGGACGGCAGCGGTGATGGAAGCTGCATCCTTGGCGGAGACGGGAACGGGAGAGTGGTGAAATTGTTGCTGCTTGTCTTCATCCATGATTGCGGCGCGGAGATGGGAGATGGAAGGTCTTCGGGTGACGTCGTAATACTCGTCGTGATCAAATTCGAATAGGATCCAGTCGTCTTCCCAGTCGAAGAGTTGGAGATCGCGTGAGGTAGGGTTCTCGTCAAAGATGGACCAGTTGATATCCGGAACGGTTGATTCGGCAAGATCGTTGGCGAGAGTGGCCTGTCGAATGGTTGATACCAATTATCCAAGTTAGAAGATGGGCCTCTGCTATGGAGATGGTGAAGGAATAGTTTGAGGATAGGAAGAGATTTTTTATGGACAAGGCTGAGAAGGAATAATAAGTGGAATTACGAGGAGGAAGAGGTAGAAGCAGAGGGAAGGAAAAGGAAGGGCTCCGTCGGCGGCGGTGAAAGTGGCGGCCGCCAAACAAACACACCCGCCGCAGCACAGCAGCTCAACTCAGCCGGGCGGCCAGGCCAGGCCACACAGACCGGACGAGACCATGGCGCCGGGTGGGCCAGCTGCATACGGACTAGCAAGTCGTCCGAGGCGGACATGCAGAGAGCGAAAGAAGATGGAAAGACGAAAGAAGAATAGAGTGAGGGGATATATGGAGTACTGACCATGTTCATCTCATCGTCGCCGCCATAATACTCGTCCCAAAAGTCGGCATCAAAGTCGTACCACTCGTCCATATTGTTGATGTTGTCGCGCCGTGTCTACCAGCTTAGTCTCCTACTATACTAGACTTATACAACTATTATATTGATATCTGCAAGGATATATAAACTCTACTATCCATCCGTGTCGGTGTCTGTGAGAAGGGAAAGGCGCGCACAAAGAATAAAAAAGAATGTGTAGAGAGGAGAAAGGAAGAGGAGAAGAGAAAGAAGGAGGAGGAGGAAGGAAAGAGAATGGAAAGAAGGAAAGAGCAGGGGCGCCCGATATAACTAACTAAAACTCCTACCGAAACTAAACTTGCTCGTCGGAGGCGGTACTATCTATAGCACTCCAACAGAGACACATCTCCAAGCAGAGCCACTTCTATTCTCAAGATGTGTTTTCCACCAGTTTGGATATTCTTTTTCCAACAGGACTACTGGGCTAGCGACATGCTATTATCGACGGGGGACCTATTTGATGCACGGCCAGGCCATGGATGGATCGGGTGACGCGCATCGTATGACCAACGTCCAGCTAACCGGACGGGAAGTCGAACACTGCATCTTAAACGAGCTCTCTACTTTTCGTCCCAGTACTTTACAAGTACAGTTATAATAAGATATACTTTGACAGAAAGTACATAATAGAATCGTCTATTCGAAGCAGTTTTTTAAAACCATCCCATCTTGTATTATCTATCTGCTATTGGATCTGACAAGGTTCCGATCGTGGTAAACCCGAGTTCTCCAGTTTTTCTTCCCCCATCGTCGCTAGAATGGCTGGTTGTGGGGTATGCCGTCGCCAACCGAGCGAGCACCTTCAGCTTTCCAATGAATCTCCCCTTGAGCTCCGTCGTTACTGCATTCAGGCATCGCATTTGATCGCATCGTGAAATCTCTTCTTCTTCTTCTTCTCCTTCTTTCCTCCTTCTACCCTTTATCCCTTTAATCAATCGCTTTTTTGATAGCTAGGTAGATTGTACATTAGTGTAATATAGTAGTTGAAGTTGGATCGCAACCATGTCTCGTCCCGTATCAATCCACCTCCTCCGCTCCCTCCGCCATTCCCGTCGCCATCTCTCAACCTCGACATCATCGATATCGAACACCCGCCCCATAAAAAACCTCCTGGTCGCCAATCGTGGCGAAATCGCCCTTCGAGTCCATCGAACAGCTTCTCAGCTCGGTACCAGGACAACAACAATCTACACCGATCCGGACGCCCACGCCGAACACGCCCTCGTATCACCCCATTCTATCAACATTGGCCCTCCCTCAGCCTATCTCGATATCGAAAAGATTGTTAAAATCGCAAAGGATAATGGTTGTGATGCTATTCATCCGGGATATGGATTCGTACGTATACATCTTATACATCACAAATTACAAACATATATAGATTCATGATAAAGCTAATAGACATTGATATATGGATATATGTATATAGCTCAGTGAGAATGCCCACTTTGCCCGTCGCTGCACCGAAGAAGGCATCGTATTTGTCGGCCCACCTCCGTCAGCCATAGACTCAATGGGCAACAAATCCCTCTCAAAGGACATCATGATCTCCGCCGGCGTACCATGCATCCCAGGCTACCACGGCACCAACCAAGACCCCTCCCACCTTCTCTCCGAAGCCGAAAAGATTGGCTTCCCCGTCCTCATCAAGGCCGTGAAGGGCGGTGGCGGGAAAGGTATGCGTATAGCTCGCAAACGTGAGGAATTCTTGGCAATGCTGGAGAGCGCCAAAACCGAAGCTCGCAATTCCTTTGGCGACGAGGTCGTACTAGTAGAGAAATACATCACTACACCGCGACATATAGAAGTGCAAGTCTTCGCTGATTCGCACGGCAACTGCGTCGCATTGGGTGAGAGGGATTGTTCGATCCAACGTCGGCATCAGAAAATATTAGAAGAGTCACCGGCACCGCACCTCGACGACGCTATTCGTAAAGATTTATGGAAGAAGGCGAGGGATGCAGCTTTGGCGGTGGGTTATCGCGGTGCTGGAACTGTGGAGTTTATATTCGACAACGACACTGGTGAATTCTTCTTCATGGAGATGAACACCAGATTGCAAGTCGAACATCCCGTCACCGAAATGGTCACCGAGACGGACCTCGTCCACTGGCAGTTGATTGTCGCCGAGGGTGGAAAGTTGCCATTAACTCAGGAAGAAGTCGAAGCTCAAATGAACGGTCACGCAATCGAAGCTAGAATATACGCCGAAAACCCAGAAATGTAATACGATACATACCTCCTGTGCTATCAATATCGATAAAATGCTAATGCGATATAATGATGGCAGGAACTTCATCCCGGACTCCGGTCCCCTTCTCCACCTTCGCACCCCAACACCAACCCCAACAGTCCGAATAGACGCAGGCTTCAAACAAGGCTCCATAATCTCCTCCCACTACGACCCCATGATTGCAAAACTGATAGTAAAAGCACCAACCCGCACCCTCGCCCTCCAAAAACTCGTCGCAGCGCTAGAAGAATACGAAGTCGTGGGAATGTCTACAAACATTGACTTTCTCAAACGTTGCGCCTCCCATCCTTCCTTCATCGCAGGGGATGTGGAAACAGGGTTCATCGAAAAACACCGGGCGTCGTTGTTCGAGAAGAAGAGGACGCCGGGCGAGGTATATTCGCAGGCTGCGATCGGGATGATGTTATCCGACTCGCTCACCGCATCTTCTTCTGATCCGTTTAGCTTTTTCGCGGCGGGTGAAGGCGGCGTGCAATCTCGTAGTGTCACGTTTGTTGAAAAGTCAACGGATGCGGAACAGACTGTTACGGTGGAGGTTAAGAAGACAGGTAGTAATAAGTTTTATGTGACGGTTTCCACGCCTGAAGGTACGGAAACGTATAGTGATATCACAGTATCGTATGACCCGGCTTCACCGGACAAGATTACCTCGTTCTACGCACATACCCGGTTGGAGACGACATATATCCACCAACATGACTCGGATAAACTCGCTATATTCCAACGTGGAACGCAGTATAATCTACTCCTACCGAAGCCGAAATGGTATGAGAAGGCGTTAGGAGTGAAGAGCATGGAGAATAGCGTTGTCGCGCCGATGCCGTGTAAGGTTTTGAAGGTGCTGGTGAAGGAAGGGCAGGAGGTGGAGGTTGATGAGGCGTTAGTGGTGGTGGAGAGTATGAAGATGGAGACTACGATACGGAGTCCGAAGAAGGGGAAGGTTGGGAGGGTAGTGCATGGTGAGGGGGTAAGTATTTCATTCACATTTTGGTTTTTTGGTGTATCCTTTGTTGGATGAGGGCTAATGCTTTATGGTGAATATAGGAGATGTGTAAGGCAGGGACGGAGTTGGTAGAATTTGAGGTTGAAGGGGGGGAAGGAAATTTAGAAGATTAAATTATATATGATTATCTTATGATGTGAATCTATGAATGAATGAGATGTGACGTTCTTCCATCGTTGTTCAAACAATATATGTTATGTCTTTGAGGGATCAGGATGGCATTAAGATAGTGAGATAGACGCAAAACATTAGGGCTATTTAAATAGCCGGATTTAGGATCGTAATTTTCGATATTTAACAACGTTATAATCTTAACCTATAGTAGTCTCGTCCCAGCTTGCTGCTGTCAATCCATGACTATCTCGTTCCAGCCGCCAAGCTATAGATTTCCAGTATTTTACAATCAATTTTTAGATTTATAACTTCTAAATTTTTTGAACTTTCTCTTTTTTTTTGGTTAAGAATCTAGTGCTCGAATTTTGATATTCTATGAAAATAAATAGATAATCGTATTGGTATAAATAAAAATCTACAAAATTCAACTTGAAATCCTATCGTTTGAATACCCCATCATCAAAGTTGTATTGTCCCTATTCAAATGTGATCCGTAGTGAGTGTGTACCAGTTTATCTGGTCATCTGAGTCTCGGGCGTATACGGCTGCTCCTGACAAAACGTCGTAAGAGGTCTACTTCCTTCAGTCACCGATGACGTAGGATACCAGAATTCAAAATCCCCCTTCAAATCCCGAAGGTCTGATTCGGACCCAGGACCAAACGCAAATACTACGGTTCGACCGAGCGAAATTCTTTCGCGGGCCCAACTAGGAAATATAGACCAGGATCTCTTTATAATAAGGGTGTAAGATCCGGAAGATCGGATATAAATTTCCTTTGGTTCATTACTTCGATCTTGCCGATAGCTGGGGACAAGCTCGTCGAAAGCGAGGGTAGAGGGTTGTTTCCTTCTCGACCGCCATTTATAATCTTCTGTATTAATGCTTCGGTGGCACGTCGTTTCTCTACTAAATTTACCACTGCGGATGAGTCACTCTCGCTGTCCGGGGTCTAACGAAATACAATGCGGCGGACTGAAGATCTTTTCTCCGGAGCAATATAGCACGCTTCCTTGAACACTCGGTTGACATCGCCAGTGTAGTCGGAACCGTTGAGGATTATAAATACGCGGGTGTACCAGTCTCGTAATTCTCCAAAATGGAGCAACAGATCCTTTGGCTCTTTTGCATTTTCCGATGTAGTATTGTCAATTTGGCCGTCATCTTCCATTAACACCATCTCTCTATTTTTATCGGTGCCTTTCCAATCCTTAACAAATGCTGTTGAATTGGAGCGTAAGTCGACTCTTTGTTGAAGATCTATGGCGTAACCTTCTTGATTGGGGTAATATGGGTTTGTGTTTGGCGAAGAATTTATCCTGGCGACTAATTTTTTAATCCTCTGGAACTGTGCTCTTTATATTTGATGCTGCCGGTTGCGCATCTTCTACAGGCTGTGGAACGTAGTTTCCAAGTCAGCCGGGGTTAAACACGGAGGTCTTTTTCCGAGATCAGACGAATTTTTCCTGAATTCCCACCTATGTTGTCAATTACGTAGTAGGAAGACTCGTGATCCGGCGAGACTGATCCATGGCCAACAATTATTCGTTTGACGCTTTGCGGATATCCCTCTTCACTTGCGCTCACATCGAAAGAATTGCCGATAGGAAGCGTTGAGATTTCTGGATTTTCTAGTTACGGAACGGTCACATCATCAATCTCGTCGTCTGAAACCTCCTGCGCAGCCTGTTCGATATTCCTAAACGTTTCGACCATGGTATCCATCGAAACAACAGGGAACGCACGAGATCGACGATTCCTCTCCCGCTCCTGTTGAAATTCCCCGCTTAGTTCCTCGAACCTCTTGGCCAAATCAGAGACTCGAGGTCCGGAGCTTCCACTGGGGATTATCGGGTGAGAATGAGGAATGGGCAGTTGCATCGGCTTGCTTTTTCCCGTAGGACTCGAATTTTCTATGACTCCACTTTTTGAAACGAATGGTTCGAGATTCGTGTTTGATTCAATGGGATCCTTGCCTTTCAAGTGCAGATTCGAAGTTGAACTCTGATCAGGGTCAGATAATGTTGGAACTATGGAAGTTGATGCATTCGATTTCGATAGAACGAACAAGTCTGCGGGGTGTGACTGATAGTTTTTGGAAAGATCTGATACGAGTTGCGTAACCTTATCCGAATCGTCTTCATAGCACATGAAACTGCATCTATCCAATGGATTAGAGACATTGCGCGACATCCAATCTGTGAGCATTTTATTGATTTCTGTGACTCTGTAATGTCTGTAGTTTCTTAGAACTCTTGAGGGAAATTCACGGAAAAGACGAGACACAATAATGCTTAGGCTATAATCCACATCGAATCCAGAAAGTGTCCTCTTCTCGGGAGAATACGAGAAATCGAGTTGTACGTTTCTCTCTGGTGACAGCGAAGAGGCTGCGCTGCGGAGAGCTGCGAATTGAGAGCTGAAGTCTTCGATAAAAACACCATTGCAATCCCAGACGATATGGATGATGATATCTTCCATGGGGGTAACGAGCGCGAATATGTTGGAGGCCAGGTAAAGGATATGGTGCAGGCTGGCACCTTGCGCGTAAAGAAGATAGCGGTTATACTCATGGTGGGGTAGCATATGTGATAGAGCTGCAGTCTCAAATTCTTTTGTGTCTTCTGGTGGTATATTCGATGTTATACCGCCCGGTGTTTTGGTCTCTCCAACTCGAAAACTGAGGGGCCGCCTTTTGGCTCGAAGTTCGACATTTGGCGTGGAAAGTACCTCGTTTGGTATTAAGGGTTCATCGATTCGTGTCTGAGATTCCTGGGGCTGGCAACTATATCCGTACTGGGCGCAGCGCATACAACTATCCGCGTCAGGGGGATTTCGAATGCACTACAAATTGACAAATTAAATAAGGTGAACTCCACGTGTGGGGGATGAGGAGAAATACTTACTCTTTGGCGGTCCAGACGACAATGCATACATTGCGCATTTTTTCCAGAGGCGGTGAAGCCCTGTCCCCGAATAGACGTTTTAAAGGCACCCATGTTAACAGATTCTAGATTTGTATCCCTACTTTCTGATGTCCGCGTTTCTACCTCTTCGTTTCCTTCTTTCGAAGAAACGTGGGGGGTTCTATCTTCCGGGGGAAGCTGATCTGTTTCTAACTCGGTGTTATCTCTTAGCTGTTCGCTATCTTCCTTGAGTCCTAATTTCCTATAGTACGGTATCCAGTCCGGATCGTTCCAAAGTTCTCTTGGAGTTCCATCCTTATTCATTAAATGCTTGAAAGTGTGCTCGAGTTTCCGATCCCACAAAGCTGTGGGATAGCGATCAAAGATGCTAGGCGGATATAAAGTGGAAATGGTACAACCGCGACCGCACTTCCAAAAAGTAGGTATATTTTTGTCGCGATACTCGGTGTCAGGGAATGTAGGAATGTGTTCTTGAACATGACCAACCCATCTCTCATACGAGTTCTCACGAAAATCACAGTTGAGCCAGTAAAATGGACATTCTGCTGTCTTATTCCATGCCGTCGAGTTGAAGGAAGGATCCTGAAATGGTGGAATTTCTGAGAGCCTATAATGTGGGGTCGTAATACAGCCGGAAGGACAGCCATCTACTGGATGGTTGTCAGTAGGGCAAGTTAGCGCCGAGATCGGGTAGACTTTATCACAAATGTGGCATTTCCAAACCACATCGGTAAAAGCAACCCTAGGTGGTGTCTTCGTGTTCACATTGATGCTATCCTCGTAATCTGGCGTAAATACCTTGTCGATGGTGACTTTTCTCCAGTCTAGAAGTGTTTGTTGGGCAGAGCCAGTTTCTCCCTCAAAAACTGAGGATTTTTCCCGCCATTCTCTAGAAATAGAATCCGAAGGCGGTATATCCTCGAACTCGTCCTCTTCAGATTCACTGTAGTAACTTGGAGTCTCCGATTTTCCGTCAGAGGAGAAATTAATATTACCCTCGAAGTCAAGATCTCTAGAGCCTTCTATATTGATGTTTGCATCCTTGGACCCGCGGTCCTTATCATCGTTGTTGGAAATATCTCTGGGCAATGAAAACATCGAGAATCTCTCTAGATGCAGAGCGATATGCTTTTGCAAGTTCTCCATTGTTTCTATAGACAACGAGCACACCGGGCAGCATCTATCAGGTACAGTCAAGGTTGACTCGCTTGATTGCATAAGCAGCGTTGACGGAATATCAGCATTGATACTCAAATGTCCGTCTCTTATGTGCTCATGGTAGTGCTTCCCACTATAAAATACTTCACTGGGGTGCTCGGGACAATGGAAGATTCGACGATGGATGGAATTTTCATGATGAAGCCAATCCTGACGCGTGTCGTATAGCTGATCGGGATTTTTGCAGTCTTCATATGTGCATATATATGGTCGAAGATCATGGATCAAATGAGCCCTAAATAATTGCGTTAATGACTAGAACTGTCCTATTTTCGGGTCTGAGTTTCTTACTTCCAGGCTTCTTCGCCAAGAACAGCTTTCGGGCACAAAGTATAGCAATAAGGGCATTCAAAAAATTTTTGGTTCTCGGCAACTCGTGGGGCAGATGGAAATTCCAGATTCTCATTCCCGGGTCGCCAGTTTGAAACTGCATACTTTGATACCGAGACTGTGGATATGCTGTCTTTGATAGCCGTATCGTGGTGAATATGGAGATGTGTGGCTGTCGTCACGGATTGGTGGAATAAATTTGATTGGGTTTGTTTGAAGCTGTCAGAGTGTATTCTGAGAGCGCCCCTCTCCGGAGCTAATGCACGTACATTGACATCGCGGGGCTTAGAACTTTGATCTTCGAAACTAGAGCTGTGAAGGTCGAGCTTCTCCCTGTGTTTTCTCCAGTATGAAAATTGTTGCCGCCGCCGTACATTTGCAAGGGCTAGACGTTGTATCAAGAACGATTCATTTGAATTAGAGGGACGGCTTTCGTCAGTTGGAGGTGCGACGTTCTCAACAACCTCCCCGTTATCATCGATTAAACACTCCTCCTGATCTTCTGCTCGCGATTTTGATTGTTTGTATTGTAGAAATATCGAACGAATATAATCCGTCTCAAAGTTGTGTACTACCTTGAGAAAGTCAACTCCTGTATCAGAATCGATCTGTTTGTGCCCTTGCAGTTTGGAGGAGGCGAAGCGAGATGATGGGTTGCGGATGAGGGTAGCCAGCCTGTATAAACGATCGATAGGATCCCTGACGCTGTCTAAAAGTAGCTCGATATCAGAATCCATCTCTTCGTCAGAGTCCTCTTTCCATCCATCATCTGATAATTCGCCGTCCGACGCCGTGGCAGTGCTATCAACTTCGGACTCATCTTCATCGGACGAGTAATATTGCAGCGCTTCAATTGAATTTGCGAGGTTAGTTTTGGAGAAAAATCTATAGAAAGTAGTGAGAACGAAGATTTACCTTCATTCAAAGAATCATTCAATGTCTTCAGAAACGTTAAAATCATATTTTGTATATTTTCGGCTTCTCTTACTCGGTAGTCTAGAGAGCCGTGACCTGATACGAAAAGGCCCATGTTGACCACCCAGAGCCCAAAGCGATCAGCCTCAGCTGCGAATTGCTCCTTGGGAGAACCTTCATTTTTAGGTGACTCGTTAATTTTCGTGATAACTTGTCGAAAGAGGCGTTTGGTTTCAGATCCAACGGCTCTGAGAGTTATTGCTCCTTGAAGTCCGGTCATGGCTGATTTTGAAGTTCATCGAACCCAAATGCCTAGTGGGAGAATCATGGTATTTTACTCACAAATTTGTGGTTGCGGCTCTAAACATTTCAAAGTATGGATGAGTTCATAAAGCCATCCCACTTTGATTCAGCCAATAGCATTCATTGCGCGGAACAATCCAATGCAATTTACCCCGCAGTAGCCGCAAACGTGCATATTTGCCGAAGGCTGAAGATATTCGAGGTGAGCATTCGATTGCTTAGCGGTGTTCCTTCCGATAACCAAAGATCAAAATCAAGCATCTTCTACTATTCAATAGTTACTATCGACATATCCTCCCAGCACCGACTTCATATGATCATCCTCGGTCCCGGTATCCTTATAAGCTCGTCGTGGGGGGCCTGATTTTTCTATGGATGTCGCTGGTGTTGTACTTGGCGCCCTGCCAATATTGTATGGTGCAGTGCAAACCTATAAAGAGACGATACAAATCGGAAAACGCTTCTTCGGCAAGCGCAAATATGTCGAAAAACTAGCCAATTCTCTCTTTTTCCACAAGGGAACACTCACAGAGGTTATCCGACATTTATTGATAAACGGCGGGTGCGATTGTATTTCGGACTTTGAGGAAGATCCGTACCATTACTTGAATGATGATGACGTCAAAAAGCGACTACATGATTATCTTGGGTCCGAGACGGAAACCGTTCTGATCACAAAGTTGGGAGAGTCGGTCGGAGTAATTAAGAAAATATCGAAGAGCATTGCGGGTTTGGTATCAGATTTTGAGGTTTGATCTTCAATGCTTCTTGTGATAGACTAAAATCGCCGGAAAAAATTCTAAATATGGCGCTTATAGGTACCTACAGATGACTTAGTCGAGATTATAAAAAAGAATCGAGACCAGAAAGCGAGGCAGGTCGACTTCGTTCCGAGAGTAAAGCTTATGTTCTCAGCAGGTGATATCAAAAGCGCGACCCAGGACTTAGAGGCCTCTATGAACAGCCTCTGTCACTTTATAAAGCTTGTTTGCGATAATCGGCGTGCAGTAGTCGAGAAGCCGTCTCGAAATGCGACTAAACTGGCGCAGGGAGTTCGCCGAGTTCAAAAGCTGGCAAACAATCTACATGTTGCACTAAGCCGGAGCTGGAAAGCTGGGTGCCATCCAAAACATGGCGCAAAACTCTTTCTGGACGACCGACTTAATGCCGCCAGTGACCCTAAGAGGAGCAACCCTGCCTCTCAAATAGTTTTCGATTTAATCTTCGAAGCAGACCATCAAGGGCAGGCATTATGGCATGAGACAATAGTAAAAGCCATAGAAGAATCTAACGATGCGTCGCAGAGTTCTGGTGCTTGCCGTGTCACTCTGGTAGTACCTCAAGTCATGGCGACTCCGGCAACATTAACTATTATAAACGATCTCTGCGGTGTGATTGAGGGAGCCAAGTGCAATAAACAGCCGATCGCACTGTTCCTATCCTTAGATCAGCAAATAGGCTCCATGCCTACGGACAAAGATATATTACCTCGATACTTTCATGGAAACGAAACGCCTTTGAGGCAGCTTCTCTCATCAGATCCAAAATCGGCGCATCGTGATTGCCCGATTCCACTGGACATGCGGATGCTCCTAGCCCTTCGTGTTGCATCAAATCTACTTCAACTCTTCAAAACTCAGTGGCTTCAAAGGGCGTGGTCGAAAAACGAAATATTTTTCCCTGTGACGAGTGCAAAAAAAGCCCCAGATTTCGGTCGGCCTTTTGTCTCTGTGCTTTTTGAGCAGTGTAACCAGCGTGGGGCTTCGCCTGATGATGTAGAATTAAGGATGGCCATTACAGAACTTGGTATCCTGCTTCTTGAAATTTGGCATGGAAAGACATTTGAAACCCAGTACGACCTGCAAGGAATACCCGCTCTTCGTTACCAACGCCGGGCGTTGGCATTTGACTGGATGGAAGACATCAGCTACCCACCCCCGATTTTGTACTACGACGCGGTCGCCTATTGTATCGTAGGTATTAACCATGGCGAAGCGCGGCAATGGGAGTCAGATGATCCTAGGTTATGGAGAGCTTTGTGCCAAAATATTCTGGCGCCTTTGTCTAAGAACTGCGAAGGATGGGGAAGTCGAAGCTCATGCTAGCCACTTTTCCGTTAACTAATTGATTTGTATCCACATGTATAATATAATTGAGCATTCTGGGGTTTAGCGAGTTTGTCAAAGTTCATCAAGAAAGCGTCCGTTTTCTCTTTCAATCTAAGGGACTCTATGTCACAATCCGCTTCATCCGCTATATCCGCTGCGTCGTGCTTCGGCTCCCGGTGAGCGAGCATCACGTCTAAGACGTTAAAATTAGTATCAAACTCAGAATACTTGTTCAAATATAAGAACTTGTAGTTCCCTTACCAGATATCAACTTCTAGGCCCCCAAACCAAACAACTAACCAAAACCAAATAGGCAGGTAGCATCAAACCCGTCTTTCGATCACTAAACCAAGCCAAACGCAAAACGCATATAAAGGGCGTGCTTTCCGCACTTCTTTTCCCCTCCTTTTCTTTCCTTTTAAAAGATGATTGAGAAAAACTCATCGCCTCTACCTTAAAAGTAGCGTTCCGGCGTAAAAGTTACACGTACAACGTACGGCTCTCATAGTGAACCCCTCAAGATATCCCCTTATCTTGTCAACCCGTATACCTCTGGTATTACGAGAAACCGTAAGTCCATTAGTTTAGATAGAACATATCGTGCGCCCATCTGTCTGTAGCCCAATCATAACAATGTTCGACAACAACACCTTTCCCAGCAACGCGGTGCTGCTTGACGCGTTGTGTCCCATTGACATTGACGCCTCATTTGGCCCCTTTGTCAGCGGCTGTCGTGATAACTTCGACTTCACGCTCGCGTTCGAAGAATATTTCTTCACGGCTGCACCATCATTGTTAGGTCTTGTCTTAGCGGCGGTTCGGATTGCTGTTCTGAAAGGCAGGAAGGACGTAGTTCGGTCGGGTAGTCTCCTTACACTGAAGCTGGTAAGTATTTTCACGTCATTTGGGCAGAGCGTGTGGTTTGTTGCATTTCAAGAAGACAACTCACGGCTACTGCGGCATCTAAGCGTTATGGCCTTGTATATTCTTCGCGCGAAGGAGGAACATTATTGACTGATTGGCTTTGTAGGCTGCACTTAGTGTTTATACCCTCCTCCAAGTGCTCTCAATCTTCTTCTGGGGATTTTCAGACCTTTCACAGCCACTGCGACAGCCGGTCCTTTTCAGTTCTGCTGTTTCTCTTGCTGCGGCCGTTGGTTGGTGTACACTCTGCTGGCTTGAGCACTGTAGATCACGTCGGCAAGTATATGAATCAATTTAATTATCAGGAAACAAGCACTAACCTCTAAATTTGCTTTCGTAGGCCATCATGGCTGCTTACGGCCTATCTGTCTCTCACTTTGTTACTGGATGCTGCGATTCTGCGAACACTATATCTTTCAGCGGAATCTTACCCACGAACGATTCGGATCGTGGCATCCGTTTCCATTGCTATGAAATTTGTCGTGGTAATCATGGAAGCTATAGAAAAACGAAACCTCCAACGGATAAAAGATGAAGCCGCTCAAATGCAGAGTCCAGAGGAGTTTGCCGGTCCTTTCGGGCAACTGTTTTACTGGTGGTTGAATGGCTTGATCATCAAAGGATTCAAAACAATTCTGAAACTTGACGATTTAATAAATCTTACCGAAGAGATGAAGACCGATGTGATTGATAGGAAATTTTGGAAGGTGTGGGAACAAGGTACAGTCATACGCTCATTTTGGATATTCTTGGGAGAAAGATACCTATACGTTTACTAACCGAAATTCTGACTGAAATAGTTCCAAAAAATGGGAAGCATACATTGCTCAAAGTACTTGCCAAAGTCCTGAAGGTCCCCTTCATCCTGGCTATCATCCCTAGGCTAGTGTTGATTGTATTTATCTTTTGCCAACCACTCATGCTAGAGACTTTTCTACAATATTTGAAAGATCCTGTGGAGAGAAAGAATGGAAAAGTTGGTGAAGCAATGGTGGGGGCATATGCCTTGGTATATTTTGGGATGGCGGTATGTGGAAATATATCTCTAACCTACGGAACCGAGAATCTTTGCTAAACACAATTTACCCAGATAACTACCGGTTTCTACTGGTATCGAAACTTCAAATGTGCAACAATGATACGGGGTATATTGATGTCCGCAATATATACCAAGACAACCCAAATTTCAATCACGGCGTTGAATAACGCGGAATCAGTTACCTTGATGAGCGGAGATGTTGAGAATCTAGTGCGTGGTCTGCGTCAGGTTCATGAGATCTGGGCTGCCATAATACAGATTGGCATCGGTACATGGCTTTTGGCAAAGCAATTGGGGCCTGCATGTGTTGGACCAATTCTCGTGTGCTTCAGTCAGTTTTTCACACCGGTGCTTTCGCTATGTCGACTTTGGGCAATTACTTATTTTCGTTCTTTTACTTCACAGTTTCCGTCTTCATTATGGGTATGACTTCGGGATTGGCAAAGAAATATCAAGTAATTTGGATGGGGGCTATCCAAAAGCGTACCGGTTAGTATGAAGACTAGAACTCTTTTATTCCAGTACTAATTTTATGGTGTCAACAAAGGTATCACTTCTTCTGTGATGGGAAGTCTCAAAGGTATCAAGATGCTCGGACTTTCTAAGAAACTAACGAAGCTTGTCCACCAACTACGGATCGATGAAGTTAAAACCTCAAGCCACTTTCGAATTTTGGCAGTTTATATGTCAACGTTAGGTAAAATCCTGGAAAATCCGAACTCTCGTATTAAGGGAGATAAGAAGTTGAACTAATTTTTAAATTTAGCTATGGTGCCAATGATGTTATCACCTGTCGTCACTTTCGCTATTTTTCTGGCAGTCGCAGCCCGAAACAATACAAGCTTAGATACCACTCGCATGTTTACATCGATTTCGCTTTTAATCCTTATTACCCAGCCATTATTCGCTATATTTGAAGATATATTTATGTTTCGTTCATCAATGGGATGCTTTGAGAGAATACAAGACTTTCTCAAGAAAGAGACAAGAATCGATTCGAGGGTGATCACAACACTTCAACCGGGGTCTGTGGATGAGAATCCATTCATTGAGCCGGGCGAACTCGACGCCTTAAATACCCAAGTGATCACCAATGAGCTTCCTGGTTCTGTGATTTTAGAAGTAGAGCATGGATCTTTTGGTTGGAAACAAGAAACTCCAGTTATGCAGGACATCACTGTCAAAATAGCTCATGGCAGCTTAACCATGATTTGCGGACCTGTTGCATCTGGAAAAACAACCTTTCTCAAAGCTTTATTAGGCGAGACGCTTGCTTTCGAAGGCACCATCCAACTTTTTACAGATTCGATTGCATATTGCGATCAGACTCCTTGGTTGATGGTAATCCCCCTATCTAATCTCGACCATTCCCCTACGATGCAAAGCTAAATAACAATCAGGGCATATCTATCAAAAATAATATCGCTGGATTTTCAAACTTCAATCAAGCCCTATATCAGGAAGTCTTGCATGCTTGTGATCTCAACGAAGATATCTCTAGTTTACCTGATGGAGACGACACTATGGTGGGAAGCAGAGGCGTCACATTAAGTGGTGGCCAGAAAGCCCGTGTGGTAAGTTCGCTACGAAATCATACTATTCATAACCTGGTAAGCTGACACGCCGGGTGCTCAGGCACTAGCACGAGCTCTCTACGCTCAGAAGAAACTAATTCTTCTAGATGATATATTCAGTGGTCTTGATATGCATACCCAGTCTAATGTTTTTGAACGTGTACTTGGAGAACATGGGCTGGCGAGGAAATCAAAGTCTACCGTGGTATTAGTAACCCATGCCGTGAATCTACTTTGTTACGCCGACGAAATCATCGCACTCGGGAAAGAAGGAAAGGTAGTTGAACAAGGTACATTCAATGAATTGATGCAAAACCAAGACGGTTATGTCAAGGCTGTTGTCAAAGAGTTCCAAGAGCAGGCCAAGGAGAAGAAATCTGATGAGCCTTCAGACGCCAAAGCACCCACACAATCTGGGCCACTAAGATCTTCAAAGAAGCTGGACGTGGCTCCGACCGATCCAAAACGCCAATCTGGTGACTGGAGTCTATACAACTATTTCTTTTCGAGAATCGGAACAAAGGTCACGATTACTTTTCTAGTATTCGAGGTATTGTCGGCGTTTTTCGCGACATTTCCAAGTAAGATCCATCTTGCGTTACAGACTCAACTGGGGGCTTGTTAACTTATTGGTTGCTCGCAGCTTTGTGGCTTAAATGGTGGTCAGATGCGAACGAAAAGGCTTCTAACCAGCGAGCAGGATACTACGTTGGGGTTTACGTTTTTCTTCAAGTCGCGGGTCTCATATCACAAGCGCTACTCACATGGTGGGACACCCGGACATATTCTTAATTCCATTGTTATAGCTCTAATCTGTGCTTGTGTTAAATAGGTCTTGCATCGATCTTATCGCCCGCAAAGCGGGTATTCGATTCCATTGGGTTCTGATAAAAACAGTAATGAGAGCTCCGATGACTTTCTTGAGTAAAACTGAAGTCGGGTCATTAGTCAACAGATTCACTCAAGACATCAGTTTAATTGACCGCGTTCTCGCGTTAGCTCTCATGTGCTCCGTATCCAGTAAGTACCTATAGTAATCCAGTGGGAATCCAGTTCTAAGATATCTCGACATTAGATTTGTTCATAGCGATAGGACAGGCTGTTTTGATCTCATCAGCCTCAGCCTATATTGCCATCAGCTTCCCGGCTCTCATTTTGGCATTTTATCTCGTCCAAAAGTACTATCTGAGAACATCGAGACAATTACGAATGTTGGATTTGGAAGCCAAGACACCGGTATAGTACGTCAACTACTCTCCCTTCGATAAGATATCCTAGATTAACTTCAGTATAGCACTCTGTTCCTTGAATCTCTAGAGGGATTATCGACTATTCGTGCTTTCGCGTGGCAAAATGATATGATATCCAAGAACCATGGAATTTTAGATACAGCCCAGAAACCTTTCTATCTTCTAGCCGTCATTCAAAAGTGGTTAACTCTTGTCTTGGACTTAATGACTGCTGTTTTGGCTGTCATCGTGGTCTCCATCACTGTTGCAACTCGAGAAACGGCCTCTGTTGGTTTTACCGGTGTGGCACTAACTCAGATCATGAGCTTTACTGGATATCTTAAAATGTTTATGCTGTTTTGGACGCAATTGGAGACAGGTTTGGCGGCTATATCGAGAATCAGAGAATTCGGCACGGAAACACCAGATGAGCATGCTTCTGACGACATCAATGGAGAGCTACCTGTCGGATGGCCCGCTGCTGGAAAGGTTGAACTTAAAGGTTTGACAGCAGGTTATGAGGATAAAATGGTGTTAGAAAACTTGGAAATCACAATTGAGAGCGGGGAGAAGTTTGGGATCTGCGGGAGAACCGGAAGGCAAGCGTCCACCTGTTTATCATGAATGTTCTATACTAATAATTATCATAGTGGCAAGAGCTCCCTGGTTTTGGCTCTGCTTCGTATGTTAGAGACTAGCTCAGGTACCATCGAAATTGATGGCGTTGATATCACTACGATCCCAAAAGAAGACATTCGCTCAGAGATCAATGTCATCTCCCAAGAGCCATTCTTTTTCGCTGGTACCCTACGTCACAATTTGGATCCTTACGACGCAGCTTCAGATACAGATATGACTGAAGTTCTTGTAAAATGTCAACTCGGTGAATTAGTCGAAGGTAAAACTCTTGATGATGAGTTTAAGCCCGACAGCTTGAGCCATGGTCAAAGACAACTATTCTGTCTGGCGAGGGCCCTTCTTCGCAAGGGGAAAATTGTTGTGCTGGATGAAGCTACTAGCAGTGTCGATAAAGATACCGACGAGATGATGCAACGGATTATCAGGGAAGAAATGAAAGATCGAACGATAATAGCCGTCGCACACAGATTACAAACTATTTTGGACTTCGATCGGGTTGCTGTTATGGAAAATGGGAAAATCGTGGAAGTGGGCAATCCGCAAGTGCTCCTAGGGAAGGAATCGAAATTCAAGAAACTGGTCGAGGCAATGTAGCGAGTTAAATATCTAAAATCCCTTGCTATTAGATGGGACAACAATAACCCAATGATCGAACTTCTAAAGCCAAATGAACTTGGCAGTTTAAACTTCAGCTTATCCTTATCCTCCTTCAGTCAATTTGCAGAAGATAAATCATTCACCCCGGATATACTATAACATTAGCTACAAAAACCTTTTTAAATTTCAATTGATCCTGTATCTTGATCTTTTCCAAGACCCAAACCCAGCACAAGATCTGCAGATTCCTCACGCGCTTTAAATCCTCTCGCAGTTTGAAAGCCCCTACTTCTATTATAAAGCCGATGTATTATCCAGACAAAAGTGACCCGTGGTTGAAACAGGCCAAGACAGCCAAGCCCGGAGCAGATATCCCGTTATGCAGGACCTGGGTCGAAAATCCTGGGTCGAAGCATTTCACTTAGCTTACGTAGCTTACCGATTAGATCGAATGCGTATACGATCAAGTTGTTGAGCACGCTAGCTCACGAATTACGGTCGAACGGATGAGAATACTTGAAAGATTAATAAAAGGTCTGGTCTGGATTGAGTTTCGCCGCGCAACGACGAGGACCCACTTTATCCGAAAGTTGCTCGTCCCACAAAGATCCTTGCTCGTCATCCCAAATGGGCGTTTTTAAGGTTTTCTCCGATCGAGTCGCCTCTGAAAGTGACCCATGTCATCATGAATGCTAACATGGATGCCAATCCCATAATTAACCCTCGGACTTTGTTGTCCCGAACAATAATAGGCCTATATGTATACAGTATACCAAGGTTTGGCTTCAAGGTTACCACGTACAATATTCAGCGTCAAGATTTTCCATACAGGCATGATGTATTTTACTTCTTTAGGCGCGCCGGAATCCAAGGTTGAACGATGCCGATAATGGGCTCATGCTTTACAATCGGCCAAGATCATCGCCGACGCTTGGCTTCTAGGTATGAAAGTAACAAATCTGGATTTTCAATGGAGAAACGGAGCCATGGGTAAGATAAAATTGTAGACCCGGAATTTTTTTATAAAGAGCGCCGAGGGAAGCTATAATTGAACCGCGGGTTACCTTTTTGTATACCAAAACACGAAGGGTCGCGCAAAAGTACTTAGAAAGAATCTGAAAACTGTCAGCTCAGAGCATCAGAATGCGTCTTTCAACCTTCATCTCCGCTGTCGCTGCGGTTGGCAGTGCTGTGGCCCAGCTTACCAGCAACCTAACGTTGGTTACCGATGATTTTGGAGAAAACCCGACCAACGCTACATTCCAGATCTACGTTCCAACTACTCTTACTCGCCATCCAGCAGTCCTCGTTGGTGCTCACTGGTGCACTGGTAAGATCTAGAATATTCAATTCTTCTTCATGTCCAAATTCCCTAAATTTTTGTCTACTTTAGGAACTGGTAATGACTTTTTCATGTACACCAATTACGCGAAATATGCCGACGTATTTGGTTACATTGTCATCTTCCCGACTGCTCCTCGGGACACAGGCTGCTGGGATGTAAGTTATGAGCTCTTTACGAACCCACGTTATCCCGCTAATAAACAATATAGGTTTCAAGTAACGAAACATTGTCGCATAACGGCGGTAGCGACTCCCTCGCCATCGTTAACATGGTAAAATGGACATTGAAAAAGTACAATGGTGACCCGCGCCGTGTTTTCATCACCGGATTGTCATCGGGTGGTATGTTGACGCAGGTCATGATGGGAGCGTACCCTGATGTTTTCACGGGTGGAAGTGCATGGTCTGATGTTCCTTATGGTATGACCCCGATCAAAACTATCATCTTGCGGATGAGTGCATATGTATATGTTAATGCTAATGTTCACAAGGTTGCTTCCGTGGCCCCGACGCATGGAATAACGATTGTGCGCTTGGACTTATTGTGAAAACTCCACAGCAATGGTAAGTCGCATGAGGTACATTCTGAGGTTCGAAATATCAGCTAACTTAGACCATTAGGGGCAATGATGTCCGCAATGCTTATCCCGGATACAGAGGTCCACGTCCAAAGCTCCAAGTTTGGCACGGTACAGCCGACACCGGTCTCTACTACCAGAACCTAATCGAGTCGAATAAGATGTGGAGCAATGTTTTTGGCATCCATTTCACAAAGAACCATACCGATACACCCATTGCAAACTATACTCAAATGATCTTTGGTGATGGTAGCCAATATGTCGCATACTCGTGCTACGATGTACCACACAATATTCCAATCAGAGAGTTGGACGCCCTCGCATGGTTTGGAATCTACGATCCTAAGAAGCCTCTTCCAGGGTATGCTCCGGCCAGTTGATATATATATTTAAAAAATGAGAGATCTGTCATTGACAAGTATTGGTAGTACTACAACTACCACAACCACGACCACTACCACTACAACCACGAAAGCTACGACGGCTGTTGCTACCCCTGAAGCTGTTCCATTCGGACAATGCGGAGGAATCACCTATAAAGTATGTCTCCTCGACTGCGAAGGTGTTTTATGCTTTTTCTAACACTAGTTGCTTCATAGGGACCACTTACATGTACAAAAGGCTTTAAGTGTATTAAGCTAAATGCTTATTTCTCACAGGTACGTGATTATTAACCTTCGCTATTCGCTGCATTATCTCCTCCTGATCTCGACTTGGTCGGATGTAAACTATTTTCATTGCTAACTTTCTATAGTGTCTACCTTCTCTATGAGCATAAAAATATTGGGGATCGTACGTATATTTTAGTCCGACTAGGAGACAGCCCCAGAACTTACCGACCGAGCTTGCTGTGATGTCCAGTTTCTGAATGATTAAATACGGTATCGAATATTAGCCTTAAAGCAAAATAAGGAGCACTATGTAAATATTTCTAAACAAAATACTTTGACACCTTGTCATTCCATACGTAGAAAGAGTGTATAATGTTTATTCGTGCACAATCTGGAGTTGTGCAGTATGTTTGTTCAACTGGGCTTGTACAGTAGCCTGTGTTGTAGCTGTTGGATTGTGATGCCCCGCCATTTCGCAGCTCGACGGCTCCCAAGCTGTTAGTCAGCGGGCACGCGTAGATAAGATAGAAATACCAAACCGCAGTTTCACGCTTCTGCCACACATAGCTTTATCGACTCAATCTTCTGAATATCACTGCCCTCGAAGTTGCCGTCAAAGTTCACTCGTATTACCCATTTCCATCGATCTAGCATAGCTTAGGCGTACCCATTGCTAACTTCCTAGTTATAGGAACCTCGCACCAGGACATACAGTGGCAAGATCCTATTTTCCATAATATTATTGTTGTTAAACAAGACCGACCTCACAATAAATCTTAAGATTTCTATCACACCCACCTCCCGGCCAAAAAGAGTATATTAGAATCAGATAATGGGCTCATAACCAAAATTTAGAAGTAGTATCCAAATACTCTTTAAATTAAACCCTTTTCATAACTTACCATCTTTAGTAAGCTAAATTCTATCATTTTCATTTACCTCACGAACTAACGTTGGCATGAATTTTTTGGCCACAAGGTTTAAACATATTCGTCGAACTGTCTCTGTATATATGTAGACACCACTTTCTGTCTGCAGAGAGTTACAATAGTCGTGTTGGAACTGAGAATGAATCGACAAGCCACTTGAGCCTCAAATGAGCAAGCACTAAAAGTTCCGGGCCAAGAATCTGGCAGCCTGGACGCTGGCTCTGCTGATCTGATAGATAAAATGATTCAATCAAGTTAAACTTTCGGCTCCCGGAATACAGATGCCCATTTTTCTGTTAGATGATAAGTAATTAAGTACCTACTTGGCTGAATTGAATAAAGTTCTACTCAAGTACCTAAAAATGGTTACTTGATATAATTAAAGTTTGCAGCTCATCAGTGATCGAAATGTAAAAGCATTAGACCCCTCCCCTCTCAGTAATAGCTTTGGATTTAGATCATCCTTCGAGTTCTTCGATCTGGGGCACTACATCTCTACGTAAACTATTTCGTTTATTTTCAGCATTGATATAACGATATGGCAAAACAGATGGATCAAGGAGCGGTTAAGTCTCCTCCTCTGTCTCCTCTTTCCTCTGCCTCTTCGTCTGCGTCGTCTTCCTTTCCCCTTCTTACCGTTTAGCGATCCAGCAGCAGCAGCAGCAGCAGTGATAGTGGTAATATTCGTATACATTCCCCTCTTCACCTCCATATCTCGCTGCGTCGCTTTGGCCGAAAGTTATTAGTAACCTCCTTGGAAGCAGCCGCCGCCGTCGGGCTCTTGTTCTGGTACTTCAAACCCTTTGACTCGCCGACCGGGTGGGTCGCTACCTGCGCCCAGCTCATCCTCTCCCTCATCTTCATTTTCGGCCTCTGGGTGGGCAGGTACCCAGCCTGTTGTGAGTACTCATTGCGCTTTTCTCATACAAAAAATGAATTTAATCATCAATTCCTTAGGTTGGGTGGGCTGGCCCCTGCTGGTGTTCTGCTTGGTTGGACGTATCTTGGAAGCGTTTGGCACCGTTGGAAGTGTGTTAGTCATCAGTGCCGAGACCTGCTGGAACCAGTTGCAGGAGGACTTCAACCCACCACTCACCCCCACTTCCACCAACATCAACAACAATAGCAATAACAATAATCACGCAACTGTCAATATCAACGGACACAGGAGCAGCAGACGACTCGCCGGTCTCAACCCTTCCCACGGCCCATTATAATCCATCAACATGGCATCTCCCCAAGTTACGTCCACACTTGCGGAGATTGTCTCCTCATATGCTGCACAGTCCGACAAGATCACACCTCTCCAGACCCTACTTTCTACGATACTGTCATCATCGAGCAATGCGGAACTCACACCAAATCTCAAGGCCTTCATTACAACGGTCCTGGGTGATGGGATCACCCTCATCACCTCGCGGCCGGTGATGACGGAGCTTGTAACCTCTCTCTCAAAGCTTCCCAACGACAACGAGTCGAAAAAAGATATTTTGACTTACTTAATCGAAGCCCTCCGACCGGTTGTCGTATCGTACGAGGACTCAGACACCCTATGCCGGGAACAACTTGCCGATATCTACGAAACAGAGAACGAAAACACGGCTGCTGCGAATATCCTTATGGGTATCCAGCTGGAATCTTCGCAGCGTCTGATCCCAGACGAATACCGTCTCAAAATATATATTCGCATCATGCGAAACCTGCTGGAGGACGGGGAATCCGTCCCCGCAGAACGGTACCTGAACCGCGCTGTGTCGCTCATTCACAAATCTACGGATGAAATCCAAAATTTACATTTCCTCATGTGCCAGGCCAGGATTTACGACAACAAGCGTGATTTCCTGAACGCTTGCCAGAAATACCTACAGTTGAGCTTTTCCCAGGTGGTCGAGGAAACTGAAAGATTGAGCTGCTTGAATGCCGCAATCATCTGTGCCGTCTTGGCACCCGCCGGCCCAGCGAGAAGCAGGGCGCTCGGAACACTATACAAGGACGACAGAGCGCCACAAGTCGAACACTACGCCATTTTGGAAAAGATGTATTTCGACCGCCTGCTGAGTTCTGAAGATGTGAACGCGTTTGAGAAGAGCCTTGCACCTCATCAGACCGCGCAGAACGCGGACGGAACAACAGTTTTGACCCGAGCTATCGTACAACACAACCTGCTCGCAGCATCGAGACTTTACAACAATATTGGTGTTGAAGAGTTGGGCGTGCTACTGCAGTTACCAGCGGAACAAGCTGAGCGATACGCTGCTAGGATGATTGAACAGAAGCGATTGGCCGGTCAGATTGACCAAATTGACAAGTTGATATATTTCGATGGGCCGGCGGGGACAGGTGGTCATCTAGACGGTGTAATTATGGGCAGGCAAACTAGAAAGTGGGATGCCAATATTTTGGCTCTAGCGGAGGAAGTCGAGAGGGTTACCAGTATGCTGCAGGGTGACCATCCAGTAAGTTTATATCACCCTAGCTTTAGTCAAACAAAGTGAACTAACACGGGTTAGGAATTTGTGGCGGAGAATATGGTCCACTAATCCCTCCTGCATGGGAAATCGAGACGTCATATATGCAAAGCAGACTAGATATTTTATAATAGGAGCATGACAGGCGTTTTTGAGGTCTAACAGGTTTGAATTGAATAAAATAAAGTCGTTAAATAAAGCTTCTATCATTTCTTATCTTCATCAACTAAAGTGGTGGGGTTTGAAGACCAATATGCCAAAAACACAATTCTGTCTCGTGTTAGCGTGATCGTATGACATGTACTTTGTTTAGGGAGATATGCAGAATGCTATCACATGCACAATTTGACCTTTCGCCGATGGTTTGAAAATCAGGTCGTCCGAAGCTATTCGGCGAGACTGCGACGATAAAGTTACAAAATGGGCTCTCTTTGGCATCGCTCAATGCTTTTCGTCATAACCATAACGTTTACGGGTTCGGTCCTCGGAATCACAGAACGATCCGATGGCCGGTTGACACACGCTTCGGGATAAAGAAGCGACAATAGCTAACAAAATCTGCTAATTGAGCTATAATCATGTCAGGATATCATCAGAGTTTTCATCATAAGTGAATCTTGGCTGTTATGGTGATTTTGCTACTTCGCCTATTCTGACATTGCGCCCATGTCGAAAGATTTTTCGTGTATTGACAAAACCGGAATATCTCCTAAGCCAATGCAATTATACCGACTAGATTATATTGATAATATCTAGAGCCAATCCCACCGCTCCGCTCCGAGACACTGGATATGTCAAATGTCGAAGCGTCGGCTCGGTATGCCCCAATTTGAACCCACCCGGTCCAAAATTACCCGAAACGAAACAAATCCAAGGTCAAGATTTTCTTTTAAAAATTAAGCACTGCATGTCTCACTATAACTTAAGCTCTTACTGTATAGAATATTTTCCGAATAATGCCTCGGGGACTAGCGTACAGTAAGCCATTTATTGTCCTGCAGGTACCTTCCCTTTCGCATCACCCTGCGTTGAAGTTTCCCTCCTCCCTTCTCGCTTAGGCTTCTAGCGCCATGATCACTCTACAATCGATTACTTGCTCCACGGAATATTAGTTTCTAGAATTTCTTAAGATAGAACCAGGATTAAGAGAAAACTCTTCGTCAAATTTTTCTCTTTCAAAGCGGAAATGACATTAACGATACTTTGGCACCCTTGTGAAAATTTTTGGAGAATTCTCGGCAGCTTGGTTCCCACCCCGCCATGGCTAAACTTCGCCTAGTTCTCACAACGGCCATAGGCTAGAACCATGCTCACTCACAACAGTTCTGTTCCGGCAAGATGCGACTATATCCGCTTGCCAATGAAATGCTCTGGTTCCACAGGATTAACTCATTGTAGAATTTGAACTTTCGGTGTCGGTTGGGGCCCGACACCGAAGCTTAATGGGGAAAGAAGCTGGAAAAGGAACCTCAGTTCTGTTCAGCTACACTTTCGACCTTCACGGCACGGATGGAGGACTTCATCGAAATAATCTTCCCTGCATTTGTAGTTTTCTCTCCCGCCCTATGCCTGAGATAGGTACAGCATAGTTTTCTAAAGCGAACCGAGTCCATACGCGAGTAGACAAAATACTAATCCGCAGCTTTGTAGCTCTCAGGAGAGTCGTGTATATAAGAACGGTTAAGCTGCCACTGTAATACCAATTCTATCAGCATCAATTCCAACATTCGTTCACACAATCATTAACATTCGTTAATATCTCTTACATATTTCAAGAAATATTATATTTCTCCATCAACTCAACTACACAAAATGAAGAGCACTATCATTCTTTCCCTCGTCGCCATCGCCTCCGCTATTGCGATCGGCCCAGACCAGAAGTGCGGTGGATTCGCCGGTTTCGCATGCGAAGGCAACAAAATCTGCGTTCGTGATCCTCAAGGACCATGGCCCTGCGCTGACTGCTTCGGCATCTGTGTCGACCCTCATGTAAGCCCCAGCCCAAAAGCTCCCAATCTCATCCAATTTAATTAACACAATGCTAACTGAATGTTAAATATAGATTCCTGGAATGCCAATGAGACCCGGTCACCCAGTCGCCACCCGCTCTACCCCACCCCAGAAGCTCTGCGGCGGTCCTCAGGGTCTCCGCTGCGAAATGAACGAATACTGCCAGGCCGACGTCACAAAGCACTGCCCTGAGTGCTACGGTACCTGCCGCCCTCGCGTTCAGTGCGACATTCTCCTCCAAGATGGATGCCAGGAGGGTCAGTTCTGCGCCGCTGATCCAATCATCGGACCCCGATGCCCATTGTGCCCTGGACACTGCGTTGATAAGCCATTGAGGAAGAGAAACATGAACTTCGGAGGCAAGCAGTGCGGTGGCTTCATGGGATTGGCTTGCGGTGAGGGTGAGATTTGCGTTAACAACAATAGGGGGTGCGCTGATTGCTTTGGAAAGTGCATCAAGGCTTAAGTGCAAAATACCTTGTCTGCGGAGAGAGAAGTTTGAGAGGGGGGTTGGAGATGTATTGTACATATAAATCATAATGCTCTGTTGAGCTCTGTATATAGAACCACAAAAGTTATTTGCTTTATTCATCATCAAAATCAATAATCCTATTGAAATATCTATGTTAGCAATCTGTAATATTTCAGATGGTCTTCGGTCTATTGCTGAAGGTGAAGATTGACTCGATGTTCTAACATCAGAGGCTATGGATATGCAACATGCATCCGCGTTGAGAGTCACCGCCACCACCGCCACGCATCTCAAAATGTGGCTTTATCATTAAAATGCCCCGCGCTGTCCTCCCACACCCAAACCACGCCATTGTCGAGCGTCATCCAATCCCCTCTTCCAATCACCATCCTCCATCCGCAATCATCAGTAACATCTAAACATCGATACCATCCTTTAACTATATTCTCTATTCATATTTCTCTGGACTCTAGAGGTACTTTGGTTTAAATACCTAACTTGTATACACTCAAAAATACAACAGCCAAACAAAGGAATAGACGGATAAGTAAGAATACGTAGTACTCGGACGCAAGTCCGACCACAGCAGACAAAATGTCGACGACGGACCCCTTCGTCCTCGTTTGGAACTCCCTACGATACCACACGGCAAATATGATGGACCAAGCCGACAAACACTTCGAATCCATGGCTTCCACCATTCGTGATAAGGCCCAGAATACACAATGGATCCCTCAGTTCGGGAAAAAAGCCCCGCCGCCGCCGCCTCCTCCTCCCGTGGCTGTCATCACAAATTCTGGCACGGGAGCGGGGGTAGCGGTATGGCAGTGGTTGAAAGATCATAAGTGGGTTTTGGCTTTGGTGGCGGTCGGGGCGGTCGGTGGTGGGGTTTATATTGTCAAGAGGAAACGACAGAGGGGGAAGAGGAGAAAGGCTTTGAAGGCCGCTAATGGGGCAAGGAAGGAGGTTGTTGGTACGGTTTCTCTCGTTTGGGCTTGCTGTATTCCTTTTTGAATTTTAATTAAGGTTGATGACTGATGATAGAATGATCCTGTTTGATAGTTGTACACGGTCAACCGCACGATCCGCTCGTTAAATCTACAGCCCACGATCTGGAAAGACGAGGGTTTATAGTTTATATTGCCGTCTCATCGCATGAAGATGAGCTGGTGGTTCTGAACGAGGGTAAAGCGGACATTAAACCGCTTCAAATCGACATCTTAGATGTAGGCAATACTGTGCCTCCCAACTACCCTTTTAGTTTCTCTCTACGACTACCATTACTAATGCAGATGAAATGGGCGTAACGTAGACTCTATCCGCTCGTTCGTCTATCACACGATTCATGTTGTACCTTCGATCCCCAGTCGTCCCCTTCCACGGCGCGCCAGCACATCATTTAAAATTCACGGCATTAATATTGATACCGGACTCCAACTTCCCGTCAGGTCCGATCGAGACGATCCCACTAGACCACTGGTCTGATACATTCAACACGAAACTTATACAAACCCTGGCGATAACGCAATTGTTCTTGCCGATAGTGACCGAATGTAGGAGTAGAGTTATATTCGTCACGCCTTCGATACCGTATTCGTTGAGGTTACCGTTTCACGCGCCAGAAGTTGCGGCGGTGGGCGCGTTGGAGGGGGTGATTGGGTGTCTAAGACGGGAGGTGGGAGGGGCGGGAGTACCCGTCGTCTGGATCAAGACTGGAACGTTGGATCTTGGAAACGGGAGGGGTTCGGATAGGGGTACTAACGCTACGAGAGCGGATGTGTTGGGGTGGACGCCGGCCGTGAGGAGTGTTTACGCGAGAGGGTATGTTAATGCGAAGGCGGTGGGTGATGTGAAAGGTACGAGTTTGAAGGAGGTGAATACTGCGGTTGTGGGAGCGATGCTAGATCGGAGAGTTAGGAAGGTGGTAAGAGTCGGTGGGGGGAGTATAGCTTATGATGTGATTGGGAGATGGGTACCTGAGGGAGTTGTGGGCTGGCTTTTGGGTTTGAAGGGCGGGAGGAGGGTGACTGAAAATGTGAGGGGGTTTCTCACGCCACCTGGGAGCCGGGGGAGTAGTGTGGGAGAAGGCAGAGAGCTGGAGGGGAGTGTCGAGTGGGAGAGAGTTGACAAGGCTGTCTAGACATCTATAGACGTCTTCAACATGGAGTATTATAATTCAGGGTCAGAAGGATTGATTGGATTTATGCACGATTGTGGCACGGATACACCTTATCAGGCCTTGATATATCTCCACTATCATGGAGGATCTCTGGGGCGAAATCGTGGCACAAGCTCTTTTTTTATACGATTGCATACGATATGAAGATTGCAGGACAATCTCTCTTTTCAACTGGTATTAACGGTGAATGGCTTAGGGCAAGCTGATTAATATACTAATAACGAACTACTCTCCGCTACGAAAGCACGAAAGGCCGCCTATTCAACTCACTTGCCATGCTGGACCTTGGGTGAGTCTTAATCAAGCAGGGCTGGCTTTTTATTTCTACTCTCCGCATTCTTTTGATGATATTGCTCTCTCCACTTTGAGAAAAATTATTAATATATAATACAATCCGATACCATAGTAAGATTTAATCGAAATCCGAAATATCTCCGCTAGCTGATTGTTACATTCTTCCCAAATGGCGTCCCTTGCATGGTTCCCATAACTTCGATCAGTGATCAATCATGTATCAATCGTGTAATGATTCGAACCGCCCATTCATGCGCCTCAGGGGAACCATTTATACTATTCCAATTGTGTCTAGAGTGGATTGAAATTTTATTTACATCGGTGTCACCGCGAATGCCTAAAGCGAATGCGATCCAATAACAAGTTGGTTAGCTCTGATGAATGCTGACTGCGTATTATTATAATTCGCATTGACGTCCGAGGCCTGGCCGTTTCATGCACAGCTGCGGTGCATTTTAAATGCATTCAATTCATTCGATCAAGTCCGATCGATCGAATAAACGTTTATATTCCCATTCCTTGTGTCTATCGTCCACATTATTGTATATCCAGACGTATACAATTATATAAGAACCTCACGATGTCCTCCCATTCTATAATTCCATACTTATACGCTCGACCGCAATAGTCCTCACGAATATTAATATCTTGTTTGAAATAGATTGTTCGGAGTGCCGGGCTCGTTTCACGATTCTTGATTCGTATTGGCTCCACTTTCCGTCGTTCGTTCGGTTCGATAAACTTGGCCTCCTCCTTCCTCCTTCTTGTTCCTCTCGCAGTTCGAATCGATTCTTTCCAGCCTCTTTCCACTCCTTCTTTCCTTTCCTTCCATCGACAAGACAAGCCTCAGCTGCTATCATCCTTTCCATCACGACGACCCCACTCCCCCCGTCGGAGGACACTTTCAAGAGTTGCCGCTGCTGTTGCTACCAATTTTTTCGTGCTCAGCAGCAGCTTGACCTCTAACTGAGCTCGTTCCTGGCCCGGCAAGCTTACCTTGCTCTCGCCAACCCCCTCAGCTCCCCCCAGGTTGAGAGGAGAACGACAGCCGGTGACGAGTTGATATTTTCTATATATCTCAATTCATATCGAATATATATATATATATATAGCCTCTCAACCCGCAACCATGGTCCTCCCCGACGACGTCTTTGACGAATGCGTCGCCATCCTCCAAAACACCTCCCTTCTCGAAGAAGAGCAGACCGAGCAGGTCGAAGAGGTTATCAAAGCTAGGACGGGCCTTTCCGGTACCGCCCTCGAAGCCCAGACCCTCGATGTCCTATGGCGTCACCGGGCTCAGGTCTCGCCGACCTCTTCACCGCCCCCTCCACGAGCCACAATCATTCGCCGCTCCTCTCCCGCCCCGTGGCAGATGGCCGGCCGAGGCGGCACCCCTATCGGCACCCCTCCTCCCGGCTTTGCTGCTGTCGCTGCCGTCAACAGCCTCCTCAATCACGGCGCCGGTACCGGTAGCAGCCCTTTCCCAAGCCCTCGTCCCTCTCCTCTGCTTCCGTACTCCTCGCCTCGCATACCCCACTCGCCATCACTCAACGCGTACGAGTACGCCACGGACGTGCACACTCCCGACATCTACGGTGACTATGGTAGCGAAAACGTCGCCTGGCTCGTCGCTGACGACAATCCGACAAACTATCTGTCGTCACGCGGCGGGTTGATGCAGCAGGATAACCTCACCCCGCACGATATGCTGCGCAGCGTCCTCGGCGAGGGACGCACTGACGAAGAAATCTCAGCGGCTTTGGAGACTTGCGGGTACGATTTATCAGCTACCCTTTCCATGCTCATGGAACAGGAAGGCATGGTTATCGGGAACAACGGCAATGGTTTCGTCCCTGACGTGTTGAGAACGCCAGAGGTCAAATATAGCCATATGGGCGGGGAGGGGATGACTATTGCTACGGGCAAGAACACGGCTTTGACACCCTCGGGTGGTGAGTACGGACGGAGTCCGGGACGGCCGTCGACGCCCAAAGTTGGCGTCGTTTGCAGGTTCTTCTTGTCAACGGGTAGCTGCCTTAGAGCAGATTGCAGGTTTAGTCACGACACATCTTCCACGATATGCAAGTAAGCGGCCTATTCAAATATCTTTCTTTGAAATGTTTAATGTAAGATTGCTAACAAAAAAGCAGATACTGGGTGATGGGCTCCTGTCTCGCTGGCGATACGTGCATCTTTTCACACGACCCCACTCAATCCGCGAGTAAACTTATAGACCAGCAGCGCGTCGCGGCCTCCACTCCTCCCCTTCTCCAATTCCAAGATACAACCGCCTTCCCAGCTCTAGGAGGTGATCATATGGGCGGATCACCCTACAACGGTCGCGACAATCCAAACAATCCAACGTTATCCCCACCTCCAGGCTTCAGAGCCCTCAACATTTCTAGACCAAACTCTCGAGCCCAAAACCGTGCCCCGAGTCCAATGATTCCATCTGTAGACGACACTGACGCGTTCCCCTCCCTCGGAGCACCCGGGGCTGGTGGAGCAGGAGGATATAAGAATAACAAGAAGCATCAGAACAGGCGTAACAACCGCAGCAACCTCACCGAAGGTCTCGCTGGATCCCCGCAAGGGAATATACCACTCGGACCTGCTAGTTTGGCCGACGTCGTGCGCATGTCACCCAGTCCCGGCCCATACGGACGCGGCAACAATCGCTTCAACAATCACATGGCCAACTCTCCCCCTCCTGCCTTCGCGGTTCCCGGAAAACACCGCAATAATCGTGTCGGTGGAGGAAACAACTACCCCCTCTCCGCGGCTGCGGCGGCAATTCCCCCGCCTCAGCAGATCCCATGGCTGGATACTGGGAATGTTATGAATAAGACGTACCTAAAACATCGGCAAACCGCTATCAAGCACGGCCAGTTGAGGAATAAGTACCTCTCCGCGGCAGCGGCAGCGTGGGCGCGGAATGATGCCAAAGCGGCGAAGAGTCTAAGCAATAAAGGACAACAAGAGCAAGCTGAGATGCGTAAGGCGCACAGGGAGGCTGCAGCTGCGATATACGAGCAGAGACAAAAAGCGTTGAGGAATACGGCTGCGAATGGAGGTAACGGGGCAAGCGGATTGGTGGTTGAGTTGTTTGTTGATTTGCACGGTACGCTCCATTCTTCATTTGAGTTATATTACTTAAATGTGTGTCTGTGGATGGTATATACTAATTTGCGGTTCTGATAGGCCTCCACCCTGAAGAAGCAGTCGAGTATCTCGAACGCATACTCCTCGAAAATCAAAAGTCCCCGCAACCAATATATGCTATCACAGGGACGGGACATCATAGTAAGAATGGGAAGGATAAGGTGCAGCGGAGCGTTAGGGCTTTTTTGGAAGAGTGGAAGTACGTCTACCGCGAGTTTTCGGCGCAGGGTGATAGAGGTGGTATGGGCGGTATACTAGGCATCGACCCCGGTAGTTTTGATAGGAGCTATGTGAAGGAGAATAAGAAGAACGGCGCCGGCGGAGTTACCAATACTGAGGAGGTAGATAAGGGGAATGGAGAAGGGGAGGATGTTTTTAGTGTCGAGGAGAGGAGTTTGGAGGACGGAGAGGTGGCGGTGGGCGCCGATGGAGCGGTTTTGAAGAGACGGGATGATATTGTGGTGAAAGTCAAGGAAGGAAAGAAGAAGAAGCAGGGGAAGAATTCGGAGCAGCAAGGGAATGGCGCAGATGCTGTTACTACTCCCGAGGAAAGTAGCGATGGCGGAGTCGAAGTTAAGAGCGATGAGGATGAGGCGAAGGTAGGCAAAGATGAGGGCCCCGATGGGTCGATCGCTGCTTTAGTAGCGCCGGCGGGTGAGTAACGGTAGAGTATCTTGTTTGAATAAAATAAAAATATAAAACGACATTTGAATTTTGACGAGTGCGCTTCATATAACATCAGGTGAATAGTGCGATGTAAATTGATGTGTAACTTTTATCTATATCCCAGCCATATAAATTCCGAAAGTTAAGTAAGTATCTATTGTACAGTCCATAAATAGTGCCCGATATGGAGATCAATCAATCATCCTCTTCACTCATACTTTCCCACCCGTCCGGTTTCTCCTTTCCATCATCTTGTTCCTCGCCCTCTTCACCATCACTACTATCACTATCACTATCAGTAACTCCAATCAACCTCTCCTCCTTACCCTCACCCACCCCACCTGGAACCCTATCCGCAAATATCCTCCTAACAGCAGCGTTGGTACTCGTGTCCCAAACCTTAACCGTTCCTTTGCTTCCTGCGATCGCTAACCTAAACCCAACTTCTTTATCCGGCGCAAACCCGACGCTGAAAACCTTACCGACATCATCAAACTCTCTGGTCGTAACCATGGACGGTTTATTCCCCTCCACATTCCAAATCTTCACGCTCTTATCCATCGAACCTGTTACAATAAAGCCCGGTATGATGGGGTTGACATCAAAGGTTGTCAAACTCTCGCTGTGTGCTTGTAACGTCCACACCGGTTTTGTGGCGGATAGCGAGGTTGGTATATTTCTCGCATCGTGCAGGTGGAGTGTACCCTTATCCGTAGAAACATAGAATAGGTTCGCATCGTGCGGGTCCCATTTTATCCCCTCCACGTCGCTTTCTACGCCCCATCTTCCCGAGACTGTATCTTTTGTGCGCATATCCACCGCGGCGATTGTGCGGTCCCAGGATCCGGACAGAAGTATGGAGGTGGATGTCGGGTGCCAGGCTAGGGAGGAGACTTTGTCGGTGTGGTGGGTGTAGGAGTGGGCCGCGGTGCAGGTTGTCAGGTCCCATAGTTTTATGGTTGTGTCTGCGGAACCTGAGGCAAGGAGGTTGCGGTGGGTGCGGGAGGCGGAGAGGGAGAGGATGGAGTCGATGTGATGGGTTGGGACTGGGGTCTTGGATTTCTTCTTCTTTTTCTTCTTCTTTGTGGAGTCGGTTGTGGAGTTTGTGGAGTTTGGGGCGCCGAGGATGGCGTCGGGGAAGAGAGAGTCGATTGTGTCAAGATTCCAGATTTCGATTTCTGGGTCTGTGGTACCTATTGCGGCGAAGTTGCCTTTGACTGCTGGCGATGAGGTGGTTTTGATGGGGAGATCGAGCCATTCTATGCAGAGGGGGATAGCGGGGAGCATGAGGTCGTGGTGGACGTAGAGATTGTCCGAGTCGTCTTCGTATACGTAGACCTCGAGGTGGGCGAGGTCGTCTTCGAAGCGGCCGGCGAGGAGGAGGTTATCTGATGGGAGGATTTGTAGCTCATCTCGTTCTGAGTCATCTTCGTTCTATACATTATTTCAATCAGTACAAATCTTTATAGATGAATAGAGTTACGAGAGGTAACTGACATCTGGTATGGTGATATATGGGTCTTCGGTATTATTTTCATGGTATGCGAGCGATTTGATATTGCCAAACATGCCCATTGCTATCGGTCAATCATTAGTAAATACACTATGAATGTAAACTGGTTGGAAGAAATGGCATACTTTGAGCATCCTGGCCGTCCTCAACGTCGTCATCATAAGTATCAAGATTGTATTCCTTCAAATCATCATCTGCGCTGAAATAACACCCCGCCATTAGCCATGTTTCCTTTTGTAACCAAAGTGAGGATCTACACTAACTCTTCATCATCTTTCAAAGGTTTCGATTTGCTCTTGGGCTTAATAGAGCTTTCTTCATCAATATCCATGGCTAGCGATACGCCGCCTTGGTCATCTATGGCGTCTTTGGCGCTGGTTTCGTCGCCATCGTCGGAGGCAGCAGCTTGTGCTTCTTCGAGGTCTTCTTCGGCATCATCGAGCTTTAGCTGTGCGATTTCTGCGATTCTGGAGAATTCTTCTTCGTTGAAATCTTTTCGGTCTGGGAATTCGGCTGCGAATCCACGAGGGACCCAGGCGGTCGCAGTAATCATGCTGAAGGAGAGCGGTTGTGTCGATGCGGATAATATTAGTTAACGTTCAAGTCGACAAGCTTCTAATTTTTAATGGTCGTCGCTTGTTTTTTTTTTTTTTTTTTGACCGAAAGTCTTGGCACCTGAATGTTAAAGCGAATTTTCCTCGCCAAATAAATTCTGCATCAACCTTCAACCACTTTCATCTTCACCCTCACGAACAACGACTCGACAACTACGAGAATTTATAATTGATAGGTATAAACCCTTAACTACCTCTTTCTTTGTCTATTACATTCTACGTAATCCCAATGATGAGCGAAATTCATACAATTTCACAAGTATACGGAAGAGCCGTATGAATGGTCTATTCCCCGAGTCACTCCACAAAACGGACGGCCGGGGAGGGCCGACAATGTTTATTTGAAATATCCAGATTCTGAGATTTTACATATTTTACACTTTCATTTTCCTTAAAAATCTATTTTCACGCGATGGGCAGTTGTGTTCCATCCTTTTTAACGTGGGAAGGGCTAACAGAATTGAAGTCATGTAGGATGTAGTTTACTTCGAGATCCCGTGTCTGCCTACCACAAGATAGCCAGGATGAGACCTCGTTACTGGTCGACGTAATTTCGGTATTTACTTCGCTAGGCACTTGGCTTTTTCACGCCTAGGAAGGGATGACGAGACGATTGATCTCATCGTGATGATATTTTCATTTCGGCTGGATGGACGCGAGGATTGGATGGTCAGTGCTCACTGCTGGGGAGTTTTTCCGAAGTCTTCCCCTCAATTTCGGATATGTCCACGTCTCCCGTACTAATAGCCAGCAGCTTTTCGACCTCGTGCCCGGTTTTGATTTGAATATTTAATTTATATTTAATATATAACTTTGATTGTGGTCAGCATGTCATTTTATTTTTCTTCTTTTAATTTTATTATATGATAACCAAATTTGAGGTTTGAGGTCATCTGAACTTCAACGTTACTCGAACATTAGACCCGTAATTGCAGAAACCGCCACATGTGGGGCGTAAAAGTTATCGAAAATTTTTCAGCAAGCTATCTTTAGGCGCGATGGGATCGGGATTGCATGCAGTATTGTTGATATCGTAGGCGTAAATTCCCGTAACCCATCGTGCATTGTACTAGCGCGATCCGGATCGAGCGTGAGCTTGTCCTTGTATCACTCATGGAGAAGTATTCCGATTTCCGTATATCCGAGCTCGTGTCGAAAGTCTTCATATATCAAAAAATTCGGATGCAGATGACTCCGAGAAAGAAGCTGGTCTAAGTTGGAGCTCCGTGAGGCTACACTTATAAAACGACTATCAGACTATTTACAATGCTATCCTTGGCGTGAGTGCCATGGGAAATTCTGATTTACTTTCTAACGTTGGGATCTAACTCTTGGGGCTTTTGATTTTTATGCATGGAAAGCGCAATATATCATAGATTATTTTCGACACAAATTGTCAATTTCTTACTTGAGACCTAGCTAGTCGCAAAAGAAAAAAATGCAATATAATATTCATCTTTGGATTAGTGTCTCAAAAATCAAAAAAGACAGCCGGCAACCGGCCACCGAAACTCTTCTGTTATAAGCCTTCATCTTGATCTCTCGGCAGTAAGTTACTGTATGCTGAAGTACCTATAAGTGGTATTTTTAGCAGGTAGGTACAAGTATGCATACGCAATTACGAATCACGGAACGTGATAGTGGATGATGTCGTGCATGATACCTTGATAAGCTGCAGCCTTTTGCAGATTTCTTCGAAAGGAAGGAACGCTAGAAAACCTTCTATACATTCTGGAAGGCGGCGATCTCGGGAAATAGTGCCTTCGTCGAGGTCTCCGGCGCCATGTTTCAGGTTTCCGTAGAAAGGGAAGCTGATATCGATAAGATCGCAACAATAACCGTCAATCACACGTTGTCATTTGTACATTGTTCTTTTTTCTTTCCGTCGTTCTTACTGGACGCCTTGGTCGATAACCTTCAATCTTCCCGTTCAGACTTTTCCTGATCAGACGAATTGCAAGTTGAAGTCATAGCGTGTGCAAAGACGTTGAGGTTGTGGCACATGGTTGGCGGGCATGTTTCATCAATTCATCCGGTTGATCTAGTGCTAGCTCGTGGGACAAACAGAAATTCATCACTTTTGCGCCTCGCTTCCCCGCTTCCTGCGCCATTCGCTGATTCATCAGTGCCACCACACAACCGTTGAAATGGAGAAAAGTGGTGGTGGTGAATACCCGGCCCGACTAGACGGGGATCAGAGGACGCTCAGACTAGGGTGGAGGAAATAATAGCGCGCGAGAAGCCGATTTCTCCGTTGATTTCACTGTGGATCACTGGAGATATCGCGAACTCATTTTGAAAGACAACTAGAATTAGCTGTCTCTTTTTTTTCACACTCGATTAAACCGGATTTTTCGTGGTATGGGCGATCTCTTTCAAATGTTCGGGATGTCTAAAGCTTTTACTGCAGGCTAGCACTATGATCGGCCTAGCAATGATAGCATTACAGCGCGGAGTTTCGCGGGGTTTCAGTATTGTGATTGCGTCTTCGAAGCTTATCATAGATTTTATAGTGAAACGTCGTAGCTAAGACTGGTGAAGTTGAAGATATTTTGGATTCTTCAAGAAGGTCGAGCGCTGAGACCCTTGTAAAGTGTTGCGAATTGGCCATTTCGGGAAGGAAGCACCGTTGGTATCTTGGGCTTGCATGACCGACGGATGGCTTGCCTTGAACCCCTACGGAAACTCATAATTCAGCATTGGTAACACTGTTCTCAACTTTTGGATTATATTGATGATAGTGGTAAATCGGGAGGGTGTGCGTAACTCCTCATGGCATGCTGGTATCGGATCCATCCGACCTTCGCACGCTCTTTCTCTGCTCTGGGGTATCAAGAACTTCTGCTCGTTGGCGGATTCAAATTTTTATTCTCAAAAATTCGGGCAGACTATCCCCGCCAATTACAGGGCCGGATGCCAAGTTCGATACATCTTGTGTACCGGATACCTTCGTGGAGTGAGATCCTGGGTAGATTTTCGCTATCTTGCAGGATTGTCTCGATCAAGTGGGGGAAGCTTCGAAAAGTGACTTAGATGTGTCTGCTTGTGCTTTGTATCTCCGGTCCAACAGCCGAAATGGAGGGCTACAAATTGAATTTGTCCAATATCAGAAGCCTTGGAGAAATATTTGAAATGCAAGTATCAACACCCGTAGACCTGGGAAACCTCAGCTGGTAGGCTGGATGGGAAAAAGATCATCTGCGCGCATGGATCTGGTAGGAGGTTCACTCCAAAAGCTTGCATTTACGAAAAAAGGAAAAGCTAGACCGATACGCCGCCCACAGGAATAATTGTTCATTTCAACCGAAAAAAGCGAATACGGTTGACTGGGATCCCTGTGTGGGTGGCCTGCCCTCTGCCCGCCTAGCCCGTCAGCTGAACAGCGATTGAACGAAATTCGGGCCTCGTCCAGGGCGGGTCTTCCCCGCCAATGCATCCGAGCGACCGCCATGTTCGTATTCTTCTGTTAAATACAATTCGACGACCGCGAAGATACCTTTTGGTGAATTTCTCGTAATTCTGCCCATCTTTTTCCCTCTATTTTTTCGTTTCTACCCTCACTTTTGTGGGTTTCTCGATTCTTCATCCTTTAGTTGGAATCGCTGCGGGATCGAAAAAGGTTTTCGACATCAAATGTCCGGATTACAAATTTCGAATCGAATTGTGCGACGGTAACCCATGATGGACATTTGCTGGATGCAAGGCCTGGCCAGAATTATTGATGGACCCACGAGAGTTTCGGAAACCACCACCACCCGAAGACAAAAGATCGAACGCAGAAATAATAATACACGACGAGTACGGCCGATACGGTGTTTTTAATTAGATTGGCGAGGAATCGAGGAGGAATTTTGTGATACCGACCGAGGATAATCTAACAGAATATCAAGGTATGATGAATACCTTCTTTGTCTTTTGGGTGTAAAAGGCTAGGATAGCTTGAAATAAACCAGCCTGGTCTTTGCATTGACAGAGGCGGGAAACAATATGACTTGATCATTTTAGAAACGGAGGGAGTATTGTTTATTGCAGACATGGCATGACCGAGTGCTTACACAATATAAACTTCTCCTAGACGCAAATTCCGAATCGAGCATTAATATCTGGCTGTGCATCCAACAGTGTTCAACCAAAACAATCTCCACCGTCGACCGAATCGAATCCGGCGCTGCCTGAAGAGGTTGTCGCACCAATTTGGGCGTGTGCGCACCGATTTTGGCTTGTGTCACCGTTCCGGAAAGATCCAACACAGTCAACGCATGATTCTTGCGCCCGCTCATAACCACTTGCTGGAATCGCGGCCGATTTTATATTCTCGATTCTCCCGGCATTTCAAGTTAAAGACCGGTATTTCTTTAGTTTAATGCTTTGGGTAAGTGATTTTGTTTTTTATTCCGCACATTCTTTCGCACGGCGCGGAAACTTGCCTGTATTGCTATCATGTCATGTCGACCGCCAAATGTTAGAGTTGCGGCACAAGTCTAGGTTTTGTTGCATACAGACTCCGCCTCAACGATGATGGGTGGTATGTTACCAACTGGAACAAAAGAAGTGCTGGAAGCGGTTCCGCCCGCTGTTCCTCTCGCGACTATTCACCTCAGCTTCAACGTTGCACTGATTCGAGCACTCGAATTATTATTTTTATCATTTTTCTCCCACAAAAATATCTGCGTGCGATATAGAATGCTGCCCACGACATTGTAAGCTTTACATGCACACAAGAAAACCTTCTCTTTGAATCTTCCTTTATTCCATCCTCAACCCATTTCATCATTGGTTGTTTCGTTATCACTTTCCCACTTCCGCATCGCAACGCTACAGAACTATCATAATCTGATTCTCGAGAGTTATTTTCATAATGCAAAATACAAAGAAAGACCCCGATGAAGCTAACGCTGTTCGCAAATGTGAGCTAGAACTCCAGGAATTAGCCCACAGGGGACTGAATAAAACTGATTCGATAATTAAAGACTACGAAGACGAAATCGAGATGGCAAACCGATCTCGACGACCTCCCCCTATTGATACCAAAGTCGCATCTCCGATTGGATCTCCATTAGTACTCCCTCGAGACCAATTGCCCATGGAGCAAAAATATTCAGATGTCGCGCACCCTGGTCACTGTGATAAGGTACTTGAAAATCTTCGCAGTAACGATCCTACCCAACAAGATAAATCTCGTCCTTCGCCACCGAAAAGAAATCCTAGCAGGACTGGCTACAAATGCGTTGATAGTATTGGAGCTCCCTCTCTTCCTCTAAACTCAACCCCTGAAAAATTTGTCCCACGAATCCCGCGCCATTGTGATGACCTGATAGAACAACTTCGGTCTGGAATGGATCCTTCTGTTCGCCGAACTCGTCCTAGGCCATCAAACCCTCAGTTGCAATATAGCGAGTACCGCGGTGTGAACTACACCGGTCCAGTTAGTCCTACCACGAATGGGGTTCCGGATTGGTATCGAAACGCACAAGCAATGTTGAAGACTAAGAATCCTCACAAATATATGACTGAAGAAATCACAAATACCTCTATTGATCACAACACCCCTCCTCCTAGTGCTTCTCTCAGTCCTGGCTTGACGGATCGCAGTTATGGTAATTTTAGTAGCATCCCCATTACGCTGGACGTCACTATGGTTCAAAGTGAGAAGGATGGCAATGCACCTCAGATTACCGATACCACCAGTCTTCCTCTTTCCCCTATTTCCCCTGTTGATCAACTTGTAGTTGGAAAAGAGGTTTCTCCGGGAATGTCCAATGCAAATGGTCGCGATGAGGTTACAGGAGGAAAAAACATCGCAGATATCGATATTGATGCATCCGCTATTCAACAGGATATCGAACATGCTCTTCAGTTGACTCAACTTCATCGCTCCATGTCTCAATCACAACCCGCCGGGGCATCTTATGTAAACCGTTTGAGACGATCCATCATTTTGGACCCTTCTTCGAAGTTTCCCCTCGACACGCATACTTCAGTTATATTAGACGATGAAACCCTAGCAAGCGAGATAGAAAATGTTCAGGACACTGAACCAATTCAAAATCTCGACGAAACTCTGGACACACAAAAATTAGGGCAAACTGATCGAGCTCATGAAAGAGGATCTATACATATCGGTGATCTCTCACTAGGTGGTAATGACGGCGAAGTGTGGGATCAGTACCTTGTAAGTGTATGAACAGGTAATGGCGAGAGTTATATTCACTGATGTTATTTACTAGGACTATTATTCGGAAGTTGTCAATGCTTATGATGATGACTCTGAATACGAAGAGTTGAGCGTAAAGCCACTGTCTGCAATAATCGAGGAACCTGAACAAAGAATAAAATCACTCTACGCCACAGTCGAAGATGCTGAGGATGAATATGATGAGCTCAGAAAACTTCTCGGTGCTGAAGATGTACCTGTCCAACAGACACCGACAATCGCTACGGTCGACGCAGAGAACAGAGACGAGATTCTTGACCGAGATCATGTAAATGGCGAAATATTCGACAAGACTCCGGCCAGGCGCGACTCTAATCCACCACCCATCCCGCCAAAGCGACGAGTTCCTACCCTTCCTCAAGTCGTCGGATCTGACAGTCCACCTCATGAAATTCAGGACAAGCGTCAGCAACCACAGGTTGTTCATAGCGAGGTATCAGAATCTAGCATTGCTCCTCCTGTTCCACCTAAGGTTACTCTTCCTCGCATCACGAAGTCTTCTTCTGCCCCTGAGCCCGAACATGTCACCGAACGGACTCAAGCAACGCAAGAAAGCGACTTCCCTTCACTGGCCGATTTATCCAACGCGATGACCCTGGATGATGATCAAATTTTCGACAAAAATGCCCATCATCGGAGCAATAAGAACAAAGCAGCAGAGGTCCTTAGTATGGACTCTGTAGACTTTTTCAGCGACCCGCTCCTCGATGTCCATCCAGCCCCACACACTAGACTCGCGAAAGAAATCGATCGAGTTAATCTTCGCAAAGATATTCTCGAATCCGACAACCTCCAGTCGCCTCGTAAAGGAATCTTCAACGGTGCTCAACGAACTCTCCGCCACGTCGCTGGTAGTCTTTTGAATCTCAAGGCAGGCAAGAATGGTAACTTTGATGACGCTCCGGATGTCGAGTCTGACCCCACTGCCGAGTCTCCGAAACCAGGTATATTCAAACGTATCTTCACAACGGACAGTAGCACTCGTCCCTCAACGGTTGGTAGTGACAAATCGTTTGGCGGTTCTTTACACGAGAGCTGGGATTCAGGCCGTGCGAGTGGGGATACAGGCGTCACAAGCACTGACGAAACTTTCCCTCCACTTCCACCTGACCCTCCGAAGCAAGAAGAACCTTTGGATCCCGTGCTCTCCATGGAGTTCTTTAGACTCAACCGTCATCTTTACGACATAGGCATGCCAATTAACAAAATTCATGAGAAAATGGTTGCCTGGGTTACAGAGGAGACAAAGAGAAGAGAGGCCGAAGCAAAGAAGCTCAATGATCAAGATAAAAAGACGGGCTTCTTGTCCATGTTTAGACATGAGACTGAGGAAGAAGCATTGGCAAGAGAAGGCGATGAGGCGATTGGGCTTCTGAGAAAGCGAATTCAAGAGAAAGATCGCAAAGACCGTGAAGAGGCACATAAGCAATTAGGAAGAGCCTATAACGAAAGAGTCAAGCAAAGACAAATGAAGAACATTACTACCGGCAGGCCGGGATTCTACTCCGAAACGGGCGACTTTTACCGGGCTAAGAACCCGCTCGAGTTAGCCCTTTGCGACACTGAAGACGAAGAAGAGTATTATCAAGAGCGTAAGAAGGATAATATTGAGCAAATTGAAGAAGAAACACTCTCCGGCGAGCCAATCGAGAGCCGCTTTCCATCGTCTCATAGTGGGGGTAACGATATCCCAAGTCCAATTGCCGAAGAACCCGAGTTTATCAACCCTCAAGAACTTGATTCTTTAGACGATGTTGCTCAGCGAGCTGGTGGCTATTCCCAGGAAGTGGAACGCGAGCCTCGTAGTCACTGGTCTGACGACTCTGATGATGAATATGACGGCCACCCTTCACAACCTACTACCCCCGTAAATTCAACATTCGGACGCTCAAACAGAAGCCACAAGCGTAACGGTTCCGGGTCTAGCAACCTTGGAACTGGCCCAATGCTTATGAAGAGGGCTGTTCGAAAGTTCAAGGGCCACCGCAAGTCGGCTGCCACGCATACCGAAACCTCAGTTCCTCCCACGCCGCCTGCTAAGGGAAATAGGGATTCCTTTATGAGCCACAGTTCAACTGCAACGCGAGAGTCTAATAATGCAGTCGTATCGCCAATCCCAATTCCTGTTCCTCATGTACCTGCTCGTGGTGCCCCTGATGGTGTCGCCGCAGCCCTTGGAAATCTCGAGGCTGGATCAAAGCCTTCCTCGGTCTCGGTGATTCCATCTATCACTACTGGCACTTATCATGACCACGCCGACAAAGTTGTTCACCAATTCGGCGGTACTATTCCGGAACGAAGTGCGAGCAGTCTCGGACATCGCGGAGACCGTAATAGCAAGATCGATAGCATTCCCGAACGATGCAGAAGCAGTTTAGGTGACAATCGCTCCATACCTGGTGAGTGGTCTCACTCTCAGTACGTACAACTCAGGCGCCAGCAAAAGGAAGAAAAGGAGCAAAAGAAGCTTATGGAGAAGCTCAATATCGAGACTAAGAAGCGCGAGAAATTGAAGCTCAAGCAAGACGAAATGAATGCGAAGGCACAAAAGAAGGAGGGAAAAAAGGAGGAAAAGAAACGAGCAGCGGAGGCTAAGGCGGAGAAGGCTAAGGAAAAACTCGCCAGAGACATCGAAAAAGGCACAATCCTCACCGGTGAAAGTTTCGGACAATGGGCTTAGAAAGCCCGCCAGTTTACCCAGGCTATGAAATACCGTTTGAGGCGAAACCACAGAAAATACAAAAAAGAGGAGGAGGAGGATGATGACTATTCCGACACTGAAGACCCGGGGTTCCTAGCAACTGTTGATACGGAGAAATTGCTAGAGCACTTTTGCTTGCTGATACAGAAACAATTGGGACCCAAGTTCAAAGACCCTCTCACTGGCCGCAAGGCAAAAATCATACTTTACATGGCAGAGCGAAGAATGGTTGTTGCAGTGAAGCGCTACAAAGAAAAACTCAACAAGGATGACCGCCAAGAAGTCATTGCTGATTTCGAGAACCTGAAAAATCAAGCGCCTAACTTCGACCCTTTAGATGATCTCGAGGACGACGAGCGCGAGGAGGAGGTAGAAGCCGTTAACGCAAGAGTTGTCAGACGCGAAGACAAGCTTACTCGAATGTTGGGCCCTGGTGCCGTCCCTGCGATTCAAGCAACTGAAAGGAAGGCCAAGTGTGGAATGCATAACTTGTATCGTCGTGGCAGACTTGTTGAGGAAATGGAGTTCGGAAAATGGAGAATTAAGGATGCGGAAGACGCTGAACTGCGAGCTATCGAAGATGCGTATCGGGAACAAGAAAAGGAGAAAGAGTCGCACATGGCCTGGAGACGCAAGAAAGATGAAATCATTGTCGCACTCCATGAAAAGACTGGCCAATGGTACAAACGTGAGGATGTTTCCAGCGATTTGGACCCAGATGAGATTCGAGAGCAGTGTGGTCCAAGAGAAGGTTTCAAGGCTCTTAAATCCTTCCGAGCAACATTCGAACTCAAGAAAGGCTGGGCTGTGAAAGCTCGCGCTGCTAAAGGTCAAACTCTAGATGAGAGTGTTCTCTACAATGATCTGGATGCGATCGATACGCAACTTCTCGAAGTGGCGAAGGCAAAGCACCACGAGAAGAAAGACTATGCTCAAAGCATGTTGTTGAGATATGATGGCCAAGTTCAATACGACGTCGCGACATACGGTTACGGGGACGTGGAGCTGGAGGCTATCAAGGGCATCGAATCAGACGTCAGAGCCGCCATGCGTCTCGCTAAACAAGGCAAATACGCCGATAACGCAGAGGAGTTTTGGTTTTCTGATGACGAAGACGAAGTCTTTTACAGCACCAAATGCAACGAGTATTCGCCGGTGACAGATAAGCCACCTCCTGCTCCATGGAGCGAACAATCTAGCCATCATATCTTCGACATGGCCGAATTAGCAAGCCAGGTTACTGAGGCCCGTAGCCATTATTACCACATGTGGGAATTGATTGGGGAAAGAGATAAAGCTCAGAAGAGGATTTGGAATGGGATTTTGGAAGGAGAAGAGGCATACGCGCACTATAGCTCTGCAGTAGAGAGTGAATGCCAAAGATACTTTGAAAGGAGAAAGCAGTGGCCGAAGCTCCAACAGCAGCCTGTCAAACAGGATAACCGAGAGTTGTCAATCTTCCACATGGCCAATCGGCCTTCATCTTTCATGCCCCTAGCTATGGCTAGTCGCCCCTCATCTCCCATCCTGGGGGGTTATTCCTCTGGGATAGATTTTGAGGAGGCGTTGCGGGCTGAAGCCGACTCCTTTGCTCTCACCCCCCCATCGGCAGCTACCTCTCGCAGCTGCCGCTCACCCGTCCAAGACATTGTGGACGGGTTCCAACAACTTCAGGATCTCGCAATCCAAACACGGTTGGAGATCGACCAGCGCCTCGACCTGGGCGCCTCCTCGGGAGAACCCAGGCAAGGGCGTCGGTGAGTAAGCTCGCCAAGGGGGAGTAGGAAGGGTTTTGATATTTTCCTTTCTTCCCTTCCCTTTTATTTTCTTTTCTTTCCTTTTCCTTTCCTTACTCTTTCTTTCTTTTTTCTTTCTTTCTTCTCCCTCTCTCCTTTTATTTTTAAAAATCACAAAAACCACGAAAAAAATTGAAAATAAAAATCCTAAAAATATGACTCTTGCGGGTGTGAAAAGAAAAAGTCACTATTGTTCCACGGTCATTACACTATTTTTGACTCTGCTCATATTAACTAGAATGATTCACAATATTGCTTCAAGGTCTGCTTTTCCAAGGAGTTTATTGAATTTTTATGTCTTTTGTTGTTCAGATTCTGTCTTCAATATATGTCAGATGTTTCCGAAGTCTTGAGATCGCGATGGGGCGTTCTTGTTTTTCGCAGTGGCGCAATCGTTTCTTCCACTGCTATATTCTTTCTTTTATATGGTAAAGATTTGGTCGGGAGTCTATTTGCTAAACATCTTATTTTAATCTCTTTATATGATACCCACTACGGCAGATTCTAAACAATTTTTTTTGTCTCACCCTTTCTTTTTGTTCTTCGAATTTAAAAAATGTCTTATCAAGTTTGGAGATGACACAATTTTGGGGTTATTTTTTTTGTATATCAAAATATGGGTATCTCAACTTCTCAATCGCCTCACTAGGATTTGCATGATACTACCGTGTTGTAGATTTTTTGCTGTACAATATAAGTCTAAGTCCGTTGCGGTTAAGGGTGGTTGCCTCGCTCTTGAAAGCCCCGACCTGGATCCGCAAGGTCGAGGCGCCATATACACCGGTAATCTTCCACATCGCACTCATGCACCTCAGCTTCTGGTACTTAGAATTATTTTCGACTAGGACACAGGGTATTTTTAGAACACCATGGTTGGAAATGGTCGCGGCAGATTTTACTTTATCTAAATCACTTAATTAGTACAACAACAGATGAAACCCACAGACTCTAACAGTTGCGTCTACAATTGCTAACAGCAACACTAGTTCAAGAAATTGGCAGCTGTGCAAATCTGAGCAATGAGGGGATTAATATCATTGATTGGATCGCTATCATAATTTCGAATAGTTGACTATACGAAGCGGTTGGACCAATTTGTTACATCCGCAAAATATCATCATGGATTGGATTGCATTGAGGGTATGCAAGTTGGCTTAAGTACGATAAATTTGCTCAGCATGTCGAAGATCTTTTGCAGCTACTTCCATAGCTTAGTGGCATGTTTGAACTTTGGCTGACCGCTGATATATTCGCCATCGATGAAGAGATTGATGGAAAACTCGTTGTTGTCGCGGGTCACGATCCTTATACTCGTTTGAATTAGCCGCAGACGACAGACTTTGTGAAATTATCACCCGGAATTTATGTTAATGTGGCGGCCCGATATTCAGGCGGGATGCTAGTCAACGAACCAGCGGATGGGATACCCGGCCCAACCTTCTGCGGAAAGTCCTGGAACTGAAACTATTCTGGGGCCCTGTTTGCTCCTCCGATTGTATCAGGGGCGATCGCTGCCTGGCTATCCATTGGGGTACCAATCGATAGTGTTACCCCGTATATGTACGGAAAGGCGTATCCCCGGGTTAGGGGAGGTCCCCCTGTACTTTACAACGGTATTACATCTCTCAATGGCCATTGAGTTTGCGTCCTGGATGGGCAAAGGAGGGCAAGCCACCGGCACCCCCTAGGCGTCGAGAGTGTTTTGGACCGAAGTCGCAAGCCAACTAAACGACGCCTCACGTTCAAATACGAACTGTGCAATCGAGTGCAGTGAGGCTCTCTGTGACGACGGATATATTGGTGCCTATTCGCACAATTTCTGGGAATTGAAACCCCCTAAAAACTGTTTATACTGATTTTTTTGCAAGACCAACACCAACTGCACTTAGTACTTTGTTAAAATTTTTCGGTAGATTACCTATCATAGATACAGACGCAGAGCTAAGAGTTCCAAGCTGAGATACGGCTTAATATTTATCATTGAGAAGAAATTTTGTTTCGGTTATGTTGATGAGGTAGACGAAGAGATTTTATGCTAACTGTTGTATTTACCTTTAAATCTCTGCTAGAGTGATATATATAAACATATACACAATCATGGTACAAACAACATGGCCTACATGCAAAGTTAAAGCTACTCCAATCGGGGACACTAAGACGTTACAAATATAGAAACTAATCTGGTATCCAAATCGACAGTTTTTCGTTCCTTAATTAGCCAGGATTGATATATATTAGTTGATGAAATTTCCCACTAGTGGCACAATCGCCAACTTTCTAGGTATGAGAGAAAACCTATCAAAGGCGCAAATCTTGTGTAAAGAAAGATCCAAAGCAGGCAAGTGACTACGGCTATTTGAGCAGCTTTCAATAGTGAAACTTTTAACTAGTGATTGGTCCACTGGTGTCCCATGCTCGGTCCTCATTCTACCAGTTTCTCGGCTACTTTAAGGATCTTAAGACTCGTAGTGAGAAGAATGGAATTCATTTGGTATTTTGTATTTCAAATTTCGGCTCTGATAATTTTAATCACCCGACCGGCATCAGCTGTAACGGGTACCACGAACCTAGGTACACTACAACAATATTCTTCTGTCTTTTTCTTCATTATCAAAGAAGAGTATCGACAAGATGGAACTTTTAGAAGTTTTCTTCTGGCCCGGGCCAGTCAGGTAGCTCTGCCGCCTAAGAAATTTAGTGTCACGCCGGTTGAGGCTCCAGGTATCGGACTTTGGGCATTATACCTCGAAACAGATCCATTTGCAAATGCGCAATTAAACGACCTTTATAATGCTTGTAAATATGGAGTGGGTTCCGTTCTTACTATATTTCTGAATATGTGCGTATACTAAGTCTTATGGTGTGATATTTAGCTTAAAAGCTGGCGCTTGATTCTCCTAAACTACTTCCATGCGGAAAAACTCCTTGCTAAATCTGAACCTGTCTGGCTTCGGAGCGATTTCAGGACCTTAGATGCGAAACGATCAACTCCTCCAAAAAAACAAATCAATAAATCTGAAAACGAGAAGATTGAGCTATATCTGAAAAAGCGTCGACTAAATACTAGGAAGGTGGTGGTAGAGTCAACAGAAAAAGCCTACAAAGAGCTGGTTGTGATATCTCAGCCTCCAGGGGCGTCTATAAAAGATACTGGTAGCAGATTTTGGAATTTCAAGGAGGCAGGAAAAGGGCAAATTGTATTCGTCGTGGATACTGGGTGTAATCCTTCACATCCGGCAAGTTTTTGAAATTCGGCCCTACACTAATGGCGACCCTAGCCTTATATTACTGATAGACTACATTTTACAAAGAATAAGGATATATTGCTAATTTCGCTATTCAGGAACTGAAAGACACTAAATTTCGAGACTGGATATTCGGTGGCGATTTCCCGACGGATGAAAAATCTTGGGAGTCGGAAAGTGCGTCTTATGATCACGGCAGTGGAGTTCTCTCAAAGATAACAGGTAAAAATGTCGGCGTAGCACGCGAAGCTGAAATCGTTATGGCAAGGTTCTATGACGGTAGAGGTTATTCAGCGCCAGAGCATGTATTTAGTTGTTTTGTAAGGATTTACGAATATATAAACGCCCAGGATCCTGGACGAAACTATATTATAAATTTGTCATTGGGGTGGTTTCAGAAAGACCTGTTCTTGTTGGAGGAAGCGGGAACGCCGGACGAAAAAGCCTACCTCGATGTGTTCCACGATATGTTTAAAGACATGATTGGTGAAATCATCAAGCTTGGGAACGTCATTCTTGTGGCAGCACCGGGAAATGGGAGACCTGTGAGTGATCTGAATCATCGATGTGTAGTTCTAGATAACGCAGGTGGCTTTGTCGGCGATGAACGCGCCTAATGTGGACGTGTTCTGTGTTGGGTCTGGGGACGAGACCAATGTGGACCCTTATTTCTAAGATTAGACAGAGAATCGCTAACTTCGAATGCGACCGACCAGGGAGAACCAATCGAATCCTACCCAGCACTATTCAGAGAATTCTTTCCTAAAAATTTTGTGGTACCAGGAGGTTATAGTACAACTACAGGGAAAATATATGGGAATTTTGATGATCAAGTAAAGGTTTTCGCACCAGGTCAAAAGGTCAATGTTGCCTCTCTTTACGACGAGGAAGGCCTTCCAGAAAATTGTGACCAGTATTTACCATCTAGTTCACAGGCGCGAAAGCAATTGTGTTATCAAGATGGGACCTCAATCGGTATTATCCTTTTACATTTGTGCATTTGCTGTCATGGGTTGTTGAGAAGCCGAGTTCTAACTTGTTGTGCGTTTAAATAGCTGTGCCAACGGTCTCCGGTACAATAGCCGGGCTCCTTTCTGCGGGTCTAAAATTTGACGACGTTATCCCATACCTATATGAAAAAGCATATTCCCGGACAATAGACGGCCCAAAGGTGCTTTATAATGGGATAGGTATCGATAAATGGCCTCTATCGCAACGGCCACCGTGGTATAAATCTCCTGAACCCTCAAACCCCTCTATTATTACAATAATCACCAAGACGATATATCGGTCTGGCACCCCATTGAAAACGACAGCGAAGATAATTTTCCAAAGTTCAGGCCAACCGACACCGACAAGGATCGCTCGGAGATTTTGAAAGTAGCGGTTCTAAAGCAAAGATTTTAGCAGAGACCAATACTGTAACACAAGTGATGTACCTAGGTTTTAGACTAGGAAGTCAATCTATAGTAAACTAAGTAAGACTTACTGCGATTAAGCTTCGATTATACACACAATCATGTGGTGTGAGTACATATGTAATCTGATTATGTATAATTATGTATACCGTGAATTAACTGAAGCCCAGCTTGTACAAATGAGACCATGCTTATGCTTTTGGGTTTTTTTTTAGAGCGTCCATTTAAGTAATTCAAATGAGACTTTAAGACTAGAGACACCCCAACTACATCTTTTAAAAGGACCAAGTTGGCACAGCTAAACCCACGAAATTGTCGTGGCGATCCTGATGTGAGACAGCTTCCGGTCTTCCGGAAGCTTTGGAAACTTCTTGAGCGCTCAAGCACTAATTTATGCTAATGGATGAGGGCTATTTGAGAGAACGAGTTTTAGCGACACCCCAGCGAAGCAGACGGCACGCTGGTTCCACTCGGAGGAAACTCTAGCGATCGAAATATTAACACCAAAGCTACTTTTGTCATCAATCTATAGATTAGATCTGCACAATTAGATCTCTTTCTTCATATCCCCCTTCCCATAGATAAAATCGTCATTTAGCATTGCCTGACGTAAGTTTCTCCAAATCTTTAGTTTCGATATGCGGCTGAGGGTTCTTATGTCAGATCTAACATCTAATTACTGGTGGAGATAGTAGGCTAAGAAATTATAACTCCAGTGCTTCAATTGGCTTATATGTCTCTACAACTTCAAGGTTTTCAGGATGGAGGGCCAGCAACCCTCACTGGAATCCAATAATGTCAAAACATCTTCTGGTTTCGAGATATTAGGTGCTCGTCGCTCGCTATTGGAACCACCAAACGACTACTTGCCGCTTCTCCTAAACGGAGTCTATGAAGAGCAGGACCCAGCAGTCCGCAAATCTCAGATTGATATGTGGGAGACTACCCAAGATTTTCGCAACGAGGAACGTAGGGAGATTCTCTCTCGTTGCAATCTCGACATTGATGATTCTATTGACCGAGTATTCGATAGAGAGGCTCTCGGAGAGAACCCACTAGTTATGGGGAGTCTATTGTGGCTTTACGTACATCGTACAGATATGGCAGCAATTGCAAGCCTCGACGACCCAGCCTCAGAAATTCTAGCTAGCCTAGTCCGCGAGCCACTAGCAGATCCTTCAAACTCTAGCAGAGGTTCTGAGCAGTCCTCAAGAATGGACTGGAAAATACGATTCCCAAACCGCCTACCAGGGTCTGCGAGAATCCCCGTCGATGTTCGACTAATGCACTATCGGCAAACGGAAATGCGTCGAGAAACTAGAGCAGACTACCCACCCTGGAGATTAGATATTCTGTTGATACTCCTTGAATTCACCAATGATGAACTTATCCAATGGAGCTTGCCATTTATTGAAGGTTATTTGAATATCGGTTTGAGTGAATTGGACCCTCCAACTCTTCAGCAAGCATATCATTACGGTAGAGTTCAAAGTTTCTGGGATCGAGTCAGTGGCAATATTGTTCCTCTTCGAAACCCACGTGCGCGCCCCCGTACCATACGCCTCTCCGAATTCTTGATGGAAATCATACAAGCACAAAGAGCCCCAGTTTCGGCCACTAACTCACAAAACGGTGCTGCCCTTGGCTCCCAACCAACAAGGCGCGACAGTCCCACCCCTGGGCGTAGCAGCCAGGTATGGGGCTCTGATGCGGACCGTCGTCCAGGAGTGGTGACTACCGATCTGTTGGAGCGATTTGAAGACGAAAATAACCTTCGAGGCACATCCGAACACACTGGAAGTACTAGTGTCATCGATTTGCCTCTACAGCAGTCCGTCCATTCACAGGAACAAAACCGCCGTCGCTGGTCTGGACATCCTCTTTTGAGGCGGCTGCGTAGCTCTTCTATTATCCCACGACGCCTTACCAATCGTTTGAATCGATTGATGGGACAACTTGGCCCGGATCCTGCCGGAGATCATAGTGATTCGGACAGCAGCGAGACTGGCGAAAGCATTTATGGTAGCGACGATGGTTTCTATCCAACGCCTCACAACTACACCGCGGTTTCAGATAATCCAATCGAGAGCAACTCGAGTATCCAGAGGCAGTACGAGCATATCTCAGCCCTCACCCAGCGTCTACGCCTACAGAGAATGGGACTATCTCGTCAGCGAAGAGATAGCCATCCCAACAACGACGGTGGTATTTGAGTCAGAGCATCTAGCTGCTAACATATCTCTAATCGGGTTTTCTGTCTTCTGTTTCAATATAGCATCCCTTCTATTTGTTTATAATTTGGTCCTCGCATAAAAAAACTCCTCTCAATGCCAAGCTTCGCTTACCCGGTCTCAAACTATCGTTTGATTTGTGTTTTAAATATCACTTCTGGCGATAGACGATGCATGTATCTAATACTTAAAGAAAAAAGCTTTAAATTGTGTTAAACTATTCTCCTATAAAGAAATATCCTATTTCCAAAGCTATTTCGCTCCTAGTGGTTAAGTATAGCGGTAAATGTTGAGTCTATAATCCTGCTATCTCCTCTGTTTAATCCAGGTCTTATACATGATTGATTATTATTGTTATTGCAGCGCGTTATCTAGCAGCGGTAACTCTATTACATAGTTAGTATCCACGAAGGTATGTAGGTCTGTACTCATAGACTGTGTCTTCTTGAAGTTCTTCTCTTGAAGAGTATGCTCTTTATAGTCGCGTACACAGTGGTTACCCCTGACGGTGTTTCCCAATACGGCTATGGCAGAGCTCGTGACCCGGCAATAGATGCCTCTGTTGTAGAGTGCTAGTACCACACAACAACAATTATTAAGTTACTACATCTTCCTGCAGCAGTATGTCGTCCACCATTATACCCCCAGCTGCGGCGAGAATACATGCGAATTGAAACTGGGATACACCAAGCACGTAGATACATATTTCGTTTTGTAGAAGCCATTTCGGCTCATGAGAGCAAGCGCAAACTCATTTAGTAGATTTTAAGATACGGAAAATGAAGTTCTGAATATTATATGACGATAGCGAGGCTCATGATACGCGATGCATGATTGTTCAAGCTATCAAAATAACGGAAGCAACTCGATTGTAGAGGAAGTGTTTGTCCATCTCTATATGACGATCTAAATAGATCTACCCGCGGACATTCCCTCCAACACATTAACGTTGTTTTCGCAACATATTTCATTAGAACTCCAAGCTCAGCTGAACTTACGTTCCCGACAAGTTCTACGATTCCAACTGATTAATTTTCATCAAGCAACCCTGTAGCGGACTCTACTGAAACATATCTCTTTAATTGTTCCTCCGCCTCTTGGTGTCGCCATTCTCTCTGTCCCCTCCTACACTGTCGAGTCTAAGAAAATACTGTTCGATTTGGTTACACAGCCCATCCCAACCGTCGAATATCAGATTCTTGATTCCCTAAGGCTCTCGACGTTACTTCAAGCCCCAGAGTCGTTGCATCGCTGGCGTACGACTTAGATTCTAGGCTATAGAAAGCGGAGCGATAGTATCAAAGAGGTAAAAGCAAATACAACGGTTTCCAATCTGATGAGACTTAACGTTGCCTGAGAGCTACGGCTCATGTGATTAGAATATATAATGACTGTGGCATTCTAGATTTTTCGTGTATCGTCAAGAAAACCCCTTAATCGTTGGGGTCGATTCCTTAATTTCACCAGCTAGAGGTCGGTCGAAATTTCGCGCTTATATTGAAAAGCCTTGGCGATAATGTGCAAGTCAGTTTGCAATTTTCAGGTACCCAACCCTCCTATTGGTATAGATTGATCTTTTTCAAGCTAATCCCTTTTGTTAATTATTATTAGTGTGCTCACATGGCTGTTGCAGAGCCGCTGCCCCTACCGCATGGCGTACTCAATAGTTGTCCTTGTGGCCGTTTCAAAGACAGAATCGTTGTCACTGTTCTGTGTCCTGCTTGCAAATTATTCACTAAAGCCCAGATCAACTCTGTCCAGCTTTCGTGGTTAATCGAACAGCAGAAAAACACCGCTGAGTAGGATATCCCACTGCCGAAGTAAAACTTGATTAGAAAAAGGATGAATAAAGTCTTGAGTAGCGAAAAACGTCCTAATTATCGAATTTTTTCTATAGGCTTCTCATGGAAAGTGAGTTTGGCATCCTTCCCTTGCCAGACCCGCCCGTGATTCCGCCATCGGCATCTGTACACCAACAGCCGACTCCCACCAATATAAAGGCGTCACGTCTGCCAAATAAAGGCATACTTCCGCCTCAAGAGGCCTACGGGAAACAGTTTCCAGAATTTAGGACTTACGCCGCCGCAGTAAGGGGCCCTGCTCAACAACATCATCGGGGTGGTGGTGGTGGTGGTGGCGGTGGCGGTGGTGCACCTGACGAGCTCCAGGGAAACCAAAATCGTGGTTATCGCAACAATAAACAAAAATGAAAGTGAAGGAACTAGATATCGCCTATGAGACGTGTGGAAATGAACGCGATATAGATTGAAGGAAGAAGGATAATCATCCTTACTCGAACGAGAGCCCTCTTTTTCCCGCAGCTTAACGCATTTACTCCAGATTATACAGACGCCATATACCTTATACCGCCCATCGGTCGCGGCGCGCCGTTGGGAACTCCCACAGCTTGTACATGCATGCCCTCAAATATTGCAAATCAGTTCTGCCCTCGACCCCACTTTATTTGGACAGATGCCTGGTCTTGCGAAACATCCTCATTCAAATGTCTTTCTCTTGTTTGCGTGAGTGCTTAACAAGAAAGATTCCAATAGAAATTTCGATAAGTCGTTTAGGTGTCTCTAGTTTGAGATTTGGCTTACGATTATATGTAAATAAATTATTCTCAATCTAGAGTCTGTGTGCGGGTAACGGCTTATCCTGATCGGTTCAATCGCCTGACTGCCTCCTCTCGCATCCCCTTCGCGATCCTCTCTTCCGTCTAGCTCTAAAAGAAATATCACAACGTGGTATGAAAATCGAGCTATAACGACAGCTCCTCTCCTATGCGGTTAATATATATTTCGATTCGTAGTAAATAAGCGTTATAGATACCAAATGAGAATTGTGTTGACTGATACCGATTTGAGTGGTATCTGATAATCGTGAAAGCAGGGGTAGTATCGATTGGAGTAGAGTTCTCGGGTACACTCGAGAAGCTTAGCTCAGGTAATCCGCCTAAATTCTTGGAATTTTCGAATTTTTCAGGAAAGCCGAAAGCTTGACTCGTTTACAGTTTACCTTGCTCGGGTCTGGAACTCCGTGGGAGAAGGTTCCGCAACCGAGCGACGATTTTTCGAGTTGCGAGTGCGACTCTTGTTGTTGCCCACAGGGGTTCGAATGCTATGTTGGGAATGACAACTTCCGTAAGACGTAACATCCTTTATGCTCTAGATGTTTAGCAGCAAAATATTCCATGATACTTGGTCTTTACCGCCAATTAATTGCGAAAATGGAGATACAATTCAACTTGCCTTATTATTCTACACGCTCGTGTTACAGGATCCGATTTGAAAACTGAATTTGGCGATATTGAGGCGAATGTCTTCCTATTTGAAATTTTGAGCTTAGGGATAGGCTTTAATCAGAAACATCGTTTCGGAATACCTTTTTCTAGCCTCCCGAGTATCTACAGAAACTAACCAGATCGCATATTCCTCTTTGTGGGGCGTTTAGCGCAGGTACTGGTCCAATCTTGCTGCCTTTGCCGGAAACTTTGTGAACTCGTCAATAATCAAACATGTTTCCGAACTGAGAAGGTGGTTTCCCGAAACTTACGCGTAGGCGGCGTCTGGATGAAGAATTGACAGCCTCAGTATCGATATCCTAAGCGATATCACGCAAGGAACTTCGGTGAACGCGAAACTAACTTTCGAGATTTCCTGAACCTTCCCACAAGGATCTCCGCGACTTGTCTACCATTCGAATAGAAGCTTCTCAAGAGGTAACATATCGTCTCGCTGGCAAGAAAAATTTTTTATTTAAGGAACGAAGTTTCGCGCCTTCAGCAGACTCAATGTTCACCAGGCTCCACGTTCCCCAAATACAGTCTTTACAGGCCTAAGCCAGTTCCCATAAATCCCCATTTCTGGAAACACGCTCTTTAAAACATACTACGCTCTCTTGTCCCTTTTTAGGAGAACGATCATTAGATTGACTGCTACTTGCATAACCTTGAGCTTTGGGAACTTCCACGGGTCAAATAAAACCCAGAAACTAGCCTTGCTAACACCGAATAACATAAATTCATAAACCATGCGTTATAGAACTATTCTCTACTCGGTCTTGGTCCTGGCGGAGGGAATGGCGGTGCAGGGCGCTTATATGCGTGTTCCACGAAATGTTGATGGAAATGTTCAAGTTGCTGACATTGCTGCCCGCAACGCTGAGAATGTGATGATCGAGAAGAGAGATCCGAAGAAGGGAGGCGGTGCACCTGCCCGCCATGATGCCCCCAGGCCAGCACCAAGGCCCGCGCCAGCTCCTAAGCCCGCGCCAGCGCCTAAGAAACAAGAGCCTAAGAAACAAGAGCCTAAGAAAGCGGCTGAGAAAGCGGCTGCTAAACCGGCCGCTGCCGCCAATAAGCCTGCTGCAAAGAAAGCAGATGGCAAGAAAGACGATAAGTCGAAGGGTGCTAGCAAAAAGAGTGGCGGTAAGAAGGGTAAGGGCAAAGGCAAGAAAAAGAAGAGCAAGAATGGTGCCGCCGATACCACAGATACTGGTGATGATACAGATACCGGTGATGATACTGGCACGGATGCAGATACAGATACAACCGCCGACACCGATACGGATACCGGAGCGGATACAGATACGGATGCGGATGCAGACACTTCGTCTCCTTCGGCCTCCGCTTCCGCAGCCCCTGCCGCTACCTCGGCAGCAGCTGCTGCTGCTTCATCATCCACTGATAGTGCTGCAGCTTCTTCGACATCTACCGACAGTGCGAGCGCCACCCCATCGCCATCTGCTGCGACTTAAGAGATTGAGAATAAATGGGTTAACTGGTTGCAAGTTTGGCACGGATAGATCATATTTTAGAATATTTCTTTTGAATTTCTTTGTGTATAGGAGTTTTAGGCCCTTCGTGGAATACGAGTTTTCTTTACCACAAAATTGTATCCGAATGCGAACACTGATAGGCTTATTTCATAATTCAAACGTGATAATTCAAGTGATATCGTCACAAATATAATATATGACATCTGAAATATTTTGTGTGGAAGGCTCCACAACAAGACACAAGATAAAAGGCCACAACCCAGATAATTTTCTCCCTTTATTGGACGAACTCAATACTTAGTAGCGAAACTAAAATGTGATAATTTGCGTCAGTTTTGATATTTTCAATATGAGTACTATTATGTGCAGGGCGAGTATGATTTATTGACGAAAGGGAAATGGTGTCAACGTTGTATTTGGCCTATGGAATGGCCACAAGCTTCAAGACTACTGAGCAGCTAGCTTGCTGAGAATTTTGTATTTCGGATCTCACAACCACTGCTGAGCTCTCGGAAACCTCTACTAGTAGTACCCTCGAGTCTGCTTTTAACAAGCTAAAACATGTCGACCTCAAATTTTGATGCTAAAATCTATATCAAATGGTTCAATACTACCGCGAAAGTTTCATCAATAGTTGCTATTGTAATTATTTCCTTTCTATTATGTTTCGTGGTTTTTGTGATAGTCATATCTAGAGTTGGGCGGAGACGTGGCAACCTAAACGAGCATCAACCTTAGGAACAACATCTCTTTCTAGGGCTTTTCCCAGGACCGAGTTTCCTATTTTTATCTATCTACTCATTCAGTTTCGTATATATTTCAATGAACTTCGAATCAACTATCAAAACACAAGTTGGTACAGCTAAGAAAAACTGTTCCGACTATCAAAGAAGGAAGGCGCCGAGAAAATCAAAGAGCGACTTCACCGAGCTAGCGAGTTTTCGTCTTCAAACCAAAGGGCGTTGCAAGGATTCACTATACTAATATCATTCAATATAGAAAAGCAACGTAAGGTAGAAGGCGAACGATCAGGTCTCACAAATAAAGGTCTGTGCCAACAAGAAGAAGAGTTCTTTAACTCGCCACCTCCACTAAATATCAAAGTCTACCACAACATCAGTGTTTCACACTCCCAAACATGAATAACGAGAACCGACCACCAACAATTTCCATCGTTCCTCAAACCCCCCCTCCATCCACGGGAACTCCCCTCGAAGTCATCAAAGAGACTTTTAGCCCTGTTCACTCATCGATCGTTGGTGAGGGCAGCCAAGCTAAGATTCGTACTCAAGTTCTTCGTGGATCCGACCATATTACCGGACTCGCTCGTCATGAGTTCAAACATGACGGTCAATTCGGTGATCCACCTCCAAACCCTGTCGGTGTTTCTTTGACATCACTTGAAACCTCTCCCGCCAATATTCATCCCACCGAGCTGGATACCAATATCTGCAAAGGAGAATGGCTCAAATCTACCATCGACTGGCCTTTCCCTCACCTTTTCGACGACTTTCGTCAAGGCTTTGCCGACGCTAAGCACAACAACCCAAACCAAAGCACTATGAAAAAAATCAAAGGCACCAACTACGACGAAGATTTCAACATCCCAGAAGAAAAGTGGGGCGCCCGAGCCTACGTGGAGGGTGTCAAATTTGGAAAACGATACATTGCCGACCGTCTCCAACCGGGTGAAGCAGTCATCATGGAGGAGTTTGACTACGCGAATGCGCCACCAGGACAAGTGGAGCATCCAAGAGGTGGATTTGAAGCCTTCTTCAAAAGGATGGACAATGAAGAAGCGGAACGCAAGAGAGCTAGGAAGAAACACGAGGTGACTCGAATGTGGAAGGATATGGCACAGTGCAAATGCTGTGAAATATCTTGATTGCGAGACTTGCTACTGATTTACCACGCTCCACTTTATAGTTCGATTTTCTCTTTGTTTTGAATCCTGTTTATCGTTATAGATTATGGAGGTTTTGTATCTTACTTCAGAACGGTACTCTGTATGGAATCATCATCTCATAGCTTTACTTCCCTATTATTGTATAGTCTAATACACGAATGGTCCCATAAGGTTTCAGCTCTAGGCTAGGTATTTTCACTAAATTCTCCGGGAAAAGCTTGGAAAGTATTACCAGGATTTTTCAGCGTCGCCAATTGATGCAATCTGATGGATTGTTTGGGACGGTGCTGGCAACGCGGATTTATTGTTGCAAAATATCCGTCCAAACAGGATACATCTACATGCGGAAAATTGTGTTGACACCTCGGGCACCAAAATCCCATACTAGCACTGTAGTTGCAAAGTACTACAATTACATTGTATTTTTGGTCAGAATTTGCTTGACAAGATGGCTGCTGGTAATGAAGTATAGCTCTACCGCTCCTGTAGTCAAAATGAACATAAAGGACTAAATACAGACGTTCTTCCTTAAGTCTAGAAAGTTTTGCAGGCCTACAAATCTCAAGTCGTATGTTTGAGGCAAGCATGCTAGGCGAGTTAGATGTAAGGGGTAGGAAATATTCGAAGTACCAATACAGACTGTGGAAGATAGAAAGCTGGTGCTCGAATTGGCTGCTCTAAGTGACCGCGGATAATAGTAACAGGCTAGCTAAAGACTTCATCTTGGATCCCTCATGCTCGCTCTTGGCTAAATTCGGAATACATTGTACAGAGGGTCGCTTCGAAAAAGATATCCAAAGCGCGGGTCTCCAAAATGTCTCTTATTTCTTCTAGCCATGAAGAAACTTCGTCTAGGTTCCGATACTTGGTGCTGAATTCAAGTAACTCTTGTACCTGGTTGTCTATAGCCTCGCACCGTCGAATTTGATCGCTATAGAAATCCAAGAAGCAATCAAAATGCCATGTTTCTCCATTTCCTGGTCCAGGTGTTGAGTAAGATTCGCAGAAGAGGTCGTCGGTATAAACGATGAACAAGAGATCCTCAAAGAGAGCCTTTTCTGTTAAGACATATATTAAATCGTCAGCCCGTCCACCGAATTTTTGAAGGGGGGAGGCTATAGAAGACATTATATCGGTGAAATCGTCAGGACGATCCTATCTTGAATCAGCCACGGAACGACTTTGCGACCGACACGAAAATGTGAGCTATAATGTGTCCTCAAGTTTGTAATCTTGCGCGAGATAGTTTATAAGAATATGTCTCAAAGAAGCGCCTTGGCGGAAATATGTGTGTTTCTTTGAGGAGAGTTATGTTAATTAGTAAACTCGCGACTTTTCAGCACTTATCATATTTACTAGTGACTCGAAGCGTTACTAGGCGGACAGAGTTTGTTTAACACCTAATGTACACCTCGCCGCGAATGTGTCATTCTGATCCTTGGTTTGGAAAGGGCTGACAGGGCTTGGTGGAGATTACAAGGCGAGCTGGAGAGAAGAATGGTCAATAATATATCAAGATATCGTTAAATTGAGAAGCCCTCAAACGCTTAGACTACCGTGGCCAGTGATTGGGCCGGGAAGTGAGGGAGAGGACCAACATTGGGATCAAGATCATGGCCATTGGGCTACCTTGACACATATGAACCACAGCACTCGCAAATGGGTAAAGCAAGAGTTGAAGAATTTAGATAAAGTTGAATTCAAGCAAGCTGACAACGCAGATTATTTGACCAACATGTTGTTACAAGTTTTGAAGGTTAGGGATAAAATGTGAGAATTATCTTGAAAATGGTGACGTTTCCACGCGCTGGACAGGTCCTCAGACGCTATATGCCCTGGTGAAGGACTCTTTGGTTTACCAGCTTTATCAAATGCAAAATAGACTTTGGATAAATGGCGATAGAGATATTAATTCCGTAGAAAATTCTAATCCGATGCATCAACCGCAGTTTTCGAAATTAACTAGTGATAAAAGCTAACGCGGACTGGGTTAACCGCAAAGTTAGGCCAACGAAAATATATATGCGATTTGGTTTTTTAGCCCCGAGTCTCGCGTCCATTAACACACACCTAAACTATGTTTATAATTTGAGGTTTGCTATATCAAGATTATTAGCTATTATGGATGGTAGAGATGAGGCATTAGGAAGGTTCCATTCTAGTGGTAGCAAGCGGGTTATTATATTAGGTTGCGCCTTAAATGATAGTAAAATAGAAGTAAAGGGAATTAAGATATTTTTTTGATAATTTGATGATAACATCGATGCCTGGGTGCTAAATGGTATATTTATTTGTACTTTAAGGCAGCTTGTTCGTCTTAACATGAGATGCCATGGTCTGAACGATATTATTGATACTAGCGGGTACAGGGGCTATATAGCGATTAAACAAGCTCGAATTATACATGATTTGCTTCTTCTATCAACGCTATTATTTTGAAATTCTGACACCAATACTAAATCATTGTCTGAGGTTTCATCTTTTTTATTCTTGTATTCGCTTTGTATATCCGAAATTTCTTAAAAAAAAGGGGGGGGGGGAACTTCAAAATGCTTTCAGATGCCTAATTAACCGCTGCTTGAGTCCTCACTAAAGCTAATCGTGCCTACTATCTGCGTTTAAGCCCGTTCTGTTTCCATTATACGTTTGAAGGTATTTGTCGAAAACGAGCAAGTAGAAATAGCCTGGTAACTGCTAAATTTTTGAAGGTAGGGTCGAACCGATAGATGAATGCTATGCGTCGGAGAAGAGTTCATTCTGGACGAAAGGTATGTGCTGTGTTGCCGGACGCCCGGAGTGTAGTAACGTTTAGATCAGGCGGTGATGGGAGCCGCCAACAATAATATTGAATCCGCTGGCTGCCGTTGGGAAAGTCACATCGCTACACATCGAGAAGCAGCCGCAAGAGGTAACAGTGGTGACGCCTCCAGTATTGATTGTGATGACGGAGACGACAGTGACAGTCGTGGTAGGTTCTTGAGCTAGAGACTTGCCGCATGACAGGGAAATGGCGAAGAGAACCGGGATGCTGGTAAAAAGCTTCATTATGATGTTTGTGCGGTTAGTGTGAGGAGCTTGACCTTAGAAGAATAAATTAAAGTATTACAGAGCTTTGGTTAAGACTATATTTCATAACCGTGATAGCTAATGAGACGGTATTTAAATAGATAGGAGGCCATAGGGGTTTCTGTATTTTATCCACGCGCGATCTACAGGCAGAGCAAGTATTCGTGTCGAGCCTATCCTTCTTTGGCGAGGAAGATTCTAAAATTCACTTACAAGTGCCATCAGCGAGAGCGATAGCGTTGTTAGGCCATCTTATATGGATTGCATAAATTTTTTCTTTTTCAACTTCTCGAAAATTTATTTAAAGAAGGATCAATTTATGTTCCTCCAGCGTATTGAAAGGCAATATCAAACCTAGAAATGAATGTCTCTAATTTAGATCATGGCATGGCGAGGCGTACTAAAAATTTGTTTTTTGGTACGGTTCAGTGCAATATATTTGAGCAGTGCAAAATATATATCTTCCTATGGGCCCCTTCCCTCGATAGCGATGATTGTTACTTATTTCGTCATTAAGCAAAATTCAATACCCCCACTATGATCTCATAGTTTAAGTTTAAATCATAGATAGTTTATAAGAATGTTAGACCTGTGGTCTAAAATTAGCCTCTAGGGAAACGAGAATTTAGATGCTACATCAATGTAACCCTCTCACTGAGTTTCACAACGCCATGAAAGATCGTGCACCAGTGCGGTCAATCTTCGCATCATCATTTCTTTCGGTAAAGAGTCCCCGAATATCTAGTCATTACGCTCTAATGAGCTACAAGAGCCGCGTGGGTGAAAAGGTGGAGATAGACTTGACGAACTTCCACCCGCGGCGGTAGATCTACCTGAATCGGCTTGCACCGCCTTAGACACCTGACGTTCGAGTCTCTGTGCCATGAAGTTTCGTAGGAGAATTTGGACCCCAGCATCTGCCTCTAGATATTCTGAGGCAGAAGATCTAGCTTCTCCCTTACTTTTTTCCCCTGATACCTTTTCCTCTGCAATTCTTTTCTTCTCTTCCTCTTGCTTCTCTTGTTTATAATCTCCTCTGTTCAGGCCAAAAATAGTTCTTCCGCATGCTTGGATTTTCAGGTACCAAATAGTTTTCTATGTGTCGGAATTCTTCAGCAACTGAGCTTGAAGTTTTGTCATTTCGTTCTCTACCCTTTTTGACATTCTTTGAGGAGCTTCCGGGAGGCTCTGTAGATGAAGAGAACATTTCAGGCTTTTCGGACGCCTCGGTTTCGAGATTACTACTTTCAAATATCCGCCACGAAGGAACTGGATGTTGTGGTTTAATCCCCTGTGATGAATGCTGGCGCTCCTCCTTCCGGGCGATCTCGGCAGCCACCCGTGCGACAAGCTCCCCAGGACGTCTATTTCCCCAATTATTTGTCGAAATATTTTTATTCTCAATAACACCTAGTTTATTACGTGATTCTTGCGTACCGACTTGATCATTCGCCAGAGAGTCGCTCACATCGGGTCTGAAATCTGTGGAACTAATGTGTGACAGTTTTCCTTTACTTTTCGTCGCGAGGTTCTGGAGTGGTTTTGCTGTGGATAGTTTCTGTTCCGGTAATTTCGATGGATTTAGTCTCTCCATGTTCAAAAATCCAACCTCTGTGGGGTGATTCGACCGTATGGGCAGCAGCATTCTATTCTCAGTGACCCCAGCTTTACGTATCTCTACGCTTCCCGTACTCCTGTCACTGCTCGGTTGCAATCCTAGCGATCTATTTTCTGATAGGTTTCCGATGGCGTTAGATGGGTGCGGTTGGATTACTGGGCTGAGATCTTCTCCCATATGCCCATGATTAGATTTTGACGGTACAGGGTTTAACGTGGCTTTAAATCTCTTTTCTTCACTCGTGGACGGTGCATTTACAAATGGTTGTACCGGCTGCATAGTATCGAGTCTTGAGACTGGCGCTGATTCTACATAAGGGGTCGGAGATGGTTGCATATCAAAAGCAGGTGGTCTTGATGATTGATGCTCCCTTTGCGTCTTAGACGTAGCCGCTTGATTATTCTCCGCCGACGTGTTCGTTTCAGACGAATCGAACTTTTCTGTTTTATTTTTCGTACCATATACATACGGGCCTGATTTAGACGGTCCACCAACTACTTGGGGATTAACAATTGATTCCTTCGGCTGAAAGGTATTAGCAGCTATTTTGGGTTTATATTTTCTCTTTGAATATCGTGAGTGCTACACAGGTCGCTAATAGATCTTGGGGTTTCATCTTGAGATTTGGTTGGTAACTCTGCAGTTAATCCTTCTTTCTCGCTCAGGTTAACTATTACATTCTCTTCACGAATCGTTGGCAGCTGTGATTTGAATTTCAATTCATGGTGCGAGGGTTTCTCTTGGTACGGGGTTAGCCTTGAAGATGCAAAAGGAGGCGGGCGCGTTGGCCGTGGCTGGGACGGTGCTTTGGGAGGAAATGATAGGGGTTTATGATCGTCATCACTCACCCCATGAGATGCGGATGGCTTTAGCACTCCGGTTGTTTTTACTTTAGAAGAGCTTTCAGGCCCTCCTTTCGTCGATGCTTGATTATTTCGTGATTGGTTACTCTTTTCTTTGTCGATAGGCCTACTAGGTGCCCCTTGCGGTAGTTCTACGGGTGAGCTGCTACCTCCGGCCCCTTTACCCTTGCCATCCCTTTCAGGCCTTCCAGATGAACCTCCTGGGGGATGTGGTGGCAAAGGCTGCTCGCCTGATCCATCCTTTAATCTACCATTCCCTGGTGGATGGGTGTCTTCATCCGTATCTTCGTCATCTTTGTCATATCCTTTTTTCTTGTGCGCATCTTCATCACCCGGACCTTGGTCTTTTGAGACAGCCTCAGCCGGCAAATCTCCCTTGATTATGATTTGCATATCACGTAGCTCTTCTTCTACTAGAAACCTTGATTGAACAGGATCTTTGCCCTTGAAGACTGAATCTCCTCTAAAACTATCTCTTGAAAATATCCGCAAGTCACCAATGCCAGTATCAAAATGACCCTGAAACCCAGTGACCGCTCTACGACTTTTCTTAAGGTTACTCCTAGCATCTTCCGCCTTCCGCAATTCCTTTTTGAGTTGCTTAGCAACACCGGATAGCAACCATTCGTGTCTTTGTATCTCTTTCTTCGCTATTATTTCTTCAAGACCCGAACAGTTATTCTGCAAAATCTTACTATTTCGCTTCATTTCGGTTTCACACATTCTTAATCGATCAATCCGAGCCCTATGGTAGTCCCAACTGTCAAGGAAGTTTCTTTCAGCAGCTTTATTCGTGTCAAGTTCTTGATAGAGTTGTTTTGGCAAAACATATCGGCGACCTCCTGGAGTCATGTAATGCTTACCACCCGGCGTACTGGGAAATAACGGCCTTGGCGATTTCAATACTCTCTTCGTCCATTTGTAACATCGAACAAGAGGCTCAAGAAGGGGAGATAAAATCGGACCAACAAGACGATAAACTTGTTGCAAGACCCATTTCAACGCCTTCTGGAAATAGAATATAGCTGCTACAGGTAATGCAAAACAGGGCCAGAACACCATGTGCGTAGCTATTGTGATTGGTAAATGGAAGAATTCATCCCAGAAAATCTTAATACCGTTCCAGACGTTAAACGGCATGAGAATCTGGCCGGTAAGAATTAACCAAGCGACATGATATTCAATCGTTGGCAAACTGACACACCAATTGAAAATCTGGCAAAAGGTCCAACAAGCGTTTATAAAGATCGGCCTTGCATTATAGATAGTCCAAATCGGGATTCGAAAACGTTCAATGAACTCGAGATCCAACCAGGCAAGCATGAGTCGTAAACAGCGAAGATGTGCATAGTTTGCTCGAGAGTGCATACTTCCGGAATGTTGCGCTATTTTGATATCTTCTCCATAGTATCGTCGATAAACCGGGGTTATGTATAACGGTAGATGAAGTGCATAAACCCAGATTTGAACACCCCAAAAACGTGATATTATCCACAAAGTAAACAGTCCGTGTTGATACTTTTCGACCGCCCAGAAACTCATCCAAAGCTTCTTTAAAATATTAGCGTGATCAAATTCATTTGGCGGTAAGAGCTTGTGTAGCGGAGGGAAAAGCTCTCCGAGCATATTCCAGAATTTGTGCTGGGCGTAAAAGGAGAATGCGCTAGCATTTGATAATGTCTCCGGGACCCCTGGTAAAAGTTGTCGAATCTGCCCTATTCTCTTTTCAGATGCTTTAAAAAAGCTGTCTAACAGAGGGCTGCTGCTCCCGAGTATGCCTGTAAGCCAATATAGTGAATGTGAGAATAATCCGGGAGTTTTAATGGCTATTTCACTATTGAAGTTTTTTATCTGCTGTTTTAACGCCTTTTCGAAATATTTGAGACTTCTGTCTATGTCTGCAAGAATTTTTGCGATGGCTTTATCGTCATTTTTGAGTTCCTCCGCTATACAAGTTTTAATATTTGTATCCGGGCACCAGCTTAAAGAACCTGGAATAGAAACAAATCGTCGCCAATCAGCAGCATCCCAAGTCGATGGCACATGTAGGAGCAGGTCCATGGATGTCCCAGCGCTATTTTCTCTTATCGGTTGCCTCATATCTGATGATGAGGGCATTTTTGGAGATTTCCCGAGATGGTCGAATGAAAAAGGAGAAATAGAGGACTGAGAAAGTCTCTTTGCGCAGCTAGTGCCGCTACCACAAAGCTTGCCAAGACTTGCTGACGATGTTATCGATGAAACTCCTAGAACAGGTTTAAGGGAATAATCAGTTTTTTTCTCATATGATTAAATAATCTCCTACGTCACGGGATTTAATCTCAGCTTACCCTTAGGAGTGCCTGAGTTCGTCGAAGATTTCTCTGACATACGCGGGGAGTCGATGCCGAGTCTCTCAGCTTCTGGTATCCGCTCGTGTAGCCATTTCACTAATCTCCGAGGTGAGTATGTACGCCGACTGCCAGAAGACTTTAAGTCGCTAATTATCGATCCCCAGGCGCCTTTCTTTCCAACAATACCTTTTCTCTTTTTGTTTTTGTTGTTGGCTCCAAAAACGACGTAGTATAACATGAAAAATGATGCCGCAACACATGCAAATACCACTGACATGCCTATACTGGATTCGGGGGACCGAGAAATTGTTATAAGGCCATATGGTTCATACTCTCTAATTCTATTGAAAGAGCCCACTCGATTAGAACTTTGATGTGCACTGCCAATCCCGGGAGGTATATTTGGTGGACCTCCCAGTGGTGTCTTTCCCTTTTCGAGTTGTGGCAATCGTACGCGCCTCCCTTTGGACTTTAGCTTGGGCGAGCCGAAGTATTCTGGGTCGATTGGACTGAGCAGATTTGGGTTTTCAGCCAAAGTTCTATCGGGTGAGGCGTTTACCCGTCGCCAGAACTGCGTAGTTCGACTCCATGGCGAGTCTAGTGAATTCTGTGAGGTCCGTAGGTTTAGCCCTGGCGGTTCGCTCAATTGCGCTGGAGTAAGAGGGTGATTATTTCGGTCTCCGAGGACAACAGTCCCGATCTAGAATCCCAAGTGTTATATTTTTTAGTATGTAATTAGCACCAAGGTTGTTAAAAACTTTAGGCTTACTTGATTGAATATCTCTTCTTTGGGCACGATAGGAGATTCGACGTCTTTTGTTGAGACAGTGAATGAAGTTGGGGATCCACCGTGCCCCCTAAACGCAACTTCGGCCCTTATAGCTGAGACTTCTATTCGCGGATGTCCTAGCTCATCCTAATTATATTGTAAATGTTAGCTTCGGACCATCATTCGCGCATGCATACCATAAGTTAGCTTATCAGGAGTATATACCTCGAGTGGGGATATATTTCTAGTGCCTTTCGCTCGCGGCGTTCTGGATTTGATTTTATGCGATTTCGCGGATTTTGCAGAGTTCTCTTTGCTGTGTATAATCTGCGGCGGGGCATTCTCTTGCACAATGCTATCCAATACCTCGCTTTTTTGAAATCTACCCGGAACTACATCCCCATCCCCATGGTACGTGTACTCTATCTCTCCAAGCTGTTGTCTTATCTCGCGTATGTTCTGTTCAACGAAACTCTTGATCGCGCCGACGCCTTCTTTTACAGCTTGATTAAGTGACCAAGCAGTTTCTTCGACGCCTCCGCCGATGTCATAGCCCTTCTTATCCCCTCTCCCCTTTTGTTGCCGGCTTCGAAGTATCGATGGTGAAGGGTAAACGCTACCTTGGCTTCCTCTATCGCCAAGGTCGCCCTCGGTATTCCGGCGTTTTACTTTATCCGTCTTTGGAAACGAAGCAAAATCGCAGAGAGAAACTAAGTTAGAGCATCTTTTGCGATTGGCCAATATCCTACATTCCACGTTCGCCCGACCGCCAGCTCCAGGACGAATACCATTGGATCTGGCTTTGGATTTGCGAGATTTCAACTTCGGAGATTCCTGGGCACCCATGATTCGTCGCGGGGCTAGTCCCGTAGAACCGAGGCTAGAATCCGATTGGTTTGACTATTCTTTGATCCGTGTAACTTTCCGAATATGCTTCGATCTCGCTTGGCGACTAAAATTTCGTGTTGGGAACAATGCTCCAAGGAGCAAGAAGAATACAGGTCGAAACCACGCCAGACTACTGCCAAGGTGTAGATGGTGATGATATTTTATCCTTAGTTAGGAGTTTATAAATTCATTGTGTGGCTCTTTCTACGAGCCTCGTCGGCTGTGTAACGAATGTCGCTGCTTGGAGCCTAGATCCGAGCTCGCGAGACGCTGACTGGTAAAGCTAATCAATCGAGATCTTAAATGGAAGGTTTATATAGACGGTGAATTCTAATTAGAATTCACGGAATATTTACCAGTTACCCAAATCATCTGCACACTATAGTAAACTAACCTATTTATACATGCAAGTCTCAAACTACCGTGCTTTGTGATAACCGACTATGATGTTTCAAGAGCAGTCCTTGCAATGGAATGTGTTGCGGTGTGTCCTCAGACATGAAAGAACTAGGAACAAAGGGCCTGCGTTACCAAGACCATGTAAACGCTGCAAGAAATCGTTTCATTTCTTTTACCCACTAAAGTCTAATATTTCAACTTCGTCCTTAGGCTCAGAGACGCATACGCTCCAGTATTTCCATAGTGTACAGCCGCGCAAATATATTGTTGCATTAGATATAGAAACAGAGTGGTTCATATCTAACACGATGCAAGAACTAAAGTGGGTCTTCAAATACAGAGACGTCTGTATTCTCGGTATCGGCGACTGCAAGTACGGGTTCTCAAAGCTATAGAAACAAATCCGAAATTTTTATGATGTAACTATCAGCTCTTCTTTGCCAGATGTATTCCAAAGTCAAACAAACATTAATCTTTCGTGGTAGAAATATCTGGACAAGAGCTCTCGCTTTCGCTCCCATCCGGCTTTTGGCCAAAGGCAGATTCGTGACGTGCTCTCCGCCTTAAGATCATGCTTTGCGCTGGTGGCTTAGTCAACACTTTATGTGTGCTCATTTTTTTACTTCCTTCCGCAAATCGCACTCTCTTTATTGGCAAGTCCTCCATCGAGCCAGTGACTTCCGCATATTCGGCTTTACGCTTAGTAATGTTGCCAATGCAAGGTTCTAATGTTAGCAAGTTTTCTTTTTGGGCGGCTGCGGAGTGCGAGCGAAGAACCGGGCCTGGGCGATGGTAAACGTAGTTTGTCGGTTTTAGGGCAGGCTTGAGTGGTTCTGGGCTGACATTCTTTAATGCACCTTCAAGAACTTTTTCGTCGGCTGACAACGTTCGAAAAATGCTTGATTGATAGATATTGTATTCAGTTGCGCAGTCTGGTTGAAAAATTCGTCCCTTTTCTTCTGTGTTGAGCAGATTCGCTAATAAGATATTTGTATCGATATTCCCACGTTTTTGGACAGTGTTTGCGTAGTTCAGGTGTCCTTCAGCGAGATTCTCGCTTTGCGACGCGGCCTCATCGACCAAGTCGATTTCTTCATTCTCATAGATACGCATCTTTCGTTCTAAGAACTCTGGTTCAGTTTTAGCTTCATCGTCGGAATCTTCGCCGACCGCATGGCATTGATTTGCTTTGGGATTAATCTTGAGAATGGATTTCGGTATGATTTCGGGACGCTTCTGTTGGGCGAGCTCTTCGTCTCCAGACCTGCGATCTTCATATTCCAAATCCTCGTCACTGCACCCCTGGTCACTAAGGTTGCCCTGAGGTCCATTTAGGTCATCGATACTGGAAGGAGGTACTTTCTTCTTTGGAGGTTCTGACCACCGACCCCTCGGCTTGACGGGCTGTTGCTGAGGCTTTTTCCTTGGAGCATTTCTGATCTCAGCGATAAGCTTTAATCTGTTTGATGATCTTCTAGTTGGTGATTTTTGCCGTGGCGACGAATAGATAGCTCTCGAAGTCTTTTTCGCTGTAATATCTCCGTCGCTAGAGCCATCTTCGTCCGTCCAGTCGTCGATTTCATTGTATAATGTGCTCGGGCCCGCAACGAACGTGTTCGTCGAATTGTAAATACTCGGCTCCATCGTATCGTCCACATTGTGTTCGTCCTTCTCGTCGCCCTTCTTGTCCCCTTTTATCTGCTCATTCTTGTCCTTCCCTCTTTGTTCCTCCCTATGTTCGCCCTCCTCTTCTTTCTGGTCTCCGCTTTCTTTCTGGACATTTGTGGCAGCACAGTCTTCATTCCCGCAGGTAGTTTCCACGAACATTTGAAGAAGACCCGGTTTTCGATCCATGAGACAGGTACGTGGGCTGTCGCAGCGAACGCGGCGGTCGCACTCGGTATGGCCACAAGCGTAGACGATTTCAAGATAATAACACATGAAAGTAATTTGATTCCGAATCTAAAGAGAAAGAGAGAAACGATCTCATAAATAGGCAGTTTCGATAGTGAGGGAATGCTTCAGCGTGATTTCATTGTTGATATCGTTCTCTTAGTTCGTGAGATTGGCTGGAGCTGCGAGTTGCCGACAAGATTGGAGAGGGTGGTTGGTGATAAGAGGAATGGTTGAGAAGTCTAGGCTATTGCAAAGAGCTAGGTCTTATATATAGATTTGATGAATAAAATAGATTTTTCGCAGCGATTCTTGTGGAAGGTTGGACGTCGAGAATTCCCCAGGCGATGGTGTTTGCTTGGAAACTGGATGAAGAGCCGGCTACTATGGTCTTCTTGTTTGTCCATTATGTGTTGAGCGTGTTGGAATCCGCCAGCCCTTGTTTGAGAGCAGGCAGCAATGTCATCTCGTGTGTGATATATGTGGATACGATGGCTAGTTCTAATATATGGGTTAGCAGGTGGATGTGCAGGCCGTGGGGCTTTTAGATTAAAAAATTCAGTTATAGCAAAAGTCTCCAGGCGTATATCAACATGTTGTTGCAATTGAGTTAAGATATTGAAACTAGAAGGCCACACAATCTGGTCTCGTACCCAGACATCGCAGAGAGTAGTAGACGCAACCTAGTAAATTGCGCTTGACCACTATAATTTAACAATTTTGTGTTCTAATCGAGGGAAGTCACTGAATCGGGGTTGATCTTAGCTAGGTATTTTATCATTAAGTTGCTGGAACAAGGGTTAGGTGTAATAGATTATTTAGTTTATTTTTATCTATTAATCTTGAACATCTGCATATATATACACTCCTCAGCGAATGGTGTTAATTTAACCAAAGAAATCTATCCCTCCTGCTTTATTCTCATAACCAAACCATGGATCGATAACTTTGCTCCAGCAAGTCTTCGATTGCAAAAATATGTTCGGATTTAAGCAGATTGCTCCGTAAGAACCACTGGAGGTTTCAGTGTTCCCGCCAATGTCCACAAGTTCGCCGCCTACCACAACCAGGCCTCGTTTGGACAAATACGTTGCGCGCCGCTTCAAGTTCGCAGGCGTTGTTGGGCCGCTTGTTCGTACGGGATGCGCCGGTGAAATGAGAGGATTATTAGCATCCCAGATCACGTACCAATTGGTCCCTGTGGCTTGGTCACCGGCGATAATTCTTGTTACAGGAGTCCCAGGTCGAGTGAGTGTCGGGTATTCAACCTATTCGAATATGTGTTAGTATAAGAAACTCGGGCCCTGAATCCAAACACGGAATGAAATTCTGCAACAGTAGAAACTTGAGACTTGCCTCGCCCCAAATAGCGCTCATAACAATATTTGTAGGATCGTCTGTCAGAACGTATACATCCCCAACCGCTTGGTTGGCAAATTCCGCGGACATTCCTCGGAAATAGTCATCCTGTGCCGGTGTACCCGCAATATTTCGTAACCATCCTAATCGAGCCAGTTAGTAATAGTACGGATTAGGCACGAAGAAATACAGCGTTACCGTTTGGATTATCGACACCGTAAAAATCATAGTAGTTGGCTGAGTCTCCGTCCAGTAGTGTCGATGGCCACCCTTCCTAGAACACCATTTCACGTGTAAGATTCGTATTCAAAGAGTTCAAAGGCAATGTATGCTAAACGAACTTACCCAAATTGTCTGCAATCCAAATCTGCTTGCCCAATATTGGGCTCTGTAAGAGAGGCCTTCCATACCCTCAACCCAATTGAGACGTCGAGTATAAAAGAGCTGACGATTCGGTCTATAGAAACCAGCGAAACGAAGGGCATAATAAAAGAGAACGGGCGAAATATCGATAGCCCGAAGAGCAGGCTTAGCTCCTGTGCTTCTTGGGAGAATGTTCTGGCCTGGCAAATAACAGACGGCAAGAGGGGTGTATCCACACAGAGGGCAGATAAAAGCATCGCCTGACGGCTGGGTTGGCTTCACGCAAGGTATTTTCTCGGTGCTGGCATCGCATTGAAGGTACCCTACGACAGTACCAACTTTGTCGCTCACCCATTTAGATCCTGTGTCGATTCCGGTCCAACTACAAGACGAGCCGAAAATAGTAAATGAACGAGAACTAGAAGTTGGTGGGCCTTGAGCAGGCGAAACATCAGGTCCAGTACCTGGACCTGCAGGGCTATCCTCTATCAGGATTGGCGGGTTCGCGTTCGTTGTGACAGTATTACAGTCAAGCTTGTCTGAGCTCCCAATTGCATAGTACTCATAGGTATAATAATTTGGAATATTCTGGCCTATTCCCGGGCCGGCTGCAAACTGTGGAACAGATCGTACCGCTGATACTAATACTAGTGCATTCCCGTCTCCGGCAACCGTAGTTCCTAATAACATGTCTGTTTAGTTGTTTATACCATTAGAGCTTTAGGCTAGATTTCTTACCGTCTTGAAAAGTGACTGCTTTTGATACGCCGACAATTCCTCCTTGGAGTCCGCCTCCAATATTTGGATCTGCGTTGGCAATGGCGACTGGGACGACGAATGCCAAGACGGACGAGGCGAATCCATTTTTATTGTCCAAGGCTTGTGCATTATAGCCACTTGCTGTTTCAAGCATCACCTGTGCTCCTAAAGTACAATAATATAATCAGTACTGTAGGAAGAGAGACATCGATGACAGGTTGCGGTGGATGAGGAAGGATATTGCAGTGATATCGTGCAGAGGCTGATGTTGAAACGTACCAATGGTGACAAGATTGTATATGGCTGTTCTGTAGACACTACTATCATCGATCTCGGCGAGAACTGTCTGGCATTTGTCCGATGCGAGACAACTCTGGTCATAGTTTTGGAACCAAGAGTAAAGACCTGCCCCGTAGATGGTGATCTCGTCCGAACCGAGGATGCGCAAAGCCCACGACATAGAACATTGTGGATTTGAAGAAACACAATCGTTGAAAGCGGGATCGTAAGAGAAATCCTGAGCTGCTCTCTTCGAAAGCTTGTGCTCGGTAAAGGTCCCGTTAAAAACATCATCAGAGTACGAACTTTCGAACAAGTCGCGTTTGAATTTAGTCGGAATTGGCTGTGTTGTAACATTAAGAATTGGAGCCGGTGCTGGTGGCGCGCTGCCCTGGAAATAAGGCGATTCTGTTTGGATCATAGCCAAGAAAATATTTTTGCTGTTTTGAATCTGATATTGATATAGCACATTATGCTCTGCGGCCGTACCGTAGAGCCAAGTTGGACCTTGAGAGTTTATGACAATGCCTCTGCCGGTATAGATGTCTATTTGTGTTTGCGCTTCTCCGCTATCCACTATAAAACCATTAAAAAATTTGAAAGGAAAGACTAGGGTTATTCGCCTTACTATCGTGGTCAGCTGTCCAAGCCCACATATTCTCAAAATAGCCGTCTCCTTGAATGTACATATGCGTAGATGCGGCTATTGACAGCGCAATTTTTCGTCAGCTTAAATCTTGGTATAACCTTCTGCAAATAAAGTATGCTATCCGTTTATATTTGTTTGGAATCCTAATAGAGCGTACCTATGCAATTTGGATTGACTTTGCCTGTCAATTTGGGACACTGGGCCACCTGTAAGTTGGTTCCTACTGCTCCCCCAACCCTGAAGTGGCAGTCCCAAAGCGCTGCACTACCTTGCGAACTGGCACCAATATTCCATTGCATGAGTATCGCACCAGCGGTTGCTCCTCTTAGGTTGATTGTTAGCGATATTCAGGAATTAGAGACCTTGAACTGGAATACAACGGGATCACGCCAAGACTAACTTTGTGGTAAATAGGAGATCCTGCATCTCCACTACACCTTTATCGCCTGGCTGACCGACTTGGACCATGACGTGAGGGCTATTCAGATCCGAAAATTTCGCTCCACTTGCCATGATCTGTGGCCATATCTCACCGACAATTTTAGTCCCAGGCTTAACTAGAATTGTATCTGTCACAATATATGTCCCGTAGGGAATCCAGAGTATCTGGCACTCGAAGTTAGTATAACTTCAAGAGATATATGGATACTAGCAACGAAAGCAGTATCATTTACCTGACTAGTTCCGGCGACAGAGCTCAATGCTGAGTTTATAGCGGCTGTGTCATCGGTGGAACCATCACCCTTTGCCCCAAAAGAGCGAATGCTAGTAAAGCTACCGACGGCGGTTGTTTCATACTGGGGCTTTGACCTTTGGTACCAGCCGGAGCTGCCTTGGAGATTGGTAGGGTAAGACCATGTCACGGGAGTAACTCCTGTTCCTTGCGATCTCCCTTTACCATCACCTTTTTGATTCGAAGTATCATAAATAACACCTACTTTGATTAGCGCCTGTAACTTTGGTCTTGTCATCAACGGTAGATTTACCTGAAGCCCATACGCCGCTGTTACCGAGACTTGATGAACCAGCCAATAGAGTCTGACCGTTGTTGGAAACACCGACACTAACCCCTTTCAATTGAACGTTCTCAAGCATGATGGAAGTAGCATTAGATCCAGTTACGGTCAGCAAAACACCGGTCGGGGTGTTAGAGATGGTCGAATCGATAATTGTCAACGATCCAGTTCCTTGGCCTTGCTGAGCACCAGCTCCGCCAGATCCACCTGTCGCATTGATGCCAACCTGGCAGTTGTCGATAGTAAAGCCTTTCAATGTAAATGCCCAATCCCAGAGCATTTGGACGGCGTTGCGGCATCCGCTAAAAGAAAAGCCGCGCACAGTGAACTGCTGATTGCCAAAGATGGCACCAACAGCCCCACCGATGAAATTTACGTCCGACATGAAACCGCCAGATCCATTCTCCATAAATATGCCTATGTCGGTTCAGTCAAAGAAGCTTAAACGGTCTATCCAATTTTGCAACTCACCAACATGGGTTGTTGCACTACCAGTGGCCATTTTGATCGTGATAGCCTGCAAAGAGGTAGCTTGGGCGACTTGCCAATGAATACCGGCCGGCGCATAGCTCTGGCCGGCAAATGTATTCGGTATATTTCTCATATCAAGGACAAAATTTCGGATTTGCCTGAAAAAATTATTTTGGTTTATATACCTATTTGATATTAAGGTGGCGTGTCAGATACCATACACTAGTTATCGGCTTATACGACATCGAGATAGAAATCTGAGAGATTAGCTATTTGAAAGAACATGTAACTTACCATTCGTTTCCGCTAGCTTGTGGGATATAATAGTCACTCGAGATCAGACCGAGCCCAATAAACGACTTGGCTCCCACAATAGTTGGAGGACTAGCAGCCTAAGGTTTTACCAACTCAATAATTAAATTATCAGATCAATCTCGATTGTAAACTTACATTGCCGATCATTTGTGTATAATAGTAGGCCTCAAGAGGAGCAGATATGAGATATGTACCGGCGGGAAAGTAAACGATAGCGGGTGATGTCGTGCTAGCCCCTACATCACGATAAGCTGAGTTCCCGCACAAATGATAATAAATTATTTATAGCGCAGTTAATTCAACATACCGCAGTTTGCACCACAGCGGCTTCCTGAACTGATTGCCTTATTGATAGCCGCGGTGTCATCGGTGACGCCATCTCCGACAGCTCCATAGTCTTTAACGTTGCGAAAGACCTATCACCCCATTTCAGTGAGCATAAATATGTTATTTCAGAATACCTTTGAAGTTATATGGACTCACCGAATATCCAGAAGTTCCTCCGAGAGCGACAGCGCCATGAGTGATACCTTCCATCCAGAAACTCGACGCACGCTTTTCTTTCAGTTTGGGCGGCGGGCTTTTGCTAGCTTCATGCTCAGCTACCATGGTGGCAGCCAATCGAACACTCTCAACCGCATTTGGTCCTTGCCGAATGTTCGAGCCTTGAAAGTTGCGACCTTTAGCAACATTGTGATATCTAGCAGCATTGAATCTGCTTTGTTCAAGCTGCGCTTTTTCCACAATAGCATAAGCCTCATCTAAGTCCATAGACAGGGTTGAAGAGGAATTGAAATCTCTCCTTTCCAAGTCGTGACGCGAACGCGTCCAAAGCCCGTCCTTCTTTGAATTCCTAGGCGCAACATCATTGTATGTCAGTGAGGCACCAGCGATAGAGAAAATTGCCAGAAAGGCGGTGAAGTGCGCGGAGAATTTGCCCATGGTGAACCGATTACCATTGAGCGCGCAACTAAATCGTGGCTAGTTTGTATTTCATTGTCTTTAATCTCCTATTTAAATTCAGCCAGACGAGAGGACAACCGTTGAGCATCGGTAGGAATCTGAGTGCTTCATTTCTTATGCAATCCGCGGCTTAGAATGTGCCGGCTGACATCGATACATCCAGGCAACTGGAAATTTGCAAACTAGTCATGTCGGCTCTCTTGATAGGTCTTTCGAACCATGCATGGCGGGATGGATGTCTCTAGCCCCGAATCCTGGCTGCATGCCGGGGGCATGCAGATAACTCCACCATTGCTGCAAGGGGTTCCGATCGACGAAGTCTCGTCCGACTACGATATCGATAAGCTCGTACGAAGATTTTTACGACAAAAAATAGTCGTAAAGCGGGTTAGTTTCTTGAGCTTACTCAAAAGTCTCCGCATAATTCTTGAAGACCTTTTTGCTGAAAGCTCGCAAAGCCAAATTCTTGTTAGTGTGTTACGATTCCGAAAAGCGTTGTGTAGATACAATTGCACCGATTGCACCGGAGCGCATCGGACTTAACTCCATCTTTGGGACTTGGCTGACCACCTTCCGGATCGATATATCTGAAGCAGTCAAGGCTTTAATAAGATTATGGTACCATTTAAACTCTAAATCGATTCTAAGTAACTAAAATTAATAAAAAACTACAGCATAAGGTCAAGTCCTTGTTTCTGCAGGTACCTTCATAGCGGTATCAGCTATTATAATTATATTATAGCGTTGAGGGATTTAATAGCATCATTTTTTAGTTCGAATCTACGCGTCTACGTCTACCGAACCAGAATATTGTTAACATGTAGGTGCGGAAATTACTAGCATTGCATTTTTCCGATGTCAATGTTCTGAAGAGCATCCGGTGGGATAAGATTTATGCAGGCACCTGGACGCGGGATCGTGTCGCGATTGGCCCGCGCAATCCAGACGTCTTCTCGGGCTGACGTTGTCGTCTGAATATATGTAAAACTGCCGTACGCCCTATCTCGTACGTATGGCGATCCATGCAAGGGTGGGCCGGGAGGTTTTCCATAATGGGCAAGGATCCGCTTCCCTCTCCAATCCGAAAAGCTTTTAAAGGCTTGTCGATGCTAGGGCTGGTCGGAGGCGTCCGGTACCGCAAATTGGAACGTAGCTGCGCAGCTCATCATCTACCAATCACAGGTTTGAATTTTGGTACCTGTCATAAGCGTGGGCCTTGTGGATACCGTTACCGATTTACAATATTATTGTTCGACACCATTTGAGAATACCCGGATAGGTACCTTTTGAAAGATCCCTGAATATACGCGCATGGTTGTGACGGCAGAGGAAGTGGCTTCCAAAGTTGTTATTAGGCTCCCATTTGAATATATTGCTATTGCAGGGATCCTCGAAGAAACATCGCCCTTCGGCAATTCTAATGTTCGGCCGGTAGAATGTTTAAAACTTTTCAAACGAAAATTAAGAAAAACCACCCATGATAATGCAGCGTGGGGCATTTGCTACATGCCGAAATGATTATCGCATGCCAGAACATGCTGATTTTATCGGGAGCCCCGCGCTGCGTTTCGACGAGCCGCTAGCGGCTGGTGAATGAGCTCAGACACTAAGTAAGCTTTATAGACTTTGATCTTCGGAATAGCGGCTTTGAGAATAAGAAACAATATCTTCCGTACGAGGCTCTAACCCCGCTAGACTACGATAGCCTGGACTCGAACAATAATCTGTTGTAAGATCTATTCCATCCCTTGACTAACATATCGCTAGTCTTAGATTTGATATATATAGCTCGAAGCCATAGTTTTCGCCGTCTCGCGTACCTCTGTCGTGCTATCGAGACCGTTGTCCCAATTCACCAGTGAATTGAAACAGCAAAGATGAAGCTAGCTAGCGTATCTTCTCCTTCATTCGCAGCATTGCTCTTATCCATCTTCACTATCTACCTGAAGCAGGTCCTGTCTTCGTCTTTTGCTCAGAATGAGGAATTTGGTCTCATAGATCGACGTCAGTCAACCGACATAGCTGACCCAGATTCTTTTCGCAACCAGCCATGCGCTCGCTGGTACTCACCAGAGAGCAACTCAACATGTGCTTCGGTGGTTAAGCAATTTAACCTAACAATTGATACCTTTGCAGCTTTGAATCCTACTAATGGGCTTTTCGTAAATGGTACCAATTGTTATGGATTCAGGACCCTTGACGTTACATATTGTGTAGCCAATGGTGAGTTCCGTCATGGATTCATTCACGCGATGACTTGCTATATGGCAGTTCCGAGCTTATGAGATCACGATCGCAAATATAGGTACTGCACCACCGATATCACAGGACGGCTTTTGCGGTCCAAATATAAACGGAACCGTCTGCCCTGGATCGAAGTTTGGTCCATGCTGCAATGCTGCCGGAAAGTGAGTCATATGCCTCTAAATGCGCTACAATTGCCCAATCAGACTATCATGACTTACTAACATATTTTTTGAAGATGCGGCGACGGATAGTAAGTCTATTCAACCCCACAGCGGAATGCTAAAGTTAACAGCTCTTCCCTGTTAGCAATTTTTGCGGGATAGGTAATTGTCTAGACGGCAGTTGTTGGAACGGTACTGGCTGGAGTCTTGATGGAACCTGTGGATCTCGAGCTCAAGAAGGAAGATGCGGAGGGAAATGGGGTGAATGCTGCAACTATAGCAGTAAAACGTAAGCTTATCGCTTCAAATTTGTGCAAATAGTTATGAGGTCGTAATACTAACCGGAAATGAAGCTGTGGTAATGGAACAGCGTACTGCGGTGTTAGCGTATGCATCCAAGGTGACTGTGATCTCAACACTACTTCTGCTGCTCCTCGTAAGTTCTTGAACTATCCTCCAGTCTCATTATAAGGAAGTTGCTCTAACGAGTCCGAAGATTCGACCTTTTCCTTCTCCATCTTATCAACAACCTCTGATACAACCACAACCACAACTACTACAAAAACCTCGACCTCTTCTACCAAAACCACCACAACTTCAACTAAAACCAGTACTGGCGGCACGACCACAAAGACTAGTTCAATCACCACCACGAAAACAACGACGACAACGACTACAACGACGACAACTACTCAGACTCTTGATCCATCACAGTTCCCATCTGCCAGCGGGACCATACAATGTATAGCATCAGGGAAACCCATTGCTAAGCCTACATCTATTACAGGCGGATCAACGCTCACAACTGCTGTGAATACTGCTTGCAGTAACCTGATTGGGTCCACTGGCTCATATTGGATGGAAGTTGGCCTTCCATACAAGACCACAGTTACAGTTGGAGGCCACGTCACGACGTTCCTCATTCAAATCAAACTTGGTGGGTTCAGCGTTGTAACCTCTCTCTGCACCCAACAGCTAGGACTTATCGTATCGTCCTGTACGTCTGGCACCACGACATTTGGTGGTTGCTCATATACCAGTGACTTCAATATGGAAGCTTGTATATTTCCTTGAAGAATGTATTTGTATAATTTACCACGAAGAGCATCGTAAATGCAAGATAATGTTCTCCTATAACTGTTTTTATACAGAAATTTTAATACCTTTTCCATGCACTAAAGCCAGAATTGGCATCAAAATTGAGATTACCGCGTTAGAAGACGCGTTCACGGAGAGAATATTCATAGACGCGGATGTTAATCTAAACTCTTGGTTGCCTTCTGCATAACATGGTAGGCGATTGAAATTTTAAAATAGGTAACTACACAGTCCGATAATTAACTGTCTATAAAATGAGGCTCTTCGCTCCATTAATCAAACTAGGCCTTGCGAGTAAGAACGCCGATTCACTAAACGAGAGCGAAGTAATACTACGAATCCAACAAAACATCCGAGCGATACCAGTCTCAAACCATAGCAAAGTAGACAATCGAAAGACTCGTGAAGCGCCATTTTAGAACCCAAGTCCGTAACAATCACTGCCATCCGGTGTCTCCCAAGAGTTTGATTCTAACTCATCATCATCAGGACCCCAGCCCTCGGCATCTTGCCAAGTTGTGTCTAAAGGATCCCAAGCCCAGGAATCCCAGTGGTTCTTTTTACCACCGGCTTCTTCATCCCTGGTCTTCTTCTCGCGGATGTATGAATCTAGTTCATCCCCGTTATTTTCGTCCGTGTAAATTTCCCAAATATCTCGTTTGTCTCTTTTATCCGAGTTATCTTGCAAATCCAGACCGTATTTTTTATCCCAGGCATCATCGGGTCTTGAGTTTGCCCATGTGTTTTCGTCGTCGTCCCACGCGCTAAGCCGCTCATGACAATTGTGGTCGCACTCGAAGCATGGGTTCCATTCTCCGATGAGACTGCGGCATCCGCGTCGGTAGCAGCTGATAGTTCCGGCATTTTGATCTTTCTCAAAAGGAGCCTTCAATAACTCCAACCCAAGTTCGCTATTCCCCTTTATAAGATCGACAAACCAGTCCTCCTGCAGCAAGTTGTCTTGATACATTTTCGCAGCGATAAGTTTGAATATCCTGGGATAAAGACCTGACCGTCTCTCCTTTTCCGTAGTCAAATCAAAGATCAACGATAGCAATTTCCACATTTTGTACCGGTCGCTCAACACCTGTTCCCATTTCCCTGAATCCAAAAGAACAGTATGCAAAACTGCGTCCATGAGGCTCTGAATCTCGAGGTCCTTAGCACATTCGTATATGTCCATCATGGTTTCGAAGCCAACATTATCGAGTGAGCCAGTGTACATGTACCGCATTACAAAATGGATAATTTGGGATTCCCAGCGCGGGATGCAAATTGCTGTAACGTTAGGGTCCGCACATGAGATTGCTAACCAACGGGAGTACTCAGAGAGAACTAGACGGTGGGCTCGGATTCTTATGCGAGCGGTACCAGTGATGAGTGTTATGTCTGACCACTTTGTGGCATTAAAATGACTATACTCAAGCATCATCATATTAGTAGGCTGGATTCGAGAATCAAGGTGTGAGAGTAACCGTACCTCTGGAAGCCAGCAGTACGTGGGGGTTCAAAATCTAATACCATTGAGAATATCTATCTTGGGAATCTCGAGTACGAAAGGTGTCGAACGAGAATTGATGCTACAACAGAATGTAAAAGGTAGTGTTTATCCACTACGGAAATGATCTGATAATTTAGCGGAACGGAAAAGAGATATTTGTATCTATCGACAATTATAAAGAATGCAGTTTAGTAACTTAATCTTGTTGTTCAACGAGAGTTTAGTCGGTATCGCGCTAGCTAGCAATGTTGTAAAGCGGTCGACGAAATAGAAGTCTAGTGGCATGGCTTTTCTACAAACAAGATTTAATGTTTTGCCAGGTTATCCTTTTCAATACTAATATAAATAATTTTCTTGATCGGTGCCAGTCCATCGTGAATACTACCTGATGTTCCGTTGATCTCAAGATTATCATTGGCAAGATCTATCTTTAATATCTTCCTCTCAGCACAACGCGCTAACGACCGAGGCTAGGGGCAACCAAAGGTTACTCAAGTATATACCTTAACTACGTAACCATTATCGCATCAAGTTTACTAGACCAGAGTTTCGCCGGTTCTGACAGCAAAAGAACATTTCTTATCGCGAGCAAATCGAGATGCATGACTACGATAGCAAACATCCATTTGATCGACACGTTCTGCCGCTGCGTCGACGGAGCCTAAGCAATCATAAAGCCGACGTTAAATTTATAAAACGTACGCGCCTTGTAAAGAAGTTAAATTTGCTTTTTTTTACTCCCCTCTTCTAGAAATTGAAACCGCGAACAAAAGGCAGTTTGGTTGGCCCCACCGCGTCTGAGGCGAGATTACTTGGACCCATGTAGCCAACAAAGGACCAAAATTTCAACTTGGGTTATGAACCCAGTCAAGCCGTACAAAAGTAATGCGGCAGGCCGCGCTCGAAGTGGGGAGAGTAGAAATCTTTCCCGTACTATTGCCTCGGTTAAATTGTTTCTCTAGTATGTATACACGCTGCTTAGAGATTTCTTTTCGTTTTTTCATAGCCGACTTCTCGCATTGAATCACTAGAGTGTTTGTCGCAAAATAAAACATTTGGTTTGAAAGAGTAAATATTTACTAGAGTAGAGACTGCACCAATTCACGATCAAGTGCCGAGTATTTGAATGTGGTTATTGAGACTATCTCGGCTGCCGGAGGTCTATATTGGATAGGGTGATTCTAGTTTCGATATTTGAGGTCTCCAAGATTGATATTTCCCTCTAGATCTTCAAGTTTGACATATATTCTGGGTTTCTCCTAGAAATGTACGAGTGACACGATCATTTACGGGCGCCGCCGAACGGCACTGCAACTAAGTTCATTGTCTTTGCAATTTGGGAACGTGGGTCATGGTAATAAGTTTCTGATCGGCCGAAGGCTATCATGTCCTTCTAGTTAACGAAACCCACCGCTTGCCATTTACGAGCCCATGGACGCGCTCTTTGAATACCACCGCTATATTGAAATTTCGGGTTCTTTGTGTGACGGCTGGCGACCAAAACCAAGTACCTCTCAGAGAGCTAAAAATGACCTCCACTAAGTGTACATCGCTTTTTACAGTCTCAATACTTTTGGCAGTCTCCAATAAGTTTTTCAATAATCTCACAATGTCTGTATGGACATTAACAAGGTTTTCGGCCAACCAAGAAGTCCATTCCAAAAAGGCTTGTTCGAATTTTGACAAGGTCATATTGTGAGGTTTGTTCTTGGCACGGATACCCAAACCCCCTGCCTCTTCCACTGTAGACTTTTAGAAACCAAGAAAGCAGACTAAACTCTAGCACAGACTGTATAATTCAACTACCAAATAGGTTTTTAAGATACGCAGATAAACTGCGATATATATATTATTTATTTTTACGCCAACTGCTCGTTTGCTGAGTACATTCCATACATTCAACATCAAAGATAAATCTGAGAAGCCCGTCTAGCTTAGTCGGGTAGACAGAAAATCGTTCTAAAGTCTTGCGACCATCCGGCCTCGTACCTAGACATTACAGAGAGCGCAACGACTGGCTGTAGAAGCATAACGTCAACTTTGACCATAAAACTGAAAGTCATATCGTACCATCTCAAATATAACCTGATCACCGGGCCGGCAATCCTGATCACTCTGTAAAGGACGGCTTAAAACATTTTTTGATAAATGGGATATAGTCGCCGATGGTACCACAATCGTCTCCACAACCGTCTCAAGACCATTTAGATCTGGTTTGGCAGCTTACTCCAGCTCTTATATCTGTAAACTGCTTTCTTCATCCGTTATGTAATCTATTGGTTCGAGTTCTACCGGACTTTCAATCTCCGCTGCCTGTACCGCCGGATACGCTCTTCATCATGTTAGCTGTTGGGGAATTCCGGCCATGGGACTAAGGTCGCCATTAGAAGCGAAGCTGGTAAAAATACCTATTTCCCATCCATCTGTCTGTTTTGAATTGTTGAATTCTTGATCCGGCTAAATCTGTGCACGAAATCGTACGCAAGCTACATGTTGCACGTGATGGCTCTTGCGACTTCGGTGCCAAATTGATGCGACGGGATGATAATTTGCGGGGCAACTGAGAATAACCTGGATGCGCATGGTAATTCCAATCTAACCCGAGGAGGCCTCAGATTGTTTTGGGCAAATATTACAACTGCTTTCATTGATCATAGGAATGACCAGTGCTTCCATGATACCAAAACAAGATATTCCCCTCCAACAACTGTACTATCCTTGTTGACCGACATTAAACGGCGTCATAGTTCCATGCATAGTACAATTAGAGAATCAGTACTTTAAGCGATAGATTGTACCGAGTCTTCCGGCTCCTCAAAGCTTGCGACCCGACCCAATCATGTCGTTCCAGTCGTCGATACGACTTTGTCCTTTGCCTAAAGGGAACCATGATCCAGCGTCAATTTCAGACACTCGACGATCCACCTGCTGATGGAAAGATTCTACCGTCGCTAGACCTGGTTGCTGGTGGATCCCAATAATACTCCCCACCCAATCATGATCTCAGTGTTAGTCCCAGGAAAGATGACCAGCATGAAACTGTTTTGAAAAGCTCATTGAATGCCCGATCACCCGCTTCCTCTTGGCCCCATTTACAAGCAGTCAACGAAATCACTCTCCGCTTTGATAAATTCGAGTCTTCTTCCAATCAGAGCTCTACACCGAGTTACTAGGATGGTAATGACCCGAGAACTATGAAAACTGATGGCTGGTGCATGCTGTGGGTCTGCGATATTTCCGGTAAAAGGATTAACGCCATCATCAAAGCCCCCGTTGACTCCTCCAAGGACGGTTCTCCTCCAGCCGAGTTCGAGTTGGAGGCGCTTGAGAAATTGGCCGTGTCATCCCGATGGTCTCTAAAACTCTCCGTAGAACGCCTCGTCTCTAGCTAGGGCACTCCTTAGTGTAATGGCACTGACCTGTCACAAGCTCCTGACCTGTCACCACTTCCTGGGCGGGACAGTAGCCTGTAAGCTCGTCGTAGTGCTCCACCCAACTCCAACTACTTACCTGGATCTATTTAACAAGGTAAAAGCTCGCATGAAACGTAAATCGCCCACAACCCCAGCGGGTCCATCCAGGGTCGTGGTCGAGGATTAGTTGGTCAGTGGTACCTTTGAACGTGGTTACGAACGAAGTTTGATCATTTTGTTCGATAAGACACAGAAACTTGAAATTATAGTTGCGTCTAGTATCTATATTAATTATTATTTTGCACTTTTTCACATACATTGACCCTGAGTATAAAATACATCAGAGATAAGATTTTGACGGAATAGTGTCTACCGAGTCAGTGTAAGGCAGAACGGGAGTGCACAGGCTTTTTTAACATTTGAACTCATATTTTTTATAACTACAAGAAGGGCTTTCATGTTACCGCGGCTACTAGGTATCACGACGAAGGCACTGCATGGTTGAATTCGGAGCAAGATTCACCGGTGTTAGATATTAAAGCTGAACAAATCCTTGCAATTGTTGCCAGAGACATTGACGGGAAAGCAAATGTAAACCGGGAAAAGGTCAATAACCGCTTGAGTGCATTTCCATGTGGGGTACAGCTGACCGAACTCGCTGAGTTACGGGATGGCTCCCAACTCAAATTCTCATACAATGGCATCATTGATGGGTTTCTGTCGCTGCAACCATGTATTGAATGACAAATTCCAAATCTTACGACCGATGTCAATAATAAAATACCTGTTGCGAGGAATATTGTGCGGATACTGGTGGGGAACTCGTACTCTTGTAACGGCTTGGAGAGCACGGACTAGAGGTCTGTGACGTTTAGGACTAAATCGACAACTCAATCTCCACAAATGTAACCTAGGCGATAGGTTTCGGCAAGCGGGTGAGCAAACCAAGGTTGGATATGTTCAATTAAAGTTAAGCGTTAACGTATTATGGTGGGAAGTGAAACATCCCGGGAAGTGAAACATAACAAACGCGTGCCACCATCACTATTACCATTATTATCCCTATTATTATTACTACTATTATTATTGTTACCTATTATTATTACTACTATTATGCTATGTAAACTCTGGTTTCCTAGAAAATATAACCAGAAAGTTTTAATAAAAACTTGTTTTAAATTAGTAATTCAAATTTATAAATGTTATATTTATTTATTTATTTATATATTTATAGCTATATATTTTATATTATATGTGATATTGTTATGAAAATTTAAAAATATTAATAATAGTAGAACTACTACTTATAGTGGGTAATTAATTATACTATTTGGAAATAAATAGATACTAATTATATAAGTATATAGATTATATAATTAGAAATTTTTATTTAGGTTAAATATGTTTTAATATATAATTAATAAGCTAATTAACAGAAAATTCAATAATAAATAAATATATTGATTTTTTAAATAATATTTAAATTTATAAATTACTTATTTATATGTTTTGGATAATGCTAGAATTAGGGCAGATGATTTTAAAATTATTAGCCAATTTTATAACCTATTTATCAAAACTAAACTTCAGTATGGTATCAATAATAATATGCTTTATAACATAAATAAAAAAAATTTTATAATAGGTATAGTATAGTTTTTTAAAATAGTAGTTTTAATTAAGACCAGAAACAGGTTTACTAAATAAAATAGAAACCATAAATTAATAATAATTATTAAATATATATAAGTTTATAAAAGTATACTACTTCTATTTATTATTTTCAAAAAAAAATATTATTAATTTAATTAATATATTAGTAATATTAATAATTTAGTATTTAAATAACTATTTACAATCTTACCCAATAAATAAATAGATAAGAATTTGGATATATAATAATTAAAAAAATTATTTAATTTTTATATATTTAGAGATTTTGCAATTAACTAATAATATATATTATTATGTCATAGCCACGGCTAAGACATGACAACACCTACTGCCAAAAACACGCTCTCATTTTTTCACACAATTATTTAAATTATAATAATTAGCATGTTTGTTTGTTTGATCAATTACCTTTGTTTTATATGTTTTATATAATGTACACATATCATGTGACTGATATAGTACTTAGGACCATATTAATATATTATTAAAATAATATGGTACTTAGAACTATATTAATTTATTATATATATTTGTATAAAATATTATTATATATATAAAACTATCATTAAAACTGATGAATAATTCTTATTTTTTATTAATTAATTTAAATATAATATAGATTTATAATTTATTATAATTTTTATTGTTGTTATATATCTTATATATTATTCTTTGATATTATTATTATATATATTTTATAAGTTCTAAAAACCCAATATTTTAAAATAAAAAATCAATATTTGGTCAAACAAATTTGATCAAAATATAATATTTTAACTGATTTTACTTAGATTTAATAAAAAAGTATATATATATTAATAAATGAAATCAATTTAAAAAATTTTATTTTTTTAGAATATAAGATAATAGATAATAAAAAAGATTGTATATTTCTTTATAATATATTTTTTTATTTAAATTAATTTATAGTTAATTGAATTAATCAAATTAATGAATACTTTAGAAGATAATTAAAAAAAATATCATTTTTATTTGAATTTAAACTAATTGTAAATTTACCAAATAAAGAAAATGATATCTTTTAAAAAAATAATAAGTTATATATTAATATTAGTATTTAAGTTAATGATAAACTAATTATATTAATAAAAAAATTTGAAGATGAATTTACAAATATTATTTTTATAAATAATTTAAAATATTTAAAAAATTTAGAAATTATAATATAAATATTAAAATAAATTATAATAGCCATTATTTATATTTAAATTAAAATATATATTAATACACCAAAACCCATAAAAAAAAATTTTAAATTATTAAAACTAAATTAATTAAAATTATTATATAAAAGTAAAATATATTCCAAATTTATTCTAAAAAATAAAAATAAAAAATGTTAACTATTATTATTTAAAAATTTTAACAAAAATCCCAGCAACAACAATTCCATTTTAAATAATAATAATAAATTTATTAATTATAGGAATAATCAATGAAGCATTTTTTGAAACAATATCAAACTATTAAAACCAATCAAATTTAGAAAATCCCTTGTGAAATTTAATCAATTTCTTAAACAACTCAATAATATTTTCTACTTCCAATTTAAAAATTATTTTAGTAATGAATATAAAATTTATTATATATCCCTTTTTCTTAAAAAAATTATTTTTAACACCTATAATATTTACCATAAGAAATATAAAGAAAGTACTTTATATTAATAATAACACAAAATCTCTGACATTACTTTTATACTCACCAATTATATTATATTTATTAGATTTTTTAAACAAATATGTAAATATAAAAATAAATAAAAAGAAGTTTTGTGTAAATTTTATAAATTTTAACAAAAAGAATTAGCTAGAAGTTATTTCCAAGAATTTGATTAATATATTCTTTTTACTAATTATAATAATGATTAAATACTCCACCATATGAAAGAAAAATTTAAACCCCAATAAAAATAAAAAATTATATAGTAAAAAACCATTAACAAAAAACTCACTTATAAAAAAATATAATTCTTTATTATTAAATTTGATAATACCCTTTACAAAAATAATAAAATTAATACTTTACAATTTTGAATTTTAAGATAATTTAATTTAAATTATCAACAACCTTATCAGAATAACTGATTTTACAATAAGGCAAAAAATTAGAATAATTATAAATTTAATCAAAGTTAATTAAAATTTAACAATAAACTTCAGAATTAATAGTAACAAAATAGTTAAAAATAGATTTCTAAAATTATTTACAACCTAATTTTTATAAAACTAAAAACTACTCAAAACTAATATAAATTATAACATAATAAATTTTCAAAATTTAATAAATTCATTTATTTTAAATATAATAAAAAAAATATATAATTAAAAATTATAATTAAAATTAATTTTAAAAAAAATAATAATAAAAATAAGTTTGTATTATAAATTATAAAAAATTATATAAATAATATAAAATTTATAACAACTTTGAATATAAAAATAAATATCAAAAATTTAAATTGGAATAAAAATTTGATAGAATTCTTAATATCACTATTAATTAAATAATTACAAAAAAAATTTTTTTGAAATTATTTTTTAATATGTTTGTAAAACCCTAATTAATATTTAAACTAATTAATAAATTTGAAATCAAATATATATTTTAATAATAAAACCTAATTTGTAAGAATAAATTTTTACTTTCTAAAAAAATATTCTAATTTTTTAAACAATTCAACCTTAAAAAACTACTATTAAATTTGAAAATATAAAATCATTTAAATAAATTTTTAACCCTAACTTCTTAAATAAAAAATTTTTTACTAAATATTATCAATATAAAAAAACTATAATAGCATAATTTAACAAATTTTTTAAAAAAAAATAAAATTGGATTATTTATAATATTATAAAACAAAAAAAATTATAATAAATTAAAATTATATTTTTTAATTAAAATATTTTTAAAATATTTGATATAGAATAAAAATATATTATATTACTAAAACAATCTAATTTTTTAATGATTGAAAAATATTATTAAATCTAAAATAATCCTTTTTTAAAATGATATCTGTAATATATCCAAAATTTAATAAACAATCTAAAACAAGAATATTAGTATTAAAACAAAATAAAAAACTGATTTATTTTTAAAAATCCCAAATTATATTAATTTAAAATTTATTTTAAAAAATAATTTTGAGTTATTTTGTCATAGCCACGGCTAAGACATGACAACACCTACCGCCAAAAACGCGCTCTCATTCTCTCGCACAATCATTTAAGTTATAATAATCAGCATGTTTGCCTATTTGATCAATTATTTCTGTTTTGCGTGTTTTATATAACACACACATATTACATAACTAATATAGCGTTTAGGACCATATTAATATATTACCAAGATGATATAACACTCAAAACTATATCAACTTATCACATACATTTATATGAAGTATTATTATGTATATAAAAACTATTGTTAGGACTGATGAATAATTCTTATTTTTCATCAGTCAACTTAAATATAATATAAATTTATAGTTTATTATAATTTTTATTGTTGTTATATATTTCATATATTATTCTTTAATATTATTGTTATATATACTTTATAAGTTTTGAGAATCTGGTATTTTAGAGTAAGAAATCAGTGTTTGGTCAGATGGATTTGATTGAAGTGTAATACTTTGATTGATTTTACTCAAATCTAATGGAGAAATATATGTATGTTGATAATTAAAATTGATTCTGAAGATTTTATTTTATTAGAATATAAAATAATGGATAATGAAGGAGATTGCGTATTTTTTTATAATGTATTCTTTTATTTAAATCAACCTATAGCTAATTGAATTAATTAAATTAACAAATATTTTAGGAAATAATTAAGAGAAGTATTACTCTTATCCAAGTTTGAATTAATTATAGACTTACTAAACAAAGAAAATGATATTTTTTGGAAAAATGATAAATTATATATTAATACCAGTATTTAAGTTAATGATAAGCTAGCTATACTAATAGAAAAATTTGAGGATGAATTTACAAACATTATTTTTATAGATAATTCGAAATATTTAAGAAATTTAGAAGTTGTAACATAGATATTAGAATAGATTACAATGGTTATTATTTATATTTAGATTAAAGTATATATTGATGTACTAGAACTTATAGAAGAAGATCTTGAATTATCAAAACCAAATCAACCAAAATTATTATACAAAAGCAAGATATGTTTTAAATTTGTTTTTAAAAACAAAAGTAAAAAACATCAACCATTACTACCTAAAAATCTTGATAAAAGTTTTAGTGACAACAATTCCACCTTAAATAACAACGATAAATTTATTAACTATAGGAATAATTGATGGAGTATTTTTTGAAACAATATTAAATTATCAAAGCCAATTAAATTTAAAAAATTTTTTGTAAAACTTAATCAATTTTTTAAACAATTTAGCAATATTTTTTATTTTTGATTTAAAAATTATCCCAATAACAAACATAAAGTTTGCTATACATCCCTCTTTCTTAAAAAAACCATTTTTAACACTTATAATACTTACTGTAAGAAATATAAAAAAAGTATTTTATATCAATGATAATACAAAATTTTTGATATTATCCTTATACTCACCAATTATACCATATTCACCAGATTCCTCAGACAAATTTGTAGATATAAAAACAAATAAAAAAAAGCTTTCTACAAATTCCATAAATTTTAACAGAAAGGATTAGCTAGAAACTATTTCCAAAAACTTAACCAATATATTCTTCTTACTAACTACAATAACAACCAAATACTCCACCATATGAAAGAAAAATTTAAACCCTAATAAAGATAAGAAGTTATATAACAAAAAACTATTAATAAAAAATTTACCTATAAAGAAATACAATTCCTTATCATTGAATTTGATGATGCCTTTTACAAGGACAATAAGGCCAATATTTTACAATTCTGAACCCCAGGATAATTTAATTCGAATTATTAATGATCCTATCAGAATAACCAATCTTACAACAAGATAAGAAATTAAAACAATTATAAACCTAATTAAAATCAACCAAAATTCAACAACAAACCTCAAAATTAATAACAACAAAATAACCAAAAATAAACCCCCAAAATTATTTACAGTCTAGTTCTTATAAAACTAAAAGCTATTTAGAATTAATACAAATTATAATATAATAAGTCTTTAAAATTTAATAAATTCGTTTATTTCAAATACAATAAAGAAAAATATATAACCAAAAATTGCAAACAAAATTAATTTCAAAAAAAATAACAACAGAAATAAGTTTACATTACAAACCATGAAAAATTATATGAATAACATAAAAATTATAACAATTTTAAATATGAAAATGAGTACCAAAAATTCAAATTAGAATAAAAACCCAATAAAATTTTTAATGTTACCACCAATTAATTTATTTTAAAAAAAAATTTTTTTGAAATTACTTTTTAATGTATTTGTAAAGCTTTAATTAATACTTGAATTAATCAATGGATTTGAAATCAAATATATACTTTAGCAGTAAAATTTAACCTACAAAAATAAATTTTTATTTTTCAAAAAAACATTCTAATTTTTTAAACAATCCAACCTCAAAAAACTACCATCAAATTTGAAGATATAGAATTATTCAAATAAATTTTTGATTTTAATATTTTAGATAAAGAATTCTTCACTGAATATTATTGATACAAAAATGTAATAACAAATTGATTTAATAAACTTCCCAAAGAAAAACAAAATCAGATTATTCATAACATTATAAAATAAAAAAAATCATAATAAATCAAAGTTATATTTCTTGACCAAAATACTCCTAAAATATTTGATATAAAATAAAAATATATCATACCACCAAAATGATTTAATTTTTCAATGATTAAAAAATATTACTGGATCTAAAATAATCCCCCACTAGGATGATATTTATGATACATCCAAGACTTAATAAATGATCTAAAACAGGAATATTAGTATTAAGGTGAAACAAAAAGTCAATTTATTTCCAAAAATCCCAAGTTATATTAACCCAAAATCCACTTTAAAAAATAACTTTGAGTTATTTACGACGAAGAAGAATAACAAGATACCTCAGATTACAATTTCTACGAAGAAATTTTCCACCAAAGAAGATGAACTAGAACGATGCCCTAAAAGATCTTGCAACTAATATTTTTTATCATTAGATAATGATGGATTTTATGAATATTATGGATTCAAAACATAAATATTCAAAATGTGTTTTATGGAATATAAATATTGGAGATATTACTTATATGGATTATATAAATTTTACAAAATAAAAAACATCTATATTTTATGTATAAATAAAATATTTATGGAAGGATATCACTTTGCTGAATGATTTAGATGAAGCCTTTATTAACTATATTAATATTCTGTTACACTTCGATCAAGTCTGTCTGACTAAACACTAATCTCTCATTCTAAGATACCGGGTTCTCAAAATTTATAAAATATATATGATAATGATATTAAAGAATAATATATAAGATATATAACAACAATAAAGATTATAATAAATTATAAGTTTGTATTGTATTTAAATTAACCAATGAAAAATAAGAACTATTTATCAATCCAAACAATAATATTATATACATGATGGTACTTTATACAAATGTATATAATAAATTGGTATGATAATATATCAACTAATCAAATTGATATGTTAATATACTACCTTATCAACATATCGATTATGTAATATACATATATTATATAAAATGCATAAAATAAAAGTAATTGATTAAACAAGCAAATATACTAATTATTATAATTTAAATAATTATACGAAAAAATGAAAACATATTTTTGGCAATAAATATTATCATATCTTAGCCATAGTTATGATATTATCCTTTTTTTTTCAAAAAAAAAACTTTTTCTCAATAACAAATTTTTAAAAATATTTTTTGTGTATACAAATTTTTATAACAAAAATTTCTCTTAAAGGATTTTTCTATACGAAATATTTAAATATAAAATATAATTTTTTTAAAAAATTTTCTATATTAAACAAGATTTTTGTATATATATTTTTCTTATATAAGAAAATCTTGTATAGGATACAAAAAGTTAAATAATTAAATAGGTATATAAAAATCTTCAAAAATCACACCATAAATAAAATTAAATTTAATTTCTAAAATATTTAAAAAATCAATCAACACATTTTTGGAAAATACAAATACCAGCAGAATGTTAAAAACGAAAAAATAATAATTGTTAAGAATTGAATTCCCGGCTTTGCTGTGTGGTACAATCTAAGAGTATTAAAAAGAATGGGGAGGAAGAAACACAATTCTCTTATAAATTTTATATCAATAACAATTATAAATATATTATCATGTTGGAATATATTTATTATTCTATTTGTGTGGTACAAAGTCGGTTGTATTACCTAACAACTTCTTATAAATATAATAATTTTTTTTTTTTTTTTTTTTTTGTTGTATTATCCTTTTTTTGTTAATATTTTTTTCCAATGGACAGAATTAGCTAGCAAGTTGAGTTGCAAAAAAGGGAGTTAGAAAATATTGAAGAGGAGCAAGCAAGGTTGCAAATTAAATAGTTAAAATTTTAAACAAAGATTACCGAGCTATCTTTAAAAATTATTAAAAAAAAAAAAAAAATTGAAATAGCTTAAATTAAAATATATCAACACCATTATTTATAAGGATAGGATATTAGCAACTGAGGATACTAAACAAAAAAGGTTGGAGACTAAGCAAGTTGTTTGTGGTGTGAAAAAATTAAATTATAAAATTACGGAATTAATTCCAAATTTTTTTGAATTTGATTATTCAGAATTTTTGCAGTTTTAGTTTGGAATTGGATTTTTTTTTGGTTTTTTATGTTTTTGTTTTGTAGTTGGTGATGTAGTGTTTTGATTAAGATAAGTTTAGATAACTTTTGGAAATATATTGTTTTCTAAAATCCAAAAATTATTTTGTAATTTATAAAATAATAACTATCTAATAAGGTACTTATTTTTTTCATTAAATTTATTTAAAATCTTTTTGAATTTGTATTCTATATAATTTTTGAATTCTAATTCTTTATTGTTTAAATCTTTCTTTAATTTTTCAAAAACTAATTCTAAAAATAAAATATAAAATGATCAATGAATATATATAGATTCTAGGATTTCAAATTTAAATATATTATTGTTGAACTTTTTAATAATTATAAAAAATCCATATTTCTGATAATCAAATTTTTTACTTTGTTGTTCTTTACATTTAATATATTTAATAAGCAAATATACTTTATTTTTTTTTTTTAAAAAAAATGTTTTTATTTTTTTTTTATTGTAGTAATATAACATTTGTTTTGTCATAAATTGAAAATTCTTTTATAAATTTTTATAAAAATTTTTCATATTCTTAACATATTCATCTACTTAAAGTACTATTTTTCTAGGTATTAATAGTAAAAGTACCACTATTAGATTCCATTCTTTAAATATTTCATAAAAAATATATTTCATAGTTAAATATTTAGAGGTGTTGTAAATAAATTCAAAATTAGGAAGTAGCTTAATCCAATTGTTTTGTACAATATTTAAAAAATTGTGTAATTATATTTTAATTATCTGGATGATTTATTTGGTTGTTTTATCTGTTTGAGTATATTCTTTACTAACAATATTAATTTTAATTTTGGTCTAATTTTTGATTAAATTCCAAAATTTATTAAAAAAATAAGATATTTTTGTTATAGATATATTTAATTTGTAATTTATATTAACTAAATATTTGTTTATTATAAACTTGTTTAAATTTTTTTGTAAATTATTTAAAATTTCATGGTTTTAAAATTATTATTTTACTAAATTTACAAACAATAACTAGTATTTTGTTATAAATAATATTAATGAGTGGGTTTTAAAATTTTAATATTCTTTAGATAAAATCATAAAAAATAACTTAAAAAAATACAAATGATATATTGTAAGGTTATAATTTTCCATAAAATAAATATTGATTAAATTTGTTTTTATAATATATATTGTATATCTTAATGTATTATTTGATATGTTATTGTATTTACAACCAAAAATAATTTTTAATTAAAAATTTTTGGGTTCATTTAATTCCTAAATGTTTATAGGTGAGTATATCATGGTATTATTTAATAAATTTCTATTAAAAATTTTTAGTAGGGATGTAATAAAGGTTTTTAAAAAAGATAATTTTATTTTCAATAATAAAGTATTCTAAAATATTAAAATTATTAAATAGGATTTGCATAATTATAAAATATTATTTATAACTTTCCTTCAATTCCTTAGTGAATTGGTTATCAATTATGTGAGAGATGGTATTAAAAATTTGATTAATAGTAATATTTTTAAATAATTTTCTTTCAAAAATTACTTTTTTATCTAGTTATATTCTTATTATTAAATTAAATCTTTTACTAATAATATTTACTCCTGAATTTTTTTTATTTTTGTAATGTATAATTTTTATATCATATTTGTTAAGGAGTTTTTATTAGCAAACTTATCATCAACTGAATTTTTTTATAATAAAAAAAAAAATAAAATTTTTATAGTTGAAATATATAATAAAAAAATTTTTTTATTTATAAATATACTCTCCATATTTTGCAAGCATGAATAATTGCCATTAATTCTTTATCATAAATTGGATATCTAAGTTTTGTAACATCAAATTTATAAAATAAATATGCAATAAGATACTATTCATTATCAAAATATAATTGGTATAGGCATACACCTAATATAGTATCTAAAATATCAATTTCAATTTTAATAAATAATTTTAGGTTATATAATTAGAGTATAAGTATTAAAAGAAATAATTATTTTAATATATTAAAGGCATTAATTTGACTAAAAATCATATCAAATTTAATTCCTATTTTAGTAAATTTGGTTAAGGCTGCTGATATGTGGCTATATTGTTTGATAAAATATTAATAATAATTACATAGTTTTAAAAAAAATTGGATGTTTTTAATTATTTTAAATTTCAATTAATTTTGTATTACTTGAATTTTTTTTAAATTTATTTTTATTTTTTTTAGTTGTAATGATAATTTTTAGGAATTCTATTTTTGTTATTTTGAATTCTGTTTTTTTGAGTTTAATTTTGAGGTTATATTTATCAAGTATTTTGAGTATTAGGATAATGTATTTTTAGTATTCTTTAAGGTTTTTGTTGTAAATAAATATATTATTAAAATAGATAATATATATTTTATTAATGTAATTCTTAAGAATATAGTTCATAAAAGTCTAAAATGATGCTAGAGTGTTAATCAATTTAAAAAATATGATTAAATATTTAAATAATTTGTATCTGTATTAAAAAACTATCTTCTAAATATTGTTTAGTATTATTTTAAAATTGGTATAAACAGTAATAATATTTAATTTGGTAAAAATGGTAACGCTTTATAATTAGTTAAGAAATTCTGAAATAAAAGGTAATTTAATATAATTTTTAATAATAATATTGTTAAAACTTCAATAGTTTATATAAATTTGTAACTTCCTATTTTTCTTTAAAACAAATAAAATTGGATATCCTGCTAAGAACTACAAAAGTCTAATATATCCTTTTCATAAATTTTTTTTAATATATTCTCTAAAAGCTTTTAATTCCTTTTAAGTACAAGCATAAACAAATATGAATTTAGGTATAATACTTTTTTTAAATAGTATCTTATGGATAAATTTATTAAATTATAATAAGGCTTTTTTATCAAGTAGTTTTTTAAAAATTTTGATCCACTTCAGGATCTATTTTGGAATTCTAGAAGTTGTATTTTTAATGATTTTTTTAACAATCTTATAAATGTTTTTAGTTTTAATCTATATATATTTAAAGGTGTTAAGTTTGTTTCAGGATTTATAATAGATTTTTTTATCAGAAAGATATTCTATTAAGCATAAATATACTTCTTTTCTTTAAAACCTAGGTTTGAAGCATTTCTGAAAAATTTAGTAGTTACATCTAGTAAACTTGATAATTTATGATTGAAAGTTGATTTCAAAGTTATGGTCTTATAGCCAGTCATATTCTAAAATGAGGTTGTTATTTTTAAGGTTAAAAATATCAACTATTTTTTTTTTTAAGTATCCATTAATAATGAAAATAATAATAATTTCATATTTGACTATTTTAAGGGGGTTTCTTTTAAATGTTATAACATTGTAATATATTATTTTAAAGAATATAGATAGTGTATATTTTTTGATGTAATTTTTTAAGATATAGGTAGTTTTTGTTTTATTATTGGCAAGAGTTTTAGTAAAATTTCTGTTAATTATACAAGAAATATTAAAATGTTATTTTACAATTCAGTTGAGTATTTTGTCAAGTTCTTTTTTAACAAAATTTGAGCCAGACCATTCAAAATATGTCAAGGTTTGAAACTTTTTTAGTTTAAATTTTTGTGGGTGATAACAGTAACATTTTGTAAAATTTCTTCTTATATTAAAATTTTATAAATAATACACCAGTGTTTTAATAAATTCGGTATTAATCAAATAATTAAATAATATAATTTTGTTTCTAAGCTAATAACTGAAGCCTTCAAAAGGGAGTATTCTTAAGATAATATGTTAATAATCTAATAAAATCCGTTTTCTAAGCATTGTTTAAAGATTATTTTATTCCATAATTAATTGTTAATATAAATTATCCATTCCCGTGCGTAATATCTACACATACCTAAATATTTTTTGTAAACAATAAATTCTACTTTTTGTCTATATATCATATATTTCTTGATATAACTATACTGTTTGCTCTAAATAATCATATATTTGAGTTTTTTGATAAGTATTTCTTATCATTCAATTGTGATCCAATAATCATTAAAGTTTTGAGTAAATTTAGCTCTGTATTTATCAATCATAGCAAAATAAATAAAATGTTAATGGGGTTAATAAAAACTTCATTTAAATCATTCAGCAAAATAATATCCTTCTATGGATATTTTATTTGTGCATAAAGTACAAACATTTCCTATCTTGTAGAGTTTGTATGATTTATATAAATAACATTTTTAATATCCACATTCCATAAAACACATTTCAAATATCTATATTTTAAATCCATAATATTTATAGAATCCATCATCATCTAATAATAAGAAATATTAATTACAAGATTTTTTAGGGTATTGTTCTAATTCATCTTCCTCAATAAAAATTTCTTTATATAAATCATAATCCAAAATATCTTATTATTTTTCTTTGTTATAAATAGCTCAAAGTTATTTCTTAAGATGGATTTTAAGTTGTTGTGGTTTAAAATCTTTAAGGATGAATTAACTTTTTATTTCACCTTAGTACTAATATTCCTATCTTAAGTTGTGAGTTAAATCTTTAATATATCATAAATATCATCCTAAAAAAAGATTATTCTAAATCTAGTAATATTCTTTAATCATTAAAAAATTAAATTGTTTTGGTGGTATAATATATTTATATTCTATATCGGATGTTTCAGAAGTATCTTAGTCAAAAAATATAGCTTTTGTTTACCATAATTCTTCCTATTCCATAATATCATAAATGATCTGATCTTATTCTCCTTCAAAAAACTTATTGAATTATACCATTATAGCTTTTTTTATACCAATGGTGTTTAATAAAAAAATTCTTTATCTAAGAAATTAAAATCAAAAATCCATTTAAATAATTCTATATCTTCAAATTTGGTGATAGTTTCTCGAAATTAGATTATTTAAAAAATTAGAATATCTCTTCAGGGAGTAAGGATTTATTTTTACAAATCAAATTCTACTACCAGAGTATATATTTAATTTTGGGTCCATTGATTAGTTTGAGTATTAATTAAGGCTTTACAAACACATTAAAAAATAGTTTTGAAAGAGTTTTCTTTTGTAATTATTTGATTAATAACAATATTAAAAGTTTTGTTAAATTCTTATTCCAGTTTGAATTTTTAATATTCATCTTCATATTCAAAATCGTTGTAAGTTTTGTATTATTCATGTGGTTTTTCATAATTTATAATACAAACTTATTTCTATTACCATTCTTTTTGGGATTAGTTTTAATTATAGTTTTTGGCTATATATCCTTCCTTATTATATTTAAAACAAATGAATTTATTAAATTTTAAAAATTTATTGTGTTATAATTTACATTAATTCTAAATAGTTTTTAGTTCCATGAAGGCTAGGTCGTAAATAATTTTAGAAGTCCATCCTTAACCATTTCATTACCATTAATTCTAAAACTTACTATTAAACCTTAATTAACCTTAATTAGGTTTGTAATTATTCTAATTTCTTACCTTATTATAAAATCAATTATTCTAATAAAATCATTAATAATTCAAATTAAATTATCCTAAAATTCAAAATCATAAGATATTAACCTTATTATCCTTATAAAAAACATCATCAAATTCAATAATAAAAAATTACATTTCTTTATAAATAAATTCCTTATTAATAATTTTTTACCATATAACTTCCTATTTTTATTAGGGCTTAAGTCCTTCTTTCACATAATAAAATATTTAATCATCATTATAATCAATAAAAAAAATATATTAATCAAATTCTTAAAAATAGCTTCTAACTAATCCTTTCTATCAAAATTCATAAAATTTACAAAAAAACTTCTTCTTATTTATTCTTATATCCACAAATCTATCTAAAAAATCTAATAAATATGGTATAATTAGTAAGTATAAAAGTAATATCAAAAATTTCATATTATCATTAATATAAAATGTTTTTTTCATATTTCTCACAATAAATATTATAAATATTAAAAACAATTCCTTCAAGAAAAAAAAATACATAACAAACTTTATATTCATCACTAAAATAATCCTTAAATCAAAAATAAAAAATATCACTAAACTATCTAAAAAATTGATCAAATTTCACAAAAAATCCTCCAAATTTAATTAGCTCTAATAATTTAATATTACTTCAAAAAATATTTTATCAATTATTCCTATAATTAATAAATTCATCATCACTATTTAAAATAAAATCATTATCACTAAAATCCTCATCAAAATCTTCAAATAATAATAATTAACATTTTTTACCTTTATCTTTTGGAACAAATTTAAAGCGTATCTTACTCTTATATAATAATTTTAATTAACTTGGTTTTAATAATCCAAAGTCTTCTTCCATAAATTCTAATACATCAATATATACTTCAATCTAAATATAAATAATAGCCATTATAATCTATTCTAATATCTATATTACAACTTCTAAATTTCTTAAATATCTCAAATTATCTATAAAAATAATATCCATAAGTTTGTTTTTGGATTTTTCTATTAATATGGCTAACTTATCATTAACTTAAATACCAATATTAATATATAGTTTATCATTTTTCCAAAAAATATCATTCTCTTCATTCAATAAATCTACAATTAATTCAAACTCAAGTAAAAATAATACTTTTTTTAGTTATCTTCTAAAATATTCATTAATTTAATTAATTCAATTAACTATAAATTAATTTAAATAAAAGAATACATTATAAAAAAATACACAATCTCCTTCATCATCTATTATCTCATATTCTAAAAAAATGAAATTTTCTAGATCAATTTTATTTATCAACATACATATACTTCTCCGTTAGATCTGAGTAGGATCAATCAAAATATTACACTTCAATCAAATCCATCTAACCAAATATTAATCTCTCACTTTAAGATACCAAATTCTTAGAATTTATAAAAATATATATAACAATAATATCAAAAAATAATATATAAAATATATAACAACAATAAAAATTATAATAAATTATAAATCTATATTATATTTAAATTAACCAATAAAAAATAAGAATTATTCATCAGTCCAAACAATAGTATTATATACATAATAATACTTCATACAAATATATATAATAAATTAATATAATAATATATCAACTAATCAAGTTGATATATTGATATACTGCCTTATCAACATATTGATTATGTAATATACATATATTATATAGAATGTGTAAAACAGAAGTAATTGATCAAACAGGCAAATATGCTAATTATTATAACTTAAATGATTGTGCAAGAAAAATGAGAGTGTGTTTTTGGTGGTAGGTGTTGTCATGTCTTAGCCGTGGTTATGACATATTCTATTTATTTTGTTATGATTGATAAATATGGAACCAAACTTGTTCAAAATTTTAATGATTATTGGATTGTAATCAAACAATAAGAAATATTTATCAAGGAATTTAAATATATAATTATTTAGAATAAATGGTATAGCTATATTAAGAAATGTATGATGTATGGATAAAAGGTAGAATTTATTGTTTATGGAGGATATTTAGGCATGTGTGGATATTATGTATAAGAATGGATAATTTATATTAATAATTAATTATGGAATAGAATAATTTTTAAATAATATTAAGAAGATGGATTTTATTGGATTATTAATATATTTTTTTAAGAATACTTTTTTTTGAAGGTTTTAGTTATTAGTTTAGAAATAAGATTATATTACTTAATTATTTGATTAATATTAAATTTATTAAGATATTGGTGTATTATTTATAAAATTCTAATATAAGAAGAAATTTTGAAAAATGTTATTGATATTATTAATAAAAATTTAAATTAAAAAGTTTTAAATTTTAATATATTTCAAATGGTTTAGTTTAAATTTTATTAAAAAAAAATCTGATAAAATATTTAATTGGATTATAAAGTAATATTTTAATATTTTTTGTATAATTAATAAAAAATTTATTAAAGTTTTTACTGATAGTGGAGTAAAAATTATTTATATCTTAAAAAATTATGTTAAAAAATATATATTATTTATATTTTTTAAATTAATATATTATAATGTTATAGTATTTGGAGGAAGTTTTTTTGGAATAGTTAGATATGAAATTATTATTACCCTTATTATTAATAATTATTTTAAAAAAAAATAGTTGATATTTTTAATTTTAAAAATAATGATTTTATCTTAAAATATGATTGGTTATGGGATTATGATTTAGAAATTAATTTTTAATTATAAATCATTAAATTTACTAAATGTAATTGTTAAACTTTTTAAAAATGTTTTAAATCTAAAATTTAAAAAAAAAAGTATACTTACAACTAACAGAATATCTTTTTGATAAAAAAATCTATTATAAATCTAGGAATAAGTTTAATACTCTTAAATGTATATGGATTAAAGTCAAAAATATTTATAAAATTGTTAAAAAAATTATTAAAAATACTATTACTAAGATTTTTAAATAAATTCCAAAATGGATTAAAATTTTTAAAAAATTATTTGATGAAGAAGTTTTATTATAATTTAATGAATTTATTTATGAAATATTGTTTAAAGAAGGTATTATTTCTAAATTCATGTTTGTTTATGCTTGTATATAAAAAAAATTGGAAATTTTTAGAGAATATATTGAAGAGAATTTACAAAAAGGATATATTAAATTTTTATAATCTTTAGTAAAATATTTAATCTTATTTGTTTTAAAAAAAAATGGAAAGTTATGAATTTGTGTAGATTATTGAAGTCTTAATGATATTATTATTAAAAATTGTATTGGATTATTTTTTATTTTAGAATTTTTTGATTAATTGTAAGGTACTATTATTTTTATTAAATTAAATATTGTTACAATTTATATTAATTTTAGAATAATATTAAATGATGTTTGGAAGATAGTTTTTTGATGTAGATATAAATTATTCAAATATTTAGTTATGCCTTTTAAATTGATTAATGTTTTAGTATTATTTTAGATTTTTATGAACTATGTTTTTAAGGATTATTTTGATAAAATATATGTTGTTTATTTTAATGATATATTTATTTATAGTAAAAATTTCAAAGAATATTAAAGATATGTTATTCTAATTCTTGAAGTATTTGATAAATATAATTTTAAAATTGAATTTAAGAAAATAGAATTTGAAGTAATAGAGATAGAATTTTTAAGAATTATTATTATTACTAATGGAATAAGAATGGATTTAAAGAAAGTTTAAGTAATTTAAGATTGGTTAAAATTTGAAATAGTTAAAGATATCCAATTTTTTTTAGGATTATGTAATTATTATTGATGATTTATTAAATAATATAGTTATATGTTAATAGTTCTGATCAAATTTACTAAAATAGGAATTAAATTTGATATGACTTTTAGTTGAATTAATATTTTTAATATATTAAAATAATTATTTTTTTTAGTATTTATATTTTAATTATATGATTTAAAATTATTTATCAAAATTGAAATTGATATTTTAGATGTTGTATTAGGTGTATGTTTATGCTAGTTATATTTTGATAATGAATGGTATTTTATCACCTATTTATCTTATAAATTCGATATTATAAAACTTAGATATTTAATTTATGATAAAGAATTAATAACAATTGTTTATGCCTGTAAAATATAAAGAGTATACCTATAAATAAAAAAATTTTTCACTATATATTTTGATTATAAAAATCTTATTTTTTTTTTTATTATAAAAAAACTTAGTTAATGACAAATTTGCTAATAGGAACTTTTTAGCAAATATAATATAAAAATTGTATATTACAAAAATAAAGAAAATTTAGGAGTTGATGTTATTAATAGAAGATTTGATTTAATAATAAAAGTATAACTAAACAAAGGAATAATTTTTAAAAGAAAATTATTTAAAAATATTATTATTAATCAAACTCTTAATATTACTTCTTATATAATTAATAATTAATTTTTTAAGGAATTGAAAGAAAACTATAAATAATATTTTATAATTACACAAATTCTATCCAATGACCCTAATGCTTTAAAATATTTTACCATTAAAAACAGAATCATTTTTTTTAAAAATCTCTACTATATTTTTATTAAAAATTTTTAACAAAAACTTATTAAATAATATTATAACACACTCACCCACAAATATTTAAAAATTGAATAAACTTAAAAGTTTTTAACCAAGGATTACTTTTGGCTATAAATATAATAATATATTGAACAATATATTAAAACCTATGATATGTGCTACAAAAATAAATCTAGTCAATATTTATCCTATGGAAAATTATAATCTTATGATATACCATCTGTACCCTTTTAAATTATTTCCTATGATTTTATTTAAGAAATATTAAAATCCTGAGATCTATTTATTAATACTATTTATGATAAAGTACTAATTATTATTTATAAATTTAATAAAATAATAATCCTAAAATTATAAAATTTCAAATGGTTTATAAAAAAACTTGAATAAGTCTATAACAAACAAATATTTAGCCAATATGGATTATAAACTAAATATATCTACAATAGAGATATCTTATTTTTTAGTAAATTTTAAAACTTAATTAGAAATTAGATTGGAATTAAAATTAATATTGTTAATAAAAAATATATTTAAATAGATGGAGTAATTGAATAAATTATCCAGATAATCAAAATATGGTTATGCAATTTCTTAAACATTGTATAGAATAATTGGATTAAATTATTTTTTAGTTTTAAATTTACTTATAACATTTCCAAATATTTAATTATGAAATATATTTCTTATGAAGTATTTAAAAAATAGAATCTAACAATAGTACTTCTATTATTGATATTTAAAAAAATAGTACCTTAAGCAAATGAACATGTTAAAAATATGAAAAATTTTTATAAAAATTTATAAAAAAATTTTCAATTTATGATAAAACAAATATCATATTATTACAACAAGAAAAAAATGGAAGTATTTCTTTTAAAAAAAAAAAATAAAGTATACTTATTTATTAAATATATCAAATGTAAAGGATAACAAAGTAAAAAATTTAATTATCAGAAATATGGATTTTTTATAATTATTAAAAAATTTAGTAATAATATATTTAAATTTAAAATTCTAGGATCTACATGTATTCATCAATCATTTTATATTTTATTTTTAGAATTAATTCCTGAAAAACTAAAAAAAAATTCAAATGATAAAGAATTAAAACTCAAAAATTACACAAAATATAAATTCAAAAAAATTCTAAATGGATTTAATGAAGAAAACAAATATCTTATACAATAGTTACCATTTTATGGATCACAAGATAATTCCTAGATTTCAGAAAATAATATATTTTTAAAAATTATTTAAACTTATCTTAATCAGAACACTACATCACCAGTTATAAAATAAAAATATAAAAAACTAAAAAAAAATCCAATTTTAGATTAAAACTATAAGAATTCTGAATAATCAAATTTAGAAAAATTTAAAACTAGTTCTGCAATTTTATAATCCAATTTTTTTATACCACAAATGGTTTGCTTAACCTCCAATTTCTTTTGCTCAACATCCTTAGCCATCAATATTTTCTTTTCATAATACATCACTTTAATATGCTTTTTTTTTAATTATTTTAATTTTTTTCATTTCCAAATTAAACAAATTATTAACTCGGCAGCTTTTTGCTAAATTTCTACTTACTCTTTTTCAAAGTATTCCAGTTCCTTATGATATTTTTCTACTTATACTTTTATATAATTTATTACCCAACAAAAACAAATCAGAACTAAAAACATACTTAAAAAAAAAAAAAAAAAAAAAAAAAAAAAAAAAAAAAATACCAAAAACGGATATTTATAAAATATTGTAGCGCAAAAAAAACAATCTTGCACCACATAAACCAAATAATAAATATATTCCAGCATGATAAAACACTGATGACTATTCTTAACATAAAATTTATAAAGAAAATCTGTTTTTTTTACATACTATTAAATATTTTCGGCTTAAACAACTTGTTAAAAATAAAAATCTAATTTTTTTTAATTATTATTTTTTTATTTTTAACATTCTACTAGCATTTATACTTTTTAAATATGTATTAATTGATTTTTTGAATATTTTTAAAGTTAAATTTGATTTTATTTACAATATGATTTTTAAAAATTTTTATATACCTGTTTTAATTATATAATTCCCTATATCCTATATGGGAATTTTTTATACAAGAAAAATATACACATAAAAATCTTATTTAATACAAAGAACCCTTTAGAAGAATTACACCTTATATTTAAATACCCTGTACAAAAAAATCCCCCAAAAAAAACTTTTGTTACAAAAATTTGTATATATAAAAAACATTCCTAAGAATTTTGTTAATAAGAAAAACCCTTTTTTAAAAAAAAAAAATAATATCATAGTTATGGCTAAAACATAACAACACTTATTGCCAAAAATGTGTTTTTATTCTTTTATATAATCATTTAAATTATAATAATCAGCATATTTGCCTATTTGATCAATTACTTTTGTTTTACATATCCTATACAATGTATACATATTATATAACTGATATAATGTTTAGAATTATATCAACATATCACTAAGATGATATGGTGCTTAGGATTATATTAACTTATCATATATATTTATATGAAGTATCATCATATATATAAAGACTATCATTAAAACTGATGAATAATTCTTACTTTTCATCAGTCAACTCAAATATAATATAGACTCATAGTTTACTATAATTTTTATTATTGTTACACATCTTATATATCATTCTTTGATATCATTGTCATATATACTCCACAAGTTCTGAGAACCCAGTATCTTAGAGTGAGAGATCAGTGTTTGGTCAGACGGACTTGATCGAAGTGTAACATATTTACAATAAAAAAAAATAATAAGATATTTTAGATTACAATTTTTATAAAAAAACTTTTATGGAGGAAAATAAATTAGAATGATGTTTTGAAAAATTTTATAATTAATACTTTTTATTATTAAATAACAATAAATTTTATAAATATTATAGATTTAAAATATAAATATTTGAAATATGTTTTATAAAATATAAATACTAAAAATATTATTTATATAAATCATATAAACTTTGTAAAATAAAAAATATCTATACTCCATATACAGATAAAATATTTATAAAAAAATATCACTTCACTGAATGATTTAGATAAAACCTTTATCAACCATATTAATATTTTATTTATTTTGCTATAATTAACAAATATGGAGCCAAATTTGTTTAAAACTTTAATAATTATTGGATTATAATCAAATAATAAAAAATACCTATTGAGGAATTTAAATATATAATCATCTAAAGTAAATAATATAATTATATTAAAAAATATATAATATATGAATAAAAGGTAAAACTCATTGCTTACAAAAAATATTTAAGTATATATGGATATTATATACAAGAATAAATAATTTATACCAACAATTAACTATGGAATAAAATAATTTTTAAATAATGTCCAAAAGACAAACCCCATTGGATTATTAATATATTACCTCAAAAACACTCCCCCTCAAAGATTTCAACCATTAGTTTAAAAATAGGATTATATCATTTAATTATTTAATTAATATTAAATTTACTAAAGTACTAGCATATTATTTATAAAACTTTAATACAAAAAGAAATTTTACAAAATATCATCATTATTATTTATAAAGATTTAAACTAAAAGAGTTTTAGATTTTAATATATTTTAAATAATCCAATTTAAATTTTGTTAAAAAAAAATTTAATAAAATATTTAATTAAATTATAAAATAATATTTTAATATTTTTTATATAATTAATAAAAATTTTATTAAAGTTTTTATTAATAATAAAATAGAAATTATTTATATTTCAGAAAATTATGTTAAAAAATATATGTTATCTATATTTTTTAAATTAATATATTATAACATTATAGTATTTAGAAAAAACCCTTTTAAAATAGTCAGATATAAAACTATTATTATCCTTATTATTAATAATTATTTTGAAAAAAGAATAGTTAATATTTTTAATTTTAAAAATGATGATCTTATCTTAGGATACGATTGGTTATGGGATTATGATTTAGAAATCAGTTTTTGATTATAAATCATTAAATTTACTAAATGTAACTGCTAAATTTTTTAGAAATGTTTTAAATTTAGAATTTAAGGAAAAGAAGTATATCTATGATTAACAGAATATTTTTTTGATAAAGAAATCTATTATAGATCTAGGAATAAGTCTAGTATTTTTAAACACATATGGATCAAAATTAAAAATATCTATAAAATTGTTAAAAAAATTATTAAAAATATCATTATTAAAATTTTTAAATAAATCCCAAAATAAATTAAAATTTTTAAAAAATTATTTGATGAAGAAGTTTTATTATAATTTAATGAATTTATTTATAAAATATTATTTAAAAAAAGTATTATATCTAAATTTATATTTATTTATGCTTGCATATAGGAAGAATTGAAGGTTTTTAGAGAATATATTAAAGAAAACTTATAAAAAGGATATATTAAACTTTTATAGTTTTTAGTAAAATATTTAATCTTATTTATTTTTAAAAAAATAGAAAATTATAAATTTATATAAATTATTAAAATTTTAACAATATCATTATTAAAAACTATATTAAATTATTTTTTATTTTAGAATTTTTTGATTAATTATAAAATATTATTATTTTTATTAAATTAGATATTATTACAACTTACACTAATTTTAAAATAATATTAAACAATATTTAAAAAATAGTTTTTTGATGTAAATATAAATTATTTGAATATTTAGTTATATTTTTTAAATTAATTAATATTTTAATATTATTTTAAATTTTTATAAACCATATTTTTAAAAATTATATTAACAAAATATATATTATCTATTTTAATAATATATTTATCTACAGTAAGAATTTTGAAAAATATTAAAAATATATTATTTTAGTTTTCAAAGTATTTAATAAATATAATTTTAAAGTTAAATTTAAGAAAATAAAATTTAAAATAATAAAAATAAAATTTTTAAAAACTATTATTACTACTAATAGAATAAAAATAAATTTAAAAAAAATTTAAATAATTTAAAATTGGTTAAAATTTAAAATAATTAAAAATATTTAATCTTTTTTAAAATTATATAATTATTATTAATAATTTATTAAATAATATAGTTATATATCAGTAGCCCTAACTGAATTTATTAAAATAAAAATTAAATTTAATATAATTTCTAATCAAATTAATATTTTCAATATATTAAAACAATTATTTTTTTTAATACTTATACTTTAATTATATGACCTAAAATTATTTATCAAAATCGAAATTGATGTTTTAGACACTGTATTAAGTGTATATTTATATTAATTATATCCTAACAATAAATGATATTTTATTGTATATTTATTTTATAAATTCAATGTTATAAAATTTAGATACTTAATTTATAACAAAAAATTAATAATAATTATTCATACTTATAAAATATGGAAAATATATTTATAAATAAAAAAACCTTTCATTGTATATTTTGACTATAAAAATTTTATTTTTTTTTTATTATAAAAGAATTTAATTGATGATAAGTTTGCTGATAGGAATTTTTTAATAAATATAATATAAAAATTATATATTGTAAAAATAAAAAAAACTCAGAAACAAATGTTATTAATAGAAAATTTGATTTAATAGCAAAAATATAACCAAATAAAAAAATAATTTTTAAAAAAAAATTATTTGAAAACATTATTATTAATTAAATTTTTAATATTATTTTTTATATAATTGATAATTAATTTATTAAAGAATTGAAGGAAAGCTATAAATGATATTTTATAGTTATGCAAATTTTATTTAATAATTTTAACATTTTAAAATATTTTATTATTAAAAATAAAATCATTTTTTTTAAAAATTTTTATTATATCCTTATTAAAGATTTTTAATAGAAATTTATTAAATAATACTATAATATACTTATTTATAAACATTTAAAAATTAAACAAATTTAAAAGTTTTAATTAAAAATTATTTTTAATTATAAATATAATAATATATTGAACAATATATTAAAATTTGTAATATGTACTACAAAAATAAATTTAATTAATATTTATTTTATAAAAAATTATAACTTTATGACATATTATTTGTATTTTTCTAAATTATCTTTTATGATTTTATTTAAAAAATATCAAAATCCTAAAACCCATTTACCAATATTATTTATAATAAAATATTAATTATTGTTTATAAATTTAGTAAAATAACAATCCTAGAATTATAAAATTTTAAATAATTTACAGAAAAACTTAAATAAGTTTATAATAAATAGATATTTAATTAATATAAATTATAGATTAAATATATCTACAACAAAAACACCTTATTTTCTAATAAATTTTAGAACTCAATTAGAAATTAAATTGGAATTAAAATTAACATTGTTAATAAAAAATATACTTAAACAAATAGAGCAATTGAATAAATTATTTAAATAATCAAAATATAATTATATAATTTTTTAAATATTATATAAAATAATTAAATTAAGTTATTCCTTAACTTTAAATTTATTTATAATATTTCTAAACATTTAACCATAAAATATATTTTTTACAAAGTACTCAGAAGATAGAATCTAATAATAATACTCCCATTTTTAATATTTAAAAAAATAATATTATAAGTAAACAAATATATTAAAAATATAAAAAATTTTTATGAAAATTTTTAAAAAGATTTTCAATTTATAATAAAATGAATATTATACTATTATAATTAAAAAAGAATAGAAGTACCACCTTTAAAAAAAAAAATAAAATATACTTATTTATTAAATATATTAAATGAAAAGATTATTAAAATAAAAAATTTGATTACCAGAAATATAAACTTTTTATAATCACCAAAAAATTTAATAATAATATATTTAAACTTAAAATCTTAAAACCCATATATATTCATTAATTATTTTATATTTTACTTTTAAAATTAATTTTTGAAGAATTAAAAAAAAATTTAAACAATAAAAAATTAAAACTTAAAAATCATATAAAATATAAATTCAAAAAAATTTTAAATGGATTTAATAAAAAAAACAAGTATTTCATTAGATAATCACCATTTTATGAATTATAAAACAATTTTTAAATCTTAAAAAATAATATATCCCCAGAAATTATTTAAATTTACTTCAACCAGAATATTATATCACCAACTATAAAACAAAAACATAAAAAATTTAAAAAAGAATCCAATTTCAAACTAAGATTATAAAAATTCTAAATAATCAAATTCAAAAAAATTTAAAACTAATTCTATAACCTCACAATTTAATTTTTTCATATTATAAACAACTTACTCAACCTCTAATCTCTCTTATTCGACATCCTTAGCCACCAATATCCTCTTTTCATAATACATTACTTTAATATATTTCTTTTCTAATTATTTTAATTCTTTTCATTTCTAAACTAAATAAGTCATTAATTCGGTAGTTTTTTATTAAATTTTTATTTATTTTTCTTCAAGGTATTCCAGTTTTTTGTGATGTTTTTTTATTTGCACTCTTATATAATTCATTATTTAGCAAAAATAAATTAGAATTAAAAATATATTTAAAAAATATTAAAAACAAATATTTACAAAATATTGTAATATAAAAAAAATGATTTTATATTATACAAACTAAATAATAAATATATTCCAATATAATAAAATATTAATAATTATTTTTAATATAAAATTTATAAAAAAAATCTGTTTCCCTTACATATTGTTAAATATTTTTGATTTAAATAATTTACCAAGAATAAAAATCTAATTTTTTTTAATTATTATTTTTCTATTTTTAATATTCCGCTAATATTTATATTTTTTAGAAATATATTAATTAATTTTTTAAATATTTTAGAAGTTAAGTTTGATTTTATTTATAATATAATTTCTAAAAATTTTTATATATTTGTTTGATTATTTAATTTTTTGTATTTTATATGGGATTTTTTTATATAAAAGAAATATATATATAAAATCTTGTTTAATATAAAAAATTTTTTAAAAAAACTATATCTTATATTTAAATATTTTGTATAGAAAAATCCTTTAAAAAAAATTTTTGTTATAAAATTTATATATATAAAAACATTTTTAAAAATTTATTATTAAAAAAAGCTTTTTTTTTAAAAAAAAAAAATAGTATTATAATTATAGTTAAAATATAATAATATTTATTGCCAAAAATATGTTTTTATTCTTTTGTATAATTATTTAAATTATAATAATTAATATATTTGCCTATTTAATTAATTATTTTTATTTTATATATCCTATATAACACATATATATTATGTAATTGATATAATATTCAGGACTATATTAATATATTATTAAGGTAATATAGCACTTAAGATTATATCAACTTATCATATATATTTGTATAAAGTATCATTATGTATATAAAATTATTATTAAAACTGATAAATAATTCTTATTTTTCATCAGTCAACTCAAATATAATATAAATTTATAATTTATTATAATTTTTATTGTTATTATATATTTTATATATCATTTTTTAATATTATTGTTATACATACTCCATAAGTTCTGAAAATCCGGTATCTTAGAGTGAGAGATCAGTGTTTGGTCAGACGGACTTGATCGAAGTGTAACATATTAATAAATAATCATAATAATTATATTAATACTAAATTTATATTATATTATATATATAGTAATATTATAGTTTTTTATTTTTTAATTTATAATATATATAAGTTATAACTACTAGATATAAAATTTAATTTAATATATAATAAATAATATTCTAAAATAATGAATAATATTATATATAATAATTTTATTAAGATTAATAAATAATTATTTATTAAGTTATTAACAAAAACCAAAACTAATATTATAATAATAAAACTAATTAAAACAGCCTAATTAACAATAAACCTACTACTTTTTAATCTAAATAAAATTTTATTAAAATTATAATATAATTAAATTAGTTAGTTAACCACACAACTAAATTTATAACTATTTGGTTAATTAATTATACTCTAAAAATTTCAATTAATATATAAAATAATAGATATTTTATTAAATAAAATAAATTACCTGCTAAGCTCACCTACTATTACTATAATTTATAAACTAAATTAATTCACAAAGAAATTATTAGATAAAAATATAATTTTGCAAATTATTACCACATAGCTTTACTAAACCAATAAGAAAAAGTTAAATAATAGATTTGGAAAGCTTAAATTAACAAAAATATGTATTTTGAATAATAATGAAATTAAATATATATGAGATAATAAAACTCTAGATTTAAATAAAAAAACAATTAAGCAAATTATTAAACTAAAAAAAAAAACCAAAACTACCAACTATAATAATAATAATAATAACAGTAATAATAGTAATAATAATAGTACTTATAATATAACTAAAGAGTAGCTAGTCTATTTGTAAATAATCTCTTTATAGCATAGTACATTTTTTCCACGCCGTTCTCTTTTTTGTTGTTGGTGTGTTTCACTTCCCGGGATGTTTCACTTCCCACCATAATACGTTAATGAGTAAATAATTAATCATTGCACTAATGGCTTCTGTTTCGATCATGCAAGCTGGTTTATATTAATAACAAAGCTAGCTACTAGCTAGTCCCGAGTCCAGACGGACAGAAGGGCAGAGCAGTATGCCTGACCAAATAGGAGGGTTTCAACTTTGCAACACTCCCAACCTAAATTTTAACGCTCGGCACAACACAACAATCGGATTCCAGACTGGCGCAACTTTGTGTATGCCTTATAGTATTTGGAATATAATACCTTGTTTTTATTCTAAAAAAACTCTGGATAAACATTTAATGAGTTAAGTGAGTATTTATTGAAACTTCAAGCATACTAATATTGCAGCACGTAATAGAACTAATGAGTTCAGGCGGTTTAAGGTGCTATGGAGCGAGCTACAACAACACCATTTTGAACCACCCAAATTGAGAAAGCCCTGAATGATATGGTTTTGCAGTGTTGCCAGACTCGGATGAATAGGAAGTTCGCACCCGACTTCCAGTTTTCGGCAATGCAACTTTACGTAAAGATCGAATAATAATTGACTTTATGATCACTTACCAAACGATCCTATATACCAGAAATACCAAGAATAGTCATGGTTATATTTCGATGGCTTTCCCATTCGGCAGGGTTACAGGTGGAACTCGGTTTAAACCGATTTTGCACATTCGTTCTTGGCTCGCTAGCCGTACGCCGTCTTTTTGGTCATCTATCTTTATTTTTATCACCGATCAAGGTCTATACGACCAGCTAGCGTTCCTAGAGACAGGTCTTGAACGCCACAGCCATTATTCGGGCCGCCGGGCCTGCTTTTGAAGATTTTAAGTTTATCTATTACTTAACTATGCAATTGTTCAATATACTATGGAATATGGAAAAGGCCCAATTGCCTGATGAACTTTGAATATAAAATGCCAGAGGTGTAACAAGCTTTCTTGGTGAATTGCAATTAGGAAGCCCAAAAATTTATACATGGTCAAGTCAACAATCACATATTAACCTTTAACTATTTTCTACCTCAAATCTAAAGCCAAAATGGTCAACATCCTCTCCTCCGTTGTAGCCCTCCTCTCCGCAGTTGTCGCAGTGCAATCTGCCGCATTGCCTGAGTTCATCGACCTTGATGACATTGAAAAGAGGTCTCCCAACCCAAACCCACTGATGCCCAAATCCCCAGGAGCCGCCATCATCGGCAAGCGTCACTACATTTACGACGGCGTCAAGCTCGTTCGTACTGCCGATCCCATTAAAGATCCCGAAGCTGCCGGGCTCCACAAGCGCTACGCCAGCCGCCTCCGTTTCCTAAACTGCAAACCATTCGGCCAAACCATCTGTGGTACTTGTTTCTACAATGATATATCCTACGATACGGCCACCTGCATCCCAACACCTGTCCCAGACCCAACCCAGTTTATCGTCTTCGAGGAAATGACGAACGCATACGCACAGCTTTACACGACCACTGATTGCACCGGTGGCAGCTACATCATTTCTGGATGCACGACTCACGCTTGCAACTCCTTCTACGCTTCTTATGGCACTAAATCTGTGATGGCAAGGGTTGGCTGCAGTCCTTAGAGGCGTAATTGGTCATGGGGATTCTTGACAGCTCGAGCTTCAATTTCAGGCGGGTTCGGGTTCGTACAGAGAGGCTGCACGAGAGCTCGCGAGGATAGGAATTCCTAGTTTGGTTAAAGGGGAGCAGGCTTAAGCGAGGAGAGGCAAACTTAAAACCAAGGCTAAACTTTAAGCCGAACAAAAGGCAGATCAACGTATATAGTCTCGAGAAACCTGCCCTCAACGTACATGTAGATACTCGTGTAATAGCTTTCATATCAAATACATATTCAACCAGTGATATACAAGTAGCCAATATACGATCAAAATAATCCAACTTCCATATCATCTAGTTGTGACTCCGATTACCAGTGCGCATGCGGTGGTAGAATAGGATATGCATAGATATGCATTGCACTGTGGGTCAAATGTAGATAGATTTCTGTAAGTGTGGGCGACTATACATTCATAACCTGATCGCGCATTCTCACAAAGATGCCAAGAAACTGTCGTATCAATTGCGGTTCGATAGATAAAGTTTGCTCTATGCAGAATGCTCCGGTGATTTTTTTACGAGATTTGTGACAGATCAATGCAACGCTAAGCCTGGTCGGGCCCGGTTGTTTCGGGATGCATTGATGCGATCGCGACACCCTGACTGAAATGAAGAGTTGCGTGCCACTCAGACTCAAAGAAGGGACTTACGACTCCGAAAGTGGGTCATCCTTGCCACTGCCAGCGGATTTTCGCCATTCGCTATTCTGTAAGTTGGTCCGCCTCGGTAGAATTCAAGGGGTCCTCTATTTTAGGCAATTTCCCCAAGGCTTTTTCGCTGGATCCGCCCGAAAATTGAAATGCCAAGTTTTGTGAATAATATATATTAATCAATAATTTAGAGTTATAAGCCTACCTTCTCGCCGTTAAGTCCTCGGGGAGAGTCGTCTACCAAAAGTAGAGCGACTTCGCAGCCGCTACTTCCGCGGGCAATTTTTTATAACAGCATCTAGCCAGGGTGACAAATCAGTAATTTCATTGATTATCATGGATTTTCTTTCAACGAACCGTAGAGATTTTAACGTGTGAATTTGTTTTTTCGAAGCCACAATACAAAGAATGTGGGAAGGCGTTGGCTGTCAATTATGGTTATCGGCTAAGGTTATCGATTGTGGCTGCCGCTGTCGTTTCTGGCTATATGCGGCCTGCCGCTACCATTTAGACTTGTGGCGCTAAAAAATTTGGTTTCTTTCGTGGCGGATTTAATACCAAAGATGAAACGTCTCGCTAACAACTGACGTTGACATCCATGTATCGCATCAATGATAACCTGTAGCTGTCTGTGGGAGGCTCCGACGCAAGACCAAAATAGCAACACTCTCTTGGCAAGCGCGTTGAGGAGAGAGACACAATCATAGATCAATCGATCATACCAGATCATACTCCATCTGGCTGGTATCGGTACATCTAGATCGCACAATCTCATTATCAAGCGCATTGGTGTTGCGAATCCGAATTTTGAGTTGTGAGGCTTAAGCGTAGTCAGATCCAGTTCCCTAATCAGGCCTGCTAGTCTCCCTGATAAAGCGGAAGATGATCACGACCAAAATTCTAGATTGGCGCCACCGCAAAAAATACCGTGTGGCGTTCCGTAATAACTCGGTAATGGTTGGTGATCCTATCCCGAATGTCTAGGATATTGCAAGGGCTGGCGACGGATCTGGGATGGTGCTGGGGGTGTTGACGTTTTTTGGAAGGACTTGTGAGATCGCTTCGTCAACTTGGGAAACTTAATTCAATATCGCAGAATTTCGGGAGGCGTAGTTGATTAAATAGTAATTTTTCCTTCATCGCGTCGCGAGTACGAAGCGCGATCACATCTTTTGAATCTCAACTCCATGTCTTCGCATTCTTAATCGGTTGGTTGATAGTAGTTAACTGCGGCGCGCTCGGTGTTGTTGATGATATATCCCTGCCAGACTATGTCCCAGCGAAATAGGCATATCATCATCATAGGAACTTGAAATATCGACAATAATTTTCGGCGACGTTTCTTTTGCTCCCGCCACCTTATCTACAACTGCTCCCCGCCATACAATTACTTCAAAACCTTTGCAACGAGGAGCACGAGCGCTCCCAAAATCTACAAATATCAGCCGTTTTGAAAATTTTAAAATATAACATTTAGCTTCTAAACGGGACCGAGACTTCTACACTTTGAACGGCACCAATTACCTCATATAAAAGTAGTTACGCTCTTCACAAAATGTTTGCTGTTCGAGCCTTTGGCTTTGGAAAGCGCAAGAGCGCAAAATTGCGAGCCCAAGTTATCGAAGAGCAACGAAAGGACGCGATTAGTAAGAAATAGCTGCCGTCACCATTCACTCTACTAATATATAGAGGAGCACCTTCATCAAAAGGTGCAAATAGAATTTGGTTCTCGAGAGCTAATATCTTTTTCGTATTTTGACAATGCAGGGCGCAATAACTACTATACGAATGTCCAAGCCAATCAGGAATTTGAAACGCTTGTTCTGCACATGATGATGCAGAAAGAACAGGGCCAAGGGAGATTCAACCCTGCCCCACAATTGCTCAAAGTCCAAAAAGCAGACTCCAAAGAGAATGCCTTGAGCAACCTAAACTCAGGTTGCACTCCGGCATACGATGCCAAGTGCTCGGATGGTTGTCCATTGGGCCAAGATCAAAAATAGGGGAAAGTGAGATAATATATCCTCAAATTTCTCGTGGATTTCGTTTTAATTGGGTTATCGCATCGTGGCCGGCGCATTTGGGTGTCATTCTGGCGTTAGCTTTGTTGTTTAGTGGGTTTTACTTAAATTGACTTGCAAATGATAATGAATTTTATATAGCTTATGTTTTACAACCGTTTTTCAAGTTTCTCGACAATAAGCTGGCCAATTTTGCTTTCCAATATGCATTCAATTCAGTTAAAACTCTTCCGATTTATTTGCAAAGGAAACTTTACATGGTAGAAACACTGAAGCTTGCGGCATCTTCACATGGTCTTAACGGTTCAAAATGCAACACCCAACACATCCTTTCGCTGAGCTTTGGAATTACCCTACTAGGTGAGCGAAGTTACACCATTTGATACCGTTTGGCCCATCTTAGGGTTTAAGTGGCATTGAGAGTGATATAGAATATAAGCCGCCTTGATGTAAATATTTGTAAGGAAGTAAAATATGCGGTTTAGTTATAAATATAATATTATAACAGAGTAGAGGGTGAGAAGGAAGAAATATTAAGATGTTCCATCAAAAATAAGGATGAAAACGATGCTACATAGAAACTTTATATAACAAAAAAAGAGGAGAGGTAAAGAGGTCGGATAGATAGCCCACAGTTATCGCCTAGGATCCGTCTTCGCTCAGACACCTTGACAGATTTCGGAAAAGATGCACTAATATGCTAGCAGTCCCCTGAAACCCAATATTTTTCCTGCTACTGTTCTGTCTCCTCAGACCGTGCTTTATAGAAATGGTTTAAGCATGTGAACTGGCTCTGGTGTAACGATAAGAAGAGAATAACCGTTCATGCGGCCGCTTGTGCCACGCAAATACACTGCCCTAGACTCATCGGTCGCACCACCCATCTCTTCATTGTCAGGAGTGCCACGGGTAAAATATACTGCATTAGACATGCAGTAGAGAGCGTCTTGGGGACTGGTAGTAATTTGAGGCCGAATCTTCTACCTTTTTTCTTTTTGAGAGTCGCAGAACGGACTGGAGTGGTGACTTGTTTAGCTCCCGACTTGGTCTTCCAAGAAGCGCGACGAACGAGGCAGTCAAAGTAGCCTTAAGGCTCTTCTTTCGGTCTTCTTCTATTTGAATTGTCAAACTCGAAGCTCAGCCACAAACTTTTGTCCATAATTTTCGGTTTTGAGAGATGGAGGCATAAGATTTGCAAACAGTGCCTGCTTACATTCTGCTTTGCTGGTGAGGCAGGGTCCCTTGCTTGAGCCCATGGTGTGGACTTGGAATTTGACGATAGCTTAGATTGTTAATACATTTTGAAGTGCAAAATCTGTTGAGGGCTGTTAAAATGTGTTTCCAATGGTCTAAAATCGTATCGAGGTTCAATTTGTACATTCGTAATGGATCAAATCGTTGGAGACCGCAGAGTAAGTGAGGGAAGTGAAAATGGATCGTGTCCTCTGTTTATTGCTAAATATAGATAGGTCTGAAAACTGCAGTCGCGAAGTAGATGGTTAACGTGATCACGAGACCAACAGACACGACTTCTGACACGACTTCGAGTGCAACTACTTTGTTTACTCAAATATCTATGCAAGTACGACTTTGGCCATTAATATTATCTCCCATCTTTCGTATCAGTCCTCCATTTTCGATTCCCACGACCAACTAAACGTTAGAAACAAACCTCTCAAAACCCATCCAATTCATACAGACAGATAGATAGATATCTAGACATTTGAATCCTATACCAATTACCATCAATACACTAAATCTTCTCATAATATCAATTCATATCCTGCGATCAAAGAACGAGACGGTTTGTAGAATAAATACAATCTCGCAATTCATACCTCTCCGAGCAGTCTCCGAAAAGTTACTCCCTTTTGACATCCAGTATAATATTCAATTACCTTCCAAATATTAGTAAGAGGATATCCGTCCTTGCCTCTCAACGTGATACTCATGTAAAAAAAACTTGGAAATTCTACACGTACAAGCTTTTGTCAAAATGGTTTCACAATCATATTCTGTCAAGGAGACATACGCCCGGCGCCGCCCCAAAATCAGAGCTATGGCTCTTTACCGTGCAGCTTTCAACATGTGGCAAACCATGCACTATGACGAGATTCATCCTTTGTGGAAGGTCACTAGAGAAGATGTGCTGTGGTCGAAGTATAATCAATATTGGTGTGAAGTGACTGCTAGACTTGAGGGAACAGAGCATTTACTGGGGCCGGATTGGCACGTTGCATGTGAAACAAGAATTGATAATAAAGAGAAAACTGAAGAAGAAGGATAGTGAGTCAAGGATATGTGTTTCCATTGAGCTTTGGTTTACTAGACTGGATATATGGGGAGTAAGACAAAAACTGAAGTCTTTGGGTGCGATTTATAGATCGGTTTACATTTATTTTACCCCAATTTCACACACCATTTTGCGTTGAGACATGACTCAAGATGTCCCTTCATAACATCGCTGAACGAAGTTTAGGAAGATCCAAAAGCTTTGGCATCTAATTCTTAATACTTATCTTGCCGGTTTTATATTTCGATTGATATAGCATATTCCCTTCTCAGATTACAACTAATTGGTTGAAGTACGCAATGACATAAGATTTGCGGAAAGCCTTAGATTCAATTTACTTATTTTAGTCAAACGGAAGAAACTCTGCAGCAGGAGTTTTAATTAGACTCCTTTAATCGTTTAGAAAACTCTTCGTTCTTCCGAATAATGTTTTCGGCCACCCTGTGGGAATCATCGTCGGATTCGTAAGCATTCTCGATGCAAGGCTGGCATTTATTTTCTGTATGACACGTCGTGAATTTGTAACATAGACAAACTGTCGTCGCTACTGGCCTAGGTTCTCGGTGACCGCACTATTTAGGGCATAAAATACGATTTAGAGCTTGAGGTCATCTCTTATTGATAATCATCTTGGATTTGAACTTTGAGATCTTACAACACAATGGTAGATTGTATAGCACATATTATCTCGTGGTTGGCTTGTTTAAGTTATGATGTGTTCAGGATATACGGAATACATTGAAATCCGCTGTACTAGGAGATTCTGAGTTTGCTAGATATTATTATTAGATCTTAGGTACTTTTCAAATGGATCTGAGGTCTAAAATAAGGTTGAATTATATTTTATGCCTATATGGGTATCTTTATATTGTTATAAACCATTAAACTCATGAATCTGAAGTACTAGGCTCCATCAACTAAAGTTCAAATTGATGCAACTTGAAAGGGCTATAAAACGTGGTGAACGGGCGGATGAGATGTAACGTTAGCCGTAATAAGTTGTTACATCTCATGTGCTTCGCGTGCCGATCCGAAACAATTTATGAGAACAAGCCAAATTAACAATTCCAAGTTTGCCTGGAAAGATATTAAAGAAATTGACTGTATAATTGAGTTAAAAGTTATGGTTTGTGTCTTTTCTGTGTATAAAATCTGTTGTTAGAGCTTGGTTGTAGACATCTTATGGTAGCTGAGAAGCGACGCTGCCATTTGTGTATATACGAACACAGACAAGTTTTCGTGTTCTACCGCAATCTCTCTCGCATTCTCAAGCAATCAAAGAGCCCCCTTCATCAACTATCATCCATCACCTTATTCCCTTCACCGAACCGAGGCGTCGATAATCTAATATAGTCGTCCTGTTTGCTCTCGGGTAAGAACCTCTCGAATCATCTCCCCCCCAAACACAAGTAACACAAGCAATCGTCCGCAATGCTGGCACATTTTACTAACGTATGGGAACTATCCCGATAGCCTGAATCCTGCCACCTATTCCAAGTCCGACCTAGTTCTTTAGATTTGATTCCAAGACCGATCTTTTAAGATCTGAAGTCGCCATCCATCTCAGAGAACCGTACGATCGAAGGCTTTATTGCTTCTGCTACCCTCGGCCAGTGAAATAAATATTAAGAACCTACAATGTGCTGGAGAATCAAGATCGGAACGGTACGACAAATATTCCGGAGAGCTTAGAATAGAATTCGATCGATCGTTTTGTAATAACGGGGACTGACAGGGGTCGATTGCAGTGCTCACACCCGGAACCAGTCTGCGTCAGAGAGGAATCACCCGATGACCCGCAGCCGCCACCTTTTTCGGCTGCCAGTTCAAATTTGACAGCAGGAAAGCCGTGTAGATGTACTAGATACACCACTATATACCACACCGCCAAATGCAACCCCTGCGAGCAATACTTGAGCCATGGCGAAATGACGCAAGAAGAATTCATCAACAAACAGCTTTACAACCGCAACGTAACGTACTATCTCCAATCTTCTAAGGGGCTTGGACTACGTCGTCGTTCGTTGCCCACCAACATTACGGAATGGGATGAGTTACCAAACCATGTTAGGTTCACGGTGGACAGGAACGGTGTTTTGCTTGAAGGCGTGGGGTTTATTCCGGACAACGTGGAACCCGATCCATTTATCGGGGATCAAGGGGATCCGGATGCCGGAGTGGGAGATTTAGACGAACAATCTTCATTTTACTCGGCAGATGGGCGTGCGGAGACGGTAATTGGCGGCGACTACTATAAAGAAGTAGAAGGCGAGAATGAAAATTTCCTCGCACCAGGTCAATCTCTTCCGTCTATACAAGAAGAGTAAATTGAGGAATATGATACGTACTTATTAACCTTTTGAACCTGTTGGCGGTCGGTTTCAAATGTTCTTTTCTCTTTTCTTTCTTATTTCATACATTTTTTTGCTTGTACAGTTGAAGAAAACTATGGAAGATGCTTCCTGTAATAGATCTCAAATTCATCAAGAGGATATTAGAAACATGGGCTAGTGGTTATCACTAGACTGAGGGGAAGGCTTACCTTATTTTTGTAGGCGAGTTCCTGCCAAGTACTCTTTTCAACTTGTATATTGTTCGAATTTAATATATAACTGTTTGATACCCTGTTTAGTGTTAAAAGTCCGATATACAGTAAAATACTCAATATTTTACCTTAATTGGCAAAAGTGATGCAGGTAAAACAGTATGCTACCTGGAATAATTTGAACACCCTGGACCCGACAACTTATAAAATGCAACATTTCCTCCTCTAGCAGTCACACGTTGTCTTAATATAAGTTTCAATGAATATTGGTAAGAAAATTGGTTTCCGCTCCAGCCTCGTGGTATAAGAGATTAATAGAGATGGTATAATAGATTCTATTCATTTTTTAAATGACAATACCCAAAGCGAATCCCAACATTTAGAATGCGAGAACCGAGAAAGAGTTTCGCCTTGGTGCGTTGGACTTTCTTTTCGGGGAAATTCTTCCATATTATCGGCCCGAAGCAGAAAATCACTAGTGAACTGCTTAACTGAAGGTATCGGAAAATCCCCACCACCCCGCAATACCCCAATCCGGGGATAGATATAGCTTATACTTACCCCAGCATGGGTTGGGGCTCCTTGATTCGTGTCTGATTGTTTCATAGATGTCTATTTCTTTCTTCTAAGTGCCTTCAGTTGAATTCAAGTGACTAGGAATCAAAAAAATGGCGATAATTTCAACAATCCTCGTTTTCGCCCCGCTATTAGCCGTTATTCATATTTTACTTACTAGATACAAACCACATCTTCGTCGCATACCTGGGCCGTTCGTCGCCTCATTCACTGATATCTGGAGACTAAAACAAAATCTCGGTCGGCGACCAGAGGTTGTTCATCAAAAGGTACACGAGAAATATGGCGATCTCGTGAGAATCGGACCGAACTGTATCTCGGTCGGTTCAGCAGAGGAGGTGAAAACAATATATGGAATTACAAGACTCTTCCAAAAAGTACGGATAATTACGCCGTCGAACATCGAGATACTATAAATCCTCAAGTTTTTGATAGCTAACCAAATAAATGCAAAGTCTGAGTTCTACCCCGTCACGCGCCCTATCGTGAATGGCGAAGAAGTCTTAGGTATATTCGATGTAACTTCAGAAGATCTCCACAAGAATATTAAACGACCAGTGGGACATGCATATGCTATGAGTACTCTGTTGGACTACGAACCTTATGTGGATAGTACTATACAAGTATTGCAGCGGAGGCTCGAGGAGTTGTATCTTGATAAGAACGAAATATGTGATCTGGGAGAGTGGCTGCATTGGACGGCCTTCGACGTGGTCGGCGAAATGACATTCAGTCGGCGCCTAGGCTTTTTAGAGCACGGCAAGGATGTTAACAATGTTATTTCGGATACTCAAGAAGCTTTGGATTACCTGGCAGTTATCGGACAGATGCCATTCCTAGGTCTGTATCAACAGTGCTCTAGTCTCACTATCCCGCATCGAGTGCCAATACTAACTAGACCGAATAGACAAATTTCTAATGAAAAACCCTCTGAGGTTGTGGTGGAAAGGTAATCCGACCTCGCCAGTTACCAGCTTCGCATTGAGTTGCATGGAACAAAGGCTGCAAGAAAGAGAAAAGGGTGAGAATACCAAACGAAATGACTTCCTATCCAAGTTTCTGGACGCTGCAGACAAATATGAAGAAACAATTCCACGGTCGCAAATCACTGGATGGGCCGCCGCTAACGTTTTCGCCGGAAGTGATACCACAGTAAGCTTATACCCTTATCAAATGCCCTATTTACCGAATAATTTACTGAGCAGGGGACACTTAGGCTATTTCTCTTCGTGCAATAATGTGCAAGTCTCTCCTAGACTGTTTTAATAATAAATAGAGTTTTGTCTAACATTTGACCACTCCACAGTTAATCTCATGAGATATCCAGGTGTGCTCTCCAAGCTACGAAACGAGCTCACCCTAGCGAACCTCACAACCACTCAAATCCCAAAATATTCCCAGACAAACTCACTGCCATACCTGAACGCTGTCGTTAAGGAGTCCCTTCGTCTACACCCCGCCGTTGGCATTCTCCTCGAAAGAGTTGTTCCCGCGGGTGGAGTTACTCTCTGCGACCAGTTTATCCCTGAAGGAACCATCGTCGGATGCAATCCATGGGTCATCCACCGCGATAAGCGAGTGTATGGCCCGGATGCGAATATCTTCAAACCTGAGCGATGGATATATGCTTCTGAAAGACAGAAGGCAGATATGGAGAGGTCTTATCTCGTATTTGGTAGTGGTAAGCGGACTTGTATTGGGAAGAATATAAGCTTGTTGGAGATATATAAGATTATCCCTTGGATGGTACTATGTTATGAGGTAAGCTAAAGCTGTCAAAAAGTGATCTGTTTTTTGGGGATTTCTAGGTTATTAACAACATCCGGGGATAGTTTGAGCTTTTACAGCCTGATGCTGAGCTTAAACTTAGAAACTCGTGGTTTGTGGGACAGACAGGAATCAAGATTTATCTTCGCAGTAGAAATGTGGCTGCTGCTATGGTTTAATGGCATCACGCTGGCGCCATATGTACACCTATGTTCGATTTACAAGGCTATAAGCTCGTGGATCGAACTTCCGCTCTCATTCTTCATCTTATTCTTTCAAAGTTGGGCCTGTATATACGAATATTGTTCTCTGATGCGTTGACATTTGGATGGAAACGGTAGCAATGATGGCGGAGATGCAAGAGCAAATTTCAAAGGAGTAGCACTGTCGAAGGGTTCTGCTGTAGTGTGGTATATGAATTGGATTAAATACGAGTGTGACTTAGAGTATTTATGAGTGGTAGGGTGAATAGTCGCAATAACCTACATAGCAACGTCCCTAATTTTCTGTTATATTAACGAAACTGTGTCGAACATCGAATATATGAACGCCTATTCATTACTAAAGTCACCGGGCGGCCTGAATGACTAGCGAATAGGAGGTTTAGTGAAGGTGAGAAAGACAATCACAATCACGATATTTCTACGTCAGGTGTAAATTCTGTAAGATGCGATATCTAGCTAATAAGATTTAAGATCAATAAAAAAAGGAGTAAGCATGAGCGAGCGATTTAAATATATCTGATAAGAGCCTAATTATTTCCTCTCAACACTCTAAAACTACCCGTCCTAGCACAAGACTGCAATATTATTCATTAAATACAAAAGCCTCGTTTAATTTGAGGTTGTCGTATCCTGAAAAATCGACATGATTCAAGTTAGGGAACCTGGTCTTCGCGACCTCTGCGAGTTGCAAGATGTCATTGTGTATAAGCGGGTTGGGCCCACGAATCGAAAAGCTCTTGATCGAACGGGGAAGAATGTTGATAATCAGATCCCCTTCAGGGATAGATTCTCTTCTGGTCGGACAAATAGTTGGCGAATCCACTGCAAGAATTTCTAGGACCTCCATCGCCTGCAGACTCTGCAGAGTATCCCTGGCTAGCAAGCCATCACTGATTTCACATGAGTTACTGAGATCGATCACAACATGTCGCAATGTGTTCTTTCGACACAGCAGCGCATCGGTGAATTCTCGAGGCACTGCCTCGTCGTAGCTCTCTGTGACTATAGCGCCCCCGGATTCGTAAGTGAACACCTCCAGAAAGGGGAAACTGTTCATCAGGTCAATGAGACCTTTGGCTTCCAGACCGCTGTAAGTAAGGTGAACTTCTCTAATGCCCTCGTGACGAGAGACATCGGAGGCGTCGCCAACCATGTGGCCTCTTAGTACACGCAAGTTCGGTGCTGCTCTAAGAAAAGCATTGATCTCATCTAAACCCATCGATCCTTCGGTATCCGAATGGCTGAAGCTGAGCTCTGTGAGAGACTGGAGGGAGTTTGGGAGGAAAGTATTCTCTTCGATACACCAAGAACTTATAAAGCAGAGGCTTTCGAGCTTCGGGAGGATTAGAAGAGAAAGAGCGAGAAAAAATGCGTCAATTGGATCCTCGGAGGAGCACTCGTAGTCTTCAGTATCATGTTGAAAAGGATCGTTCATGAGCCATTCCGGTGCCGATGACCTTATACTCCCGTCTGCGTTGTGTGACAATTGGCGAATAAGCCCCTTTACTGCCTCGCGCTCTTCTTGTGAAGGCTCCATTTTTTCCTCGTAGTCGAATTCGCCCATGGTGAAGGACTTAACATGGCTTGCTAGGTCTTTTCGAGTAAGGAGAGTCCGAAATAGGGGCCAGTACTCCCCACCCGTGAAAGTATCACGATACAATATGGGTTCTGCAACTTGCCGAAGCAGCCTGCAAGTTTTCACCAGCCTCGTCAATGTGATGATAAACCCGGGAACGCAGGCCATCCACTTATAGACCCACGGACCATGATCTAAGTGGGGGATCTCATTGCAAATCTGGATCAAGATTTCAGGCGGCAGAGAAAGTAGGGTCGGCATGGCTTCAATGCCTTGTAGAGAGCCGCTTGTCAACTAAGCGCAGGTTTGGCGAATGTAGTATTGGCGATGGTGGGATGCCTTGCAAGAAATGTGAATTCGTTGCATTGCAGTAGTTGAAAGTGATTCGGATTGCAGTTTGGGACTGACAATGGCCTATAAATACTTGAGTTAGTCTGGTGCACAGGCATTGCATTTTACTTTATAGAAATTGAGGTTCTGTCTGTTGTACGAGACCAGCATGGTTCATATCTCAAGGGTCTGAACGACCTTCCCAGTCAACGCAGCTGGTGTTTCGCCTGGGTCACGAAATCGCCCACACCACAGACTTATACGAATTAAAGAAAATAATATGAATAAAAATTTCCGGGTTATCCGAGTTCAAAGGAACGACACGTGAATACGTGTTCTGTATTGCGTGTATCCAAGTCTATCCAGAGATATAGGTACGCAGGTATATGAGAGGAGGCCATGAGTCAAATCCAATTGACCAACCAGTTGTTTTCCTGTTAGTGGGGACGTCGCGTTGGATACGACGAAATGGTCTCAGAAATGGCTTTGAGTCAGAGCATTCAACCGGCATTTAAATATCTGCCTGAAAGCACAACCGCGGCACAGCGACGCCCGAAGCGCCACAGAATGAGTAACCTGATTTTTGCCGAGATAGACAGCGAGGGGATGAGAAACAGCACCTGCCGACACTTAAATGTTTCCGCTCCGCTTGCCGCATTGCTCGCCTTTTTCGTGCTATGGGCCAACCGAAACTTGAATCAAACTCATAGCAAAACAGGACAAGCGGTAGTTAGACACATGATTAGCAAAAGTTACACGACGCAGTATACACTAGTGGTTGTATTCATTGTTTTTTTTTTTGTTACGGCAAGTAGGTTAGGGTTAGCCTTGCGGGTCTGATATTCGTCTCTATGGGTTATGTCTCAAAGAGATGTGATCTTTCGGTGAAGGGGCTGCAAGTCCCAACCAACGCATGCGTAGAGCTTGCATTGGGTCCCGTGAAAAACCAACTATATGTACCACATCAAAAACGAAAAACATCAAATATAGATATATATATATCATGAATAGTTGACAAAATGGATTGCTACGGTTTTTACATTGTAACAAAAATACTGGTTCTATTTAGTTTAAGAATCATTGAGAATCAGCCATGAAGCCTCTTGCAAGGAGGGTTGCCGCAACACAAAAGAGGTCCGCTGCATGCATTGTCCACGCGCTGGCAGCCAGACCTTTTCCATTTTATCGTGCTTGCCCAGCCCTGGGCTTGTGAGGGGTAAAGCGTCGAGCTAGTTTCCATACAGCTGGCCTTTTGTGCCGGTACGTTTCCGAATTTCTTCATTATCAGTCTAGTTCGATATGACCGACCCAAACTTGTATACTGTTGGCTGGATATGCGCCTTGCATAATGAGTTTGTCGCGGCTCTGGAAATGCTAGATGAAACTCACGATAAACTTTCACATCAACCACAAAATGATAACAACGTATACGGATTGGGCAGGGTCCATAACCATAATGTAGTAATCGCTGTGTTACCAGAGGGAGGGCACGGGACAACCGCGGCCACGAGTGTGGCTCAGGATATGCTTCGCACGTTCACAAACCTTAAAATCGGCTTAATGGTTGGTATAGGAGGAGGAGCACCATCCAGGAAACATGATATTCGTTTAGGCGACATTGTCGTAAGTGTACCCCGGAATTCTTACGGTGGTGTTATTCAGTACGACTACGGGAAGACAATTCAGAATCAAGGATTTCATATCACCAGCGTCCTGGCACCTCCACCGCCTTTGTTGCTAGCTGCGGTAACCAGCATCCGGGCAAAGCATGCTCGCGCCCCAGAAGGCCCTCAAATCCATGAAAAAATCGAAAAAATTTTGCAAAACAAGCGAAGGCTTCGACGAAGATTCGCGCGACCGGATGATGTGGAAGATGTTCTGTACGATTCTGACTTTACCCACCCATCTAGCGAAATTACGTGCGCAAAGTCATGCAGTTCAAATACAAGTAGAATCAAACAACGATCTAAAAGAACCGAGGATGATGATAATCCAGCAATCCATTACGGACTTATTGGGTCTGCAAATACTCTTATGAAGGACGCAAAAATAAGAGATTATTTGGCAAATGAAAAAGAAATCATGTGTTTCGAAATGGAAGCGGCAGGACTCATGAATACATATCCTTGCCTTGTTATTCGAGGAATCTGTGATTATTCTGATACTCACAAGAATGACATCTGGCAGAATTATGCGGCCATGACGGCGGCAGTATATACAAAAGAACTTTTGAAAGAGATAGCTCCTACGCAGTTGGACACGCTCACCTCCGTGGATCTCGAAGACATCAAAAAAAAGCGTCCTCCAACAAGAGGCTGCGCAAAAGCTACAAGTAGAGTTTCAAAGGGGGCAGGCCATGAGTGACGCCATATCAAAGCTATCCTATTGCCCTTCTGCTGCTTATTACTCCAATCAAGAGCATGATAAAGGGTATTGCCTTGAAGGAACGCAGATTTCTGTCCTCAGAAAAATCCAAAGTTGGATTGAGGACCTCAATTGCCCCCCAGTACTGTGGCTCAGAGGAATGGCAGGTCTGGGAAATCTACAATATCCCGTACAATCGCCCATAGGTACCAAATCGGCCTAAAGACCTATGAAGACAATTACAGTCCAAGGCCAGTCATTGGAACCAGCTTCTTCTTCAGCAGACAAGACGATGGTAGAAACAAAGCGAAACTACTCTTTACTACCATCGCTAGAGGGCTCTCAGCAGTATTCCCTCAGTATAAGCAGAACCTTTCCAAAACTCTTCAGGATCATAAAACCATCGTCGACCAAAACTTGAGGGACCAATGGGATATGCTAATTCTAAAGCCCTTGCCGAAATCATATGACCAAGGCAGCTCTCCTCAAGCAATATTTATCATACTAGATGCTCTTGACGAGTGTGAGAGTGACGGAAGATGGCATCCAATACTACGATTCCTCCAGGAGATTGGGACTCTTAGAAACGTACCTTTGCGACTCTTAGTTACAAGCCGTCCTGAGCATCAACTTAGAAGAGGGTTTCAAGACATTGCAAATGCTCTACTTCTTGAAATCGAAGTTCTAGGAAAGATACCACTAGCCGAACCGGATGCCCCAATTGAGGATGATATCACCAAATTCCTGAAGAAAGAGTTTGACGATTTAAGAACAGCTTTTGGAATGGCGGAAACCTGGCCGAGTATCGAAAAGATTCACTTGCTTGCTAAAAGAGCAAATGGATTATTCATTCACGCGGCTACTTCAGTTCGTTTTCTTCGTTCGGCTAACATTAGCTGTCTGGAATCTCGCCTTGGCTCTATCCTTCTTGAGTATCCCTACGCAACATCTCCGCAACACACCTTGGATCAAATATATACTCAGATTTTAAAAGAATCAATGCTGAAGGACGTCCTCGAATGTGAAAAAGAAGTGATTAGCGGCGATTTTAAGCGGCTTATGGGGGCAATTCTTTGCTTGGCCCACCCAATATCTTTGACAGAGTTGCATCACTTGATTTCTTTTCCTGTCAACAAGATAGAAAGCATCTTTGGCAATCTTCATTCAATTCTCACTGTTCCAGGTGACGACCAAAATCAGCCTATCGATATCCTCCACTTGTCATTCCGTGATTTTCTCATTAGTAGAGATCGATGTCAAGAAGAAAGTCTACGAATTAACGAAGAGGACACCCATTATTTCCTATTCAAAGAGTGTATTCACGTAATGTCCCAGAGTTTTGATTCACGTAACCGCCAAACTTTCATCATTCCAAGGGAAGGATCACGATACGCCCAAGATTTCGATTTTTCTCGAATGAACGATTACTTGCGAAAGCACACCACCTACGCATGCAGATATTAGATATACCATCTTCAGTCTAGCCGCCGGGACTTACAAGAAAACGATGAGACTCATAAATTTCTAAGAGTGCACCTTATTCATTGGCTAGAGGCGATGGGAATCCTCAGATGTGCCTCTGAGGCCATTTTGGCAATCAATTCCCTTATAGAAATTACTAATGTAAGGCCCCTGACCTACTATCTTTATCAAGGGTCATAATGCTAAAAATCCCAGTCTGCTCCCAAAACAGAAATCCGCCAGCTCATTCGAGAAGCCAAACGCTTTGCGATGCTTAACAGAGAAATCATGGAAACTCACCCACTACAGTTTTATGCCTCTGGAATAACCTTTGCACCTAAAGATTCTCTAGTCCGTAAATACTTCTCAAGTGGTATGCCTAAGTGGTTGCTATCGGACCCTGAAACCCGCAGCCACTGGAGCGATTTGCTGCAAGTCTTCTATGCCGGTATAGGTGATGGACATCTTATAAGTATGGCTTTCTCGCTTGATGGAAAATTCATCGTAGCATATCGAAAAATCTTTTCTGAAGATGGTCAGAGCTTTGTCGTTATTGTATGGAAAATATCCAACGGTGCAAAAGTTCAGTTTAGTATCTCTGGACCTCCGATTGCAAATTTGACGTTTTTTCCAGGCCTGTCGCAAATTCTTGTGTTACTAGGAGATCCCATCGACGACAAGGGCGCAACCAACTGTGTTACCCTCCAGCTATGGGACGCGGAAACAGGGATAAAGATTAAACAAGTTCATGTTCAAGTTGCAATTGAATTGATGGACAATTGTCGTCCTGTGTTTGCACTCGACGGCATGGGCGGTACTCCTAGTAGCATTTTCTAAAACCGGGCCTCGAATATGGAGAATTCGACCGAACTTAGACCATAACGAAATAAATATATCGCAAACTGGTATAGGAGACTTAGGCCAGGATGGTTATCAATATTTTAAATTAAGGTTCAGAAATGGATTCTTGGTACTTTCTGATGGTCTCAAAGTAGGGATCTGGAACACTTTAACAACAGGTCAGATACTAGTTCTTAAAGGAATATTTTCAGTAACCCCGAGTGGTCTAACGGGGAAGGAGGCCGGAACCAAACTCAACACTAGCGATACCGGTGAATACGAAACTGATGAAAAGCATTTCATATCCTCAATCGCGATCTTCCCAATGAGAACCATAGCTGCAGCGGCGGTAGACCATAAGAGAATTGTCATTTTCGATATGACAATAGGCAGGAAACTTCAAACGATTACTGTAGGCGATAACTTCTCTCTTGAAGGAGTCTTGGACATTTCTCCAGATGGCGGTATCCTAGCCATGCGTGCTAGTGACACTATTGACAACCCTTGCGTAATGCTGTGGAGCTGCAGAACGTGGTCGTTTTTAAAATTAATTTCGACGACGTGCCGTCAATATCCGTCCAGCGAGCAAGATATTCTATTCACTCCTGACAGCGAAGTCATTGCGATTCAGGGTTCCGATGAGGTACATATGCACAAAGTTTTCGCTACAGTCAAACACATCGACCCAAAATCGGCAGCGGATTTTAGTTCTCAAATGGATCCCGTTCAGCAGCTATTATCAATCGACAAGATGCGGGTATCACCGAATAGCAAAATAGCGGTCTCGGGAAAGAGTAGCGGTTACTTTCAAGTTTGGGACCTGCAAGATCGATGCATAAAATATAGTTTTACGGCACAAAATATGAGACGCCATGACTTTAACAGTGGCATCATCAGCTTCTCAAAGGACTCAAAGATGGTTGCAATCTCAGCCGGCGAAAAGGCTAAAGTGGCCTGTTGGGATATCAGTACAACACCAAGCGAGAGCCTAGACCTTCATGCGCTGGAAATAATAAAAAGCGATCCTTGTAGTCGACTCAATATTTGTTTCAGGACCATGAGAGAACTTACTTTGGATAGTACACCGCAATTCGTATACGAATGCTTTGACCTAGGAACTGAGAGGCAAGGTAAATTTGAATTGCCATATAACCTCGATAGCAATGGAAAGGTATCACCTTGTGGTACTATCTTTGCGATAGAAGGGCGAAGTATAGTCTCAAATACGTATTGCCTGATTCTTTGCAATTCTCCAAAACAGCAACTAGAGAAGAGCGAAACGAAGTCAGATCTTGAATGGATAGTTCTACCACGCTCAGACGTTATCTTCCGGCACGCCACGTTCTCACATGACGGAAAATTACTTGTCGCGTCAAGCCATGAAAACTTCGAAGCTAATTCCATCGTCGGTGTTTGGGAACTACAAGATTATAGTAGCACGGAAATTATACTCGACGACAAGTACATGATTCAAGGATTGGTGCTCTCAAAGGATAAGGAGTATCTAGCTATATCTACTGTTACAATGGTCTTAATATGTAGCCTGGCATCAAAAGAAATTATCGGGAGGTGTGCGATGATCGAGTGGCTCGAGAGAAAAAAGGTGGCGCGAGAAGATGTCGTTTGGGAAGACAGCCAAAAGATCCATACTGTCAGCTTTCCGCTTCATATGCTGAGCCAATACGCGCCTAGATTTTCCCGTCGCTTTTGCTTACGAGGCTCTTGGCTTTGCGACCGGTTCGAAAAAATCCTCTGGTTCAACCAAGAATATAGTCCAAACGTCATTGTAGAGCCAGAAGACGACAATCTTGTCGTGATCGGGACTTCTGGAGAGGGCAGGGTCTTGTTTCTGGAGATTGACTGAAAAAATTGAAGAGAAAGTCTCTCTTGTTTAATTATAGAAATACATAAAAATATAATTGTCGATAACTAAAATAATTGAAAAATTTTCATGGGAAAAACGAGCCAAAAGAAGAAGTACAAGTATCATGACAAGTAAAATAGGCAACTAAACAACCCAAATCAGTAATTTTATATATCAAGCAGTTTATATAAACATATAAAAAGGGTATAAACTTACCATGATTCCGCATGAGTGGCTGCTTCCACCCCGAAGCTTCTAAGCGCGCCGTGCAATAGCTAAACGCTCTGAACTAATTTGTTCGAGCGACAGGAATTTTCATTGCTTAGATATGCTGCCGTTGGTGTTATATGAACAAGAACTGTAAGAGCAACGAGCATATCGCCCGCATACGCAGCAGAGTAGGTATATCCGCTAGTGCCCTCACTGATGCTACTGCATCTTCTGAGGATTGTTTAATAGTTAGTCCATAGCATTCAGACAATCCAATTCCGTGTCGAGGTGGTTCACAAACTGTCTAAATGATGCTTAATAGAATAGACGTAAAATATCTCAAATTTGCTCCAACTGATATCCCATATGGCCGTTCTGATAGGGGATTTCAAAACGTGTTGCCATGAGCACGGAAGCTCTTCATATTGAGATATTGCTTTAGGCCCAAAATTCTACAACTGCATACCGGATGACAGCACCTCAATACCTATGCGACTCTGTGTCATCCTTGTAGAACAATAAGTAATATACAACGAATTTTTGTTGTGGATTTTCGACGATAGCTATAGTATATCTGCAGGGTCATGGCGCACACGGTTTCTATTTGAGTAAAACGCTAAAGCTCCTCCACCAAATTTGCAAATCAACAAGCCTTGCGAATATCAGTCTCCGGGTCTGCTTACACTCAGTTTGGAAGAACACAACTATAGGAAAACAGGGGTGCAAGCGGAACGCAAATATGGACTAATAAGATGAGAGTAATTAGAGCATATGTATCATAAGCGATAGCACGTGAGAAAGCCAACATATGTCGACCTGTCCTCTAGACATTACAGCAGACCTAATTAAATGTCTAGATGTATATTTTGCTTAGCGGACAGCCTTTGCGGACGATAGATTGGGCACCGCGAAATCCTGAACCACCACAACCTCGAATCTGCTAGTACCATAACATTTATAAAAGCGGCGTAGTCCCTCCAATTGTCTGATCTCGTATCGGGCCCTTTACGGCGTTCACTAGCGAGACTTCACTGTACGAGATACATCAATTCTCTGCTTACTGGTTGCTAACATATTACTGAAATTTATCTTAGACACACCATGAACTCTAGCGAAGTCGAATTTCCTAGTCCTTTAGAGCCTAAATACACGTATTTCAAAAAAAAATATTGGATATGACTCTGGACCAGGGCGGAGCAAGTATCTTGTTGTATTTTGTTTTACAACACACTTAAAAATGCCTTTTTTTTATACTGGTACATCTATAATGGCAATTAGTCTACTTTTACGAGCAACCATAGCTTCAAACTAATGTAAAGTGCATTGCCTACTATCTCGAAATATATACAAAGAAACCCAAATAAAGTAATTCCAACACCATTATTACGTTTAACTAATATATCCCTAAAATGAAGACCAGGGAAAGAAAAGCCAGCACCCTACGAAGCAACAGGAGGAAGAAAGAAAGGAAACCCCATTCCAATGATTTCGTCATCCATAACTAGGACATGACATCGAGATTGACGTAAATTTAGAGCGCTACCATTAGCCATTAATAGATATGTATCCCCGTTCCAATTACAGAGTCATGGCGACAGCGCCAAAGACACCGAAGAACAGAGAAACCAAAGTGATTCGAACGGAGCTAGCGCTACTTCTTGGGACACTAGTTTGTCCAAAGTTGATGATATTATTCCCTGTAGGATTGACAAAAGGTGTCGGCTGACCGAATATGCCGTTGGTGTTGAATCCAATGTTATTACCAGGAGTAGCGTAGATATTGCAGTAATTTGAGGTGAAGAAAGCGAGACCGGATGATTGAGAAGGGTTAGCGGTTCGGAGATAGCCTAGACAGGCGGCTGCCATGTTTGAAAGGTTGACGCTTTGCTGGCAGAGACATCCTGCGACGCCGACGGATGTGACAGCAGGGATATTTGGTGCGCCACAAGAAGTGATCGAATTGGCGAGCGATTGGCATTCTTGGGAGTTAGGGTTCACATTGCCATAGAAAGTCGGTGTGGGGACGTAATTTGTGATGGCGGGGTTTCCATTCTGAGGGTTCGAGATGGCTATCTCTTGACAAAGAGTGTTCAAAGTGTTTACGGTCTGGATTGTGGTTTGCCCGACTAACTGACTTTGATCAATGCCCGAGATACACTGCTGCGCAGCTGCTGACAAGCCAGAGTTTAGGCAGAAGCAAGAGTAGAAGTTGTTGGAGGCGTTTTGGTCGTTCAAGTTAAGATTTGTCACACCGCACGATGTAGCCATCTGAACCACTGAACTGCACTGACTGGGAAGATTGTATAGATTTTCCGTTGTGAGGCCCTGGGGTAGGTTGGTAATACGAGCCTTGCCCACCGCAGGGGTTGCAGCTGGTCCCGAGGTTGGCGTTATTATAGCACTAGCTGTAGCAGCAAACAGCAAGCCAGTAGTGACAAAAGGAGATCTTGAAAACATTTTTGCGACTGATTATGATATATCGTGAAGTTGTAGAATTGTAAATAGTAAATTATAAATAGATTATTGTCTCCTCTAAAAAATATGCTTCACAGTGCTCGCAAGTCGGTTCGTCTGTTGCCTGCTGAAAATTTTTCATGACGAGGAGCGGCTAGACCATCAGCTTATATACTCCATACAGCCCGAGCTAGCTCCTGCGACCATAACCCATCTCGTCTTCGAGTCTCAGAGCTCAAGCTAGCAGTCGATATCGAATTTGAGGGCGGAGCCGTGAATGTGTTGCCAAGTGGGGGTACCCATGCAGTCGTGTCGACAGACTTTCCCAGCTTGGTAAGCGCGGTGAAACGGTGTGACCTGGAGTAGAAGACATGACCCATTTGTGAACACTCCTGCCATATCAAAAACCCTCTCAGAGACACCAGCGAGCATGTAGAGGGCGGAACGGGAGACTGATATGGAGCCAAAATTTCCGAACTGTCTCAATTGAATATAGGGCTACCGTTTTCTCTTGCCCAAAATTGGCAGCTCCAGAGGTAAACCAGGGCCAATACCAAGCTTTCGCTAAGATGAGTTTCCTTGCTCGTCGCCTCTGCAGCTCTGCTTAGAAATGTCTCCTTTCCATGGTTCCGAACCGCACTGAGCCTCGTCGGTTTTCGTTTTCGCAAATGTTTGGATCCAAGGCTCCCTTGCCGCTTTGATTGAGAAATGTCTAATTACAGAGCTATATGCATCCTTATACATTAGGCACAAGACGGAATACCACCTTCGAAAATGTTTCCTTCTAGCCGCTTTTGCCTACGTGGGGAGGAAAATAATTGAAATGATCGACAGCGAGTTTTAACTCTTTCTCGAACCGTACAGGCTACACCGATATTCCGGCCGCGATGTGTCGGCTCGTCGGTGACACCATTTGGTGCTATTTCGTTTCTGCAAAACTATGCCTCTACATAATCGATATCAATACAACCAGCAAGGTCAGGAACTAAAGACAGTTCGTTTTTAGTAGATATAGCCGTGTTTTGGCACTCTTTCGATCGGTCGAGCGAATCTGAAGACTCTATTTTCGAAGCTTTCCCTCTGTAGGCCTCCAACCACAGGTCCACCATCCATGCATTGAGACCTACCATTGGGCGCGAACGGGTGAACCGTACGAACACGAGCACGTATATTCCTAATTGACAAGAGAAGAAGCTACCCCCGTCAATATACTTTCTTAAGAGCCTCGATTTATTATTTTACGGTGGGGATATCAGTCGAGAAGCACAACTAAGCTGTTTGGTTGGTGTCCACCAAGGAGATGAATTACGGACGCGTCGCCCATAACAACACAACTTTATGCGAAGCGATTCGATCGCTTTGGGGGTCATGTCCCTGGAGCGTAAATTTTAACTCAAGCTATAAAAAACATTCGCCAAAACTAAGATTTGCATAGCCATGTATTCATGTTGCATATGCTTTTGGTTGGTGGAGTAGGATCCCAATTGCTATTTTTCTAAGCTCACGTAGTCTGAAAGAAAGGCACAGCTACGTAAGCCATTTCAGGATCAGCGAAAACAAATTTCCTAGATTAACTCCCAAGCTCTCTAGGTTCATGGCCGGGACGAGCCGCAAATAAGCTTAGAATACACCAATAATGCGAAGCGGGTCCCCCACTTCCTTTGATATATCTCCCCGCCAATTTTATGTCTCCGTTATCTCCTATTCCGAGGGACTGATCGATCAAGATCCAAGCTCTGTTCTACCTCTTCGCCACCTGCGGCTGTGGCGCTACAGGAAAGTACGCCAGATCCGGTTGTTATAGACCATTCGTAGCATGCTGCGCTCATGGATATTCTGCGACGCGCGACCTAGGTCACGTTGAGGGAAAGTGAGATGGTCAGAAGCATCGATGTTCTAATTTTCAAAATTTACAGTGAGCTTTGAAGCGATGTTGAAAAGATGTTGATATGAAAGAGCAAATTTCTGGAGCAACAGAGCTGAAGAAAGGGACGGAATACAAAATATTATTCCACGGCGTTCGAAAGCGAGAAACCCCGTGAGAAAGTTAAGAAAATATACGAGACTTATCTATAGACCACAGTGAGAGTATTGAGTCTACAAAGTTTTCTCATTGAGTGAGGGGAGTATAGAGTGCCCACGGTTGTGTCGTAAACTATCTGCGAAGCACGAACCCACAGGCGACCCGCTCACCGACAAGGGTTACGCTCGGACAACTGATCATGAAACGGCATATATTTATGTAGACTAAGTTCTGATGTGCGTTTGTACGCGTAATTGAGGATTTATATACGTAAATATTAGATCGTGCAAGCGGCATTACTAGACTCAAGTGTCAAGGGGTCTATCTAAGCAAACTAAACCACCCGTATCTCCATTAACTCTGTGCCTAAAATTCTTGGCAACGAGTTCTCAGACTAAAGCCTAAATTCTCGCCTGGGGTATCAACTCGAGGGTTGGAGATTTATTTAGTGAGCTAGTTTCTTAATGGGAGGTGAAAAACTCTGTATATGTTAGAGTTCTCTTAAGGTTACATTACCATGGGATCTGTGCGCCTGTGACGCTGTGTTGCATGCTGAATGAATTCACTGTGCTTTGAATTTTGGTGAAAAGCAGGAATGAACGGATATCGCGGATGTTCGTGCATCCGGGTTCGGATAGAGTGTCCCTGCAGGTTCTATTGGAGTGGGGACAGCACTCTCAGCGTATCCAGAATGCAAGCTTGGCAGATTCCAGAGATAGTCAAGTGCTGTGCGGCTGGACGGGGAATAATCTCCTGAGATCTTGGAAAGCTTAATGTTAAGCTTAAATATCCAGGTTGGAGGACCCTGGATTGTCGCCATACACCACCCTTCGATGGTAATATCGCCACCTACGCATATATATTACATATATTATACATTCTACTTCGGAATTTGCCGCTCATATTTCCGTACTTATTTTAGATTCCTTTTTATAAGGCATGCGGATCATATACGCGTTTTCCCTTCTCGCCGTGGCATCGGTGAGTGCGTGCAATGCCGATAATTGTCTACGAGGTAGATACAATGGTCTTTTACTTCAGATTATCAGTACTAAACCATCGTTTAGCGATTCGAGCGTCTGCATATCCGGATCGCCCTGGAACACCAGACTGCTCTTCATATTTTCTTGCGATAGTTACTCCAGCTACAGTGTACGCTTTTTGCTCTCAAAAACCCTTTGGCCGAGTCGAATTCAACTGAACTAATACTGCCCTAGCACAATCACGGAAACGATTTCCACGACCGTCACGACCGTTACTATTCCGACTGTAACATATACATCTCCGGTAGCCGGGCAAAAGCGCGATATCCCCTTATCATTTTCTTCGGAGTTGAAGAAGCGCGATATTACAATCGTGCCCTCCAATATCCCTTCGTACGCTTCGGCTTGTAGCGGTAGCGTCCGTTATGAGTCTGCATGCTCTTGCATCGGGGTCACCCGTACAATAACCACCCTCCCAACAGCATCTGTCACGGTCACGAAAACTTCATCCCTCACATCCACGGTCCTCCTCCCCACGGAAACTGTCAGCCCCTTCTATCTTCAGCTTACCAATATATCACCCGGCGCCTATCTCCGCTTTACCGGTTATACTCTCGGGTTCACCTACTCAAAATCCGCTGCAACACTTTTCTACCTTGAAAGCGACCACACGTTCTGGGCCATTGGAGTTGGGCAGGCCACTGCATATGGCGATTCTGGCATTGACCCCTTCGCTATTATAAACTTCAAGTCTCCAACGCCATTATACTGTTGGATCAATAGCTCTCAGGGTTTTGGGTGTAATGTCGATGGCTACAGCGTTTTCGGTATCTTCGGTGGCTCTTATCTGGCGATTTGGACAGCTGGGTTTGATTTCACACAGGCTGGGGGCCAAGGTCCCGCCAGCTTGATTGCTGTTCCGTACGCTTAGTCTTCTTTCTTGTGTAATTATACACCTAGTATCACTGTATATTTCCTTAGTGGGAAAGCAGGTGTAGAGTATTGTAGAAGAGGGTATGAAGCCGAGAGCGTTGAAAAGCTATGTAATTGAATCTGGGCGTCGTCGGAGCCGACAACGTAGAGAAATAGAACCGTTTAAAGTGGCGAAAAGAATAGCAATTAATTAAGCGAAGAAAGAAAGGTAGTAATAATATAGGCTATTCGAATAGATTATTATGGTAGTAATATAGTCACAATGACGCCTTAGCTCTCAATTTTGGAAATAGTTCGCAAGTGTGAAACCAAATTTTCTCCTAAAAATATAGGTTGTCAGCAAAAGGTAGAACGGAAACGAGACTCAAGCAAGTTTCTCAGCCCTTCAGCCAATGTGTTGTTGATCCTGCATGTTCCAGCCTTGCAAGGCCAGCCCGGGGCGCGGCGGGATATCTCAGGTACACAACCCGACGAATATTAATATTATATTAAGACGGTGGCGCTGGGGCTTTTGCAAGGCTATTGTCTTGAGTTCGTGTATGCGTTTGAATCCCCCATGTTGGATAAAATAAACAACCTCGTCTGAGACTACAAAGCTTTGAATTCAGTCGATCAATATGGCGAAGGCCGATAGATTTCTGGATCTAGAGCAACCACATATACTAATATCTAAACAAATAGTATATATATAAATTACTAGGCTATGGACAACGTAACGATCCCAAATCGTTCCGACAGAACAACACTGAAAAAGCCCGATTGCCAAATCCCAGAGGGTTTCTTTTTCTTCCTTTCCGATCGAGCGTCAGGCTCACAGTTTATCATATTGCCCCCGGTGGAGTCTTCTCTCTCGTATTTCTTACTTTTCAAGCTATTCCGTGAGATGGCACTACATATTCTCCTCCGGGACTTCACCGTAGAACCGCAAGGATTTTGCATTTGGATATTGGAGAGATATCCACATCTTAAATCATTAATCAGGCACGTTGCTGCTTTCGGGGTCGAATATTAACTTCTAGATACATAGTTTTTCCTAATAATGGTGCCGCATATATCATAGGTCTTTATCGGCCCTCGCCTCGGATACAAAAAGTCGCAGTTTTTCTGCATTCGCATGGATCGAACATTATGACCCGATACAATCAATCAGATGAACTTTCTGGGGGCCAAGTTTCGAGGAAATTATTTCTCAGTCTTGAGGGAGTTTCAATAGAATATCATCTTGAACATACGTTTTATTATAGAAGGATAATATCTTGCCTGTCTAGATTTCTGCCTTCAAATCTTACCTCACTTGAAATCTCAATAAAAGATACCTGTCGTCTCAAACAACGAGATAGAGTATTTTGAAGACCATCAGAATATCTCCTTCCCTCGTGGATTGAAATCAATCAAAATTTACAACGGTCTAAGACTCCGGGATAGGGATACCTCCTATGATATTTTTACTCCGCTCCAGGCTTCGGCTGATACGCTGCGCACTGTGGAGTTGAACCTCAACACATGGTCTACTAAATACGGGTGTTGGTGTTTGGTGTCCTAATGTAACAGTGTTGAAAATACATCAGGATTCAGAAGGTGGGAATGTTGCAAGTGGACTTCGATCAGTATTTCCAAATGTTGGAACTCTAGTCCTAGATAAGCCCGCTCTAACTCCAAGTTTTATGAGAGAAGCACTTTGCGAATCTGTGGTACGATATAGAATTTCGCCAAAACGCCGTCTCTATTTCATACTAACAGGCTTTTTTATTTAGAAAAGAAGATATCTTCAATGGAGAATCTTCTCCTCCGTAAAGGTGATCAAGATATATTACTTGGAAAATATGAGTGTCGTCAAAGTTACAGTCGATCCTAGATTCAGGCACATGGAGTATATAAGAAGACACCGAGATTACGTAACAAAATCAGCCAATACCCTTGTTTCTTACTGGGTTCAAATGTACGGAATCACCAAACTTGAGAGGGTTCAGTTTGAACGCTACACCGAGATTTTTTGTTGCAGACCATCATTTGTATTCCAATTAAAAAAGGATAAATACGAAATAAGCGGCTTCCGGCTCACAGAGTTTACTGCACAGTTGATAATGCCGGCTATTGGTCCTGATTGTATACAATAATTTCGTATATATACGCTTTTAAAAAGAAAAAAATAAGTTACAAGTCTAATGCGTAGGATAACTGAACACCGCTCGTGGGAGTTCAAGAGATCGCTCTCAGCAATCCTTTTTATTTGGGTCGCCATAGCTATGTGGGTTCTGCCTTTAGAGCATACATTATCAGCTGGGTCTGCGGTGTATTTTAAAACTCCTCTACTTCAGAAGTCGGCGATTCATGCTCTGAAGTCTAGCCGGTTATCCTCGAAACAATTTTCGTGAGCTCAGTCGGAATTCTACTCGTTACAACCTGCTCCACGATGTCTCTGTAGCGCCCCGGACGATCACGATCATCGAAAACATGCTGAAAAACGCCCAGGCGTTATGTTACAGGTATATGGCCGTAGATAATACTCAATTAAAACTTTAGTGGCTTTAAGGTAGAGCGCTCGTATGCACGTGCCCGCTGCCGGGTCAAGATGGATTTATCATAGAAAATGACATCTCAGTTGTTTCGCGAAAGTGTTGCAACAGGTGTTCGGCTTCAAAAAGCACAAAAAAAACAACTGTCTGGTCACCTACTTACGATGCCCTTCACTGTACGAATCGAAGTTTCGGTTTGTCTCTCAGGCCTCTTTATTGATAGTCTCATATTGCACAAACGGGCGGGTCTTCCATGCCTGCGATGCGATAACCACCTAAGGGTTGCACTCTGGGAGAGTGGCGGCGTCGCGATTTCGCCGACCCCTCCCGCTGTCTCTTCTGTTTGTGCAGCCTTATAAGCTCGGCGTTTGGGTGTCCTGGCAGTTTGCAGGGATTGCAGGTCGATAGCCTCCTCAAGCTTTGCTGAATGGTTAAATTGAATCATCCCTGGTGTGCTTTTTGTGCATAAGTCAACGCGGCACCGAGTTCTCGAATTTCTGAGAATCCGGATTAATCCAATCAGCTTCCTAGATTGAAGCCCCAATTTGCGAAACTCCAATAAACACTTGCTCTTGCGCTTTTCAGAGCGCCATATTACTAATTAAATAGTGTATACCGTGCGGCCGTTTCGCTGCTAGTTTTAAAGCATATGTAGAAACTCTACGCCTGCCTTGAATTGAACAGAGCAGTGTTCAACAGGCCGGAAGCCTCGAACTCACGAAACCCATCCAAAGGTCGACTCAAGCTCAGGCATCCCAACACAATTTAATGGTTCCAGCTCGTCTTTCACCCCGATTTTTATAAGCACCCACGGCTTCCTAGATGCTTGGATATAGAGATATATGAGCATCTCTAAAGAGGTTCAGCCGCCTTCTTTCAGGCTGAGTCCAGGTGTGTTTTTCAGCCCATTATTTTCTCAAGTTCAGTTGGTCGGAATGTGGTATACTGCTCCACTCGACCCTTGCCCTTGAAGCTTAAAAGGGACTTTATATGCGTATATATAGGACTATATTAATAAATATAACTCTTTTTGCAACCCCTGTTAACATAAGAAAACCATAATTGCAACGACTAGCTTTTGCAATGTTCACACCTCTTCAGCTCAGAATCTCGAATTTCCCATCGCAGCTGCGGTTAATCTATTGGCCAGGAGTGTATAAATCCTGCGAAAGTGGGGACTCTTAACAATGCTGGTCCATGTCTCGACAAAATGATATCCGAGAAGCCCTATATCCTTTCGACAGCTCCCCATCGCCTTTTGTACCTCGGATTTCGCTCTCAGCTATAAATTCAGGGTATTTCTCCTTGAAGCTATTAATTAATTTGTTGACAGCTCAAGCCTTGAGTTTCCGAAAATAACAGTAAAAATGCTAGTCAAGTCGCTAGGCCTTTTACTTGGGCTTCTATCGCTCGTATCCGCGATCCCTCAAGCTCCTAGGTAAGAATTATTGGTTCTCGCATCATTTATTTATTCTAACTTCAAACTTCTCGCAAGCATATGCTGATATCTAACGTTTATTGAATTTACTATAGTGATTGTTCTCCAGTAACCGAAACCGTAACTATCGTAGCTGGAGATGCCTTTACGACTAGTGTATTGGTTCCAACCACGATAATCTCCACCACCATTGTACCACTCATCACCGTATCCAGTGTGCCAGTCCTAGTTACTTCAGTGACAACAATACCTGTCACTACGATAACTGTCATTAGCGCAACAAATACAGTTATTCCGGAGACAACTCTAGTAGAATCATTTGATGCTACTACCGAGTTCCTGCTAACAACAGTTACGACTAGCACAACAGTAACATCAACCAGCGCATTTTTTACTGTAACAACAATTTCAACATCTATCCAAGAGATTCCGAAATTCATCACGACGACGGCTGTAGTACATACAGAGTATACGCTAACCGTCGACGATACGGTCAGCACAGTGGAAACTACGACTCTGGTCCCGACTACTTATGAAACCACCTTTTTTTCGTCAAGTTTTGTGGTCGCCACCAAATTTATAACAAGAACGAATACCTTTCTTGAGTTTTTCACTTCTACTTTCACAACGGCGTTTACTACCGGGATTTTTGTCACAGTGCCAGTGGTGACGAGTATTACGGTTGATATCCCGCCTACCACGGTCGTATCTACTGCTTTCGTACCCACCACGACTGTATATACCACGATAAGACCAACAACAATATTTACTACCATTATCAAGACAACAGAGATAGTTTCGAGCGTTTTTGTGCCAACTACCATTGGAAATGATGAGACAATTAGTGTGAGCACCGTCACTGTGACGGATTCAATCACTTTTCCACCTGTCACTGTAACCACTATAGTGAGAGAAATAACTCTTGTTACCGCCCCACCAATCACCATCACAACCACGGAGACGGAGACGGACACGGAAACCGAAACCGAAACAGTGACTATTCCACCTAAAACGGTTACAAAGACAACTACGATTGCTGCCACAACTACATTGGAGGTGACTGTTACAACTACAGTTGCTGCCACCACGACACTTGAAGTCACTGTGACTATTCCACCTAGCACGGTCACAAAGACGACTACGGTTGCCGCCACGACGACATTTGAAGTCACTGTTACGACTACAGTGCCAGCTACAACTACACTCCTGCTAACAGTCACACAGGTGACTACCCTAACCGTAACGAAAACAATTGCGGCGACAACTACGCTCGAGCAAACAGTAACGACCACAAGTGTATTTACACTTCCTGAGACTGAGACACTCACAACTACAGAAACCGATGTGGTCACTGAAACTGATGTAATCACAAGAACGAGCACGATTCCGGCCAGTACTGTCACAGCTGTGATTACGACCACCCGCCCGGCTTCAACGGTGACGACGACTTCGCTTGTTGGTATAGTCACCGTTACAAGGACGACAACGAGCACCAGATGCAAATCCACAATTACTTCGTTTGATACGACAACCATCACGTCGACTAACACTGCGACGGTTACGACGTCGACTTGTAGTTGTAGAGTCAGTTTGGGACCTGTTTGCGTTCCGTGATCATGACCGAAGAAGTGTCATATATTTACAATTTTCTTGTTCCTCTTCTGCTTGAGGATGCATGTACATCAATGGGACCAATGATATATAATTCATGCCGCGTGGCCATGGCCACCAGCACCGTTGATTGGTGGAATAATTTGGCTTTTGGATCTCGACCAATCAAAGAACGTATCGTAAAATGCAACAAAGTAATGTGTTATGAGTAAGCAAAAAAGTGAGCCTGTTTATGCTCCAATAATCAGAGCTCAAACAGACAAAACATTAAAAATAGCTTTCTTCGAAAGCCATAGCTAAGTTTAGTCTTCTGACGACGCTTTAGTAGCTCGATCCAAGTTGTAGTTCCGAGATATCTCGTATAAACACGCTCAAAATGGAACCTTATAAAGTTTTTGAAGAAAGACATAATGTCTCAAATGAGCGTGCTTTGATTTATTGAACCGCCATATCCAAGAATCATGGAATGAGCAAATTATACTCCACTCGTAAAAACCAATAAGTATAGCTTTCGAGTTGCACTAAACTCTAAATTCGTGATCTTTTATCTTGGTTTAAAAATCTTGAATTTCGTTTGCGTGGTGCTGTTTAATTCCGATTGAGATACTAGAATTAACAAATCAAGTCATCTTGCAACCTGCCTAGCAAGGATAGAAATCAGTCTCAAATATGCATCTCTCACTTAGAAATGCATTGTTTGCTACTATATCAATTATTTCACTTCATCTTTCCCCGACACTAGGATGGGGCTTTACCGTTACCACCGATCCGAATTCGGATCTCGAGGACCCGACAAAGCTCGCTCAGATGGTCAAAACAATCAAACCTCTTAAGCAATTGGGTGGCCAAAAGTATTGCCAAACGTCAGCTTACGGCACTTGGACAGGTTTTAGAGTTAGCCAATACGGCTTGCTTTCTCAAACTGGCAAGGAGCGAGACCTCACACCTCGGTGGAATACTTGGAAAAACCCGGTGCGATGGATAGGATTCTGGCAGAATGGTGTCTGCGAAGGGCTGCCCAATTTGATCGTACACTTCTACGATGTACCGTATACCAATCAAGCTATCGTTTGGGGAAAGCTAAAAAAGTGGCTCGAGCCGATAAAAGATCACGACCTCCAGTTTCGTACGGTTGCTGAGATTCCATTCGGCGATGTTTGGTTTGGTGGGGAGGATTATATACCTGAAGGAGCTGTGGCGGTTCGGAAGTCTGATCTGAGCAGAAGCCTATCGTCTACAAAAGCTAATTATTACGTCGTTAATGATGCCATCGCCGTGCAGGAAGTAGGGCCTAATGGTGACCCTTCTTTTATCTCGGCTGAGGATATCCAAGATTGGGTTGGAAGTGGACGGATCGAGGGCCCCCCTCGGATCGTTCAAATGGAGGGCGAAATCGCACTAAATATATCTCCGAAAGAAGGGGACTATGAGAGAGCTTTGAAACTATCAGTCATCCCAGACAGTGATGGGGTTTACGGTGAACCTCCGCCGCCTGATACGAATATGAAAACATTCTTGGGGGGAAATTACTTCTCGTTGATTACTGGCCAAACCGAAGCCACAACTGAAGTCTTGGACTTCTTCAATGCCCAGGCACTGGAAAGAGACCGACAGGAGGAGATCAAATGGAGACCCCAGGTTCTGTTCCCTATGTTGAATGCAAATACGAAAAGTTTATATCATACAATCATAAACAGCTATGTCAATTCACATCCAAATTGGGGTGAACTACCCGTACTGGAAAAATCGGCGAAATATAAGGCGCTGGTACCCTTACTAAACGTACTTACGGAACTTGATAAAAAACGTGCGAGCGGGGACCTCAGCAATATAAGTGACGAAGTTGACAATGGGAAACTCTGGGATCTGATTCTAGGAACTGAAGATCGGGAACTGAGAGATCTGGGAAAGGCTCCGAGTGAGAAAGTCTGGGATTTGGTTCTAGGGACCAAAAATTGGTTCCATCTGAGTGCTGAGGAGCGTCGACAACGATATGACTGGATGCTAGAAGCACTCGAGGCTCTGAGGGCCCCGCCTCCGCAGCCGGAACTACCAGAGAAAAAGGCGGCGCCAGCTAAACCGGTGTCAAAGCCAGTGACGAAACCCCCAAATACCCGGCCTCAAAATTCGCAGCTTCAAAGTTCGCAAGGGCAGCAAGCAGGGTCGAGGAATGCAAATCAACTAGGAGATGCACCATCTCGACCATTGATACCGAAATTCAATGCTCCACCAAGGTTGACGGATAGCTTCAACCGACTCTCGCAGAACATGGCACCTAACGATCGTTCAGGAAGTCCTAGTATCCCGACGAAAAACATGTTCGATACCTTCTTCCAAAAACTTTTAGATAAAAATCCAGCTTTAAAAGAAGAATTTAATGCTGCGCGCACCGATCCGACGAGGTTTAATTTTCGTCCCGGCCAAGGGATTCAGCAACAACGAAACGCGAGCCCCAGCCAGCAGCAGGCACAAGACCGATCCAACTTTGCGCCGCCTAATTTAAGATCTGATCGGTCACCATCAACGTCAAACAATAATCAGGAACAAAACCTGAATCCTAATCAACAGCAAAGGAGCCAGAATTTTTATCAACCTCAATATTATGCAATGCCTGACTTCGATGCCCCACGGCAATCAAATTCAAACAACAATCAACGACCAAACACCTTAAATAATAATGTTCAGCCACCTCTAAACAGGCAATCCGGAGGAATCCAGTCAGTGGGAGGACTAAACGGGGGTCGAAGCATCAGCAACTCTATTCAAGGGACTCAAACCGACCAAAAACCTGATAATGGTCCGCCGAGGAGTTTGAATAACGGCAATCTACCTATCGTTACTTTAGATTCTTTGTTTGAACGATATCGAAGCCAACGGGCAAATGGTCTCATCCCAGGAAATCGGCCACAGCGATCAATTGACAGACCTTCGAGTTTGAATACGTACCGAAATTCCGACCCTGTTACAAACGATCTGTTTTCGGAGGAAGGCGATATTTATCGAAACCCTTTCGAGTACGTGAACTTTGGCGGTCCATCAGGAGGTAACGATGAAAATGCATTTGGTGGACTTGGTTTCGGTCGAATGGAAGAAGAGAAAGACGGCCAGGACCCTTTTCAAGGAAAGTAAGCCCGGCGGGGTTATTTGACTGAGTATTTCTGCGTGTATCTTATTACATTATAATAATCGCAAGTGTCTATCACGCTTGGGCACCGTGAGGGATCTATGAAAACATAAAATATTCACTGGAAATGTGATTTTTAGGTTGAAGTAATGATTAAAAGTTAGTATCTAGAGTGCGATTTGTTATAATAATCTGCTTCTGATGCTAGGATACATGGTAATTGGTAACGATGTTAATGATCTTGGTCTAATTTGACGCCACCGGACGGCTCAGGCGTACCTCCGTCTGGAGTTCCAACACCAGAAATCAAACTCGTAGTGTTAATCTCTTGTCCCTCCTGACTAATAGGTTTCGTAACTGAGGTAGAGGAACTAGAAGCGATCTCAGCATTTTGTTGTGAAAGGAGGGACCCATTTTCTTTTTCTTCAACCCTGAGAGGGTGTATGCCTTCGCTTTTGGCAGCTTCGATAATCCCTTTGATCATCTCGTCATCACTGTCGTACTTTTCGAGCAGGAAAGGAGACGGGGAAATAACGGGGGGTTGAGGAAACGTAGTAGTCGCTGGTCGATTTGCAGGTGCGGTATTGTGTCGTAGGATGTTTGCAGTAGTCGGATTGAGTTGTCTTGGGACATCAGGAGCGACTGGGTGAGAAGGACGTGGGGCGGTGATTTTAACAGCTTTAGATCTAGGTTTTTGAAATTTTTGAGGTTTCTGCTCGTACCCTATCCATCTGGTTGGAGCCGTATTGTGTCGTCCAAACTGCGGCACGAACTCTTGGTGCTGCATAGCGGCGACGTATCTCGGATTTGGCATCATCGGGATTCCAATAGCTGGGTTGCCGATAGTGGGTGGTCCGATAGGTATGATTTTCGTTGGGCCTTGTGACCCACCGCGAATACCCAATGCTGGGGGTCCAAGTTCTCCAGTCCAAACGTTCATCCTTTCACCATGCTCTTGGATCCACTCTTTGCTCAAGACCAACCAGCTCTCTTGGCCATTGGCATCGATGTTGCCGTAACCCTGAGGTTCATTGTCCCAGGCACTCAACAAGCGAATGGCCTCGGCACCAGACTTAGCATCATCGAGGGTCTCGGCAATTATGTGCTCGAGAAACGTTTCGCCTGGTTGATGGACGTAGGGTGGAATGACACCGTCGACAGCTTTCGCGCGGCTCTGCTTAGGCTTCAATTGTTCACAGGCTCTCTTATGTTCAGCGCCTGGAACACTGGACTCTGAGCTAGAGTAGCCGCTCATTTGGTCAAATCCTGGCTTTCCACCTTTAGCAACTCGCTTTATTTCACGATTCTTGACATCGTTATCAACACTCTCACGCCAGGCGCGATTTCTAGCACGGTTGATAGGCGTGAGCGTGTCGGGAGCGACCTGAATACCACGGCTGATTTTTATCTCACGGTCGCAGTCATAGCAAAGACCGGATTTTGATGGAAAGCGGTGGAAAGTGCGGCAGAGGCACTCATCTGTTCTCGATCCAGGGCGGAAGTAGTGAAGAGAACGGTCATGGCCGCACTGTCCAGATGGATGTCAGCTTCAATTATATGTATGAATTTAAAAGTCAAGAGAATACATACGCCAGCATAGAGCACAAAATTGTAGCACATCACTCAGTGATTAGGGATAGGAGATATGGTAAGATGATTGTGAGATGGAAGAGGTAGACAGACGGAAGCTTTGAGAACTTAGAAACTGTGTAGACGTTGCTGGTGACACTACGCTTTAAGACGCTTTTACATCTCAGTCTCTCTGCTCTCTAGCAACGCCACACAGCGTGCGTAGCAACCAAAATCCATTAAGCTGGAAGACAAAACGAGACGATGGAAGACCAAAGAAATGCCCCCACAAGTTTAAAGTATATTCTTTTGACTTATGCCCAACATTCCTCCTTTTCAATAACTACATTCAATCTACAAGTGAAATTCTGGCCACATCGAATATATTAGGAATTTCGTCAATATATATCCTGCACATCTACCAATTTTAGAATTTTGTCAATATCTTTCATGGAGTCTTTTAATACCTTTAAGCTACATACTGAAACCTCAAATCCACCATCATTTAGTCCCTAAAGGCCTTATTTTCGTAACTCAGTGTATAAGATCGACCCTCTATTAGCCTTGCTCGTTATCGTGAGCCATCCGCCACCCAGTATGTTATAAATCTAGACGGGACCACGTTTGGCATGTGCGAGGGTTTAAGCATGTTTGATGGTATCGATATCTAGACTAGGGAGTATAGGTGTAAAACCCCAATTTTATCTCCGGGAAACGAGTGGTTTTTAATGGGTCTAGGTAAAGGACATAACTTGATCTTAGGCTTCAGAAAATGTTGCCCGAGACTCGACTCGGGATAGAGCTTGTTCATACGCGAACGATCGGGTTAATGGATTAGCTAATATATTCTGTCTCAAAAAGCAAAAGCTGCCCCCCTATCAGAATATACGTTGCTTAAATGCTTAGGTCATAGGTGATAGCCTATAGACATGAATCCTACTTCTCGTTGTACCATATGCAAAAACGGATTTAAATCAACGGGTGATCTTGTGTATCTATACTATTATATGGGACTGCGATTGTGAATTTTGAGTTTTAAAATTAACTATTTACTCTACCAAGATAGTTTAATTTCTTGCGTGACCAAACTATAGCTCTAATACACAGGTAGGATTTAGTGGGCATATGTTAGAAGCGGTGTATGAAGAAGTGTCTTATTTCAAAGTGAAATCGTCCCCTCAAGTACATACCAGCAACCCTGTTCCAAATTCATCTTATCGATCTAGCGTTATATCTAATATAAATTTCCATGATCTGATATGGGCGAAATTGCGCCCAAGAGAAGTTCGGGAGTTCGGAGGTATTAAGGAGTACTTCTGACGTGAAAACTTGCGAGAACGTGTCTGAAGGGGTACCTAGTTGGGGTTGAATTAGAGTTAGTTGTTCCAGTCGCCGATTTGGTCTAGCCTCCGACGGTCACCGGAGACGTTTCCAGATTTGCTCGTCTACCAGCCAGTAGCTAGCGATGCCCATTATAAATACTCGGTTTGTCGTCTGATTTGAAAATGCTCATTATCCGAAATCAATATTGGATATTCTTTTCTTCACCCAAAGGCCTTCTTATACCTCTGGCAGGTTATCCAAGATATCCTTCTTTCCCTTCTAATTTAATTTGTTATTTTATCGCACTTCTGGGAAGTTCCAGTTCTACGACAGGTTGAGCGAAATAAAATTCCATCGAACGCATAATTTTTCCTAGATCAATTGCTAAAGAAAAATATTCACTTCTAAATTGTATTTATCTAATTTGCAAAGATGAAGTTCTCTTTCTTTTGTGTTTCTATCTTTACCGCCTTTGCTGCCGCTAAGCCTTTAGGTCTCAATCCTCGGCAAGCAGGAAGTTCAAAAGAGACTGCTATAAGTTTCTTGAGGCCTGCTGGAGTGCCCGAGGCTATGCTTACTATCATAAGAGCAGGTCCTGACGCACTGATACAACAAATTATGGGACAACCACCACAGCAATTACAAACTACGATCAATGACCTAAAGGCTGGAAAGATCCCAACAATCCCAGGAACCACACCCAAGAACTTGATGCTGCAGTTCCTACCCGGGCTTGGCGTTCCAGCGCCAATGATTGAGTTAGTGAAGAGCACACCAGATGCTATCATGTCGAGAGCAGCCACACTCCCCGTTGCTCAGCTCCAGCCTATTATCGAGCAGCTAAAGCAAGGACAGATCCCCACTATTCCAGGAGTAACACCAAAGCAGCTTATTGTGCAAACCTTGCCCGGCCTAGGAGTACCAGTGGCTACTGTTAATATGATTGGAGGATTACCAGACGCAACAATGGCTCAAATAGCCACGCTTAAAGGTGCTCAGCTCCAAACAGTTATCGCACAACTAAAGGCAGGCCAAATACCTACAATCCCTGGGATAACATCTCCGGCTACTGGCACGGCTGCGGTACCTGCTGTTGCTCCTGGAGCTGTTCCCGCAGCGGCGGGTGTAGCTCCTGTTACACCTGGAGTTGCTCCAGCTGGTGTGGCTCCAGTTGGTGCAGCACCCGCTGGTGCAGCCCCTGCCGTAGCCCCTGCTGCGGTGGCACCGGCTGCTGTAGCTCGTGTTGCTCCGGTAGCTGTACCTGCTGCGGTAGCGCCAGCTACTGCTCCTATTGCCCCAGCTGCCGCGGCTGCTGTCCCTGTAGCTGCTGGTAAACAGATGGTGTAGATGGGTCCCGTAGTAGTCGTATCCAAGTAGAAATCAATTTTTTATTCTCAAGTCTAATGTTATATATATCGTAAAGATTTTTTTTCGCGAATTTGAATTGATTAAACATCATCCTAACCTTATTAACTCTCTATATCACATTTGAAGAAATTCTCTATTTCATACCAAAAAGTTTGATAACATTGAAATCCACGTTTTTATTTCCTAGATATGAGTGTATATGGATAAAACCCATACTCTAAAGACGTGTACAATTAGTTTGACAGAAGTGAAAACGGTAAGATAAACCGATAAGTATATCATTTTAATTCCAATGTTGTTGCCTGTCAAAAATCTTAGTTGGTCATCAACTCGAATGATGTCTATATATATACTGCCATGGCTCTAGTAGTCCCATCCAAACAGCGAATTCTCTCAGGTGCCACCAAAATACATTGTCTCTTATCGTTTCTCCCAATAAGATTAGTAGATCCCTCTCCTCTTCAGTTATCTCTCCATGATGAAAATCTATACAAGCGACACAATGCCGATAGGGTTCGCTGTAGGCTCTAGCTTGGTTACATTCGCAGCGAGGGAATGATGGGATCTCAGGAAGTAAGAGAGAACCATCCCAGTGATTACACTAATAAAATCCAAAGTTGGTTTGACATATCGGTTAATAAAATTAGCGTACTTCAGTGCTTCTGGGCTCAACTTACATAGATAAATCGCTGGACGGACCAGCACATGTTTGATATTACGGCGCAGCTCTACATGTAGATTATCGCCCGTGATATTCCCAATTAGCTAATATTAGGATGCGTATATGTATAAGTGATTGATTGTATTCAACGACATGTGGGGTGTATATCCAGGAATGGGCAGAAGAGATGACCGCACAGAATGCGGAATGTCGAATTTGAAGGAAAACCGCGCTGGTACTTTTGAATCGAACAGGAGTTGAAGCCTCGATCTGTGCTCGGGAACATACCCTCAAAGGCTGGGCTTAAGTATTCTCATACCTTTTGCTTGCCTTAATAACTAACGAAGATATAGTGTTTCTTTCATTGGGGTCGGAATGCGAAGATACCACTGCATCCGCGATCACCAAGGCATTTCCACTGTGGCTTTGGCCAATCGGTATGGCGGTAGCCGTCGCCGGACTTCGGATGGTAAGCATAGAATCCATTCCAAATCTTGCCCACCGTTTATCTGCATCGTCTATTCTTCCTTGCTGCTCCTAGTTTCGCCAATAGCACTCTTTTGATTATATATGAATTTTAAGATTTTTAGTTACGTCTTCACTCGGATTAGGGCGGCATCATAATAAGATATTATTAGTGGCAAGTTTTACCGAGTTGCGACACCGTAAGTTTCAAATCGAGTATCTTCTAACTATTTTCAAAGCTTCGGATATGCAGGTGGATTATGTTCCCTGCGCTTCCTTAGGACGAATACCATAAAGATTAGCTGATAAGCCAATACTAGTGGATCTAATGACATCAAAGGATTCCGCAGCTATTCGTTCCGGACTGCTTCATTCTGCTGACGGCTCCTAAATTTCCCACGGTAGCGAATCGGAACCTCCTTCTCGCATTTCGAGCCCTAGAAGATTGTCGTCGTCACAATCGCGACCCGCGCCTCACTGACCCACCCATGCAAATGAACAGCGACGCAAAGCCTTCCTAAGCGAGGGTCCCGCCCTGCAGAGTGCAACCGGCTTACAACTAGCTTCAGCCCTAACTTTTCGGTGGCAAGGCCATCCGGATGTGAAAGAGCCCCGTCTAGATCTAGTCAGCAGCTTTCATCCCATGATTATGTTGGTTTCAATGAAGCTCAAATGACTTTCGGGCTGTCAGGGTCGATCGAAATTCGGAATTTGGTTATCGGCAATCAAAATAACACACGACCAACGCATGGCGCAGCAAAGTTCTGCAAGACCCAAAGAAGATCTAGAAGTGTTCTGTGTTGGGTCTGGGAACGAGACCGATTCCGAACTTTTATTCTCTGTAATTCATGTAAATGCTAAAATGTGGGATAAAAACGAAGAATATTTATGTAACTTCGTTTTCATGAAGCCTTTAACTCTAGTCGCCTTTACCAAAATACATCCCATATCCTCCGCCAAACTAGTCTCTGCCGAAAATGACATGGGGATTCGTCTCAACGGTTCTCAAAAAGGCCATATCCATATCGCCAAGCTCCCCACTACCCGGCCACTCCAATAACGGTCCATTCTCGCTCTTATACAACTCTTCCCACTCCTCCGGCGTCATTGGACCTAATTCCTGTTCAATCTTATAACCCATCAGCTTCAAGCACGAGGTAAGAATATGTATTTATGGTGTTTGATTCACTTCTTGGACCCCGCTAACTCTCCCATTTTGCTCACGCCGAGCTCTTCGGATCCACCTCACGACCACTGCGTGTTGATCTTCCATCTCATTCACTTTTCTCGACCACTTAAAAAAGTGGTAGCTAGCTTCGCTCCTGTATCGGCTGCAATGGAGGCAAATTCCTTTTTGTGAGATATTCCCAGCGAAAGTGGGACATTCGCATATATCGGCGTTAGTGTAGGCGTGGTAGCATATTTGTTTATGGCCGCACTGGTTCGACAAATTTGCGTATGGATACGCGTTAGGTTTCTCTTCCGCCTCTAGCGATTTCTCGGTGCTTAGCATGGACTCACGGAGTGGTAAAGAATCGACTTGAAACACATGTTATCCGCGTTTGGTTGCGAAGTCTCAGTTCGGGGTCTTGCTGTGTAGACGCGAGTGCAGGTATGGGAGCAGTTTGGGAAGTTATAAAGAAACTCGAGATCTTAACGGTTTTGAATTTTTCGACGATGTATTTTAATCCAGGCGATATTTCTATTTTAACTGAGAAGTAGTTAAATCATACCCTCCCGGCCATGTTTATATAAACTAAAATTTCCTTCTCGTACTCTTTCAGCTTTGTATTCCACCCACGTAGCTTAGTTACCCTGACTTCTAATGCCATGGCAGGTAGCGTTCCAAAATGGTTCCACAGACAAATAAAATCAGTGGAAAAAGTTAACGATGTTAAGGCAGCTCTAGAGTTCGATAGAAAGAATTTTATTTTCATCTAATAGCTGTTGTGAAAACCCTACAATATTGTGTGCAGAGATTCGCATCAAAAAAGGTTAGCAGCGGATGTCACATTGAAAATTTCGCCTATGATAACAAGCTTATATTGGAGGAAATCTTTGATTGCTTAAAGGTCAATTTCACTCTCGCCTCATTGAATTCAGTTTCCAAGGCGAGAAGGACTTCACGGCAAGAGTAACGTTCGTTGATTGCTTCCAAATTTGCCGTTCTAAGAGTATTTAAGCGACCTCAGCTATGCACTTCAATGGCGAACACTTGTCTCCAATTAAAGACTTGAAAGCCCCATATAATAACATATCCACACTCATTAAGCTGGGGTGGTTAGACCAGTCAATCTCTTCAGTCTGTCTTACAAAATATTTTCTAACCTAATGGTTTGATCACTTGACATAACCACCTAAAATCCGCTCGCAGAAGTAGAAACAAAAGATTCGGATCCACCCCCCATCGCACTATCTACCCCAAGAAACTTCTCGTGCCTGGAAGCCCTAGAATCATTCTCATCATCCGACCCAAGCTCGCTCAAGCCCTCAGGTGATGACAAATCCTCACCCTGGTGGACGAATTGGCAGAACTCCGGAACGATGCATTTGGACAATTTGCGATCTGGACAGGTAAACGTCATCGGATGTTTGAACAATGGGCGCAACCTTGACTTCGACCTTCCCACGTGCTCCATCCTGAACAAGTGATCCATTTCCAACTTTGGAAGCATGCTGATAATGGCGGCATGAACTATTTTCCAACTTTCATAGCCAGAGCTTTTTTGTGTTTTGCCGTATACTTTGGGGTCACAGTATACCAAGTCGTCTCGGGGGTCGGTGAAGATGCGAAAGATGCGCAAGATGAGGCCACGGAGTGGTCGGTCAGTAGGCGGCAAATAGTGCATGTAGATGGCAATCCTGATGGTTAGGAGTATACCTTCCACTGCTTTGCGAAACAATCGACGGATACGATCTCCGTAAACGCCCCTATCTTTGTGCATAAGATAGAAGTTTCGGATAGCCATTTTCAAGAACAGGATGAATTCATCTGGCCCCCACAGTTTTTTGAATAGAATGACACTGGTTGACTTGTCGGAAAAGTCATTGGGAGAAGTATTACCTTCTTGCCAGATACAAATCTTGCCAAAAAACTGAACGAAATGTCGAAAAATAGACGGTTCCGTGGTTTTTTGCTCAGGATCCGGGATGTATTCATGCTCCCGCTTGAAGAAGGATTTGAAGGTTGTGATTATTCCCTCCTTCTCCATTTTATCCAAAATTATGGGAAATTCTTCTGGGGATTTATCTAGGAGTTCTCCGAGAGATACTATTCCTTTCTCAAGAGCATCGGTGAACGTGTAGTCGGGATCTGCGGTGCTTGATTTCTTCTTTTCTTCAGTTGCTGTTATTTTTTTCATATCTTCCAATACCCTACAAGACAATTAGTATTCTCAGTTCAGGTAGTCTATCCTGGTAACTTACCTCTCTGACCCCAGATCATCATGATCGCCATCATTGAAAACTAGGGGTTCGTCAAATGTATCAACAGCATCTGGCGCTGGTACATCGCGGTCCGCAATCTCAACCTCGTTGTCAAGAAGATTTTGTCGAATAGTAAACCCAAGCCTGTCACCCACTTTATGAGCATCGTTCATTTGTTGGGTTCCTGCATCGTTAAATACGGCAATGATTCTGCAAAGCTCCTTCAAAGGCTCCCTAGCATCTCGATCGATTTTTTGGATGGGATTGAGATTGACGATAAATTTCGCAAGCCCAATCATTGATATTGCGACCTCCAATTTGAAGCCGGAGAGTGACTCATCCTGGAGATATTCATTCATGTATTTGAAGATCTTGGGGTGCTTTGCGCATACCTCAGCAATCTTCGTAGCAGGACCTTGGGCAGTGGAGTATTTTTCTGAGTCGAGCCGTTTGTCCGAGAAAATCTTGATAAAAGGCTCCATGAACTCCATTGAAATCGATTTCCCCTCTACGAACGCAGGCTCCATCGTTCTGCCAACATGGATGAGACCTTGCGGAAGACTTATTACTTCTAACACAAAGTCTACATTTCCAGTGGTGAATAAGCGAAGAGCCTCATCCCAGAAACGCTTCAACTCAGGAGGGGTGAGCTTATCACTAGCCTTGCTAGACCTCATCCACTGATTCATAGCCTCGAATTTGCTATCCCCCTTCTTAGAAAATTTCTTTAGCAGTTCGATTTCATCGTGTCGGAAATAGCAAGAGCCAGCCTCGTACTCAGCGCAGTGGCCTAATTTCTTGCTATTTTCACAAGCGAGTCTTCGAACATTGTTCAAAGAGCTACGCTGCGTAGGGGTGTACGTGATCGCAGGGAAGTACTTATCAATCTTATAGAGCTCGATCAGAGACGCGAGGTCGTCGAAGATGATTTTCTTGTTAGGATCGTCAGGATACCAGATATCCCGCGCAAGTTCAACAAACGGGAGCATCCAATACGTTATGATTTGAGCAGTGACGAATGATTTTGCATGTGTTGAGATCCTGGCAAAGCGTATGAAACAGCGAAGCATGATGGAATATGTTTCGGGCCAATCTGTATTTTCTGTCTCGGCTCGTCCACTGTCTCGATAGAACGATCCAATGCTTCGAACAATAAAGTGTGTGTTGCGCATGACATCGGGGAATGTAGTGTTCAAAATGTAATCCAGACACGCTCTGGTGCCGCCGTTTATCTCCCAGGCCAAGTGAGATAGTAGTTTCATCAGCGGGAAGCATCTTGTAATGAATGCGATAGGTGTGAAGAAATCGCTCTCTTCTTCTCCCGCTTCTGCGGAATCATCACTGCAGATTAATTTCTTCACAATTTCCGCAATGTGCGCTAGTGAAAGAGGTTCGGTGAGTAGTCGTGCTGCGTAAAGTTTGATCGAAATTTTATTATGGCTGAGCGCTGTTATGCTATATTCTAGTAGATTACGGCGTTCAACCTCAGGGAGTGTGCTCGGGTCGCGAAGTGGAGCTTTAAAGTGCATGAGAAACTCGTTTTCCTCTTTATCGAGCGTTGCTTTGGGGTCAGGTGCCGTCACAGCCGTCAAGATCGCTAGGTGTGCATATTAGCGGGGAATATGTACAAACTTAATAATGGGAGCCGTAATTACCTAGCGGGCGGGTTATTGATTGTCCGTCGGAGCTTTGGGGACTGAAAGCTTGACCAAGGATAGGAGTCGCAGGTTCTTCAACACGAGGAACTGGGGGGTTCAATTTCCCTGAATTTGCATAGTAACGCCCTGCTGGAATAGCTTGAGGAGGACGCTGAATAGGAACTGACTGAAGAGTTGACTGAAGTGCTGGCTGAGGGAGATTGACGGTTCCTTTAGGGCGAGTGACGGCTAGTGGGATCGGTGCATGCGTTTGAAGAGGATTTGATACAGGCGTCGGTGCGGATGGAAGCGTGGAAAATATCCCTTGTTGTATGGAACTGTATGACTGGCTAATTGGAGCTGATACTCCAACACCAGAGGTGGTGGGATAAATAGGTTTTGACTGAGAAGCAGACAGGCTGCCCTGCTGAATAACACCAGAGGAATTGCCTAATGAATTCGAAATATCAAATTCTTACTCTCCCATTGCGCAATAAAACTGCTACACACCTGGTGCTATCACTGGAATAGCTGCAACAGGAACTGGCGGGGCCAGCCTGTTCTTGATACCGGCGCGGTTGCCATATTGAGAAGGATGGAGAGGGCTACCATTAGTATCTCGCAGGTGTCTGAATTTACATGAAATGTTTTTGCATCTCTCTAGCTCTTTCTCCTCAAGGCAAACAAACTTGCTGTATGATCAAAGTTAGAGGCATCTGAGTGCTGACTATTGATTCGAATGTATTTGAACACGTCTACTTACTTCTTTTCGTGGTTGTAAGCGCAGTTGCTCTGCAAACATGCTCCACGGGCAAACATAATAGCACAGGGGATTTGCCTACGATAGAATCGCATTAGAATGGATGATATCTTGGGTAGTTTCCGTGAGAAATATAGAGCACTTACGCCATCGCCTCCATGATATCTTGGGGAATATTCTCCATTTCGTAGACGCAGTTTTCAAAGAGATCTTATCTACTTCGAATATCGCAATCGATTACTAAATTATCTAGAACCCCTTGGGTCTAACATGCATTAGCACGATTCGGGATTTGGCAAATGGTGTGCATACCTCGACAATAGATAGAGACTCCGTCAAACTGACGCGTTTCAGGTGTTGACAGCGATCAGAAGATATTTAGAATGAAGAGATATATTGGAGTCTCCGCGCTGTATGCTAATGTTCTAAACGTGGAAGCACTAGCGAACGATTCAGTCAGGGAAGACACAGCACTACGACTCATGACGGAACAAAATTGAATGGGACAAACGATAGGGACTGGAGCAGGCTGCTACCTAGCGTACGGGATGTCGGTGACCGGAATCTGACCAGAAGAGGACCTCGAGGTTCAGAATTTTGAAAGATGGAGAAGGAGTAACAATGCTTCTGTAGCGAACTTAGCCTTGGGAGAAGGACCGAGAATCTCAGCAATAATACTAAGAGAAGGGAATAGAATGGAGGGTGTAGTCTATTGGAATCCAATCTCAGCGAGTAGGAAAGTTAGAGATTTTTGTTCAAACGGAAAGTTTGAAACTCAGTACGGCTACCGAATGTGATGGATGAAGTCAAGGACGGATGTAGAGATTAACAGATGGGCCGCAGATACATATATCTTCGATAACGACTGCTTTTAGATTTTAGAGGGGATGGTGCTAAGGGTGGATATGAAGGTGAGAGTGGAAAGGCAACGTTGAACCGACGGCGAGGGGGGAGGTGAGAGTGTGAAGAAGTTGGATGGTTGAGAAGCTATCGTGACTATTCAACAATGCCCGGAAGACAAGAGTGCAAAAAGGGATTCCTTGGTCGAGCGAAGTTCCGTAACGCTCTTTGTTTATGGTTTCTAGCCCTCATGGTTACGATTTCATAACCCCAAGAAAGCGTAAACGGATCAATAATAATTAAAGCTACACATTTTAACACTGGACTTATTTTCTTCCACCAGAGGTGTGGCCACGAGAATAATTATATTGAACAGCTATGATAGTGCTGCTGATGCGATTAATGAGATTGATAGATATACTCAAGATATATATTAACTCCACGACTCATTCAGGCCCCGACCTCCCGCTTTCTCAAACTTCAAACAGCTGAGCTCATAGCTGACAAGCCCCTGATGTGCAAAGTTAGAGTACACTTTTTACCTCCTTTCTAATATACAAACTTTGCACATTGCACCAACCGACCAATCCTTCCCTACCGTTCTCCACTCCAACTCCACTCCCTTTCCATCCTCCAAACGGCGCAACAGGAGTCGTTAGAACGTGTTCATTAACCCATACGCTTCCTGCCTCCAGTCTTCTCGCAATCTTCTCCACCCGCTCCATATCTTTCCCCCAAACGCTGGCCCCAAGTCCCAAATCCGTATCATTTGCCCTAGCAATGACTTCTTCGTCATTCTCCCAAGTCGCAACAGGCAGAATCGGTCCGAATGGCTCTTCTTTCATGATTCTGCTATCATCGGCTGCTGAGACAACGATCATAGGGTCTATAAAATATCCATTCCCCGAGTCCTTGCCCTTGTATCTAAGCTTAGTATCCTGCTCGTTGCCCAATACAATCTCCCCACCTTCACGGCGAATATCTTCCACGAAGCTCAAGACTTTCTCATACTGCATAGAATTGTTGACGGGACCCATGAAGACCCCTTCCTCCATCCCGTCACCTACTTTGAGCCTTTTAGCTGCTTCCACAAGCGCAGCAATAAACTCTTTAGCAATGGAAGAGTGGACGTATACACGCTTCGTAGCGACGCAGATTTGGCCAGAGTTCATAAAGGCGTACAATGCGACTTGGGAGGCAACTAGGGGAATGTCGATATCTGGGAGAATGATTGCAGGGTCTTTGCCTCCTCTTCATGTTCCCTGGTATTAGGAATAACTTCAGTCAAACGTTATATCAAAGGGTGTACGTACAATTCAAGGGTGACCCTCTTCAAGGTTCGACTGCAACTTTCCATAACTTTTCTACCTGTAGCTGAGGATCCAGTGAATGAGATCTGTGGCACTTCCGGTTAATAGTCATCCATATGCTACGATCGGAAAGTGCGATTTTGTACCTTATCAATTCCTGGGTGGCTTGTCATCCATGGTCCTAAGTTATCATCTCCGCTAAGGCAGTTTAGAACACCTGGGGGGAAGAATCTTTGCCCCAGCTCTGCAATCTTTAAGTTGGCGTACGGCGTAAATGGACTAGATTTATCCTCAATCAGCAAGATGTCAACAAAATTCTGCCTTGATGCGTTCTGCTATACTCACGAAGGTTTGCAGATGATCGTGTTTCCCGTGAGTAAAGCGTGTGTTACTTTAACAATCATGATTCCGATTGGGTCTAAACGGTGGAATGTTAGCCTATGTGTCACGGAAGAGTAGCGAGTCTATCAGAATAATATCTTACAATTCCAGGGGACGATACCACCGCCGACACCGATCGGCACGTATCTTCGCGTCACAGTTCTCCCTCCTTCATCTGAGATAACCTCATCTTCCAACTTCAAGGAGCATAAAGTCTTGATAGTAAACTCCGAGCCTGCGACTTCTCGCAACGCAAAGGGCATCTAAAGAGCCTACGATCAGTACTCAGGTACACTTTCAAGCGATCAGGAAAGGACTAAATACCGGCTTTCCCTGCTCCTGAACCAGCAATTTCGCAAATCCCTCCTTCTCCGCCGTGATAGCTTTTCCGAACTCCAACAGCGCATTCTTCCTTTCTTCCCATGAGGTGGTAGACCAGGTTTTGAAAGCCTTTCTGGCGGCTTTCACTGCCATATCCAAATCATCTTTCGTGGATACAGGAACAGGCAGGTTGGGCTTCCCCGTGGATGGGTTCACGGAATAGCGCGTTTCCGCGGTATCGACGAGCTTGCCGTCAATAACGTTGGAGAAGTGATCCCACTTGAGTTCGGTCATTGTATAACACTTAGCCTTGGCGTATATCGACTATTTCTCAAATTTGTTACGAAAAATCCAGTGACAATATGGGCTAGTGTAAAAAAACTCTGATACTGCTTTGCATAGAGGGGAGGAGATTCAAAAAGAATTGATGGGAGTATTTATAACCCCAATGACGAGCTGCGAGATTTTAGATCCAATCCAATCTTTGCGTAACCTCGATCTTCGGCTTGTCTCGGTTCCCGGTTGCACCCCGCAAAATGCAGCCTTCCCAATTGCATCTGAACTCTTCATTCCTCTAGATGCAGTCTCCCGGATGTTTCACGGGCGCGAAAAAAAGCTCATTACAAACATCTTAGTAAACAAAATTTGTGTCTCCAAAGGTGCCCAATACAACGTCGTACGCGGAACGCGAACGGCAAATACTCATCGCGTCGTCCATGTTGGGCGTCGCTGATGTCAGCTTATACCAAACAATCTCAAATTTCGAGTATATCTTACATACATCTAAATTGTCTTTCTTTCCCCACCCGTTTTGTGTGCACAGTCCGTTATTTGTGTTCTTTGCATTGGGTATCACAAGGTGGTGACGGGCGGCGAGGAATTCAGCCGCCAGGTGCAATGACGTTTGCTGCTGTGCGGTGTTTCAACCGCGGATGAAAGAAAAGGAGGGGCCGAAACAGGAAGGTGTCTGGCATCGTGATTGACAACACGTTACTTTGTGGTATTCTAAGTACGCGCTTTGTTTGTCTGAGTATTGTGAAATTGTTCGTGGGATTGAGAGCAATATGCCCTATATTGTTGTATTATAAAGTAGACTTATTCGAGTAACAACAGCTGATGAATTTCTCAATCTCAACTTGTTTCTTCCGATACTTAAAGTCGAAAACCATTGAAAGGTAGTCTCTTTAACGATACGCAATCGAACAACTCTACTCAATGGCTCGCCTATAAATCTTAGTTCTGATAACAATGGCAAGCGAGAAAACTGTGCATTTATGGCTTTGAAATATTTGTTTCAAGCATTCAATAGCTTTGGCTACACTATAAAACATCTTAGTGCGGAAATGTCAATCCAAGACCAATAAAACGTGTAAGAAATCGGGCGGCGTTTTATCTCGGATATATTTGCCCTAGTATGCTACGGGTGGAGCAAGGTCCTGAAACCTCAAATTTTAGCAACAATAATAGTAATCGTGCACGGATTCATGTTCTTCAATTCGCTTTCTGGAGCCCTATCACAGCTAGTGTAGTTAACGTTGCAAGAAATGCCCATCACCAATGAACACCAACCATTCTGTACAGCGATAGCACTCTAGATCACCGCTAACCCTTAAGCTTCGACGAAAAGGAATACATAGTTACTGTCTTATGCTACACTTCATCACCAATGGCGACTATAATTCCGGAAGGTTTTGTAATAGATTCTAGCGGTAAGTCAGGAGAACGAAGATATCGCCGTACTCGTTCTTCAAGTTCGTTAGGAGTAAGTTCAAGTTCCGGATCAAGCTCCTCAGGTCATCGCCAGCGGCGCATCAAGGTTCCCATTGATATGTCAAACCGCATGGTACAATGGGACGGTACGATCCCCGAGGCCGGGAAGACATATAACTACCACCACTGGCTCTTCCCAAACCGCAACCGGCCGAGAGTAACGCAGCCGAATGACAGATGGGCCAACGATCCCGAGTCAGACGGAGAGGCATACCCATACGCATACCCTTTAGCGGTTCTGCAGAAGAGGCGCGATTTTCAAAAGACGTACCAGCCAAATGAGCTGCACACAACCATTTACGGTACAACAGTTATCCCTCGCTCTGAGCGTGAAGCAGATCTAGTCATCCTTGTTACAATAACAGATAACGACATTCTACCTCCAAGCGGCGCCGACCGCCTTGCCGCTCGGTTCCTAGTGTGCAGCAGAAAAACACGTTACATGATTCCATTCTTTCAAGACCAATTCGCCCATCAGGGGAGACTACCCTATTGTCAGCAGCTAGGAGAACCGATACCAGGGCAAACCGATGACAAAACTGACGTCAAAGGCGTTTTTATGTGGAAGCTGCCCAAAGCTGACATGACCGCCTTGTGGATTATCCTGACGATGATCCACGGTCGTTGGCCAGAAGAGTGGAGCAAGATGGATATCCCATTAGATACGCTATACGAGATTGCAAGATTAACGCAAATATTAAATATTAGCAAGCAAAGTAGCAACGCGTGGGAGTTAATTCGCGGGAGACTAGACTACACCCTTCCCAGGCAACGCATGGAAGTCGGAAGACCCCAGGACAGAAATGTCGCAAAATGGCTGTTTATTGCCAAAGTTTTCGAATACGAAGAAGAGTTCACTGCTCTTTGGGCTAACCTGGTGGTCAGCACGTACAAGTTTGAGATGGATAGTATGGCGGTTGATCGTTATAGCAACGGTGCAGAAGGAGATCCGAGGCCAGAAATGACTTATAATTGGTGGTATACAATCGACGATTTGGGAGAGGATATGAAGGGTAGGTATAATTCATGCTTCAGCGATACGACGGGGTACCAAAGTTCATTACCAGGAATTCAATTTTAACTCTAAATTCTTATAAATCTAGAAAATTTGAGGGACGATCGATATATCGTCTTATATGACCTTCGGTTACTTTGGGCGGATTTCCGAAGCCGCTACCGTCTACCCACACAACGTGAAGGTACCTTGGAGGAAATCATGGCTGCTGTCGAAAAATATCAACTATCGTGCCAAAATCTCCGAGAGGAAATAATCACGTACGCCAACGAGATAATGGAACAGCAAAAGCGAGTAGCAATTCTTTCGAACCGAGACCTTAACCCAATGGCCCTTGCGGATTGCCAAGCCCTGATCCGGAAAGTCAACGCCGTTTTCAATCAAATCAACAGCAGAGATGTAGACGGTACGCGTGTCGTTGTCGCCAGCGAGGATTATTGGCGTCCTCTGGCTTATGAAGATCCCCAGATTGAAACTCCAATTGAATTGGATGGATTTTTCGGCTTGAAAAAAACAATATTCACATTCCAATCGGGCTGGAGTGATTCAATGGTATATTGGCGGAACAAAGGGCCGGAAGATTTAGCACCGGGATTACCACTTTTCAATACTACGAAACTCTGGCTCTCTGTCCTAATAATAATTTGGATGGAATACTCACTATGGTGGCTTCAAAAACAGGAATTGACTAAATTGGAACCTCGATTTTCCGTTTATATCCTTCTATTCGTGACATGGCGTTGGCACGATGATATCACAGACGTAGCCGCGAAAGCTGCGAGAAAGCTCAGAATGACATATAACAAGCGAGCGAAAAAGATCGAGGCATATAATCGGTGGAGAGTATTAAAATGGCAACAAGGCATTTCAATTAATGATTCGACCTCGACTGACCTAAAACCTCCTATGCCGGATGACTACAGAGACTTAACGAGGGGTATTGATGAAGCAGAGAAATTCGAGTTAACATCCCCAGAAAATGTTCCTGAGAACTTGTATCTAGAAACTAGACTCCGTCTACAACTCATGAAATTCAGAAGCGAAAGGAAAAAGCGACAAGCACGAGAGAAGAGAGACGAAGAGCGGCTCATAGGACAAGAACTTTGGAGAGAACTATTAAGACCGACAAACATCCTTGCAGGACCCGTTGGTGGCGCCATGCATAGGATGTTGCGTGTTGGGCTACGAGCGGCTTTTGGAAAAAGGGGTCGTACTGAATACATGTAATTATGTACCTGAGCGTGGCTCTGCCGTTTGATGAAAATGACATCTGGGAGAAATTATACCAAAAGTTTGGTTTTATATTGGTTAGAACATATCATCTTGGTGAATGTTTCGTTTACATATCGCTTGAGAACTAATATACAATTGAAGGTTTTACAATGTAGTTTTCTTGTCTATAGCTATACCCTATTCACTAGATTAGCTATAGCCCTGGATATCGACAAATCCAATGCGGCGGTTCGACACGAAAAACCTGGCGGGCTTCCAGCTCTTGGTCTTGCTAGGCTAGCCATCAGTTGGTTAGAATAAAATGACGATTCAAGTGTCCAATCGCAAGATACAGAATCAAAATCCCGGAAAACAACAGCTCGCTGGCTCCCAAAAATATTTGTCTTCTTATGGACCGACTTGGAAGTTTACATTTCGGTCGCGTAAGGCCATCCGTCAGCATAGCTTACGTACTAGGAAGGAACTATAAGCTTTCAAGTATCAAGAAGATATCGCGTTATCAAAACTCGTGTACATGAATTTTGAAAATTGTGAGACACGATTGGCAATATTTACTAAGGCGTCAGATATCTTTATATGCCAGATAGATACAACTGAAAAAACCTCTGGCAATGAATTTCAACGTTCAAACCTTGAGCCTCAGTTGCCTGAGAGGCTCAAAATGCTGAGAGGCTCAAATGCTGAGAGGCTCTCGCTAAAGTAATGTAACACCACGTGACTGAACTCTATCCACTGTTTCGGTGTCGTTAGCGTTGAACTCTAATCTATTTTCGTCATGTTCACCTCACCACAAGAGCCAAGTTAAATAAGCTCTCGGAATCATTACACGAAATATAAATGATCCATTCACCGGTCTTGAAAGCTAGTAAAACTTTATTAAAATTGAACGTTGACGGTGGAGTTTTGTATTGTATCACAACGCCAGGCTAGCGAACAGATGTGGCGAGGGAGGTGGCTTAACCCGTTAGACCGTTCGAGGTATTATTTCTTCCATCCCCACGACACGATTTCCAATAAGCATAAGCATTGATGATAAATACGGTTACCGTAACCCACTCCGAGCCCGATCAAACCGAGCACGATCAAACCGAGCACGATCAAACCGAGCACTAGGCACTAGAGTATCCCGAGCCTCGAGCACTAGGCACTAGGCACTAGGCACGAGGCACGAGACCGAAATATATACCTCCGGGCTCTGACGCTCCGTTGGGCTCGGTAAAACTTGCAAGTTCACGTTTTATTCTGGCGCTCGTAAACTGGCCAGCAAAGCTCACTGCCAAACCCTTGGCGACGAGAATTATCGGAAGTTGCGATATTCATTACAGATTTACATTTTTACCATCATGTGTTCTTTGGGAATTTTTTTCTCAGAGCGGAAAGATCAAGACATGCAGCCAATGGTTATCTTAGCTCGGATGTGGAAGCTGGGAGCTCTGGTAACCACCTACTCAAGTGAGAGAGGGGGATTGCGAGACCCTGACCCTGTTCAGGGTGTGAATGAGAAGTCAATTGCAAGAATTCTAGAAGAATTGCTGGTGGCATTTTGATGAGAGGCATTCGATTCAGCCCGTGGACGCGATATCGTAAACTTCCTTTTTTTCACGGTGAATCGATTCGTCTAACCAACCGACAGCAATGCTAAACTGGGATCGAAAAACTCGCTACTTTTCCTCTCTAGCCGAATGAAACCCGTTTCGGGTCGGTGGGTTCTCATGTTTTGGTGTTCTCGGCCTGCCGTGCCTGACCCGCCAATTTCTGCAAGATCCTTATGATCACGTCCGATCACTCGCCTCGCCAAGTGTAATAAAAAAATGTGTAAGCGGTACATTTCGATCTCCGTATCGGATGGAAATGACGCCGATATAAATTATAGGATAGAATTTCCGTTTTGTTGGCTCAAATCTAGTACAACGTTACTTCATTCCGGTTTTAAATGTTGTGGTTGGGAATACAGAAAACCTAAGTGTCGTACTATGTTCGTTTTTGGGGCGGAAAACGGAAACCAGTGCCAAGTGGGTGTGGGGCCCGATTGCAATAGCTCCGAGTGCGACAGATTTCAGACAAATGCTTTCCCTCCTCACTTTTAGCCACTTTAATTAAATCGACAAAATTTCAATGACCGATTGGGTCCTGGTACGGAGTTGTAGTGCGCTCACACCCAAATGCGTGTTCAAGTACAATTTTCGATTGTAACTTGCACTTAGTTTATTGTGAGGCGTTTGTCGGTGTCCTGAAGCATTCTGATTATAGCTAGCTCTTCCCCTACATCATGTTGTAATACCCTAGATTCCAAGGGGACAAGGAGAAGAAATGATATAATGGAGGAGGCGCGTAGGCCAATAACAAAAGAGAATAGTGCATGATTACCATTAGCTTGCTAATATCCAAGTTCACAGCTATACAGGCCAATCCGGATCTAGGATCCGGTTGGTCACACCGTTCTCCAGTATATCATCCCATTGTACATCGTACCTTGGATCGTTAATGAGACCACCTCACACAATAGTGGTCTTTAGTGATACGTAGTCCGCGGGATCCGGGAAAGCGTAGAAATATACGGAATATCCTATTCGAGATCTAGAAAGCTTAGAGAGATGGCTAGAATTCTTCTGTTGAAAGTGCTTCAAATATCTCCGGTCTCATTGGTGAGATCATGCTATTTTCCCGTCTCGAGGGATGGTGAAATATAGAATCTGCGACCTTCGAACCGAGTCCCTCTTCTGATTGAAGGCAAATATGGCCTGTAAATCCCATGTACAAAGACCTGACGCGATTCATGAACATGTCGGCCATGCAATGCGGTGCCTCGCTTAAAATTCTATGCACCATGGCTTTGGACCTTCGAAGATGAGGGCTCGACAATACAGTCTCCCTTACTCCGAAAGGAGACCAGTCTTAATTTCTTGACCAAGAATTTAATATTTCGATCTTCTCCCCACACACGAAACAAATACCTGCCTAGCGTATTAACGGCTCGCTAATAGATTATCCGAACTCCTCAAAATCTGCAAACTCCGAGGGAAATGTAATTCTCGAGAGTGGTAAATGGCGACTTACTCTCCATTCCCTCCAGCGAGCGGATTCTTATTTGGCTCTAACTCCTGGATTCGACGATGAAAGACGCGGTAATCTACCTAAAATATTCCGATCGAACGATGTCTCGATAATTTACCACTCTGTTCTTCCGATAACATCCTACAAATCCATATACGAACGGGCTCTGCATCCTGATCCCGTCAACCGAGCATATTCCACGATTCTGTTAAGCAATTCACCTTTTCACCACAGTCCGGAGTACACTGGTCTGGCGGAGTATATAGACATCCAGCACTTCTTGGCTTCAGCGGCTGGGCAGTGAGACAAAGCAACCTCCTCTTGCAATCAGGATAGTCGACTCGAAAAAAGGATCTTTCCAAAATGTGGTCACCGCTCACGCCGTGATCGAGAATCCCCGTCCCTGGGCACCGAGCACTAGCATCTACCGGAGGTACCGAAGCACATGTCCCCGCAGCCGTACAGAGGAGACCCCAGAGATCGAAAGCTTCAGAGCAGCCCGGAATATGTACAACTTGAGCTCGCACTTTGATTTGCCCTTGTTTGCTACCGATGCCCTGATATGACGTTTTTGTTGTAGGCCTTCGATACATCCTATTCGAAATTTATACAGTAATCCGCTTTAGATGATTTATTATCAACGATCAAAGTTATACGTCGTGCTAGCGTAACGCGTAGCTAGTTACATCCAAACCTTCGTGTTCCTTGTATGCTTTTCTATAGAGACCCTCACGCAGGTTAATGTCCTTGTTTCTATTTTACGCCTTTTGGCTCTTAGCGCAGGCTGTATCTATAATAGACACACCACACTGGATCTCGAATGACTCTGTGACTCTGTATGACGCTACTGCATATTATTAATGAAAAATTGTATCATTAAATATTAGATAAAACCAGTCATCTTGAATATCAGGAGCCTTAAAGCTTTTCAAAGTTGGAATACTTCCTGATGGGCTTTGTATCTCCTACAGCTGTGTTATGGGAGTTTTTGTTTTGAAATGAACCACTCGTGTAAAATCCTTTTTTCCGCACCCAATATCTATATGATTGTCTCCAAGGCGCATAACCCTCCCAACAAGGCCTTCAAAATGCTCCAAACAAATATTACCACTACCGTAAATATCAGCACAACCACCGCTGCCAATATTCCCAGCTGTCCATTCGACCATGGTAAACTAATCTGACTCCTGCAAAGCGAATAGATATCGAATTCCTCCTCTGTGCCATCATAGTTGAACCCCTTAACCTTCGTCAACACCTCGTCTACCTCCTTGATCGTATGTCGCATACTGTCGTAAACTTTACATCTTCCGTACCCGAAACTTCCGAACATTCGTTGCAGTTGCGCCTCCGTCGGCTGTAGGATTCTTCTTAGGTCGACTACAGAGCCGCGATAGTGTACATGTTGATGGCTCCGATGGATTAGGCTGTTCGCCTTGAGTCTTTGGATTAGCGACCGGCCTACTATAACACAATCGTCGACTGGTGAACAAGTGCAGACTCCTTGTCGACTAGTCTTCAAGTGGACGACATGGCGGTACCAGGCACGTAAGCAATTTGTAACTTCATCAAGGAGACGTTCTTGCTCCATCTTCATCTTTTCTAGTGCGCTTTAAGTCAGTTTTTGGACGCGACTATTAACCTCGACGACGAGTAGACTACCTACCCATGATATCTCTAGGCGCCCATCCCTCCCACATCTTTAAATCCTCGTCGCTATTAAGCATCTTCGTACCTTCGGGGCCCTTCAGCCATCCTCCGTCTTCTCCCCATCCCGCAAACTCCACGATAATCTTCGCGCTCAATCTCGCATAGTCCTCGTCGCAGTCGAATACTTTCCCTACTATCAACCAAGGCTCGTAACCGTACTCTAGTTTCTTCGGCTTCCAATACTCGAAATATCGTACAAACCATCTCGAGAGATCAATTTGGAGTGTTTCCAGAGTGGCAGGGATGCCCCAGAATGTTTTGAAGTCTAATTTTTCAATATTTGGAAAAGCATCTGGATGATGATGAATGACTTTCAAGATGATAACTAGAGCGTCAGAATGCCACCAGTCGAGCCTTATACAGGGATAGTCCTCGCCGGAGACCTGGAATTTGCGGCTGTGGGTTACTGCGGCTATGTACGCTCTTTTGAAAGGGCGAGAGAGGGAGCAGACTATATTTTGGCTCAGAAGGAGATGAGTCTCGCTATTAGGGTTTTGATGGGATATTATGATCAAGTATAGATCAGGGTGCGTCGTTAGTGCGAGAGGGTTACCTGCCGACATCACTGGCGGGATGCTCTTATGCCTAGACAGTTATATCGATGTCAGATCGGACAAGTCTTTCATAGAATCTCTATTTCATCTCGAGGTCGGATAGGACTACTTAAGTGCTGGTCGAAGGGCATTGTCACTCTTGTGGCGTCTGTTAGCCATTTTTGAGTGATTGAATTAGTGTGCGGAAGTTGATGTTAGTAGAGTGAAGATGGCGATGGTGATGTATAAAATATAAGAAACGCCTCCTCGGCGGTTCTCCCGGGACCTCATCTAGACTCAAAAAACCAATCAAAATCGTCAAGAGTTCAGACCTTCTTATCAAGTGGCACCCATCAAGAACTTCATCCGACTAGCTTTTTAACCTTTCGATCATCATAAAAATTTCTCTTTAGCATTCTCCAAGCATAAGAACTTGTCCTGAGCCAACATGTAAGAGTCCCATCTTCTCGCAACGGCTACATGTCCCCTACATAGATGATGCTAACGCTGTTTCTAGACTCTCTGATATACAAACGGGTTATCCTCATCAAAATACAATCTGCTATACTTTACATCAGCTACAATGTGCTGGAACTTGTGGACTTTCTACAACGTATGTAACAAATGTCTATGATTCTTCTCCTTAAATTCAAACAATAGAATGACGGTAAAGTCTAACTCATGAATCCTGATTAATTAATGCGATTCACATCCTCCAGTGCGACCACAAGCAGGCAGAAATGACTCGTTGCGGCCGTCGCACCCTCTTGTGTCGCTCTGTTAACCGTGACTTAATCGTATACGATGCGCTCTGCTATAACTGCAACCTTCTAAAGAGCAAAGATATCGATAAAAAACGCCATACGAAGGATGTTGAAAAGGCCGATTGTCTCTACTGGTATGTCAAGGGATTAGGAGGAGCTGTCGGCATGCGAGGTGGTGATTATTGGAGACTTTGAGGAACGACGAGGTAATTGCGGAGTATTGTTATCTTATATTAAATCGATGGACGTGCATGTTATTCTGATCATTGAAGCGACCAAGTTCCGCGAACTTCTTGGTGTATTGGATATTTGTCTGCCTCATCGCGTCACATCTGTCGCCAGTCTTAAGATAGTAGAATACAATTTATCCACTTGCCATTATCAGATATGAGTCGACCTATATACAACACATTTTAGCTCAGAATAACACGTGTTGCCCGATACCAAACGTGACGTTACAGGAGTGTTTTGCGACTTAGGTTTTCAAAAAAATAAACTCATCATAAACCTAATATAATCTGACTGTTGTTACCGTGCGTGACCCGCTACCCTTGGTTCAGATTGATTTACCATTATCTTTATAAGATAAAGCCCACGATTCATTAGGCATCAGCTCTCTCATTATACTAATCCGGAAGCCACGTTGGGATACGAGCGAGTATTATTTTGGCATCTTCAAGCATTAACCTCATTCACAAAAACCAGAATTTAAATAAAGGCTTGGTGTGGATCTATGATTTATAGGGTATTCAAGTCTAGACTTTGCCAAAGAAAAGGACCACATATCTAACAAAAGGTACCAAAAGTGCCAAAAGTGCCAATGGCATTGGGCTGGGGTATACAATAAAATAGCACCTGTAACCAAAACCTTAGAAGCCTGCAAGAGACCGGAAGACCTCAAGAAAACCCCCTTCATTGCAACATAGGATACTGCCCACGCCACAAGAATTCTCCAGGCATAATACAGTCATACCAAAAATTATAGTACTTGATAACTTCAGCATCCAAAGGCTGGTCTCTTCCGACCAATGTCGTCTGCTCCTGCAACAACGGATCCGCGACATAGTACTGCAACCTTTGCTTTTCGACCTTTTCCAACATTTCCATCAGGAAGTGCCTCCAGGAATCCAAGCGACTGTCGACGAGGATTTCATGTTTCAAGAGCTTGTGATCGTAGGAGAATACAGCGACATATACGAAGTCCTTCGCCTCGAAATCTCGCGCTTCATTCGCATACATGAAACTTGAGTGCAGACGAAGACCGAACGTGTTGGCTTCAATCGGCATTTCGATATCGTCTGGTGCTAGAATGTCGTCAGTGGGAAATTCGATGGTCCACGTGAAACGGTCGCCAATTCTTCGATGCGGCCGCATGGGACAAGAGAGTTTGCACATGTGGAAGGCTCCATATTCGCTGAGGAGGTAGCCACGGTCATGGTATTTGTCCAGTGCGTTTGAAATTTTCTCTGAATTGAAGCTGGGTGTGGTTCGGAAGCCTTGTTGTAGGGTGATCGTATGATATGGGAAGAGACAATATGCTTTCTTGTAGGTGAAAAAATTCATAATGTAGGTTGAATAGTATCCGTCCAAGATTGCAGATATTTCCAAGCCTATGGTGAGAATAACTTCAACTCTAGCGTTCGTCGAGGGATTTCTGAACCGATACACCTGATCAGATTGTTAGCAGGGCTCGGTCCTTTTCTGCTTCTTTTCCCGGTTAAATTCGCAGTACTAACGTCTCTAATATCTTTAGATTTATAAACCTTTTCAAGATCCTCGGCTTCAGTTTCGTTGTCTTCTGGTATCCGTTGATTTATACGGGTTAAACGTTCTTTCAAAGTCCCGATATTCGCAATAGAGGCTTCAACGGTCACCGAATGCCAGCTGTATGGCTCAAATACGTAGCCCTCCAATCTTAATAGCTTAGAAAGCCCGAGAACCGCTCTTGTTGACCTGGTATACACGTCCAGATCGCCAGGAGTCCAAGTCGCCCGCGAAAACAGCTTTAACGCAACACTGCCTCCAACAACTAGCTTGTGCGTCGCCATCGCCTGCCGGAAGCGGAGGGGTTTATCGAAGAAACGGCGAAGCTGTGTGTCGACATTGAACAGGCAGTTTTTAATTTCGCGTATCTGGCGACAGGTGCTAAGTAGATGGAGGGCGTCTCTGGCTTCAAGGTGGCCGAATATTGCTTCATATAGGATCGGCTGGCCCGCGTGGAGGAGTGAGAGGAGGGTGGTTCGCATGTTGCCGGTGCGTGGTTGGACGTGGCTAACCAAGTACGCGATTACGATTAGCTAAGCCTTCCAAGGTCCTCAAGTCCTCAACATCTAGTTTTGAAACCGCCGTGCTGAGGATCGAAATACCTCCTGAACACTGGAATATCTAACCTCGGCCTCTTCGTTGGTGTTTCCATGGCGGAGACGCGAGAATCCAAGACTATTCGCTGTTTCTGAAGACGTGGAGGCTCCGCGGTCCGAGTGGAATGGGATGTTGGAGACTGACGTCAACACATTTCTCAGCAGTCAAATGCCAATCTTCGAAGATCTATCGATTTTTGCGACGACTACGCTTTCTATTTTGATATACCAGGTCTGTTAGCTTCCTGCTCGTCTGCTCAACATACCTGTGCTGCTCACTTCGGTCCTTCAGAAATTAAGCATTTGAATGGTCAAATGTGTACGGGTTTTATTAAGTCTTGCTTGCGCCTGCTTGATTGATAGCTCCTCTACAAGTCTACTAAATAAATACAAAGGATACCATACACATATATTCGAGTTTAAAAATCCGCTCAATCGACTGAAGAATGGATCTTTAAATTCATAAGACAAACCCAGTGCCTACTCCAATAGCGACGCATAGAACATTTAGAATCCCCCAGAACCAGCACAGCATCATCCACCCTTCACTCCTAGTATACTCTACGATATGTGCGCAAACTGGTCCTAGAACCATCCCGAGACTCCAAGCTGTACTCAATCCACTAAGAATCATACCCATAGTTACGAATTTCCAACCCCATGTTTTTAAAGTCTCACCGTCTTTATCAACCTCGTCCACTTTCTTCCGCAATTCGTCGATCTTCTGTGCAGCGACCGATATTGCGGCCCCATGAATGTTCGTCACAATATTGATGCACAAGCCGATTAGAAATAAATTAACCACAAAGAGAGTTTGTGTGAGATTGCTCTTGCCAGTGAGATTGCTCAAACTGAATAACAGAATTGCACCTCCGAAAAGAGCACCGTTACTCCACAAATGGGGCTTGTTGGCTGTCGCGTACCGACCGATCAAAGGACCTAGTGTGGTTGGCAGTAGCAAAGAGAATATTACTCCACCTGCAGCAGATGTCGACCATTCGAATCGTCGGATAACAAACAGAGGAATGGTAGCTTCCAGGCCGCATCGTATAGTGACAGCTATGGTAGTTACAATCATACTACCGATTGCTTCTAGCGCTAGCTTTCTCAAAGTCGATTTCCACATTAAGGTCCCTGACAGTGATGTCGAATTCATCTCGTCGTTTCCATTTGTCCCGCCTGATTGTCTCTGCTCATTCTGGATCAATGGGTCCGACTCGTTGATCTCGCAAGGCTCTTCTCCCTCATCTACAACCTTTTTCTCGCGATTTTTATCTTTAACGAGGAATCGTAGGAAGATGTCGATGCCAACCAATGCTTCCACTACCCCAAAGACGGCCCAGTGTCCAAACTTATCATACAGCGGGCCGCCTAACAAGGGACCGATCAGATCGCCTAGAGTTCCGCACATGGTGATAAACCCCATTGCCGGTCCCAATGCGCTTTCGCTCACTTGTGATACGAGAAAGGCAATACCGGAGACCCATACTAGCGCTTGCGAGGCCCCCTGACAGATGCGTGCAAGTACTATAAGGTACGGATTGGTGGCTAGAAAGAAGAGCAAAGTGGCAGAGAGCATGGCGACGAGACCGAAAATGAATGGGGCCTGCCTGGATGCGCTGGCATCAGAGAAATATCCTGCCACCCCTGCGTTATCGTCAGAATGCACCGGAAATTGCCGCGAAGTTGAGAGGTTCGGTTTATTATATTTCCAATTGACTTACAGCTCATTATGAGTGCAGATGCACCGTAAACCTCAAGTAAGAAGGCGGACCAGCTTTTTACTATTTAAATATCATGTCAGGAAGCTATCATTTTGTGGTTTTGGTAGAGTCTACTGACTTTGATCTTGGGGTATTCGAAGCCTTTCGGCTAAGAATTCTGGCAACAGAGGGATGACCTTGTACAACCCTCCGTTAGACAACTGCAACCTTTCCATTGACAGGATGGCAATCTATTCTATGACATCGAAATATAAACTCACCAGAACATATATCATGCCGTCCTGGGTGTATACGTTAATCGATATCAAATATCCAATATAACTCATTTTAAGGATTACAAGGGCTCCTATTGAACTTACTGTAAAGACGGCAAAAGAAACGACGAATATTATGAATTTTGTGTTCGACATGACTTAGGAGCACCTGGAGGCGGAAATAGGGATAAATAATGGTGAAAATATTTATCGCGGTCTTCTGCCAGTCAGGTTTTTAAACGAGACCAGTTTTTAAGATCGCGTCTCGGGGCAGGGTCTTAGTGTTGACCTCGTAATGGAGAGCTCAACACATTCCTAATGCGTGTGCATTAATAAGTGCGCTTCTGGCCGATGCACGTTGCTTACCAAATTTTGGGCCCCTGGAGGGCTAGACCTCCAGGGGCACTTTTGAAGACTTCTGGTTCGAAATCTAAACTTTGTAAAAGTTGGCGATATGTTGGTGTCGCCATACAGGAGGCCTGGCGCTGGTGCATCGCGCTTAATAAGCTCGCCTTGCAGCCCCCAAGTGGTCTCGGCCTCAAGTACTATGCGAGTCTCGGGCAGTGCATTGCATATGTCTCACTCTTTGGCGAGGGTTCAACCTGCTCTAAGCTTTTCGCATTCTTAGTCTTCAACGACAATAGAGTAATATATAAACGAACAATTCAATTGTTCAATAAGATGATAAATGGTATTCAAGTTTTATTTCATTCTAACTTGTGTGTAGCTACCCTGCAAGCCTTTTAAGAGATTTACAAAAACAACACCCCTTATCTGGCACCCATGTAGTCGAGCTTGCCAACTGGAACGCCCTTGTTCCTCAGGATATCATAAGCGGTAACAACATGGAAAAAGAAATTGGGCAGCGCGAAAGTCTGCACGTAGTTCTTGCCAGTGAACTTCATGTCCCTCATGACAACTTCTGCCGTCTCCTTGCCCTCGAAATCAGCGGTGTGATCCTTCTCAACCTTATCTATAATCTCCAGCGTCTTGTCGAGTCTCGCATAGAGCTCTTCCAATGTGGTCTCATTATCGTCCATGACTGGTAGCTCAATGCCGGTGACGCGAACAGAGGTCATCTTGACGGTGTTGCTAACAGTTTGGATTTGGAATGAGAGAGGTTTCATGTCTTCGGCCAACTTCCAGTTCACCATTTCCGAGGTAGGAATGTTGTTCTCGGTGGCATATTTTTCGCCCAGCTTGAGGACGCCTTTGAGATTGCTAACCGCCCTGCGGAAGATTGGGATGGTCATTTCGAAGAGGAGTGGGGAAGACATTTTGAAAATAAATTGGAGAGATAATACTCTTGAGTAATTGAGTGTGATGTTTGAGTTGAAGAGATTGAATTGGAGGCAAATCTATTAAGCTTTAGATTGGCTTTGCTTGGCTGATGGTGATGTGGAAAAAGTCCAGATGAATCTCAGATCTCATGCGACTTTATATAATCTTCAGTCGCAGCTGCAATAGCTTAGTCAAAATGTAGTGGAGCTTCAGTGGAGTTTCAGTGGAGCTTCGCTTCTTCGGAATCTCCCACGCGAAAATGTTGCTTACAAATGGACGTGCCCATTGCGGGTTAGCTATCCCCCCGAACTGTACAACCAATACGGAGCTGCTCCCGCTTACAAATCCACCCTTTGCAAGAAGATGCGGCAACTTTGCTTAGAAATCATACCGAGGTTTATTGGATATTAGCCAAACAGAGTTTAATCTCCTCCATCGTGTCCACAGTTTATCCAGAAGAAACCAGGGTCGAAATATCAGGTCATGAAATCTGTAGTTTCCCCGCAATAAAAGTAGGAAAGTGGGTTGATCTTGCTGCGAATGTTGGTTTTGCCTCGGTTGGGCCGCGAACTCGCATGGATCTAATCCGGTTTAGGGAACGGAAGCGGAAACGCTAACGTTAGGCCAGGGTAGCGAATTGGACACCTCAACACCAAAGGAAGCCATCATAGGATCTCACTGACGACGCGCGGTGTTTTGAATACCCCGAAGGCCGAGGTAGGTTTTGGTACCGGGGATTAGCTTAATTCCATCCGAACTTATTTTATATTTGTTGAGAGCTAGCTTCATAGGTTGGCCGTCATGAGGGTCTGATATCTAGTGTCGCGTGGTTACACAAATGGATCGGGTCGGGACAATTGATGTTTTACAAAATTCAGAAAAATTCTCCAGCTCAAGCTTCACTTTGAATGAGAACGCGTATCACATTTTCCTCCTCAAGAGAATCCACAACAATATTTGTATCACTAGCCTTGATACAATATTTGGAGCGCAAGGTATTCACATTTCCACCTTGTCCCCTTAAATGTACTCCCAAGTACCCAATTGCTTTTCGAGCTCGAATTGGATAGTCAAGTGCAATAGTGTCAATCAATCAGATAGGAGTTATACTATCCCGTTTTGCCGTCTCCAATCCCTGTGATATTTATTAATCTTTATATCGTATACCTCGTGGCGTCCTAGTTCGGCGTCCCTTCGTTGGAGGGCGGTTTTATTTCTTTGTGCGTTGAAATTTATCCTATTTTCAAGATATAGTTTCCAACAGTTCTGCGCTCCATCCACCAAAATCCTCTCGCTCAATCTCTCGTGCTCAAATATTTCAAAACGGATGAGACACTGTAGATGAGTTCCGATATGTGAAATGACGTTGCTAAGCTGTATTCCAAATGTATAAGTCTCGATACTCATTCGTCTCGGTGGCAGTGCAATATTTTCGATGGGTAGGTTAATGCACCGGGTGTACCGATCTCCGATTCTTCTGTGTTCTCTAACCGGCCAAGCCGTAGGATTGGACCTTTTGGCAATGGCTCGAGGGGGAGATATAGTGTACCCCCGAGTTTCATACTTTTTAATTGCTCGGGATATCTTCGGTCTATCCTTGTCGTCGCAGATTTTCCTCGATCTCTCAAAAATCGTGAGGCGAGGAAAAGACAATACGCACGATTGTAAGTGAAAAAATTCATAACATGGGTTGAGTAATATTCCAATATGGGCTGCAACTCAAATCCACCAGTGTAGATTATTTCCACTTTCGTATTACGGACGGGATGCTTAAAACTGAAGACCTTGATATTCTCTCCAAGTTAATCCATGCTCTATGGCGCCCACAGAAAGAAAAGAAACGAAAAGGGGATGAAGAAAAGGGAACATACATCTAAGATTCCACTCTCTTCGTAAATCTCTTCTGCCAACTCTAGCTCTCTTTCTCCTGCAGGTTTGGTCTTTCTAATATTCTTGGACAACTTCAATTGTTGATTAATGAGTTCTCCTTGCGTCTCACCAACGAGACGCCTAGCGTACTTCAGGGTGCTGGATTTATCCAAGGACCATCTAACCTCTTGCTGCTACCACTGGTAAGGCATGAATTTGTATCCTTCAGCTTCTAGCCACTTTGAAGTTTTTTCAATAGCTTCTGGTGATGAGCTATATATATCAACATCCGTAGCTTTCCATGTGTCTCTGCTGAATAGTTTTAGGGCAACACTGCCTCCAAAGATGAGGCTGCACTCTGCCATCAACTGTCGGAACTGTAGTGGACTTCTGAAAAATGGATATAATTGGATATCTACGTTGTACAGGTATCCAGCGAGGTGTCTAATGGTGCGACAAGTCGAGAGAAGAGAGTGGAGATCTTGAGGTGACAGGTACTTGACCACGTCTTTGTATAGGTATGAGCGGGAGCCATCCAGAATGGTTAGCAATGATGACTTCATCGTGGATATCCGTGTGCTATTCTTTTCTTTTTCAGATGATAGGGGGAACCGGGGTATGAGAGAAGAAGAGAGTGTTGTCATATTGCATATATCTCTAAAGATCTCGGTATGGAATGTCTTCAACCTTATGATTTTGGGTCAACAGCCGTGGTTCTGGCTGCTCTTGGGATGCTGATGAAAACAGGTTGAGCGGTGATCCGAAGAGAAGGGTAGGCCTGGTAAGTAGCTGGGTATGGTTGCCCTCGACACAACACGTTCGTGTTACTGCACGCTTTGTTGCGCAACGGTCTGGTTGTGAGACTGTTGATGATGCGCCTAAATTCGTGAAAACTCTTGAGGTTTCGGTTTTTGGATACTGGAAAGGAAAGAATAGCACGGAGCAAGTATGTGATGAAGTTCAATATTTAATATTGAGCCTTGTGGAACAACGTCAACTATTGGTGGGTAAAATTGCTTCACACAGTTGGAGATAATCCACGGTATACTTGTACGTTTCTGTGGTTTAGTAGGTTGTGTCTAGTCTTGCATTGACGCTTCGGTAGCAATACAGTGTAAGCTTCTCATGCATAAAAATATGTTGAAATATCAAGAAATCCAAGTATAGGGGAGATGTACCAAATACATGTCATCGTACCAATAGAATTATATTATCGATCGACTTCTGACTACCTTAAAATTTATATTAATACGATAGGTCCCGGCTATAGTTTAAATGCACGATGCATGGTTTCGTGAAGCCTATTAAGGCTTAGGCGAAGCTCCCTAATAATTTATGAGAACGAAACCTCTTCTCGCTTCTTTATCTTCTCCATCCTTCCCTTTCCCCATCAAATTTTACACCTTCCCACTATGCCCACGGGCTTTCCCCGTCGGTATGACTTGTAACAAAGGTAGCAAGGTGCTCGGTTACACTAGAAATCGATATCAACGTATAGCAAACAAAACTTGGTGGTATTTTGCAATATTATGCAATATTATATGCGGACGCGCTGACGATGGCACAATTGAATATAGACTTAAATAACAAAAAATACTCCCACGGCAGATTTCGCTAAGCCGGTGACTCAAAGGCGATCTCAAGGGCAGAATGTGTACCCTGCCCAGGCCGTGGAGGCGGCCGGCGATATTGTATCGGCCACCTCCTCCTGAGGCACCTTATCGGCGGCCTCTCGTACTTATATTAGACAGGGTACGTCCGATCTCTCTTGCGACCCATCTCCAATGGCCATGAAGCCCAGTCTAGGGGTCAGATATGAGATAACTCGTCTTTTTAAGTAAATAGAGTAAACCTGGTCTCGTTGAACCAGACCCTACCGTGAGTAAACCTCTAACTCGCGCCAAAAATATTCAACAATCTAAGATGGAAAACACGAGAAGACTCGTATCAGCCACGACCTCAGGGCTCATGAGGGTGGTGGCCTGGCATCATTACCTCCCCTGCGACGGCCAAAAACGACAGCCTTTAGTTTTGAACGTTGGCAGCGCCATGTCGCGTTGCTGGCTACGGTAAATCCCACTTCTGTACGTGTAGGCATCATTCTAGTTCTTTTTCAAATTTTATCCTTCTCTCGCTTCTCCTATCTCCCCAGAACATCTTCTCATGCCACCCATATACTCCCTCATATCAATTACTCCTTCGTTGCAACAAAGACCCTTTGCTTACCCAGCCTCTGACGGTCCAACGCTAACAATGCGGTCAGCTAGCGTCGTCGAGACGCCTGTTGCGGCAGGCGGAAACATGAAGGACCTGGTGTCCCTCCTCCAGCAATGGAGGTGGAAATGCCAGGTCTGTCTGCGCTTTTCGCCGGCCGAAATGAGGGAGTTCATCAGCCAAGGTCTCACCCTGGTGCTCGAGGGTTCCCTCGAAACCAAAAGCAGCGTTGTTAACGAACTCAAGTCCGATAATGTTCAGGCGGCACTGACCCGAGTCGTCGAAAGCGATTGGGTCAACACGGATTCCTTCTCCGAGATGTCATGGCAAGGACACATCGTGCCGCTGCTCCGCCTGTTCTAGCAGTTGGCGTGCATGGCAGGCACGACGTTCTACCACTTTCAGGAAGTCCTGTACAACTCTCTCTTCTCTACTCCAGTTCTCGCCAAATTCATCCAAAAAGTCGTGATTACTGCACAATTCTTTTACGATTCTAAGGATGTGACAAATTTTTCGTCCTCTTGCATTTTGGCGTTGTCGGTTATCAACAAGGTCTGGGGTGTCCTGAAGAAACACCTACGTTACAACCAGCTACTCAAAAAAGCGATCATTCGATTACTTTTACTTGTACAGCGACTGGATATCACCGAGCTTAAGGATCGCGAAGAAGTCCGCCTTAATGCTAAAGATTTGGCCAAGGCCTTTGACCTTACCGATGATATTCGTATACAAAACTCTGGAGAGGTCCGATTTCATTTTTCGAATGCTTTCTTTAATATGAAATGTCCATCAGAATCTATCAACTTTTGCATTTTTGGGGAGGATTGGTGTCCTTTCCAGCACATCGGAGAATCATTTGACACAATACAAAAAAGAATGTTCAGGCCTCCAAACACAAAAGTGCCTAATGAGACGACAGAACCCGCTAAATCAGCGACATTTGTTTGTGACCTGCGCGAACAAAGGTATAATCCTTCTTCTTGCCTTTAAGAATTTTTCAACATTAAATTTCAAGATTCTTATTTTCGGGATTTTAGAGACCGTAGATTCATTGAGCAGTGCATCGATCAAGGAACGGAGATTCCTATCGGTCGTCGTCAGCACTATGCCAACCTAATTAAAAAAACCATGGAGGAGAGGCATTTTCCTCCTCAAGAATCAGGTGTCGCTTTAATGAAAGAAAATTTATCTTTCAAACCTCCTTTGGACGAGATGGTGCAGGGTATCAGGGTTCTCACAACTGAGAGCCAAGGTATCAGAATAATAGCACGAGAATATCAAGATGTTGCCAGCTTGGAAGGGGAACGCCAAGATATCGTAAATATCGAACAAGAAGACCAAGATATCAGGATTATTAAAAGAGAGGGTCGAAAGATAAAAATTTTCGAATCTCAAGATTTCCAATCCGAAGCTGCCCATAAGCACCATCAGTCACAAAGTACCGATGACTTCATATCAAAATCTCCAACAACCAAAAATTATAGGCTGAGAACCAATACTGAACAGCTGATCGGTATGCCCGCGGAACCCAGCAAGTTTTATAGAAATATAGGGCCTAATAACCGATCTCCTATCGCTCAGATGACAGACTTCAAGGAAACAATGACTGTAGTAGATTTAGAGACAATGTACAGCTCAAGACCGAGCAACATGCAACAATCGGAGATTACGATACCTGACAGCTTTTTCGACTTGTTTGAAGATACCAAACCGCACGCTAGATCGACCCTAGAAGGGAAGATAGCTCCTGGGCTTCTGGTTAATTTCCAACTGGATGAGATCCCTAAGCTTCCCGCAACACCATTCCCAGCAATTACACCAGCCATGAAGTCTCCTTCCCTAACGGGAAGATCAGTGAGCATATACACGCCGTCAATACTCGAGCTTTCCGATGACGAGATGCACAATCTAGGACCAGCTCTCAAACCTACCACCTCCAGCTCCCCAATTGAGCGTACAATCCCAGTCAACGCTTTCTTGTCTGCAAATTCCGGAATGCCAACACCGTCAACCATCCAGCCTCGATCAAATACATTCAGCGAACCAACAATTAAAACGAAACGGACCTCAGATTCCGCGATTCCCCTCGTAGACCTGCCTTGTGGCCATTTTGCACGTCACTTGACATATGCAGAATATAACAATAAAATCAATTATAAGTGCATTGCTACTGTCATGAAGAGACATCCGGTTTGCTTTCACGCCGTCAGTGTTAAGTGCCATTTCAATGTGGATACTCCAGGGTTCCCCTGCGAGGTATGTGCAATGAAGGGTGTCACTGCTCCAATGCCAATGAGCAGAAAATGGTAACCGCTTGTCGTATTATTATTCTCCTTTTCAGCAGAATACAATAGACCGTCTTCAACTTTTCTTCTATTCTCCATTCTCAAGCAGTCTTATAAATCTGTTTTATCGATGAACTGATTGTCCTCTATCATATCTTTTTCTGTAGCTTATTTCTGGTTTCCATCCCCTCATAAGCGATTTCGCCTGTATCGGTATATTCGCTACATACAAATATGTTCAAAAATCACTCGAATGGTCTGGAAGTCTGGTGGCAGCCGCCTTCCCGTTCTCTAGTTGTCTTTGAAACTAGTGTCATTATTATTTTCTATGTTTCCTGAGTTTTCTTTGGTTGTTTAACAATACATTTAACACGCGATGTTAATTGAATGAGAACTTCTTCAACAACATCGATCATTTGTTGTCTTCTTACGGAATGGGAGATGAAACTCACAATGTCACGACCTGCATGCTGCCCTTTTTGATATTATGTTGCATTTTATTCCTTCAACTTATCGAGCTACGTCAAAAATTCCATAAACAGGCTCTCGAGAAAATCGCCATTGTGGTTCTCACTACCAACACGAGCGAAGAGATGCACCGAAAGTAAAGCACATGTCAAAGGTTTTATTTATCCAATTTCGTTCCTTAGAGTATTATAAATCCATTTATCATCTACATCTAATCTTAAAAATGATCTTATAAAGTTAAAATTGAGACTAAACCATGCAAAATAGCTGAACCGGGCCATAGAAACATTATATAGCAAACGCACCCTTCTAACACACCAGATCTATTTCAGGAATAACTACTCCATAAACATACACACGGAGACCAATTTCATGTTGAGAGAAGGTTTCATTATCTGCACATTAATTCTAAGTACATGTAGCAGACTTTAAACGAAAGAAGACAGGAGGTTCATACAGTGCCCTCATGAATTCTGGATACATCTAGTACAGTTTAAGTACATGCAAAGTGAAAGCAGGCGAGAGTTGAAGAGAATCAATATTTCTGTAGCTCTGTTATTCGATAATAGAAGCAGGGGAAATATGCCTTAGCTTATGTAAAGGAGTCTTTGGCTCTTTGGCTCCGATATTAGTGGGAGCTTGGGACAACTGTATCCCGAGACTCCCAGTTTAACACGCCAAAGTAGAATGCTTGTTTCTATACGGTGAAAGAAATTGGAAAAGATATAATAGAAAGAAAATAAAAAGAAAAGTGACAGGCTCTTAAAGCACTTTCCTCGAACTAAGATACGAACCCGGAATCGCGAACTTGCATCATTCTGACACCCATGGCGGGAAAAGCGATAAATATGAAATACAAAACCGCTTTTAGAGAAGGGTATAACGTAAAGATAAGGAGAAGAAATGGAAGTAGAAACTAACAGGTAATGAAATCAAAAAAGTGAAGAAAAGTAAAGAAGAATTCAGGAAATGTGTAGACGAAAGGACTTCAGTAGGAAAATAAAGAAATTAAACAAGGAATGTGAGTAAGGGAGTATATCAATAGCTAGACATATAAAGTCAAGGGATCCAGGAATTATTGCCCTGACTCATATGCGACATTGAAAGTCGATAATGTTGTGGGTTGTTAGAACGGATGATGATGTGGTCTTGTAAGGCAGGCTTGTCATATTTAACTAAAAGGTTCTGTTGCCAGAACGGCCGACGTCTCGCGAAAAGGGGGGTATTTTTTCCGTTCTTCATTTTATATCATCAGGAGATCCAATAGATTGAGGTGTTTGAGGACAAATCTTGCAAACACCGTGCCTCCAAGCTACCTGGCCATCCAACTTGATTTTATCAAGACATTCGTGGCAAAGTCGGCGACAGAAGTGCTTGCAAGGTAGCTCAACGTCACATCGAATTTGGCACTTCTAGTGCTTCATTTGATTGGAGCACTCAACGAGTGCTGGGTGACCACAAAATGGTGTTGATTTGTTGACGAGCTCATTGCAATAAAATTCGTTTCTATTTGTGCCTCGATGGTGGCCACAAGGAAGAGAGTCTTTCGCCCGCGCTGGGCCTTCAGCATCTGAAGTCCGTCGAGGAGGGGGAAGGCCGCGGTTTCTTGGCCAGCCATAAGACTGACTCCCAATTGCAACTTCCTCGAAATGTGGGTGTTTCAACCCTCGGTGAAAATTCCCTAACGATCCGGAGTCTTTTCCATCAGCTATGCTATTTTGCGTGCGATACCAGGGACCCTTTTGGGTGCCTTCTGGATGTTTCGTGTAAGCCATTCGCACCCCGTTAACTATTCGCGGAGTTGGATCAAGCTTTCCCGTGCTCTTAATGTAGCTCAACCGTGAATTGAACACCAATTGAGCCCGAAGACGCTCTGCTAGCTCTTCTTCTTGAACTATGTCATGGTATTGAAACATTCCGGTGGAGTCTATAGAGCCTTGATGTGGTGATGGGCTCTCAGGTTCTTCTAATAACATATCTTCAAGACATGTCCCACCCGCCCAGTTTACTTCGTTTTGTCCAGGATGGCGAGTATATGATTCCTCGGTCGTGAAACCTCCTGCAATTGAAGGTTGGGAACTGTAAACCGGGGGGGGTGCAGAAATAGGGAAGTAATTGAGGCAACCCCGTCCTTGAATTACGGAAGGCACATCATGAGTCTTGTGCCTCAACTCTTCAGGTCTGGGGTCTTTTCGATACAGTTTGTGTGTTGCGGTTTCAACATTTGCAGGAACAGAGCCTGTTTCAAGTGTGACAGAAGCCAGGCTCCCGGATCTTGGACTGTAAGCTTCGGCTGTTGTTTCAATATTGAGCGAACTGCACCGCTGTAACTGTGCAGGCTGTTCTGAACTGAAATTATGAGTCGTCTGAGGATCCCCAAGGTCAGAATCGCTAGTTGGGTTCGAGATGCTACCCCAGACGGACTCGTTTGCTGAAAATCCATCGGTTTCAAAGGCTTTTTCCCGTTGCTGTGTAAAATTTTGGAGCCGGGCTTCTATCTTCACCCTTTTCAATTCTTGATCTTCATCAAGAATTCTATGTTTGCTTAGAAAAGCTTGTTAGCATGCACTCATAGTTTTGAATTTCTTGATCACTGATTATTGTGAGAAAAGTAAGAATACCACTAAAATGCGCGCAGATAACCATAAAGAGAGAAAAACAATAGGCGTGACATCGAGAGAGACCATCTTAGGTTAAAGCCACACAGGTTGATAGTGAGTGCCCAGATTTGACACCACCGAAGAGTGCAAACGTAAAGGTTAAAACTTCGTGCCGCTCATAGCAGAGATAGAAAGCTTTGAGGAAATGGGAATACCGTATAAATGTGGTCTCACAGAATGAGTTCCAAAGAGCAGAAGGAGAGTTGTGAAGGCAGGCAAGTGTCAAAAGTGAGAAGAATATGGTGCGAAAGAAGAGGAAGAAGATGAAACGAGAGGGGGATGGGAGATGGGGGGTATTTATAGAGCTTTCTCGCTGAGACAAGATAACTATACCCTCATTGTCCTCTCGGCCACTACTCCCAGGTAATACCACACTGAAATCATAACGTAAACCCAATCAATAATGACTTAAGTCAATCAACGACGATGACGGTCGAGTCATGATCAAAAATATTGAGACTGCGATGTTTATGGAAAGGAGACATTCGAGAGGGTAATATGCCGCAGATATTGAAGGTAAGGAAACAGTCAAAACATTTGAGCCAAGAATAAGGTTGAAACTTACCTCTGAGGCAACTGTGCTGTAGTTGTTTTGGCGTCATCAATCTTCCTACCCTGGTCTAATGCATTACGGCCATCAAAACTAAAGGTTTCTTTGCGCTCTTCCGAATGTTTCAGTTCTTCGCTATCATGCGTCAAAGCGCTCGAGTTCGTCGCGATAACTTCCTGGTCACCCAACCAGTTCGTACGGTAGACCATGGGTTCGCCATCATCCCATCCTTCTTCTTTATTCTTCTTCGTTTGACACCTTTCCCCCTCCTCTGATCCTTTACTCTGTTTCGTCTTAAGCATCTCTTTCGTTATAGCCCCCTCTTCACCCAGGGAACGCCACCCCAAATATTCCTCAAGGTGACACGTGGGTTTCTTCTCTATTTTTAGCCTTATAATCCCCTCCTCGAGCGATTGATCCGTGGTTCGTAGCCCTTCTTTGGCCCTCTCAGTCTGAGCAACTCGATGCGCTGCATCTTCTTGGCGGCGACGACAATATACCATCGTCTTTTGCCAAGGAATCTCTTTTGCGTGGTCTTTAATTTTGAGTAACACTCTTTGCAGCGTAGGTCTGATACTCGGCTCTATAAAGAACCTCTCGGTCTCAAGATCTAACCCAAACTTGATAAACTTTCTAGCCTCCCATCGGAAATCTAAATGAATATTGCCGGGATCAACAAGCTCGAATACGCCATCCAGAATAGTTGCAATACTCTTAATGGCAAATTCAATCTGCCCCTCGGTGTCAGACTTCTTTCTGAGGTTCAACTTAAGATGCATGGTTAGGCAGTAAAGGAAATCGGGGGAACATGCAAATTGGACAGACATGTCCTTTCTAACTCCCCTGAAATGTTTGAGTTTCACTACATCCGGATGGGACATGATGTACAAGGTGGTGTACACATGTTCAGTAAGATCGTACGAAGCGTGTTTATCATACGTCGGCAACTCTACTTTAAGGCACTCCCAAAATCTTGCGACATATGGATCTTTCAAAAAGTAATCCTTTAAGAAGCGGAGGCGAACTTCGGGGTTTGCAGAGTCAAAGAGGGCCAAAGTTGTATTCAGGAAAGATTCCAGAGACAATTGGCTCGCCCTCTCGCCTATTTCAGGGTCAAGTAGTTGGGGATGTGCCGCAGCCTCTCTCCATCGCTTGAATAACTCGACACCTTGTTCGTGGTTAAACACCAAAGGCCTATCAGCTGCTGCAAAAAGAGTCAGCTATTATTTTAGATGATCAAGGTGCGTGGCAACCAAATGAAATTATCCTCCAAGTATACGAAACGAAGTCGACACCCTACCTTTATGGGGTCTAATTCCAAACAAACCATATGGATCCGTTTCACCAATTTCGTCGCCAAAGTCGGTCGGCGCGTAAGGAATATCAGCTAATCTAGGAAATGTAAGCTCCGGGATTTGCAAGAAAGTAATCCACCAGGCAGATACCGAGATACTCACTCTTCTTGGTAGGCTTCATGGTCAAATTCTCTCTCTTGATCCTCATCAACCAAACCAATCTCCGAGACTGGACCACCTCGCTTGACGTTCAGTTGTACCCTTTCCAGGTATTTTACAAGCTCAAGATGCCGGCTAATCTCAGACGCTTTGAGGCGGCCGCCGGATTCGTCAATATTTCTCTGAAGGGAACTTTTCCGGGCATGCTGTATTTTTTGCTGAGTCACTCTTAATTCAGCCATCGGGCCGACTGCTCTGCGCTGAGATGGTGAATGTGGAGTAGCGACTGCTTTTTCGAGTACTTGAAAAGCTTCAATTAGTGCAGGAGATAACATGTTTCCTGTATCTTTCCGCTTCAGGCTCTCAATCTGCATTCGAAGCCTGGGAATACAGTCCATTATGGTCGGATTGGTGTGATTGCTAACATGAAGCCTGATATAGGTCATAAAAATCATCATGACCGCGCTCATTGTCCGACCGACTGAGATTGGATGTATCTCTATGTCTTCGTCGATCTTAGACATGATTTGGCGCCACCAATCACCGTTGACGCGCTCCATAACAAGTTCGAATAATTTTTTCACGTACGGCAGTGTTGCTCCTTGAAGCGGCAGCAAAGGATCAGATAAAATAGACAGGAGCCGTCGCACATGATCCTGATAGTTAATAGCAGGGGCATGCTTCTGAAGAAGAAATCGAGGATTCAAGCACAGGTTGAGGTGCTCTAGCGCCCTTTCCCTAGAGAGAGCCTTCAAAATACGCTGCCGAACTTCTTCATCGCCGTCTATGAAGAACTCGGCACCATCTTTGAGCAATTCACCAAGCTCCGGTGGAGGTGGGATTCTCCTAGATGTTACAGAAATCTCCCATCTTGATAGATCAGGCTCACATTCGTCAATTGAATATCTTTTATGGCCGTAGCTACAGTATCGACGGCCACCGCCACAAGCACTGGCATATTCAGCTTTGCAGACTAATCTATATTTTGTTTGTTGGTTAATAAAGCGTCAGCAAATCCTTTCATCAACTGCAACGGAGGTCCAGCGTGATAACTTGCCTTTCGTCCTGGGCTACGGACGTGCCGTGGGTGTAGATACAGTTTCTGCCTCGAGGGCAATATCCGTCAAGGAAGCGCCAGCAGACCTTCCTCAGGCTATCAGACGTTAGTATTTTTATCCATTTCGCAGAAAATGATGGAAACTTACGATGGCATGATGAGCCGGATCTTTCGTAGAGCTGGGAAGGCGTGGCGTATGACAGCAGGTAGATAGACGGATGAATGCAGGGGGGAGGTGAGAGGCTATAGGTGCCCTCGACAAAACAAAATAGTGGTGGATACACTCCGAAGGAGATGGAGCGACAGTAGGTTACGCGCTTTTATCTTTTTCGATATGCCAGGGCAAATAGCGAACTTTTCGGAAGCAGGGGGGCTGGAGGGACGATATTTGAGGGGGGGGGGGAGAAGCTAGAGAGTGTAGCGGGAGAGATTCGCCTTTATAGGCTTACTCAAGACCTTTTTCCCTCAGAGGGAAAAAGGTCGAGACAAAGTCTAGGATCCGGAGGGGGGGAAATGCAATATTTCTCGGCGTGGCGCTCCTGAGAGTGGTAAGGCTCTCCAATTGTTGCATTCTTTTACTGTTGGCAACAGTCGAAGGTGAATGGAAACTGAGATGAGATACTAGAAGAGTATTCTGTGCTGGCAATGAAAGCTCATGATTATTTCATCAGAAAACTACGTTCCATGCTAGCCTACTGCAAGTTTTACAGAAGATCGACAGATGTTGACGTTAGTGTACACGTTCCACCCAATTGCCATGGTGAAGCACCTATGATCCCCTCTAAATATATGATTGATAACTAAGGACTCATAATTAATACAGTTTGTGGTGACATATTGAGATGTTAACTTTACAAAAAGGTTGCTCAATGGATACCCGCTAAATATAACACAATTCCAAAGAACCAAGTATAATTAGCTGTTCTCTAATCTCTAGTAAAAATGTTGCCGCACTAACTTTGGTCTCTGCCATGTGCGATCGAGGCTTAGCTACCCAAGCTTTTGCGAGTTGATGAGCTAATTCGTACTTGTGAACCGTTCAAGTACACTACTTAATACATATATACAACTATATTGCCTCTGCATATGTATATAATAGGGCATGCATTAAGTGTTGAGCGTTGCATCTTCTCTGTGCTCTCCTTGTTGGTATGAAACTGTATGGTATTCTTTTCTCGGATTCTAATTTTATTTTTATTTATTTTTGATTAATAAAATAAAATGAACGCTTGTTATTCCCAGGAGCCTTTTTCCCTTTAGTAACATTTAGTAGAGTTAATAAGCATAAAAAATTAATAGAATACTGGTACTCCCTCCCACGGAGAGGGATTTTGAGTTGGTACCCAAATCAAGCCCCGACGATATGCCTCATCTTATAAATACCAGAGGCCAAAACCCGAAATTTCAGCTAACAGAACGAAAAATCTTGTATTACATCTTTGGCATGGCCATGGAAAGAAGATAGTCTAGATTTACCCAAGGAAGTGGATATCTAAAGTATATACTTTGAACTTCGATGTGACGAATTTACACTCGAGTACTCCGAGTTCGGTGATGCGGCATTCACCTATGTACACTCTATGACGGAAGACGGGCGAAGTTGGATATGCCATGGTTTAATTTTGGATCTTCCCCCCGCGTCCTCCGTTCGTCCATCGGCATCGTATCCACTTGGAATGATAGTCCGAAGGTTTTAATCGAATCGAAGTTGCGGAGAACCACAAGCCAGAAAAGTCAAACCCTTTTCCCCACTCCGTGCCCTTGTCGGATTCGCAATGACGCACTATTTCTCATGCAAATATTCCGCCTCGAATTTCCCCAGAATTTACCCCACAAGCTACCATCTCCACTCCGCGAGTTCCGGATCAGGTTTGATCGTACTACCTCGAGATCTAACCATGGCTGAATATGAAATCCAAGCTAGCGAATCAACTTGCTCGCATATTGTCGGACCTCGGAACATTGTATTGCTCTTCAACTCGAAAATTATTTCACATGTGTTTGAATTTGAATAACAATCATGAAAAGCTAAATTTTAGTTATCCCTTCCTGCCTATTGCATACCTTCTGCATAATATATATACACTGTCGCATTACCTACCCAACTCGCTAGCACATTCGCCTTGGAGCACAATCAAAAATAACACACAGTCAACACAAATCCCGCTCACCAAACACCTCCCTATTAATTCGAGATGGCTACTGAGCTAAAAACCAATAAAGCTGCTTTCTATGCTAACCCCGGCACAACCGAAATCAAGATTGTGGAGCTTGATATCCCTGACCCGGGACCTGGTCAAGTTTTGGTAAAGCTGTAAGTTTGTCATCTGACCCACACCTATCCGCCCAGTGGAATTCACCGCTCCTCAGCTAGCTCTAAACATGGTGTTGTCCCAGATCGCATTCGGGAGGTATGGTTCAATTCCCCAGCTGAACATTCAAGTTTGGTGGCAATAGCAAAAGATAAAAGGTTAACCATTTCTACTTTCGCAGTGTGCCACAGTGATCTCGCTGTTTGTAAAAATTCATGGGGTTATTTACCCTACCCGACACCAGCAAGTAAGCACATAAACAATCACGAATCCGACTTCATTAAAGCCTTCCTCGATATTCTAACACTGTTTTTGCCACCTCTAGATCAAATCGGCGGTCATGAAGGAGTTGGTGAAATCATTTCAGTCGGCGAAGGTGTGGACGGCTCTACGATCGGAACGAGAGTAGGTGTCAAATGGCTGAACTCAGCTTGCACAACCTGCGGTACAGCGACCCAACTCATCCAAATATCGTTCGCTTTCTGAAGATCTAATCATAATATCCCTCACTCAGAGTTTTGTCTTTCCTCCCTGGACGCATCCTGTCGCTCGGCTACAGTTAGCGGCTACTACACGCCCGGCACTTTCCAGCAATACTGTCTCGCGGCGGCAAACTACGTCACTCCGATCCCGAAGGGCCTTACCTCCGAACTGGCCGCGCCTTTACTTTGCGGCGGTATGACCGTGTGGTCCGCTCTGAAAAAAGCGAGCATTCAACCAAACCAGTGGGTTGCAATCCCCGGAGCAGGCGGCGGTCTTGGACATCTCGCGATCCAATTTGTAAAGAATAGTTATAAAGCCAAAGTAATTGCGATCGACGCTGGTACAAAAGAGGAATTTTGCAAAAGACTGGGCGCTGAAGCGTTCTTCGACTTTCGAAAATATTCAGACGAAGAATTAGCAAAAGCTATTAAAGATATTACCGGAGGCGCTGGCGCACATGTTGTTCTTGTGACCGCAGGCTCACAGAAGAGTTACGACCAAGCTCTCGAAATGATTAGGCCGGGCGGAAAAATGATTTGTGTCGGAATACCAGAGGGAGAGGAAACACCAATTAAAGGTGCAGTACCTAGTAACATTGCTACAAAACAAAAACAGATCATAGGATCTGCGCTAGGCAGCCTCCAAGAGACGGTGGAGTGCCTCGCGGCTGCTGAGAAAGGTGAGGCAAAGGTAGAGGTACGGATAGAAAAGCTAGAAAGGCTTGGAGAGGTAATTCAGAATTTCTTAAAGATTTCCACCATACCAGCATAGCAAATACTTACTTTGTGGCGTTTAGATATTCAAAGATATGGAAGAAGGCCAATTGCAAGGTAGAGTTGTACTCGATTTGTCCTGATGAACAGTGAAGACGACGTTCCGAGACGACACAATATCGACCTCCAAGCCTTCGATAATCGCTTCAAGTTTTGTCCCGTTTCCAGCCTACCGCCAGTCACACCGCTATTCGTCTAGAACGATATTCCGTACTCGAGTAACACAAAGGCCCTCAATCTCCAAACGTCCCGAAGATAGGATAAGAATTTCGTATCTGTTTAATTATATGGAACCAGTGTTTTCTTTAAACAGCTCCGATGCTGAATTCACGAATCACCCACAAAAATTTTTATTTTTATTTTGTATACGTATATATGCTTCCCACTTGAATCTTATGTTTTTTGAGTAGTACTTTTCTTGACGCCCGTGTCCTAAACTGCGTGAATTTGTTGTAGCGTACCTTCTCCAATGAAATCATGTAAACTCTGGATATATGAGTAATGAATCAACAATAGTATGCGAATGAAACTTTCGCTCCCGATGCTAGTCTCCAATTTCTCCATTTAGACCCACTCTCATGTTTCAGCACGATAACTCAGTCTAAAACGTAGTTGCATGAACCCTATTATCCATGAATTTACGAAATCCTTCGCCGCTTTTTTACTTAATATTTTATTATTCCGAGAAACAACAGAAAATTATCAACTTTCATCAGTAGAGTGATTGTTGGCTAACTTTTGGGATATTTTCGTCTAGGGATCAGAAATGTGTTTTAATTATATGTTATTGACTTCTGATGCGACTAAGTAGCCTCGGTTAGTTGTTCCCACATTTTGGGCTCCTGCTTTGCGGCTGGTGTACGAGACAAAATTTGAGGCGTTCATGAGTCGCAGTCGCAGGAGAAGTTGAGACCGGCCTTCGATACCGAGGTTCGAGATACTCAATCGATTACAATCCCCATAGCATCCGATTTGCGAAACTGCGATGAACTGATACGCGAATGCTTAGGACCAGTTAGATATGAATGCTAGGCTTGCTGGAATAGATCGATTTGTATTGTCATATAGGGTCTCATTTAAATGCAGTATTCTCGACATCACAACGACTCAACACCCAATGAATAGCCACTCGTGCATCAAAGTGTAGTTGAAGTCTATATGCTGCTTGTTTCGAATATCTTCCTTATATATGAAGAAATTTCAAGCTTTAAGTTGCAATGAACATTCTAGAGGCTTCTCTGCTGGTAGCAATATCAAAATCGTTTACAGTACGGTGAAGTTCGAGCCTTACTCGGTCGTATTCCTACCAAAACAGCATGATGAGATGACACCTACTAGAAATAATAGGAACAACTCAACAATCAAGACGCACTTCCAGCTCTCAGCGTTCGCTTTGTCATCCTCATGGCCAACAACCCGCCCCGTAAACTCAATGTTCAACGCGATGCCACTGACACTGCTGCTTGATGGTAAACATTCCACAGCGGCAATCAGTATCGGCTCGTTGTCAAAGATAGAATCTTAAACCGCAAGTGTAGGAGTTTGGGATTAACTAGCGACGTCTATGGCACAAAGCCGTACAGCAGTGGTGGAAAACTCGCCAGTCGCTTTGTTTCTCGGCACAGTGGCTGCACCAGGAACTACATTACCCTCTGCCCCGAAAAAAAACGAGAGCAGGAAGGCTGGCCAGCTTCCAGAAAGATGTAACAGCGCAGAATGCTCCTTCGCTTCTTGAAACTTCTGATTATTAGCCAGTTTATAAGCAAATATTCGACGCATTCCGGCGACGACTAACGGGAAATTTACGATATGCAAGTTGGTCAATGTACATCAGACTGAAATTTCGCGGGGATAATGTAGAATTGGATATAATCCGACCAATTAAAAATCTTACCGGTCTCCGCAGTCGGAGATCTTCATGCTTACATTCATCCATTCATATACTCTTTCTTAACTCCGCATATCAGGACCAATTTGATCGATATATTCAATATCAGTGGAAGTTTGAATATTTATGCAACTCTTAGATACAAGTCTACGGTTATCTCATATCGCTGATATCGAGGCTACTAGTTTAAGAACTCGGTTGTCCTGCAAGTATGCGTGTGCTTTGTCTTGTGGTGACGTGGTGCGGTTATAGATAAAGAAATACAAAAAGCATACCGGTTAAAAATCCGTTGATTGAGTTTGCCCCCACGCTTCTCGGCTGAACGGGTCTAGCATCGCTACTCATAAGAATAACATCTATCACCTTTTCGAGCCTCCTTGCAGCTTCAACGGGATTTTCGGTTGGTCCAACAGAAATGGTTATGGGGGTTTCAATGTCGTTAGTCTCCTGAGGATCATCCATTTCATCTGAAATTTCCGGCAGTGAGATTCTTCCCTCGTCCGTAAAAGCGACAAAGCTATCAGCTGTTGTCGGAATACAATGGAAAGATCCGATGGTTTCTTTTTGATTTGTGGGACCCCAGAAAGTTGTTACCCACTCGTTATTAGGATCCGAGAATATAATCCTGTAAACGTTGATGATATTCGGATTTAAAGAAGAACGATTGGTCTCTGTGACGTGGTCGACTCTTCCGTTGCCGCAAGTATGATCGGTGTATAATTCGCATTGATAAGGGGCTCCAGAAGCGCCACATATCTCAATTTTAGTGACAATATCATCGTACCATGAACACGTAGACAGGTTTAAATCGTCTGGTATTAATTGGTTCACAGCTAGTGATGTATTTCGGAAGAATCGGAAAGCAGGAGATTGACACGTTGGCGAATCAAGATGAGTTTTGGGGATGATGTTTGCTGCGTGAGATGATATGCTGGACAAAATGAGGCCAAATAGTACCAAATATGACATTGCTTGATCCAGAAATTTCGCACATTCGCTTGGACAGACACATAATTATGCAAGGTGATTATTACATCCCCATGTTTCAGCCTTCACTCTTCGCACTTCTATATATGCATAACGTTGGAGCAGCGTTTTATGCCATTGGGCTCTGATCAGCGACCCTGTTCGCTCCAACCATAAAGACCAGTCACCGAAAAAATTTGGATGATCGTGCCAATCCTTACCTAGGGACGAGAACGTTTCACGGGCGTGCGAATTTGCCCCCGAGTTTATGCACATGCCACTAAATTTTGCGCTAATTTCACCGAATGCGAAACACCACCATTAAAGTTTGTTATTAAACCGTAGTCACATCCACCCAATAATATCACTGTAACTCTACTTTAATCTTGAGAAATTACCTCCATGGCATCACCCGAGCTCGCTTATTTCCCCGTCAGGTGGGAACGGTAAAGTGTTCGTAGATATTGCGGAGTCGATGAATCAGTTCGCGTTCGTATGCATCAAGTTACTGAGTTTTGTATGTTGCATTTTACGCGTTGGCAAACTATTGGCTACTGTCCAACGATCGATCCATGTGCAGCAATGAATATGTCTTGATATAGCTTGGCCGGCGACCCGGCTCAGGCCTCTGCAGGTTGCGTTCCTTGCTATAGCAAGGTGCATCTAGATGGCCAGGCCAATTCGCCGGGAAACGTTCAAAGATTGCTGTCAACTCCCCGAGCCAGAACACAAAGTTTCCAGCTGGAGGAAGGAACGAGGTATAATAGAATTTATTAATCCTTCTAAGTGTCTCGGAGTCAGGTTGGACATGGTGCAATTGAAAGTAAGCCGAAAACATCGCAAGCATATTTTCGAAACTCAAACTCCCCAAGACCCAGGGCATGTAGGTACCGGATCATTGACCAGATCAATGCTCTCTCCTCGTAACATGCTATCGTAAATTTAGGTGTCTTACTGCTTTAAAAGCTGCAGACAGATTAGATAAGAAGATCCGAACTGCGACTGAATCTATGGCAGAAATGGTTCGACCCTCGACATTTCCGCCTTGAAAGGCTTTCTGCAGGGTGCTGCGCCTCTCCGTGGCGGGTTTGTGGCACCACACCTGTGGCACCGTTTAGCCACTCGCCTCACAAGAGCCGTTGATGGGACCGGCACCTGGACCCGCGATCCCTTATTTCGGTCGCCGTTTTTAACTCTTTGAGCCCCCCGTTTTGTGCGACCGTCTCTGGCTGAAATCTGAGCCATTATGACATCAACTTCGACATATTCTTAACGGCGTCCTAGCTCTAAAGTTCCGTTTAGGAACGAGAAGTAATAATGAACAATCCGACCTGAAAACAATCGAGACTGGAAGTTGCTCCGCGATCCTTCTGCATGCCAGAAAAATGATCTCATAGATATGACAGCCTAGAGACCTATCCACCAAGCCCTAGGATTGCAAGTGCGACAGACGAACCGGCGAATTGTGCATCCCCTGTGCTTCGAGGGGTCGCTACCTGTTGCGGAGCATTTGGTACCGTTTTTCGACCAGTTTAAGATGAATGCCCATCCACATAGCGTGATCACTGACCAACACTAAGTGCTAGCGCCCTGGAGGATTTCTCTGTGCCAGCTGAGTCTCCGAAAGCTTTAAGCTGAAGAGCTGCAGCGTGCAGAGCTTTTTCCGTTAAAATGATGGCGCTAGGTTATTTTGGAAGCACCTTCGACGCCAAAGCTCGGTAACTTTGCCTCAACTGGAAGTACAAACCCGAGCAATCCCAACCACCGGATCTGCTGATTGGGGGTTGCTTCGGGTTGGCCCAAAAGGGATATTAGTGCGTTTGCTATACTGGACAAGTAATTCGGTTCATCTTTCCTTCTGGAAAACCTGCAAGAATCCCCGGGAAGGTGATGTGAACTAAGAGCTTCTGACCGGGCATCAGGGTGCACGTGGTGAAGGATGGTGTTGGTCGGGGCGCCCGGGTTCCATCACGCTCCCGATGAGATCACCAGGGTTCCAGTCAAACTTCTAAGCGTTTCAACGTCAAATTGGAGATTGGCTATTGATCATCTGACGAATTAAAACCAACGGACTTTGTCTTAACGTTAACAAATTTAGATATTTAGTTATCTTCTCGAATATCCTAGGGCTGACTTGGAACAGGAATGCCTTGTTGGGTTCTTTGAAGGATGTTCATGAGAACCGGGCCTTCGCCAAATCGAGCCAAGCTTGAATGCAGCAGCAAGGACCTCAGCCTACCACGCCAGCAATGTGCGTGGGACACTCCCACTTGAGCCCACTTCGATCCGCCGAAACCTAGCCAGTGGGCAGCGACATCGACCGTGATTCCTGCATATTTGACAACCCTTGCTTAAAATTTTTCTGTCCAAACCCGAGCTATTGGGACTTAGCACCAATGCAGGTATAATAATAAATGTCGCAATCGGGAATTTAATCTCTATACTTTCTGGGGAGGTTTTCGTGAAATGTCCCTTCTCTGCTGGTGCAACCTGAGTACGGCTCCGTAGATGCGGATGTGGATTAAGGGGTCTCGGGTAGGCGTTTTGAACACCTTTTTTGGTTTCTGTCTTGCAGAATCCGCCTTATACTAAACAAGCGAACCAGTAGATTCCCCTACCTGCAGGAACAGAATGCTCCGCAAAATGCTGGTCCTGAGCCATTGTCGGGCGCTGTACACCATCTTTGACAGCTTCACGGAAGCTAGAGTCCCAAACAAGCGGGCCGGTTCCTTTGTGCGAACTGGAACCACGATGGCGAAAATATTTTTATATAAGTAACTAATCCCGCTAGATCTATTTGATTTCAATGTCTACCATCATCACAACAATCGACATCATAACCAATAGCTTGAACATCACATTACATTGAACCTCGACTATAATTGTATTTAAATATTCAACCGTTTCATTTATCACCCTCAAGTTTTTTTTCGGATCTCTACTTTATAACTTATTCACCCCACTTTCCCACACTAAACCACCTCTAATTTCGACCTCGCGTTTACTCGATAACTTTTAATCAAATTTCGATATGTCTTCCGCATCTAGCTCAAGACCAGATATGCGCGGACGAAGAAACGCTCTTATTTGCAATAACTGCAGGAGGGATAAGCAAAAGGTACGTTCTCGAGAAAATGGTAAATAAATAACATGGTTTTTAACTCTATGAGTAGTGCCAAAGACAACAAGACGATATCGATGGATCGATGACTTGTGTGCGATGCAGTCAATACAAATACTCCAATTGCTCTACCGACCCATCTGTCCAGCCTATGGAACGCAAGAAGAGGATTTTGAATGACCTAAAATGCGAAAAATGCCGCAAAGATCATAAAACTGTGAGTTGGACAAAATCGCATCCCTACATTGACCAGCACTCGAATGGAAGCTAATACGAAGTTTAGTGTACCTTCTCCTACGGTCCCTGGCCAAACCCATGCGACCGATGCGCTCGAACAACTGGCAGTCAATGCTCCGCTCCCACGAGGCCTTCACGTACCCGCAACAGCAGAGGCTCGACACACGACAGTGGCAGCGATTCGCACTCCGTAGCACCGTCAGAATACAGTGATTATGTCGAGTACGCGCCCCAGGAATATGCGGAGTACGAGTACACCACGGGCTACGAAGAAGAATGCTACGATTGGCAAACGGACACAAACGCTCAATGGCAGGAGCACTACTCACATCCAATGTACCACATCAACTACACCTCCCCTTTTTCCTCAGGATCTAGCAGCTCTGATTATTCTGATGGGGCCTCGCCCTTTCTGTTGCGACGATAGACGGGATTTTTCCGCCACCGAAGAAAACCCTGAATAACCGGGTACAGCACACCACATCGTTTCAACATTCGATTTTTTCCTTGTGTCTCCTGCACCATACATTGGCTCGGAGTTTGTGTTAAGCATAGGGATGCGAAGGGATCAAGGTAATTTGATTTTGAGCGCGTATTTCATACGGATCATAGCCGACTGGGACGGAAATAGATTTGCATTTTTCAGACTTTTTTATTTTGTTCTCTCGTTTTTTTGGTATTTCCAGTTTGATTTTTTGTCTAGCGAGACTAGCGGCTTTTTGTTCATGTTTTCTCCTTCTTTGTATAAGTGTCATTTCTTCAAAAACGCAGTTTGGCCTCAGTGGATTTCTGGGCGTCGAATCGTTTCCTTCCGTGGCCCTGAGCGGCAACCCCCTTGTAGACATGGTACCTGTCGATGTACGGCAGTTTGGCTTGTCGTTTTAGTATCTTAATATCTCGTTTCATGTTTCCCATCTCGAACTCTCAATTGAAGGGACCTGCGGTCCTTGGGATTAATATCCAAACGGTTAACATGCACCTCTTTATAAGCCGGGTTTCTGAATTCGGACGTGTCCAATGTTCTGGTTATTGTCCCAAACGAGGCATATTTGGAAATAAATCATCCCGTGGGGAGGTAGAAGCAGGTTTTGAACATAATCTCCGGTAGCTCCAATTGTTTTGTGCGGTGTGTGTGAGGGGTCTATCCCGAGTGCGATCCAACAGCCATTGGCGAGTTTCTAGGGCCACGTTTTACCGGTGACAAAAATCTCCAAACTAGTGGGGCTCGCCGGTTGTTCGAGCACTTTTAATGACCCGCATCCATCCTGCGCAATCAGAAACCCATAAGCAGATACGATTGCCGTGTTTCTTCGTACCCAGATCGTCCGCTGACCGATATCATGGGAAATATATGGATTTTCCCAGCCTCCCGTGCTAAATGAAGGATTGCGGCCGACTGTTCCTTAGAGAAATATCGTGTACATTATCCAAAACTTGATCGTTATCCAGGGACCTTGAAGAACGTCCCTTACCTAATGGGTAGTTCTAGAAGGCGCACAGAATGTTGTAGATTTCGCGAAAGACTAGTTTAATCGTGTTGCGGTGTAACACACATGACCTTGCCACTTTATGAATTCATCACGTCGAAATCCCCGCATTCTTGAAATGCAGAACTGGAAACACTCAAAAATCGCAAGATGGCTACTCCCCATTGATCTTCAGAAAGATCTTTTAATTTCATAGCCTTTTGTTTTATTTTATTTTATTTTATCTTATTTTGTCGTCTGATATTTGTTCTGCGATATATGTCGCCAGATCGCAAAGAAGAGCATTGGTTGAGAATAGCCAATTAAGCGAAGCATCGCAAATGAGGTTGTTGTGTTGCCACATATGCAACAGACATGGGCAATTGAACTCACCTTTTCCTCAGCCTCGTCCTTTTCCCAAACTCTCTTGCGACGCGAGATTAGCGGCGCTGGTCAAAGTACTTTCCTTGAAAAGTGCGATCTGAGGGGTACGTGAAGCATGAGAGCGATGCATAGACCTGCCACGTAGGAAACACCGGTCCTAGGTAGCGAATTGTAGATTCGAAAAGGAATGATATCCGAGATACGTACATATTCTGAAATACGTCTCGTCCTTCTGAAGCTTTGTTAATTGACCCGAACAGGTTTCGGCCTCAAAAAGCATATCTGCACGAGGCCTTTGGGTTGAGCCAGGGTCCGCTGTCATCAGGTTTGTGATACCTGAGCCTTTTAGCAACGGGTGCCGGTGCAAACTAGCTCGCAGGAACCCTCGATTGCGTCCCTCGGGAGCTTGCTTTCCCAGCTTCTTCAAAGTTCCAGAAGGTCGAATTCACGGGTCGCAGCTCCATCGAGCTACAGCGCCGTGGAAGAGCTGACCCTTGTAATAATTTTTGACAAAGAGAGTGGCTCCAGCCTAAACCTTCCCCGCTCCGGATCCATCGGCACAAAAGTCCTGGCTCCAATTGTTCGAGTTCAGAGAGATGAGTGGGCGAAGCGCCAAGCTCGAAGCCTCCACCAAAAGCTCCCCTGGGAGAATATTATTGGCCGCGCGCTTCGGAATGACCCCACACCGCTAGTGCAACAAAGTTCAGCTCGAGGAGGATTATCCTTTCCCTCCTCAGACATACTATTCGTCATTTTTACACGATAATTGAGGGATTATGATACGACACTTGATGTTGGGTACGAAGCAAGACAGGCATGAACTTGTCCCTTCGCTCTTTCGTGCGCCGGGCTGGTACGTGCCTCATCAATAGACAAGTCGCGATACAGCTGGGTCATATGCAGCCCCAGTCTGCAGCCAAGGTAAGCCGAGAACTTGCAGCTGGGCTGGCATTTTCATTTCCAAAGGAAGAACAAGAAGAGTGACTTTCGTGGAAGGTTCATTGTGGGCGAAATTGCGAGTACATTGGAAGTTTATCGATGTGTCTTGCGCCTGCACAAATCTCGATTTGGCTTGCGCATGGTGCTGTTTGAACGCGTTTGTTTTTTAGTGGCTTAATTAGACGACAAAGGTCGGAACACTGCGACCAGACAAATGCATATCTTGGTGCCATTGACGGCCTCTCCGATGTGGCTAATATGCTTCGTTTAGCTGGAATCGGTCTCCAGGATGCTATTATCATATCATTCTTCCCGGAAGTTACCTGATGATTGTTGTAACATATTCCTCTGAGCTGCAGCTGGATGCGATGCCGCATATTCTAAGCTCCTAGCTTAAGTCCCGAGCACCCTATGACAAGCCTTGCACACCGGCTTCGAATCAGGATTGATTTTGCGAACTGCCTATATCTGGAATCTCTGATTCAATACTAGCCATATAGTTTCAATGCAAAGCTAGCTAAGCCGCTTCCGCTGTCACCGAAGCTAGCTAAGCCATAAGATAGCACCCCCGAAAGAAATTACTTTAATATGGGTGTACCAAACGCTTCCCCGTATACGTGACCCCGTGGGCATTGTTGAACGAGTGATCTAGAATTGTGTATCAGCTTGGTTTAGTACATACGCACCTGCAACTTCACTGCAGGGACGCTAGGCACCGGGATGAGGAATATATTGGCTATACCGAACAGCTCAACGATTCTATCGGTTAGACTAATCATTCATCGTGAATCACCAATTGAATTTGAACCCTGCCACTGAATGCGAAAATAGGATGACACTGTCGAAGTTCGGTGAAGCGCATAAGTTTCTATTCGATCTATAGATGGAATATTCTTGAAGTTATGAGCCTAGTCAAGATCGAAGCTGAGATGAGAGGCGTAGACATCAACGACTCACTCGAGTCGCCTGAACTCACGTATATTTGATACAGATTTAAAATAAAAAAACCAATGCTGTTTGATATCAGCTCGATGCAAAGACGGGCCATGATACAATACCCACTCTTATCACATAACTGCTTGAACCCCTGCGTGCGATTCGAATCTGATTTGGTGGGATTGCTTAGCGCGCTGAAATTCGGAACATATGCCGCTGTAATCAGGCACGGGTTCAAAGGTCGCGTTTCTGGTCAAGTGGTTATTGATAACCAAGCAGTGAAGTCAAGACACCAATTCCTAGTTCTAGCATCGTGGTATATACGCACACATTTAGCGAGATTTATGCATGGACTCCACGAATGAAATGCTCTAACTTGGGAGGGATGTTCTCACTATAAAACCCAAATAGACTTTGGTGCCAGTACCATGCTGAGCGGGCTTGAGCTAAAGGCCTAAACACCCGGGTGGGTTTGCTGCGGGTAGGATGCGAACCCTTGCAAGCCCCCGTGTATTTGCTTTTAAGCAAACATGATGATACAAGTTTTGTCTTTGTTGTATGCTGAATAAACCAATACTTCAGATGCATGCCAAATGTATAGAATGCAGGATAATATCATGGCGGGACCTATCAACCTTGGCAATTTTGTCTCGCGTTCCGCATTTTCTGCGTTCTCCCGAGGTAAATTTTGACGAGCAAAACGCTCAACCGAAGTGCGATGTCTGTATGTTTTAATGATATAGCAAATCGTTGCATTCATTGGGAAGTTTACTTTAATGAAGACCCAGCCTTATTTCCTCAGTCCGATCGATCTACCATCAAACTTGCATAATGACGATCGTGAGATCATGACCACAAACTTCGTTTTTGGTTCATTTTAACAATAGATTATGCTAGGAATACCCAATGCAGCGTTAATAATTTGAGAATTCGGTCATTTGTATTTAAATTCTTCGTCAATGAAGAATATTCTGCTGCCATAAAAAAAATGATACATGAGTACGGCACTGCACGTTCAATACCCAAGCCGAAATGCACGACAAGCTCTAAATATGACCAATTTAACAAATTGATAGCGCCAAGTTCTTGACAGGCCAGACAAGGCCCTGAGGACCATGCGCGATACTTTTGAGTGAATTTGTGTGTGAGTGGGTCCTGCGGCTCCGATGTGCTATGCGGCATGCAAGCTCATGGGTGCTCCCTCGAGGTCTAGTCCACTATATGCTCCTTTGAGACTCGATGCTGGTCAATACTCCAGATGAACCTAAGGGGCTAGCTGAATGGGGCCTGGCAACCTTCATAATAAACACGACCTATTACTCTTCAGTAAAACCAATTTGAAGCCCGAAACATTCGGGAAATATTTGGTTATGATATTTGGATATTTTCGGATGCAGTCAACATCAAACTGTATATTGTCAGGCTTGGTGTGGCACTTTCCTGCTTCATCCTGGTTTTTTTGGGTGGTTTCAAAGGTTAGCTGCAGCTGATTTGCGACGAAAGCCACAGGAGTGGCTAGCGTTACCCTGCCCTACGGCCCCTGGTAAGGCGGTGCTCTGCCGAAGCTCCACCAGGTCAGCCTCACCTATCACAAGCTCCCTGCCAGTGAACACCAGTTCTCTTAGGGATATTTTTCCGAACGCTAACATGACTGTATCATTTTACTCCGCACGGCTTGATATTTTGGATTTCGCGATTGCGATCGGGTTTGACCTTGTTTTTCTTTTTCTCATATCTGTCGCTTTTTGGTGTTGTGGAGCTTGCAAGCAATTGCCAGGTCGCTCCCAAGAAAGTGCGCCACCATGTGATGCGACAATGCGAAGTTCAAACTAGACGGTGACCATTGGCTCAGGCACCGCGCACAGGACACGCTAATGTAGCTTCGTTGAAGTTCAATTCTGCTTTACGGTGCGGGGACCCACTGTGTGGGTGAAGGTACATTGCCTATACCTGAAATTCCCAATTCCAGGTTAGTTATGGCAGCGACTCAGCTTGAGGTGGCAATTGCCAATGTCCTGAGAGCTTGTATGGACAGAACCGGCCAAAGTGCTCTGCCAGGACGTGGACAGGCGCCTCCAATGCATCTCGGACGGGCTAGTTTTTTGGGAAATCTAATGGACAAGCTCTTCACCATACGACCGCGTGGTAAATGGTTGCGTGCTGGGGTCCGAGCCTTCCCGCGATATGGGGATCCTGGCCATTCATAAGAAAGCCTATGCCGCAATGCGCGACAATGGGATATAAGGACAACCACCTCGACGCATTTCAAAATGAAGATACCATCGAGCACATCAGTGGCCACCACTTCAACCGACCAGTTCCTTCTAGCATTCTTAGTATCATTAATTTATTTCTATCGCACTCTTAGACTATCTCCTTTACCGCCAAATCTTTAGTATATATACCCATAGAGATCGCTTGAGCTTCAAAGATATATAGTCGCTCTTGATAAATCACCAGTTCCTGCCAAAGTACTATATCTTTTCTATCATTTCCAATATCAAAAATGCCACCAAAAATCAGTTCGACATGTTGGCGATGTCGCCATGATCGACAAGGAGTAAGTCCCTAGATCCCAATCCTGAGCTCGCTTAGACAAAAGTTCATTTCAGTCTGACTCTTCGTCTCTTTAGTGTGTCCGCGAACAAGCTGGACCTTGCAATCGTTGTGTACTCCTTAGATACACCTGTTCTATTGATGAACCACCAGTCGATCAAAGAGAAGGCAGAAAATTAAAATTCGACAAGTGCGATTTTTGCCGCAAAGCACACCAATCGGTACGAGACAGAAGCTAATAAGAGAATATATGTGACTTGTTCATTCTTTGCTGACATCAAACATTTCAACGTAGTGCCAACCAAGTGATGAGCCAGAGCGTTGTGCTCGATGTGTCGAGAGAAGATTACCATGTAGTCCTCTTACGAACACAAAAAGCAGACCACGTCCAAGAAAATCTCGTCGAGACGAGGGCGATGGGCCGGCTGGATCTTCAAACGATCCAGGTCAAGACGATCCATATTCGGAGGATGGCTCCTCTGGATATACCGAAGAAGATGAAGCTGGTTATTCCGAGGCTTATATGTATAGCACCGGGGGTACTAGTCAGTACGGTGTCTATAGCCAGCAATTTGATCAATATACCAATTATTCGAGCTACCCACCAGACGTCTATCAAGAATTCGTTTACGACCAAGTTCATGGTTATGATCAGCAGCAGCAACAGCATTACAATTATGGCAATTATTAATGAGAGCCTATTTCTCGATACTCGAACCTGTTGAGAGCGACTTTACATGCTCTCGTCCCAACCACAAAGAAATCCGTCTTCAGCAGGCTCGCATCTGGAGCTAAATTTGATTCAGCTCTACCTTTGAATTCAACAATCCTACGGGATTCTGTGCTATTACTCACTTTTCCTATTTGCTCTTTGCACTTTTTTTTGTTATTTCTTCTTCAAAAAATCTTTCTTGTTTTATACTTGCATATTTTGAACGTTTTTTATTGCACTCCAGGCGTATACAGAGCTGTTCACGGATCTAATTCCGGATCCTTTCCTTTCCAAAATTCTCACTTTCATACCCACTTTCTCTTCTCCTTCTTCTTTGGCGGGCCTCTGCGAGGTTTGTCCATGAATTGAACCGCGAATTTCTTCTTTTTGAACTCAATTGTAATTTATAAATTTAGTCGTTTTCATTGCTATATTTTCATTTGCCATTTAGCATCTCTTACTCTAGGCGCAAAATACACGGAATACATTACCCCCTAGAATTCGACTTTGAGTGAAATAAGCTTGGGAATTTCAGCTGATGTGCATGAATGTTACTGATCGTCCGTTCCACAAAGCTCAGCCGCTGATCAGTTCCTGTCTCGGCCAATCAGTTTGAACAACACACAAAATACCACACACTATAACTAGCCTTGCCTCGGCGTTAGCGAACGGATTCGAAATAAGCTACATGAGAATAGAAGTCCCTTCCAAAATTGTAATATCCTACGTCTTGCATCTAAACTAAATATCTCGTATCAGTCTTTATGTCATTTGAATTAGAGTCTCTTCTTACAACTTGTCGTTTCTGAGCGTTTTTTATCGTATTCCTGAGCTCATGTCTTCCAAACAATATACTCTGATCCAATATTGCCCCCTGAGGTACTTGGATTTACATCTAAAAGGGCAAAAATTTGCAGATTTGTTATCCTAGAACCTGTTCTAATATGTGACGTTCAGATCATGTTCATTTATCGCACTACGTTATCTATTTTTCGGAATTTTCTCCGTACCTTCAACGTGGTTACTCTGACCCCGAGACAATTCTATATCTTCTCGATAAAGCCGCAACATGTGTATTCGTGAAGTAGGGGAGTTTGAGTGTGGACACAAAGTTCTAGATCTTAGAAGAATTTGCAAGACTGGCAGGATTTATCTAGATGTTGAAGATCGTTAGAACAAAGTTGACGTGAAATGCCAGCAATGCCTCCATGGAGTAACCGATTATGAGATTGACACGGAAAATATAACCAAGTACGGAAGGCGGTACTTTATGAAGCAAAAATAAGAACTAATGATGGAGTTGTAGAGATGGAGATGGAAAGGGTGCCATTGAGCCCCGGTTACCCTGCTAAACGGAGGGCCTCCGTGGAGGCTTTAATAAGCGGGTGTCAAGTCATATAGTGTGAGCTTCTGTCTAAGGATTTTCTTGCATTATATAGATTGAGTTGAACACATGGTAACATTTCTTGGAAATTTTGAGGTACTTGAATCCGTAAAATAAAAACTGTTGTTTGGGCAGGCTCAATATTTATATAGAAGAGAAGCATATATACAAAAGTTAAGTTTAAATGTCCCATATCTTATCCAACTAGTTTAGATCACAAGTATCTAATTTCTAGGCATGTCATTCGTCGGTATAGCCATGCATATTAGTCTCATCTTGCTTTAATGATATTGAGGGTAAGTGGAACCGATATCACCCCACTTGATGTTGCTAAAGCTAACGGAAGTATCCGGTTGAATGGCTTGAATGACGGCAGGACTTCCCTCGGTGGCATTGCAAGGGCCGCTGCTACCGTTGTCCAACCAGTTCATGAAGCCGCCAGCATCCCACCAAACCGACATAGCAAGGACCATACCCCTGGTCAAGGCTTCTCCCATTCCTTTAGCAGCTCCGAGAGCAAGGTACCTAGTGGCGCCGCCAGTAGCATTGCAATACTGATCATCGATGTAGTTGACCGATGGGAGCCAGGTTTGAGTAGCAGGTGGTGGATCGATTCTCTTGTTGCCTTGGATGTAATATCTATGGTAAGATTGAAGGACACCGTGCTTATCAGCGTCAAACTGAGTGACGACAGTAAATGGCTTTAGTGTGTTAACTTTGAAGGTCGCGCCTGGGCCGTAAAAGCTAGGAGCACCATTGGCATATACGTTATTGCCGCAACCCCACTGATCGCAAACACCGCTCCAAGTGCACTCATCCCCAGTACACTGGTAAGGGCCAGTGACGTTACAAGTATGAGGGGCATATTGTGTAGCAGCACGGTTTGCCTCCCATATATCCATTTCGTTGCAGCAGGCACCCTTGCCGGCAACATTTCCCTATAGTAGAGCAATCCTATTAGCATGTAAAATAAAATAAGATTTCAGGAAATTGTCAAAACTCACAACACCATCAATGAAAGGAGTGACGAAGCACTGGGCATCGCAGTAGCCAGCACCAAGTTCAGCACCGGCTTTATTCAAGTAGTTATTGCCACCGTACTTGTTCATCTCAGTAAGATACAAAGCGCCGTTCATGCCACATGGGAGCTTTGAAAGGTCAACGTCAAAGGCAAACTCTTGTCCCGTCAATTGAAGCATTTCGTATTTATGCTGGTCGGAATGGAGGAGGTAGATTCTAGGACTGAGGACGGAGAGGTCGCTATTCTTCAACATGTCAAGGTTGATGGTGCTCCCAGAGGTAGTTACACCATATTTAGAGTAGTCGCTGATACCGTCAATGACACAGTTTGCGGCGCAAGTCTTTGCGTCTGGGCATACTGTGGAGTTGGGTTTAGAACCCCAATCACCGCATCCGAGACTTGGATTTTTCTTCTGGTAAATCGGATGGGTGGCAGAGTCAAGGACGACATAGTTTACGTATGCTTTGCAGCCACCATATTTTGTACATCTGTAAGTGGTAACTTTAGGATGAACTTCTGGGGTCTTTCCAGCGAGACTCTGCGCGGAGGCGAGTCCCAGGAGGAGGGAAGCGATCAATGACTTAGTTGCAGGAGCCATTGTTGCGATAATTACAAGAAAAAGAAGTTGATTTAGTGAAGGCCGTGCTGTCACAATGTGGGCAATGAGAGAAATTATAAATGCGCCGGATTTTCTCTTCTTCCAGGGCCGAGGAGTTATTGGCATGCCCATCCTTCACCTTAATACACATGAAACTCAATTTCGATCTCAAGATCATACGGATTATAGCCGCCATCGGTACCGGAGCATCTCTGCCCGTCGCTAAATATCAAGTATATCCGGAATGAAGGTATTTATATTAACCTCGCTCTACTCTTTAGGGTTTCTGGAATTATTTTTAACCGCACCAGCCAAACACGTTGCATTGTTCGTATCCGGTTTGCATGGAAAGTCTGACTATGACCATGCCCTAGGGATATGTCCGAGAGAAAATCCGGGGTAGTGTAACGATATCGCAGTTGCGGATTGGGCTATCGGGTGAGAGGCCCGGACTTCCTTACTAGGATTGGTACCAAGGGAAGCATTGCATTGGTGACCCAGAATTCTACTGCCCAGCCAGGCGAGGGTATTTATCCGTCCGCCAAGAACGGCAACTTCCAGTGAAATTTCTAGAACATTGATACGAAGTACGAAGAACAATATTTTACTCAGACTCATATTCTTCTTCTTTTCTTAGGACTAAATAATAGCTCCATATTTAAACCGCCTGAACCAAGGTTCAAGATCGAGCCAGCGGGAATAGCTTGGTCTCGCAGGAAGCCAGACTTGACGAAGTAGCTCAGGCTCTGAGGGAGTCGTGTTGGATTCTTCGTGTTGTTCTCCACAGCCCAACGCAAGGCACCCAGCCAATCTTGGAACCAGACCTGCGAGGCCAGTCAAGTTGCCGAGGCTGGCACCGTAAGAAATCTGGATGCATGTTGTTGATTCGAAAATGGATTATTTCCCAGGGGTCGGATTATAATATTGCGAGATCTGGAGATGTCCTGGAAGTGGCATTCTTTTTTTTTTTGACCTTCTCAATTCGGCAAAAGTACAATTTGTGCTTAAGTGGAACGTTCGAGGCTCGTCTCAGCTAGTGCCAGACAATACGCTGACGCACCCTATGTACCGTCTCACAGCGGAACATGAATTTAATTTGCGGCTTCTATTCACAGCTAAGGTCAATTCTCAAGTATCGAACGAATAGAGTATAGCAAGATAAACTCAATGGCCGACTTTTCCGAAATGCGACTATTTGAGATTACCTTGAGACTCTACGTTTGTAAGAGCTCAATCTGACCCCAATTTCGCTGGCCTTAGCTAAGCTGCTCGGTCGCGTCTCAAGTCCCACTCGCGAAATTGATAACCTACATATACACTTGAGGCGATCAAGAACAGCCCAGCCAAGTAATATATTTGCGATACCAAGAGGCGTCTCCAAACAGGATGGTGAGATGTCGCAAATTCAAGTGCTAGAATATTTCGGGCAATTTCGTCGATATGATCAATGCCGGATACCCTACTACTCAAACCTATGCAAATATATATTACGGCTGCCTTTCCTCACAATATTATCGATCTACACAATACATTCACTTTCTTATCCTATTGAGCAGGTCTCCACGCTGGACGTGCTCATATTCCTTTTTAATATCTTTGATATCGTTTTCCGAATAACCAATTTGTGTAGCTCCCTCATACAACCTCACTTGAAGCCAAAGATCAAGGGCCAAAATGAAGCCAGCAAGTCTGCTTTCCACCGCCATGCTTCTAGCAGCGGCACCATCTGTGATAGCAATCCCACTTACCTCCTCAGGTACTAAAAAGGATTCCATCGATCTCGATAATGAGGAGTACATTGTAGTTCTAAAAGCCGAGGAAACCCGTTCTTGGACTCACGTATTTGCAGATATGGGATTTAACGATACAAAAAGACATACCCAAAATGGGGCGATTTCAACCCATGGCGTCAAATCGGGCATAACTTATGCTACCAAGCACGGAGTCAAGCTCCGAACCTTCGGTAACAGCTTTCGTGCTTTTACGATGAAGATGCCGAAGAGTCATAGCGTTGACCTGTTATCCATGCCCAGTATTGCGTTTTTGGAAAAAAATAATATCCGATCCAAGCAGATGCCACATAGGCCGAATTCTAAGCGTGCTACGCACGGCGCTATGAGACGGGTGCCGCGAGGAGTTGACGATTGGAAGGGTAGACGCTTCGACATTATCAAACGACAAGAGCTAATTGATGGGAGCTCGCCACACAATCGAACGATGCCCACTATCGGATTAATACCTGTTAACGGAACAGTTCCCACTAATGGAACGAGACCTACCACTGGACACACCTTGATTTTGCAGAATACTGCCCCGTGGAATCTACAGAGAATCTCAAGCGCACACTCAATTCCCGCGGATGGCAGGAGGATCACTGAACTAACCTATAAATATCGATTCGATAGTACAGCTGGAAAGGGCGTTGATGCCTATATAATCGATTCAGGTATCTATACTAGCCATCCGGATTTTCAAGGTCGCGCGGAAATGATATATTCAGCCTTCGATGACGATGGTGAAGATGGTGACGGCCATGGAACTCATGTTGCCGGAACAGTGGGCTCATTAACCTACGGCGTCGCTAAGAATGTTAACCTACTTGGATGCAAAGTCCTCGACGACACCGGTGATGGGTCTGATGCAGCTATCGCTGCTGGTATCGACGCGGCGTTGGCGTCCCATATGAAGCGCAAGAATAAGCCTGGATTTGTGGGCTCGGTGATGAATTTATCGCTTGGCTCCCCGAAACAGTCGCAAGTTCTCTATGCGGTTTTGAAACGAGCTGCGGATGCGGGAATGCACATTGCCGTTGCACCGGGTAATGATAACAAGGATGCGTGCACGGACTTCCCGGCTGGGTACAACAAAAAGATACCTTCTTTATTCGTAGTTGGAGCATCTGATATCGACGACCTCAGAGCCGACTTCTCAGATAATGGACCGTGCGTCGATCTTCACGCACCTGGGGTGGGGATCGTGAGTTCTACGATTGATGGAAAACACGCTTCTAAAGAAGGTACTTCGATGGCCACTCCAGCAGTCGTTGGAGTCATTGCAGCTGAGTTGAGCAAGAACCCTCAATTTAAATTGGATCCTATCGGGATGAAGAAGCATATTTTGAGCTTGGCGGAAAAGGGGGTTCTTAAGACTAAGCCCAATGATGATGCTTTGAACGGTGGGATGGTTTTGCTGAATACTGGATTTCCTGGAGATCCGTCGGCATAATCAGAGTTTTGATTTCAGTCAACTTGTACAAATTATCGTATCCAATTATACATTTTCATTTAATCCATGACAATAGAAATGATCCAATTTTATTTAACAAAATACAGAAACAGACTCACATACAATTTTATGATGCCGTCACAAGATATAAACATAGTGAACAATTTGAAAAGTGATAGAAATCATAAATTTTGGGTATATAAAATGTCATGCTATGCCTACAAGCCAGGGATGCGGATATTGTTTACAGGTCTTAATATCTTGACGCCAGAGTAAAATTTGCAACCCAAAAAATATCATCGAGCAGGTTACGCCCCTGCGACTCTTGCAAGTCCCTCGTACACCCATCTCCGTACCTCCCAAAACCTGCCTCTTCCCTTCCTGCTCATGCTACCACTGAGGAGCCCACCACCGCCACCAACATCTTCAATACTAACTCGCCCAACCCCTTCCTTGACAACGCTGACAACCCCGTCACAGAGCAACCGACCCTCACCAGTCAGTTCGGCTGTATGCCCGGCATCTAACAATACCCTGCGCAGATCCGCAAGCCTGACATCTCCAACATGTATTGGCTTGGCACTTCTGACGGTTGCTGAGACAGTCGACGGCAGGACATCCAAAACTAACCGCTTCTTTTTCTCGAGGGCCGAGTTTTCCTCTGCAATCCCTTCCATTTTGACGTCTTCCTCTTTTACCTCTTCCTTCACAAGGTCCAAAGTTTCATCGATTTCGGTAACACGTCCAACTACGTGAACAACCCCGAGTCCTCGTACGTTCTGCCATTTGAGCATTTTCGCTAGTGTATCGCTCAGCTTGACACTCCAAGCGTCCATATCAACGCCCACGTTGACCATTTCTCCAACTCTAGGCATGAAAACCTCTACCTCCTTTTCCTCGCCATCCGCTCTCTTTTTCCCTTTCACCATCATATCGCTCACTTCCTTACCCAAGGCTGATGTCTCTTCTTCCGTACCCGCAACAAGAACAACTTTTTTCGGCTTCAATTGTGGAAGCAGCATCTTCAAACTTCTCCCATCATGCAGTGCTTCGTAATCTACAAACACAACAGAGTTGTTCATCATGACTGTTGTCGTGTTGATAACAAGTTTGCAAACTGCTGAGCTTCCAACCTCTTCCGGCTCGTAGTCGTCACTGTCTTCGCTCTCACTTCCAGCACCCACAGCACCTTCATCTTCGTCAGAAATTCCAGCAGAAGGGCTCTTGTCTCTTCCATGCCTTCTATTATGCCTTGGTTTCTTTGAAACGTGGCTGTTGCGCCGACCCTGAGGCCCTGCTCCGACTTTATCCCATTTTCTTTTCCTCCCAATACCAGCCTCCCCAGCATCTTCACCAGCTGCGGCTCCATTTATGACCACGCCACCACCTCTACCACCGAGAAATTCGATCTTTTCTCCTTTGCCGCCTGCAACAGTCGCGGTGATGATTTCTGCCTCTTCAGCTCTAACGAAATCCTCTGCCTTGACAACTTCTCCATAATCGTCGTATTTCCGCCTTTGCATCACAAATGGAAACATTCTGTTCCTCCCTTTCGCGTTTCTGACATCGTAATCGTGTATGCCTTTATTCTTAAGCAAGACATTGATACCTTCTTCTAATGTCGATCCACCAGCGATCTTCCTTCCGGCCTGTAAAGCTGTAGAGGTGAGAGATTTCCCTTGTAGCGTAGGGTCTTCATCTTCTTCGTCGCTTGATGAGGAGACGTCATCGTCGGCTTCAGCTTCAGCTGCTGTTTCTAGCAGCTGTGCTTCAGCTTCTTTTACTCCAGCCGCTAACTGTTGTTCTTTGATATGTTCGTTGTGAACGTTCAGTTCCTCTTGGTTGAGAGGGACTTTTAAGCCGATGTTCATGTCCAATAGAACATTATCCAGCTTGACTACGGTCCCGGTAGGGTTTACGCCATCTTCGATTTTGACCGTAGTGGTGACTATATCCTTCCACTTATTGTAGAGATATGCCCCAGCAGTCCCACCTCCCCCACCTTTTTCAGTCAAAACAATCAAATTTCTTTCGTCGTCCGCAATTTCTTTGATCACTTCGGTTGAGAAGCCCCATTCTAGACTCTTATCGCTTGTGATGACCACCTTGCCGCCCTTGCCGGATAACAGTCGCATCAAGTGACGTTTATGTTCTATGAGCTTCAAATGTCGGAAATCGAAGGGCCCGTAGAGTTTATCGCCGTCGTCGCCTTGTCCTCCATGTTTCTGCTTCCTGCGTCCCGTTTGGCCAACAGATTCAAACTCCTTAATCATACTTTCGTCCATCCACTCTAGCAAAGCACGGACATAACGGAAGGTTCGACCGGCCGTTCGAACTGCAAGGCATATTGTCGCGTTTGAAGATAACCAGCCAGAAGATTTATTGCGATAGTCATGTTCGAGGAGATATGCTAACTCCAATATACGAGCAGACGAGTCGGTTGGGATGAGAACAGTGCCGCCGGAGAAGGCGGCTTTCCTGACAGCGGAGAGTAAGAGGTCATCACGTCGTTTTCGAGGGGTGGACAGAGTGCCAGGAAGAGAGTTGTGCGGAGAACAGATAAACGCCGTGGGGTTGAGAAACTCTTCGGAGACACCAGTAGGACCGGGAAGAAACGAGGCCGACGAAAGGTGTGCGTCTCTTAGATGATTCCATGATACCGCGTAGAGGATGTTTTCGGATGAGTGAGAATATTGGATACGCCAGATCGTGCCACCGAGGGTGTGTCCGGCACGGTATGCCGTGATAGTCAGCCCGGCCAAAGGAGGGGAAGGGAAAGTAAATGGCTGAGAGTACTTGAGAGCGCTAAATGAATCAAAGTAGCGGTCAATATCGTCCGTCGATGGAGGCGTGAGAAGGACGGCCGGGGATGTATCGGTAGCAGGAGGGTATGTGGTAGTTATGAGAGGGGTCGAGAGATAAACGTCCTGTAGCAGAGACCGTCCAAGATTGGCAACAGGGTAGGTGCAGTACACGGGAATGCGAGCGAAGCCAGAGATGTGTGCACAGCAGTGGGCATAGGCACCAATGTGGGAGAGAGTTGGATGGGTGAGAAGGATCAAGGACAGTGTCGGCGCGTGTCTGGCAAAGTGTTAGTGCTAAAAACAGAGCTAGCAGAGTCTATAGAATAAAGAGAACATACTTTTCGATCTCAGAGAGGTCGTCCGGATTGAATGGCTCAGACCAGCCACAATCAACGAGGATTTTGATGCCATTGTCAAGTAGCAGGAGCGATGATGAGGCGCGTGAGCTGCACTGAGCGCCCAGCAGAGGGATGAACTGGAACATCGTCGACTAAGATTGTGGCTATTTCATCGTAATCAGCCAGAGTGAGAAACAGCGGTCTTCTAGTCAAGACCTCTTGTTCTACTAGGGGAGAGAAGGATATGAAGGACGATGTCGACGGAGATAGGAACAAGGTTGAAGCTGGCCACTAGCCTTGGAATTTGTGAGGGCTCGTCGCGTAGAGAACTTTGTGTTGGGGATGAACTTGGCTAGTGATCTGAAATGGTTATCCCACACACCAACACGGACTGGTAGAGCCTCACCAAATAGCAAACAGAGGCAATTCGACTAATTCTGTAATAAGTAACGCAAACGAATTAAAGTAATTGATAACTCTCGAAAGCTCTAGCCTCGGACTCACAAATCTTCAAAAAATTACTATTAAGGAACTCTTGCAAACTCTTTTGTCTTGTTATTTCTATTCTATTTACGATTACATGCAATAATGTTCGCGTTCAACACTGGTTCAATGAAATTTCCATTTGGATTCCAAGATTTGATATAAATAAAAATATATAAAATGGGACAAAGAAAACTCCTTATATAGTCAATATCATACACTTTGATACATGGCGGCCTTAGAGCCGCACAATACATGAATGGTTCGTTCCATTACACACCATTCAATCCGATGATAATATCGGCCGCTGACTTTCCATTTGCACCAAACTCCCACCAATCCACGCTCACAAGTTGAACCCTCGTTCCAGTCTTCCCCTCCAAGCTCCTCAACGTTGATTCAATCTGCGCATTCGCTTCCTGCGCTTTAACACCTAGTAGATCCGGTTCCAGTCTTCCGCTCAACCCCTTCAGGACGTTACCCACGATATCACCAGGAGTAAGCGCAGCGGCCGTGCTCAGCTCATAAAATCCTGCCGGAGGTTTATCAGAAGGAGCGACAATCCATCCATCGGTGTTGACGGAGAGATCAGGAAGAGCGAAATCCGGCGTCAGGATCAACACTTTGTTACCACCTTGCGTGATGGATCCCAGAGTTGCGTTTTGTAGGGTTTGAAAGTCAAAGTTAGGAGTTCCACGGGCGTTAGGAGGCATATAGATCCATTGTTGCAGTTGTCCGATGGTGCTCTGGAACTTGGCGTGAACTTGATCCGAGGTTATTGTTGTTCCATTATCGAGTTCGAAATCCTGATTGAAATTCGTGTGCGAAATATCTAAGACAATAAGTTCCTGCGCCGTCGGATTCGATGCGATGAAGTTTTGAACCTGAGTGAGTAGATCAACTAGCTTGGGTACCGCCCGAAGACCATGCTGGCTGTAAAATGTGTCGTCTGACGGGTCATAGTACACTCGAAGATCGAAATGCCTGATCCCACCATTCAACTGAGTTGTGAGGTCTCGGCTTTGGGCCCGAGAGACGTGGATTATAGAGTTCATCACATAATCTCCGAGCACAGGGCCTAAGTGAATCGGCCGCCCAGAAATCGGATCAAAAGATCCATCCGAGGGAGCAGGAAGAGTGTAGTCAAAAGTCCATAAGAAGGCAATGTCGGGGTACTGGATGAGAGAGAGAATATGCTGGAATGCATAAGCTTGTGAGTCATGGGTTCCGGGAATATACAAGTCCGAAAGTTTCATCCCCTGAATTGCAAGTGTAGACATCCAAGGTGCCTCGGTGGGAGCAGGTGTGTTGGTGGGAGCAGGAGGTACAGGTGTGGCAATTGGAGGTGGTGGCGCAGGCGTTCCAGTGGCTTGAAGGGTGGGTGGCGGGTCGAATACTGATTTGATTTTCTCCCAAATGCTGCTAAGGCTGCGCGCATTAATCCATCTTTTGCTTGTGACTACCTGCTTGACTCCCAGTGATTGAACCAAGTTGTTTAAACCCGTCAAGATAGGGCCATTTTGTGAAGTGTTGATCACGGACATTAGCTTATATGGTAGTTTTAAGAATGGCGCAAGAACGGGGTACAAGAATGCTACAATATCAGTAAGGATGTCTCCGTCTACGGTGAGACTGTCTAACGAGGTCTGGAATCGTGTGAAGGTGACTCCGATGTTTGATGCAGCTGTGGAACCAGAGGTTATTAAACCGCCTAAGTCTACTTGTGCAGTGACAAGAACTGACAGCCCCGTGAACTGGACGTTCGCATTCTGTGTAAGTTTCTTAAATCTCGCAGTTGTCTGGAGCTCCACAGTGATATCCACAATGGCATTAACAGTGATTAAGCCATCTGTAGAGCCTGGCACAATAGATGCATAACTACATTTAATATCTGGATTAACAATATCATTGATTGTGATGTCCACATCGCTCGATACGCTGAACTTTAGCGGCGTCTTTCTGATATTTGCGATAAAAGCACCTATATTGGCGTCCAACGCACTATTGAGAAGGGGACCTAGAATCCCAGGTCCACTGAAGAAGAAGAAAGAGAAATCTGAGCCTTTTCCTAGAATATTGAATGGCGCAAGCATGACTCCCGCTTGTGAGGCTGGGTTGTTGATGTCAGGAGCGTAATCTGTTTTAAAGGGAAGGACTCCGATATCGACGTTGATATTGCTTGGAGTCCCGGGGTTCAGAGTAATTTGAAACTTCGATTGCAATGGAATCCAACCGTTCGCATCGATTGTGTATTTATTGGATACAGAATAAGGACTAAGAACGAGAGTAGCTGGCGGTTCTGTTGACATATATTCGCTATTGCTGCTGGTGAATGTCATTCCGGTTGGCCAGTCGTTGAAGATGTACACATCGGCGGATGTACCGAGACCTCTTTCGAATTCAGTATGATTTGCGACAGCTCGTTGATAAAGATCATAAAGGGCGACATCTCGGAGTTCTCGCACGCCACTGCTAGGCGCTGGGACAAGGGCGGTGGCGATAGCGACGAGCGGCCAGAGCCGCAGTAAGCAATACATCTTGAGCGCACTTTAATGTGCTGAATTGATCCTGCAGAAAAATATTATGGTGTAACAACAGAGTCTGCACGAGATTGTCTGTAGGAAATCGATGGTTATATACAAGATGCAATTCTTGCGAAATATTGCCGCCCGTCTGCGCCGTCGGTAGGATAAAGAGACGTAGCATATGCAACGGGGCGGTGATGCTCTCACTTCTTATATCCCGTCACTTCGAGCTCGTATTAAGGTCAAACGTTGCACCTACCCGAAATGTCTCATCGCTTCGATGTCTTAACCATTCTGAACAAACTCATTTGTCACAGCGGTTTAATTATATGTGGTGGGATAGGCTTAGTGCCTCTCCTCATGAGAAATATAAACGATTCTTGAAGTATATTGACCCCGCATTGATGAGAAAGTTGACACATTGACCTAAAAGAGATTGGAGAACTAGGTTGCAAATGCATGGCTGCCCTGGTCGCTAGAACCAAAACTAGGGGGAGGCACGGAAGTCTAACGACTGTTAAACTTTCGGATAGCTGATAAGAGGTTTAAAGGTAGAGAAAGTAAAAAGCATGATAGATTTTTTTCAAAGATCGGCGCATGTCAAATGTTACACATGGTAACTTTAATAATAACCTCGGTGCCTTATATTATAACATAATAGAACCTCTGCAAGGGACGCTCCTTGGCTGTGGCTGACAAACTTGGAAGCCGCTAGCAGTAGTAGATAGAGCACCTACGGCTACCGAGCATACTTGCTTTGGAATCTTTACCGAACAACTGTGGGGTACAATTGGCTATTACACTGCAGAAATATTTCTCGCGTGAGAAGCTCCGACGAGGGGATGGTGGCCCTGTTGTCGCAAGTAGCCCGGAAAGGAAGGCGTGTGTTATTCCACTTTGATCTGCGTTGTGCAGCTATGCATCCAATCCAGCGTTGAGAATTGTGTTGTCTGGTGCCGTTACGAGACAGCGTCAGGAACCAGGCGCTGGTTTATTTTGGTCGGCGCCTGGTTCTCAAGGCTACGTCCGATTGGGGCGCGAATCACCTGTGTCCGCAGTCGACCAACCAATAACCTGGAGAAAACGCAGCCGTGCCTCTGGGAGGTTTGGCTTCGAGACTAGCTAACTGCATCCTTTCGAATTCGAGTGGTTTGAGGTAAACTTAGGTCAATGGGTTTCATGATCTGGGTCTCCAATAGCATAAAGCATTAATGAGAGAGTTTTTTCGGGCGAAATTTTAAACCTCTAGCAAGAATTCTTAAACCTAGCATTTTCATTTGCCCTCTTAGCAGAGCTCATCTAACAGCCTCGAAAGTTGCAATATACTAGTATCATACTGTTCCTGGTATCGTCGTAAAAGTCAAGCTAGGTAAGCCATCCGAGATAATATGAAAAAAATTAATTTTTGTATCTTGGTGAAAAATGAAAATAAAATAAAAATGCGATTTAAATGTATTTCCCCCTGTCGGCTTTCGTATTTCGCTGAATCCGCAGGGCCGCAACTCAACCTAAACGATAACCTCGCAATTTCATACCTTTTGAGGCCTTGCGGCAGGAATTCTCCGTATTCAGACTTGGGAGTTCTCCGTCTCGAATTACGCCGTTAGACTTCAAGAGTCTTAGTTCATCCATGATAATCTAGACTTGTTTCAGACGCTCACTAACCCTTTCAAAATGGAATTTGCAGCCTACCAACACAACGGAAACAGTATTAACCCACCCCTTCAAGGGGAGTATTACTTACCAGTGAGCTACTACCAGTGGAACCTCGCCACTGAAATAGCCGTGATAAAGACGAAAAAGGTACCGGTTTCTAAGAACCAGTGGGCGCCATCGATTCGGGGATCAAATCGTAGAAATCGAATCGAACAAAGCTGATAGAGAGTCCGAGAAGGAAAATTAGCCGAGGTGGGTGGCTAGTCACCACACTTTGCTCCTCGTTGAATATTCCGCTGTCTATCGCATCGAAATATTGGAACCCAGCCGTGAAATAGTAAATAAAAATAAAGTAAATCAAATAAATTGTGGTTCATATAAGAGGTGGTGAGATCGCTCTATCTTGGACAACCGTTGATTGACATCCTTCTATGCGGCCCCGACCCGCAATTTTTTGATATTTCGCTACCGCAACCATGGGTTTCTTCAGCGTTTCATTCATATACAAGCGCTTCGTCGCCAAAATTAAATCACTTATTACGAAAATCCTATTCGGAGGATTCGGAAAAAATAAAAAGGACAAGTCGAAGAAGAAGGAGAAGAACAAAAAGGAGTCAAATGGGGAGAGTAGAATTACGGGATTTAGTAAAGGTCTTGGATTTGGAAAGAAAGATGAGGTTGGAATTGCTGCAGAGAAAGGGCTTTCGGGGACAAAAGGATACGAGGCTATGAATGATGCCGCTTCTGATACCACATCAGTTAAGAAGAAGAAGAGAAATCCCTTCAAGAGGATGTTCTAAGAACGAGTCTAAGTACGTAATTAATTGTAATTCAATCACGAGTATCTATCTAGATTTCGCTGACTGATTTCCAGGTCAAATAACGTCGAATAGCCTTCATTTACGAATCGGAATGTACCACATCCAGCATCTACCTTCAACATACTTTCCTTACAAAAAACAACTTTCAAAGAAAATTAGGCGAAACGGCAGGGTTTTATGGTTTCATTTTCACAGTGCTTTATCTGGGTTTTAAGCATGGTTGTTTTGGAATAATATTGGTACAAATTGTGCAAGAACTAATGCGGCGCACGTTTACCCTGTATTTTAAGTAAAAATCGAGAATCTGTTGCTTCAATGCTTCAGAGTTCTATCAACATATTCATACGAGAAGTCCAAGCTATGCAACTAAATTGATCTATCCTTTCCTACTCGCCTATAAAGGGTGAACGACATTCAAGAGGGAGAGGTCTTGGACTCGGCGTGCCATTTGGCAACCCGTCCATCCATATTTTTCTAGAGTATTCAGGCCGAAAGTGCGCGCCGAAGAGACTCTGGTGTATCATTGCCGCGGCCAGAGCGAGGACTTGCTTTTCGTCGGTTTGAAATTTACCGTCAGGCATCGACTCGTCTTTCAACCCTTTTATTTGTCGGCTCTGGAAATGTCTCGGCTAAGTGGCTGATCTGTGGTTAATAATTTGCTTTCCGGCGTATTTAGTAAACTTATCCTGCTTTGGAAATGCAACCACTCCTTAGAATTTAGTGGTAGGGAACTTTATCTAGATTAGATCTAAGCTTAGATATATTCGAACAAATATACCCAAAACCGCAGTGGCGTGTGTTAAGTATTCTCGTACATTTGCACGGACCGAATCATGAGTATTTTGGTTTCAATCTCGGTTTCCAGTTTATTCCACTTTCGCCCAACCCATACGGTCCCATGTCGGAATGATTCTGAACAATATGTTCCAAAATATTCCCTGAAACTACCCCAGGTGTATCTTTATAGACCTCCAAAGTGGAACAGTAAACCAAACAGATCGGGCACCTTGATAATTTCTCATCTGGCAACCAGAGCCTGGTACAAAACAACCTGTTGTGCCAATAATCAAGTATGTGCAAGAGGAATTTAGGTTTTTCGACTTCCTTCAAGAAGAATGGAAACCCGTCTCCAAACCCGAAGAGAAAAATCATAAACTCCTCGCATTCTCTTATAAATTCGTCCTGGACTGCCTGACCTGACCAGGAGTCTAGCCCTAGATATCGATTGCTCCACCTCCCAGGGCGGATTGTCTCATTTTCGTAGAGCATACGTAGTAACACACCTGTCAAATCTCCCGGGTATACCGTTCTCCTTATTTCCTTCGGTGTTCTGCATTTGGTTTTCTTCATTATTTGCTCGCAGGTTCTCCATATGGCGAAAAAGTGTTCAGGGGGTAGAAGAATGTGGAATAAAGTATATTGTTGAGCGTATACCTTGGTAACCGGAACGGCGAAATCGTACTCGTCCTGCCATGCGAAGCAGGAAGCTCTGAATTTCTCGACATAGGGGAAAACCTTTTCAGCTATCTCCTCCCTTCCTTCCGGCGTGTATTTCTCCTCGTATGGTGCGATAAATTCCAATATTTTGCGGTCAATACACTTTCTAGCCCCCTCCTGCTGGTTGGGACGGCTGGGGTCGGTGTTCTGGTTGCGTGGAGGACGAAAAATGCGGGTATTTAGGACAATACAGTAGGAATATACAGGCGTGCCTTGCAAGCTCTCCAGTTCTTTGGGGACGAGATTAGTTGCTATCAATCTTGGAGGGTTCGAAGGACAAAAAACCTAAACTCACCCACAGTGTTTTTATCGGCGCATGGCTGACAACCAAGAAAATAGTGGTCTGTATGGCGCTGCCAATGACTTGAAGTCGAACCGATAATCATCATTTCCAGCTTCTTTCTGCCTTTGTGACACCAATAGCATCTTGTCTGTGATCGGATATAGGCCCTCTTTGTCAAAGCAAAATAGTCTAGATCAGATTCGAATGTTCTGAGCCAGACGCTCTGGCCAAAGTCGACTTTGCCGAGAACTTTGTGCCAAAACAAATGGTTGGACGGTCCAATGCAGAAGCGTAGGTGTCGGCAAGTCGCTGCTAAGTTCAAGATGCTGAGAAGGTTGTCTTCCTTTAAGAGACTCGCGATATCCTCCAATATGTCGAGGGGAAGGTTCGTGATATTTTTGGGATCCATGGGATTAGCATCACCCAAACGTGCTAGTTGCGAATCCATTTGTGCGAGTAGAATGAAATGTTCCACGTGCTAAGAGAGGCTTCCGACGGAACGTCAGGATGGCCTTATCTTTCGGCGGCGGCCCATTCTCATAGATGGTCTCGGATCTTGGGTTCAGATGCATCGTCTCGACTTGCGTTGGAGCGCTCTTCCTGGGTAGGATGACTCCAAAGCGCCCAAAACGCAAGCGCGTCTTTGGGAGAGTTTCTACTGTACTGGAATTTACCACACAGACAACACGATACAGGTCTCAATCGCTCCACGGTGGGAAATAACCCATGAGCGCTCGAGCCCATTCAAATCTCCCTGTGCATATTCACATATATAGGGATATCGTGACACATCTAGCTCGTTCCATTTGATCATCTCAATACAGTTCATCTACTCGATGTGTCATGGCTATTTTAATACAAATTGGTATTCTCAATTTTCGAGTGGAAACCTCCTAGAGCCCGAGACACTTGGGGCTTATAATACGAGATAATCATCCTCTTGTTTACTGGGGGGGTCCCGCTTCCATTCTGTAATTGGAAGAGAAGACAAAGATCTCTTTGTCTCTTAACAAGATGATTTAATCTTCAAGTTTCCCGCATTCAAACAGAGCTAAAATTTAGCTCAAGAAATTATTGTGAATTCTCAGTTTCTAGACTTGAAGCCTAACCGTTGTGCCGTGTTGATGCTGAACAACGGAATAGCTCGTTATTATCGTCAAGAATTCCTTGGATCCCTTTCGAGTTGACCAAGGCACCCGCCCACACCATTATATGACCATCGACGACATACTCCCGTGAGAAACGAAATGAAGGCTAGAATCAAGATTTTAGAGCATTAGTGTTATCCCGTATATTAACCGCGACGGATGAAGCCCACGTCGGTGCCATCTGTTATGAAGGGGCTTCAGTTCTAAAGGGACTTAAGGGTTTCTAACCTCAGCAAGCATCAAGGCTTGTCCAATCCCCATAAATTCGCCAATCCACACAAGATGCTCTCTAAACATATTCCGATAGTATTCAGGTACGATACTTATTACAGAAGCAGCGTGTAACGAGTGGACAATCAACAGTGCGTGACAAGCTTTATTAGGATACAGCAGCTTGAATTCCCCGACTTGATGCTGTGTTGCAGACTCTGGTAAGGCAGCGGAAGGGTCTAACAGGAGGTGGAAGAACAGGGATGCCGCCATATCCTCAGCTAGGTCGCCTGAGTGCTTTTTAACGTAGCTTTGAAGGGTAAGACAGGCGGGGAAACAGTCGTCCGGATTTTCAACTTTTAAGCGGATATCGCATTCGTAGAGAAGGCTGAGGATAACTAGGCGGACCTTGCGGTAGCTGTTCCACACACCGCTGACGTAGGCTTCCCAAAGTTAGCGCCATGGTTCAGTCTGTCAGTTTAACAATTGGTAAGGAAAGAAGTTACCGTCGTAGTACTTGTCGATACGGCTAGGTGAGCATGTTGTTCCTTCAAGTATTCCTTTACCATCTAAGATTGGCGGGATATACCCCAGAGTCTTCGGCTTCCATTCTTTGGGCTGCGTGCCTGGCCATTGCGCCATTTCTTGCTCGAGGCACCATGCATACTCTCTCAGCTGCCGGAGTCGAGCGGGAGGTGCGTTTTGGCTAGCGAAAATGTCAGAGCCTTCTCGGAAGATTGGCGACACACGACAGAGTAGGGCATCGAGACATGGAGCTGGGAAGTCTTTATCGGGTTGGAACGGAGCGAGATCGTGTGGCCACTAGAGAGTAATGAGATTCTAAGTCTACCCTTAAACTGTTCAAAAGGCCAGAGATAATACTCACAACCAGAAAGTAGCCTTGAATTTTCTCCGATGCCGGTACGTTTGAACCCTGCAGCAGTCCTACCGTTGGGTTCTTACTAAACGGAGTCAAGGAGTTTGACAGAATGCTGGCGGCGCCATGGCAGTGTATGGTATGGTCACTCGGGTTCTCCGTCGTCGTTGATATCATCTGCATTCGTAATGATTAATATCTCGTGAACCCTTCATGTTGCAGAGTTGTCTGCTCACTTCATATAACCCCAGTATAATGGCGATAGTTACAGATTCGATTGTATTCTTCGCACTCAAATTCGCCATTGACGCTTGAAAGGACTGAAGGAGGTCCAAGTACCAGATACTAGCTAAATGTGCGAAATAGCTTCCATGTTCTGTATTTTTCAAACTAGCGTATATGACAATCCGCGCCGCCTTTGAGATGTTCGAAACTCCGTTCTCATTTTCGATAAGAGAGGGGATGCCGCTCAAAAACCCTCTTGATAGATGCGAATCCTTGGGAATGAGGGTGTAGTTGTAAAGAAAGGAGTTTATGGCAAATAGCTCGACTTGACTTTTGGTCAGAGATTGAAGCTGTCGGATGGAAAGGAAGCAGTGATTATAGTCTACTTGGCTACCGGTATCTATCACTTGGGAGTATCGAATATCTGTGAAGGCCGCAGTCATCCTAGCTGAAGCACTTGTACTGCTACTGGCTACGTTGCTATTACGAAATATGATGTCCGTCTCACTGGCGTATCCTGGGCAGTTTCGGCCGGCCTTGACACATCTGGTACATTCCTTAATAGCCCCATGTTAGAAGTCTGGCTATATTATACATTTGCTAGGTGTTGACGCGGGAGACTTGTATGGGGCACTTTGGCCCAGGCTGGCCGGCGATAGGTGGAACTTACTGGACGTTGCTCGTCGCACTAAACCGACGAAGGAATTAGTAAGAGGACACAAGGGACAATATATAGCTATATCAGATAACCAATCGCTTCAACAGTAGCTCAAGAACTAGATCTACTCACTTTCTTCCTCTTTTGCCGACAAGCAGCGCAGCCTCTAGAAACACCGTGGAATACCATATTGAAACCGTGGTACAATTGGTTTGAAGCTGGAAGCAGCAAATAGAGAGTGGAAAGAAAAATCTAGCGAATGCACAGTTGGCGTGTCTGACCTTCTGGGAAAGAGCATTACTTTCTTCCCGTTAGCTATCACCTTGGGGCGGGGATCCCGGCGTAATAGAGGTTAGATTTTCGGCACGCGGTCCTATTTCCATGCCGAGTCGTCGGGAGGTTCCAGTATGTGGGCGCCGGATGATGTTTACTGAAACTCGCCGCATAAATGCTCCGTGAGTGGACTGATTTGCCGGGAAATGGCCGGAGAAGTGCATGCAATGTCTGCGGTTATTCTTGGAATGGTGATGGCAATGTTGTAGAACTTCATCGTCTTCTGTCCATGGGTCTCCTAAACTCGTTTCTCCAAAGCTGGAGATCGGAAGATGTTCCAGCACAGGATCCGGATTGGGTCTAACCAGATGCGGTTAGTGTTGCGCCAGAATTCGGATTGGGTTAGCGTTGCGCTCATCTCTGTGAACATCCCACACGCCCAACACGGTATCCTTGCCATCCTTGCAGGCCTTGTGTCGTGCAACGACGATACAACCCCGTTAGGTTTGGCTCCAAAATAGCTTCGTGATGGCATCAAGGCGAGTAGAAAGGCTCAGAAGACAAGGGCAAAATTTTTTTTTTAATTTTTCGGCAATTAATATTAACCCCGACAAACGCTACCGTAATAGGATCATCTGTGCTGGGATATGCTTTTTGTCAGTGCATAGGTGCTCGAAGAGAACTTCTTACGCTTCAGCTTACGTACGAGCGCGCCTTAGGTAGTCATAATCGGTGTCTTGAAACTTATTTCCATTACCACCTGCGATCTTACGGGAGATAACTATGATTAACCCCGTAGTCAATTCATTTGAGCGATCATTCGAGAGTTATTTAAGGGCTAGCATCCGCTTCCTGATATCCCACCATTATCAATACTATCATCTATAACAATAACATCTTCTGTATCGCCTTTGATATTTCATAAGAAATCCGCAATATACAAACTATCAGCTTAGTTTCACTTCATCACAAATCCATAGCTCATCATGTCCAACAAAGCAGCTTGGCTCAAAGCTGAGAAGGAACGACCATTGGTCGTCGAAGATGCTCCAATGCCTGTCCCAGGGCCTCACGAAGTCATCATTCGTAACCACGCTGTCGCTATAAACCCAGTTAATTGGGCCCTTCAAGCAATGGCAATCTTCCCAGTTCAGTATCCGTTCATCGGAGGAAACGATGCTGCCGGAGAAATTGTAGAAATAGGTTCCGAAGTCAAAGACTATAAAGTCGGAGATCGAGTCTTGGCTGCATGCTGGGCGAATGGCACACCTGAAGGGCAAGCAAATTCCGCCTTCCAACTATACTTCTCTGCGAAAGATGAATTTATCGCAAAGCTGCCGGACAATACAAGTTACGCGGGGGGTAGTGTATTCCCTTTAGCGATGGCTACAGCAGCTAGCGCGCTTTTCCAGAAGGATAAGCACGGCCTCGAATTACCCAAGATAAACCCGGAGTCCCAGGGTAAGGTTGTTTTAGTATGGGGAGGTGGTACTAGTGTTGGGGCGTGCGCGATCCAAATGTTAGTCGGAGCTGGGTACGACGTTGCAACCACCGCTAATGGTCGCAATCTCGAAGCTATGAAGGAACTTGGCGCCAAATACGTTTTCGACTATACTAAAGAAACAGTCGTTGAAGATATTGTATCCGCACTTAAGGGTCAAGATTCCGTCGGCGCGTTTTGTTCTGTCATGGGTCCGGATATCATACGATGCGGCCAGATCGTAGACAAAATTGGAGGTAAAAAGTTCGTTTCCACGGTTTTGCCGACTAACATGCCAACTACGGAAGGACTCCCTGAGGGCGTTGAGACCTGCAATGGTAAGTTGAATACTTGGTTTTCAGCGGTTCCTAAATCGGGTGAGACCCAAAATGCTAACTTGTTTGGTTTATAGTTTGGGGTGACACTTTATTCCAGTGCGAGGTTGGAGCCGTAGTCTGGGGATGGATCACACCTGCGCTTGAGACTGGCGCGTTGAAACCCGCACCTCCTCCTTTGATTGTTGGAGAGGGATTGGGCCAAGCCCAAGTTGCTGTTGACCGATGGAAGGAGGGAGTTTCTTATCAAAAGGTTGTTTTCACCTTATAGCGCAGAACAATTTGACATGGCGTTTCCTGTACTACTGATGAAGAATATTTGGGGGGGGGGGCCTGATAATATAGTTAATTATGTCGTGATTTAGATTGTATTTAAATTTTAATTGCTTGTATCTGGTCTTGCAGGTTTTATAGCTTGTGGTCTCCTAATTTCACTCCACTGTCAATTGATTTTTCTGAATTCTACGACTATCCCAACGTTCAAGCACGTCCATCGTCGACAAGAATTTACATTTGTTGTTGGATCGAATTAGAAACTTTTAATTTATGATGGCTTTCCGGATAAAAATGAAAAATGCTCCTAGATATATAGTCTCCTTAGATATATTTTGAAAGGTTGAAATTAGGATCGACAACCCACCTCAAAGCCTCATATTTCGCCTCGGTCGGAGAGTTCTTCCGAAGCTATATCTTCAATGTTACAACGTGCCCCTTGAACGGGACGAGAGGCGAGGTGGCATGGTTTAGAAATTCCTCGCTTCGCTTGTCTTTTCAGTTTTGGGCAAAGCTCAAGCAGTGTTGGGTTACAAAGCTTAGCTCTGCAACGTCAACAAGCTCAAAACTTACACGATTGTTTCTTAAATGATCTTGCAGACCATGCATTGATGAATGATTTATGCATGGTGGGCGCCGGTCCACCAGTCCGAGGGTCACGCAATCCAGCCTCCTCATCGAGAAAATCCTGCCAGCATAAATACCACATCATCAACCCGAACAAATTAAACCAAGATCAGTCTTGCGAAAACGGGCGGGTGTTTAGCCTCACGAATCTTTGGTTGCAAGACTGCGTTGCCAGACCCACACACGGCGAGAATCGACGCGTAAATTCGGAAAGGTCGCCGTAGCTCAAAGGAGCTTAATAGTTAGCCATGGTCACGCAAGCTCTCAAATTCGCATTTTCTTAATATTGCCACCATTCCCCTTTCTGGAGTCGAAGCAAAACCTTTCCTCAAGAATGTCATAGTTGTAGCACAATGGCGTCCCACTCTCCCGTTCTTAGTCTACCGATCGAACTTCTTCGATGGATATTTTCGCAGGTGGATTTGTCCCTTCTAGTTTTATCAAACTGTTGAACAGACTCCGCTAACTGAGAAATTTCGAAATTTAGTTGCCCTTCTCATCTCTGAGGACTGTGTGTTTAACTTGTCACACTTTTCGGAATGTCGCTGGGACTATTTTATACAGGAATCTTTACCTTCCATGGAACTTTATGGAAGGGCTGAAGCTATCTACAGTTGAAAGTGTTATGACATCGTCGAATTTTGCACTGGGAAATGTTAGGAGATTGGAGATCATTCCCGATAACTCTGTATACGGCGGTATATTGAGAAATCCGTCAAATCGAGGGTTACAAGGAGCTGAAGATCTGCTATTACGTCTGATTCTTCATAGATTATCTCCGGGTCAACTCAGAAGTATCAGGTATATCTTATTTTAGTAGACCATCTACAGTAACATTTTAGAAAGTGTTTTTAACATTTCATTAGTATCTCCTTAGCCGGTGGTATCAGCACTGAAACTGCAGTATTTTTGATGAAGACGCAAACAAATTTGAAAAATATAGATTTTTCTACGAATACACGGCCGAGAGAAGCAGCATACGGCGATCTGTTATCTTGTAAGCCGTGTTTCTCCAAGCTCGAGTCATTTGGCTTTTATATTGGACGGTTCGAGGAGGCAGCATCAGTACCATTCGCATTCATCCACAATACTCTAAGAGATAATTGTCGGAGCTTAAAGAGTCTATTCCTTTCATTTGACAAAAAGAGCGAACTATTCGCAGAGCTCGAAAACGACTTGGCGAGTCCTCATATCGACCAAACTTTCACCGCCCGAATTTTACAACTTTTTGCCAGGACACCAAGAAAAGATGAAGAATTTATTCAATTCCCATCACTCAATCAATTACGAATCAGGAGCTTTCCGAGTTTCGAAATCATCTGCCAACTTGCTGATCCTCCGCTTATCAACCGATTCAATTGGGGCAACATCAAAATGCTACGAATCGACGATTGCGAAAATGCCGACGGGCTACTCCGCAGCGTGGCAGGAAAAATGCCAAGTCTGAAAGTCCTTCAAATACAATCATCCTGCACATGGGAAACGATGGAAGATGTTCTACCTCGACTCGCGCCTTTAGAAGTATTTCACATCGTCTTTTCGGTAGACGGCGATCCTCCCGCCGAAAATGCGTTCGATGTTTTAGATGTGCATAGAAAGTCACTTCGGAGTTTATGGTTAGAATGTGACTCTGATCATAGAATGGTGGAAGAGACTATATCTCACCTAATTTTGTCCGGATCGAAACCTCTTTCACATAAACACTGGCCCAAACTCGAACAGCTATCGCTACAGCTTACTGACAACTATGTAATAGTAAGTTTTCGCATATATTGGAGGATGCTTCAGTAGGTACCATGGCTAACGATTTTCGTGAAAATGCTTAGTTCCACCCCATTGATACTCTTCGATATTTGAGAATACTTCATCCACCTGATTATGATCACCGGTCGCTTGAACAAGAGAAAGAGAGAGTAAGGAAGTTATGCGAAACTCTCCTTCGTGGAACGCTTGCTCGCGAAGGCCGTCTCCCAATTCTCCAGGTTGTTGCGGTGATGGTATTTGACCAAGTACCGAGGAATAAACACCGAGCTTTATTTCCGGCATATTTTGTAGTTGAATTTGTGAGAACTTTGCTTGGAGATTGGACTGTTTTGTTATCACAAGGGACTCATCATGATATTCGTCGATTGTTTCCGGATATGACGATGATTGAATTCGAAAGAAATGAAAGATTATGGGGTGGAGTGTAAGTATCTTTTCTCGCCTCGTTTCTTTTTTTTTTTTCCAAATATTTTGGAACTGGTATTATAAGTTCGGAGCTAACAAATTTGTTCTGATAGGGATGGAAGCATTTTATCATAATGATTTTAACCTCAGCCCTACTCAAAACGCTTCTTCTTTCCCCTCGGGGATACTCAGCAGTGATTGAATACATATCCAAGCCAGTTTCTCAGATTCAACTTCAATAATTTTCTTACATCTTCCAAAAATTTATATTCATAAAAACTTATTTGCACATAACTCCTCTATCCATGTTTTCATAATTCTTATATTTAATAATACTCTTCACCATGGCCTCAACGCGAATTTGGGAGCTACTAAGGCAAACTACTCATCATTAATATATTCGCGACTTGGTAAAGTTTTTTCAGCAAAGAATCGGTGCTGGTTCAGCATTTCAATCACCAGTTGCACACTCAAATACTAATATAAAAGTTCTATAATTTTTCTTGGCGAGTTTTTCATGCTCAATCCTCAAAAAGAGGATCGCGTTCGTATCTAAGGTAAAATTTCAGCTTCTTGCACGAAAACTAGCCTTTTAGCTCCCGTGAGGTCCATCACCTGAGCTTGGATTTCTGCCAACCGTGGCAACAACGCAAATGTAAGGATGCCATGACAAGCTGGAGACTCTGCATCGCGGACAGGGTAAGATTCTGTGCCAAGAGCTAAGAGCATGGACTCTATTTTAGCTTCCGTGTGGGTCGGAGTTTTGTCAAGAAAGGCGAGAGGACTACTCGCAAGGTTGCCAACCACAACTGGGCTTGAAAATCGTCAGGCGACGACATTATTCAATTTGTCGCAAGAACAGTGACCAGTCAACAGGAGCGGCTGGGTCTTGGCCAATTGGTCTGCCGTCTGTCGGAGACTTCAATATGGAACCTTTCGGCATCTGTGGCCAAACTAGCCTGAGGAAGGGTCTTATATCGCGCAGGGTGTCGCTCAAAACACTTTCAGAGGGTTCCAACTTCCATATCAAGGCCCAGTTTCCACAGAATCACGGAAATTCGAGTTTGCGCAACAAAATCTTTCCAGCCTTGGAAAAGATAAGTTTGTGTCCACTGCCATGTCTCCTTACCAGAATTGACATCGAAGCATGATAATCGATCTTTAAATTTCTCTTTGACAAGAAGCTAGTCCTGTCAAATTCAAGCTAAGGATTGAAAGTATCGTAGCCTCATGGAGAAATACTTGTCTTCAGGCTCTAGGCTCACAGGTATAAAGCGAAATACTCCACCCTTTTACCTTTTGCGGGAATTCACCATGACGAACGACTTGCCCGCGATTTCGCGCTTTCCGCTCTTGGTCACGGTCACGGTATCTACCTCCAATCCTCTGGCAACCGTTGAGCCTGTATACTGCTACAAACAAGATTTTATCATATTTAACGATCACAATCTGGCTTGTATCTTTGCATAGATGTTCAGTGCATTTCTCACTCACCACTCTAAGGGATAATTTCTGGTCAAATTTAAATAATATCCTATTCTTCACTGTCACCAAAAGCGCGAGCGCTTACTAAGATGAAGGGACTATCGATTTTTCTTGCCATTGCTACGACTTTCATCACGATCGCCGACAGCTCTCCTACGGATATACTACGGCTATTCAAGCAGACGCCACGATCGGTACCTGTCATAGATGCTGAATTTTTAGCAAAAGAGGAAGCGAAATGCAAATCGAACAAAGAGTCTCCTCACCCCGACTCGTTTCGTAAGTTAATTTCTCACAATTAATTCGGTAGCGAGCTAATATATATCCTTTGAAACAATAGAATGTGTTGACGATAGTTGGTGCGGGGGCGGCCCAATCGAAGGCTGCTTTTGCGTTTACGTAGCTATACCCACAAGAAGCAAAGAGGTCGGGGACCACGACTCCGAAGTTGCGATTAAGGAATTCCCGACATGCGTATATATCACGCCGCCTACCGAAGAGTGGGCATCTCTGGAAAACTAGCTGGATAATACGGTCGAATTAGAAATTTTCACCAGTTAGCGGTATAACGGTGTTTGTGGCGTTTATAGGAACAAGATCAGCTTTGTTTTCTGTTGTATTGCGGGTTTTCCGGTTTTAAAGCTTGTCAAAGGATAGCTGGGTACGGCGCGGATTGGCTCCTAATTTATGAAGTCAGGTACAAAATTTGACGATTGTATATATGAGACACTTAATGGTATAATGATCTAATCTATAGTTGTTTGCGGGCAAAAATTGTCCGTATCGAATTGAACTCCAAGTTCTCATATTGAAATTTCAACCCATTTAGGAAATGAATTTCGTTAGGCGTCAGGACAAGGAGTACTAAACGAAGCTCTAGGAATTGGTTTCTTGAGTGTGCGATAGTGTGACTGCTTCATCTACGGTCTGGAGAGCATGTAGGAAATGTCAAATCTCATGACCGGAAAATTGCTGCACGCTTTATTTATTAACCTAGAATGGGGTTTGACGGCTAATACATGGGTAGAATGAGGAAGGTTACAGTTGAGAGCATATCGAAGAATTAGTTCAGAATCGAAGACGGTATCTCATACAATTGCAAGTAGGGACCAGCATATCCGAAGCGGGGTCATTTGGAAAATTTAGATAGCATATCTTATGACCAATTCTTGTAAGATTTGGTCTCAATGGAACCTGTCCAAGAGCCAAAGCAGGCCTAGCAAAGCTTAGGCCTTGCTTCAAAGGTCTAGCCAACCCATACACACTTGCAATTTCCAACAAGCTCAACACAGCCGCACGGAAATGCCAAAGTGTCGAATTGAAACCAAGGTAGTCGAACCTCCACTATTATGTTTTCCCTTGCCGACCAGAGAACTTCCGGCTTCCAATAAATTTATTACATAAATCATTTTTCTAAGCAAGGATAAAGTATGGCACGCCGATCGGAAATACCCTCGTTCGTAAGATTATAATGTAAACAGCAAAGATTATCCCGTCCAGCAGGCCTGCACAGGGCGCGGAACGGTGAGTGTAGAGCTCCGCCTTGCACCACCCTTCCAATCCTTCTTGTAATGATGAGGCTTTAGGGGTACATATACTGGTAGCTTACAGGTTTACGCTATATGTCAATACTGAGCGGTTCTGTTTTCCAGCCTGTTGTAATATCATAACCAATTGGTGGCTATGCTATGTACACATTTACGAACGTCGAGCAGGACTTTCATTGGCTTGATCTTTTTTATATCGATGGCGGTAAGATATCGGACCTGAGACCGTGCCGTTGGCGCGCATTAATGCTCATTGTTCTGTACCTTTCTTTTTCCACAGTCGACCCACCTGAGAAACTGAAGAAGGAAAAGGTCGTATTGCAATATAAAGAAACAGATTCTATAGTAACGAGAACCGTATTGGTGTATATGACATAAATAATGAGTAATTGGCCCTTTTTTTGGACCAAAAGTATTTCAGTATATTGGGATTTTTTCTGTAGAAGGTTAAAATCAAATTTATTTTGGTCCATATATATTTAACTGGGTTTAAAAAAGATTTTATGATTGATGAAGTTTGACATCGGTAAGGATTGATAGTATTGTTGTGGAACCCGCTGTAAGGCCCGCTTGCATGACATGGTACCAGATCCTCTCTCCGACGATAATATATTGTATGCATTGAATACGACCAAGCCTGGTCTTGCATGCCGGCCAAGTCCTTGCCGAACTCGAATATGACATTTTACAAGCAAGCTTTCCGTATCAGCATCGGTGATCTGTGCTTAACATAGCTATTTTCGCTTTGGCATGCATGCATGCTGAACTTTCGTCTCGTCGACGGTACCATATTTCCAAATGGCGGCGCCTAAATTGCTGGTGTCACTATTAATACGAGCCGTCCTGCATGCCAAGGCCCTTCCCAGCTTGATCCAATAATATCCAGCCACTCATGCACCCTTTCCAAACAGGGATGTTGCTGAAAAAAGAACTCGCGAATGTGTTGCCAAGTTTCGCCATTTAGCCTCAAGCGCTGTCCCACAGACTCGCAGGTTTTACGAGGGAAACAACGAACCGCAGCACAGTCAGGTGCATACAATCTCTTTGATCCGGCTACCAGAAGTGTAATGCATTGTTCCGAGATATATTGTCTTTTCGAACAATATGTAGCGATCTTACCTTGGCGACTGACGTTGGTGTCATCGACATTTGCATCCGAGCCGCGTTGCTTGGCCAATTAGACACCGACCGTGGCTGGGCGACTTCATCGACGTGCTCCAGTACTGCGCGACCGTAATCCTGAAATGCAATTGAATCTTGTTATAATATAACCCTGTAAAATATGGACTCCATGGTTTTGCATCATATCTAAAAACAAGCCTTGCTGTTAGCCAAGAGTAATGTATGCTTCTGGGGCAATCGACCGTTAATCTCATTTAAGTATATAAAGATGTCGACGGTGTTCGTGGACGTCCAGATGTTTCAATAATATCCTGGGTCGATCGTGAGCCTCAAATCCAACATCTAGCGTCTATAAGTATCTTGACGAATTGGCAGACGATTTCAATGACAAGAATTTAGAGGCGCTTTCCTTTCCACATTCAAATTCCCCACTTCACCTTGGTGCATATTATGTGCTACAGAATGCATTATTTCATTTTATTATCATTTTTGAGCTTTGCATTTTATCAGACAATATGCTCCGCACAAACAACGGCCACGTCTATCGCCGCGAATATTGTCGTCACGGAATCTTATAACTTCCCTAGGAAACACGGTAAGCCTATAGAGCACCCAATCAGGTTATTATAAAGATAAAGTGGAATGGGCTTTTGTGACTAATATTGCCGGGAATGTTAAAAGTCAGCTCATATACCACGGACGCGTACACAATCACAGCTTGTGGTGAAGCTGGCCCAGCTCTATCGTCGAAGATTGACTGCGGTCTAAAAGCTAAGGCAGGCGATATATTTGTGGTTTTCCTAAATAATACAATAACCTCTACGTTTACGGATCCTGTAGAGTATTCATCCGTGTCTTCCTCAATTGTTAATGAGGTATCTACGAAATCAAATGGTTACGCATTAAACGCTACTTCAATTATCTTCGACGACAAGGTAAACGGAACTCCTGTTCCGAAAACAATACCTTGCTGTAATAACGACGTAATCGACCAATTGAACGTCACTATCACCTATTCGGGACCGCAGGCAAAGTACTTTTCCTGTCCTACGATCAAGATAAATTATCTCGTTCCCCAGACCAGTGGCTACATAACGTTGGAATCTGGGAGACATTTCAATGACAAGAATTGGAAGCCATTTGTTGAGGGCTCTTCTTGCAGTTCTTCGAGAGTTACCAAGGGAGTCATCACAAGAACGCCAATAGTATTGGTTTTGCAAACTCCAGATCTTACGTCTACAAGCGCACCGGCAAGTGCGGCCTCTACAGCCCGAACTATGGCGAGTAAGACAGATGAACCGAACTCTAGCACCTACACGTCTACATTAAGTTCTGCCCTAGACACTACCAAGACCGCACCCAGCTCCTCAGAAATGACTGCTCCCTCAACAAGTTCTTTGTTTTCTACTTCAAGCCCTCCTAGTAAAAGTACCGATCTGGCGGTATCTCAAATAACATCAGAGGTGCTCGGCACGAATGATATACAGAGTTCGACAGATTCGACCTCAGTTCAGCCAGAAGCAACCATTTCGTCGCTATCGACGACAGGTTCAGAATTGGCTTCATCTTCGCTGTCAATACAGTCTAGCGCGACTTCGAGCGCTTCAACCTCATCCGTGGCATCCACGGCTTCCACTAACGCCACGAGCAGCGGTGTCACTGAAAGTGGAACCTCAGCGCTACTAGTGCCATCCAAGAGCACTGCCGCCACCTTTGTAAACTCTTTCAGCTCTCAGTTCGCTCGAAATTCGACAAGCACAAATATAACAACAAGTGGGACTCTAACACTCCAATCTCAAAATACCACAGCGCCGACCCCTGCAAGCTTCTTTTCATTTAGTGCAGATGGCGACTCGGAAGACCCTCCAGATGGCGACCAGGAGATATCGCCGGAGAGTAATCAACCTTCTTCGGACCCTATGGATCTACTACCACCGAGTGAAAGGTGGTGGAACAGCCTTGTGGAGACCGCTGTCTATACTTGGATTGGTCCTCAAATGTATCTCCCTCCGAAATTCTACAATGGCAAATGGTACGATTTCACGGGTAATGTAATCCAAGTCCCCGACGACTGGATAATCTGGGGTGAGAAGATATTATGGCCACCTCCAAACTGGGATGGTGTCTCCATTCCTAGTGGTCTGGGGAGTCCAGGAGGAAGTAGTACAGCAGTTTCCAGCCAAGTCAAGACTGAAGTAGGAAGAACTACAATTCATACTATCGAGAATGGCCAACCTACTGATGTCGTATCTGCGTTTACCTCTTTGATTACCAAACCGCCAGTAGTACCTTCTATTTCTACTAGCGTCGGAACTTCGACTTTTGTTACCACAGTCAATGGCAAACCCACTACTACCTCGATTCGGTTTACGAGTGCCTGGGCTATTGGCCCGTCAGAGACCGTTACTTCAGTGGGGACATCTCTCGTACAAACTGTTATTGACGGCACGACTACATCTGTCCCCAAGCTGTTCACTACGACTAAAATAACACCAGGGCAAACCTTTGCGCTCTTTGGGAGGGTCACAACGGTCTCCACAGTCGTGAATGGGACAACCTCAAGAGTTACAGTTTCAGTTGTAGTAGGTACATCGGTAGCCGCTACAGGCCTACCTGCTACGAACGAAGCTAGCTTTACAGAAATAATTGAAAATGGCGACGGAATTACATATGTCGTCACCAATGGGATGACAAAGACGTTGGCGGTCAGTGGCTCCATAGTTGATTCTTCAGCCTTCCCGACGAGGACAGGTGAATCAGTAACTGTGGCGAGCGCGAATTCGAGACTTACACTAGAAACTTTCGTTACCGAAGTTGCCAGCCAAACAGGACTTCAAACTGGGAGCTCTCAAATGTACATAGTTGTGGCAACTGGTGATGGTAACCCAACTAGTATCAATGGTGTGGGTGGCGCCCCCACATCCTCCGCCGGAATGACGACAACATCTAGTGGATCGAGTGGTAAAACGAGTAATGCATCCGCTCCCACAGCTTATAGAGCTTCTTTGTTTAGTGTATCCTTTTTCTTCGGAGTTATCGGCGTTTTCCTTATGTAGGGCATATTTAAGTATTTAACAATTAGGTTTAAGTTTTCAGACAGTGATAAAAGTCAAGATGTATCTCTATACTCGTACTGCGTTATCATTTAGACGCATAGGAGGCACTCTAGTGCATCGTGGCTGTTCTTGCATTTGGCATTTATGGCTTCAAAGTTTCATGTATTGAATATCGTACGGTAAACCGTTTTCTTTGTATTGGTAACATCACTAATCCCTGGTTAAATAATATATAAATACGTCAATGGGTCTAGCATTAACGTATCTACCAGTCATTCCTACGTCCGCTTCCCGCACGCCCCCAAGGGTTTAATGTTGTGGACTCGCTCGATAATGTTACACTCCATGCCGTGTGCGCTTTTAATTTCCCTTGTAGGCACATCACTCTCATCATCCGGCTATATAATCCCACCCCCACCCCCATCATCTCTTCAAATCTCATTCTTCAACCAAAAGAAAAAGGAAAAAGAAGAACCTCTATATTCACTCTTGATTCTCTTTTTTCTGAGCATATTCAAAGGTGCCTCTTCAACAACACAAGAGATACAACGGGACATTGATGGACACCAAGAGCTCAGACTGAATATGCCGCTACAGATCTAGAGAAGCCGCAACGATATTATATTCAACTTAACTAACTTTTAACACCGCTATTTTTAGAAGAGCTCATTTTCTCACTTTTCCTACTTGTTTTCTCACGCTTGCGTGTCCCCCTACTCGAATAGTACCCACTGATTCTCCAGTAAATTGCAATTAATTGATTCCACCGTTCACGGGCCAAAAGCGGCAAACTTCAAGTGGATAGAAAGCTTTATTGACTTAGAAAGTAACCTCTAGCTACGGGAAAGATCTTTTGGGGCTGGACATACTTGATGCATGGTAAGTTCCAACAGAATCACCCTCACAGCTCTCAAAGTGAAGTAGTAGGTATGCTCTGAAATCTGTGCGATGCTTGGTGTCAATCATTGTCCTCTAGTATTATATGTTATAATAGGTACGTTGCCCATAGCAATAATAGGAACCTCAAATTCCTTCTCTAGCTTTTCTCTGTTAACTTTTACATGAATTTGCTGATATAATATGAATACTTGATTTGAGCCACTTGGCTATGAAGCAATTTAAAGGTGTGATGTGACAACAATAAGATCTGCCTGCAAATTGAATGTTAAACGGTTGAGCATTTAAGCAACGCGCACCTAAAGATAACCAGCAACTTCTTCCAGACTTGAGCCCTCTATTTGGGATTGCCCTCCGTCTTTCTCTTCTCTCATCTTTCTATATCTTTCACCTTCTCCCTTCCAACCCTTACTCTCTAGATTCTACGCAGACCCGCTCCTAGTCACCCTATCACCGGTCGCTTCGCGTCTCATATCTGAACTGCTAAGTGGTAAGTTCTTATTTGTCTCTCTTTTTAACGTTATGCCTTTAAGTTGTATGTGATATGCTTACTTATATTTTCATAGCGGAATCCCCGAGCCTAGATATACATGGAATGCCAGAGTTACGATACTAATTTTAACGTTATTATTTTCAGAGCTGAGCTGCTTAAGTCTTCCTAGGTCTGTCTTTCTCTCTCTCTTGATGGGAAGCCCAACATAGCCCTAAGCTAATCTAATTTTTGTCCTGGCTGATCATATAGGTCCAGTCTTGGTACGTATTGACCCTTCAGTAGCGTGTACACCTGTAAGCCAGAATACACGATCATCGGTTATGCCCTAAACATTGTGTTGTGAGTATGAAGCATTCACGCATTCTCCGAACATGCCCATGTTCTTGCGGCTGAAGTGTCAATACAAGACTATCCAACGTCCAGATTCTGGCTTCATTCACTAGCCAACGCCTTTATTCTTGTCTCTTAACTTAAGCATAGTAGTGTCTCCAGGGATATATGTTTACGTACCAAGTGTTGAAAACTCGCCGTCATTTCTCCTTTTTCGGCTGAATCGATTGATGAATGTCCCAATTATCTCAGGATCACTGCGGGACTGGTCTCGCAGCGAGTTGAGGCATGCTACCAACATTAACAAGCCACCGTGCTAACATCGCTTTCAACGCAGATATATTCGATGAGCTTCATCAGGTTACAAGCTTGGGTTGGTCAGGACTAATAATTTGACTCTGATCCTCTTTTTTCGGAGTCCACTAACGATTTACGTACTATCAGTGGAACGTCGAATATTTTGGTACTTCCTCAAAATGTAAGCTTTTGCACACACACTCCTGCCAGACAAATTTCACTAATACTCCACACCGACACAAAAGAGTATATCAACTTGTTCTTTTCATCTCCGCGATGACTATCTACGTCGTGAAAAAACCTTTCCTGAAACAAGAAAAAAAAATAATTTTATATAACCCATGTTTTGTTCGAAATATGGAGGTTCAGCTGAAGCCGTCACCTAGATCAACTTGTACCCTTATCAAACAGTAGGATTTCTATGGCACATTCTTAACATATGAGTGAGCGCTAATACTTATGGTCTTTAGAAATCTAGTGATATCCTGAAATCGAATTCCTTTATTCGTTGGGGCAGAGATGATACAATCTTATAAATCGCCCCCTACCCGAAAAGATCTAACCTCATAAGAGGGTTCGTTTACTTGATCACGACCTTCGTGCTATTGCTAGGAGGCGGTCCCTTGGAAAGGTACGGTGACTTCCACCGATTATCAAAAAATTTACATCTAAATTAAAACTCGAATAGTCGAATAAACTTCTGGTAGCGTCTACACACCAAATCCGCGCACTGCTCCTTCCCGACTACGGAGTATGACGGAAACAAACGAGAACTTGAAATATGTACCGATCTCCTCTAATAAGTATTAAGTTAGTCGTCGTGGATAACTAACATCTCCGTGGATTTTAGAACTCATTGACACCCACCCTGCCTGGGCAGGAGGTGTCGGTGTTTGAATCAGGTTGTCATCACTACTGTGGAGACGACCGGTGCGGATCGCCGGAAACGGCAACTGCGGGAAACTGCAGTATTTCTATAACCCACTTGAAAAGTATACAACTACTTGAAAATGTATGTGTTAAACTTCATCTTTGCATCGTTGTGAGACTACAGTGTTCTTTAGGCATTCATCAATCGATTCTTGGATCAAATTATTATGATTATTTTTAACACAAACTACTAATACAAAAAAACGCCAAGTCCCAATAATAGCCTTGATGTTATATTCTTTTCTCAACTGAACGAGTTTTTCTCTACTTAGAAGCAAAGAAATTAGTCGTGGGTCCGCAATTTCGGAACTTTTCTCTAAACTACGACCTTCTTGCTCGGTTGAGAGCAATTCTGTCCGCAGCAATTGCTGTTGCAAGCACAACCGTCTCTGAAAGACCTCTTGTTCCCTCCTGCATCCTTGTAGAGGGCTGCGAGGTCGTGTCCCTGTGATACGTCTGGCTTTCGGGGTTTGAAATCTCCCTCCCAGTCATCGTATCTTAGTTTCCATGCTGTTTAACGCGGAAAAGTTAATAATTACTGATATAACCTTCTATGGGAGATATGGTAACACTTACTTGTTGGGAATGGGACGAACTCAGCCCAATCTGGTGTCATATAGGTTTTAAGACCGTTGACCTGCTCCACTTTCTTCAGTTTACCATAGGCCTCACGTCCTTTTCGCAAGTTGCGCATTTTGGCAGCGAATTTAACCATGGCAGTCAGGGCGACCGTAGAAATTTCCTCATTCTTGGGTTTATGTCCATGAGCGTAGCCTAAATAATTTGGTGATTGTCGCTTGGGGTTGACAAATGTGGGGTTGGGGAACTCGGTCTCATCGTGTGACCCTTCCCACTAAGTATTGGACAGCATATTAGTATTTTTGTACAAACCCTACACTCTAGTTTCCAACCCAAAGGACTGACTTACCAAATCTAGAATAAGAATATCTCCCTTCTTGAAGAACTGTGGATCTTGCTTCTTGAATTTGGTGAATTCGCCATCTCGAACTTCATAGCCCTCAATAACGGTATCTTTTTCGACGACACGGATCATGGGCATAGTAAGTGTTACTCTCTGGACTTCTAAGACGTATTTCTTGATCTCCTCGTTGGCTTCTTCGGTATCTTTCAGCGCAAGCTCAGATACGGCGATCCAAGCTGCCTTGTTCTTTTCGTCTAGGAACCAATTCATGATTTCGGTGAACTGGAGAAAGGAAAAATGTTAGCAGGCATCAGGGTAAGTATAATTTCTGATAGAGCCTTACCATAAGAACGGTGTTATAGGCTCCCTCTAGAGCGACTAAGAACATCGCTGTCTGGGCATAAAGGTGTGATTTGGAAGTCTTCGAAAGCTCCTTATTGACCCAAACGCCCATATCTCGAAGAGGGGATCCAATCTTATGCAGCACTTCATCCCAGTCTCCCTTGCTTCCATACCACCAATTAGAGATTGCAGTCAGGAGTCCTGGGTTGCCAGTATTCTTGAAATTTCCGTCCTCAAACATGGTAACTAATTTTTCCATCGATTCGAGGAAAGCAGCACGACGCTTCCACACGCTGGTTTCATCCGCGTTGTAGTTAAGGAAATGCTGGTAGTCAGTCACAATCTTGTAAAATTCGTTTTCAGAAATCTCGTTCTTGCCGGTGGCTGTCTTGGAGGACAACCTGAGTCCGAGGAAATCAGCCATGAATCTTGATATTATTGGGACAGCATAGCTAAAAATTTCACAAATTAGTCAAACTTGCTTCGGTTGAGGTATACATTTTTGAGTTTTGGGTTTGCTCACTCTCTGGTTATATCGATAACCCATGTCTTATTTCCTTCCTTGGTCTTGACAGATGCACATCTTTCTCTCTTTTCGATGGCAACAGCCATATCGCTGAAGTACTGGAACAACTTCTTGTTGAGTTCACCACTATTATCGACGAAGGTGTTGAGAAACTTGCGGTTCTCAATGTCCTTTACAACATCCCCAACGCAGTTAAGGAAGTTCTTAACCTTGCCATCGGGAATACTTGTCATGTCAATATAGGCTGGGTTTTTGCATGTTTCATGAGCTTGCAAAATACCCTGGATGGTCTCATAGCTAGTGATCCTCTTGGCCGTCTTTGGCCTAGATGGCTCGTCATGGGTGAAGAGCATGGTCTTGCCATGGAGCTCAGCATTTGTGATGTTCTGGAGCTTGGTGTACATTGGCTGGTAGAGAGATACTGAGTTGTACTTAAACCAACCAGGGAAAGCGCGGCCAATCAATTTGTAGAACATGCCACCCTTCAAGACTTTTGGGTCTGGGGAAACCTCCTTCATTCCCCAGGCTGTGAGAGTGGACACGGTCCAGTCCTTTTTACGATACTAGTGTTAGCTTCATTATAACTCGAAAACGGAGATCTATAGTATAACACTTACAACTGTGTAGAAACGATCTGAGCGCACAAGAGTGACAGCATCAGAGAATACACCTCTCCACATGGCGTATCCGGGCTTATATGGAACTGGGGGCTCCATCTTTTGGCCGTCTCCCTCGCAGAAGATTCCAGGGTAAAGTTCGATCATATCAGGATGCTCATACAGATCCCGAAGGGTGTTTTGAATGTCCACATCAGTGTTGACGCTTTCAAATGAGGCGTGAGGTTCCATGCCGAAGAACTTTCGGAACTCGTTCAAAGTACAAACTTGCCTGGTTTCGGAGTTTCCAATGTTAGTTCTAATAATATAGTTAATAGGCCAAGACTTTAAAATATTTATAAATGCGTACCATTTGCGTGCTTGCAAAATGCCAAGGATCTCGATGACTCTCATGGCCTTCGGGATGTTGCGAGCTCCAAAGGCGCCTACAAATAGATATATTAGTATACTACCAATTGTAGTAAAATGCTATCAGAGCTCACCTGCGGGATCTTTCATTGTTTCATTAAAAATATTAACAAGCTTCTCATCATTGAACTTGCCGTTTTCATCTCGCTCGAGTTGCTGTCCGTTAAGATCGTTAATCTTTCGCTTTTGTGGAGGGATTGCTTTAATCTGCGCCATTGCGGTGTGTAGCACCGTCATGAATTGTTGGACGGAGAGGTCTCCATACGAGACATCCTTGCCGAGTGGTTTACCCTCAACGTCAGTGAAAAGAGCCGGCATTTTCTCACGAGCTTGGTTCATGAGATGTTGGAAGAAATCACCGGTCCACTTGTCATCCCTCTCAGAGAGTGGGCCATGGAACCTGTACAAAAAGTTGAACTCTACGGAAACTTGGTTTCCGATACCTCTCGGAACTCCTTGGCCGTCATATTTCCTTCCAATGTGCTCTCGAGGGTCTAAAGTCCAGCTAGTATCGGCAGAGTGTAGGCCCATAAAGCCTCTGAGGTAGTCCATGATCGAGATACTGGCATACATGCCGCATGTAATGCTATTCACTGCGTTAACGTGATTTAATAGAGTTATGACGTTAGGAGGTCTTACATCCTGGCTGTTTGGAAAAGATCGTTGTCTTGCTTTTTGAGGGCTTTTGCAAGCTCTTCTTCGTTTTGGTATGCTTTCGGTGGAAGTGTAAAACGGCCATTCTCGTTGATCTTCAACAACTGTTCGGCGACATAGTTGTGGAAGCGGTTGTACATGACCAATAGGACGCATACACCAGGGGGCTGACCAAAGAGTCTCTCTTCGGCAAAAGTATCTGGGTGGAGCTTACCATCCTTCATGGTACGAACCGAGTCCTGGATTTCTTGGCTAGAACCGTATAATGGTGCTAAATCAAGATATGACGATGCATCGGAAATGTTGCGGTCTTTCTCCGAGGTACGGAAAATATCTGTAGGAGAAATTAAGTCGTCAGATACGCCCATCACTCTAATCCGATAGGTTTATATTGCTTACCATGAATGACGATAGTTGCATGATACAAGATCATACTAGAAAGGCCCTTGGGGCTCGGCTCGAACTTTCCTCGTGCCATCAGGACTATTGATTCGAATTATTAGACCAGCATATGCGAAATTGATATCTAACGACTATTGATGAACCTACGATCGAAAAGATCACCTGGGTCTGGTTTGGCCCCGTGAGAAGGGATAGTAGTCGGAACAGACTTTGCGTATGGAGTCCCAGCTTGTCCCAGCCATGGCGTCATAACGCTCTAGAGAGGACATCAGTTTCCGTAGATAAGGTATATTGAAAGGCTTGAGAACTTACATTGTAGCTTCCATCTGCTGTTCGGTATTCAAACTGATCGCCCATATAGCTCAACGGAGGATGTAGAAGACTATTCCACATCACATCAATACCCTTCTGCGTAGCCCAGTGACGGACTTTGCTGTTTTCTGGGAGTGAAGCAATTATTTTCCACACATTATCGGTCTATGCATATTAAGAATAGTTAATAACCTAGGACATGCGGCAACATCGATTGCTCCTCAACTTGTTACTTACGTCGATACCACTGCCACTTGCCATAAGGGCACGGACCTCCGACGGGGCTTTAGTAATAACTGTGCCGATGTCTTGCAACATTGTTGTCTCTTTAACGGTTTTGACATTGCCATAGTTATCGCCATGGGACTGTTGGGTGACCAGTGAGGACGGCTCAGACCCAGTCTTCTTACCGCCAAACCAATTCCAAGTCATTTTGAAAAATAGAACTAATAGCTTCTTAAAGGTTTATAAAATTTAGTATGTAGGGCGTTGAAAATGGATCGAAGGACGATGGCGAAGGAGGGGAGCGCAATCACAAAACTCAATCCAAAATTTCCGGAACCTAGGCTCTTTATACCCTCGAAAGCTCCAGTACGCATACTAAAAGTCACTACAGTGGCACTTTTCCCCGCTGTATATATCCCTCGAAAACCGCAGGCATATCTCAAAGCCTGTCACATCGGTGCTCTGTGCCGTTCTAAGGATAAACCTCAGAATCATGCGGCTAGCACTACCCATAGTTTGAAATCCCGCTGGTTTCGACTTAAGCTGAGGGGCGTTCACTATCAGGTCGCTTTGTACCGACGAGCCGCATTCAATGGGGAGGTGGAAATGAGATATCCCGCATCGCAAACAGGAACGTTCCCAAAATGGTATGGAGCCGGTGTGGCGGTCTTGGCTTGGATATGCATCACGATCGATCTCGCAACATGGGGAAAAATTCCAGCCGATGGACATTTCCAGCCTTGAAAAGAAGAAACTCGGTGAATAGATCCGCGCGACATACCTCGCAGCTATGCATTAGCGTAGGAGCTATATTCTGAAAATGTCCTATCCATGCTCGTGATTGTGTGCCGTGCAATAACGTGGCGTATATTTATTCAAGGTCGCAAAAACCCCTTCGGTTTGATTGGACGGCAGTTTGGCATCTGTAAAGATCCAGCTGAGGAAAACGTCGTTCTTCCATTTCTTCGGGGCGCATTCTGCATTAGTACGAAAATTAGTCTCAGGCTGACTTGAAAATATCACCAGAGGCGGTTCACATATAAAATTTATCCCGTGTCATGAACATGCGAACAGTTCGGCAGCCCGGTGATGTTTTCAGAAAATTCTAATCACTGAATCAAGTCTCCAACTTTCGAGCTAAGAATATCGCACTGCATTCCTCCCTTTTCATTATAGAGACTTATATATCTTGGTAATATTTCTCTTTTCCTAGATTCATCGTAGACTTAACGAGGGTCCCCAAATTTATTCCCCTTCCTATTCATCGAGTCTTAATACTCCCATTTCAAAAAACTATAACCATTTCTTTCGCAAAACAATTATTCTGTTCAAACTTCCTCTTATCCTTATATCGATAAACAATGGCAACTGAACAGCCTCTAAAGAAAGGCGAATATCAAAAGCCACCTCAAGGTGCTCTCAGAAGTCCATGCCCTGTCTTAAACACCCTCTCGAACCACGGCTACATCCCTCGTGATGGCCGCAACATCCATGCGGCCGACTTGAAGGCCGGCCTCACTTACCTCGGTCTCGACCTTTTTCTGAGAAACTATCTCGTCGATAGTGCATTTAAAGTCCACGAAGATGACCCTGCGAAGGTTACTAAAGACTCGGACTTGCTAGGGCTTCGAAATCCAGGCCAAGTTGATGAGAGAGGTATCCCCGTGCTTAATCTTGACCAAGTCGGCCGCCCGAACGCAGTTGAGCATGCGTGCTCCATGACGCGACGAGATCGAGAACAAGGTGACTGCATATCAATGGACCCAGAGCTCATGGCTCAGCTTATTGGAGCAGCAGGTAGCGACGGTTATTATAGCATGTCTGATATGGCGGAGTACCGCAAAGTCAGATATGCCCAGCAAAAGCGGGACAATGCCGAACTAAAGTTTAATGTTCAGCAGCACACTCTTGCCTGCGGAGAAATCGGGGCTTTCCAGGCGACATTCGGGAGGGGGCCTTTCTATAAAATTCCTCTGAGCTACATCAAAGCTATGTTTGTGGAGGAGAGACTGCCCCTCAAGGAGGGATGGACACCAAGGTGGACCTGGTTGGGTTTCCCTGAGCTTGTTAGTGTTATGTTTTGGATTAGACACTACGCGTGGCCATCAAAAGAGTTTGGTGTGGAGAATGTAGATACAAATGAAGCCAAGTAGAACTGAACTGCGCCGAGAAACGCCGCTCACAGCGGCACATGCAATCCAACTTGCCAAATGCAAAGGCTACATCTTTTCAGTAATCCTCATACATATGCATACTTCTTTCTGCCGCGGATTTTTTGCTTCAGAAACCTACCAGCATAGCAGACCACCAGAATTGATTATTTTTGATTGCGTGTAGCCACTTTTCCAAAATTTCCTTTTGAAAAATACCATTAATTTTATTGCTTCATCGATTTTCAGAATCAATTGTCGGTAGCCTCAGCCGCAGCCGCACTCGGAACTTTGGGTAGAATTCGTTGCGTGAGTCGAGCTCGAAATTCCTCATTCAAAATGCGCGGGAACTCCCGTTCCAAGTCAACACCAGCGATAGAGTTCAATTGCAACGTTCCGACTGCGATTCAGCTAGGCTATGGCACTTCAGCCTGATAGTGGCGGCCCCAGATAGGGAAAATGTGAAGGAAATGTCCTGGGTCTGGTCCAAAAAAGCCCCAAAATTTAGTGAGTTTTGATGACCAATGGGTCCCGCCGCATTCGTTGGCGCATCCTTATCATATTTGCCAAGTACGCCGGCTTTTCGCATTTTCTCTGGGGCCACGAGACCACTTCGGCGCCCAAATTTTGTCATCTACGCTACCAGCCTCTCACGAAACTCTTCTCAGGAGCTCGATGATTTGCCGCTACATGAACTAGTAATAAGACTGAGCTTATGAAGCAAGACCTTGCCTGCATGCACAATGTCAACATGGAAGCTTTTCATGAATAAAAAGCCGCAACACCTACTCTCGACGTCTAAACGGGACTAGTACCCCCGCGTGAACTTGGCACCCGTCATATTTCTTATGGAAGCGATCCCGAGAAACAACAATCCACTATGAATATCCGCACTCGGAACTAGCCGAAAAGCTTGCGATTGCAAGCGGTAACCGGTTTTCAGATGTGAAAGGTTTGCTTGTTCGTATACGAATACAGCAAAAATATGTTTCAAAAGGAAGATATTAATAGAAAATTTAATATCAAAAATGCCATAACGAACGCAGTTCTCTCGAACAATATCATAATATCAAAATGACAAGACCGAGCTAACCTAATATGAGATTAAGGAATAGCTACAACTGGGGTAGCAGAAAACTAGGCTAACTGAACTGTTGATTTTAGATGCTTGTTTGCTAAGTCTTCAACTTACTCGATACAAAACATATCCACACTTTCGCATGGCTAAGGTGTTCCTTTATTTCCTCTAAAAGGACTTCTCTAAAAGTCTTTAATCTTTGAAGCCTATTACTTGGCGCTCTTGGCCTCCTTGCCACGGTATTACCGTTGCCTCCATCTACTTGCGGTGATTTCTTTCGCCATCAACAATATACTCGATCTGAACCCGCCATCTGCTGGTAACACCAGTGACGGAGATCCTACTTGATATCTGATATCCTGTCATGATATACACAGGACTCGGATCGGGGACGCTTGCAGGTGTGCGTATGATATCGTCTTGACTGTTTTGTCGCCTTTAGAAATGCCTCTCCCAAGCCTACAAAGACTAACATTTGACTAGACTTCCTTCGCAAGTTCACAAAAACGACTTTTGTGATAATAAAGTTCTTTACTTGCAACTAATATAAACCCATCCTGAGAGGAAAGGTCAGCACAATCTTAATACTTGGACCTGTGCTTTACGGTAAATCACCACGATCTATCTTCCTCCAATGGCTATATGTAAATGCTAATTGAAGTTCATTGGCTAGGGTCAGACTTGACAACCTCAGCATTATCCAGTCGACTTTTATATACGGCTGGTTTCGATGGGAGACGTATACTTTGATATATTCCAACGGCTTGCCGGACCCATCTGATAGGTATGTATGAAGCCTAATTCGTGTTTTCAAATTTCTCAAAGTTGTCTCGAAAAAGGTAAGCTCGGTCTTGTCAATGGTACTACAGTGTAGAATGAGACGATGGGGCGGTTTGAAGGAACAAGCCGGAAGATATTTTAACAAAGTCGGAACGAAATAACATCTGTGCTTCCTCTTCCTGCAAAGAAAAACCAGAAAATATTTGTACAAATCAAACATAAAATAAAAAATGACAGAAACATCAAAGTCAAGGAGATAGGGACCCGGTCAAGGAGATATTTCTTTTGGCTTTCTCATTGCAAAATGAAAGAATCTTTTTCATGAAGCCTCGTCGCAGATTCAGATCACCATCCGCTCAACAGCGCACAACACAGAAGATCACGCAGCCTCGTCACAAAGCTTGCAAAAGGTCCTATTCACATTCCAACCACCTAACTACCTTGAAAATGTCCATATCAACCCGTATCTCCATCGCCTGGGGTCCCTCATTTACCCACTCTGAACCAACAGACACCCTCGTCTTGACCGCTAAAACCTACTTTGTCGATCAACGACTCCTTAAACCCGACAACCCCTCCACCCCGCAATCTGTTTCCTGGGCCTTCGCGGGGACCAGCACCTCACACCCCGTCCCAGACACACCAAACCACAGACGCGGTGTATGGACTCACCTCGTTTCTTCCGTCCCCTTCGCTAAGGGAGAGAAACCCAGTGATGAAGGAATCCTATGTCCACACCCCGATCACCCCAATGATCCTGAAGTGTGGTTGGAAACGGGGAGCATGGTGAATCCAGAAACAGGGATTGTTACGGAATACGAAGAGGTTTGGAGAGATAGGCAGCCGGATGTTGGAAGCGAGGTGACGGTTTGGGAGTATGGTGATGATGAGACTGGGCCGGAGAATCGTGGGTTTTTAGCGGTGGTGGGGGAGCACGCGCTTGGTGTTGGGCGTGTGGATGGGGCGTTTTGGACATGGAGAGCGCTCAAAAATGGTGAAGCTGGTGATTGGCGTGTGGTATTCGAGGTTTATGAAGGAACTGGCGGCAGGAAAGGGTTCAAGCTGTTAGAATTCCAGCTTGAAAAAGCTATTCCAGGGATTACGAAAGTTGAAGATGAGAATAAGGTGGTGACTTGGACTTGCAGAGAAGCGTGGGCGGTCAAAGAGTAGGAAATACGGAAAGCAACACCGTTATTGAATAGTGGAAGGATATTTTATAGGGATCTTTATCTCTCTAATCTTGGCCGAAGCCATTAGGACGAAAAAACCCAAAGAAACTGACAAAAATTGCTGGCGTATCCAGTGGTATTATTTTGAAAAGATGCCCGCTCTGAAAAAATTGAACGCCAATATCGCCAAAAAAAAAAAAAAAAAAAAAAAAAATTCTATCAAAAGTACAAAATTATGTATAATATAAAGCAAATACTCCCCAAATTCAAACCATTCTCGAGAATCCCGTCGTCTTTGCACCCTTCTCATCCGTCACCTCATCAGTAACATACCACCGTCCGTCTTTCTCTGTAAACCAAAAGCCAACTTTATATTGTCCACCAACCGGCCCCGTACCACCGGTCCCCTTCCACCGCTCATCTCGCATATCCATAGGTATCGGCTTATATCCCGCGTTCCCACCTCTCAAAGCCCCGCCATCCATGGCGATACAGAACAGATTCTGTACCTCCGTCCAATCCGTCACGAACCCATTCCTCACACAAGAGAAATACACCAAGCAAAACACATTCATGACCAACACGCCCGCCAGAACGACGTAGAAAATTGGCTTCCATCCAGTTGTTGCACCAGAAGTATACTCCACTGCTGAGACTTCGGCGTTGAAGAATTCTACGTACGGACGGGGTACATCTGACCCGTATGGGAAGTATGTTGTGAAAACGGTATCGACGGCCGATGTGATCATCGCGTTACCTAACAGCACGGCCAGAGCTTCGGCGAGAGACGGCCGATAGGGGTTCAATATGCTATTTACTGTATCCAGCGCCAGCTGAGATAGGAAATGAGCTATTGAAGCATTACTGTCGCTTACTCCAGTGTTCAGAGATGTTGATAAGAACGTGCCAAATGAGACCTCTCTAAATTTAGAAAATGATATTAGTTCAATGGCACATGAGAATCACGTAAAGAGAATCGGAAGGTACCTAAAATCCGCATAGGAAAAATCACCCACCGGAGCCCCCTCTGCTCCCGCAATAGGATGATCGACTGTCGAAACGTTGTGACGTGCTAGATCCGCCTTGAAAGATAGGGAATTGGTCAAATCGCAGTTTACAGTGGCGTTTCCACTACTATCAAACGCCTGAAATTCACTCGAGCAATTTGGCGTCATAAAGCTTTTCACACCGCACATGACGAAGTTATTTGCTGGTGTGCGCGTGAGAAAGTATGTGGACGGATCTCCAGGAGCGGATGCTACCACAGTATTGTTCACAATTGGCAGCTTAAAGAACCGAGGAGCGGCGTAAGGTAATATAGGGAACTTTTCCGTCTTGGAATCAAAATAAAATGTCGGATCGTTGGTAAAGTTAAAAAGTTGCTGAATCTGCGGATCAAAGGTACCATTCCGAGAATAATCCGACAAATTCGACTGTGCAACGTACCATTGCGCCCTGTTCGCAAGAACCGGGGAGCAAGTCACATCAACGACCGGGTTCGGGACGGAAGCTTTGACCATGAAAGATCCGTACCCAGAGCCTGCATCTTCGGGTTGCAGTATACCGTTGAGACTTGAATTCCTTGTAGCAGCTATGATACCCGGGTGCGGCATTGCCATAACTGCTCTGTTAATACCATTGTCTCCACTGATATGCAACCAAGTACCAGCGTAATTAATGAGGTCAAGAGACGATGGGGCAGGTGGTCGTTTTAAGGGATCTGGAAACGATTGACCTTGGCTTTCCGCCCAGAGTTCGTTCCAGTCGCTTACATCCCGATATCCCCTCCCAGCGGATAATATTGCGTCACAAGTAGATTTGGCAAGGGGAACTGCATAACCTCCATATACAGGATCCTCGGCATCCGGAATCACAGTTTGGCATTTCCCTACCCTGTAAGTAGAATTGGCGTACGAAGTATAAGCGAGACCTGTTAGATTCTTGGTCTGGAAGCCTCCCCAGCCGAGCTTTGGTGAGACCAAGGTATCTGCCGCAGTTGTGTAGAAACTCGCAAATATAGTTGCTGTTAAAGAAAGTGCACCAAGGAAAGTGAGACCAGCGAATTTCAGAGATGAAGTGTTTGTGAGAAGCGTTCCCGGCTGCGTCACCCAAGTCCTCATTGACAGTTCTGCAATATTAACGCCTTTTGATCCTGTCATAAGCGCTCTTCGCGATAACACCTGCCCAAGAAACGACACAAACACACTGACGAAACTCAATTCGACTGCGAATTTCAAAGGTTAGATGGACGCGATCGTAAAACAAGTTTTTGTTAGGAAACTTACTAGTCTTTGCTAAGATTGCAGATATCAATTGCGCATCTTGCGGCTTTAAACCAGATGTTGTCGAAATCTTGGTCCCATATCTTGGTCTAATAACTGCGATAAGAAAGAACAAAGCCGACCCAAGTGTTGAATATATAGAGAGTATTAATATTATAATGCTCAACCAATTCGTTGTCGGCCTTCCCTTCTTAATAGATTTGCCTTCATCCGAGCTGTCGTCGTCATCGTCAGGCGGCACATTTGAATAGGACGACTTATTCATAGCGCCTTCATCAGCCGGAACGTATCGAAGTCCCAGTCCAGTCGTAGCTGTAGAGTCCAACGGGACGCTCTGGAACGCTCCCGTCGTTCCATTTCCAGTATTTCTTTCCAAATCAACACCATTATTAGGTGTGTTGTTGGCAGGTGTATCTTCATCTTCCTCCAATACTTCTTCTCTAAACGCTGATGTTCGGTATGTTTTAGCTTCTTGTGAAAATGTTCGTCGATGAGACTTGAAGGACGGATCAGGACTCTTTTGCCATGACGTCCGTCGTAAGTAATTAAAGTCGCTCTGAAACCTGCTGGGTCGTTTATCGAGTATCGGTGTCGTAGAATTTGCTACAGAAAGCGTCGAATTAACAGAAGACCGAGCGGAAAAACGCTGAGAATTAGGCTCAGGTGATATAGGCGACACCAAAGGAGGCGATGTAGACATTATGGGTCCCCAGTTTACCGTTGCAACGGTAGGATTATTTGTTCCAGTGTTTATTAATTTCGGAGTCGTCGGTGGAGTGTTAATAACAATGGGAGGAGGAGGGAGACTTGGTTCTTCGGGCAGTAGACTGTGGGTGAGAGGTTCGAACTTTGCGGCGAAGGGGAGTGGATCGGTCTTTGACTGATAGTTTTTGGAAGGAGAGTTCGAACCTTCGAAGGCAGGATTGACATAAGCCGAACCATCTAAAGGAACCATGTTGTATTTTCTCCTGGGTTTCATCATATCTTCTCTTTTTCCTTTCTGTTTTCTGATGTTCACTCGGGTGGAATTCCAACAGCAGGAGGGTTTGAAACCGTGCCAGGGATGGGGTTGGTTGGCCGTTCGTTTTCTTTGTCAGAGCCCCGACCTCAACTACTAAGCAGGGCAGACACCCAACATGCATGTGCGCCGGACAGCGTTTGAAAAAGGAAACGACGGCAGTACAAAGTCTGGTACAAGAGCAAGTATTAAAAAAAAACCCTCTTTCTCCTCAGCGGACTGCCTCGTATTGGAATATTCAGAGTTGTTCGCAGCGGCGGAGAGAACAAAGCGCCGTGCGTCTGACGTCCGTCTGATCTGCCCGACTGGTCGATCGACGGCTGTGCAACACGCTTTCAGACTGGTGTTGTGATATTCCAAATGCAACCCTCCTCACCGTCGCGCTGGGCCCTCACGATGAAAGTCTGGATGGCTCAGTTGGACATAAAATCTAACACGATCGGGTCTCGGAATTGCTCGTAACTCGTGAACCAAAATAGACACTGTTGGCGCAGCTGTAACCTATTTTTTGATTACTTGGTTTGTTAGTACTATGCGTTTATAAGCAACAACTAAGCGATCGATTAAATTTCATGCCCAACATGAATTGACGACAGCTAACAGTTTGGTGTTGAGACCGTGAGAATGTACGCAAGCATCCGAATGAAAAAAACAATTCGAGATTAACGGGTTGTTATGACATATGTCCCTTGATGTGAGTACCAGTACATGAATATCGTTCCACTGGTTAATTTTGCAAATACCTAATAGAGAAGGAAATGCTGTTGACTGGCGGCGGATCGCAGCTAGTTTCGGAGCAAGTTAAGGGCCGCTTGTTTCGGAGAACACAAGGAATGTATTTCAAGGATAAGGGAATTGCAACTCACTTCAAAAACACAAGGCCAACCGGCTCAGCGTGATCTAGAGCATTGAAGTACTGAATCAATAATGTTTTTGGACAGTTGATATACTCTGAAACTCTCGGAATTTAGAAAGAAATAAAGGCTTAATTTTTTTTTCAACGGCAAGGAAAACTCGGGACTCCCTCTTCTTTAATGCTGCTGTCCGTTCTTTCATCATTTATCAGCCATATAATATGAGCGGGGTCCACAATATACGATCAATGTAGGCGGATGAGAATTTCACTCTCCGTAGCCATGCAAGTTCCAGAAATCATGAACGTTCATTCCAAGCCGGCAAGCGCCATTAGTTGTGCCACCTAGCCGCAGCTTTTGACATGCAAGTTTGAGAGGTTCAACAAAAACATACCTCTTTTGGGTGGTCTGCTAGGCAAATTCTTTGGCTTTTCTGGACGAAGTGTGGGAGTTTCGATGCATGTATTTTGATTTGGGCTCCGATCCACCCTCCAAATATTCAAATGGACTCGGCAATCGAAGCGAAAAGAGCAAATAGGCCGGATCTGCGCCGGGTCCCGTAGATGCTTCCTTTGGGAACTGCCTTTACAAGAAATCAAGTTTCGGGCATCGGGTGGGGTTATCTCGCGTTGAAGCGACCACTCGAACATGCGAGAACCTATATCTGGGAGGCACGAATTCCTTCAACGTCGGCGGAATCGGATAAATTCAACGATTTATCAACTAGAGAGGTTTTTTTTGAAAAAAAAGCTCATTATGAATATAGCATCAAGTCCAAGGTATGTACCTCGAGAATACAATTCAAAGGAAAGACCGAACCCGCCATATCGATCATCATATTAGCGTCTCTTCGAGAGCGAGAGCTTGTCATTTGCTCCTGCGGCTTCCCGATACGGATAATGTCAACGTGGGGCAAAAGATGGCTTTGGAGCAAACATTTGTATCTTTTTCGGCCTCCCTGCGGCTTCGAGCTTGTAAATGTGGGGCCTGCGAGATAAAAATAGAAGCGGCAGTCGTGCTCAACTACAGGCACCCAGAGTGCCACAAGAATTCACTTTGACTATAGTATCAGGAACAGATCTGACAGAAGGATTTGGAATGCAACGAATGCAGCCGTCGACTGGTATGATGACGCTCTATCTCGCTTCGTCGGTTGAGTTTGACGTTTGACATGTTCGAGTCTTCCACGATTGAGAAGAGGCGGCAAAAATCCACCCCCCGAATCAACACAAAAGGGAATTGTATTACTGTACCATACCAACCCACCCAAATCTCGATCAATTCAAATGCGACGAACGCTCGATAAATCAATAGGGCTCCTGGTCTCACTTTTATCAAGAGGGAAAGAAAGGCCATATCCCATAACTCTCGTCTTAGTTAAAATCTAAATCTAGGAACACTTAGTACAAAAGAAGAAAAGTAAATGAAGAAATAAAACAGGAAAAGAAAAAAGCCTTTCTGCATGCACCCTAGATCTGAAAAATATCCAAACACGACATCCTCGAGATATCTGACTATGAGCAATGGGAAAAAATTCAGGATAGTGACGCGAGCCAAAGGTTCCTTTTTTGCTATATCTTCGATATAATCACAATGTGGTAATCCCTATGTTGCTATCTGAGCAATACCGATCATCCAAGGGGTATCTGGTGCTACTGGATTCTCCACCCATTTAAACACTAGGTACCAACCCTTAAAAGCCCATTGACCAAGCAGCATGTCCACGCTCTGAGTGTCAGGATACGCAGACGGAGGGGACCCATATGGATTCCGATGAATGCTCTGTAATGCTCCAGCGCATAAGGTCTCTATTATTCATTCTATTAGTATGACGCTTTGTTTCTCTACTTGTGCCGCGACTTATTGCTCACCGTTCCCAAGACTTAATGAACTTTTTGTAACAAATTCTTTTTTATTAACTTCAAAGCCTATAGCGACACCTGCCAGACCGGGGCGAGCGTTCTTGGACGCCAGTCTCAACGGGTTATGCACTTCTTCAAAAGATATTGTCAATTTTGGAATACTATGCTCATCAATGTCGCATGGGACGTAATATGTTCCGTTATCAAAAGAGGCTCGCGGTATCTTTTGATAGAATCTATCAACGATATTAGGATGAAGCCTTGTCCACTGAGATGTGCTATCAAATATCGCCACGTTTGAGTAGTTTGTATTAACTTCCGAGAAACTTGTCGCGCCATTCGGAAGCTTTGCTATTGTCGATGTCCCATTTATTGCTTGCCATTGTACTCTTGGATCGTAGTCTGTATCATCGACGGAAATACCACCGACCAAAAGGTTCCAAGGCTTTGGTTGCGGCAGCCATATACTCTGTTGGCCGAACGTATTGTTGCAATTAAACCAAGGCAGACTCTCCCTCCCAAGTACGGGATAATATTTCGAGGTATCACCATAGTTCTCATCAACGTTGAACTGTAACACTGGTTTGGCTCCGGTATTATTCCCTGGGACAAAATATGTAGCAAAAGTACTGAATCCGGTATCCTTCCAAAAATAAGAGGAACGAGTTATATTGCGATAGGTCGATAAATTCGAAACATTTAATGGCGTTGTGAAATTTACTATCGCAAGAAATTTGAAGTGCTTTTATGTTAGCACCTACGAAATGGTTTCTGCAGAATAGAGTGGCCAACAGTTCTAGTTTTTTGTTGCTCTTGCTATCATCACAATTGGCTGGAGTAGACGGATCAAAGATTTACCTGTTGACTGTAGAGCATGACCTTGTCTCCCTAATCCTAATAGTCCATCAAGGCCGGCCATCCTTGGATTTTGCCCATTGACTATCCTAATCATATTTCGCTTCACAAAGGTAGTATTATTTACCATAATATCGCTCGCCAAGAGGCCCTGAGTAGAGTAACGGAGGGCATAACTACTATCTGCAGTCTGGAAGCATTCCTCGCATTCAGCAAAATACGTAGTAACTATCTGCTCGCCAGGAGCATATGCGTCATCAACCCAGCCAATTGCAGAGATGTTGAGCATTGGACGCATAGTTCCGCCAGAGCCATATTCCGACGAATTCGTGAAATTCGCTCCTATAGCATATCTAACCCACACTACTGTCAGCAATTTTTCTTATATCCAGAGCGATATCATAGCTTAGATATCAAGGCACCCGATTTTGACTATTCAATTTTCGTACTGCATCCTAAAACTTTGCCCAATTTCGACGAGAAGTCATAGCGAGAATTTAAAACGAATACATCTACTAGGCTACTTACACTTCGGAATCGGCTGTCATTATCGCCAATTTAAACGGTTTGCTATTCGCTGGAACCCTGTTTCCAATCCAGAATTCTCCATACCAACCGTAGGCCTCATCATATTGCACGGGAATATCCAGCGATCGGGATGCGGAGGGACCAATTGGAGGTTCTATATCATTCTTGTATTAGTCGCTAACATAAATATCAAAGGGTTTACGATCAATATTAAATCTGAAAATATCATTTTCTCGTTTGAACACTCTGCCAGGGAGAGGGTGGGGTCATCGATTTCATGAAGAATGCACCTTATCCTCTGTAGAAATTATTAAAACTGATGTATACAGAGGACTTTAAGGCTTATCTTGTCAAATGGTAGAATTACATGGTAGCAACTTCGTCGTCTTATGTTTTAGAGACTTACTAGTATTATTGACAAATTGAGGTTGTCTTTTGAAGTATAAATTATGCTCTTGTGATTTATCAACCAATAGTGTTGCAGCATACACAAGATCTACGCATAGTACGATAATCGCGGGCCAGATCGAATTTAGTAAAGCGCGTATTGCCATACTGCCTGACGTAGATAATCCAGGTTCTTTTATCAGTCGAAATATATGTCGATACGATTAGGATAGCTCGAATAAAATCTGAAGTAAGCCAGGATGATACAAGCTTATATGGTGAGATGGACATCTAGGTCTAGATAATTAACAGATATAAATATAACTTACGGCCTAGATCTATATATTATGTTATATGAATAGGACAACCGCCATTTCAACTTGATATTTGATATCTACAAATTAGATTGGTTTCAGAATCAGAACTAAACTAGCAATTAGATTGGTATACTTGTTAATATTCGATACACAACATATCCCCCTTCTGACGCATAACCAATGCCGTTTCAATACCCTTTAAACTAACATACGCCTTGCACCGGCCTGCGCCTGTGCTTCGAACTGGATGGCTATAATTCGGCCCCTGTCCATAAATTCTTTCGATAACACATAGAATCCAATGACATTAGAGTAAAGAATAGGAGAGAAAAACATAAATAGGGCAGGTGATTTTGCAACTCTGCAACAACGGCAGCCTCTTTTCTGATACTAAAATGTTGGTTTTCATAAGATTTAAGGTCTCATGAACATCACTCTCCAACCTCTCTGCGCGTATGTTACCTCATTTTGCATGCAACTGCTGCAAAAATGAGCCATTTTAGGTCGATTTTAATGTCTGAACCTCTGTCTGCAGAGCGGTTCATAACCTAAGGGATTTGTATTCATATATTTCTATATCAACTTTGCTTCCATATTTTGTTCCTCTCCTTCCAACATCCCAAGAGCGCCGAGCCACAAACTGAAAGTTTCAAATTGTTAGGTTTGACTTTACGAGGTGCCAAACAAATGACTTGTAAAAACGACGAAGATGGGACGCATGGCTGTCTCAGCCTCGTGATTGGCTTTTCCCTATTCACTTTTTGTAACGTAGCTACTAGGCTGAAAATTTGATCCTGAATTCTCTGTATTGATCCTTTGGGGAGTACCTGGAGCGAAGCGGGGCTTCCATCGATTTCATACTAAGCAAGTCTCAATTAAAACCAAAGAAGATTGAAAAGGTATTATGCAAGTATCTGAGTATCTCTTGAGATTCGATTGTCAACAAGATTGGATAAATATTCAGCATGACATGTAACTCAAACAGAGGACACAAGTAGCCTCGGAGACTTTTGCACCGCTTCGACACGCGAGGCCGTAGCACTCAGCAAAATTTGGGTATCAAAACAAGTGATACTATTGAATATTGTTCATCCCTTGAAAATCAAAGATATCATCGAGAATATTCCGAAAACTAGTGGAATTCCCCTTGCAATATGAAGGATGAAGTGGCTCTAGGGCTCTTAGTGGCCTGATTGCGGAGACGAGTCGAACTCGGGGAACCGTGAATCCAGTGACTATAGATGCCGAGCAGTCCAGGTTTGATATTTTGAGTGAATTATAATAAAACACGTAAATAAGCTCTCCATAATGCGGAGAACCCGACCGTAAATCCAATTATATTAACCTACGTCCTTCATACGATCCAAAATTAATCCTAAACAAGCTGTGCTCCGTTGTAACGCGTCTCCTTCCAGCTTCATTTGATTCGAAAGCCTATGCACGTGCCGTATATAAGTGCTCAAGGCTATCTAAGATTAGAAACAAAAGAACCAGGTTTAAGCTGTGCAGCGCTGTCCGGAACTGAATTAGATGTGGCTCCAAAAGCTTTTTGGAGGATCCCAGTCAAAACCTCGGTTTATGTGCGGGCACAGCAAGCTGTTTTACCATCACCATTCTCGCGTTTTTCGGGTGACTTTTGAGGAGTTTTGGTAATTTCAGACCCTTAATACTGGCGACGTTATTTAGCGGTGTCCTAACCAGGAAAACCCAAAGCCTCGGAACCTGCAAAGCCAGAAAAATGTAGCTGCCCAGCGAGACAACAGGAAGCTCTCCGAGACATCATTTCTGTTTGTCGAAACCGTCCAGGAAAATGCACACGGTTAGTAGTTTTCTTATCGCAATCGGCGCCTCTGCTAGAATGTTTCGCAATTTTCAGGTAACGGGTGTCAGGCGAGAGCCGCTGGTTCGAGTCAGCTAAGCTTCAGTAACTGAAGAACCCTCAACTGTCTGACCGACTATATTTATTGCATCCGGCTGTCTCAAGTCATTCGAAAGAATATTTCTTAAGAAAAGGTTTTATTTTGCTGGTCTTGGCTTTGTAACTTCCTGGTAAAACTCTCCGAGAAGTTGCCTATCAATCATAGCGATTCTATCGAATACCGAATTGATGCGGCTGCTAAAAAAACATGTAGCATAGTTATTCACCGTTGGTGGAGGTCCGTGATTTCGTAGACATAGCTTAAGTGGCGTAAATATTCAGACACGGAGTGGAGCTGCTAATATCTCTCCAATTTACCCCGTCGACTGGGATTCGTTGAATCTCGTTGAAAGGGTTGACGTCGATCTGCCAACAGCTGTCAGCAAGTATGCAGATGCGAGAAGGAATCGTGATTGTGGTGGACACCCCTTAAAACCTTTGCGGAATAATGGAGCTTCTATTGCAGCCTGGCGTCGAACGGAACAAGTCTTGTGGGCCTATTGTGGGCCCAAATGGCGTACTTTGCTTCTTTTTTCGCCTAAATATCCCAGTGGAAGCCCAAATTGCGACGCCGCTGCTAGAATCTCATTTGCTGACTCGCTTCACCTGGCAAAACCTTGCATCTACTCTCAAATCTGCCTCAGTATACAATTTCTCAAGGTGATGAGAACTAAAAGAATCACAAGTGCTGATGAAAACCGGTCATCAACGCCCTCGGAAAGGGAAAGTGGGTTCAATACTTGTAATTGTGACACACGGAGCGCCCGCTCGAAGTCTTGGGCCGTTATATCCTCAGCCCTGCGACGGAGCTATTAAGTAAATACTTCGTAATATCGTACGATTTGGACCGCATTCCAGCCCTGTGGTTCAGTTCGATAACTCTGTTTCATGAGGGGCGACCAACACTCCAGCCCTCGGAACCACTGCCAGATCGAGACATGATTCAACCTTGTCCATCCGGCCGAGAGAGTTCAAGAACAACGAGAATGCGTGGCAGCTGCACGCTGCAAGGAAGAACCTGTAACCCTTCAGAAGCATGGAAGAAAGGCGGATGCAGATGGCATCGGCGTTCACAGTATACGATAAGCGTCCGGAAGAAATGCCTCTGGTCGTGGCTTTGATTACGATGCAGTTCCAAGTTTTCATGGCATTACTGATTACAGCTTTTTATGGAGACATTATAACCCTACAGCTTACTTTGCCTGCATCAGCGCATGCAATGAAAGAAGACCGGAAAGGCTGTGGCAAGTAGTGTTCCGAGGATATTTTAGATGCAGCGGCTCTATTTTTCTGCCACCCTAGCTAGCGACACCAACAGTGTGGACAGCCCATGATTCAGGTTCGAATCTAGGTGCTGGTCTAGGATATTTATACACCGTTTGGTCGCCAGTCCACGGCAGTTGAATTCTTCCTGTCGGCAGAACGTAACCAACCTTGCGAATGCTAAAGGCGATACTCTTCTGTATACTGGACCTTTAACGATTTAAATCATTTAACATTTTAAGCAATATTATATTAATTTTTGCAGCGCAATCCGAAGAATCAGACGACCCGTCGACCACGTTTCGTTTTATAAAATTATAATCAATTTATCCTTGCCTAACCGCTAGCCCTGAAGGAATATGCGAATTGGCCCCGAAACTCAAGACAGAAAAAAGGGACACAACAGGCCGACTAAAATATATTAAATCATATATCCCCAATACCACTAGAGTTGCTTCTACTGTGGTACAGATTTATTGGACATTGCGATGCACTCCTACTCTTCTAGAATCCAGGAGATTAGGCGAAAGGAGTACGGATACATTAAAGGTCAGATTACTCATCTCTTAGATCGATGGCAATGCATGCAATGCAAGCCATTCCCACGATCGCATTCCGCAACAAAGGAACTACTGCATTGCGTCTTCTGCAAGAAATATCAAAGCGCTTAGGCCTGAACTAAGATAGACTTCCGTTGTGTACACATGCTAACTTACGTTGTTTCTGGCGAATAGATGTCACATATCTTGACCATGCTGGTTGTACCCTCTACCCGTCCACGCTAATGCACCGATTCGCGCAAGACCTTACCTCGAATCTCTTTGGCAATCCACACTCAGCCTCACCGTCTTCGATGCTATCCTCGGAAAGAGTCGAAAATGTTCGCGCCCGAGTCCTGAAATTTTTCAACGCATCACCCGAACACTTTGATTTAGTGTTTGTGGCCAACGCGACGGCGGGAATCAAGCTTGTCATGGACGGGTTCAGGGATGTGGATGGTGGATATTGGTACGGATACCATAGAGATTCGCACACGAGTCTCGTAGGCGTGAGGGAGCACGCGAAGGCTTCGCGGTGTTTTATTCAAGACTCTGAGGTTGAACAGTGGATTTCGTCGCCTGACACCGAGGATGGGATAAAACTGATCGCCTACCCTGCGCAAAGTAATATGAACGGTCGCCGATCACCTTTGGAATGGTGTGGCCAGATTCGACGGAATAAGAGCAAAACCTATACCCTTCTCGATGCCGCTGCATTTTTAACTACGGGTAACTTGGATCTGTCTGCTCACGACGAAGCGCCGGATTTCATTTCGATGAGCTTTTACAAAATATTCGGTTTTCCAGATTTGGGCGGTTTGATCGTTCGCAAGTCCTCGGCGGATATTTTAACCAAGAGGAAATACTTTGGGGGTGGGACTGTCGAGATGGTGATTTCGGTTGACTCCAACTGGCACGTTAAGCGAAAAGAAATACACGAGTCGCTCGAAGATGGGACTCTCCCATTCCATAACATCGTGGCACTGGGTCATGCTATGGACGTTTATCAGGAGCTCTACGCTTCGCCAAAAAACGTTTCGGCACATACCGCCGCCCTTGCTAAATCAGCGTATAACCGACTTTCAACAATGAAATACTCTAATGGAAGCTTGGTTTGCGAAATGCACAAGGATCCATTAGCAACATACGAGGACGCTACGACGCAGGGACCTACAATAGCATTCAGCGTGCATGGACCGGACGGCGCTTATATTGGAAAAAGTAAGGTCGAAGAGGCCGCCATCAAACAGAAGATTCATATCAGATCTGGCGGCGTGTGTAACCCGGGCGGCATCGCCACTGTCCTTGGCCTCTCGTCGCAAGAGCTTCAGAAAAACTATGCTGCTGGAATGAGATGCGGTGACAATAATGATCTCATGGCAGGGAAGCCAACTGGAATCTTAAGACTCAGTCTAGGGGCTATGAGTTCAATGGCAGATGTTGATAAATTTATAAATTTTATGGAAGAGACCTACGCCAAGAATGATAAACCAATGGACTTTTCGGCAATTGGAATGAATGAAAAGATAAGATCAATCAAAAAGCAAAAGAGTCTCAGATTCAGAACGATGATAAGAAATATTACGAGAGGTCATCAGCAAGTAACTGTGTGAGGTCGCACGTTTTTTCTTTTCACATCCATGTATAGATCGACACAGCAGCATTTTCAGGGCGTTTGGTACGATTCGTGGTAGCGCATCTTGTTTTTGTATTTAATTTGGATCTTTTTGTTACCCAGGGAGGTCATATAGTCGTCTTAGTTGGCACGCGAGTATTCTTGTTAAAAGTTAGAATCTTGCATCGAATTGAAAATTTTAAGTACATACATTTAGCTTTCCTCTTTTTCCCCTCTTACGAAGTGCTAAATACATCATTGACTGCAAAATTTGACAGGGTAGGTTGGTACTGTTATGGGGGTCCGTGCTGCAACTTCCCATAGGGCTCTCTATCGCCTATTGAAATATATTGGATGGATGGTCGGTTAGGGGATGGGTTATCTAGTTGCGAGATAGTCCTAGCTTGACCGATCACTTAGACTCGACCAACAGGATAGCCTCTTCTTTTCATTGTTACGACGGCGGTCTTAGTGGTGGAAACCACGCAAGTCGGCTTGACTGGGGTTATAGTCGGTGCAGGTGAGCCAATGCAATACGGCACACAGCTAGTTGAGAGAGCGTTGCTGCACACTACATTCTCCGACGTATATTATTTCCATTAGTATACTCAAGCAAATTTACTTCTCAAAGGAAAAGATCATCAGAAGCATCATCACTTACGCGAATAGACGGTACAAGTCATGGTTGTCCGGCAGGTTGTCGGGGTCACTGTTGGGAGACTTGAGCTTACTGTACTACAAGCCGGGCAAGTTGTTTTCGCTGTGGTTATTGTTATCTTTGGGGGAGCTTGGCCAGGCGTAGAGCAGTACTCTTTGCAAGCACTCGTTATCTTGCCGCAGCAAGCTATATGAGGATGATAATAGTAGTCAGTTTCCAAAATATTTGCGAGATAAAATGTAGTTAGATCTTGTACGAGAGCAGATTTTGTCTTACTGGTATAGCTAAGGCAGGTACTGGTATCCGAGCATGGCTCACTGGTTGTGGGAAGAGGACTTGAGGTCAATGTGCTGCAAGGAGCGCAAACAGTTTTATACGTAGTTATTGTTACTTTTGGCGGGGTTTGACCATCGGTAGAGCAGTATTCCTTGCAAGCACTGGTGATTTTGCCGCAGCAAGCTATATATTATCATACTAGCAGTCAGCCCTCAAAAGTAGGTGCGAGATAAAATGTGCTTTGGATCTTGACTTACTAGTATAAGCGAGGCAGGTGCTGGTATCCAAGCACGGCACACTGGTTGTTGGAAGAGGACTCGAGCTTACGGAGCTGCATGGAGCGCAGACTGTTTTAGCTGTTGTTATTGTTACCTTTGGGGGGACCTGACCAGGTGTTGAGCAGTAGTCCTTGCAAGCGCTTGTAGGCTTCCCACAGCAAGCTAATTAATAACCACAATCAGTCTTTGAAGGAATTCTATAAGGTAAAATGTAGACAAAACTTTTCTTACTAGTATAGTCGAGACAGGTACTAGTATCTACGCACGGCACATCTGTCGTTGAGGTGGGCAGTAGTGGCGTTGTTGTCGTTGCAGTCGCAGGTAAACATTGAGAATAATAAGGATTCCAAACGTAGCACGAATACCCTGCAGGACATATCGTAGTTCCTTGCCAACCAATGCCGCCACACTTGAGAAATATATTTGTTAGATAAATGTGAGTAGAACATGCGTTTGCATTTGCCAGTTAGGAGACTCATTGGAGGGCGATTGCTGTACCTGTTCCCAGCCGATAGCAATCTGTGCCATTGCAACATCTACAGCCTGAAGGCCGAGAATAATGAAAATTGTGGATTTCATCGTTTTCTTTCCCTGTTTATCGATATATAAATGATTTACGATCTCTTGCCGAGTAATATTTTCGTCCCGACATATCGATACAAACCAAGGCTGCCCAGAAGACTTATATACTTTTGTGCCTAGGATGCACAATGTCATTGAACGAGACTAACTTGTACAAATCTTCTTGGGCCCCAAGGTGGTCATGGTTAGATGCCACCATGCCGAGTTACGTATCCTACTTCGGACGTAACAAAATTCCGCGAATCCGATTTTGCATCACCCTGGCTGCAATTTGGCGTTGTCGGGAAGGATCTGGTAGCCCCTAGTCAGTTCAATAAACCATTTTTCCACATCTAAATCCATTTTGCGATGTGCACATAGGCACCGGATGCAGGCCCCGAAAGCCTTGATATTAATATATTGACACAGGCTAATTATAGGATTAACCTTGTTGCGAAAGAACTGAGTAGTGGAGACAGTTACAAGCATCTTTGCGAGACTTTGGTACGTGCCAAGAACAGTGGAGCACTTGAAAGTCGGCTCGCTAGAGCCAATTCCCTTACAAGCCTCCGACTGAGAGGCCTTAATGCTACCTAATTTGGGTGAAAATTAAGCATTTTCTTAGCTTTAACAGTGTCTATCAATAATGATACAGGGTTTACGGGGATTTTAGACTACTAAAACCTCGCTAACCTTGATGTTGTAGCTTGACTAACCTGCGAAAAATCGTGTTAATGATGTGCAGATCTAAGCTTACGTCGTATATATCTTTTTCTAACTTAAATGAGGTCCAGTCATAAGATTATATACTCACTTTTACCTAGCGTCGGTTATGAGACTGCAAACTAAGCCATGAAGCTATAATGAAATGTTGATAACCATATCCATGATGTTCTTATGCATATCGTACATGCGGGTATATGCTCGGACGTTTTAGAAATCGGAGCCTGTCGTCTCCGAAAGAACTAGAGCAAACGATAATAGGTACCATTTATCATGGGTGATGTATGCTTTCAGGGTATCGTCAATTTAAGCATGTACCATGCAAGGAATGCCGAGCTAAGCGAATCGAGTGACGGCTTCGGACGGGGCAAATTTTGATGAGAACATCGGATGATAAATTTTGCGGGGTCGGTGGTTCCTTGGAGGGTTTCGTTCGTGGCCATTTGACTCGTGTCCCAGCATTTGAATATTCAGGCTATTATTCAGGATTCTAAACACGTGCAAATATCAAAAGTAAGGAGCTCGCGTAACCAAATTTTCGTCAAATCCTTTCAAAAGAAACGTCTACTATGTCTCGAGACATGGATATGATGATGATAAATCTCATATATAGGTATGTATCTCTATTGAAATTTCTAGGACGGGACACTGACGGGGTAGAAGACTTGTCCGAAGTTAGGTGCTAGACCTGTCATCGTTCCGAGTTGGCTGACACAGCACTTTTGATTCTTTAATGGTTGGAATAAGGACATGAATCAATTATACTTTGTATATTTATAGATTTACGAATAAGTTGATACTCATTCAAGTACCTATAGCCTAACGAGTAAATTAAATATGGAGCTCATCAGTTGCACCTTATTATAAGGTATCAAAAATTGAGGTAAATTTCTATTCTGGCGTGACGGTGGCGTCTAATTTTCCTGAGATAGGAGAATCACGAAACTGGACGAACTTCGACGGATCTCATCAGGCCCAAATTTCGTATATCGAGGGGCTGAATCTATTTTTCCGTCGCAATTTTATCTGCGCATGTAAAAAGCGAAAGGCTGCGGGTCACATCCAAGATACACCTCTCTTGTCCATCCTAATTAGCAAATACAGTTTCTATTCTCGTGACCGAGCTTCTCTAAGATTTCGTGTCTTAAGCTAAAGTAAGTTATTAGACCCTTGTTTGCTGAAATGTTGACATACATTTATTCCTACTAGAAAAAGTGCAAAAATATAGGACATTTCGCTTGGATCAAGAGAAGTCTAAAATGGGTTCTTTACCATTGCTGCAATCGATATTTGTCATATTTTTCAATCCCTTTCCTTCTTCTTTATATGGGTTTTAAGTTTTATGATTTTATTTTAATTTTTTGTTGGTGTGGCACTGTATTTAGACTCTTTTTATTTTCACCCCAATGAATTTGAATAGCTATACTAAATAGGCGATTATTTCTTTAGTTAGCATGGCCAATATTGTCGATACTGTAGGTTATAAGCTCTAGAGCTATTGTATGGCTATAAAGTCTTTAATTAGGTTCGTTTTCAAACGCTAGGAGTTCTCATGGATACGCGGAGCAAGCGGAAATGGCATTCTGGAATTAATTCTATAGAGCAGAGTGGTCTCGTTTCTAGGAGTAGATTAGACGTCAGACGTTATTATAAGGTTTGCTGCATACCACTCTGACAGGTGGGCCATCCATCGAGGCTGAAAATTGCGTGATCTCTAGAGTCGGTCACGTGCACTCCACCAGATCGCTTGTCAGCCATGACAAGTATTCGCCTTTGGGATCGCACTAGCCTGTGGCTTTGAAAACATAGGAGGTAGAATGATATCTTTGAAGTATGTGTCAGTTCGTTGCTGCAGCGTGCCTGCGGTTCTGACAGATACATTGATGGCGACGCTAGCTTGACAGTGGTCTGCAGGCGTGTCATTCGACCCTGCAGGCCTTGCATAGCTACACTCAAGCACTGATATACTAGTCGGCTTTCAAAAGATGTTGCATCCACCAGAATCCTTCACTTCTTTCACTTTTCCGAATAATTCAACGAATAATGTATCCAAAATTCCAGACGTAGACTTATAAATGTATATCATTGTATTCGTTGCACTGCTAAATTTAATTACATGCGTACGGGGCTTGAGCGGCTTATAGCTGAACCGCGGGCCGAATTCATTTGCATCTCTCGAATTTAGGCGGCCGACTACATTTCTTTGAGATCTTTTGGTTGACAGGATCTCCTTGGTCTTCCTGGTGTTTTCTTTGGTAGTGGCTTTTGTTCAAATTCGTCCAAAATTGCATCTTCCGTTATCAAATCTATGTCCACATTATCCTCGGTGTACGCTAGACCATCGGCATTCACTTTCTTTTTCCTACCTCTCTTTCTCTTAGGCTGGGGCGGTGCTTCATAGTTGCCATCTTCCATCTTTCTTTTAGCCGTTCCTGGTTTTCTTCCCCGCTTTGCCTTCGGCTTCAGTGGTGTTTCTGGCTCTTCTTTGATAACGGTGAGAGGTTCCACTTTTTTATTCACAATATTCTCTTCTGATATGGATATCATCTCATCGGGTGCCTGCTCCCTAGTCTCGATATCGGGCTTTGATTTTGGGAGCGGTTTAACACTCTTAGATGCCGGCTTCGATTTCTCCACCCATTCGTCTTGGCCTTCGTAGTTCCGCCCCTCGGCAGTTTCCCCCCTTTCCGTCTTCTGATGTTCAATTTGCGCTTCGATTTCTCTCCATTGTTTTGTATTCCTAGAACCCTTTGGGATGTATATCTGCTTGGCTCTTAGCATGATAGGGCTGTTCCTCCCCGGACGGAACAACTTGATACAGTGTTCCTCGAGCACACCGTTTTCAAAAGGGGTGTAAAACTTAAAAGGAACCAGCGTGTCGGTATCATAAAAAGTCACTTGTTTGCCATCCACGCCTGTGATGACATTTACGATTTGTTTCTCACTGGCGACTGAACCCCACGGGGTGGTGCGATTTGAGCTGCTCGCATTATCTCCTTCCACAGGTGTGTTCAGGGCGGTGTCGAGTTCCGGCGTTGAAGTGAGCTGAAACTTAACTTGACGAGTATTATGAGGTCGGAAATCGGGAGAAGTATGATTTGCGATTGAATCGATACCATGGTGTAGAATTAATCCTGGAGTACTGGTTGCTAGTGGCTGGATTTTTTTGCAATCCTTTTGCGACTCATTCATTTCAGATTCAGATTCATCTGTTACAACATCTTCGCTACCATGGATGGAATCTTCTTCATGAATCGTGGCCAGCTTATTTGTAGGAGCTATTTCGTCTTTAGAGCCATAATTTGAGACAGAGGCATCGTAAACTGGGGAGCTGTGATTCGATGAACTGCTTGAATGAGACGTTGATGTCTCCGGGGTGGGGAGTTTTGATTTCGATTTTATTTTCGGTCTCTTTCGGATGCGATCTAAGAGCGCCCTGAATATACCGCGAATTCCGGCCTCTTTCAAACGTGGGGGGGTCGATGCCGGCTTCGTAGCTGCTTCTGCTTCGATCAATGACTGCTTCGCGCTCACAAGGCCAGTAAGTTGGTATGGCAGGTCTTCAGGTGTCAAGCCCGCACTGTTACAATAGGGGAGATAATTTGGAACTAGATGGCCGTGTATTAAGTTCCACATATAACTATCACCCGCTCCGATAATAGTGGTATCTTTCGTTGATTCGTCTTTCTTAGTTCCGTCTTGGATACTTGCTTCTCCAGATGCAGACGACCCCTGTTCTTGCTGGAATCCTAGCCTCAATCTTGTTTCTGGATCTGCTTTAACGGAGTAGCTTGAGCAGTGTTGGGTGATATGTTCGTCTTGGTAATGCTCTCTCCAGTATTTATCTTGGATCTTTGGCGGTAGGCGGTTCCATAGAAGCAAGCGGTAATAATTGATACGTTCGTACAGGGTCATGTCGTACGCTACTCCAGCGGTTTCCCGCTCGGACAGCAAAATAGGCTCGTAGTTGGATTTAGAGCGAAGATATTCTTTGGCTGCCGAGAGAGAAGGGAAGCGACCTATAGGGGCAAAAGCAACGCGACTCCAACTTAATGGAGGCTGAGGTAGAATGGACCTATCCTGAGGCTTTTCGAAATCTGGGTCGTCGTCTCCTACCAGATTATTAAAATCATTAGCCCCTCTCGTGTCTATTATCGATGAGCTATCGGTAATGACAAGCTCCGGTTGGAAAAGCAAAACACCAGTTTCGAGGAACATGTGCCCTGGGATTCCTGGAACGTGTCCGCCGTGATTTCCTTCTGTATCTGGTAGACATTTGCCACCGTTTACATTAAAGCACGTTGCGACTCCTCCCACACGAGTCTCCGGTAGATATTTGACGCATGATGGATCGAAGCAGGGAATCGAAGTTGGGTTCGGAGCTGCTACCCATTCTTTCCCAGCAATAGTTCTCGAGCTCTTGGTGCAGACGGGGTTTTGGCACAAGAAGATTTTTGACACATGGCTTTGCCAAAGCAGTTTCTCGACCTGGCTGGCGCTCTCTATGTCCACAGGTCTATGGTGGTGATGCAGATGAGGGGTATCATTCCCCATTTCGTAAGTATACTTTTTGTATTCGTGAGTAAGGTAGGTACTCTCGGGCACAAAGATATTCATATCCGCACCACCCAGCTTGCCCCGTAACGGATCGTGGTATCTAAGGGTTAGGCTATCCTCATCTATTTCAATATTCTTAGGTCTTTGTTGAATATGAATATCGCCTGGAACAGATAGCTTGAGGTTTTTGTGGAAGCTTCCCGTCATTGCAAAGCGACGAAGGAATAGCCAATGTCGGCCGTTACCGTAAAGATAAGTAACATGGCTGAAACGATCGATAACCTGGCTCTGATAGACTTGGACTCCGTTTACTTTCCAGATACTGTTCGGGCGATTCCCAACTTGGATCATTCCCTTGCCCTTCTTGTCGATTATTAGAGATATCATGGATTGTGGGTATTCGTCTCGAAGAATGGCCCTTGCATCGGAAGGTCCCCCCGCAAGCGGCATTGGCCCAGGATATCCAATGTCTATATAGGCTCAAGTTAGTATCGGATTCTTAATATTTCAGATAAGTACCAGCTCTGGGGTTTTTTCTAACCGTGCCGTAAGAACTGGGTTCGCTTATAAAGGTGGCCTCTCTTCTTCGAATCTTGCTCTTCTGCCGATAGGTCTTTCAAAGAAGTAAGCGATTCGGCTGTTCCCCACCATTGTGACTTTGGATCATCGAATGGATGCCTCTTCTTTTTGCTGAAAGTTATATTAGTATTGCTGCTTCTGTATCGACCGATATGCTTCGCAAAAGAGCGCTTACCCGTGAAGAACGACATAAGTATTCATTCCCATTGGAATTACAACGACATGCGGCGTGGGGTCAACGCAGGTACCATGCTTGGGGCATTTATTATCATCGACGCCAATAATTACGCCGTGTGCCCCTCTTTCGAACCACGTCTGTGCTTTATCCCAGATATCCCGGTGGCGTTCGTATAACATATTGACGATCCTGTATCCTTCTTCCGGAACCCTATCCGGAGCGTGGTAAAATGGATATCCTTTCTACAGAGATATCAGAACTTGCGTGCCAGAGAATCTATAATATCCCAAACAGAGGAAGGAAAGTAATGGTATTAAATAACGTACCAGCCCGAACTGTTCCATAAAGCGCTGAATTTCCACCATGGTCTCATCTCTGACACGATTCTGGAATGAATCATATGCCATGCTCTGAAGTTGCTCGCCTTCTCTTGTGATATTTGCAATTCTTGGCTCTCCAGCGAGCTCTGTCGGGTTAACACACCAAAGATTGCGACTCCCTACCCTCAAAAATTCAGCTAAGCGTGAAACCCTAGCATCCTCTTGTTCGATTGCATGCAAAACTCTGTCCATTGCATATATTATATCTATACCTGTTTGAGGATTTCTGTGTTGATGATTGTATCGGTGTCCTGAAATGGTAGTTAGTTCGAAACTCCTGAAGCGCCCAGGATGGTCATAACAGTGTGCCGGCAGTGTCTTGTTGCCTAAGTGCGCTAGCATATCTTTATCCATTGATCGTGGAAATTCCACTGGAGTGAGGTGGTGGTCAAGACTCTTGAGCTCCCCATTCAATAACTCACAGAGATTGGAAGGAACCATTGCTAAGGAAAGGGCCTTCTGATAGCTAACCGGATCAGTAGACATAGTAGCAGCACTGAACTGGCCTAATGGATTAAAAACCCAGACTGCCCGGCCGCGAGAGGGTTTTCCAGTTTCTTTCCCAGACGTGTCGACTTGTGGGCGCATTTGAATTTGCATGTCGATAATAACGAGCCACCAACGCATCTCCCCGTTGACATTGTAAGCTACCGGCATTAAATGCCAGCGCTTCGATTGCAGATTCTTTTTAAGAGTCGGCCATTTTTTCCGCGCGAAGTTTGGTCTTCGACAGGTTCTTGAATAGTCTCGCTCCAAGTATGGAAGAGAAGTCTTGGTTTTAGATCGGCGTGTTCCTCGAGCTGAAGCCATTCGGAGGCCCATGTGATGAAACTTCACTCCTGGTTTCCGCAAAACTTCGTTTCTCAACCTGAGGGAAGCAGAAAAATGCATCCTAGATCTCCTCGCTGGTACTCTCTTATACCGTATCAGTTTGTCAACTCTTGATGGCGCGGCTTTTAGACCAGACTTTTCAGCTCCCTTTTTTCCTTTAGAAGCCTCGGAATCGTCGCTTTCAGGCTCACTGTCAGGTTTAAAAGCAGAGTCACCGTCATCTTTCTTCATTTTCGCAGCAGGGGTTTTCTTTTTTGTAGGCTTTGGCATTCGTTGCTTCGTCAATGCTTCCGCAGATTGCTTGAGAATACCGTACAGAGGATCGCTCGTCTCTAGCAATGAAACAAGATTTCTATCCGGGCACTTCTTTGGCGGTACCCATTTACGATCCTTATCAAGAGGTAAGAATTCTTCTGCATCATAGAGTTGCTCTAAAGGGTCTGGGGCTCTTTTGCTCCCGGTCGGTGCGGGCTTGACTTTCCTCCAGTCAGGTACATCCTCCTCGCCTTCTTTGTCTTTGTCGTTGTCTTTTTCGTCACTATCATCATCGTCGTCGTCGTTGCCATCATTGTCATCTACAGCCCCCTTGTCTGTCACCTTCGTACTCTTTTTTCGTTTCCGCACAACTTTTTTAACTTTCTTCGGTTTTGCAGGCGGTTCGATATCTTGCACTCCGTATGCTGCGAGATATTCATCTTTGCCCATGACGCCAAACTCCTTTTCTCCTGCATTATTGTAGTAGACCTCAACAGGTGGGTGTACTCTAACAAGCCGACCTAGATTGTAACCCAGTTGAATTTGCTTGTAGTAGCATGCTATAACCATGGCGTTCCATTTGACATAATCCCAGTTCCCACCGAGTCCAGCAAGATTATCCTCTTGGCCATTGATGGGTGAAACCCAATCATTCACAACCTTTTTTTGCTGGTCGGACAATTTTCGACAGTACTTTCCTCTCCTCAGTCTTACCAGATACTCGTCACCACTCTCGCTGCCTGAGTCGGACCAAGAGTCGGCTGTCTCCAATTTTTCGGGAAACTTAATAGAACTTAACATCTTATTCAGGGATTCCGCAATATCTGGGTCAAGCAAGCTAGGGTCGAAGGGGACATCGATGGGGATTCCGGCATTTCGACTTCGGCTGTACTGAGGATCATCAAGCCTGAACGGTCCATTGTATTCGTATTCGTCTCCTTCCAACCACCCCGGCTTGAACGGTCGTAAGCTCATGGCTGTGATTGGCTATTTAAGATGATTCGTGCAGAGAGGCTCAAAGAAAAGTTAGGTGAAGCATGTGTCTTCTGAAAGGTTTCTGATGTAGCGAATGGACTAGTGGTTAGGTCGAGCAATCCAGCTCAAGTATTATCTACTAGCAGAATTTTGTGAATATTAATACAATTTAAATGGCTAAATATAGTGGAAATATAGATGAAATATCAAGATTACTGAAGGAAGAACTAGATGCCTTAAAATTGGCTGCTTAATAAAGAAAGGGAGAAAGTACTAAGAAAGAGAGCGGACTTACTCTACATATGCAATGTCCCGGTTATATCTAGGCTCTCCTATTCTCAACAGCAAAGCAAAGCTGCAATACCTTCGCGCTCAATCATACGTTTTTCTATAGTATGCTTTCTCCCGCCCTATTCATTCAGATAAAAACTGAGCTACAAGTACTAGATCGAAGAAACGGTGCGTTTCAATAACAGCACCACTACTGGGGACCTTGCCGGGATGAAAGACACCCTCCATGTTTGTTGCAGTTGCCGGAGCGTGTATCATATGTTGACAAAGGGAATAGTTTCAAAATTTCGTGTTGTGGAGTGTTGGGGTTTCGAATCTCATTCACGAGACAAGACGCGATTGTGGTCGTGCCAGCGTAGCGTCGCAATTGACGCTGGGATCGAGAAATGCTATAAGGGCAAAATTAGTTTGCCCTTGGAACGGTATCCGAGTCCCTTGACATCTAATATGAAGGTGGCACGTCAAAAATTATCAATCGCAATGCGTATCAATAATGCCTATGGGAAGTCGAACATGATTGTGCTTCCATTTGGTGTTGTTTTGGAAAATAAAGAAACCCATGGCAGATAGGTTGATGCTTAGCCGGAGGCAACTAGCCGAGAACCTAGAATCCGTCCTTTAGGCCCGAAAGCTGGCAACCACCTCACCCCACAAGCTTCCAAAGGCTGCAGTAACGATGCAGCCGCTTTAGCCAGTCTTACCCATTTGGGTTGCATACATAGGATGCAGAAGAGGGCGTACGAGAGTAATATTTGGACGGAATTTGAAAGACACGGTCTGTAGGTCAGAATGCTTCGTAATAGCCTTAATTTCAGGCGGGAAAAGACACCAGGGCTTTGTAATCATGTCGCTCGTCCAATATGATCAAGGTTGCTTGAAAAGTCATCCCCGCATATATAAATCCTGGATACAAGGAGAGTCCTCTTATATCGCGCACCCCTTGCAACATAAAGTAAACGACTAAGAGGAAATAAACTCTCATTTGTATCAATACTGGAAAGCCTTACATACTAGGCCGGAGCGGGGTGGAAATAAGAGTTAGAAAGACTTACAGATAAACGAAGTAGCTAAATGCTCGCCGTTTGCACTAGTATATCCGCTGTTTGTGTTTTCAACCCATGAGCCATGCAGTCAAGCTTCAGGATACCACCACAAAAGTACAGGTACTATCCTTTGCTGCAATTCAGACTTAATTGTTCCTTTTCTTGACATGGATTAAACCGGACGTCACAGTACCCTCGCTTCTACCCCTCCCGCACCTAATCGCCTGAGAACTAAAGTTAGAGTGGAGCTTGCGAAATGCTGGTAAAAGCCAAGAAATATACACAGGATTGATGGAGCCGATATCATCGCTTTGGGATATGTATCAGTAATCGGATTCTACGATACAAATTTGAGGAAACAATCTGATCCCACGGAGGACGGGACGATCATCCAGATATCGTTTGAATTTCCTCGAGAAACTCAATCAATAGCAGCGTTAGAAGCTAGCTTCAGATATAAAAGGTCGACCCACCGACATCCATACCAAATCATAACTTCAGATCCTAAGATAGTTTGAGCGCTTTTTTCTTCCTAGTATATTCAATTACTTATAATATTTTGTCTTTAAAAATCCTGGATCCATCATGATTAGCTGCAAAGCGTTTTTTACTGCATTGTTGTGCGCTAGCATTGCAGCAGCAAGCCCCCTAGCTAACGCCAACCTTTTCAATAGGCAAGAGTGCGCTGGCCCAACTGTGACTACAACAACCATTTACTCTCCATCGCAGGTCTTCGGTGTTTACCTCAGTACTCAGACTGGAACAGTAACAGCAACTATTTATAGTCACGTTACAAAAACTATCACCGAGGTCTATACTCAGACTATAACTAAAACCAAGAGCATCAAGACGGATGTAGTGACGGTTCCAAGTAGGCATATTCAGTTCCTTTCTTTGGATTGATTCTAATTTTGCCCTTCGACAAGTTACCACTTTATGGGAAGATGTTATCGTTGGTACTACAACTACGAATCCCTACCCGGTTTTTACAGTAACCACAACTCTGCCTGGGACGCCCGATCCTTGTTACACTCTAACCTGCACGAAAATCATATCTGACTCGACTACATACACATATCCTGTGTTTTACGCGCACACCATCACTACACTCACCGCAAGATCTACGACAATTACAAAACTTATCCCTAAAACTATAACATCCAAGTTATATGTTGGAAAATCGACCACAACTCTTACCATAGTCACTTCGACCATACCCGCAACCATACCAAGTATTGTCTTTGAGACTTCTTGGGTAACAGCTTATTCTACACCAGGACCGCTTACCTGCGCTGCATGAATTGAAGAACTAACAGGAGAGTGATTCGTTTGGAGGAGTACTTTATACCAGTGGTTTCTTTAGAACGTATTTACCACTATGAGATTAATGTGATTGATTATACATTTAAACGTTTATATCTATCCTATACCGCAAAAGTATCTTGTTCAATCAAGAATCTCATTCTAGTCATTGCACTATTCAATACTGTTCTCTAGGTTGGCTATTTTAAGCAACAATCTATATTGCAGTGCCGCCGCTGAAAGTAATAATATGTTCCACTTCGAATGAATTAAAAATGCATGAAAACACCATCACACAAATTATCAACATCATCTCTTTAATCATTTAAATTACCCAATACTATTTTTAAATCCCCAGTTATCTTGTCACCGACGTTCCACGGGAGGCTTGAGCGAGTAAAATAAAAATGTGGCTGTGAATTTTTCGTTACTTGTAATATCATAGCTGTGGCCAGCATCGAACGAATTCTTGTAAACCCAGTGGGTTTTGTCCGGAAGCCAACTTTTCTGGGAACGGGCTTCGAGTTTGCAAAGCGCACAAACTTGCCGCTTACCGCGAGTACTTGAAGCAGAGCAATGCACCAAGGCCCCGAAGCAACCAAATTTCGAACCTAATTTTGGAACCTGAAGCTGTACAAATCTGGTTCCTGAGTATTTTGGACCTTTGACCTCAGTATATTTACAGTCGCTGCTTAAGTTAAAAGCATTTTGTCTCAAATTCTCTAGTCTGATCTCGAGGCCATGGTTCCCGCGCGTTATCCAAAGTCCAACATCCTCAACACATCACCACAAACAACATGATAGCATCCCCATCCCCGCAAAGAATTCGAGCATTGACCACCGTAAACACACTCAATGTGGAGAAATCCCAAGTTAAGCGCTGTTGCGTGTCCTATATAGGCAAAAGTTACTATAAGCGGTATACGCTACATGCCGGTATGCATGCATAACGGCATTCACGGGAAGTAAAGAAAATTAAAAATCAAAACACCCCCCCTTTCGCCATGTTTACTCCAACTGTAAAATTAAGGTAAACTTTCACTTAATAAGATTTTTATATACAAAAAGACTTCGTAGAAAAGTTATATACATCTCGGATCCCCAGCCGATATAATAACATAGATCTCGCGATAAAATTCCCGGTTTAGTTGACAGCAACGGAGAGGTTGGTGACGGTGAACTTGGCATTGGTACCAAGGAATGGCTCGGTTCCGAATTGAACAGCTAGTTAAGTAATATCATTAGCGTCTGTTACCACAATACTGAGATTATTCACAACTTACTGTTGAGGTATTGAGAGGTCGACAATCCCTGGTTAGATTCGAGATACTTCAAGAAGAGGTTCAAGTCACCGCTCCAGCTGGTAACTGGGGCATTGCTGGCGACGAAACTGAAGACGGTCATGGAGCCGTTAGGTCCCGAGTAGAGTTTCCAGCTAACTCCACCGATGGTTGGGGTGGCGATTGTGCTGCCGGAGCTCGAAATTGGGCCGGCACCTCCGTAGGCTCCAAACCAAACCATAATTTCGTAGTTGGAAGTACTGCTTCCAGCAGTAGAAGCAGTAAAGATATCGAATGCAACATCGGCGACCATACCAGAGGTACCAGTGTATCTAAACTCAGTTTAGGTAAAGTTAAAAGGTGTTTCATAGGGCCGATAAGAGATATATAGGAGCCCTTACGTCCACGCAATGGTTGTTGGGATAGTGCCTACAGCGCTAAGCTGCTTTGGAGTAAAGATAAGGTTGGAGTTGGCAAAGCTCTTGACATTACTATTTATCATTGTAAGATTATGTTTTCATATCGAGAGAATTAATTTGCATATCGTAAACTCACTATGGACCACCTTGCCACGACCAGCTGGTATGCCATCTGATGGTATTTCCGCTAGCATAGTCCAAGCCAGTGCACTGCGATCCAGAAGTGGCTGCACTTTCTCCCCAAAGGTTGTTGTAGAGGATAAATGTTCCGGTGTTCTTGGTATCCCATTGGCCGCAAAAGTCAGCCGAGGTTGAGACACCGGTGGCCGCCGTGGTGGTCTTGGTGGTGGTTGTTTTGGTGGTAGTGGTTTTCGTTGTGGTCTTTGCAGTTGTAGTCGTTTTGGCGGTAGTACCCCCGCCACTGCCAGGAACGCATTGCGAGTAGTACGCGTTACTATAGGTGCAAGTATAGCCGGAGACGCAAGTAACTGGACCAGTCCAGCCAATACCACCGCCTATAAGCCAAGTTAGCTAGATGGTTGATTCAAATGTCGGCAAATTGCACTCACATTGACCGTAAGCCGGGGACTGCGCGCTGGCGAGTCCGGCCGCAATAACAACGGCAACAATGGCAGCTTGCTTCATGTTGTAGGATTTGTTAGCGCCGACGGTGCTTAAGATGTCTAATATATTTTTACGTTATTTATGTAAAAAGACCTCTTCTGTGACTTGACGATTTAGCTCATTCTCTTCGAATCTGAATCAGGCCCACAGGCCCCCTATTTATATCTGGTCATAGCTCTAGTCAATCCAAACAAAAGAGTCCCGGACCATTCAGATCAAAATGAATGCTCCACTTCCAAATCGTAAATCTGTAGCGACTAAGCGTTCATGAACTCATAGTTCAAGCAACTTTAGCGATGTCATCGGGAAAAGCTTCTGATCGCTCCTTGTCGGACCCAGTAGGCCCATCGTTTCAGCGTTTCACCGTAGTGTTTCCACGGTTGAAGCGGGAGCAAGAGCCGAGAACCATGGAAGACGCCGCAGTGAACCTGGGAAAGGGCATCGCAGCGCAAGAAATCGTCCGAAATAGAAAAATATTTAGCCTGAACTGGGGCGAAAGATGTCGTCTCCGGACTTTAGGAATGGATACCGAGACTTTTACAAGAGGCTCTGGAAGCAAAGATGCATCTGGGCACGAAGACGCAGCCGGTTCGTTTACCGAAACGCGACTCGATTGGTGGAATATATTCGAAGACCTTGAGCAACACATACAGGGCAAACCCTGTATGGCCGTCGTTCGCGATATTTTATATTGAAAGGGCGAAACTGGCGCAAGATGATTTTCGAGTGTGCTATATTGCTATATTACAAAAGTCTAACAGCTGAAAGCAAATACAAAATTCTAGCGGTTGAAAATAAATACAGAATTGTAACAGTTAAAATAGATGCAAAATTCTAGCGAATGAAACAAAAATGAAAGTTAAAAAAACCGAAAAAACATTGACGACTAAAGCATGTAAGGTTTGAAAGGAATCAAGAACTTTTAAATGGAACTGCAATCGTACGTATCGAAGTGTAGTGAGTTTGCCGCACTTTAGTAGTCTCAATAGGTTCGGCGTTGCTCGGGCTCCTCGCGAAATAAGCGTTATTCTGAACTGTGAAATATAAGTTTGGCTGCAAGGCGGCCCGCTACCACCACTGGTTGCATTGTGACCCTGGTAGGCGACGTCAACTCGTTGATTGCGACTAGGCTATTGTCGGTATCATCGCCGTAAATCATCGACCGTTGGGAACCCCCCTCGAGACCTATCACACCACTCTTGAATCCGCAGATACAATTAGAAAGGGCAACGGTTGGTTTTTGGTATCCGAAATTTTCGCCATGTGCACGCCCATTTGCACAGAAGTCTAGCGACAATTGTCATCATCCCATCACTCCCCCGCAATTCTAGAAGCGTAATCTGAAAATATGGCAGATTTTAGGCAAATATGCGCTCCCATTGCAATATTAATCAATATACGGTGAAACTCCTGAAAAAATCAATAACCCAACTCCGGAAGGGGTTAGATCCTTCACGTGAATAGGTTTACTGTGCAAAGAAATCGGTATTTTTCAGCTTTCGTGAGAGAGGATCATAAGCATCCTCTTGTGCCCTCATGTGAGCGTGTCCTCGGCGTCGTTCGCGTTCACGGTATGCCGGCGCAACAAATCCTGGCTGATTCGAGTCATCGATATACGAATATTCGTCCGTATCTTGAAAGCCCTGGTCCACCCCGTAGGTATCGCCGTGACTTGGATCTGCCCAATCAAGTTCTGGGAAATACTCGTCATAAGCGCCAGTAGCCTCTGGGTCCGCGATTTCTCCAATTTCCGTATCCGCGATAGTTCGATCGAGGCCGTGAACCGCTGTGACATGTTTTTGGGCGTTGTCTTTTCGGGAAAATGGCTTATTTCTATCCCTATTACAACCGGGCACTTTGCATATCCATTTCGTTCGCGGATTGACACGCGCGGGTCCAAGCGATTCGGCGTGAACCGTACCCTCGTGACGCGCAAGGTCTCGCTTTGTTTGGAACAACCGTTCGCAGCCTGCAAACCTGCAGACGAAACGACGGGGGCCATGCACTTGCTTGTGTTTTCTACAAAGTCGTTAGATCCCCCTTGATATTCAACCTTTTCTAACTACTTATTATGTTCAACTCACCTCAAGCCTTCACTATTCTTGAAACTAATAGTACATTCATCACATGGATATGGAAGAACATCATTCGATCCCCTTGAATGCCCGCGCTGAGGTCTACTATCTCGGACTCCTCCTCTACCAGGCCGACTCCTCGCATCGCCTATATCTCGAGAATCTAGGTATTCATTCTGGTTGTAGCGACTTTCGGGACGGGAGGTTGGAATAGATCTATCTGGGTTATCCGATATGTATCCGAAGTTTTCGGAGCTGGCTATAGTATCGTCTGAGTACGGGTAACCACTTCCCCCTAAACCCCTAGTATCTCTCTCAGGATAGTCATATTGCTGTAGTGCTGGGTCCATTGCCGTCGCCGCGAGCGAATCGTATTCGGCCATTGAGTACTCGGACATCGAATCGTAGCGCCATTGGGGTTCAGAGTCTGAATATATGTACACTTCTAATATTAGTAAATATCGAGTAACACGTATACATCTCGAGCTTTGGGATCGCTCGATCTAGTGTATGTCAGTATAAAGGAGCTTTCTTCAGCTTACCACTCAACTGATCCATATTACTAGCAGGATTCCAATTTTGGTACGATCTTTTCGACATGGTGTTTCGTCTTGATGAGAGTTTTGAAGTTTGTTGCGATTGTATATTCTAGCTTGATAAAGCTATTGTAGAGATAATATAGAATTTAGATATTGTCTTGTAAGCTACAAGGATTGTGATTGTTCTGTTCTGATGTCTTCGACGTGAATCAAGACAATCAAGGCGTCTGCGGCTAGATATAAATGTTATCAGTTCGAGGCGCGCTACGTACCAACGGATCTATTGTTCGGAAAGAATCATAGGCCACGGGTCCACGCGCACGGAACATGGACCGGGTGTTCTCGTGCCTTCGGAAATGATTGGTTTCGAGACCAGCTTTCTCGCGAAATGCGCAGCTAGTGCTGATAGTAAAGGAGCCTTGCTTAGCCCACATGGGTAGATATATGAGCCTTCGCGACAGAGCCGCAAAGGAAACCAGGAAATTGAAAACTTCGGATGATACCACAAGATCTATTGTTTAAGGGGGACACCGAGCTGTGCGAAGACTTCGAATACGGTCCAACTCTTGAAATTACATTTTGGTCTATTGTTTGACTTATGGCACGGAGGTAATATAATAGCTGCTGGTTTTTGAGCACTTCGTTTGCTGGTCTAATACAATTGTTTAGCGTGACTCCGCCCCTGCCGCTGCAGTCGGGCCTCAAAAATTGCTTTTGCCTCATAAATCCGATGTACTGCGTTCTGAAGTCATGCATTCGATGGGTCATATGTAGCATCGAAATGTTAAAGCCATCAGGCCAGGTTAGCAATTTTGGGGCAGCAGGGCTTACAAGAAAAAAAATTCCATTTCGTTACATTACATCGCCCAGTCGGAAGTGCTCTATGGTACATGCAAACCAAAAATGACGTAAACCCATAATAATATGTGAAACAAAATTCGCAAAAAGTTTCAACTTTAAAACTGATTAAAATATTGTATTTTGTGCATATAAAACTGGTGACGCAAGCTATTCGATGTCAAATAATGAGGGGCTACAAATTCGACCAAGTTTTGGAAATCAAACAACAAAACCAAACAAAAACTCTCTAATCTGTTTGTTTTATTGTTTGGTTTCCGAGACTCGGTAAAATTGGCGAATGTCCATAAAATGTAATAATTTGCGGGGGCTTTTGTTTAAAGATGCAGTGTCTGCATGCCCTCGAAGAGATCCTGCCAGTCTTGTGGTATGGTCTCTTGTGTTGATGTTGGATTAGGTTCCTGCATGCATTGTTGAAGGAGGTTCCAAAGCTCTGGGTCCTCCAACAGATCATTAGGAGTTTTGCCGAGAGCAAGAAGCAGGGCTGATATATTGGAGTCTGAATAAACGAGATTAGCATGAATGTGATTGTAAAATTTACGAAGTAGACGGATCATCGTACCTTCGAATTGTGGATCCATGGATTGATTTCCGTGCGGCACTCCAATACGAGACACAGATGGCCCAGATGTTTCCGTAGCATTGTCGAGGTGCGGCTTTTTTGATGCTCGCGTAGAACTCCGCCCTCCCTTTTGGCCTTTCCTCAGTGGCTGTGGTGTTTCTGGGGTTGGATCTTGGAGATGTGTGAATTCAGCTAATACATCTTCCGAGCCGTTTGCTGTGCCTTTTGTGCTGACAAATCGACTATTCCGGTTTCTTATATCGGCAGCTTCAGACTGAAGAGGTCTCTTCTCTTCATTATCCTCAGTCGTCAATGAAGCGTGTTCATCAACAGGGTCACTGGAACTTGCGGGACTTGTATCACCGTCCGTCAGTTCAATCAACTCAATGACATCCTCTGCCATGGCATTTTCTATACCATGTACAGCCACCACATGTTGCTTCGCATTATCCTTTCTCGAGAATGGCTTTTCCATGCCTCTGTCACATTTAGACTTCTTGCAAATGTAAAATTTACGAGGCGATTTGCCTGTCAGACCGGAGCTTCCGTTATGAATAGCGTTTTGGTGCCTTCTAAGGTCTCGTCTCGTATGAAAGCCCATTCCACAGGTGTCGCAAAAGAATCTTCGTGGATCATGAATGTACATATGTTTTCTATTTAGCAAGTTAGGAAATTGGTCCGACGAGATATTGATAGCGCTAGGAACCAACCTTAGAGAGGTTTTATCCCGACATCCGACAGTACAACAGGGGCACCGATATGGCATTTCTTCTTCCAATTGAACCTTCTTGGTTGCTTTTGTCTTCTTTTCTTTCCCACTCTTTGGTTTTTTGGACTTTTTTGTGACATAGTTTTCTGATTCTCCTCCAGACCCCGAATCATGTTCTTTACTCCCAATAGTCCCGTTTGGACTTTGGTGCGAATTGCCACCGTTTCCGTTAAGAAGACGATTGGATTCTCTCTCGAGATTAGCCATAAATATTCTATGCAATTCTAATCTCTCAACAAGGTCAAAACCCTTGGTTTCGGCACTCTGATTCACAAGCTTTTGTTGTTCCGTCAAGGGAAGAGATTTGAATATTTCAAGAAACAACTTGAAATTTTCGTCGAATTCCGGAGCCGGGCTAACATTATCGACACTTGCGGCTGCGCGAGGACGCGAGTCAGAGCTGACACTAGAGCCAGTCTGTCCTCGGGAAGATCCTAACCCATAATTCCCTCCTCCCCATACATTCAAAGGGAAGCCTTGATCCAGATGCACCGCATTGGAAGCCGGAGCAAAATTGTGTTGAGTTGTAAATGAGCCACCATCTTGCTGCCATGTCGAAGAGGGTCCTGGTGGCAAATATGAAAAATCTAGATCAAATTGCAAAATAGCATTAGCCATTGAAGTGAAAATTGACAAAGTTCTATTTACGAACCGGTGTTAGCGAGTGGTTCGAAGTCCCACAGCAATGGGTCGCTGTGAAGCGGCGGCGACTGCGTTGGGTCATCCATGATGCGAACAAAAGAGGAACAGTGGCACTTGAACAGTAAGCTTGATTAAAAGCCTCTTGTAAAACGAACAGAAAATGCCCAATGGGGACTCGTCTACTGGGAATGGATGTCGTGGGGGCGAAATGGCGGGGGATTCATGGGAAATTTCTAATTTTTGAGGCTCCGCCTTAAAATATAAGCTCGATGCTGCTCGTATCACCTCTCATAGGCGGCCTGGTGACTCCTTTGGCCGCAATGAAAAGATGACGAGGAAACGATCAGGCGAGGTATCTAACGATCTTTGCCGCGGTATCTCTCGCAGGGAGAATGCTGCTGCTCTGCGCTATGCCGGAAGAGCTGTACGCTATCCTCGTGGGTATCCTGTAGGCTATAGATTATTGAGGGGGTCATGCTTCGTGCGGGGCAAGGCTAATCAGGATCAAGAATTTCTGCTGCAGAAAAAAGACTCGAAGGAGATGGAAAGGTACATTACGTTCGCGTCAGGCCCGACGATTCCAGATTCGGCAAGGGCGGGGGTTCTGTCCTTGAACCGAAAAGCGAGGCGTCGCAGAATCCAACATGCTAACGTAAGCAGGATCTGGATCGAGTTTTCGCATGTTATTCCCCACATTTGGCAGAAAATGTGAGCTCGTATTGATGCGTATTTCGATCCAAGGAAATCTCAGAATAGTTTGAGCGAAATTAACCGCTGAGGCTAACCACTGGGCAGCATTTTTCCTTGTGCGAATCAAGGCCTGGTCTGTGCCGCGCGCATGCAGTGTCTTACGTCGCGGTTTTTTCCTGTCGGCATGATTGCTGGGATTCGAGGTAAGCAGAATCCTTTTAATTTTTGGAAATCATATTTGGAATCCTTTGAGCGACATATGGTTTGCAGTGATATTCTGAATCCATATTTAACCATTCGAGAGAAGATGAGTCGCCCACAACATGTGAAAAATCGTGCAAACGGGAGGAATAAATTCTATCCACTACCACCATGGCCATAGCGACCGAGATAAGTATGCTGAAGTCCATGTGCTCACATTCGACCCACCGAGGCTCGGTAGTGATATAGCAAATCTTGAACTTAAATATAGATTTAGATTGCATCGTGAATCTGAACACCTCATTCGATTAGGGCTTGGGGCCACGCACCGATCGCCGGTTAAATTTCCACGCCCCATATTTGAGAGTCTGTGCATCCACGCCCTAAGTTCTATCGGAAAGCACAACCGGTCATGCCATCTCACATGAAAGTTTTAATACTTGTTTATTTACTTTGATTGAACGATATATGAGTGATAATATGAATTAGACATTAGCTACTCGAACACTTTAAACGAATACAAAGGACGATAATAATAATGACACGGAAATATAAGGTACTTGACACATTGTCTCGTAAACCAGGCTGCCCAGAACCCCGTACCAGCAGGGTATTGAAAGAGAAAACCGAAAGGGATTTTGATGTAATGATATGGCGTCCGAAGCATTAAGAGTTGGAACGGCGTCATTGTTATATAAAATTCAAAGCTGACTCATGGTATTGCGCCGAGTGAGTCGAGTGAGCCTAGAGCTGTAGTTTCTCGCCAAATTCGGCATGTAGCTTTTCGCCTAGATTTTCAGGTTGCAAAGGGACCCCGCCGATAAAATTGTGTTCAATGTTAGGTTCCAAAGGTGGAGAAGATTGGGCAGGCCGAGGAAGGATCTTCGATAAGACTTGAGGATATGAAGATAAACGCCTATGCTGATGGGCCCCGACTGATGAATGCGACGAATTCCGACGCGTCTTAGCTTGCCTCGGTGGAGTTTTCAGGGTTTGTACCTTCGATGAAAAAGCTTTCAGTGGATCCTGTCGGGGTTCTGAAGAGCGTCTGCTGTCGCGAACAGCTGCGGATGGGATAGTCGATGGTGGATAATATTCTATATCCCAGAAAATTTGATTGGCTCTCCCTTGGGCAGCATCGCCACTCGATCCCATCTCGCAGAGTGAGGTAGTGGGCCCATAACCATGACGCCCGGCACTTATTAACGAAGGATGCATGTCTTGATTCGGTACCGCACTGGTGTTTTCATAGCCAGCCGCGTGGTCTTCCGGAGTCGGGCTGTCGTCATGATCACCAGACTCTGGGCTCCCCCCTACAGCTATATTAAACGGAATAGAGGTGGCCTGACATGGGACTTTTCCTTCATGCTCCTGGTAATTGCGCTGATCGAGATTTCCCATTTCATAGCTGCCGACCCTGGCTGTTTCCGAACTTGAGTCACTAGAATCGGTACTGTGGACCAGCTTTTCGATAAATTCCTCGGCTATACGATCTTCAATCCTGTGAACCGTCTCGACATGGTATATCGCATTATCCTTTCTCGAGAACGGTTTGCTAAAGTCTCTCCGGCAGTTGGGGAATTTGCAGATATATCGACTGTTTCCTGCATCAGCATGAACAGTCTCAAGATGTCTTTTCAAGTCTCGACCTTGATGGAATTTCTTGTCGCATTTATGGCAGGCGAACCTACGAGGCAGATGGGTATACATATGTCGCCTAAACAACAGATACCAATTTCATCGTTAGCATACAATAGATATGGTAGTCTTGGCGAGCCGCTTTGATATGATTAATCTGTAAAATATTTGAAAACTTACATGAGAGCTCTTCTATCACGAAATTCTTTATGGCAAATCTCGCAAACAAATTCAGCAGCCCTGCTGCCATCCTTGTTGTATGTGTGCTCTGTCGTGGTAGCAGTAATCCTCGGTGTCTCAGGACAGGACTCTACAATACCGTAGACCATCCTCTCTTGTTGGCACTCTTCCCTCAAACTCGTGATAAACACATCGTATATCTGGACTTGTTCCTCGAGTTTATAGGATTGGACGACAGGGTCTAACATCCTCTCCCTCTGCTTTTCATAGGGAAGCGCTTTGAACTTCTGGAAGAACGAAGCAAAAGACAATCCGCAATATTTGGATTGGGTTCGGGAGGTTTGGTAGATGCCGCCATCCGGTCTTGCGGCGGGGACACGAAGGCTGGTACTATACGTTCCGGGAAGGTGATAAGGGTGATAGGGGTATGCATAGGGCCCCAAGAAAATGCCAGACCCTACAGCACCAGGCGAAATTGATCTCGGATTTCCCAGCCAATCTTCGTAAATACCATCCCATCCAGGGATATCGCCGAAAATATGGGGCTCAAAGCTTGGTATATGCTCAGGGTAATATACCAAGTTCCCTTGACTATCTCCCGGGAGGATTGTGCTATGTGGTGGAATGATATATGGAAACGATTCTGTCCAGTGATGGGCACATGTTAAAAAGAACGGTCTCCTAATTAAGAATATGTTTATATTGCGCGTAAAATATTTAGCTTACCTGGAACGGGTTCGTTTTGCATTGTAGGTGGTATTACCGCAGAAGATGCTGGTGCCCGTGGTGACACCATAGGGCTATGAGCTTGCGACCTTCCCTTCTGCTTCGTGTTCTCTTTAGGCATCTCGTTTCCAGCAAACCAGTAACACGAGAGAAAAGATATGAGGAGCGAGTTCAAAAGGCGAAAGATGTTTTAATTGTCAAGTAAATTTCTGATTAATTTTTTCTGAAGTAACGTACACACTGTAATTGAAATTTTCCAGTACGGGGAAGAAGAGACCAATTTAAACGCATCCAATCTTGAGTTCATGAATTTTACTTCTTCTCGCAGACCATACTCCATTTCATGATATCCCATTGTAAAGTGATAACTCTCCTGGCGTGGATATTCAAGACTCGATTCATAGTATTCTCAGCTCTTGTTTGCTGGCAACCTCGTGACTAGAAAACGCAAACTATTTTAATACTCTATTGTAAATTTTCGGATTAGGAGGCTTCAGACAGATGATGTGAGAGAATTCAACTTGATTTCCAATAGAGAATCCATTTATATCCATTGTCAACCCAAAGACAAACGCATCGTGTGAGTATTAATCGCCATACAAAGAATCGGCGTTTATGTACCAAGTAACGTTGCAGCGCGGTAACGACCCGATATTCAGCCATTTGCTAACGGATATGACTATTTTGATAGAGCGAACGAAAAAGTTGAGCCATGTTCTATTCACGACCATGCAAAACTTTTTTTGAAATAGGAAAAACAAACTCAGAATTAAATCCTAAACAGACGCAAAAAAGGCATGAATGTAGTTTATTTATTTATTGGTCCGGTGCGGGAAGAAGACAAGGCTATCTTTACGCTGGAATATTGTGGCATGGTGTGGCTGTGGGCTATGCTTCAACAATTCCTACCTCGAGTGTTCTAACTAGTATGCCACTGCAAGATCTTGGTTAGTTAAGGATCTGATCGATCTCGCTTGATACCCACTAAATTTTAGATGGATATTTCATTTTGATCGATTTGGTCTCGCCGGCCGGTTCGCGGATAATCCCAAACGCCACCGATGATTGCCACCGAAAATCGATCGGTTCCTCGGAACCTCAAGTTCCCGCTGGGATCTAGAAACTTGGTATCCTAATAAAAATAAAAAAATAGTATCTAAAGTGCAAATTTTTATGAATGCCCTTTTTTCTTTTGCATTCATTCACGGATTCCGATGTTTGGCTGCTACTATGGTTAGATTCCGAAGTGGGCGTCAAATCCAGAACCGAGGCAAACTTGATTGCGCGGCCCCGCAATTGTATGCTGCTGAATGTAAAAATTACCCAAAAAACGGAGCACACGTTTCATATGGCGGTGCCTGCCTGTAGTGAACAAGCGGTCGTGTCAACAAACCGTATATTTAAGATGTCTATTTGTGGTACAAGTACTTGATTCATGAAAGCTGTAGATGAGGAATGAGGAAATACAACATGATAAAAGCGTTGTCCACAATGTCAAGAGCCAAGTCGTGCTAAACTTGAACTAGCCAACGCCGGTGGAGTCAACTAAAAGTGCGCTGACCTTCGCTGACCAGTCCACGTTCGAGGAGGGATGAGACAAGACTTAAAAGCCAAGACATTAGCTTCTTACAACCCCTCTTTTGAACTTATCGGCTTGGATTGCTCGGCAGAAACCACGGCGGAGCAACGTAAGCTCAGTGTTTCCTGAATTCGAGGACTTGAGTGCCCGTTCGCATGCTTTCTCGTGGGCTTCTAGCTCGCTGAGAGCACTGGTCTCAAGACCACGTTAACGGACCCGCCAAAGGATATCGGGAAAGGGCACGAAACGGCCTTTGTCTCGGTCGGCACCTTGAATGCTTCGAAGACGTTGGAAAAGAAACTGTAAACATCAATTTGCAAGATGTCTCTTGAATACCAATCGGCATCGCTGATCGCAAACTTTTTTGAATTGTCAGCTCTGTCACCCAGCGAGAATATATATTATAGTCTGGGACCCGAATATCCGGATGCTTGGCTCGTCTAGGCACGCAGCCAGTCGCTGCACGGTATTCCTGGTTCTGGTATTGAACCAGCAAGTTTTTGTTTGCTGCTTGTCAAAGCCCCACCACTCAGAATGCAAGCTGATGGGGTTGCAGGGCTTCGGGCCCAGGATCAAGAGTCTAAATTTTTCGTTAACGAGATTTTGATGATCCTCAGCAAGGGGCAAGGAATTTCAAAAGGACCAGCAGTCCTTTGACCAAACGTTCGAGATATGAGAAATCTTGGTATCTTCAGGTACGGCAACCTCCGCTCTCATACTATCAACCCAAAGGGCCAAAGCTGGCGCAGAACGAGCTCTCTTGCGATCGGACTTGAGAGTGCCCAGAAATATCCGACAACTTAGCGACTTGCGGAATATTAAGTCCAAAATTCTCCAGTATTGTAACGTAAGGCATTAGCACAGTCTGTGCGAGCGATTAGCGTTTGGACAAGTCAGAATTTGATGACCTTTTGTCAGACCATCTCTAAGATCCTAGCGAGAGTAGTCTCAAAGCTTTCAACATGAAAATTTCTAGTCGAAAAGCTTCGTATCAGGATAACCATTTCGGGGTCTTATCCGCCATCCGTATCTTTCGGCAAGCTCGCGCATCGCCGAAGTTGACCCAAACCTTGTTTCAATCGATGCCTCGAGGCAAGCTGGCGAAGCTAATTGAGCTGCGATACGCGGTGATCGAGTGGCGTCGGTATGCATCAGACACATGCGACCTACATTCTGCAAAGGAAACCTCCTCAGTCGGGCGGAGGCTTCAGCATGTTTTTAGTCGTCCAGGAGACCCACTCACACACCTCGATCGCTCGAAGACCAGGAATACCATGGTGGAGAATCACTATCAGAAATCCAAAATCGTAAATTCCACAACAGCAGTAGCGCTTTTCAGCGCTGCTTAGCGTGTCCGTTCTCAAGAGTCTCGACCCACTTGCCATGCCATGAGGGTCGCCTCGACTCCGATCCCAATTCGCCTTTAAAGATGCTTATGGTCCTGTTTCTGAGTCCGTGTGACTCTCGAATTCTCCACTCCTCTTTGATCTCTGTACGACGGCCTCTCATATGGCTCCAAAAACGTTCCAATCCTCCTGGTGCAGTGGTTGTTGGAGTAGTTAGGTGCAGCGAGCCTGCGTCGTGCATTCAATAATCCGCCTTCCTTGGACAACACATTTCTTTTGGGCTGAGAGCGGGCTCAGGTCCACGAAGCGTCAACCACGATGCTGTCCCCTCCGAATCCGCAAACAGATGCAGATAGGGAGTATATTTTATCGGTATCACCAATATTCAGAGAATGGCCGCCGGATTTCCAATTTCCGTTGGTTACGATACCTGGTTATAAGCCGCCGAATAATACCCTATACTCCTTGGTAGTATCGTTTATCGTAGTATCCATCGCCGCGAGTATTGTTAGTATGAGATTCTGGGTCAGATTCAAAGCGCGGTCGACGATGGGTATGGATGACTACGTTATGCTACCTACTTTTGTGAGTTTTATCTCGAATCTATTCTTTTGATTTGGTGGTTTATGATGAAGAGTCTAACCTATCCGCTTACATGTAGATGATATATTTTGCTTTTAATGTCGTCAATATCTACGGTAAGGCCCTAGCTTCGATGATTTTACGATTCCAGAATAAAAACTTTGAAACTGACAATGTTTTTTTTATTCCTTGGTAGCCGTTTTCGCCACTGGTTTTGGATTTCACATATATGACCTGTCGAAAGAAGATATCCGAAGTAATTTAATAGTAAGCAGACTACGTCTGTGTTTAAGTATCTATGGACCACACGTTAACACTAACTGAACCTTAGGTAACATACTTGCATGTCATCTTTTCCTTCGCGGCTCTCCATCTCTGCCGTATATCTATTCAACATCTGCTCCTTCGCCTCACTCCGCCACAGTACTCAATTAGACGGCGATGGTATCTCTACATCTTGATAACCGTATCATATTTATTCGCCTTAGCAGCCGTACTCACTCAAATTTTTGAATGCGGACTCCCAGTCGCAAAAGCATTCGACCTAAGAACCGCATTAGATGGAACCTGCATCAGCTTAAACTCTACAGTTGACTATGGCATCTTTATGACCGGCCATATCGTACTTGATTGCTTAACTCTCTTTCCCCCAATATTCGTCCTCTTCAGACTCCCAATGTCCAAGAAGAAGAAGTACAACCTCATCTTTCTCCTCGTATTAGGAGTCATAACTATGGTCCTCAGCGCTATTAAGCCATTTTACTTTTACCACAAGATGGTACAGTCTTACGATATCTCATGGAACGCAACCGTTGTCGGCTTTGTCGGCATCCTTGAACTCAACCTCGCCATCACCATCGCTTCCCTACCGGCACTCAACAGATACATCATGAGATTTTGGAAACGGGTCTTCGGCAAACGTCCTCAATCTCCATCGAGGGTTGAAAGCTTCGCGGCCAGGTTTGGCGTTATCAACTTCGTTCGCAGGGATAGTGCTGCCAGACGAATGCCGCCGAAAAAAAGTTTTTTAAGTAGTTGGACCATGTCGACGACCGGCACCGGCACCGGTGTGACTACTACTACCACTGCCAAAGACGTCTCACATAGCTATATTGAGCTCGGGGAGGTCAAGTCCCATGAGACTTTACAATCAACAGCACCCGATGATATTGAGAAAAATGCAGCGGATTTACACATCGCGCATGCTAGAAATAATTCTATTGCAGGTGGCACTATGTCGTTTCGAACGATCGCTGAAGAAGATGAACACGGTGAGGGTGGTGCGGGTGGTGAGGGTGAACCGGAGATTAGCAATGTCAGACGGGGGTCCCGAATGTCGATGCCTGGTACCACTGTGACCGTGCCCCCAAGGGCTCGGCTTTCAAGTATATGATTGAGCCCCCGACTTTCAATTATAATAATAATATACGACACATGGTTTTAAAATGATTTTCTTTAATGTCTTATTCTTTCGAGATATCCCCCTGGTGCGATAAAGTAAATATAACGAGCCTCACGCTCTTGGTACGCGTTTCTTCCGTTCTCTTTCCTTTAGTTGCTTAGATGTGGCGTTTTGGATATCATAGTCTAGGCATTTGTATCCTATTACTCGGACTTTCATTTAGCGGTATTTTCATTGAACGAATTAATTTTCTTGACCTTCTCGTCTATCTATTTACAGTCCCTCTTTGATGATATATCGATACCCTCAAACTTGATAAATTCGACGTGTCTCTCATATATTATTTTGGGTTCAAAAATATTTCATCCGTCAGTCTCCTGTGGAAAGCCATCGTTCCGTGGAGTATAAACTATCCCATGAGGATAATAGCATTGCAAAGCCTTTATCCCGTCCCTCACGCTCGGATACTGACTCCGTTTCTTCGGTCCAAACGACGCCGAGAACCCCCAGTTGCCCCAGGTCCCCGCCGGCGTACCGCTACAACCTGCTTCGGTGAAGAAATCACAAGTGCACCCATTCATAGTCACATCTGTACCTACAAACCCATCAGGAAGCTGCAGAATCCAGCAAATCTCTAGATCACCCTCCTGTATGATGTAATCAGTCGGCTGTTTATTGGTAGCACCGATATAATTCCCTGGTGGGTCAAGTTGGTACAGTTTGAGGTTGCATTGCTGGAACGCATCGGCACGTTGGGAAAACCAGCATTTGAAACTACGAATCGCATTATCATCGTGTCCGTGTTCCGCCATATCGGAGTCTTCGCGGTTGTAGGCCCTGAACCGTCCGCTCTCGGGTGTGCATCCTTCCTCTGCGAAAAAGTCGCATTGACACCACCCCGTCAGACGAAATGAAGATATCGTGCCGGCGAGACTCTCATGTAAGTCTTTGACGTTGACGCAAAAGTTGTTTAGCGGATCGGTTGGTTCGTTCGGGTCGGAACCGATGGGTTGGCCTTCCCACCAGGCGCCTTGGAAGCCGGAAAGGTCATAGAGACCTATCTGACAGGTGGCGAGGTACCAACTTGGGTCCCAATAGCCCTTAGCACCGGTATGGTCATCGCTGCCAGATCCCCATGGTAGCAACGGCGCTTGTCGGGGAAGGCTTAAAGCTTTGCTGTCGAATGGGAAAGCAGTGATAAAGAATGATTGGTATATTATCGTGATGAAAATGACGAGAGTTAGAGGAATCGTAAGAATATTTAGACTCATTTTGTAGATTAGCTATTTTGAAAGACTCTTGACTGGGTCTCGGAAATAGCTACGTGTCTTTTCACTGAGAATCTAATAACATACGATCGATGCTTTTATATATACTTGATACTAATAATCAGAAACTTGAACGTCGTTCCTGAAGATGTGTCATTTAAAATTCTGTCATGTTCCTTGTATTTCACCCATGAGATGTTCAACTGTTATGATAGGCATCGTGGCTACTTGGGTGACCCGAAGACGGGTACTTCTGTAGTATGTAAGTGACTACACATACGGTTTAATAAATATATATTTCAGTGGTTACAAGCCGAGAAAGCCACTCCTATGTTAGAAAGTAGATGAAACACTTGAAATCTTTCTCGAATAATGCCGAATGGATGTGCATGTTGGATTATGTTGGATCGATTACCAGTCTATATTTTGTCATTACTTCTACTTCATCCGACGGCAAGAGGTTGATAGTTGGGGGAAATATTTGATCAAGGTACAAGTGCTAAGGAAGCAGCCGACTAGGTGGCATGGTTTTGAAACCAACAGTCAACATAAAGGAAAATGTTTACGGGAATAAATCTCAAGTCTGTGTTGGATGTTGGATTTGTTCGAGAGCTCGCGCTATTGGAAGCCTAGTCGCTGCGGCGTCTGGATAGGTAATCACTGAAATATATGAAATGGACATCTGAATCCTTATATGAGACAGTTTTTATTTAGGCAAGTCATATGTATTCATTTCTCAATCTCCAATAATATTATTTCTTCTTTCCTAAATCTAAAAATATGTGCTCTCTCTGTTCACGTATCGGGGTTTTAGCTTGCTCCGAACCTCAAACCAAGCTTAAAAGATCCGATAATTAATATTGGGTTTGAGAATTAACAATGGAAGGCGAGAATGCCTTTGATAAGTAGTAACAATCAAGAGGAGAAAGAAAAGTCGATCTTTCATCTCCCAGTTGATTTTCGGGTTTCTGAACAAGGGAATTTTAGCTTCAATGTGTTGAGGGGCGCGTTGCGCCCGACGTCCAAGAGGGATAGTACTTACTAATCTCATGACCAAATCGCACAGTCTCGTACGTTGCCAGAATGCGCTCTATCATAGAGAATTAGGGATAAGTAGATTAATAACGTTGAAAGCCCCCAGGAACCGGTCTCAAACTCTGAAACAACCGTCGGTGGGCGTGGTTTGGCCCAGGCATGATGAACAGCCAGTCAGCCATGAACCTGGCAGATGCGACGGGAAAACAGACAGGGAAGGAATTAGCGGGGCTCTGACATCATTCTCCATCGAAAAAAGATTCAGCGACCAGCCCGGTTGCCACGAAACCTTCGCCGCGAGGGAAGAGGAGCGAGAGCGCACGAGTGAGAAGGTTTGAAACGGAGAGGCAAAAAAGAAACGATCGGTTTGATTCAGTCGAAGAGTTAAAAGAGACAGAAGATGAGAAAATAACCTCAACCTCCCCGAAAAAGCACATCAGCATCATACGGGCATCATCCCAGCGTCATAAACTCTATCTTGGGAATCGGATCCATCTGAGGCACCCATACTTGCCCTGCATCGTAGCATATCATCTCGGGCGTTTGCAGACCAAATGAATGATACCGTATACACAAGGGCAGACGATTCTAAAACAAAAAGTACATTTATCGTCTGGTTCTATTGTTTATTATTAAGCTGGGAAGAGTATTGATTTTTTACTGCTTAGCCTGACTGATCCTCCGCCACAGCCAGTCAAAGCATTCTTCTTTTCCTTCTTCGTCCTGGCTCGTTAGCGTCGTCATAGCTGCGAACCTTTTCCTTTTCTTTTCACCAGTCGCGACCAAGATCCAGAAAGATAGCCTTATTATTTTATTTTCCAGGGAAAAAACGAGGACCCAGGTGGTACACTACTTACTATACCTTTCTTGCAAACAAGCTCTCTGCATCTTGAATTTCCCCTCTCATCTTTCATTTTTCTCTTCTCATCCTCTGTAATCTTACTTCCTTTTACTTTCAACATTTATCACATTATCGGGCAGCTTCCCCATCTCGCACCAGATCGTCCACCCAGCCGAAATATCCCGGACCAAAGAGACGAAACCAGCACCAGGCCAGGCCCGTGAAAAACGAAGCACAAACTTCTAACCTTCTTTTGGCGCGACGAAGGAAAGCCGACATTTCGGTGACACGGCGGTAGACCAATCCTCCGATTTTTAGCTGTCACTCTCATTTTAAAAGCGATGCCCATGATCGAGGTGAGTTCGACTTTAAGGCGTTTGTTTCGATCCTTCTTTTGGTTTTGACTTGTCATTTTTTGGTCTGGTTTTTTGAGCCCCGCTATTTTTTTTTTCTCGTCCCTTTCTTTTCATACATCAAACGAGGATAGCTGAAAGCGGATGACCATTGGAATGTTATCCCATTCTAACCACCGTTGGAAAGCGTTTCTGATCCCACTTTTCAGCTTGGAATGTCCACCTGGTAGCTCACCCTTTCGATAAGGGCGGTGACTGGCTGACTTGTCTGGCGTCTCTCCTCGCTGTGGCTTATGGTTATGTTGTCATTGGGTCTTCTGCCACGGGCTTTTTGGCCGGCAAGGGCCCGGTTGGAAAGGAGCCCTGGTTGGCTTCAGGCTCTCTGGTTGGTTGGCTGATGTAGCCGGCTACTGCGAGGACGTCATCGCACATGACGACAGCCGCGAGGGTCAAATTAATCCACCATGCTTTTCATTTCTCTCCACCGAAAATAAATCTGTTCCTCAGGCTTGAATCAACAATCTCACGTTCCATGATTGATCCCAATCTCGCAGAGAATGGAGAGACAGGCCAGGCTGGGAGGTTTTTTCGCATAATGTTGTTTTGAACGGCAGCAGTTGCGATTAAATTGCTGTGCTCCTCCAGCCGAATTGGAACCCGTCGAGCATTTATCCCCTTTCGAGCTTGATTTGATTACTCGACAGGTAGACGTTTAAAACCTGCCGCCTGTCCAGCCTTCAGTCGTACTAGTCTTCGTCTTGGTAGCGTGCCTTTGACTTTTATATATGCCAATGTTCTCTTGGACTGTTGCGGGTTGCTTTCTGAGTGCCTCCGGGAACGTCCTCTTTACATTCTGATGCCGGTATCAAATCAAAATCAGTCGGATTCCTTGTTTCGATAATACAATATTGGAACTCCGTTCGGTTCAGATTGTGGGGCTGTTTCCGGGTTTATATTCTTCCCAACTTGTCACTCTCAGCGTCAACGTCATCGTTGCTGTCGTCTCACCACAATACCTCTGCACCTCCTCAACCTCATCACGACGTCCATTCTTCCACCACCCTCCCTCTTCAATACCATTTACCTGCGCTTTGTACCTTTCCGATAGACTTATAGATACTAAATAACGGCGCCATGGCTCATCACGTCCAGAATCTTAAAAATTTCATCCGGCACGGCAAACAAGCCCGCGACCCGGGTCCGGCCCCGCCTACTACTGCCACCGCTCATGCCCACGCCCACGCCGTCACCGAACCTGGATACGATGGCCATCAAAAACACCATGGCGAGAAACCTCTAGGCGATTTTACCATTGCTGGAGGCGCTCAAGCCAACCTGGCGGCGCAGGCTGAAAACCAAGTTGCACAGAAGCAGCAGGCGAAACAACATCTTGAGGATGACCGAGATACCGCTATCGCACGAATAGTCGCAGAAGAACGGGAAAATAGGGGCAAACTCCCTCGCTATCCGGGCCTCGAACGTTGGATCTTGATTGAGAAGATGGGAGATGGCGCCTTTAGCAACGTCTACCGTGCGAAAGATTCGTTGGGCGAGCTAGGAGAGGTTGCCATCAAGGTAGTCAGAAAGTATGAGCTAAGCTCAAGCCAGGTAAGCTAAATTTACCCCTCCATGCATGATGCGTACCCTCCATCATCCTCGAGCGGATGAATATACAGCCACCCAACGATTTGCGAAAAACAAAGATCAAGGAATTTGATACATTCGTCCAAAATGAGATGTGGATTTTGCCCTCCGGCTTAAAGAGATCGGACAGAGAGCTCCAACAACTTTCTTTTGATGTCTTGCCCACTCCATGTCATCGAGAAATCCTTTCCTTCGCGAAGTCCCCTTGTGACATAATTATATACAACCTCTCTGTCCGATGCAGCCTGGTGCCCCTACTTTCCGACTCGGCGACTCCCAACATCTCATTTCTGGACGATGACGCTCCCGAACGGCTCCGTCTACCGATCATCTATCAATCCGATATCTTTCCTCTTTATCACTTCTACGATACCGTTCAGGAACTTTAATAACCGTTCGCATCTCTTTTCGTTCGACAACTTGTAGGGCGCCCATCATATGCATCCGGACTTCAAGAAAATCCCAAAAACCGTTGAGGTGCGGTATAATTTGATGTACTTTTCTTTCTTATTCGAGGAGTGGCGCATGTTGTTTCCTTCGTCTACGTCTACCCCGCCGTTAGATCGTTGTACCATGTTACTCCTCTCGTATTATCCCTTCATATCGTCTTGCTAACTGGATACCTATAGCGAGCCAATATCCTCAAAGAAGTCCAGATTATGCGACAATTGAATCATCCAAATATCGTCAAACTCATCTCCTTTTCAGAATCAAGATCTTACTATTATATCATTCTGGAACTATGTCCCGGCGGCGAACTGTTCCATCAGATTGTTCGTCTGACGTACTTTTCCGAAGAATTAAGTCGACACGTCATCACTCAAGTCGCCGAAGCTTTGAAGTATCTACACGAAGAGAAGGGAGTCGTTCATCGGTATGTCTTTATTCCTCATATATCCACCTGATGCCAATAAATGCTAATTATATCAGCGACATCAAACCTGAGAATCTATTATTCGAACCCATTCCCTTCATTCCCACCAAAAACCCGAAGCCTAAGAACCCCAATGACGAAGACAAAGCCGACGAAGGCGAGTTCGTCCTAGGGGTTGGCGCAGGAGGAATCGGGCGCATCAAAATCGCAGATTTCGGCCTATCCAAAGTCGTCTGGGATTCCGTCACGATGACACCTTGCGGGACAGTAGGCTACACCGCACCAGAAATCGTCAAGGACGAACGCTACTCCAAATCAGTAGACATGTGGGCTCTCGGATGCGTTCTATACACCTTACTTTGCGGGTTCCCGCCATTCTATGACGAGAGCATCAGCGTTCTTACTGAGAAGGTCGCCCGAGGGCAGTACACCTTCCTGTCACCTTGGTGGGATGACATCTCGAAGAGTGCGCAGGATCTAGTGTCACATCTGCTCACAGTTGACCCGGATAAACGGTACACGATCGAGCAGTTTATGGCACACCCGTGGATCAGAGGTTCCGATGAAGAAACGCATCCAGCTGCTGACGCGCCGCCGCTCGCTACTCCTGCCGCGAGTCGAAGCGGGTATTACAAGGACGGCTCACCTATGGTTCTTGATGACTTTACACCTGGTGGCGCTACCGATAGAGACCGAAAACGGGCGGATTTTAGATCACCTGGGCATCTGGCTCTACGTGAAGTTTTTGATGTCGGTTACGCCGTGCACAGGATGGAGGAGGAGACGAAGCAGAGGAAGAAGCACAAGAACGGGTTTTCGAACTTGGCCGCAAATATGACATTGAACGAGGAGGATGAAGAGTACGAGTATGATGAGAACGCAGGAGCGGTATCTATGGGCTCTGCGGCGGTGGATGATATGGAGGGTGTGGAGAGGGATATGAAGAAGACGAGTATCAGTAATGCTGCGCAACAGAGGAAAGCTGCTGCTGCACCCGCCAAGGTCACGAAACCGGTCGCTGCGGAGCGGGGAAGAAAGAAGGCCGGTTTTGAGTTGAGTTTGGATAATGCTACGTTAATAGGAAGGAGAAAGAGGAATGGTGATGCGGGAGGTGGTGTCGTTAGCGCTCAGGCTTAGGATGCTCAGGAGGCCGATGATGACCCTACCGTTTGTGATCCTTGAACTCTACGGAGAAGGTTTAGGATAGACTTCTTACCTTTTACTCTTTTCTTACCCTTTTTTTTCCTTTTATGTTGGTAAAGCCGTGGTATCACGTTGATCGTTGTTTTTGTGGTTTAAGGGTATAACGTGTGCATTTACTTGATTATGATATACTAAGACCGGGTTGATAAGAGGTTGGCGCGTGTAGATTGCTGGCATGGGCGAGGGGGATGTTGGCTACCGTCACGGAAGTCTATCACAGGCGATGCATTACAATAAATACGTACAATGGAGGATTGGTAGCAATTTCATATAATTTTACAGCTTTGGTATAATATTATTCAACATTATTAGGGCAATTAAAAACGAGCAGTCTTACAATTGATTAACTGAGACGTACTTTGCATGTTCTGTGGCAATCTGTTTCAAACCCATACTTGACAGTGTGAATTTCACAATCAAAAGTAGCAGCTCATCAATCGAATGATAACAAGGCAACATTATCATCGAATACTCAGTATAAAAAAAAAAAAACATCAATTCGTCGTTCCTTAAACATAAAAAGAAACAAATCATTCATAAAGTTATCGATAAGACAATATATCAACATCACACGCGCAACATTCCCCATAAGATAAATCATAAACTCAAAAGAAAACAAATCCATCATAGTCATAATATAAATTATATCAAAGAAAACGCTCAATTTGGTAAAAGAGTATTATAATAATCCAACTATCATCCCAAAACAAAGGAAATACTACAGGCTATGCTGTACATGCACGCATGCTAAAGTTAACTAATTAAATAACGAAAAGCCTCCTTGCCGCCGCCAGAACCATTGCTGGGGCGGGGGTATCCGACGAGCCAAAACCAGAATGACAAAAAAACGAATGAATGCAAGCTCGCTCGCTTTCATAACTTCGCTAAGAAACGTGGGAAAATGGGAAACATGTCGATGAGTATGTATAAAAAAACTAGGGGATTCGTTACAGATGCAAGGTTACCAGATGTATAAGTAGTCATAAGCAAGAAAAGGGGGTCATAATAAAGTAATTTTGTCTTTGTTAAAAAGAATACCAGCTTTTCCTTCCTCCTTTTGTGTCTCTTTTTCTCTATCCCTTTCGTTTTATTTTCTTTCTTATTGTGATTTTCTCTTGTTACGTTCGTGGATCGAATGCCACGGGTGGCGAACTAAGCGCCTCTTTCAACGCCTTTCTGCGCTTCTTACTCTCTTTTCTCTCCCTGTAGCTCTCTCTCAGCCCCTTCACGCCGACGAACTCCAGCTGCACCTTCCCCAAACTAACCGTTCTATGATTCTTCTTCCTCTTCCCGCTGCTCACATCCGACTCACTCGTGATGAATCCAGAGGTGGTATGGGGTCTATATTCCCCATCATATTCCGCACCGTAAGGGTATTCGTGGAAGTAGGAATACTTTGGCTTCCACCACGGTGACAACTTGCTCTTCTTGAACCCTGTCGGTCGGTCTCTCAAACTCGGTCGTCGTGGTTGGTCTAACCCTGGCGTCGTGTTTTCAAAATCTATGAGAGGTTCTGGTGCCGTTGCTGGTCGTACGCCTGAGATTTCGTGAACAACGGACGGGAGTCGTGGAGGTAATGGGATCGAATGGATCGAGTCTGATGCTGAGTGACTGTGGACTACGGGTACGCCCGAGAGCGGGTTTGGAGTAGCTTTTCGTAAGGGAGCGGCCGTGGTTGTTTGATCTGGGATGTCTGGGATGGGTGGTGGTTGATACCCGAGTTGGCGGACTCTGTTGGCGGATTCTTCAGTAGCGGAAGGAGTGGGTGGGATTAGTTGAAAGGTGACGGGCATAGTGGGCCATGTTTGGTCAAGTGCCCGTTCTTTGCCCTTTCCTTTTCCCTTCACGGTGGAACTTCCCTCTCCGAGTGATAAATCTGGTCCCTCACCGAATGAAAATTGTGGAACATGTTGCGGAGCGATAGGAAATTCGGGTTTCTTCACTTCCTCGACTGGCGAAGCGACCGCGATCTCCGGAAATTCCGCGGGTTTGGTACCCTTTGATCCGGTACGCACAAGAACTTCCTTGACAGACCCGCTGGGTACCAAACCAGCATTGACGACTTCAATTTTCTCACCGACTCCTAGAATCTCAATGCCACTCGAGAAGGAGAAGCGATTGCTTTCGCTTCTCACAACGCTTTCATCGGATGCTTTGTGGCTGTTAAGGATCGTGGCAAGACTAGGTCGTTGCGGACTTGCCGTCGAACTATCCTTCCTCAGCCAAGTATCTAGCAACTGAGTCGCTTTACCGGTCTTTCCAACAGAACTCTTGCGAACTGGAATCTGCGGTGGACCGTCATCGATACTCCTACTCCTCCCGCGGCCACGGAGCTGTTCGTCGGTGATGGCATTTGCGGAGCTACTCCTTTGGCGTTGGGCGGGCGGGTTGATACGACCCCGGTCGTTATAAACCGAGCTAGAATCAATAGATTTGCCTCGGACATGTGCGCCAGGACGTTGAGATGTAGGCGGGTATGATTTACCAGGGATGGTCTCAGCGGACACGTTTCTAGAGTGAGATAGAGATGACCTCCTAGTTGGAATTGGAGGACGTGTCGGGGTAGAATGCGTGGAAGAGGTGGCTGTGAGAACCGGTGCAGGTGGTGGTGTTTGCGGCCGGACTTCGGTTGGAACGGGAGGCGCTGGTTCTAAAGGATTTGATATTTCCAAATATGGTGTTCTGATTTCGGTGGGTGTGAAGAAGACTGTGTCATTTGTCGCGACACTGTTGATTGATTCTTGTGTATCATTACGGTTGAGGCCTGGGAAGGCTGGTGGTTGGAGTACTTTGGGTGTGGCTTCTGGATCCTCTACGAGATCCATTATACCGACGTTTGTATTCATACGAGCTTGCGTGGGTGTAGTCTCATCGACTTCTTCGGCTGGTTGCTCCTCCTGTTGTTGTTGCTGCTCCCGTCTGAGCGGAGAAGATCGTAGTAAGGCTTCAATCTCACCGACTAGATCGGAGTTTGGATCTGGAGTAACAGGCTCAAAGGTTTCTTGCTGAGTCGCAGGAGAGTCAGGCGCGGCCAGTGGAGGTGTACCCAAAAGTGCATATGCGTCGAGTAACTCTGACTGTACTCTACTATCCCCAGGGGTCTCATCAGGCCAGTCTTGGGGCTGGCGCTCAATTTCTGGCGACGACGGGTCCAAAACAAATGTGAAGGTCTTTGGTTCCTCAACGGGGATCACAGGTGGTTCCAGAGGGCTCAGATGAGCCTCGATAATATCTTCATAGTCGTCATAGAATGGATTTTCAACCGGCGAGTCAGGTAAGAAGGATTTAAAGGTTGTCTGAGTGTGTTCGATCTCTTCTCCCTCTGACTCTGCCTGGTCTTCCTCTTCTTGCTGTTCTTCTGTGCCTTCGCCGGGTGGTGTGATGGGTGGTGACGGTAAGCTGCTCGTCGTCGACTTGAGAAGTTCAAACTGGGAGGTCCGGGTCCCCAGGGCTCTCAAATTCCTCCAACTCCTCATCTTGCGGACTCTAACCTCCCGTCCGCCTGTCTTAACTCCCATAATCGGCATATCCATAACCCAAGCTTGTACTGTTGTTACTTGCTTCTGTGCATTCGAACTCGGTGGTCGCTCCATAGTTGATATTTCGTCTAGCAACTCCACGATGGCAGGGGTCATCGGCGAAAGCGGCATGTCATAATAATCAATACTCCCAGCGGACTCCCTCTGTACGACATTTTCAGCGTCCAGCGAGTTCCTTGGTGTAGTTTCCGGAGAAGTGTCGGTAGATGCCGGTGGTGGCCAGGCAGGGCCGGGGGTCAATGTGTATATGGAACTCTGATCACCAGGAGGTACCACCACCGAATCCCCATCTATGCTCTCAGTTGGCGAGGGCGAAGGGGGCGATTTGAGCGAGTTTTCGCTGAACCGCCATGCGATAAGAGGTTCATCGGTGATACCGGAGTCTCTTGGTAATACCGGTATTCCCAAGCCCAATCCAAAGCCCGAAGGGACTTCTTTCTCCTTTCCTTTGCCCTTATCTCTCGATGCGAAAACATCATCCTTGACCGAGGCTTCGACGATGAGAGATGGCGAGTTGGAGCTCCGGAAGCTATGATTTTCATCCGATAGCGGAGATTTTGTCTTTCCGGAGTCTCTGCGACGTCGCTTTATTCGGGGCGACGGGGTGGTGGCAGCTTTGAAGAGCTGTCGTGAGGTTTCCGGGCTTTCGGCGTAGAATGGTATCGGCGGGGAATTGGTGAGGTATGCATGCGCACTGGAAGCCGACATGATGGCGTCAAATGACTGTAACGAGCGAAAGGTTGCAAAACCAGCAATATGATAAAAACTACAACATTAAATTTAAATATAAAGCAACAGAAAACAGGTAATAGAATAGAAGACTATAAAGGCATGTTCTAGATTAGTTTTAAGATTTTAAAATTTTTTATTTCGGGCGGTAAATTTTTCGAGAGCTCGAGAGCCTCTGTTTGGAATGGAAAGGTGCTGCTTGGCTGTGAAACTTGGGAAAAGAAAATTGGACGCAAGAAAGATATAAGGATGTCAGGGCACCGCAGTAGTTTATACCTTCTTGCGTAATAGTACCCACCCGGCCAGCCAGTTAGACTAGCAGCGAAGGAGCAAGGCAGGTTACTTGGTCAGTTGGAGCTGCGCATGGCCTGCAGCTGTTTAATCCGGTGCTTAGATCGGGTGGCGGGGGAAGGGTGTCCACCTTGTCTTGTGCCCAAATAAAGCTGCAGGCTTTCTATTCGCTTGGATTCGTCCGCCCTTGGAATTTCCTGGTTTTCAAGCAAGCTACGATTGAGAATCAAGAGTGAGGAAAAGGGGAGGAGTACGTAGTATGTACGATGATGTGAAAGATTAAAAAGTTAGCGCCAACCGAGGGATTGATGTGATTGATCGATTGGAGTAATATTCTTTTTTTTTATATCGATCGAGAGAGCATGTGGATTGAGAAGGCTGGTAAGCATAAATCAGCTGAAGCATAAACTTCCATCATTCCTCGCAGTGACGCCGGCCAACACAATAGGCCCAGTACTGCAGCGACAATCACACGCCGGTGATCAGACACAACACAACCTCACAATTTGATTTATAAGGGCTTTTCAACACATTGCGTTTAGATAGTGGAATCGGAACCACTAACCTCAACAAACAGCTTTCTTGGTGTAGTTGGTTATCACGTGAGTCTCATATGTTTCATATGACCGTCTGCTCAACAGATGGATAGAAATCTCAAGGTCACCAGTTCGAACCTGGTAGAGAGCAAGCTGTACTTTTTACCTTTTTTTCCCAATTTTTTTCACCTTTTTGGCCCTGGTTTTAGTCGAGAAAGGCCAGTTTTCCGTCGATTTGGAAGGTTTTGATGATTTCGATGTCAAGGTTCTTGTGCATGCAGCTGTCAAACGCGACAAACACATATAAAACGCAACACAAAACTGAGTATGTGTTGGATGTCGTTGCAAGAGCTGGTCTTGCAAACACTAATTTGCCTTTGAAGACAATCGGCACCCATTCGTCGATCCAACAGACTCACCAAATTTGGAACTCATCTATCTGTTCCCTTCAACCATGGCCAGTCCGGACCGATTCGTCTCTGACGGCTTACGATTTGACTATCCCTTCTCGAATTACCAAGTTCACAGCCATAGCTATGCTTAGCTCCAAACCTTCCTCTCCAATAGCTTGCCGCCAAGAGCTTGCCCCAGCTCGTGAGGAGTTGCCGAACTTTCTGCGCCTTGCACTCAAGCAATCTGATTGGTTACCAGCTACCCCGAAGCAAAATGCACACTGACGGAAAGGTTTCCCTTTTCTCTCAAAGTTGCATCCCACAAATGCATTTTCCGCAGCACCCAGCTCTCTGGTTAGCTTTTTCTGTCTCGGTGAGAGCGAGCAATCGTCCCAAATATCGACAAGACCTTCCTCTGATGTCTCTGCTCCGCCATGAAAAAAAGCCGTAGGGCTAGAGTCCTATGACGCTTTTCGACGTTTCATCGCGTCGGTTCGGGAACCTGCGGGTTTGTTATTTTTTTTTTTTCTTTCTATAACGACGTCGACACTGACTCGTGGGCGGAGCTCCCGGCCTCACCGTAGACTCTTGCTTTGCTCACTCGAATATTCGAAATTATACCAAAAAGGTGGCCATCCATATTTTACATTTTGAAAAATTGCACATTGATGACATTCTACAAAGAGGGTGTGTCGAACCCGGCGACTTGGTTGGCAGAGGGCCGTTCCGTGCAAACTATTGGTGGCCATCCTCGTATTCTGAAGTTTTGAATATTTGGTAGGGGTCCCAATTCGGACGAATGCAAAACGGAAAGAGGGATCGTATGCTCATGCACGCAATCCCGTCTTACCGTCCACGAGGCCCACCGGATCCTCAATATCAGACGAAATACATATTAAAAGTTATATTAACTGAAATGCAATTAATTCGATACATGTGAAATACTGAGTCGCCATTGGTGGTCGTAGACTGTCTCCCTGTCGCTACCTCGCGAAATCAACATTTAACAATCTGAACGCCGACGAATAGATATATATGTATTATACCGTATGATTTATAATTTAGATGGTTCTGGAGGGTGGTGGAAGCGGTACCATATGGCCGTAGATAGACTGAGCGTTATTACTTGTTCAACTTTGCAAAAGGTGGTCGTCTTCTATAGAGATCGATCCAATAAAAAAATTGCAGAGTCGCGCAGAAGATCTATATATACAACGATAAGGCTGACTCACGAGATGGCCTAAAGCGCACGCACTGACGCATTTGAGCTCGAAAATCCAACTATTCTAGCCTTTCTTTACGTTACAAGAATTTGCACGACAGGCTCCACTTTACGACATGATGTGTGGCTCTTACGTGTTGCAGTTACATCTCGTTTTGAGGCCAATACTCCGTGAAGCAGTGCTAATCAGGGATATATAAATTGTGATGATTATTAGTGGTTAATAGTGGCTACTGATCATTAGTGGTAGTAAATGGCATTCAGTGCACCACAGCACTCTAATGGGCAGCTATAATGTGAATGAATAAAGTGAATGTGAGAGATTTATAGAATAGAACGTAGAGGGGAAGAGACCTAAGAACTCTTGTCAAGGAACTTTACGGGATTACGCGTACCGATGATTCTTCGCGGCTGATGCTATATATGTGAAAATTAGCATGAATTGGGCCTTTTAATTTGGCATGGCTATTCTATAGACTCCAAAAGAATAAGACCGCGTAGTACAGGATAAAACCACCAGCGTTCGATAAAGATAAAATAGAAAGCGTAAAATAAAATAAAGCTAAAGATTCATATCATATGTTTCCTATAAACAGTGGAATGACCATAAAAAACGTGAAACTATTCTTGAAATAAATAGAAAAACATGTTTTAATTCTCCGGATTCGCCTAATAGCAAAAATAATATGAAAATAAAAACGATCAAGAGACTCCTTTAAACACTGATCATACTCGCCGCCTCTTGCGCACTCCTTGCTCTATCCAACCTGGACTTCAACTCCCGTCTCGAACTAGCAACCTGCCAATCCTCACGAGCGATATTGCCCAATTCAGCCTCCTCCAAACCACTGATATACTCTGATTTCAAAAGACGAATCGGACCTTCTTTCCCCAACAGCTGACGTTCGATTACCTGAAGGATTACATTATCTGTGAATCGCTTGAGTGAGATGGAATAATAAGATTTGAGGATATCGTGGATATCATATGTCGCCTGATCCTCATTGGTCAGACTGACCGCGTTCATGATAGCCGAGATGTCTAAAGAGCGAGTATCCTGTCCATCTTCAGATTTTGTGAGAGTAATGAGATTCAGGCGGGCGAGAACCCTCTCGGAGCGGGTAGTAGAGAGTGTGTGCGCAAAGTAATCGTTGACGGTTTGAAGTATACCGCAAGATTCATCTTCCACGAGTTGATCGAGCTGTTTGTACGCAGAGAGGATGGTATCGCCTGTCGTTTTGGACAAACTCACTCTGAGCTTTTTGCGGACGTTTTCGTCAGTTACGACCTTGTGGAAAAGCTCCTCGTTGAATTTAGTGACCGTGTCGACGACACGAGAAACGTGGTGCCGGGCCACGTTTTTCCAATTCGACGACTGCTCTCTAAACATCTCTATGACAGCGTTTGGATTGACCATGCCTGGGAGCTCGGGGCCTCGAGAGTTCTTATAGGTGTTTCTGATCCACTCGTAAATATCCGCCGGTTCTGGATGTGTTACCCTTTCAAAATAAGATTCTCTGAGTCTACTATCATACCCTTTGTGATCATCATGGCCTTTGATATCTTTGAAGCAGCGAGTATGACCTAGTGCTTGGATTCTGGTCGAGAACTCTTCATTCATGTTTTGAATGTGAGTTCGGATTTTGAGTGGTGAGTTGATGGAAACCACCTCTCTAAGCTTTGCATCGAGGCAATCAGTGACCCTGCGGTCATATTCATTCGCGATACGAGTGAGATATTGTCTTTGTTCCGTGGCTGTATTTCTAGCTGCACCGAGCTTTTGCAAGGCTTCTTCGGTCTCAGAGACGAGCTTGTTGATCTCGTCAACCAGCTTTGGGAATTCGTCGCGCACATGTTCGTAGAGAAGGTGGCCTAGGAATGGTTTGAGTTTTTCTATACCAATATGTTCTCTGTTCAGGCGGCTCCAAGGAGCCTTTTTGAAAAACTCTTTTTCTTTCTGGTGTCGTTGTTGGATGGTGACACCGTCTCTGATTTCTTGAGTGGATCGGTTCTTCACAACAAACCAGCCGTGGTGGAGGACTTCAATTTTATTCGAGGCAATTTGGATAACCTGGGATATATTTAGCGTTTATCATATTAGAATATCAGTTTTGGTAGTGATAACTTACACCCTGTTCATCACCTGCAGCGACGGCGTCACATTTCGTTATGATACCAACGGTGCGCTTTCCTTCTGGATCAACCTCGCGAGCCATTTTAAAGACTTCCTGATTTGCCAGGTTGTTACGACCGTCCATGACTGCCATGATGATGGTACGAGGGTCTTGGATGTAAGTCTGAATCAGGTTCCGGATGAGCTCTCGGTCTTCGTCTGTCTGAAATTTGGTTGAATCTGCGAGCCTGTTAATTTCCTGCCCTTCCTGACTGTAATATAAATTTAGAAGTGCAACTTACTGTGAAACAGACCTGGAACGTCGACAATAGTAAGATGGGGATGTTGTGGGCCAGATAACTCGATTTTGAGAATATCACCAGAAAATCGCTTGTCTGGGGTCTCTTCGCCGCTAAACCCTGGCTTGGGGATACCCATACAAACCGCGGCCTGTGAGTTGAGAAAAGTCAATATAGTTTCTCGCCGATGAAAGGAAGATAGATACTCACGTCATCCAAAATCTTTGCGAAACTCTCAGGTCCGAAATCTGATTCTGGAAGAGATACCTGGAAACCCAACAGTTGAGCTTTAAGTTCCTCATCATCAGAAGATTCAACGCCAGGGATGATTGAAGCTTTGACATTTTCTTCTTCTTCTGTTCTGCGTAAAACAATTTGCGTAGCGAAGCGAGTACAGAGATCGCTAGCTACAGGGAAGCTGATTTCGGTGAGACCTTCAAGGAGAGAAGATTTGCCGGAAGACTGGTCACCGACGACGACGAGCTATAGATAATCCTCGTTAACACCACCTTTGAGATCACTAGTAGTCTTGCTCATACAAGAAACTCACCTGTGGAAGCGAGATATCTTCACTAATGTTCAGCTCGCGAAATTTATCAATGGTGTCGAAGAGCCTGCTTCGCTCTGCTGACTCAAGCGCATTGAGTTGGGAGAAATTGCGAGGACGGCCTGGCATTTTGATGGTACCTTCGCGGGGCTTTTTGCTTATCCTCAGAGCACCTAGGGGGAGTAATTCTGAAACTGGTATTGATCCAGGTATATTCGGATGGAATATGTCTTCTTCTTCTTCGTCGTCGTCTTCTCCTTCTTTAGAAGACGTATTCGAAAAGGGAAGGGAAGGCAACGAAGTCAAAAGCAAAGACGCCTCTGATTCCTCGTCCTGAGAAGACGCGTTAGAGGAATGCAGAACTTGCAGGCGAGAAGGAGGAAAAGGTGGTGAATTATCTAGAATAGAATTTGATTGATGGAGACTGCTCTGTGGTCTTCTGAAAGTGGCTATATTAGATGGAGAATCAGGGAAGACTGTAGACAGATATCTGGAGAATAGAGGAAGAAAGTGTGGCATCTTTTCGAAGATTCAAGTTTGATTTATAGACATCCATTTACCAATGGGTCCTGAGTTGGTAGAACGGTGGCGTGGGGACGAGAAATGCGGCACAGCCAGGCAACCTCTCTGACAACGATAGGTTTCCAAATCGTGCCTGAATTCCTCAAGATAATGCCGAGCTAGGGTACATGCAAGATCCTTCACTGTACAAGTCAATGGAAATGCCGAGAATAGAATACTTCAGAATTTTAGTGTGAACAAAGAATACAATCTGCCTTGACGCGAGTATCGATCTGGAGATGTTTAGAAAACTGCAGCATTCGAAGCCTGAATTCGCCCGCACCCATGTGTGAATCTGGGATCTTGCATATCAACGTCAATGCTTGATTGGAGGCTGGCAGCCTGTGTTGCAATGGCAGTCAAGGATATTGCGGCAAGCTGCGCATTATGCGCGATGGCCGGCCAGCCAGTTCTCTCCTCGCGCCGGGCTTCGGACGAGCCCAGAGCGAACCAGGCTGAAGCATTTCCAAATTTCATGAGACTTCAAGACAACCAAGGAGCGATTGTGGAAAGGGGCAGTTTAAGGTTTTATCTAACATTTATCCTTTCTATAACTATAGTTCTAAAGTTATCATCATCAACTCAGCCTTCCAGGTTTTTGGGGGGTCCTGCGCGAGCGTGATGAAAATGGTAGGACTGTATATAGTATGGGACAGAACGCGAGCAGCCAAGCGCGTTCTATTTCAAGCATTCGGGTAGCTCGTTTGCTTTGATAAGGCTTCGTCTCGATAAGGTTGTCAAATATTCTCCTCTTGTCAAAAGGCTTATCAAACGGGGAATGCTTCATCTAAATTGGTCTCAAAGCCCGGATCACGCCTAAATACCCCAGGCTACGGACCTACCTAAATATAACCAAAGTCGAGATGGACTTAAATTATCATCTCAAGAACCCTGCAGGTCCCGACTCCACAGCTACAAAGGGTCCGACCGCACTCTTGTGGAAAATTGATGATATCTTAATTCAGCCACGCCTCGACATTATCGGGCGCACTTGATGGTATCTCTGCATTCCACTCCAAGATGCTCGCTTGGGCAGCCTCAACGTCAATATAGTTGGAAGGGACCCATACACCAACAACTCTATAAAATGGCAGTTGAGAATTGACCGCTTCGTCATATCTGACAGCCTCCAAGAGGAAGAATGAATCACGAAGCGTTCTTTCCGATTCTTCGAGTCCCACTGTGATGAATTTTCTCGCATTTTCTGAGACCAAAGTGTCCAATTCGTATTCCCGGCGTCTCAGACCAATTCTCGCATGGTCGCCCGGATGAAAAATGATCTCCAAATTGCTTTTCATACACACTTCGTGATCCAAGCCGAGTAAGTGGCAGACGAGGGGGTATAAGACGGAGTGATGGTCTATATCCGGGCACTTTGTGAGAAAAGCGTTCATAACGTAGTCTTCCTTCATCTGCAAAAACTGGACAAACAAATAGTCCGCAACATCAGGCTCGACAACCATGTCAGACATGTCTTTCCATTCGGAGTATTCGAAATGCTCTGGCAGGCCTAGTCGGATCAAAACCCCTGTTGCTTCTGTACGAACGTCATGTGTGAAAAACCGACTCATATAGTTGTGGTATCTCGCCAACTCTTTTAGCCCGAGATTGTCGAACGCCTTCTTGATTATGACAAAAACGTCTGATACAGTCGCTTTGCCGTGTAGATCTTGATAAAAGTATGAGGCCGAATGGTCTTGCTTTTGAGCATTGAATCGTAGTGGAATCCGACCATTGTGAATCGCCATGGCGTTAGATGCACCAATGACGCCGTAAATGTCGTTCACACTCTTGATCTTGGCCTCGTCGAGATAGCATGAGGGCCGCCAGAATCCAGTTAAATTTTGATGGCTTTCATCTAAGAATAGGCTTGCCGGCGCCAATGTTGCGAAAGTGGCACATGATTTCGTTTCCATTTGCAAGACGGCTTCGTCGAGTAGCTTAGCAAGAGGCAATGTCTTCCTATTAGCAGGAATTTCGTAGCCAGGTAGATTTACCCATAGTGCGAGAACGTAGTCTTTGAGGTCAGTAGCCGCTCGAGACATACCACCAACTGAATACAAATCGATGCAAAAATCTGGTAGCTTCTTGTTGGCATGTCCAGAGATGCCCGTTGGTTCGTCAAGTTCGTCTGTGATTTGATCTTGAGGTATTGTGACCAGTTCGCCCAGAAGGAATCTCTTGACCGTCTCATCTAACTCTGGCCCCTCTAACCCGTGTAAGAAACTCGACACAGAAGCGCGTAGGCCTTCACTATATTGAAAATGGCTGTCATCCAGACTGGTCTCGATATCAAATTGATTTCTACCATTATCGACTCCGCGCAATGCCATTTGCTTCTGGAACGGATTTGCAGTGTTCACCCTTGGCAAGAACTGATCTTCGTTTCCTGCATGCTCATATGAGTGACCGATGCACTTCGCCGGTGTTTTAGTGTCCCACAGTAGGCGGACCCTCGTCGCATAATCGAATTCCTGCTTTGTCCAAATGCGATTGAAGTAGCTCGATACACCAATATAATTCTCGCAGCATTGCGTCTCACCGAGTATAACATAAATATCGGGTTGTGAGCCTCTGTATGCTTCTTCCTCTTTCGTTTTTACGTCTTTTAATTCTCGGCATGCCGTCCACATCTCCTTTTCAACCTCGTCGTCCCCTGGAAGTATACCAAAGTCAACTTTCAAGCATAAGCATGGAGAGCCCGGCATTATTATCGCCACTTCTAATGCACGGTAAATGTCTGGAATTTTCGCCAGTGTCTCTCGTATTTGCTCTTCCTTTTGCGGGAGGCATATTTGATCCATCCAGATAGCTCCATCAGTTCCACATATCTCGGCCAAACGGCTGACAAAACCCCAAGTATTCCATTCTGCCCCCAAGTTCAACTTGACCGTCTTATCGGGTGACCCCTCGTGATGTCCAACGATCAAATCCCGACGGTTGAATTCTCCCCACGTGTAAGAGATTGCAACAAGACCGGGATCCGTCATCGGAACGTGTCGAATAGCTATCGAAACGTGGTCACCCGTCTCATGTGTATGCTTTTCGACCTGTACGTCACCCATGCCATAATTATAATCATCTGGGTCAGTTATCATATTGACTTTGGAGAATTCCACAGATTCCCACGAAAGTTTGTGTTGAAATGCGCCGCAGTTGCATGGCTGTATGTGGGCAACGCGGATTGTAGTGGCTGGGCCATTCTTGGAAGCAATAGATTGCTCTCTCGGAGTACTCATGATGAAACAATAAGCTATGAGTTTTCGTAGCGGTATCTACATGGTACCGTAATTCTTGCAAATATGTTTCTCTTTTTGCATGCTGGAGCTGTGGAGTAGAGAGGCTTTGGGTTGGTGGGGGTGGGGTTTGGTGGTTCAGGACACGCCAAGAAAAATGAAGCGGACGCCAACATGCGCCATGATGTTTACATGTTGTGGGCGACCCAACCTTGCATTGTAACCGCTCGCATTCAGTATTTCCACCTTTAATTTATATCGGTATGTAGCCTCTCGGTTATTGACTTCTGCTACTAGCTATAAATCTGCTCAAACAAGATCTCGACCTATGCTCTTTATCGAGTTAAAAATGAGAAAGACGTCTCGGCGACGTCCATGTCAACGTTGACACTCGTGCACTCCACGGTAAGTACTCCTTTGGGTTTGCCACTATAAAGCACGAATGTCTCCGTGTCTCCGTTTATTAGGACATGCCTCTTAAATATCCGTCTTGAGAATGAAGCTGACCTTTTTTGGGGGTAGATTTCGGATCGCAGGTCATCCTCATGTTCTCTGAAAATCCAGAGGCGCCAAATTTCACCGTGCCAAGGTGGATGGGCAAGCACAAACCCGGCAAGGTCGCTACTCGAGAACGCAATCGTTCCTGGCGTAGACGACGATATCGGGCGATTGGGGGCTAGAATATGTATCCTAGCGATAAAGTTTGCTCCTCATGTATGATACTTTCCAGTAACTAGGGGACCCACTCGACTGGTGCTCTATCAAATCCCCAACAGTCGGTGAAATCCAGGCTTAAGTTGCCTTATTTACTCAAGAAAAGAATCCACTTTTAGGATGGTACCCGATGTTGCAAGACCAGGTCCCGAATTCAAAATAGGTTTCTAGGGCTTCATAAATTCTTCACCGCGAACCGAAACCTGTTTCATATCTTCCATGGACACTAGAATCTCGCGAGGTCGGTAACGCGGCACAGGATCTCGAATGATCAGATTCGAACCCTTCGCTGGGAAGCGGACTAAAGGGAAAACCTATTCAAGCGGCTCGATCGAAGTTCGTTTCCAAGCCGGCTTTTATGTCTAAATTCATTCTGAGCACCTTCGAGAGGCGGATTTCCCGTCTAAACGGGAGACAAGGTATATTCGAATTTATAATTGAATATTTTATATCTTCGTACCTACATACACGCGAGAGTTTGTAGTACAGTCACAGTAACATCGGGCTATTTACATGCCAATTGGTAGACATATATGTAAGACCCCCTTGCTTATATTACGGCCTGGAGATTCGCCCGGTGCTTCACCCTTTCCTCAGTTTGAGATATGCGATAGGACGGATATTTCGATTGAGTGGAAGATAGTATTTACCTATTAACTGGGAAAATGTTTTTCTTCCGGTTACTATCTATAGCCCTCATCGCAAATGGAGCCCTTGGTTTATCATGTGGAAAGCTTCCTTCAAGCTGTAGCTGCCTCTCAGCCCAAAAAGCCTCTTCTTCCTGTTCAAAATATTTTTCATCTCAGAAGATTAACCTGGTTACATGCACTAGCACCGTGACCAAATGCACATCGACGACAACGAAATCAGTCAAGAAGGGCAAAACTACGAAAACAAAATTGGTCACATCAAAGGCGACCAAAACTATCCACGCGAACCGTCAAACTGTCACAAAATCAAAAATTGTCACAAAATCAAAGCAGACGACGAAAACTATCACGAAGACCAAAACTAGCACTTTAAAAACGCGTACTACATCGTAAGTTTCGAACTTTGCTCATACCTTTAACCGATATATTGCCAATATGTCTTTGCTATGGGCGTACGAGATACTGATAGAGCAATTCTTTGATTAGGTGGAGTACGAAAACGAAGACTTTGACCTTTACAACGACCCTAATTGGAACCCCAAAGACCATTCCTACGCCATGTTGTAAGTGTAATCTTGTGCTATAATTATTGTGGCACTGTCTGATTAATTTGCCATCTAGCATGTTTTGCTACAAGGACAAAGGTCACTACAAAAACTTTGGTTGAAACGAAGACTGTGGCGATTCCAACAAGTACGGTTCAAAGATTGAGTACAAAGAAGCAGACAGTGACGAAAACAATTGCAAGTACGACAAATACGAAGTCTACGACGCATACTATAACGAACATCAAGACGCATACCGTGACAGCAACTCGTACTTCCAAAGTGACATCATTTACCGCATCCTTCCACTCAACAACTACAAAGACTGTTTCTACGACTGTCACAAAATATATCCCTCATCAAGTCGTTACCACGATCTCGAGAGTCGCAACAAGAGCCAGTTCTTACGTCCAAACGTTGTTTCCTACTGACGCAGAAGGTCGCCCAATCACAGATGCTTCTGGGGTAGTCACGGTAGTTCGGTTTGTTAAAGTCGCATTTACGACTGTCACTGGAATCGGATCTAGCTCCTACACTACGACCGTTTATCCAGCTTCCACAAACATCCATGGAACTGCCACTGTCATCAAGTACAAGGGTCGCGGTACTACAGTGGTCACTCAAGTGGGAACCGCATCTAGCGAGTACCAGAGCACTCTATCCCCTGCAAACTCAGGCTCTGTGGTCACTTTGATTGATTTTTTGCCTGCTACCACTCTCATTTCTGGGGTTATCGGGTCCGGTCCGTCAACGGTTACTTTGTTTCCCACAGGTACAACAAAGCGGACGATCACCATCATACATTTCGTATCACTGTCACCCTCCCGTTCCACCACTACTGTAACAAAGTACGCCGAAACTCCATATACCACGACAATCTATCCAACGGAGACAGATCTTTCGGTTCCGGTGTCGGTAATCGATTACCTTGCCCAATCGAGAACCACGCTATCAAGTGGAATCATTGGATCGGTTTCAACTTCTGCAATCACAATATTTCCAACGAATAGCTTAGGCCTTCCAATAACTGACGGATCTGGCCCGATAACCATAATAAGATTTATCAGCCGGCCAACTACGAGGGTAACGATACCCGCCACAGTACCCAATGCTACACCCTCGCTTTCAACCGTTCTTACAGATAATGCTGGCCATACTATTACAAACTTAGGTTCAACACTCACTATATTCAATATTTTACCAGCAACAACTATCAACACTGCAGTAGCAGGTGGCTCAGGCCCGCGCACGATCACTATTTTTCCAACAAATTCTGTCGGTACATTTACTATTATCCATTATATCACACAGCAGCATAGTAGCACGTCCAACCGATTGACCGTCACCACGACCCAGAGCGGTAGTTCATCGAGTGAATACTTCAATACGATAACACCGCTGGACGGCAATGCCCCAATCACGCTTGTTGATTTCTTGCCGGTCACTACTCTTAGTAGCCCCTACGGCGAAGGTGGGCCTTCGACAGCTACACTTTTCCCAACTGGATCGGCTCGCACGATAACCTTAATTCGATTCATATTACCGCCGTCGCGCTCAACTACAACCGTGACTCAGATTGGCACGGGTACATCAGAGTATACCAGCACCGTCACTGGTGCATCAAAAATCACACTCTTAGACTTTCTGCCTGCCGCGACGATTGATACTGGGTTCACCGAGTCAGGACCTTCAACCACGACGTTGTTTCCTAGTCCAAATTCTCGGCGTATCATAACGGTGATTAGATTTATATTGAATACACATACATCTACCAGCAGCACATCTACAAGCACTCCGTCTACGAGTAGCACATCCTCGAGCAGCACCTCATCGACTAGTTCCTCTACGACTAGTTCATCTACAAGTACTTCCTCCACGAGTACTTCTTCCACTAGCACCTCTTCCACGAGCACTTCTTCTTCTAGCAGTTCTTCCACGAGTACTTCTTCCACGAGTAGCTCCACAAGCAGCTCCTCTTCAAGTAGCTCTTCTACGAGTAGCACATCTACTAGTAGTACTTCGAGCAGCACTTCTTCGAGCAGCACTACTTCTAGCAGTACCTCCTCGAGTAGCACTTCAAGTAGTACCACTTCGAGCACCACATCCACGAGCACACCTCCTGCTCACTCAACAGTTTACACCACCCTTACCGAAGAAGGTACATCTCAATATGTAACAACGTTACCTCCAAGCGCCACAAGCCTAGATGTAGTTACAGTTACAATTATCACGTTTTATTCTCGACCGCGCACTACAATCGTGAAAGTTGGTACTTCTCAGTATATCACCACGATATATCCTACCGATTCGACCGACCATAGTGCAACTATCTCTATTATCGATTTTATCAGCCTTTCCACTACAACTACCACGGAACTAGCAACAGGAACTACTGAATATCAATCCACCTTGACACCTACAGATTTACGAGGACCAGTAACCGTAATAGACTACATAACTCGAGGAACTACAACCTTGACTAGTCTCGCAACTGGGAGCGCTTCCACCATTACGATAAACCCCACAAATATAGCCCAACCTGTTACGGTCATCGATTATATTACGCGCCCTGTTGTAACTTTAACCCGGGTTACAGATTCCGCTTTTACCACGACCGTTTTCCCGACGGAAACAGATCTTTCAGTTCCGATATCGGTAATTGACTATGTAACTCTTGCAGTTACCACGATCACCCAGACGGACGCGACAACTCACATTACAACCGTCCTCCCCAGTGATCCTGCTAACCCGTCGGCAACAATAACGGTTATCACGTTCGTTCCCCAGCCAACATCTACAGTCACTAGATTAGGGTCTTCAGTCTTCACGTCCACCGTTTTCCCAACCGACTCCGCGGGAGCGACTGTCGCTACTAGCGGCACCGTTCTTGTAATAGATTTCACAGTGCAACCTACGGATACAACTACACAGGTTGGTAGCAGCACTGGCTTGTTCACTGTCTATCCGACAGACTCAGCAAACCCCAGCGCTACCGTCACAGTGATTACATATATAACCTGGCCGGCTACTACAGTTACCCTGATTGGTACTAGTCAAGCCACCACCATTTTCCCGTATCCAACCGATATCTCTGGTACAATATCAGTTATTACATATATCACGCAGCCGGTAACAACGATCACTACGCTTGGCCCTAGCGCAGGGACTACCACGGAGTATCCTACAAACTCCGCCGGGGAAACCAAAATTGATGCCTCGGACACAATTACTGTCATAATTTATACGACGCTTGCTCATAGTCAAGTAACAACCACGGTTGTGACCACCGGTCCTGCCGCTGGGACGCAGACTGAACTACCAGTAGATGGTGCGGGCTCAACTATCACCGATGGATCTAGTGGGACAGTGACTCTCCGTATTACTGAGCCAGTCGTTACGGTGACAAGCACCACGAGCACGACCGGTCTGACGACTCTGTTTCCAACGGATTCGGCCGGCTCTACTCTCACAAACGGCGAGGGTACGATATCAGTAATCACCTACGTCACACCTATTCAGACCACCACCACTGTTACTCGTGTAGACCTGAGCGCACACACGACTACTGTGTATCCTACAGACAGTTCCGGTCTTCCCGTTACTACCGGTGACTTCACGGCTACGGAAATCATCTTTGTCAGTCAACCATACGTCACTATCACTGAAACTAGCAGCATAACTGGGCTTGCAACATCGTATCCTACCAATTCAGCTGGAAGCACTATCACAGATGGCTCGGGCACCATCACTATAATTACGTTTGTTCGTCCCCCAAGGACGACGACAACCCTAACAGAACTAGCCTCAAATACCACAGCCTATACTACCACAATTTTCCCTGTTGACAGCTCTAGCTCCACGATTACAGACAGCGGCACTGTCACCATCATTAATTATTACGTGCAAGTCTTCCAAACGGTTACGCTCGCTGCGAGCTCGAATTATGTCACAACTATTTACCCGTCGAGTACGATTGTGCCGACAGAAACTATTACCGTTCTTACATACTTCAAGCCAAGTGCATCCCATGGCCCGCTTATTGCATGTTCGACACAAGGCTACCTTATCGGCGGTAAAGACTTTTATAGCGTAGACTATATAGCTGGTGCTCTCACAGAGCTCGCCGCCAACGTTAACGGTGGAGTTTCACTCAACGCTGTTGGGTACAATGTATTGGATTATTACATGTACGCCACCCAAAGCACAGGTGGTATCGTTCGTCTCGCAGCAGATGGAACATCATCTGTATTTTTCGCTTCGACAAAATACGGTGGTTGGAATTGCGGTGATGTGGACACAAATGGGCAATACTGGATAAGTTCTGGGGGGAGAAACTGGACCCAATTCGATATTAACCCTCAGTCTCCTACCTATGGCACAGTCAGAGCTACAGGATATACTACAGATCTAAGCGACCAAGGATATGGTTTAGGCGATTGGTTTTACGTTCCTGGCGTAGGACCGTATCTGTGGACCCTGGTTGTCCCTACTGCTTCTCTCTCCAAAGTCGGCACACCACCGCCTGGTCTTATTATTGCTAAATTCAGCATGACAACCCATACATGGCAAATCGTGAAGAGATTCCCGAACTTCTCTTTTGGTGCCGGATACATGTTTGCCGACAGCGACGGCGATATATACTTCTCAGCCTCCAGTTCATATTTTCGAACCAATGTTATCACTCTCATAACACCGGTCGTCGTGGCTGCAGGTGTAGTCGGTTTCACATCCGGTGATTCTGCACGTTGTGTTTATGGCAACGTTGTGGCAGAATCTGCCGGAGCCCCCATCGCAGCTTGCTACAATGAGGGCCTTGATGTTGGTATATTTGATCATCCATGGAATAATAATACAGCCCCCGGATATGACTATCTGAGCTTTGATCCTACGCTTTTTAAAACCGAGGCTCCCTATAACCAGACGATGACACGTTCGGCTGGTTTCTTAGCCTCAGTTCCAGCCAACTATCAGGAACCGTATGGCATGACACCTCACAATACCACTCCGGCATATACTTACGCCTTGATGTATGTCGGCTACTTTCAAGCTCCGATATCAGCGACCTACAATTTTACAATTTACAACGGGGGTGATTACGCTGCTTTATGGGTGAATAGCACGGCTACAGGAAACTGGACTCGGGCTAACGCGTTGGTAACATCAATTGGGGCATCGGCAACTGTAAGTCATCGTAAAGGTACCTATTTAATGTACTTGGCTGCTGGTACTTTACTCCCCATTAGAATCGTTTATGGGAATGTTTACGGCCCGGGGAGTTTTTCGTTTGAGATTCACGATAACAGCTTGGAGCAAACCTCCTATGTTGAGACGGGTATGGAGTCGCCTTATTTCGTGAGATATGCTTGCGATGGTCATGTTGGGACTTTCCCGGCGCCGTTTGCGAATGCGACGATGACTTGAGTGGCTTTTTTATGCCTTTTCAATTTTGAGATTCTATAATAGTTAATTTCAGGAATATATTCAGTTTTTAGTAGTGGAAAATACAATTTGACTCTAAAGGAAATATCCTGTTATATATTACAAGATAATTTTCTTTTTTAAAAGTTTTTACGCGATTATTATTCGGCATGTTCGAGAAAAATATGACTACCTGGTCTCTTTTCCTGACTGCCTGTAGTGCTAGAAGAATTCTTCCTTCCGTAAAATGGCATTGAGCAAGCTGAGTGAGTGAGGAGTTGTGATTTGTATGGACTGCATGACAAATAAAACAGTATTTTGTTGCTAGCTAGTGCTATTCGCTTCAAAACATGATATTCTGAATAGGAATCTCTATAGACTCTGATATTTGCAATATTTTATTATATTTTGGAGGTATGCATATCAAAACCGTTTAGGAACCGAAAGAAAAAAGAAGACAGCAAAAAAATGCCAGCTGAATAGATGAAGCGTCGAAACTTCAGGAGAAAAAGGCTATGAACAGGTTTTAAACCAGATGCACAAAAGGCATAGCGCCGGCAATGAATCGAATCCGTAAACAAAATGATTAAAAGGTTATACAGCAACCCCAACTCCGAATAAAAACACCAATGCTAGTCCCAAAATATACAAAAGTCACCCCGATACAGCAACTCATTCGTATCCGGCGGCTACTTTACTTTGCCACCATTCCCCTCCTCCAAAACCCTTCAGCCTCAGGGTAGTTCGACCAATAACGGCTGATGTACTCTACCCCCATCCAACTCGCTGACCGGTTTAGCCTGCTCGTAGATGTTTTCCTTATACGCGGGTACCTCGACAGGTTCTGTTTTTGGATAGTCCTGGAATATTTCCACAGGTGCGGCTTCAACCCCGCCCTGTGTTCCTGCCCCTCCTCCGTTTCTTCTCTTCTTCAAACAGAAGAATGCAAGAAGAGCAAGGATGACAACAATCACAACTCCTCCCACCGCAATCCCAACAATGGCACCTAGTGGTAAACTGCTTTTACCACCGCCTGACGAGGGCTGACTTGTACTCGACGAAGAAGAATTGACAGTAGTTGTAGATACCGAAGTAGCGGTGACGGTGGTTGGGCCGAGATTTACAACAGAGGCAGAGGGTGTTGGATTTGTCGGAGTAGCAGCAGCAGCTGAAGGTGAACCCAGTGTCCAATGCTGCCCTGTGCGATCGCCGTCGCTGAGGAAAGCTTCGAGAGTAGCAGAGCCCACATCCAAATGCATCCCTAGGCCTGTGAAATTATTGCTAAGTCTGTATCCGCCACCGGAGTCTGATGAATCCCATAGATCAAACCGCCAATATTGACCGGTATATCCACCAGTTCCAGTCATCCAGACGGTTGTGCTGTTGTAACCATTGTCATTGATGACATCGAGGGATTGGCTGGTGCCGAGGGAGACGACGTGGATGCGGTAGAATCCCGTGAGTTCAGCTTCTGTGAAGAACCATTGTTGAGTGCTGGCGGAGCCGGTTGTGATCAAGTCCGCAATTGAGAGGGACGTCGAACCACTTAACACGGCGAGGGGCTTGGATGGGCCGTTGAAGGAATTGGTGAGGAGGTAAGTTTTCGAGGTATCGATCGTCGCCATTTTAGCTTACTTTGGTCAATTGGGATTCAAGACAGAGACACGACACTCGGGGGATCCTGACAGAGAAGAGGGATCTTGTGGGAATAAAAGAGATATCTCAAAGTGGTACAGAGATAGCCCCTTTGGAGGTCATTGTTGTTATTTTCTCGAGTACAGTTCAGCCCTCGGTTCCCAGCTGAGAGGAACGGAGTGTGCCAGGCCAATAGATTCGTTTAATGGACGTAAATGGCTTTCTAACGGTGCAACCGTCTCTGTGCCAAGCCTTAAGGCCTTTTTTTTTCATTTCCGCCATTTGGGGGCTTATTTGAGTCGCCGAAACTAGCTTATTTCGGGAAGTGCAGGGATAATTGCGAGAGGCCCGTTCGTTCGGTATGTCCGCTAGCTCGTTCGAGAACCCTGTGCCCAGCTGGTGTTGTCAATGTTGTATCAAGAACCGAAAACCGAAAAATTTTTTAAAAGGTCGTATTTGGCCTTGCAATAAGCTAGACTCGTCGTATTTGATTATTGGCTTTCGTATCAAGTAAGAAATATCTGGGCGTCATGCGATCATGAACTGACAGTTGGCGTCTGTTATTGTCAGCGTTTTGACTTGGCAGTACTTTCATGGGTCCCTGGTAAGCTTTCTCCCTGCAGGGCTGGACGTAGATTGAAGATTGGACGCCGCGTGTGGGTCTTGTATTACCCCAAGCCCTTCGTGCAAATATTTGAGATCTGCTTCTATAGTTCTAGTCTGGTCGTTAAGTGTTTCAACTTGAAAATCTTGATAAGATGACGATTCCTTGCATGGGTAAGGTTGACTACTTATTGGCTGCACACAACGATATCGACTATCCAAGTTAATGATATCTTCAAATCTCGTTTAAGTAGCTGCCCTGCATAAATCACAACCTTGTTCAATTGACTCGATTACATGACATGAAACAAAACGTTTTAACTACAATTCTCTACTGAAGCCCGGCATCCAACATTTGCTTCATTGTTATCCTCAGCAGCTCGATAGGAATAAACCCCTCTTCATCAGTAACCGGAATATCTCGATCCATCAACCAATCCGTAACCTCATTCGGCGTCATCTGAAAAGGGTCAGGCCCCCTAGGCTGCCGTCTTCTCGTTGCAGTCCCCCTTTGCCTCTGAGGCCTCTCTAGTACCGGAAAGTCTGTATACGCCGGATCAGAGTTCGCTCCAGAGTTCTCTATCATATCCAGAGCGTCGTTGTAACTCGATGTTCCGAGCCCGTTAAAGTCAACGAAATTGAAATCTTGTGCGCCGGGGTTAGTATTAATTAAACCGGTGCCCCATGCGTCGAGTGGGTTATTTGGAGTTGAAAGCAGGGAGGCGAAGTTGGCAGAACCGGCGTTGACGTTAGCATTGCGGTTATTATTATTGTTATTATCGTTGCTCGCTTGGGGCATTGCACCAAAGTTGTCCGCGATACCGTTGTTCAAAGGGGCGAGGCCGGATAAGTCCTGGAAATCTGGGTATCCTTGGAAAGCCTCATCCATGAGTCCGGCCAAGCCTGGATCGGGAGCTGAGAACAGAGCTGCCTGGTTCTGTCGGGTGACAGATGCTTGCTGCTCTTGGAGTGCGAACAACTGGGAAATCTCTTCTGCTGTCAATTCACCATTCTCGTCCGGATTTACCGGAGTCTGGCTGTTGCCTCCAACACCTCGAGGACCTCCTTGATTCGCCGATGGTTGGGCGAAGACGATATTGCCGTTCCTGTTGCGTGCCCGAGAGGCAGGTATGTAGTTATACCCCCCCGTTGCCATCTCTCGCTGGAGATCCCTGAACTCTCGGTCAAATGCATCGAGGAATTCACGGTTGGTGAGGCCCTCAGTATTACCAGATGGGTTGGAAAACTGTCTACCCCAATCCTCGAGGTTGATGGGTGCGTTAGTATTGGCGCCGATATTGCGAAGGTAAGCTTCGTAGTTTCGAATTTTACTCTTCGTCGGCCTCTTACGCTGCCCAGTAGGATCATAGGGGTTGATTCTGGTCGAAGTTCTGCTTCCAGGGGTGCCTCGGAAGGATCTGAGCTTCCCTTTCCGCTGTTCTGGATTCGCGCTCATACGATTATCGAAATAACCGTCCTTATCATTCCGCATCTCCCAGGCTCGCATCTTCTTGTCTCGTTGTTTCTTTGCAATCTCACGTAGCTTTTGTTGGCGTCCAGCGGCTTTATCCCAACTCGGATCCGGATCGTAGACTTCTTCCGACATGGCGGTCTCGGTACCTGGCTTGACAGCTAGTATCTGCATGTTCCCCTCAGCGTCGTACTCTGGATCCACGGGCGGTCCAAGAGGTTCGATCCTCGCGGGTCCGTTCAGATCGAATCCGCCCTGTTGTTCGATAAATCTTTGAACTCTCGCACGCTCTCGTGGAGACTCTGGTGACATTGGCGACGAATCCGAATCATAATCCGGATCAAGGTTATCGTACAGATTCGGTGGATCCCGAGGTTGAAAGTACCCCTGATTCCGTGTAGGGTCGAAAGGTGCGCCATCCATATAGCCCTCACCCGGTGGTAATGGCTTACGCATGTAAGCAGGCATCACGTATGTGTTCCTGGCGTCACCCGGCAAGAGACGCTTTACTTCCGGTTCCGTGGGTGGTTGCCACCACGGTCGTGCTGCTGCATCTTGAGCTTGATCCTGAGCTTGCTGAGGTGCTACCACCGGTTTGTCCTCAGGTTGTGGTTGAGCCTTTGTCAATTGAACCTCTTCTTCAATGAAATCTTCAAAATCCTCTTGATTCTCTTGACCTGTCGGATACTGGTATGCATCGACGGTAATCCCGCCACCAGGAGTACGACCGCCACTATTATAGCCACCACCAGAAGTAAAGCCACTACCGGTAGTGATCCCACCGCCATCCAACATCTGCCCGGTACTTAAAATCCTAGGTATCGACGACTCTGGTGGCTCATCCCAATCTGGCGGATTCGCCTCCGTTTCGTCAATATAATCATTCATATCAATCTCGTAGCCGTCCGATAACGGTGCATAGTCTTCGTCCGAAGGAGCCTCGGTCCTCGCGTCATATTCCTCCTCCTCCTCCTCCTCCTCCTCCTCCTCCTCCTCCTCCTCTTCTAACTCGTCCACTTCCTCCATCATAGTCCCACCGCCAACACTAGGGCTGGGGATATAATCCTCTAAACTGTCAAAATCGAGCTCTGTTCCAGTATCCGAGTAGAAATTCACACCGGCCTGCGGGGTGCCAATGTCACCCAATTGAGGAAAGTTGTTTTGTAATGGCGCCGCATTATTACCGGCCGTTTCATCGAGTAGCTCATCCTCTATCAGCATTTCATCCCCAGTACCTCCACCACTACCACCGTCTTGGGAGCCGCCATATTGCGGTAAGGCGGTAACGCCAGCGAGAGAAGTCAAGCCGAGGAGAAGCAAAAGTGTTGAGCGTGCTAAACGTGGCATTTTGGGCGGACTTTGTGTTGTCTTGAGGAGCTTCAAGTCTTAGTCCATCTAGACTCGCTTTAGCTGCAACGTGGTTTTTCGATGTTGAAAACGTGGGAAAGCCATGTGGTTTGAATAATTGAAATGTGGTTTATATTTTACATATTATAGCTGTCGTGAATTTTACCTTGTATGGGTATTAGGGTGGAGCTTATTTTACGAGGTATTGCGGTAGCAATGAGGCTATTCGAGCACAGTTGCGATATTATAACTCACGCATCGTATCTTCAGGCACAGACCCTACAAGTCCTAGATAGCTTCTTGGAAAGAAGCATCGTGTAGATCGATATTTCAGCTACATATCCTGCATGCAGTGACTTTAAGTATCGATATCATCACATTAAATTCGAACTATAAGGGGATAATTATTATTAGCGAGTGAACAATCTAGTAAAAATATACCAGACAGTGGGACCTTCTCTAGATTTCTACGATCGCTATATAATATACCACCATGACTACTAGAGATCAAGGTCACAATCATGTTACATTTTACAGCACGATGGACTCATAGTATAAAATAAAACATAAATTATTAAATTAAAAATTAAAAACTAAAATCAGTAGACAAAAAAGAAAAAGAAAAGAGCAAAAAGGCCGCCCTGAAGAAGAAAAGGAAAGGAAAGGAAAGGAAAGGAAAAAAGAAACAATAAAAACCGCCTTCACCACCCACCACCTCTCCTCCCCCTCACAACATCTCCACATCATCCTCCCCCGCACCCTCCCCCTCTCCCTCCCCAAAACCCCCTCGAATGTCGTGGTTACGAGCTATAAAGCTCGTATTGAGGGACCGCGTCCCCCTCCTCCCTTCCGAGCGCCCGCTACCCGCGCTCAGGCCGCTGGAGATCGACATAGTGTCGAAGTCCATGAGCGACCCTTGCGACCGGGTAACACGGCGCGTGGTGGGAAGGGAGGAGGAAGAGGGTCGTGGGGTGGTCGGTGGCGGTGGTCTCCCCATTGGTGTTCTGGGAACGGTGAGGTCCCCGAGAGCTTCAATGGATGGAGGGAGATCCATCCATGGAGTTGACTCCCTCCTGAGGGGAGTCAGCGGGGAAGTAGCAGCCGGATTGACCACTCCTTCCCCCTCCACTTCACCTCCAACGGCAAAGGCTAGTACCGTCGGAGGACCGCCACCTCCCGTCCCCCACATCTCCTCAAAACAAGCTTCCAGCTCATTAAGACCCAACTCCTCGGGATTGCCAGGATCCTCGAGTGCTCCGAGCCACATATTGATACTGGAGCTTGTATCGACACTCTCCACCTCTGTAACTACCTTCTCTTTCCCCTTCTCGCTCCTCTTCCCTTTCTCCTTCTTCTCGCTCTCCTTCTCTCTCTGCTCTCTGTCTATCTTTTCCTGGGAAAGTCGTGCCTCTTCAGGAGTCGCAATTGAATCCCCTGGCGCGAGCCCTAGATAAGAGTTGAATAAGGCGTTCCAGTCTTCGGCACCCTGAGATGGGAGACTTGAGGTGTCAAAGTTTGTGGAAGTTGGTCCATTCGGGAAAACTGTACAGCTAGGTCTGGCAACTGTGGTAGTAGTCTTTTTAGTTGTGGTGACTTTCTCCTTTGACTTCCTTTCCTCTTTCTTCGTAGCTGACTTGGCCATGAGCTGTGTCGCGAGATTGAAGAATTCCCTCTCGTCTGGCTCCTTCAATTCTTCGTGGATGTAGTCCCAAAGAGCATTTTGAGATTTGCTGGCCTTTTCTAACTTCTCTCGTTCCGTGGCTTCTTTTCCCGCAGCTTCAGCTTTCAATAGTGCATCTCGAGCAGGGCCATCTGCCTTGGCCTTTCGAAGATCTTCAGCAAGTTTGCGAAGCTTTTTAGCCTTTTCGTAGAGACTGGCAGAGGATTCAACAGGCTTTTGATTCGGCATAGCTTTGGGCTTCCGCCTTGATTTCGTGATAGATGATCCTGCAACAGTCTCTTCATTTAGAATTGTTTCTTTAGTGTATGGCGCATTAGCTCGCTCAAGAAGCTCAGCAGTCGCACTGTGAGATTCATCGGTGAGCATGAATTCTCTCAGACTGCTTAGTCGTTCTCCAGACAAATTCCATGCCCCCTTCGAGGCCGGCTTTTGGTTTTCTTGGAGTTTATCTGCAGCGTTGCTGCGATTTGAAGGAGTGGGTGATTTTGGGGGATTTTTAACCGCAAATGGCTGTTCAATGATAGGAGGATTCTGCATGAAAATTGGATCCGGACCCGGAAGAATGATTTTGCCAGGAGCCTTCGATTTTCTAGCAGCACCTGATACAGTAGACGAAACAAGAGTAGCTGAAGTAACAACAGTTGTGGTGCTGCCTTCACCGAACTTCGTTCCAGATACTCCGGTTGTAGTCTTTAGAGCAGAATTCTTGGCAAGATTAGACAACGTCTTCTTAGTAGAGGATTTGAGTGCCTGTGCGTCTGGTAAAATTTCCGGATCGGCAGTAATTATTTGAGAAGACTTGTCTATTTGAGATGATGTGACTGTAAGTTTTGATGATGATGATAGAGTAGTGACTAGCTCCTCCCTCTGAGAAGGATTAAGTGTACGAGCTTCTTCCTCATACTTTCGCTGGAGGTAGTCGACTTGGGCAGCAGAAAACGACTTTTTGGGCTTTGAGGTCGATTTCTGGCTTGGTTCAACATCTTGCATCACAGAATCCCTAGTCTGGCTAAATTCTTGAGTGATACCAGGAGTGTTAGATGTACCTGCGGAGAGACCAGCAAACATGGAGGAAGACAGAATCATGGATGAACCAGCAGCGGTGATGATATCTCCTAGATGAACTTTTAGCGATCACTCATGAAAATATCAGATAATATCGAAAAACTTACCTTCTGTATTTCCTTTGGCAATAGGATTTCCTCGTTCCGATTGAGACATCTGCATCGGACCGGCTTTATTCCCCGTGGTTTGAGATAAAACAAAGCTTTCCCTACTGGTATTCTTGCTCTTGAACGTCTTCGCCTTTTTCTTCATCGGAATATTTGGTTTCTCACTCGTTTGGGAGACAGTTCCGAGGGAATAAGTGGCAGGAATCAAAGACTGTATAGAAGTGTGCCGTTCAAGCTGCATTTGAGCAGAAGAAGATTCACCTTGAGGATCCATAGCTAGATCTCCATTACGCTTAGAACTCCTTCTGGAGGCAAATGCCAAATCTTGTTGAGAAGACATTTGCTGAGAGATGGTAATGCTACCAGGCGTTTGTTCAAGTTGCAGAGGAGAGAGTGAAGATCGTTCTTCTAGATTTGCACTCTCTGCAACTACTGTTTCTATCGCAGGTCCCGTTGCCGGACCGGTAACTGGTGGCTCCGGACTGAATACTTGCTTCTTAAGGCTTGCAGGTTTTTGGGGGCCAAAGTCTGCAATCTCGACCGCTCGTTCAGGTGATGATAAGAGAATCGTGGGACGTGATCTTGATGGTTTTGGATGGACTAGAGGTGCCGGTTGTGCTTGTTGATTCTGAGCAGGAATTACTGTCCCCGAGGTAGGAGAATGCTGCAGGGTATTTCTCCAAGGGACTGATTGGTTTTGTTGATGGGATAGGTTTGGAGGGATGTAGTGTGGAGGAGGGTAGTTGAATGTCGGAGCAGGTCCGACAGAAAATACACCCACGGGGGGTGCGGGATAGCTGTACGGATACAGAGCTTGACCTTGCGTGTGAGAAAATGGCTGACCTTGAAAATGGGAACTTGCTTGTAGATGAGATTGAGGGAATCGATGCGGATAATACTGTTGGCGATTCTGAGGAGGGAGAGGAGCGGGATAGTATCCTTGGTATCCTTGAACTTGATGAGGTGTAGCTTGGGATTGCAGAAGAGGAGCAGAAGAAGGTTGTTGTTGCGAATAATGTTGATAATGTTGATATTGCGAATATTGTGGGTGATGCTGCGGCGGGACACCAGCCAACGGCTGCGGAAATACGTGTGGATCTCTATCTCTCGCACTCGACGGTCAGCCAACCACCGGTGAGAATCATTTGAACTTCGTCCACTCTCAACTAAAGCTCCTAGAAGAATTGCAAGGAGAAAATGGAACTACTTACTGAGGCCCAATTAGCACATATTCAGCGGCTCTAGGGTTCAAAGGCAACACTCCTTGCTGTTGTTGGGGTACGGGTTCCGATTCGACGGCAGTGGCGGCAGCAGCATCGAGTTCTGGAAGTCCCATTCCTTCCAGAAAGGAGAGCCAGTCGTCCGGTTTCTCTTGTTTTTTGTCGGACATGTTGTGATATCAAAATACGTGTTAAAGCAATATGCAACGAAGATTGTGAGGAATATTTAATGGAAATGAGAACTTCGACGCGCCTTAATTAAGACCGCGATATCTTGACATTACGGCTTGAAGGCCTAGTTATCACAAATTTGGCGACTAATCGGAATCACTTACAACTAATTCTATAAACGTAAAGGGGGTATGATGAGACTTGAGAAGCGTCTTTGAGCATATTCAACACAAAAGGACGTTGTTGGTATTGCTTAGAGTTCAGATAGAACACTCATGGGAATACAATTAGCGGATGCGGGGTCAATATAGTCCGGTATTCTACAATATTGTTAACCTAGATATCAAGGTACCAGGGTAAGCATCAGTTATGACATCGAGTCTGTGTCGCGTATACAAACCAAGAGCTCGAGACATTGGGAACCAGATCACTTCGAAGGTGGTTCATTAGTTTTAGATCTAGATATTTGAAGTATACGAACGTACGTGGTAAACGACTCACATTATTAACAAAGCTTTATTTCGTGTCTGAGTCGGTCTTTAATATCTAGGTGCTGACCATTGGGGTTAACCCTCAATCTCATTACTAGGTAGTGGTACGTTGAAAGCGTTCGTACTATAGCCCGGGCACCATTATGATATTATAATATGTCAATTCACAGGATTCATCGTCGATTGAGGACACAAACTCCAACAAAGTTTCAGTGAAAAGGCTTTTGCGCGCGTGTAATATATAGCATGAAGAAAACCTCTGTGCCATTGCTCTGAAGGAGATTTCCTAGTTTTCCGTTTCACTAAAATACTTATTATGTTTCTCAAAATTTACCCATGTTTCAAGGTAAGGACATTCTGGATCAAAAGTGTATGCTTGTATATGCATGTTGCTTGCTGTGTAACAATATTCAATGAACAATTATAATTGACGCGTCGAAGGTTCTGACTGGTCTCTGAAAGCTTGCCGCCATAACTAGATGCGGTAACTGGCTCGTCATCCAAAATTCTCGGCTTCATAAATCAGCTACTTACACTGAGCGAAATTGATGTTATATATTAACAATCCTACCGGAAAGGCCTTTTTAAAACGAAAAATCGCTGCTGATTAACCACGAAATCCTCTATGCATTGGTCTCGTGCTGAGCCAGACTTTATACACTCAATATATAGTAAGAAATAGGTCAGGAAACCTAAACATCTCATTGAGAAAACTTCGAATTATTTCACCGACGATATCAATATTGTTTAATGCATAGTTATGCATACCAAAGTATTTATCTTTTTAGTAACAATATTGCTAGATTAACTTCAGCCTGCTTGTATAATCCCGCCTAGGAGACGAAGAATCAAGACTATTTCAACGCAAAGAGCAGCGCGGAATACCACACAGAACCAAAATGGGCCTGTTACACAGACCTCCCTCAGTTGGTGCCCAAAACTGCACTTTCACCCACCACCACCGCGTATATCTCAGCCCCAATAAATGATAGCTCCAACGATGTCCACGCAACACGCATACGACCTCCCCCAAGCTTCACCACCAAACCCCCACATCCACACCCTCAAGCTTCACGATATCATATCGAAAACTCACCATGCCTCCCAAAAAATCCGCCTCAAAGCCGCCACCTTCTATCTCCAAAAACACTGATATCGACTCTCTCTTCGCCGGTATCGACGATATCTCCTCTCCCACCAAACAAGAAACCAAACCCCGCGCCTCGCTCTCCGTTGATGACCCGAACGAGAAGGCCCTTTTCGCAGAAATCGAAGGCCTGACAGCAGAATACCGCACTCCCTCACGATCCGTCACTCCACGGTTAAGCTCCACGAACCTAAAAGCCGCAGCTGGCACCGGTCCTGCGTCGGATAGCTTGAGGAAGAAGGCAGCAGGAAACAGACCGCCAGTAGCAGCTTCTGCCAAGCCTGCCAAAGTTGAAAGCGAAGAAGAAGAGGACGAGGATGACGATGAAGATGATGAAGACGACGATGATGAGGAGGAAGATGATGAGGAAGAGGAAGACGAGCTAACGGAGCTCAAGACTGCATCTAAACAAAAGCAAAAACAAGCAAGAGGTGCACCGGCACCTGAGCAATCAAAGCAGCAACAAGGTAGCTGGTGGGGTGGAATCTGGAATACCGCCTCCGCCGCCGCCACAGCTGCCCAATCCACAGCTCAGTCGGTATACAAAGAGATCCAATCCTCCGAAGAAGCACAGCGTTGGACGCAACAAGTCTCTGGGACCGTCGCTGGTTTCAAAGAACTAAGTATACACATATCCAATCCTATTCTCCACCATCTTGGCAATACTAAATACTAATTGTTTCTGCAAATTGATAGCCGGTGATTTACAAAAACGAGCCATACCAACCTTCACAACTCTCCTCCACCACATCGCCCCACCAATCTCCGCCCACGAACGACTACACATCCACACAACCCACGACCTCCAAAACTACCCCTCCATCGACCCCATAATCCATCATGTCTTCTCCCGTGTCATGCAGCAAGTCGAAGGCGGCGACTTACTAGTTATCCAACGCGGTTCCGAAGCCACAAACAAGAACAATGGTTCTCTCAGCGCAGGATGGGGTGGAGGACCATGGTGGCGTGACGAACGTAAACGAGAGTTAGGCGCCGTGAAGGGATTAGAGGCAGGAGTGAAGCTGGCGAAAGCTACAGCTGAGGGATTTGCGCTTGAATTCGCGCAACGTAGCCCTACGGTTGAGAAACGGAACGGGATGGAAGTCGTCGATCCAAACAATCCTGTCCGGAAGAGTGATATCTTTCTGTCACTGCAGCCGGTATTCTACCCGTGTCCGTTCTCCAGCATACTCGTCAAGTCAGAGGGTGAGGAAGGGGAGGTAGAGGAAGTGATGAGCTTTGCGGTGCATTTGCTCGATCAGAAGCATAATTTAGAGTTTACGACTATGAGCCAGACTTGTCCATCAAAGTGGGGACAGTGGATGGACGCGGAGTTTGAGGAGTTGCCGGAGGATGTGCAGGTTGGGCTTGCGAATGGAGCTGTGGATCCGAGAGAGTGGATCGCGGAGTGGATGGAGGAGACATTAGCATTGGCTGTTGGTATGATTGCACAGAGGTATGTTAGTAAGAGAATGGGGGTCGGGGAAGGGCTAGGGAAGGGGAAGCAGGTCGATTTGGAGGGGAGACAAGAGGTGAATTTGGGGGGTGAAGCTGGGATCTTGTAACTTCCTTGACGTTCTTGTCGCTATCACGGTGCTGTTTCTTAATTTTCATGGAGTATGACGACAGATGAGTGATTCAACTCATCCACAAGAGATTTTTGAAGGCAGAGGGGTGGATATGAGTTTTTACATGTGTAAACCGGCGGATTGGAGTTAACTATTTCTTCAGCGTTTTAATTTCTTTTCATATCCGAGTATATTTCATCTCAATTATTATACCACATTGTTGATATCAGATTGCTCTATTATACCTCCATTACTTCCATTTACTCTATCCATCTATCCAAAGAAGAAAGGCATCAATGCCAATACAATGTTCGCTATTAATAAACGCTAATAATACTCGCTAATAAGCAAATGCAGTCCCATAAGCAGACCTAATCATCTACATCTACTCCAATTAGCCTTCCCAATACTATAATAAAACCCCACATATAAAATACAAAGTCAAGCCAAGTCAAGCAAACCGCAACCTCACAATGCTCATAACCATATTCATGAGCACATGCACCATAACAGCAACACTAGCGATAACCAACCCGCTGAAATCGACGAAATCCCGTTTCCCTTCCCCAGTAACCCCAAACTCCCACCCCCACCAGAATATCCGTCTCACAATCCACGCGCTAACAATCTCCAGCCCCCACGTCACCAAACTAGCCCAGAATGTGAATTCAAAAGTATACCCGTTCCCTTCCTCCCCTTGGAACGACAGATAGGGATAAATTTCCTTGTTGGGGCCGTAGTGACATACGACTATCCACCCTAGAAAGGCAAGCATGGATACGTTCTCGCAAAGGCCACGGACGAAGAAACTGCGGCCGATGAGTTTGGTGTGTTCCGAGTAGGATGTGGAGGTTAGGTTGAGGGTTGTGAGGAGGGTGTGGAAGCGGTGGGAGATGTAGACTGGTTGGAGGAGGATGGCGATGGATGAGGAGAGGAGTTGGAGAATTGCGAATTGGGAAGGGGAGCGGAGGCGGGCATATAGTGTTCTAATGTATGTCTTTAATATAATAACTTTGGTTAGCTCTGGTATATTTATTTTGTATATATGCGGTTTTTTGGTTGCGTAAAGGGGAGCATACGTAGTAGGTCAAGCTAAAGTATAGCTTAAACACGAATTCTAGAGGGTAGCTCTGCACTTGCGAGCTGAGTATCCATCCGGTTATGCCGTCTAAAGCCAGAATGGTGCCAACCCAGGAGTACACGTATATCACCGTTTCTTTATTGTCATGCGGTAAAGTTCTGATATATATCTCGGCATACAGTTCCCCCAAAACGAAAGCGACAAGGCCGAGCAGGATCGCAGCACAGAACCACAGGAATCGGATATAAGAATACGGAATCCAGCGTGTGCGGCGACGGATCTGCCGCGTCAAGCGGGTCAGGGGAGTGTTTCGCGGAGGGTAAGTATCGCTAGAAGCGTTGGATGATGATCTGGTGCGTGTAAAAATGTTACCATACGAAAGAAGGGTAGTGGATTCGTTCGGGTCGAGTTCATCTTCGAGAGCTTCGCTGTCCATATCGGCGGTGTTTTGGTTGTGGGAGCGGGTGGTGCTGGTGTTTAGGTACGCTGAAGGTTGGTGATACCGGAGCGAGGAGTGGCGATCTTCGGCGTGCAGAACTATGAAGGCGATTACGGCGGGGAGACACATTGTGATGAACGTGAGTAGGATCCAGGTGATATTTAGATGGGCGAGCGGCCGGGCAAAGTAGTATATGGGAATTCCGATTGCGACGGAGATGGACCAAGAGAGAAGGTATGTCGCTGAACCACCAAGACGTGCCGGCCACCTACCGGATATACGTTAGTGATATGGCCGAATAAAATGGTCGGGTTCATAGAGCCTACCAATTCAAGTTGTAGAGGTTGAAGAGATTGGTCATATAGAACAACCCCATAAGAAGATAGAAGCCGTAATAAACAAGCAGGAAGAACCACCAATGAATCTGCACGAGAGCTTCTCCATGCCCTGGGGCGCGGGCTACAGGATCAGTGCCATTAGAAGATATCGACGGCTGGTTCCAGGATGCGCTCCCAACACCTTGCTTCAAATTCTCGTGAGGCCATATCATTCGCAGTATTGCATCGACGAGAGACGAGACGGTTGTATCGGCACCTGTGCTCGGGGTTCTAATAACCGGTAATGGAATGGCTAACCAGCCGACCACCTAGAGTAATATTAAGATCAGAGTCAGTCTCCAAGTTTGAAATACCGATAGTAGAAAAATAGTATTAAATAAAAGAGAAACTCACTATACCAGCTGGAAGCACGACTAGAACAAAAGCTCTACTCCACCAATACCGTACCAACCGCTCCGTAACATCCCTCCTAGGACTGAGCAAGCTCCCCACATCACTGAAAAATCCGATGAACCCACTCCGCCGCCGCATAATTCCAGCAGGCATCAAGGCATCGTCATCATCCTCATCATCGGTAGCGCTACCGATAAAGCTGTCGTAAGCGGCAGAAGTGGCACGGGAAATGGAATCGACGAGATTTCCTATTGAAGACTGTTTCTTTACTCGAGCATGGCGAACGAAGCGACTGGACGAGTGGAAGGAGCTTGACTCGGTGCCTTGTGAGAAGGTGCTGAAGTTGCCCGGCATATTTATTTTTTAAACTTGTCGTTTATGGTTACACGGCCGCTCGCAGTGTACGACAACGAAAAGCAACGTACGAACGGAGGGCGAGGCGGTTCAGGCGGGAGAGGGGGAAGAAACCATGGAGGACAGTGATATGGGCGGAGCGTACGCGCCCAGGCGACTCTGGTGGTTAAGATTTTGGGGACTTGAGAGAAACGTGGAGGTCGGGCGACTGGAATGAAGATTTGGACGGGAATGTCAAAATGGGGGGTTTTAGTTGGTGTTCATCTGATGTTTACTTTCGTCTTTACTTGCTGTTAAGAGCTACTGGTGAAATGAGCTGCTAATAAGCTGACCCGACCGGGGAGCTGGCAGGCAGTCGGGCAGGCTTGTGACGGAGCTCTCTTTTAGTTAGCGCCTCCGCAGCACTCCTCATTTCCATCATATTTTTTCGGGTCGAATTCCAGCTTTTTCGGCGCGCATGTCATGCTGCATAAAACAGGCAAACAATGCGATAGCCTCGCCACGCAAAACTGGTCAAACAGGTCGATCTTTCTTCTCGATTTCATGTAGAAATAAAGTGTTTTCGACAAGATACGGTATATGCGACAATCAGAGGATATCGTCCGCATCTGTTTTTGACATGATTGTAAAAAGTTTTCGTATCTGTCGGGCGGCTAATAACTTGGTTTAATCAAAAGCCATGTGACAAGCTGCGAAGGGCGGGGTTGTTGTGCGGCCTCCCGATTTTTTGCGTTGTGGGTTCAAAATGCAACAATTTGACATTGCTTTTTCCAGCACGCGCGCTCTGATTCGAAGGTCCTTCAACCAGCCATGAAAGTGCTCCTGCTGAACTATTGTCGGTGCCATGCCATTGTAATGTGGCCCGCATTCTGCACCTGCGCCTGGCCGTTGGATAGACGTACGTAGGTTAAGGAAGAGGAGGGGTCATACAGCGTAGCGCATCTACCCGGGGATTGCAGACCCAGACCGGACCATGTGCCACTGCCATTAATTGCGTTGGAATTGGATCTCATCGGGGACGTGTGAATTGGGTATCTGATATCAGATAGTAAGTACCCAGGAGGGCCCGGTCTAAATCTTCGATCGACGGTTGAAATTTACTAGCTCTAAACGTTAATATAGTTTGGATCCTGGCCAGGAACCTCTTATCCACATACCTTCTTCACGCGTGTCAATGCCCTGCTAGCTCGAGATTCTTCTGAGTCAACTCTCTTATTCGTTCCCATCCTGTTGCATCTCCATCAATTGCAATATTAGATTCGACTCTCCCTCAAAAACGATGAGGCGATGCCCTTCCATGCCCCATTGGTATCACATATGGTTAAAACGACACCCCGCGTTTGGAATTGACAGCGCCTAGGCTGGCAACAGCAGAAAGTATCTTCAGGCAACGTTTTTCTTGTATTTGTTTTTTTTGGTGCCTGAAATCGGGTTAGGCATGCCTACAGGCCTATGGCTTATCGATCAAGATAACTATGGATATATATTGATATTTGTCTCAATCTAGGTATCTATTTATATTCTATACGTGCCATTCTTTTTCCCTTCAAACCGGACTTGAACGCAACTAGCCTCTTTAGTACTTATTTGGTCTAGCGACGGGACCAACTCTAGAGCAGAGTAAGTGCCAGCGCCTGACTACTACAATCAAATGCTTGGCTTTAACAATACTTCTATGGAGACATATACATTTTCCAATGCTTTAATGATGCTCTAATTCTTGCTAACGAGTCTTTAGAAAAGCTAGGTTATCAGGCAGGGTCCTAATAATCGCATGTCTATCTGCCTCTAGAGCCCGTCAGAAGCCTACGAGGAATTCGCATTCTACAAACCCATCTAACTGATTAGTCTTGTGTCACTGCTTCGTCCATAACAGTGATTTGATGAAACTAGTATTTGATAATTATTTCTCTTATGGCATTGCTTAGATGTTTGCTCGGTCAAATATTTGGTTTTAATAAGCGTGCATACAAATTGTCTATTGATCTTTCCCTCCAGTTGATATACAGCAACTCGGCGTTCGCCCACCACGCTTATATATCTCCCGTCCTCCTTGTCATCCTCTCTTCTCCTCTTTCTCTCCTCTTCCTTCCTCTCACCGAAACAACCATCATCTAGAAGCTCATAGTAGCCTTCATTCACTATCACGAACGGTCCAACTACCGTCATTGTATAAAGCGCTTCACCTCTTCCATCCCCGTCAATCTTCATTCTAACTGTAAGTCACGGCCTCACATGGTATATCTTCACCATTCGTCATTCCTTCTCTACATACGTGTACAGCATGTCATCTATAACGATGCACCGATTTTTATGATGCTCTCTTATGCTTATATGTCGCTAACATCTCTCAGCTCTATGAAATATAGACTCTCTGCCATCAGCATATCTCATCTCACGTGTTATTCCTATCACATAATTTCACTTCCTCATTAGTATATTCTATATTGAATATCACTCCTCACAATGTCCTCCTCTTCAGGGCAGCCTCGTGGCCCCCGTCATTCTACCCAGCATATGAGTAGCTCTTCAGTCCCACCTTCCAACTCCAATCTTCTCGTCCCTGTGCAAAAGACATCACCGTCAAGGACCGCACATGGAAGACTCTTGCCAGATCCCAAGATGCAGAGCCAATCCAGCCTCACCAGTGTCAGGAAATATTTTGACAAATTCATGGATGACAACATAAGGGTGCATGACAAAACAACAGCTGTTTGTTTCCTCCGTGCTATCATTCGACAGCATGGAGAACCGGATGTAACTGAAGAATGTTTGAGTGCTCTCAGCACTGTTGGCACAGGTCTCTACAATCTTGTCGACGCTCTGACCTGTGACCTCCATGATACTCAGTTCCTCAACGAATCTGTCGGCCAGTTTCTCGTATTTCTTGGGCACAAGTACAAAGCCAATGACCCAGCCTTGGAGAGAATCAATTTCGATAACATGGTCCGTATGGTCATGCAGCGACTCGCTAGACATTGTCAATCAACACTTCTAGCGATGGCCGACGCAACGAGGAAAGCTAAGCTAAATGCAGCGTCCTTAGAAGGATTCGCCTGGTTTTTGAAGGAATATTTAGAGTTCTCGATCGCTCCTCCTGAGTACCTGGAAGCTATCGTGCACGACAAAGACGTTCTGGACAAATTCTGTGACGACCCAGCAGCTAATCATTATATCCGTTACTTCGGTAACAAACTGAAATATTGGGTCAGCTGTGAAGGTTCGAAGAGACAACGAGGAGCTAACGGCTACGGTCCTGGTGGTCGCCATGATAATGATTGTGAAAACATTCGTGACATTAGCATCATGCCGACCCCGGATGAAATTCACTCCAGGGAAGCCCCCTTCCTCCCGAAACTGCAAGACTCATTTCGACAAGCGGGACTCTCTCGGATTGGAACACACCTCGACTGTAACTTCCGCCTCTTGCGTGAAGAAATGCTCAACGATTTTCGCGCCGATTTTCGTGAGTTCATGAAAGACGGCAGCTACACATCCTGCATTAATAACGTTTCTGAACGTTCTAAACTCGTGCTGGAAAATGTGAAATGGGGCGGTTGGGACTACGAGTGCTGTGTCAAACACCGCAAGTTCGGGGTACGACTTCACATCGACAGCGAAGAGGTCATCAAACGGTTCAAGTTTGCCAAAGGGTCATTCAGTCAACTTCTATCAGAGGATCCGAATTTCCCATACAGGAACAATTCCGTCGCCTGTCTCGTCATTGAGGATGAGATTGCAGGGTTTGGGCACCTCACCAGAGATGTTGAAAACCTTCGAGAAAACCCACCTTGCGTCATTCTAACGCTTGAAAGCAATCAAACCATCGAATTCCTTCTCACAAAGGTATACAAAGCCGTCGTCAGTCAGCCAGAAGAGAATGCGAAGTTTAAGTTGATCTGTGTCGACACTCCCGTCTTTGCTCATGAGCCGATCTTGCAGCGTTTACAAGCTATGAGGGAAATCCCTTTGGCAGAAGAATTGATTCATTTCAAGAAAGGTGATAAGATCGCGAAGACATCCTCCTTCCCGGAACATAAGCTCAAGAATATCGTACCTGAAAAACCTTTACGAGATTTTCTCAAAGTCAGCACCGCGATGGTCATGGATAAGGCCCAGGGCAAGGCAATCATATCTTCTTTACAAAATAAGGTTTCCTTGATACAAGGTCCTCCCGGTAGGTAAACTCCTCGATTCAATATACTCAAAGACCTTTATTAATTATATCGAACATAGGTACCGGCAAAACGTTGGTCGGCAATATCATCGCAAAGCTCATGTACATGTTCACGAAAGAGAAGATGCTCATCATCACACAGCAGAATCACATTTGTGACGAATTCCTCGAGAATATACTAGCGATGGGAGTCAAAAGAGAAGACGCCGTCCGACTGGGTAGCGGGTACTCTCATTTCACCCGCTGCGTGGCTCTCAATGAAATTTCCGACGAAAAAGACATATTCCAATCTGCGAAAAACGCGATGGAGTTGGCTCAAACTAACCTCCTCTGCGGCTGGCTTCCTATCGATGAGCTTTACGCGGAAATCTTTGCTAATCCGATGACATGGACGGATATCCAGGCTATGGCCGTCGTGTACAATGAACCTCATCCAGTAATGGGTGAAGAACAAGATCCTTATGGGTACCGCGCAGCCTTCACGGTTCCCCCAGAATTTATCAAAGTCGTCTCTACAGAATTCCCTGGGGCGCCAGTTCCAAATGATGTTCAGATTTTCCATATGTGGGCTACGAATACCAAACCACCCCCTATGCTTATCGAATTCATGTCAGAAAAAGGGCGCGAATTATGGGCGCTGGATTCAAACAATAGAGAAATTCTCTTGGAATGGTTCAAAGAAGGCACCATGCGAGATCAGATCTGGGCTCTTTCTCAAGCCGCTACTGCGTACAACAAGCTAGTAGATGAACTACAGAATTGGAAAGACACTCGAGTCACCAACGTCTTGACTGAGAAGCGCATCATCGCCGGTACCACGAATGGTGCAGCAAAGTATCTCGAAAGCATTGCTAAAGCCGCGCCAACAGTGATCATTGTCGAAGAAGCCGCACAAATATTCGAATCTCACGTCCTCGCAGCCTTGCATCAAAACGTCCAACAGCTGATCATGATCGGTGATCACAAACAGCTACGTCCCCGTTGCGACACCTGGGAACTAAGACATGAATCTAAACGCGGATACGATCTGGATATTTCACTATTCGAACGTCTAATTCTCATGGGATTCCCCTTTGTAACTCTAGAAACACAACACCGCGCTCGTCCCGAAATTTCTCGACTCATCCGCGAGATCACCTACCCTGATCTTTTAGACTCCAAATCTGTCCAACGCTACAGCAACATCCGCGGCATGCAGCACAACCTATTTTGGATGCATCATGAGAACCGGGAGACCTCGGCCACCAATCTTTCGGATCGTGCGTCGATGTTATTTAAGCGATCTAGTAAGGTAAATGAGTTCGAAGCAAACATGGTCGTATCAATCATACGATACCTGGGTGCGCAAGGATACTCTTCCGATCACATTGCCATCATCACACCATATTTGGGACAAGTGGGGTTGATCTCGAAAATGATCCGAGAAAAGTCGAGCTTCGACGTCATTCTTTCGCAGATGGACTATCACGAACTCGTCAGAGCTGGGTTGATGGAAGAAAGAGATGTATCGACTATCGGGAAATATGTTGAAGTTTGCACAGTTGGTAGGTTAAGTTTCTGAAAAATTCTGAAGATTTTATTCATGATGTCTAATTATTCGAATATATAGACCAATTCCAGGGCAGTGACCGTGATATCATCATTGTTTCCATGGTCCGCTCAAACCCCGAACAGCAGATAGGATTCCTCAAATCAGCCGAACGCGCAAACGTTCTGCTAAGTCGCGCACGCAAAGGTCTCTTCATCATCGGGGACGTACATACTGCCATCGGCGGGCCTCAAAACCAGACCCCTTGGGGTGCCGTCGTAGATATATTACTAAAGGAGGAGAGGATACTTGAGGGCATCCCGATCATTTGCGAAAGGCACCCTAGTCAAGCGTTTACTTGCAGAACTCCGGAACAATTAGATTGGCAGACACCAGAGGGGAGATGTAGACTTCGGTGGTACGTCCGTTTCTCCAAATTTTATTTATTCGTACCACTAGGAAAGCTAATTTAATTTGGAAAATACAATATATACAGCAACGCACCCCTGCCATGCAAACAGCATACGTGCAGCTTCTACTGTCACCCGGGAGATGACCACAGTGCCACAATCTGCGATGTTAAAATCGAGAAGACATGTAGCCGAGGACACAAATGGACTGATAAATGCTGGCAACCGAAGGGCGTTACATGTAAGAAATGTAGTCGTATCGATGCTCATTATGAGGCCATCAATGAATCCGAAGCCAATAAGAAGACAGAAGAGTTCGAAGCCGAGCTAGCAGTAGAGAAGGCTCGCACGAGAGTTGCTGAAGTAGGAGAGCTCGACGCTCGACGCAAGAGAATTTTAGACCAAAATAAAGAGCGCAGATTTATCGCGGAAGGGAAGATGGAGGCTCCATACCCTAAGAGGATCCAGCCTTATACTAAACCGTTTGGCAAGGACGCGGTTAAGAAAGCGACAAAGGCTGAGAAGCTTCGAGACAGGGAGCAGAAGGAGCGAGAAGTTGAGCAGCCCAAGAAAGAAATGCAGGCTGGGCAACCAAAGAAACACTCTCGAGTTGAGCAACCAAAGAAGGAGACTCAAGTTGAGCAACCGAAAAAAGAAATTCAAGTTGACCAGTTGAAGAAAGAAATTCAAGCTGAGAAACCAAGGAAGGAGGCTCAAACTGAGCAACCCAAACAGAATGACCCAATAGCAGCGGTGAAGAAAGATAAGGAAGTTGAACAAGTAGCATCAACTAAACATAATAGGTCATCCTCCGTCCCCACATCTACATCATCCTCTACTCTTTCTTCTACTCGCAATGGCCCTATCCGACATACTAGAACACCTTCGGCTCAAGCACCACGAGACTCAGATGAACCCCATCCGTGGACAGTGGCGGACCTCGAACGTCGTTTTAAGAACATATCCGAGGGTAAGCGTAGTGCATCTATCTGCTCAGACAAATTTAACCACTCATCTCCACCCCAGTCGCCGGGAAAGCAACTGTCGCTCCCAAATATGCCCCACGAAACGGCGAAATCTACAAGCGATTCCGCTAATGTCGAATCTGGTGGCCCGGCGACTCTTCCTGCGACAACAACTACATTGGAGATCACGAATACCTTGAACAGCGATAAAACTACTTCCAAAAACCCCATACCCGACCACCTGCTAACCTTTGAATTTCCTGGGACACTTGTTAAATACGAGAATTCGGACGACGATTCAGATATCGAGATTTACATTGAACAAGTGCCTTCTTCGCAACCACGAATCGTCGAAGATGATACTGCGGCAGAGGCGGAATTTGAGACCGCCACCGGGTCTATTCAAGCTAAGTCACTTGAAGCAGAAGTTTCGCCTTTACTACCCTCTTCACCACCAATAAGATTAACTCAACACGTTTCCTTAGATGATAAAGTCGAATTACCGTTAGTTGTTGTTGAGGATGCTCTGATTGCAGTCAATGAAGTTTTCGAAAACGAAGTTTATGAACTTCCACAAATCTTATCTGATATGTCTGCTGCGATGGAGGAGTCTTCTACCGCTATTCTACGAGGTCTTCTTACTCCTGCGGTTATCGAAGAGCACCCTAGTTCTACTATTATTGAAGACCATCACACTTCTTCCGGTGCTGAAGAGCATCCTGTTTCTTTCGATGCTGAAGAGATCCTTACTCCTACGAAACCTGATACATCGGGTACGCAGAAAAATGTTGAGGTTCGAGATATCGCCTTGCCTAGAGTTTCTGATAGCATCACTATTCCTATTCCTCCTATTCCTACGGCCATCCTCGAAACACCAACCAAAACTGCAGGAGTTTCAAGCAGGCCGACTTCTGATCCACTTACCTCCAGTCCCAAGTCTAGCTGTCCCAAATCCGCAACGCCCTTCCCGTCTCGAAGTCGTGATGAGTGGGAACACCAGAAATTTCTCAACAAGGACAGCAACATCGCTCTAGACAAAATCATGGACATGATCGGCATGGAGCACGTCAAAGAACAAGTTCTCGCGATCAAGGCAAAAGCGGAGACTGTTCACCGCCAAGGCATCGATATCCGCGACGAAAGATTTCACATTGCACTTTTAGGAAATCCAGGAACCGGCAAGACTTCTTTCGCACGTCTCTACTCCAAATTTTTATGCTCCGAGGGTCTTTTGGAGTCTCTCAAATCGATTGAGACCAGCGGTGTTAAATTGGCAAGCACCGGCGTCGCGGGTATCGAAGAGATTTTCAAGGATCTCCTCAGTGTCAAAGGCGGGACTCTATTTATCGATGAAGCCTATCAGCTTATCACATCCGGCTCCCTTGAAGGCCGACAAGTCCTTGACCTCCTTCTCTCTGAGATGGAGAAGCACCTGGGCAGAATCATCGTCATCATCTCAGGCTACAATAAAGAGATGGAGAAATTTTTCGAGCACAATCCCGGTCTCAACTCTCGAATTCCATACAGGGTTCAGTTTGAGGACTTTACTAACGATGAACTACTATACCTCTTGCAAGACGTCATCAAGAAGAAGTTCAAGAACAAGATGATGATTGAAGGCGGCTACAATGGTTTATATATGCGAATTGTTTCAAAACGACTCGGTAGAATGAGGGGCATGCCCGGCTGCGGAAACGCACGTAGCGTCCAAAACACTGTCGCGAAAATGTTGGAACGACAAGCGGCTAGACTTACCAAGGAGCGTAAGAAAGGGATCGCGGCTAATGACTTCTGCCTCACGAAAGAAGACATCATCGGACCTGCTCCTACTAAGGCTGCTATGGAAAGCACCGCTTGGAAAGACTTGCATCAGCTCATTGGACTCGCCGCTGTCAAGGAGAGTGTGTCCGTTTTGCTCAAGCGCATGGAAAGGAACTACCAGAGGGAGCTAGCAGAAGAGAGGCCGATTGATATTTCGCTGAATAGAATATTCCTCGGAAGTCCTGGTACTGGCAAGACAAGCGTGGCGAAAATTTATGGCAAGATCCTAGCTCAGCTTGGACTACTGAGTAGTGGAGAAGGTATGTATCTTTCACTCATGAGAAATTTTGAAGAGAATTTAGCTAACTAACCCTATATAGTCATTATGAAGACGCCATCTGATTTTGTGGGACGGGCTTTGGGAGAGTCGGAAGCGAATACCAAGGCTATCTTGAATGCAGCCCGCGGAAAAGTTCTCATTGTCGATGAAGCTTACATGTTGACACCCAAGATTCACGGCAACGACGATCCTTACAAGACCGCAGTCATCGATACAATTGTCAGCGAAGTTCAGAACGTACCCGGAGACGATCAGTGTGTTCTCCTTCTAGGATACAAAGAAGACTTGGAGAAGATGTTTCAGAACGCCAATCCGGGTCTCAGTCGCCGCTTTCCTATATCCGACGGCTTTATTTTCGAAGATTTCAACGACGTCGAGTTGGCCAAAATTCTAGATCTCAAGCTTCAACTAGCCGAACTTGATGCATCTCAAGAAGCGAGGGATGTTGCCATCCAGAAGATCAGCCAAAAAAGACAAAAATCAAACTTTGGAAACGCCGGGGAAGTTGAAAATCTACTCAATGTTGCGAAAGAACACATGCTCAAACGACAGATCGATGGCGAGGATATGGCATCTGAACTTCTTGTCGCTGATTTCAATCCTGACCACGACCGCGGGAATCGAGCCGATACCGGTCTGCGCGACTTGTTTAAAGATCTCATTGGCGTGGATGACGTGATGCAACGTTTTGAAGACTACCAGACAACCAAAATGATGATGCGGGGACGAGGTATTGACCCACAACAACATATTCCAATGTTGTTCATCTTCAAAGGCCCTCCTGGCACCGGAAAGACGACCACCGCTCGCAAGATGGGACAGATATTCTACAATATGGGGTTCCTAGCATCCAATGAAGTCGTCGAATGTTCTGCATCTGATCTCACTGCTGAGTACCTTGGTCAAACGGCACAGAAGACCCGCAAGAAGTTGGAAAGCGCACTAGGTAAAGTTCTTTTCATTGACGAAGCTTACAGACTACAGGACAACCAATACGGCACCGAAGCCTCCAATGAACTCGTCGATGCGGTCACGAAACCTCAATATATGGGCAAGCTAGTCGTCATCCTAGCTGGTTACGACGAGGGTATGAACCGGCTGTTGGCAGTAAATGTTGGTTTAGCCTCACGGTTCTCCGAAGTCATTGACTTCCCCGACATTAATCATACTACCGCTATTGAAATTCTAAAAGCAGAGATTGGGAAAGCACAGGCCATGGTCCCCAGCTTGGATGATCCTCAATCGGATGGATATCAAGAATTAGTCATGCACATGCAGGAGATTACTAAAACTCCCGGATGGGGACATGCCAGAGATGCCTTGAATCTGTCAAAGAGCATGGTTGCCGTAGCGTTCAGAGGGATCAAAGGATTCAAAGACCCAATTGTCGTTACGCACCTGATGGCAGTCAAAGTCATGACGGATATGCTTCGACAACGAAAAGGAAGAATCTTACCCCTGCCACTCGCTATGAAACCACCTGTCGACCCCGCACCTACAAGAATCCAATATCAAGAACCACAAGCACTCCCAAAAATCAACATTAACACCGAAATTATGGATGCCTACGAGGTGCAAGAATCAAGCATTCACCGCGGCTCCGTTGCTAGCTCTATCTTTACAGACACGACAACACAAACCCGAAAGGAAGATGAAGTCCCACGTCTCTTTCAAGATATCGATCAGCGCGAGTTTGGAGCCAGTGATGAAGATTGGGGCGGCCTCCTTCAGTGTCGCGAGAGAGAGGAAACCCGTTATAATGTCGGGTTCGAGAAACGCGCCAAGTTGCGCCGACATTTGAGCAACTCTCGTAGATATCTCAAGCGTGTTGTTTCTGAGGTTGCGGATTTGGGAGTCAAAGGCGAAATGGACTCCAAGCTCCGAGGCAGCTTAGATTATCAAGTTCGTGTGAGTGAAGCAGAGATGAAAGAAGCGGATGCGAGACGAACGGTTGAGGAGACGGAGACCAAGTTGATCAAGTTGATTGAGAACGAAAAGCTCACTATGGCAAAGGAAAAGGTCAATCTATGCAAGTTGGATTTGATGGGAGTTTGTCCAAAGCGGTATCATTGGATCAAGGTTTCCGGTGGGTATAGATGCGGCGGCGGAGAGCATTTTGTCAGCAATGAAGATTTGGCGACGTATCAGATGCCTATGTGAGGTTTATTCGGTCGGAGATTAATCTTATACTTTTATTTTCGTGTTTTTCTGCTTTTCCTGTCTCTATCTCCCCAAAAATGGCGTTCATGGTGTTTTCTATGTTTCTTCCACTTCTTCCCTTTTCACTTTCCACTTTTTATTGTCGAAGCCCAACGCCACAGGAGGATTGAATTTCAAAGTTTATTATCGCAAGGACATTTGTAATGCTTAGGCAGGGGTTTTATTTTATTTTTATGCATATCTGTATTGTTAGAAACTGAATTCTAGCAGGAATTGTTTCTTCAATTCCGTCCGACGTAAGCGTGATGATAGAGAATCAATTTCGTGTTGTAATTGTTGCATTGTTGCGTGGACGGGATGACCCCTGCACGGCACGGCGATGACATGCACGCCTGCTGGGCACGCGGAAGTCACGATATATATCATGTCGGCACTATGATGGGCCTGACCAGTCTTGATATCGGGGCTGGTCAAACGATCCGATTTCAAAATACCCAATGTCGCCAAATTAATATAATACCAAACCAGAAGTTCGTCTAAACGTTAATCCGCATACAGCATACATATACATGCGCAGCGTTTATTGAGGGCTGGGATTCCCTACGGCCGCGACGCATCCGAAGGATACCTATTTTAATATATATTTCACAATATCCACAACCAACCCATCATGAGTGTTTCTAGAGACCAGTACTACTTTCGATCGTATCGGGGAACGATGGGCCTGGCACCTGGGTACAGAGTTGGAGGGGTCATCACGACGAGTGTTCTCACAGGTACTGTATTCTCTATCCTTCATTTATATTCTGCCTACATCCAAATACAAGGATACATGCACACATTTATACCGTACAAAACAAATCCTACCACCCTGGAAATCTTATAATTATATATAGCGCAGAGACTAATAAGGGTGCTTTTATATGAAATAGGAATGCTCCTCTCACACTCCCTCCACTCCACCCCTCTCCTGCTACAATCCGATAACCACCGTACAATCCTCGAACAATTCCGTCTCCTAAAAGTCCACTCCACACGGACAGCCATGGACCTCGCCCTTACCACTTCCCTCTTCTTCTCTGCCACCTCGATCATCAGACTCCGATATGACGATATCTTCGGCTCGTTAAGATACATATTTGCTTCGGTAGCAGTATTAGGATTGCTGCCGTATCACTACTTGATAATGGGGGGTACGGAACGGAGGTTGGCGACGTTGTATAGTGAGGAGGTGAACCAGCCGCCAGGCGCATTCATTAGTCGGCCTATGACGAGGGAGGTTGTGGTTAAGGGTGAAGTTAGAGAGTTGGTGGATCGGTGGGGGTTGTTGAATTTGGGAAGGGTGGTAGGGGTCGCTGTTGGGCTTTTCGTCGGGCCCGTGGCGGATTACCTTTTCTATTCGGATAGTTGAGTCTTATAGAAGAGGGCATGAGTGGTACGCTACAGGAATCGAGGATAGATATGGCGAATATGTATTTAGGCGTGGATACGGTTTTCGTATGTACAGTTTGAAATACTCCCTAGAACCTTTTCAGTTTGGTAATATTCAGATAATAATATAACTATACGTTATTAAACAGTTATAAATTCAGAAAGTAACTTTCAACTTCTTGATAAGCCTCTTCCCCAATAGTGGCCGTTAAGTAAACAGAGAAGAACATTCACAAGTATCCAATCATTGCTTCTTCTTACTCTGCGCCTTCCGCGTCTCCAACTTAACGCTAGTATACCCCTCCAAAACACTCAGTACATACGCAAACCCCAAAGTCTCAACTACAGCAATCGCAGCCTTTGCCAAATCCCCTTGTTCGACCTCCCCGCCGCCCCAAAACGAGAAATGAGCTTGTAAGCACGCCGCCACCGCCAACATTTTCAGGTACCCACTCGTGAAATCCCTCCTCTGTTCCATCGGCACGATAGGGATACCCATCTTAGCCGCATGCTGATCAGGCGGGTACACCGTCCTCGCGTGAAACAACACAGCGAATAAAAATATACCTAGATCGGAAATGTACGTTCCCCAGGGATAATTGAATAACGGCACGTCATGGCGTTTCCAAATAGGTCTTGTGTCAGCTCCAGCGGGTGTGCCGGCGTCTAACCTGTGGATTGCCATATCGAGGGGTAGATGGGAGAGGGTAGCGAGGACCAATGTCGCATAGGAGGTGAGAGAAAGACGGTGGGAGACAGTTATGAGAGTGGCAAAGACGGAGGCGAGGACGAGTTGGCCGGCCGTGCTGTGCGTGTAGGGGTATACCGCGGAGAATGGGAAACAGTTTGTAGTCGAGCCTTTGAATTCTAAGCCGAAAATTTCGGGACTGGAAGGGATGCTATGTGAGTGGTGGGATGATTCGAGACCTGTCAATTCAAACATGGTATCTAATTAGCATCTATTCTACGGTTTTTATAGAGAGTATAGATCTAACCTGCTGCTGCGAGCCCGAAGAAGATTAAGTCTGGCAGGGCGCCGGCTAGACCTAACGCCCATAACGGGGTCGCAGGTGCGAACCGCGAAAGCACGAGAGCTGTAGTTTTGATAGCATCAGTCAGTATGAAGCTTAATTAAACCATCCGCTTAATGTAATCCAAAACTCGGAGAATGCTAGAGTACTTACAAGGTGCGAAATGAGCTACCCACATGGCGGGCAATGTTCTTCCAATCCAACTTGTCGACTATAATCAATCCTCGTGTAACCTGTGTCGAAAACCGCGTTGCAAGCGTGGTATTTTGAAGCTGTCCTTGAACAAAGATTCAAGATTGAATGGGATGTTGCAAAGCTATATATACTGGACTTCAAAAATATTTTTCTTTCTAGGCACTTCTTTCGAATCGCCGTTGCCCGAAAAGTCCGGGCTCCGCTCACTCAACTAGCTAAGCTTCGTCTTGTGAGCTTTGGTCAAGCCAGCGCCAGGCACCAAGGTAACCTAGAAAAAGCTTGACGCGAAACGACCCAATCAAAGGGTGTGAAACGGAACGTGGGCAGGCAGACGACATATTGCCTGTTTCTGCCTATAACGCCTTTTTTAATTTTTCGAATTAATATAGTGGGATCGAATAGAGGACAATTCTGCGACTTGGAACTTAATGGGAATTGATTTCTCGATCAATGTGCATTGAAGAAGCATTTTGGGACTGTGTTATCCCTACCATAAGAACTTTATCATCTTATTCTCGAAATTAAAGGTAATAACTAAAGCTAAATCCGAAAATAAAGAGGGTCCGAACGAGAACAAATAAGCTAGCATCATATGATAGCAAAAGAAAGATAGGATTTGAGAGTAATTAAAAAGATAAAAATGCAACTGAGAACATTAATATATACACACGACTTCGTAGAACAAAACTAAAAAATGAACAACTACCCATCAACCACACTCCATAGGATATCGTCAAAGACCATAATAAGAGATTAGAATAAGGGAGAAAGAAGAAAGTAAGAGAAAGAGGATAGGTAAGAGTAACAAGGGAGAAAGGAAATATGTAGACCAGAACTAGCACGAGAGCAAATGAAACCAGGAAAGTGAATGACTCTAGGCAACCTGTCCCCTGCCACGTCCACGCCCACCTCGTCCACCACCACGGGGTACTCTAAGCTTTCCGCCACGAGGACCCAAAAGTACTGGAGGAGCTGCATTACCGTTGGCGGGGGCGCTCTCCCCAGAATTCCCATTCGGCTTCGGGTTCTCCGCTTTGGCAAGGGCGCCCGCCCCGCCTCTTCCTCGACCACCCCGTCCACCTCTTCCACCACGAGGCTTGTAGACCCTAACCTCTCGCTCGGGGGTTTCGGCACGTCCATCGTGGAAAGAGCCCGAAGCTCCAAGTCTTGGTGTAGCATACCCAGTCATTCCGAGCTGGTCGTCAGCATCGGGATTTTTGACAGTTCGACGACGAGTAGAGTATCTTGGACCCGGCCCGTCTTCTCCTTCATCTAGACCAGCATCGTCCGCTTTTCTCTTCGTAGCACGACGTAGAAGTGATTCCGGTTTGATGAACCCACGCTTGACTTGATAGTTATCCAAGCGTGTCTTCTCATCAGTGACCATAGCATAGTGCATAGTCGTGTGAATTATGACCTCTTGCAAGATGTTCTGATCGTCAATATCCAACGCCGTATCAATAGCCTTGCCGAACACAACGGCATCAGTATATTCCGGTCCGCGGTTTCGAGTTGCATCTTCCGGGAGTTCGTAAATGTTCGGGAAAAGTTTTGGAACCCATTCCTCAAAGAAAGCCTTCGCTTTAGGATCAGCCATTACGGCTTCATACTTCTTCTCAATCTCGACCATTTCAGGGGTCGGCTCCAATTCATCATCGTCAACAGACCAGTCGCTGTCGTGATCGGAATTTTCGCTAAGATCATCCTCGATCGTGGCATCGCTGGCTTCACCTCCATCACCCCCAAATGACCCAGATACGACACTAAGGTTATCATCGTCCGGGGTTTGAATCTTCGCTCCCTCGAGTTTCGCTCTTCGAACCTCGCGTGCGTAAGCAAGGTTTTTGAGGTCGCTGATAAATCAAAGATGAAAAGTTAGTCACCGCAATACTAGTAATTGATAAGGACAAGAGTGCCTACCCCTTGGTCTTTTTCTTGCCCCTCCTGCCGCCTCGCTTGGGCTTCAGTTTGTCAGCTTTAGCGTCTTCTGCTAATACCGCCTGTGCCTCAGCCTCAGCCTTTTCCTTCTCCTGACGTTGTAGCGCTCGCTGTTCTAAAGTTTGTTTGAGAATATCGTTGGATCTCCCTTCGAAGTGAGGTACTATCCATTTGATTCCCTTGAGGTTTCTCGCAGATTCAGTATCAAAATCTGTCCGATTAACTTTGCGCTTTCGCTCCGTGTGCTTCGAAAATGTAACAGCTGGTGTCCTATCCCCCATCTGTCCTTGGAAACCTGTCGTATGCGTAGGAGGGACAAAAGGAGTAGCTCGCTCCTTGTCAGCAGTCAACGGGAAGCTGTCACCATCAATTTCAGCCATCGGAGTAGCGACAGCAGTGGATGTTGCTGCATCATCGTTGGGAGTGCCGGCATCAAGCTTCTCCATATGGGAAAGAGCTGTAAGTTGACGCACAGGTGCGATATCGGGAGGAAATTCGCCCCTCGGTGTTTCAACAGCTGAAAGAGGTTCAACGCTACCTTTCCTCTCAAGCTGTTCGAATCCCTTCTCGAAAGCGGCATCGGAGATTTGAGAATCCCATAAAGCGGTCTTCTGCAATTTGGCGTCCTGTGACCTGGACTTCCCCATCTTCTCGAGCTCTTGCTCCGTGTCAGTCCAACCATCAGCATCAATCAAAGAAGGCTGCTCAAAGAACGAGACCGAAGTCTTCAAATGGTGCAAACGTTCACGATCCTTGAGACGACGAATGGTGTGACTAGTATCTACGAGGTCACTAGCCTCCGTGAACTTTGGACGCTCGCGCAATCTGTACCAGGTAACAAGACCTGGCTTCTTGACACCCGGTGGCGGGGTCGGAAGACGGATTGGCTTCCCGTCGACAATCAACTTTGTAGGCGGAGTAGGTGCCTCATCAGCGAATTCAACCTCACTAGCAGTCTGTCCGAAAACAAAATCGTTAGCATAATACTAGATACACTAAAAAACAATTCTAAGCTTACTTCTTCCGCCGGTGCAACCTTCTTCTCCTCCTTAGCGTCCTTGGGAACAGCTGGTCTTCTTCCTCGTCGTGCGGGTTTTTTCACTGCAGCCGGAGCTGGAGCCGGTGGCTCAGGAGCAACTGACTCGGCACCACTAGTGCCCGAGAAGTTGTCCGTTTGCACATCCGGATCATCGGTGCCGGCTTTGCGAGTACGGCGGCGCTTGTTCAATTGCTCGGCCGACTTAATGGCGCGAGTGGTTGCCTTGCGCGTGCGCTTGCCAAGGACTGGAAGCTCCTCTTCTTCTGTGGCAGTTTCTTGAGATGCCAGAGAAGGTGGTGCTTCCTGTTTGACTCTTCTGCTTCTCTTCGGAACAGCAGGTGGCCTTAAAAAGATAGATGGGGTTAGCGTCAGAATATATGTAAAATAATTTTTATATAATAAAAAAGTAAATGCATGGAGTGTGGAATCAACTTACGGAGGAGGAACGTCTTCCATATCGTCGTCCTCGTCCTCATCATCGCTTATTTCCGGTTTGCTCTTGATTGTTCTCCTTCTCCTCCTAGGCTTGGGAGGTTCTTCAGACTCTCGGCTCACGCCGTTAGAACGTTGCCGGGTTCGGGGCTCTCGACCGTCTTCGGTCTCCACGGAGTGTCGATTCTCTGCTTCGTGCATTTCCCGGACTAATTGGTCATCGGGGTCGTCACCAACTTCTGGCATTGCATCGTCTACCTCCTTCTCCCTCATTCGGAAGACAGAAGGGTTGTTGCCCCGATTGCGTTTCCTGGGTTTGTTAAACGCCAGGAGGAATTCTGGGTCAACGTGTGGGGTCGATGGCTGCTCGGGAGGCGGCGCCTGGATTTCCACAACCTCTGGTTTTGGCAGAGCAAGATCTGTTGTCTTGATGCCGCCACCTGCAACGTAGGCCGAGCGTCGCTTGATCATGGGGGCCGCAGGGGAAATTGGGTTGTCCTTCGACGCCCCAGAGCTTTCACCCTTGGGGGTCTTGGGAGAAGGAGGAGGCGGTTGTTGCGACTTCGCGCTCACGGATACCCGCTGGCCACCAGCAGAAGCTGAGGCCTTGGAGGAAGATTTAGGCTTATCAGAAGCCTTGCGCCTTGCCATTGTGGGCGTTGTAGGTTGATGCGAGTAGTTAGATTCCTTGGTGGGGGATAACGTTGCCAAAGAGAGAGGAGGGTGGTGAGAGGAAGAAGGAGGATGTTGATGAAAGAAAGGATGAGGAGATGAAGAGTGTGTTATAAAGTGAAGAGGGGGGCCGAGGGAAAATGTAGGTTTTGAAGAGTGTTCACCAGACGCATGTTGCCCCGGTTGCGGTGAAGGGCTCTTTGGTGCAACTATTGGCTGGTCACGACGTTCATAGCTGTGAAATGTGCTGCTGCCGTGGAAATGACCAGTCGTAGGACTTGTAACTTCGTCCATAAATGTACTCGGAGGACCACTAAATGGAGTGGTTCTCGATAATGATGATTTCCTCTCAACAGGACGTTCATGCTGAGGAAACAATGCTTTTCTCAATCCATCCGGATGACCTCCAAGGTTTGACATTATAGGAGAGAATTCATGCCTTGATAAATGAGGCGGTGGAGGACCACGAGGATGACCATAATCGATCGGCCGAAATTCAGGAGGATGTGCGCCATTGCTACTAAAAGGATTTCCAACACCAGATTGCGGAGGTCTAGGAGGTGGTGGAAGAGATTGATGCGAGGCCGAGGGTGATCTAGGAGGAGGTATACCTTGATGCATGCCAAAATGCGGGTAACCAGGTGGAGGTGGCCCAAAATGCGGCGGAGGTGGAGGTGGCCCGATAGGCGACATGAACATAGGGTGCGGACCTCCTGCCGGCCCACCAGGTGGTAGAGGAGACCCACTATGTGACCCCGGTGGGGGCAACTGATGTTGATGACGCTGCGGAGGGGGTGGAGGTTGATACGGTACCAAAGGCGGCTGAAATTGGAGAGACGTCGTCGAAGTTCGAGGCGACACTTGCACAAAGACACTTGACTCGCTATTCGGGTACGGATATGGAACACTTTCAAATTGAATAGTTGCAGATTTTGGCAAGAGCGAACGCTGCCGCGCACGTGGTTTTGATGAACCTGGCGGTTTCTCGCCCTCGCCTTGAGCACGAGATTTCCTGCGGCCCATGGGAGAGCCCGGAGATGCGGCAGTGGTGGGGGTAGCAGACGAACCAGGTTCCGGAGACCCTGTTCGCGAACTGAGCTGAGTGTTAAGACCCAACTTTGGAGGTCCGCCATGATGCGGCGAATGCATTCTCGGAATCGACGAGGACCCATATCCAGACGTCGAAGGACCCGTATCCAAGGATATAGGATTGTGAATTGCTTGCATCAGAGGAGTTTGGGCCGGTTCATTCGATATGATGTTACGAAACCCCTTTGGAATATAAGGAATTGTCGTCAGGCCACCGCTTGAAGTTCTCCTGTGCACATCTCCTGCCCTAGATCCCTTGCGGGGTTTGGAGATTGACTGATTTCGTTTTCGTTCTTCATCTTTTGCCAATATAGCTTCGAGGAGCGATGCATCTTCGGGCGACTGTCTGCTGTCAGGCCCGAGTTTAAAACCCGAAGTCTGTATTTTAAATCCAGGCCTACTATTATAAGGACGAGGAGTTTGCTGTGAATGACTTTGTTGCTGCTGCTGCGGTTGCTGTTGTGGTTGCAATTGCTGCCTATTGAGGTCCATTGTGGGAGTGGAAACCTCGGGAGGAGCAGAATGGGAACCAAGACTTGCAGGCATGCTATGGGAATGGAAGGGAGCATTGAAAGGGTTTGGAAAACTGTCACTATGAGCGGAAGGAGGCACGGGAGAAAGAGAACGACGTTTTGAGGGAGGTATCTCAGATATATCTGGAGTCCCAGGGCCAGTGCCGGGAGCGGCAGGCAAGCCGACTGGAGTAAAAAGTTTAGGAGTCTGAGAACGCTCCTTTGGTGGCGAGGCAGGCCGAGACGGCTGCTGCTGTTGTTGATGCAAGGATGTATCCTGACCTTCTGAAGTCATTCTGAATATACCTTTTTTTTTTGTTTTTAAAATTAAACCTGAAGACAGAGTTGGTAAAAAAATAAGATCTGTCGTCTGGTCTGATGCATTAAAATCCGATATTGTGGCCTATATCAGATATATGACAGACGCTCAAACTGGGCCTTGCAACACAGAGGCACACCGAAAAGGGTACAGAAACCAGCCGGGGTTGGTTTGGCTGTCCTTCGTAAGATTAGATTAAATATCCTTTTACGAAAGAAAGCTGTGGAAACTCCGGCGGAACGTCAGCAGGGTACCGAATGAAAAAAAGAATACGCCAAATTTCCAAACAAAAAAAAGGAATTCGCGGATAAAATAACGCGGCAAGGGAAGAATAGAAACAAAAGACGAAAGGATGGAAGGGGAGAAGGATAAGAAAGAAAAGAGAACAGAGGATAGAGAAAGGGACGATGAAGTGAAGTGGTAAAGAGGAAGATGAAAATGAGAAAGAGATGTTTCATGGGGCTGGAAAGAGGTTGAGTGTGTTGTGTTGTTTGAGGGATGTGACAAAACGAGCGCAGAGCATTTGCATTTTGTGTTGCCCAAACAAATCCGCCTGGGAAAATGGCACTGCAAAATAAAAATCTCATCGAAAAAGGCGGACACGAAGCAGTCCACGACGATGGGAATGGAGATATCATGACACTGCCGTCACGGTTTGTATAAGAGAAACAGTCTAGCCAGTGTGGCTACCGTTCGATAGAATAACCGTAGACAGCGAATATGCAGATTATGATGCATACAAAGCGTCCGCGAAGAAAGAAAACTTGCAAATTGCAAAGGAGAAGATGCATGGAAGTGTCAGAAATAGCTTACCGGATCAACTTGATGGCTTCTCTCTCGCAGAAGACAAGAGGAAGTATTATTTAGAAATTCATAATCACGAAGAAGAAAGATCAAAAAAGTGATATCTGGATTTGATATATTCAGATGTGAATACGTTAGTGATGTTTCCGTCGTCCGTATGTTGACTCGCGTAGCCGGCCATGCATGCGAGCGAGAAGGCAAAGTAGAACCCTTACCGAAATGGAAAAAAAAGCCAATAGTACGACTTGAATTTTCCTGTGCTTTTCGATAATGAGATGTGATACACAGTACTATACCTTTTCTGTCGTATCAACAGAGGCGAGTCAGTCGAGGGACTGAAGGGTAATAATAATGGAGAGAAGCGGTATGTGATCTTTTTTCTCCCAGCTTTGATGAGAGGGTTAGAATGAGGGAAAGGGAAGTTGTTAGTTGGTCCTTTTCCGCCTATTATGGCCTCGCCTTATTTGCTTTTTCCAAACGTGTCCGCCTCTCCCTTCTTTTCTTCCCTCTCCGGATCTCCCCCCAATTACCAATGGCAATTCCCCTTTGCAGACACCAAACCGACCAATCCAGTTGGGCTCAAAAGCGAAGGAAAGAAATAGCAGAGCACCAACTGAGAAAATGGAACAAGGCTGCAGCTCTTGTTGTATTCGCACAAATATATTACACATTACACACAGAAAATCCGTCCGTCTAATCTTGAGGCTAACGTTAGCTAACAGAAAATGGCAAAATACACAATTTCCCTGGCCAAAGCATTCTTGAAACATTTCTTAAGTTTAAAAAAGGATATCAAGATTAGCTCCCGTGCACTCTTGGTCTTGGCCTCGGCCACGGAAAGAAAACAGTATTTTATATTGCTAAGCCATAAGTCTACAGTCAATCGCACTCGGAGGAGTTTTAGCAGAATCTAGATCTTAAATCGCACCAAAAAATCGCTTGTAATAGCCTTGACAAGAGTGAAAGCTTCGAAAGCAACCTTGCATCCACGGGAGCGGCATCTGTGGCGCATTGTGGCAAGTCCACTGGGCACCCGAGTTATCTTCGAATCGTTCCTTTGAAGAATCCTCGCTTGAAAGGTCTGTAGTCTCGAAAGAAAGAATCGCAGTTTTGATTTAAACTTAAACTATATGGATCGATTAATTTATGTAAAATTAAGGACCATATGTGCAGTCTCGGTATAGATTTCCGGCATGCAACATCTCGCAACACAAAATAGAATCCTCGACTCCATGACTTTTCTTCATATCGAGTTTTTGGTTTACGGGACAAGACTTTAAAAGCTTTTTAGAGCGAGCCGAACGGGTAATGGCTAACCTAGGTAAATTGGAAACCTACTACCATATGCATAACCAAATTCCTCAAAATCATGGGATAGATGGGATTTTTCCTTTACAATGGTTTCCTCAAAACCAGGGACCGGCGACGGAACGGAGCTTTACTTCCCGGATTTCTACAGAATGGGAATTCGAACGCGTTCATCGATAAACCCACGCTTATCATTTCGATGCAGCTACCACCCCAGTGCATCGAAATATAAGGTATATGAATCTCGGCCTCCTGATTTGTTCCTTTAAAGGCCGGGGAGATATGGCCAGCCATTGTTCTTCCCCTGTGATGATTACCATCTATTACTTGGAGATCAAGAAGAAACACCAGTGATATAAAATCTAAAAGGCAGTAGTCAGCCGTAAGCTGTTCGCCCATCTTTCCCACCACTAAAGAAACTTTTTTATCTCACGCTTTCTAATTCTACTTACTCACAATCCGAGGAAGCTAGTTCGCTGTTGTACACATTAATTTACTAACCATGCATCTCCAGATACCGCAGGTGGCCGCAATACTGCTGGCCATACAGAGCATAGTCGCTAGCTTAATTATCGATAATGGCCAAGACTTAGACAAACGAGATTGTTAGTTTGCTCCATCTTTGCGTTCCCAAATCCAATATTTTTGGTCAAGATACTGACGTAAAAGAGCAATACCAGATGTAGGAGCTGCTCTAAAGACTGTGACTAAATACCGAACCAAATTGTCTACAAAATCCTTATACCTCACGAAGACAAAGACTATCGCAAAGACTGTACAAACCGTCACAGGGATGCCAATTAAATTACCCGGAAAGACGTTAACGTTACAGAACAAGATAATTACCAATGCAGGACATGCCGTCACACTCGCTGCATCGGTAGTTACCCTTCATGACTCAACTCTCCTCGCTATTACATCCAACCAGCTTATCCTGCCTGATAATACCATTGTGGCGGGCGGGAAAACTGTGGTACTCTCTGGATCAACGATAAAGGCAGCAGGTTCATATTTTGTGGCATCGGGTACTACTATCAGCATTCCAGGTAGAACCGCCACTGTTAGTAAAACCCAGACAAAGACCCTTACAGTGGTAAACGCAACAGCCAAGCAAACTCAAACAAAAACTATTACTGTGGGAACGGCAACGGTCAAACAGACCCAGACAACAACTATCACAAGGGGAACTTCGACGGTTACAGTAGGAGGCTCTGCAGTTACAATAGGAGGCACCACAGTTACACTAGCAGGACTCACGCTTACCATTGCGGCTTCCACAATCACCATTCCGGCTTCTACGGTTACGGGTATCCCAACCCAGCTTTCCGACAGCGTAATAACTATCCAAGACAGTACCCTAACTCTGGGGCAATCAAAAGTGTCACTTCCATCATCTGTTATTACGCTTGCTGGGTCGAACCTCCTCGGATTGGGTGACAGCACCGCTGTTCTTCCAAACTCCATCGTCACCGTTGGAACATCGCATATCGATCTTCCAGTCAGCACTGTGACTTTTCCCAGTGGCGGTATTGAATGTGCTGGTTCTAAAGTAGCTCTACCTGGCGGTGTGACAACCATTAGGATATTCTCTACTAGCACAGTGACAAACATCATCACAAGCACCATAATAAGCACCGTGACAAGCACCATAACAAGTCCTTTGGCGCCCAATGGCCCGAGTACACAGGTTGTGATGATTATTACTAAAACAGTCACCATTACACCAAACGCTTCTACTATTACGATAACGGCAGCCCAGGCCACTATCACCCTCAGTGACACCGTCACAGCTGGAGGTGCTACAGTGACTGTTGATGATACTATCACCATTGGTGGAGCCACCATAACGGTGTCCCAAACCGTGACCCAGGATACCGGAACTGTAGTATCGATTACCAAAACACTGACCCAAACATTCACACAAACATTCACCCCACAGCCAGAGACACAGACGTCAACAATTACTATTAATAAAACAGATACATTCACCCCACAACCGGAGACACAGACCTTAACTGTCACTCTTACTAATACAGATACGTACACCCCACAACCAGGGACGCAAACGTCAACTGTTACTATTACTACGACAGATACACTTACGCCTAGTACCTTCACCTCGACGACCACCTCGACAACCACCCAAACGACGATCCAAACCACAATCCAAACGACCACCCAAACGACGACTCTTCCTCCCACGTTGGCTCCTTTCCCGGATAAATCCTGTGGCAATGATGGCTGGCAGGTTGCCTTATACAACAACACCTACTTGAATACCCAGCACGGCTTTGACTTTACTGACTTCCAACCCCAAATGTACAAGAATGGAACAGTCCTCGGGAACAGTACCACAGACCGTGTCGGTCTCACCTCTACAGAATCTGCCACGCTCAATTTCTATAATTTCACGGTGCCAGATCTTCAGATCGCCCTCAACTACCGAGGCTACTTTTACGCACCAAACTCTACATTGTATAATTTTCACATCTACAGCGCCGATGATTTTGCAGAGTTTTGGGTCGGTATCACTGCCTACAGTGGGTGGACAAGAGCGAACGGGTATCTCAGTCAGTTGAACCATGACGGTACTTCGACGGAGAGTTCGACACAGTTATATCTTTCCGCTGGGACTTACCTCCCAATTCGCATCCTCTACGCCAACGGTGGGGCCACTGGAGCTTCATTTGGATTTGACATCTACGACACGGCCAATAATTACTATGCTAAATACAATACCTCTTCGCCGTATCTTGTAGGGTTTTCTTGTGATGGGTTTATTGCGCCGCAATACCAGCCATATGGACAAGAAAGTTAGAAGCTCCGTTGCTAGAAGGGTCCGGCGAAATTCCTTTCTTTCGTTATGTGTTGAGTGTTGTTATAATCGCAGGATTGCACATTGGATATCGATATATATCGAGATGTTGAAATGACTCTATAGAATTCTTATTTATTTAATGTAGATACTTATGTAATTAAAAAAATATTGAATATAAATTCAAAAACAAAGGTTCACCAACATTTCAATCTTGCAGAGTTCTAAGATGGCACTTCTCGCAAAATATTTCCATGGGTGTGACGCTAAATGTACGTAGAACAGGGGCTGAAAGTTCAACCAATGAGAAGACAGTGAATATAGTGGATCCCGATGAATCCATGTCGCAGCGCACTCCTTGGAAAATTGTTGTGCTGGCCAAACGCATGCGTCTCTGATCCTTGTTGCCTTGTTTCGAGAGCAGACAGGGTAGGAAAGCGGCGGACTATATACTGGAGCCTCGAACGCGGATTCCACGGGGTATCATATACCATTCGAAGCGTGATCGCATTTTGCGTTTTTCTAGAGTGCTCGAGTCCGAGAAATGTTAGACATTTACCCCAAGTGCTGTAGCGATATAGCGTGTGTCGTGAAATCACTCCTGGACGAGATCGAATTTAATTGTTCGAGGTTATGACTGGCCAGTCTCGACTTGCACCATTCAAAATTCAAAATCAAGAAACGGCTTTAACGGACGTAAAAACCAGTACAATCGATCTGACTAATCCGGCTCCTTGGTTAGAAGAGATGGACTTAAATTTCCTTGCTTCGAAGCCATCGGATAACATGGACCGTGGATCGGTATTCATTAATAAGGTTAACAAATGCCGACACGAATGTCACACGGCTCTCATCATTCTAATCGTTCTTCGACGCATGCTTGCCCAATACTGAAGGACTTGAGCACTTCCTTACGAAAATATTTATACTCGGATCAATAATAATCAGACTCGCTATCTCGACCTGGGCATTTCACGTGTTTCTTCTTCCCTCTTTCACTCAACGACGTCAACGGTAACGAGATCCAACAACAACGCTTTTTACCGTCTCAATTTCTTCGATACTCGCAATTCGGAATACGAATTGAGAAATAGGATACCGGCGGGACAGTTGATTAAATAAAAGAATGACTCTCCCTTTAGTTGATAAAGTAGCCATTATCACTGGCGGATCGCGGGGCCTCGGGGCAGATATGGCCATAGCCCTCGCAAAGGCTGGCGCAAAGGTATACAATAGACCCATGAATTCAGCCTAGACTTATCATACTTATACCTGAAATAATAAAGGTAGCAATAATCTATACTTCCGAGTCCTCTACCGTCTCGGCCACCGAAATCGTGGCCCAAATCAACTCCCTCCCAATAACCTCTCAATCCTCAACTCCATCCGCTATATCCCTCCAAGCCGACCTCCGCGACTCTGCATCCTTCCCCAAAATCATATCCTCAGCCCTTACTCTCTCCTCAACCTCCGAAGATCCCAAAATAAACATCATAGTTAACAATGCCGCCGTCCAACTTGCCCTCCCAATCTCAGATATCACCCCACAATCCTTCATAGATACCTATAACCTCAACGTCCTCGCCCCCATTCTTCTCTTACAAGCCGCGCTCCCCCACCTAGCACCAAACTCCAGAATAATAAATATCTCATCGGTAGGTGGTAGATCCGGGTTCGCGGGGTTATCACTATATTGTTCCTCCAAGGCTGCCTTGGAAGGGCTTACGAGATCGTGGGCGGCAGAGTTGGGCGAGAATGGAACTACGGTTAACGCTGTGGCTTGTGGGCCGATACAGACCGACATGCTAGATACGATTCCTGAGAGGATCAAGGGACGACAGAAAGAGGATACGCCTGTTGAGAAGAGGTTTGGGACGAAAGAGGAGGTGAGTAATGTGGTAGTTTGGTTGGCGGGGGAAGGGAGCGGGTGGGTTAGCGGACAGACTATTAATGTTAGCGGTGGGTGGACTATGTATTAATCTTCCGTATAGATGATAATTATCTACTCAAGTATTCACTATTTTAAATTTATGCAATAGCTCATATCTATATACATCCAATAAGATATATTCAAAATATCATTCACCTTAACCTAAATTGTATGCAAGTCGTGAAACAAACAAATAAATAAAGTGATACGAATGAAGTGGAGTTTAATATGAGAAAATTCGATCTATCGAGATTTAAATCAACTTTTCATACTAATTAGATACTTATGTAGTCATAGATTAATAAAAAGAGTCTCTCTACATGTCTAAATATATCGAGACAGGTTCGCAATAAAATTGTGTTGATGTTGCTTTTTTCACTATGCCCGTCACGTCCAGCCAAACGAAGCCCAGCCAACAGCTTAGCAAGCTGCTCAACTGCTTGCAACCATCCTCACGAACCACCTTCACGTCCAACCATCCATCTTATCAAAGCGACCCCTCCATCGCATCTCACACGACTCCCACTACCCTGTCCTTCGACTTGATATACATACGACTACTACCATTACCATATACACGCCATCGCGATGGAACGATTAAGTCGCATGTTCCCCGGCGCGGGAATGGGTGCAGCTCCAGGCGTCGTACGTAACCCACCTTCAAACCCCATCCTCATAAACTGTCTATCCCTCTGAGATTATGCTAACTTGTACATCCTTTGGGATGTGTATTTATTAGGATGCACCGGCTATTGATAACTCCGAAACAGTATACATCTCCTCGCTAGCGCTGCTCAAGATGTTACGGCACGGTCGAGCAGGTAATCGCCACTTCACCTTTTATAAAACCTACCATATCTTAGCTTTACACTCAATTCTATTCCGCCAGAGATTGGAGGAGAGGATGGAGATACGGATATTTCATCTATTAAAGCTCCAAGAGAAGACAATCTAACGTGTTTGGATAAATTATGAATAGGTGTTCCTATGGAAGTTATGGGTCTCATGTTGGGCGAATTTGTCGACGATTACACCGTCAGAGTAGTCGACGTATGCCACACCCTCCTACCCCTCCAGACCAACCTCAAGCATTAAACCCCTTTAAAATTTACAATATAGGTCTTCGCGATGCCTCAAAGCGGTACCGGCGTCTCCGTCGAAGCCGTCGATCCAGTCTTCCAAACCAAAATGATGGATATGCTACGGCAAACAGGACGGTAAAAATCCCCCTTCATATGCCCTCATTCTACTATTGTTATTTTGGATGCTAAACTTCTCGGATAGCCACGAAACAGTAGTGGGATGGTACCACTCCCATCCCGGTTTCGGCTGCTGGCTCTCATCCGTCGATATCAACACCCAACAATCCTTTGAACAACTCACCCCGCGCGCTGTCGCCGTCGTTATCGACCCCATCCAATCCGTCAAGGGCAAAGTCGTCATTGACGCCTTCCGCCTCATCAACCCGCAATCCTTGATGATGGGTCAAGAACCCCGCCAGTCAACCTCAAATCTTGGTTACCTCCAAAAGCCATCCGTACAAGCCCTCGTCCACGGCTTGAACCGACATTATTATTCCATAGCGATAAATTATAGGAAAACACCGCTGGAGGAAAATATGTTGATGAATCTGCATAAGAATGTTTGGACTGCAGCGTTGGAAATGCCGGATTTTAAGAAGGCTGATGAGGAGAATGTCACGCGGATGGAGAAGATGGTTGGGTTGGCGGAGGCGTACACTAAGCGGGTTGAAGAAGAAGGTGGGTTGAGTGTACAGGAGCTGAAGACAAGGTATGTGGGCAAGTTGGACCCGAAGAAGCATTTAGAGGATGTGGGGAAGAGGGGGATTGAGGAGAATATCGTCACGGCGTTGGTGGGCATGGTTGACCGACAGGCCGGGCTGTCATGTGCGAGTGGGGTTAATGCGATAAAAGAGGAGGATGATAGGATGGAAGAATAAGGTAAACTAGTTCTTACATTCTATTTTATTGAGATTTCAAAATTAGCAGCAATTTATTTTTGAAAACGAGGTCGGGGGCTGTATTATAATACACATAGATGCCATTTTCTTCTCACAAAAAAATGCGAAATTCACCGTTCCTCGTTCTTCATTTCATCGACTTTGGCCATTGATATCTTTGAAGTAACATAAAAAAGATAGTTATCGCTAATAGATATATCAAATCGATCTAAAGTCATCTGGTATACGTGTATATCCTCCATCAAACTCTCCTAAAACTACAAAGGTAGATGTTCCATAGATATACCTACTGCACTTTCTTCTCACTCAAATCAACCTTCTTCCCCTTCTGCGAATTCATAACGAGTAGAATAACGCCATACAATACCGCCCCAACCAACGTGATGAAATCGACAATATGCACGGTCCACCATATATGCTGTGTCCCAACCGGACAAGTCGAATATTCAAACCTCCAACCTATCACAATCATTAGCCACCATTCCTACGATGACAACAGGGATAGAATATTCAAAACTCACTCATACTCTCCACATCAAACCACGCACTCGTCAAGCCGGCATTACCCCCAAACTCCCCCATCATACTCCTCACCGTAACCTCCCTAATCCACACCGTCTCATCCCCGGCTCTCTCCTCCCATTTCCCACTCTTCCACCTCCTTTCCATCCTCTTAACCACCTCTTCACCTTCACCCTCAGGATTATCATTCTTATCCTCAACTTCCACATCCCCCCGCCAATGCAAAACATCACAGCCTTCATGATCATGCCCCGTAAGCACAATCCCCATCTCCTTCCCCTTCAGCCTCTCCTCTTCCTGCAACCTCTTAACACCAAACAACTCCCCCAACAACATCTCGCTCGCCCCCTTCGAGATATGGTTCTGCTCCCTCAACAAAGACCCATACATCGCATCATAATACTTCTCCATCGGCGGATCCACGCAAACACCAGCAGGTTTATGCAACGGCACGTGTGTCAGCAACACCGTCCCCACGCTGCCATCCCACGCCATATCCTCTGCGAATAACGTATTCATGAAATCGTACGTTTCGAGTTGTATCTTCAACTCTCTGGCTGGCGAGTCAATATTCAAACTATTCAGATTGATAACCCGCAACTTTGGTTCCACCGTCATATTTGTAACTACCCCGTCTATGAGAACGGTACGGTTGACAGCAGGGAACGGTATTTCGAAAGCGTAGTTTACTGGCCCGTAGGTCTCCTCAAAACGTTGGATCAAATCAGGCCGAATGTCGCCGCTGTATCCAATATCGTGATTCCCCGCTACGTTTATCAAGGTATCTGGCCACGGGACCATGGGGTAGATGGACGCGGGTATCCGTCTCTGCTCGTTCACAGCCGGTTCAGGGAGCCGTTTCGCGTTGGCGAAGACTGTATTCCAGTACCGCTTTCCGCGAATGTTAAACTCGGGGTCCTTGATCCATTGTGAACCGATCAGGTCGCCCAGTACCACAACGTGAGTGGGGGGCACAACGCCCTGTGGTAGGAACGGGAAGAGTGTTGTGAGAGCGGGGATGGTGGTGTGTAACGTCCTGTAGATGTGCGCGAGATAGTAGTCGTTACCCCATAAATCGAGTGTTTTGCGAAACCGTCGCAGCTCGCGAAGCCATGCCGGCGATTTGGTGTACCGTCTGTGAAAGATTGCTGTGTTGCCTTCGAGTTGCGGGTCGGCGAGAGTGAGGAGGCGGAAGGGAGCTGTGGGGTTCGGGTAGCTGCAGCGTAGGAGAAGAGGGTAGAGGTATAGTGCTGTCGTGGAGAGGATTGAGATGATGGTGAGGAGTTTGACGAGGGTAGAGAGGAGGTAAAGCAGTGGAGGGGGCATGGTCGTAGACGAATCGATAAACTGTTTCGATTCGATTGATATTGTGGTTATATTATATTAGACGAGCTGGCCTTTGTGGATGGGTTTCACGGGAACATATGCATTTGAACGTGCCCCAGTCGATTGGCTAGGTATTGAACCAGCCACAGCCAAGATCTGATCCAAATTCAATTGAATGGAAATAAAATTGTAGATTGTAATTTGGTTGGTCGGCAAAAGTCTATAGCCGTGATGTGTTCAACGTATCGAAGTAGTATCCAGCCACCGTTGATAGTCGTCGTGTAAGGGGCGATGGTGATAATAGTGGTAATAGTGGGAGAAGTGATGTGAAGCAGACATGATATCACTGCGGATAAAGACAATAACCAAAAAAAGCCCCTTCCGCTCGTTCGTTCCGTCCTGTTCGTTTGGTCCCTGTTGACTTCTCCGTCTTGATCAGGAGGTATACTGCGCTATCACTCCCTCGATTGGACGGCACCGTTTGGGGAATCGAGAGTGCAATGGGTGTGATATATCTGGCGGTCTGTCTGTCTCGATCTGGCCAGGAGGTCTGCTGTTCCCTCTTATACCCCGAACCCTTTATGCTCTGGGATAGTGGTCACTGGTGGGGTGAGCTGCTGACCAGGGGCCTTACGTATACAAATTGAAACGTGGGTTGGGAGCCTCCCGACAGGTTGAGGACGGGTGTCGGCAAGTGCTCAATCGCACTTTAAAAGAGTTCGGTATAACTGCAGCGATGACAGGAGAGAATACAAGTCGTATACGGAAGGGAACTGAACAGAAAGAGCGTCGTCGAGAAGGAGGGACGTTGGTGATGGTTGAAAGGGTAAGAAGCGGAATGAGGTGGGAAGGTTCCGGTTGACGAGCGATGCGGTGTAACCTCACGCGATGACAGACAACCACACTCGAATATAAAAAAAACAGCAGCTACACTACTGGCTATAGCATGCATAAGGTATATGTATTTCTCGGAGATGTTCATTTCTCATGGATGGGTTCATCTATTACTGTATCTGTATATCCACCGAAGAAAAAAAAAAAAGATGATTCGATCGTACACCGGCCGAGCTCAATTCCATATCTTGCAAGACCCTTGCCCTCCGTTCCACCCCAATCTCCATCTCCTCATCCTCCTAGTCGTGTTTGTATATCAAGGCGATATTATAAAAGCCATCGTAATGGTCATTTAAACTCCCATATAATTCGAGAAGCAAAAAAAAGTAATAAAAACCAGTAGTAGTTTTGCGCATGAAGGAGCCAGGAGCGAAAGGAAAAAATGTGAAAAAGTCGTATCAATATGCTCAAAAGAAGATGTACAGGAGGGAATAAAGGTGGTAGTAGTAAAGTAGAAAAAATGCAGACGATTTATAAAAGCAACCTCACATCACGACACCCGAGTTACTCGCGATACGCTATAAAACCAAGCATGTTAGTAAAGGCGTCGAGATCAACCGACACTGACAACAGTAGACACTTACCGGCCATAAATCGGCAGCTTCCTTTCCGACCGGTCCAGTGATAGCAGATCCCTTCATTTCTCCTTTAGGGTTGACAATCTAAAAAATCTCCATCAGCAATCTGACTCCAAAAACTCCATACCCATATCAAATTAAACAAAGACAAAAAACATACCACACCAGCATTATCCTCGAAATATAGGTACATTCCATCCTGTCTTCTCCAAGGCTTGCTCTGTCTGACAACAACGGCGGGCATGACCTTCTTCCTCAATTCCGGCTTTCCCTTCTTGACAGTGGCCATAACCATATCACCGACACCAGCAGCTGGGAGACGGTTAAGACGGGCACCGGCACCGACGACGGCGATGATGTACAGGTTACGTGCGCCAGAGTTGTCGGCGCAGTTCATGACGGCTCCGACTGGGAGACCGAGAGTCATCTTGAGCTTGTTGCCCGAAGAACCTTTACTATAAATTCGGGGAAAGATTGAGTTAGCATTTCCATTGAATATAATCTTAGTTGGTTGTATTCAAGTCGATGTCGTGGATGTTATGGGAGATATATCGAGGAGTATGTATTGATGGAGGTTATCTTGCTGCTGTTGCTGCTTCTGATCCGCCTGAACAAAACTGAAAGCCGGCCCAATCTAGCTCTATCTCAAGCATTCAAGATATAGCTTCAACCAACCGACCATCCTCCATCTTAGACTGCGCCTCCATCTCTTGAGATATGTATATCATGTCAATCCATCAATCCAATTCGACCCTATTCCAATCCCGCCCAAGAGAAGCAGCCTCGCGATCTTCAGTAACAGCAACGATAACCTCCCACCAAATCTACCCCCATCAATATCCAACACCCAAAACCTGGACCGACAATCGAAATCGAAAAATATATCGTGAAATAAAAGAAGGCAAAAAAACATACCCTCTCTTTGCCGACATTGTGAATTAATGAGAATATAGGATATCGTCCTTCGTTAAGAGGGTTATTCGTAGGTGGTGATGTGGTGTCGTCGTCGGTACGTCGAATGTCGAATGTCGAATGGTCGAAATGTAGTCGTCGATATTGAAAGAGGTTTCGTCTCTCCAAAATTTCCCACCGTGCTGGCTCTGCCTGCTGCTGTTTGTCCGTGTTGCCCCGTATAAGGAGCTAGTCCTATTATGGTAGAATAAGCGAGGGCTTAAAGTTAGGGCTTACGTTTGTCGCAAGCAAACCGCAACACGACAACACATAGTCATTAGCTCTTCCTGTCTCCGAACATTAAGATATCAGTGAGACCAGTGTCAACCGCTGTGGATGGTACTATTCTTCATGAGAGAAGTTGGTATGCTTATTTTTGTTATTAGTTCGTTTTCAATTTTTTTCAAGAGTTACAATAGAACAAGAATAATAATACCCCCCGGCTTTGAACTAACGCCTTATAAAAATACAATCAAGAATGCAAGAAAACGAAAACAGCATGCACTCCATGATGATATATATATAATAACCAAGAAACTAAAAACCAAATATAAAAGATGATTGTCGGGGGAGAGGAATTTGGGTATCAGGTGGTGGTAATAAGACAACTTGAGTTCCTCAGCGCTGGGTTTCGGTCTCCATCATGGCAGCTTCTTAATCCTCTCGCACCGTGCCCTCTTAGCCCACTTGTCAGAGTCCATAGACGCATTAGACGCGCCACTGAGACTGCTGTTGGATTATACCAATTAGCTATCATCACATGAAAGGTAGCCTTGCAGTGACGCTCACTCAGTTTTGGCCCGCTTCCGGCTAACAGGCACCGCATCCTCATCCTCATCCTCCGAAGCCCGCTTCCGGCTGGGAGACACCGAGGCCTTCTAGGTCTCGGCAGGTCCCGGTTCCTTCCCGTCGCTTTCTTTCGCAGCTTCTTCGGGTGTCTTCTCCTTCGTTGTCTCCGCCTCCGCCTCCTTCTCTTTTGTTTCTGACTCTTTCTCTCCTTCTTTGGTCTCCTCGATAGGGGGCGCAACTGGCGTCGCTTCCTTTGCCTTGTCGGAAGCAGATTCCTCAACAGCTATCGTACCCGTAACCTCTTGATCAGCATCCTTCATATCAACCTCAGCTGTTTCTTCTACTTTCGCAGTGTCAGTTGGTGCGAGACTGGCGTTTGCAGTTGTAGTTTCTTCTTTGGGTGACGCGGTACTTGAAACAGCAGCAGGACCGGCATTGGAGGTAGTTGCAGGAGCAGCTGGTGTGCCAATATCGTCCGTATCCATTTTGTCCACCGCGTCTTCTTCAACATCTGCTAATTCGCCCTCATCTACTGCCATCTCCTCTGGTTCTGGAACGGCAGGGACAGCTGCACCGCTCTCACTTGGAACACCAGATTTGGCGGCGGGGGTAATAGCGCCGGAAAGAGGAGTATGTGCATTTCCAGGGGTATCAGCTTCTGATTCCTTGCCAAAGTTCTTTTCTTGACGAATCCTTGCTCGGTTTTGCTTTCGTCGTAAGAAATCATCCATTTCGTCTTCCGAGTCCGAGTACTCAAGATCGTTCTGGATCTTCTTGTCCGATCGACGGCGAGAATGGCGGCTGTCAGCATTCATCTCTTCGTCGAGATCATCCAAAGCACCCTCTTGTTCCTCTCGATATCGTTCATGTTCCATTGGAACATTGGTCATCTGGACCGAAGGGACTGCCTTCGTACGTTCGAGATTCTGTATCACTGAGGCGAGTATTTTCTCCAAGTACTCTTTCGAGTTCAGATTCTCCATGTTCGAGGGACGCACGTCGAGTTCATAGTCCGGTCCGAAGTACTATTCACGAGTCAAATTAGACAATATTTTCTTGTAGAAAAAGGGATAGGAAGACAAACTTCATAGAAATCGCAATAAGGCAAACTTGGGTCAAGGTCTTGTCCGACTAGGACACCCGTCTCGTAACACCACGTTCGACTAACATTCCTCATCGTGTATCCGCCTCCTCCAAGAACCAAGACGGGGAGGTTGAATTTCTTGACATACTCGACACAATTGGCGTGGCCGCGCATGGACAAGTTGAAGCAACCTAATCTGTCACCGCTCAACGAGTCTCCACCGCACTGAAGAACCACCGCTTCCGGTTGATACCAGTTCATCACAGCGCCAATGACGGGTTCAAAAATGGATTTGTAGGTGTCGTCTGTTATACCGTCGCGGAGTGGGAAATTGACGGCATAATACTTGCCGAGACCGACACCGATGTCTCGAAGTTCGCCGGTACCAGGGAAGTATTCGCCGTACTTGTGAAACGAAACGGTCATGACACGATCCGTAGTGTAGAATGCTTCTTCGACACCATCACCGTGATGGACGTCAATGTCGATATATAAAACTCGCTTTTTGTATCGGAGCAATTCAATGATACCGAGAACGATGTCTATAAGTGGATTCGTCAGTCGGCCAGTCCTAAAGGACATCACATCTCGCTAAGAACTTGCCGTTAATGTAGCAAAATCCCGATGCTTCGCTCTTCTTGGCGTGATGGAGACCACCAGCCCAATTGACAGCAATGTCGCACTTCTCGCGATTGAGCCTGGCAGCGCCTTCCATACTGCCTCCTCCCGATATACCACAGAATTCAAACAATCCGTCGAAAACAGGACAGTCGTCTCCTACATTGTACTTGGTCTGTTCTTTTGTAAACTGTTCCATGTTGTCGGGTGTGACTTTCCAAAGAAAATCGACGTATTCGTCGGTATGAAATTGCGCCATCTCTTTTCGCGTCGCTGGTTTGGCTCGCTGAAAATGGGTCCCAAAAGTCAGCAACTAAAAACGACGAAGAAGAAGAATAGGACCCGATGATGGAAAAGGTTGAAACCTACATAAATCTCCATCTTTTTGTATAACTTATAATTCATAATGAGGGAGTGGGTCATCCTAATACGATGAGGTTTCATCGGGTGGCCTGCAACGTAGGCATAATTGCTGGACAGCCGAGTTAGCATCACCACCACCAAACGCATCAAAAATCTGAGCCGGGGGGAGCTTGCCAACTTACCCGACATCCGCTGTATCGATTAAAAACCATCTCTAATTAGCATATGTAAAAGGTATCGAGGATTTTCGGGGCCGTTCAGGAATTGCGACGCCTCGGTTCCGAAGCCGAGAAGTGGTTGGTGTTGAGGGCGGAAGACTTACAATCGTAAAACTAGCAACGGGAACAAGGTTAGTAACGAGCTGCAGGGTGAGAGATACTAGCTACGAAAAATTAAAGTACTCACATATGCCACACGCTTCTTTTGAACCGGCCCAGTCGATATCGAAGGTGGGTTCAAAGGCTCGTAGACAACATTAGTCCCGCCCATTGTAACAGTCGCGATGCCGGACCGGAAAGTACCACAGTCCGGGGCGGTCTTAAACAAAGGTAAAGAAGAATGGGAACCAAATAGCAGTAGATGGAACTTGTGGTAAAGGGTATTAGTCCTCGAAAGAAGCGAGAGGTAGATGAGCGATAAGGGCGGGGTGGAAGTTGCTGACGGGATGCGATGATGGCGAAGAAGGAGGGAAGAAGAGGAAAGTTGGAGGGACGACGGGAAATAATTGAATTGCCCTGCTTCTGCTGCTGCCGCCAAAAGTCGCGCGCGAAGGGACACCAGCCCAGGCAACGCCGCAAAGCCACGTTCAGCCACACTACACTCTCTAGCCACAGGACGTCCCTCGAAACCTTCAATGGAAGCCCACCCACGACTGGGTCCAATTGAATGACAGAGGCTAAACATCTAGTCAAACCAACCTATGCTAGTCGTATACCTGAAGTCGTAATTTTTTCCAGCCAATCTGACTTCATAAATTATCATTGTGAAATAGCATTACAATATGCAACGAAATCAACACAGAGAGGAGCAAATCACACCAGACCCTCCAACCTCGTAGTAGGTAGGCTTTGATAGAAACAGACTTATACATACCTACTAAATAAGTTGTGACGATCCCTAATGACTAAAACTTGCTATATGATCTAACTTTTCAGCAGTGACGAGAATTAGGGCTATAGGAGACAGCAGCTTGAGCCATATTGCCATTAGGAATACAATCTGCTTATGTATATGCGTATAAACTGATGAGAAATTGTTCGAAAATTTAATCGATCAAAATACCATCCGAGGAATACATATATATTAAAATAAAACTGCTAACCACTTCTATAGTTTGGCGGCTAAAAGGCTTTAAAGCTAAGTGACAGACCGCTGCTGTCAACCCCGCAACTGCTATTCCCTGGAAGTTCAAGTCGATCATTGTAGATATCATCAACTTGTCTCGTGCCGCCTGTTCGCAGCCGTGCTAACGCCATTGATTAATCCAGACTATAAGGGTGTTAATCAAAGTTCAAAAGAGGTTAGAAGAGCTCTCTTAGAGATTCTTTGCAATTTTTATTTTTCGGGTACCAAAAAGCTCTTATCCTGAACTTCAAAATAATAGCTTCGTGCCATCCAAATGGTCCTAGCTAATTTGTAATAAATTAATATCTTTCGACTCAACTATCTTGATGATATTTCAACTTTTGATTTGCAAACCTAGTTATCCGGGTCAGGTTGGGTCGACTGCTTTATATGATATAGTATATATGTTGTTCCTCGATAAAATTTCGAACGAACTATTCTTAATTTTCTTACGAATAGCAGGATAGCAGCCTATACATGTTATGTAATCTTGAAATTACAAGTTGATAACCAAAGTCAGTCTTAGGAGACATTTTTATTGCAGGAGGAACAACGCGATCCAAGTATGTAAAAAAGACTGGTTTTCTATGAGTAGTTTTACCGATCGTATTTATATAATCATATTACTCAACAGTGTCCGACGCGGTATGCATTATCGCTATCGGAACTCGAGTGCTAGGGTTGAGCTACATACCACTCAGGAAGGCCCCTGTGGTGTAACTACTCGGCTGAATTGTTGATATACGACGAAGAATGTGTCCGCCTAGCTTGAGCTAAGCTCGCGCAGACATATAGGTATTTCACAGCAGATCAGATATTCAAGGAAATCTTAAATTTTTTAACAAAATTATTTTATGGATTATAGCTATTTTACGAGGTAAATACGTAAGTATATTAAGGTCTTTATCCGTTGAGGGTCGAAAATTAACGCTCCGTCCGTAAATCCGAGCATTTTTACGGAGTGGCGCCAGTCTGCTAGTGCGCAATCGTAAGGCCGATAAATGCATATCTATGCAAGTTCGCTAGAGGCCCTTCTGGTATTGGGCCGTGGCCCCCGGTTGGAATGCAGGTCTGGAGCACCAAAAGCTTGCAAGGGGGGCAATTGGCATTGGGCAATTAATAATGAACGACCGACGGAAAACACAAGCGGGCGACCCAAACTGCGTTGTTCGCAATCGTCTTGTTCGAGCTGCATGATTCGATCCGATAGCAACAGAGGTGGAACGGCAAAACGAGGAGGCGTCGACTAGCACAACGGCATGCCAGAAACTAATTCATGCGGCGTGCGAATGCGATGCAGTTAATTTGTGGAAACTCCGATGTGCGCACGAGGTCAATGTTATATACCCGTCCCACCCACCCCGAGTCGGGTAGTTGACATCCTCTCCCCTCCTCAACCTCCTCTCGACCGGCTACTAGAATACTCTATGCATCCCACGAATATATATTCTACAACATTTCGATATGGCATTGACACTAACCGGTCTTCCATATGACATCAAACATTCGCTTCTACAGCAGGTAAACGACCGAGATACCCTACTCAACCTCATCTCTACCAGCCGAACGTTCCTCGACATATTCACAAGACATAAAGATGTAATCATAAACAATCTTTATCTCTCCGAAGCACTCAACCATGCGCCAGACTCGATAATATTTTCCTACTGCCGTCGTACGGTCCTCGGCGTCGAAAGTATGGACGAACTCGTGGGTATCGCACGAGGATACGAGAAATACTCCACGACTGGGACAGCGCCTCCGTTCTTAACTTCAAATTTCGGAGCGTATGAGTCTCGAAAATTAGCCAAGTATCTTGTGGAAGACTATCTCGGGATTCGCAAAATCGCAATGACACACCAGTACTCCATCAGGGTATCTCGTAACGAGCCGGCTCTGACAACTACAGAGCTGCATCGAATCATGAGAAGCATATATCGTGGCTGGACGCTTCTCTTATTGATTCACCAACGGCAATTACTCCTCCAGCAAATCCCAAGCCTAGCCGTCAGCGAAGATTATTCTTCTTATGACCGGCATTTCATCGAAAGGATTATCGTCAATTGGGACTTTTGGAGCAGCTTACAGATTTGGGAACTCGTCGGCGACAACATGCGTGTCCTACCCACTGGCACGGTCGATGTCCGGGAGACGAAAGCATTCCAAAAATTCAATAGTGATGTCAAGGTATCTTTATTGCAGGATTTATTTGATGGGTTTCCTGAAAAGCAAGCCTTGACCTTGATATTCCCTGTATTCCGGCGCGGTATGAGTATACAACAATACTCCCTCCTGTATTATCATATATCAATACTGGTGCTGACACTGATATTTGTGTGCGTAGTGGATTCGAAACCATTCACGGAAGCAAGGTTCGCTCTCTCCAACGAATTCGCAGAATACCTCTTCATCCACCATGATCCGACCACAATCGCACCTCTCTACGCTCTCGATCCGACACCTTCTCCCAAAGTAGCATACGACAGAATCGCAACATACCTTTCCAAACCCGTGAAAACATACCTAACCTTAAAATATTCCCTCTCCTACCCGGACTTCCAATCTCTGTACGCCGTCGACACTTTCAGGATTTTAAGGGGGATGGTATCTAAAATCAAGCTAGCAGCTTTCCACAGTCCTCATGACAGTCATCTAGAAGACTTTTATGGGAGTGTGAGGTACAACGGGGAAGTTCCGATTATGAGGTTACTCGAAAGGCCGGTGGAGGATGTGAATCAGACGGACCTGAGAGGCAGGAGTAAAGAGTTATTCAATATTTTCAAGGGAATGGGTAAGATGATGAGTCCTGATTGTTGGGTAAAGAAGGCTTGGTTGTGTAATTGTTTGCTGGATGAGTGGAGGCTTGAGGGGAGAGGGTTTGAGTATCCTGTCTTTGAGGATGACTTTAGCCTTCCTAGAGCTTATTAGATGGACTTTTATGCTCTACTCGATTTCGTTTTAGCTCGCAATTGCTTGCGCATTGTGTTCATTATTTTGTTCTTATGCCTGAACTTCCTTCCAGAGAGCGAGCGAGCGAGCGAGTATTTTCGAATCTTCCTTACCATGACAGAATATGACTTAGGGCTTCTGTTCCATGCACCCGATAGTTTTTAACCTTCCAATCAAAACAAAAAAGTCGTTTTATTCGGCTAACATTACAAAACGAATGCGAAGAGGATAATTAGAGGCACCTCCGCTGCTGAAGCGTCATACACGGCTAAGAAGCATCTAACAATCTCTATGTTGCTGCAGGTGATGGCAAATGATCCGCCAGCTAACGCGGTATTAGCTGAAGCGAGGGCAACAAAAACAAAAAGCTAACAAAAAAAAGGGGATCAAAAAGAGAAATGCTCGAACTAGGACTTGAACCTAGGACCTTCTCATTCCACACTCAATCCGCCGATTAAAGCTGGATACGAGTGAGACGCTCTACCGCTGAGCTATACGAGCGAATCGAAATTTTGTGTTGGCTTTGACAGATTTGAACGTATTCGCATTGCTGTCGGGTTGAATTGCACTTGCAACCCTTAGAAAACTAACAGATGGGAGAATAATTAAGTCATTCTACAAGAAGGACCTCAAGTCCAACTAAAAAGAAACACTGAAGCTGATTTCGCGGAAGTATCACCAAGTCTTCCTCCGCTTGGATCCCGTCGTCTCGGGAAACCAGATTGCGATCAACGGTTTAATCGGGCATCCCTTGATCTTGCAAAATATTTAAATATATCGCCATGGTGCCAGCCCCTCGAGAATTCGAGGGCCAGCTTTTCAATTAAAATGTTTCTCACCTCACCATACCACCAACGAAACCAAAGGAGCGCCCAACAGACCATCTCGGAAGGAATTTGAACCGAGCGAACACTATTTCATCAAATCAGCTGGTCTGGAGAATCATATTGTGAGGGGGGACCGTCTCCTCCTGCTCGAGATCAATAGCTTTTGAGAGTGTAGCTAATTAATTGTCGAATAATCCAACTGGTGAAACCAACCAGCTTTCGCAGGTGAAAGCTTGGTCAAGTCACCTGCATGAAATTGATGCAATGGCTCCCTTACCTAAAACTCTCCGAGCGGCCAGTAGCGGCGCTGAATCGGACTGGGTATTTCCGCCCGATCTCCTCGAGACCGCTCAGATCTCACCTGCTCTTTTGCAAAATAGAGGAGGCCTAGGCTGGGCTCTCTATGCCGCATTTGGGCTGGGCCAGCATCTTTCCAGGAGACTTCCGCAGCAGAAGACAAGACCTGACGCTTCTTTAATTCCAATCTCATCATATCGTGCCAGATTTGTTCACTATCTCGTAACTCATTTTCGTACATTCTTTCGTCATACTTAACTAAATAATTCTCTCGTTTTTACCTCTAACGCTATCAATTTTGAACCAATAAGTTAATTTCTACGGTCAAATAAAACGCCAAATATCGAGAGTCGCGAGGCTTTGAATTTCGGAAATCGACTTTGAGATACCAGAGGCGGGAAATGCGAACCAGAACGGATGAGACAGCGCCGCTGATAAAGAGCAACCATGAACAAGAAAATAAACGAAACCTACCAACCAAACAACTAGCAGTTTTAGGTATATCCTTGATCGAAGATATTGTAAATTCTTAGAAACCACAGTATAGAGCTCTTCTAACTTGACTACTTCAATGGTTCGATATAGCAATATGCCGTATTTGCGAACCGATATGCCTGACGAGTATATTTTCATATTTACCCCAAATGATCAGGAGCTTCGGGGTACCTGAAGATGATATTGGTTTCTGGGCTGGTAAGTTATGTTAGACTTTTTCAAGCTATCCTGTCATTGTAAATGGGAACATTTTACGAATAATAAATCTGTTAGGTTTAATATCGGCATCTTTTGCGTTTTCTCAGTTCCTTACAGGACTAGCCTGGGGTCGCCTCAGTGATAGAATCGGTCGTATGTCTTCCTTTTACACCGATATAAATAATCGGCCATATACTGATATATGACAATGCTATTGTACTCACAATCGATCCGTCCTCCAACAGGTAAACCGGCGATTATCTTTGGCCTCGCAGCGATGCTGAGCTGCACAATAGTCTTCGGTTTCTCAACCAGTGTTCAGATGGCCATGCTCACCCGCTGCCTTGTGGGTCTTTTGAATGGCAACGTCGGTATACTACGGACCGTAGTAGCAGAACTCGTCCCCGAAAAAGAATTACAACCGCAAGCCTTTAGCTTACTCCCTTTGGCTTGGAACGTCGGAAGCATCATAGGCCCCGCGATCGGTGGGTTTCTCAGCGAACCAGCTCAGAAGTATCCTATTGCAAAAGGTGGCTTTTTCGAAAAACACCCTTGGGCACTGCCTAATCTTTTCATAGCCGCAATCTCCTTTATCGGGTGCCTTCTTGGTTTCTTGTTTCTCGAAGAGACACTCCCAGCGTACAGGCGTCGATACGACCCAGGCAGAGAGATAGGAAAACGAATCGAGGCCTTATTCTATTCCTCAAATTCGCAAACAATCTCCAAAACCTCTTGCGATTTGAGAGAAGCGCGCGAACACAACCGTTCAAAACCGCTCACTTGGTCACAGATTTTGACCCCTTCTTCCATTCGTATGATTATTCTATACGTCCTCGTCGCGATCCATCATATCACTTATGAACAGATTCTTGCTGTTTTACTAGCTACCAAAGTACACCCAGAATCTGATCCCATCAGCCTTCCCTTTCACCTACCTGGCGGCTTCGGACTGACGACATCACAAATCGGCCTCGTATTTTCAGTCATAGGCTTGAATCAGATTATAGCACAACTTGGTCTCTTCCCAAAACTAGCTCGTAAATATGGCGTGAGAAAACTACTCCTCATTCCAGCATTCTTCGACCCAGTATTCTATCTCCTTGTGCCGTATACTCTTGCTCTCAACGGTCCAGTGCTGTATGTAGCATGGGGGATACTCATACCAGTAACTAGTGTGAGCATCGTATGTACTCTCACCAGCTGTGTTATACTTGCCACGAATACTGCACCGTCTGCCGGAGCTCTAGCAACGCTGAACGGTCTCTCTACCAGTTTTGCTGCCCTAGGGTTTACAATCGGGCCGAGTTTATTTGGTTGGCTGTTTAGTGTGGGCCAGAAGAGCGAGTTGAGTATTCTTCCTTGGATCGGATTATCAACCGTGGCATTATCAATGTGGATTTGGCTGCCGAAGGTTGAAGAGGAGAGAAGTAATGTTGATGATGAAAATGATTCTGAAGCTACAGGAACTGATAGCGAAGATAATCAGAGCAATGGGGAGAGTGGGAGCAGTGAGGCTTTGACATTTGGCACGAATTGATCTTAGTGCTTGATTTGCAATATTTGGGTAACGTATATTTGATATCTGATCAATTTGAATGTGTAACGATAATCTAAAGTAAAATTAATGAATATATATATAACAGCTGCATTAATGAAGATTGGTTTTACACAGATTGATGATAAAGATACAAACTCGTGCCTAGCAAATGATAAATAGCTGCTATCATACTAGCTACACCCGATGAATAAGTACTCGTGAAATCATTTTAGCAAATTTCACGGATTTATAATCGCATTTGCACGAAGTATCGCATCTCTTGCCCCGTCCCACTTTTTCCTCGCCTTCTCACCTCTTCCATCAAACAACCTTTGCAGAAATACAGTATCCACCCCATCCATAATCATACGATACATCTTTCTCTCATTCCACCAGAACGACCACCCTTCCATCCCCCATCCCAACTTTTCATTAATTCCATTCCCTGCCGCATCGTTCAGCCATTTCTCTAGACTGCCAGTATCACAAGTAAAACCGAAGATCCTCCACCTCGACACCTCCGATAGCGTCTTCTGATAATGCGCCTCACACCATCTCTCCATTTCGCTCTTTTCAGGGAGCATATAGTTTCCCTTCCAGATTTGCGACAGAGCTGCGGATGCGAGATCGCAGTTTGCCATGTGGGAGAATGAATACCCCCGGTATGGTCCGATGAAGGCTAGGGACTCTGGGTACTTTGTTGAAAATATACCCTGGTATAATCTCGGGTATGGGAGAGACCTGGAATGCTCCTGTTTATCCCATTCTGGAGTTGGAAAAGCAGTGGGGTCTGCTTCCCTACCGAAGATGGAGTAATCGAATTCATACCCCGTGCAGTATATCACAGCATCTATCGAGTCGAGAACCCGGCCGTCGGCCAATTCGAGCGCGTTTCCGGAGAGGAGTCTCTTGACACCGTGCACAGATTCGATCTTGCCATCTTGGAGGAGTGGGATGAGGTAGTCGTTCACCATGGGAGTGACGTTGGGTATTGGTGGTGCGGGGAGGAGCCGCCATTCTCCATGCTTGAGAACTTGGGGGAATGCAGATGCCATGTTGGACTCTAGGTAGTACTCCATGAATCTTGGGAACAGCCGTGGGAACCATCTGGAGATATTAGCGATAATGTAGGAGATGCGACGGGTGAGTTTGTAGTCTACTGGTGAGCCGTCGCCTTCTTTGACTCGTGAAATTACTCTTGCTCCTGATCTATGAGCAACGTAGACTTGATCGCACACTTTTGCAAGATCCACTGCGATATCTCCGGCGGTGTTACTCAAGCCGACTACAACGACTCTCTTTCCTGCAAAGTCATTCGGTTCTTTGAAGGCTTGTGAGTGCAGTATCCTGCCCTTGAAGATGGGCCTGCTCTCTTCTACGTGTGCTGGGAAAATAGCTTGGGTTTGGGGACCTGTGCACACGACGACTCGAGTGAATGTTTCTCTTGTAACAGTCCCAGTTTTATCTTTGAATGTGATATTCCAATTCTGTCCGTCCTTGGAGCGTTCAAGGAGCTGAACGGCCATGCCTAGTCGACAATGCTTAAGGAGATCAAATTTCTTTGCATAGCCCTGGATATACTTTACGATATCGTGGGCGGGCGAATAGTGGCCCAGCTCGTTAGGGTATTCGTAGTCTGAGAAGGTGAATCTGTACTTCGGTTCGTTCGTCGTTGTGGTTTTCAGGACGCATGTCACATTTTCGTTCGTGGTATACTGCCATATGCCGCCGATATACTCGTTTCGATCATAGCCAATGGCGTTCAGGCCTTGCTCTCTGAGGTTCTTAACACATGCTAGGCCTGTACAACCAAGTCCAAGTACTGCAATTCTGTCGTTCATGTTTTCGTTTGATGCTGGATGTTAAGATCTTTATAATAGTGTAGGTATGAACTATTGTTTGATTCGAGGACTGAAATTTTCTTTTATAAGGAAAAAACTATCTGATAACGTATATATATGATCCAAATTCGGAAGCAGAGTTAGAGGGATTATTATATCATTAGCTCAGAGTTTCAAGCGTCACACTAGAAATGACAGGATTGCGGTGCGACGCATGCTCTTATAGGAGCAAGTATACCCAAGCATCAAAGGCTACCATGATACTGAGAGCCGTGGGTATCCGCAGATCTAACTCGAAATGAGTTTATCTTCATGGTCAATGCGTTCTCCTCCTAGATGCATTGTGCCTAACTCTTTGAAGCTTGAAGTCTTAGCGCTAGGATACTAGTAGAGGATGGCATTACACCTTCAATCACTCAAATGTAGCCAACGACACAGGAAATAAATTTAAGATCCTGTATGTATTTCCACAGTAACTTCGTCGACATCATGAGTGAGTTTGGGCAACGCTCAGGCTAGGTGATGTAATATCGATATTTAATTTGCAGAGTACCACAGGATCTGTACAGTTGTGTTATTCTCTCCCTCTCTAACTCTTGAGTCCGCATGTGCATATCCGGATTCATTCACCAGACAAAATTTTCAGAGCTGCTGAGTTGGACAGCGAGTTGTTGGATTGTGAACTGCGGCTGTGATGATCCAATTTGCATTCGCAAATTTTTAGCTATTCTCACAACCGGGTTTCCTCCACTCGGCTGCAATTGACAGATTGACTCGAGTTTCTAGAACTATGGTGACTGGTTATAAGCAGAAGTACAATCTCATGCTCGCGTCGCTCGCTAGTTCGGCAGCGTTGACTTTGATTAAGCTTGATACAGCTAACGCTGACTGTAGGTAGTCTGGGGATGCCGACGAAGACCTCTAATATTAGCTAATTCGCTGCACTAAGGCAAAGATAATCTAGCTCAACTTACCAGCTGACAGGGAAACCAACCCTGGATGCGAAACCTGCGTACCAGTTATTGTGCCTGTTTCTGGCATTCAGAGTCCAATTTGTCCGAACACATGATCTGGTGGAAGTGTCCAAGCTTACGGACTGCCGGCGTCGTTGCAGGGGTACTCCTCTGGGTCTCAGCAACATCAGCTGCTGGGCTGTGAGAGATTTTGTTTACCTAAGATAAAACTAGGGAGCGTCAAATTTCGGTATTGTTGGTGACATGTTTTCGTTTGGGAGGATGCATGCACATGTGATGAATGCCGCTGGTGAGTTCGTGAAGGTCGAGTATGAAACCTGAAATCCGAAGTCGAGACGAGCCTTCTAAACGAGAACGGGTGACCGAAGAAACACAGAAACACCACAGGAAATACAAACACTTAGATCAAGAAATAACAGCGATAGAATATCACAGCTAACTTCGGATCCTTTTCGGTGCTGGTGCATACTTATGAAGATCGCTGGTTACATATACATTAGTGATATCTAGAAGTGATGACAATCGGATATATTCTCACCGGCAAATAATTCTTTCAAGTAGACTTGCATAGTGTTAGAACCATGGCGCTAGTATACAAAGAATAATTGTGGACGACGACCTTGCAGGTTTGGTGCTACATAGCTAACGATGGAATGCGAATATATTCCCGATATAATTTCCGAGATTGCATCGATTGCTTGAGCTCAGAGCGACATAGGGGAAGAAGGTGCATATGCGGTATTTGCCGGCATGCATTGTCGTCCCACCCGGCAATATCTCTTGGGCTCCATTGCATCGAATCGGTGATGTTTATGAAGCAATTCGCCTGGGTTGATTTCATCTTCGTACACTGTCATGTCAGATATTCTTAAAAAACATGAAGGCGCGATTGACTCGCTTGGAGCCGTGATCGCATCAAGGCACCGATAAGATGCAGGTGCATATTGATCTTATTCAATCGCAATTATGGCCGCAGATTTCTCAAAGTTTTCTGCGGGTTTGGATTTTTCGAAGATATGATTTAATTTCCGAAGAGACGCTAGTATTGTAGCCCATGTCTAGACCCCAAAACTCGCCTGACACTGAAGCCGGTGGCATCCTCTGCCAGCCGAGCTGAGGGCCCAAGAGTGCAACCGAGCTGAGTATAGCACAAGAGTTCACAATGCAAGGTGAAATCAACAGTTTGAGACATGGTGTAGAGCTACTATGTGCAAAGAGTATTCTTCTATTTTATTTTCAATCTCGAAAGTCTCTTGTGCTGTTTTTTTTTTTTTCTTTTCTTTTTGTTTTTCTTTTTGAGACTTTGAGCCTGTGTTATTAATGAAATACCGTTTTAGTTAATCAATCCGAAGGTCGAAGGTATAGAGAACATATTATGAGAGTATTGGATAATCGAGTCTTAGAAGCTAATAGAGCGGTTATAGGAGTTAACATAGGCGATATTATGCATAATGGTGTGAGATGTATCATAGATACCCTATAATTAGAAAGTCGTTTATGACAACATCCATTTAAAGTAGAGATATAGCCAGTAGCACATAGCTCCATGTTTAATATATAGTTTGGAGATTTTCAAATGATATGGCGATAACACACAGAGCAATTCAAGAGCCTAAGGCACCGAAACTTTCATCATCTTATTTTATTGTGCTTCGTGGCTGTTCTACGAGACAACTTTATACCTAATCTGCCGCCTGAGGGCCAGACTCTTTCCGCGTATATATCTACACATTGAATTGACTTGTCACATTAACATATATTCATATAAATGTAGCCAAATTATCATTTCATCGTGTAAGAATAAACTAGACCAACTGGTTACTTCGAACTATCTAGCCTCGTAGACTTTAGATTTTTATACATCAATAATCCCAAAGGAAAGTACATATAAATAATATCAGTTCGGGCAAGAGCTAGAATGGAGGCTAAAAAAAGAAGCCCCAATCGATCTCAATCCGGCCAGATCCCTAGTAGATTTTAATACTCGATCTAAATATCGATCGAGGTTTTGGATTTAAGCATGAGACGCGGCTCTGCGGGATACCCCTGTCGCGTTGAGGGGCGTGTTGGGATTACCGGAAAAGTTCCTGTTTGGGATGTTCTCGTGCATCTCCACGGAAACCACTACATCCACACGCGCCCCCATCGAAATGCAGGCATCACAGCAGGGGAAGCTTCACCATCTATCAACGACGACCCCTCTGGAAGAATAGCAAACCTCGATTCCAGGAGAACCTTGCCCGAGTACGCTACGACTATTATAAACATTATTACCTTGCCCGCATCGATCCACTTCACTACCCTTCACAAGCCACTCCTTACTCGAAAATGACCCGTCGAGCCGATTAACAGCTTTGGTGGAACCAGCGGTCTGAACACCACGTTCCCTGAAAAAATCATCTTGGGCCGTAGGCCAACAGTCGCCCGCAATGTCACAGGTACGGCGACGGTTTTCGCTTCATCAGCGTTCCAAAAAAGTAACAATCGGTCCCCTCGGCTTTGATGTTCCTATAAAATCGGACCCCACGGCCTTCCCGCACGATGACCAGGTGGATGCGGAGGATCAGTTAAGCGATGTTGACTACTCAAATGCGGGACCAGAAAGAGATGCCAAGAGGAGGCGAATAGAGGATCATGCTCGTGATTATCTCTGTGGAAGGCCCCTCGATATCTATACGGCGTCATTACGAGGCCCGGTTACGAAGAGCTACTGGGGGGAAAGCGCGGCTGTTACAGGAACGATCTGGGAACTTAGGGCTTCAGAGTGGAAATCTGAGACTCTGAAGACCGAAAGAGATTCGAGAAGGCAGATGATCCAACGTAGCAGGCAGTCGCTATCGGTACCTGGAAGTAGCCAGAAACGGATCTCGGTGACTTGGACGGCGACGAAACCTTTTGCAACCGTATCGAAACAGAATGAGGATATATCAATCAGCGATAGTCAGCAGCCAACAGAGCGCCTCCTAGCAAGCTCCCCAGCAAACAAAATCGAATCACGGATACTGGATGTAGAGGACCTTCCCGAGGATGCAACCCCGATTCCATCCTTCTCAGAGAGATTGAACAGTCTGAAAAGGTCGCAATGGGCCCGAGACGCTGATATAAATCACTTGGAGCCAGTGGTACCTGCTACGTCGCCAACGGGGAATTGTAGTAACCTTCTAGATGAGTTAGCTATGGTTGACGATATGCAAATGCTAAAGAGCGCAGTACCTGCCGTGCAGGAGCCGGGAAATGTCCGTGGTTTGCTTCAGGGAGAGGTTTCAGCTAATAAACCCTCGGGAGCCCGACGCAAGGAGCAATCAAAACCAGGCCATACCTGGATATCAAAGGGGAAAGATCCCATGGTTGAAAACGGTGATACAAAACCAGTTGATATCACGCTACAGAGCAAATCCGCACTGGAAACGTTAATAGTACCGAAGGAAACGACTATTGGATTCGATCTAAAGATGCTGGATCAAATTAAATCAGGACTAGAATCCGATGACACATCTTTTTTCAGAAACAGTAGAGAATCACAAGAAAATGGTAGCGGCCATTCGCCAGCAACGGCGCTCAAGAAATCGTTGCCTAAAGTGAATACACGGAAAAGTACGAATCTTCAACAGCCACCTAGTCCAACGGCCCAGGCCATCCTACGAAAAGCGATAAAGCCGACAACCGCAGTAAAGAGAGGGGAATTAGGAAATGGGTTGTCATTGAAAGAAATCATCGCTAAGACGAATGGAACCTCTAGGCCGAATAAACGGCCTAAGAAGCTAAAGCCTATTGGGCCACCCATCGAGCTGGAAACTCCACATCTCGAAGTAAACGAGACGGTTGCTCCAGTAGAAGAACTTCAACCAGTTCCTGCTAAAGAAGCAGAGTCTACGGCCAAATTCGAAGGACCAGACGAGCGAGTGGTCGATCAAGATGCATCATCAAATAGAGCCGCAGAAGGAGATGCTGAGGGGCAACCAGAGGGAACTGACGCTATAAATGGCCTGAGGGATGCGACAATAAATCCAGATGGAGATAACGTAGCAGACCGGGGACCAGCAGAGGTGCCTGTGCCTGAAGACTCCGCGATGGAGACCCAACCAGAGACCCAACCTCCTCCCAGATTATCTCAGATGCCCACACCACTGCCTCCAAGTCCTCTGCAGCTTTTAAATGCTGCTAAACACGGGACACCAAATATACCAGAGACCGTTATTGAAGAAGAGACTCCTGAGAAGCACGTACCTGTCGATACCTCTCTTAAGGAAAATGAACCAGCATTTCATCCTGGGCCGAGACGTGCTAAGAGAACGGCGCCTAAACCTCGATCTGCCAGGACCGTGGACCCCCAGCCGAGTAGCAATGAAGAACTCAAAGCTGCTATAACTGCGAGGTATGCCTATTTTTTTACCACATCTTGAATTATTTTGCTAACCGATCACCAGGAAAATTGCCACACCAATATCAAGGCTACACCAGAAAATGGCAGAGTTTTCACCTGTCTCTCCGATGGTTGCGCCCCCGGTTTCTCCAATACCAGAATCGCAACCACAGTTAGATAGCCAAAAGAGCAGTATTAGGCGACAGGATCAGCTGCGCGAAGAGCAGCAAAAGGGTTCGTCACAGTTGAGCTCTCCTCCGCCGTCTAGTCCACCAGCGGAGGGAATATCTACAGCCAAAGAGATCCAACCAAGAGAACCAGTCGTAGAAGTCCCCGCATCTTCAAAGGATGCGGTTACTGCGGAACCAATTGCAGCTACTGATCCTGGTTTCGAACTTGAGCCAGCCTCTAACGGTGCCCCCCTAAGCCCACCACAAGACCATCATGAAGAAGAGTCAACTATTGAATTTTCCAGTGCTCAGTTTCGAAAAATTGCAGAATCCATGCGGAATGCGGGTCCCGTGGCAATACCATTGGGTACAGGGGAGACAATCATAAGCTATATTCCAGCATCTCTTCCCGAACCCGTCGATACTCCCGCGCAGCCCAGCGCCGGCACGTTGGCCACCGGGGAACACCCGTCGGAAATACCAAGATTAGAACCCATAGAGCAACAAGCAAAGGAGCGATTGGAACCTGGAGAGAAATTAAGTGACAAGCGACAGGCACCGACAGAGAAAAAACACGACGATGTACCCACGGCTACCGCGGAAACGACAACCGAGGACTCGATAGATTCGCAAGACCTCGACTTGCCACCGAAGCGGAAGATTTCTGAGCCTGCCGTCCTGGTTCCCGAAACTCCAAGCATGAATACGCAAGCTAGCAGGGTCCCAATTCCCGACAGTTTCAAGAAGGCAATCACCGCGCCTATCAATCTTGCACTCCAAACTCCAGGGGCTCCATTGCCACCACCGTTCGTTCCTATATCGACTGGAGGCTTCGCAGCCCACGATAATGATGACGACGTGATTATCACCAGTCCTATTGATCCGAGAGCTACTGCTCCCACCAATGGTGATAGAACTATGTCTGTAACAGTATCCAGCCCTGTCAACACCATTGAATTCACACCTTTTCGAGAAATTGCCTCTCCCAGACTACCAACTCAGCAGAGCAACGCAGATGATGTTGGCGATATAAGCGTGCATGAACCAACTACGGTTATGAGCCCATTTACCTTTAGCCAATTCATGAAACCCGTTGAAAGCCAATACGAGGTCAGCGACATGGTTAGTGGAAAGGATGGCGGAGAAAACGGTCAAGATGACCGCCCTTCTAGCTACGATTTCGAGCATGTTCTGGGCGGCGTGGACGATTATTTGATGAGTGATGTGTACGATGTCGAGGCCGAGGCGAGGCAGTTGTCCGAGAGTCAAAGTTTTGGGAAAGATGCTGGGGGGAAGGGTGGGCTTCTAAGTAATCAGAGAACTAGCGTCCGGAGGTAGGGACCTTGACGATAGATGCCGATATGGCAAAATTTTATCCCAGTTTCGGTAAACAAGCCCACATTGGACACTGTGAGTTTATTGAGGATTATTGGGTTCGCCTAGGTTGTATTATGTTCTGTTATCATTCTGTTCCAAGCGTAGCATGATTGTGATTAGGCGTTTTGGTTGGTTATTTAAGTTTCATGTTTGCAATCCACATCTCGCATTCTTCATTACATGTTGCGTTGGCGTATAAATATGTTCTTAGATTTGCATTGGGATATCATAGATATCAGTTTGTCCTTTTCAATTTGAAGACTTGCGTTAAGATTGGATGCCAAACGCTATCGATCGATTCAGTTGTTACATTGAAACGGCCTTACAAAGGGTTGGTCTCAAGCATAAATAGAGCTGTTCGAAAGTAAAAAAAATACTAACTGCAAAAAGGTATGCGCATGCTCACAAACCGACGTCAACTGATGGGTTATCTCTGGAGTGTCTCGTAAACCAGACTGCGTGATTTAAAAAAGAGGATATCACAAATCAAAGTCCAAGTAAATGGGAATAAAAAAGGAATTATATAATCCGTCTGTTTTTGCCAGTGATTGTCATGCTAAATAGAATTGAAGTAAAGAAATTTTCAAAAACGCGTTGGCTGAAATAACATGAAAAATAAATAAAACGTCAAGCTAAAGTTCAATGGTAGTGTGCTATGTATGTACTATGGTATTTAAAAGACAAAAGTTGAAAATAGAATATGAAATAGGAATAAGAAGTGAAGTTGAATGAAATGTTGAGCGTGAATGAATGCTAGTCTTTTGAGGCAAAAAACTAGAAGGATACCAAATACCACGAAGTGTAAACCGGGCTTGAAGGGAGCGTTCAGAACGTAAGAAGTTATTTTTTATATACGAGTTATTCCGTTAGATGGTAACGAAATACTCAAAAGATAGTCAAATTTTTTGACCCATAGGCGTAGCTCTGCCTGCTTTTGGCGCTGGGGCGGCTTCGACTGGTGCACCACCGTCATCCATAACCACGCCTTCAAGTCCAACGGTGATCATGTCGCCACCGCCTGGGCCGGTATGCATTCTCAGAGCTTGCTTTCCTGGGGATATCATTGGTCCGCCGTTACCATTGATGCTGACAGTTTGGGTTCTGATATCGTCGTTGTGTTTGGCGGTTGATGTCTTGCGAGCCATGCCGGTGGTGGCCCTCATGTTATTTGAGAATGCTGGATGAGTAGGTAGATCGGCTGGGAGACCCATTGGTGATTGAGGGATGGAGGGGAGAGTGTTAAGTTTGGCGCGAAGAACTTGTGGATGGGATGGTTTGCGGTCATTGTCTAGGATTGAAGTTTTGCGGTCTGGGGTTGGTGATGTAGCCTTTGCAGCCGCGGCAGCGGCAGCGAGAGCTGGGAGGTCATAATCATGACGGTCATAGTCTGGAAGTGGAGAAGTTGATTTGCCAATATTGGAGGCTGCGGCTGCGGGGAGGGGTGGCTCTCCGTTCGAAATTGAGCCATTACGTCTGTGACCTCCAGCTGGAGTAGTGGTTCGGGAAGGTCCCCTCATAGCGCCCAATGGTGTCTTTGTCCCGGCACGACTGGCAGTACGCTGAGGAGGCTGCTTTTCCAATTCAGACTCGGTCTCGGTGGCATATCGTTGAGGGCGATGCTGGTTGCGGGAAGCTTGTCGTGGAGGTGGGCGGAATTCTTCAGCTTCTGACTCAGTGAACTCTTCTTGGACTGGCTGGCGAGGAGCTGGGGTCTTCTTTCGTGGACGAGGATCGTAGTCCTCTGGCTCTTCTTCCTCGGTGACTTCTTCGTATCGCGGACGTGGAGTCTTATTCATATTCCTAGATGCGCCTCTTTGAGGAGGAGACATTGCTCGCTCATGCTCATAGGCACGAGGTTTGGGAGTACGATTTTGAGTCCTTGATTGAACCCTTCGGGGAGGATAGTCTTCCTCTTCCTCTTCGGTCTCCTCTCGGTATCTAGGTGTTCTAGTCTGATTTCGCGATGGGACTCTTGCGGGCGGGGCACGATGTCCATTTCTTGAAGCGACACGGGGAGTTCTGTTTTGAGTTCGGGAAGGCACACGGTTGCCTGGGGTTCGAGTCGCAGCTCTCGCGGGTGGGTATCTATCATCGGCTTCTGAAATCTCGGAAACTTCAGAAGTGTCATATCCGTTGTAGGTTTTCCTTGGTGGGTATCTTTTTCTCTCCTCTTCCTCGCTATACTCCTCCTCTGTGGTAGTGTCGACAGCATATTGCTGCTGTGGCTTCGGTTTCCCGCGAATAGTACCACCTTTGGTCTGCTCTGGAGATTTAACACGTCGAGTTCCTACTCCACGTGAGTTATTGTCGGTATCCCGTTGGCGGCTAATGCTTCTCGCTCTCTGGAGCCTGACATTTTCCATTTCTTGTTCAAGCCTCTCCAAACTACGACGTCGGGCTTCAAGATTTCTCTCGGCTTCGTCTTGGGCGGAATCTTCTTCGTCATAAGAATCCTCGGTGTAGCTTTGTTCAGACTCGTATTCGCGACGTTGGTTTTTGTTGACTGTGCCTCTTCTCACCGGTTGAGCGTTATTTTGAATCCTGATCTCCAACTCCTCTTCGGGTGAATCATTGTAGCGGCGGTTAACCGGAGCTGGCGCTTTCTGGATAATTGGCCGAGACGCTTGCGAAAGCGATGCTTTCCTGAGTGGCATTTGTTGTCGTTTCTCATCCTCTGATGGTACTTCAACCTCGTGGAGTTTGCTAACAGATCTACTGGTCTGGTGAGATGGTGCCTTAGGGTGGGCACGGGATAACTCAGGACTAGGTTCTGATGCTAGCACATCTTGGAATGAAGAGAGTTGAATGTGTAGACCTGGTGGTTTCCTCTGTGAGAGGGCGCTACCTGTTCTTTGAGGAGCGGCGAGACCGCCGTCTTGGGCAGGACTAGCAACTCTGGAGGGGCCAAAGTTTGAGACAGCCATCGAAGGTGCCGGGCTAGCCATGCGTTCTGGTCCTGGACTTTCAATTCTATGGGGTAACTGAGAGCCAGGGAGACCACCCAGCAATGAAGGCGGCTTAGGAGAGATAGTTCTGATTGGGAGGTTATTGAGAGATATCGCAGGGCTGCCAACTCTGCCTGGAGCTGGGAAACCAGGACTTGCTACACGTTGAAGGGCAGGCGTTCCAATACGGCCATCGACAGGGGTGGTATTTATTGGGCCAGATATAGTCATCTCTTTCTTATCGGCACTGTCACCAGATCCTGCAGGATCGGTATTAGACCTAGCCATTGGAGGCGGGTTTCGTTGTTCTTCCAACGGCTTGTTCCATGGCATATCCATAATATTGGCCTCCTGGTTGTTCTTGTTCTTATCTTTGTCCTTGTCTCCAAATCCAAAGAAACGCGCAGCCGTTGTCCGAACCGATGAGCCGACTCTTGGGGATATTGGTCGCTCTGGTTTCTGGAGGACCTTTTGAGGGGAAGTAGGTCCTGGGGACTTAATGCTACCAGATAAAGAGGATTTTCTGGAGTGCATTCCCGTTGGGGCCGGTGTGGGCATTGGCTCGGGAATGTTTTCTGTGACTGCAAAGCATCTCATCGCAAGGGATCCTTCACCATGTTCAGCGGCATGCTCCCCCCATTTCCTGACAAGAATTGACAAGCGTCTCCACTCCTTGTACATCAATGCGGTCAAGAGGACTGCTTCCATGTACTTCTTGTTGCTAATGTAGTGTTCGATTGCTTGGTCTCGTTCACCGATCATCAAGAAGCACATGACTGCATTGTGGACATCGCCTTTCTGGATGAGTCTCATGATAAAGACTCGTACAGATTGTTGCCATGACTTCTGGCCACCCATTGCAGCTAGGGCGATGAATAGCCAGTCGCTGGGAACAAGAGTGTCAGATCCCATCAATACGTTGAGCGCATTTGCATCGAGATCTTGGAGCCATAATCGTAGCATCAATGACTGTAGCGAACGTGCAGGATGTTGGGCGACTATTTTCAAATTAGTAAAGATGGATCAAAGATTTAAAAGGTGATATTCTTCAAGCTTACTTTCTTCTCTAATGAGAGCTTCGGCATCACCTTCAAATCCAAACACGGAAGAAAACATCTCTTTCCTTCGTTCGTCATCGTACTTTACCCGGTCGGTGTTTGATGGAGTCCGATATGTTAGGGCGGCGAGCTTATCCTTGAGGTTTGGGAACAACTCGAGGTGGCCAACCGGCGGGACCATATACAGTTGCTCGTCGTAAAATTCACCATTTGTCGACGGCGGGAGACCTGGTGTTGGGAGAGGTTCACCATTTACATTATGCTGAGCATACGGTACTGGTTGCAATGCATTGGCGGGTGCTTTAGGTGTAATGGGAGACATTCCAATTTCTTGTGATAGAGGGTGAAATCTCCTGGGAGTCGATAGATCATCAAAACCCCTTGGAGATGCCAGAGATGTGGTATCGCTCACCCCGGTGCCAGATGTGAATGACTTCATCGATGATGCAACAGAAGCAGATTTTTGGTGGTAACCAGCACCAGTACCCGAAGATTGTATCGAATCTGATCTAGCCATATTGGCAGCCTTGAGATGTGACTTTTCAAGCTCTTCTAGCATTTCGAGTTCATGGGCAATCTGGCCGAGGGGCGTTCTCGTCTCGTCTCGCTTCATGGCAGCAATGGCTCTCGCATCTTGCGAAAACTTGGATGCCTTGCTATCCGATCTTTCCATGGCGGTCGATCGCTGGCTCTCGGATCGCTCCATGGCCTCAGCTTTTCGATTGCTGCCCGGTCTCGATTGGTCATGCGATACGGACATCGGTGGTGATGGGGGCACATTTGGTGGTAAATGCTGAACATTCGCAACCATCTGCGGTGGGTACAAATTGTACTGTTGAACATTTTGATGCCTATCAATCGTGAACATAAGGCCCTTAGGCGCATAGACCGACAGGGCCAGAATGTTTGCTTTGCTCATGACGGCTTCCCATGTCACCTTTTTCGTCCTAACGTCCCATATCGATGTGTCGTAGTCGGAGTACTGCAAGATCCGCCCGTTTCTTGACCAGGACATCCAATTCCTTCGACTCGGATATGCATCTGGTTTTTTGAGCACACGGACTACTCTCGCTACCTCTCCCCCATCGATTGGCTTCGCAATGCTAAAAACCTTCAAGTCACCATCGTTGGTTTGGGTTGCCAACATGTCTGACTTTTGTCTTGAAGACGAACCATGCCATGCCAGAACAGTTACCGGGAAGGCCGATGCATTGCCATTGGCGAGCGTGTGGTGGATGACGAACGTCGGCATCAGAGTCGCAATGATCACGGTACCGTTTTGGTAGCTGTCCGAATGGAATAAAAATAAAAATTAGTCATCTGTTTTGAATCCTCATTTCATGTTGGTACGCACCCGATTGCGAAGAATTTTGAATCCGCGGACGGCGCTAACGCACATATCGGCATTTGGAATGTCCTGCAGGATACCGCCTCGGATCGAACGGGGTCGAACAAGATGATATTGCCCATATTATCGCCTATAATAAAATTCACCGCATCCGTTAGCTTTCAAAGCTGTCGCCGTTTTTAAGCTCTTCTCAATGTCGCTGTGTTGCCTACCTAGCGCTATCGTTCCATTCCGAAGAAACGTCGCAACTCTGATCTCTTCATATGCTGTGAACCGCGATATTTCCTCCCCAGTCGCCGAATCCCAGACCACTGCTTCTTTTGATGCATCCAAACTTATAACCTGGCCGTCTCCGCTTTCCGTGTTTGTATCGGCCGCGATTATTGTGATATCGGCTGCGTGGGCTTCAAACCTACGCTCGAGCTGAAGGCTATCGTGCCTCACACAGGCAATTGACGAGCCTTGTGCGAAAATAAACAACGACGCCGTGCTCGCACAAGGAGCTAGGCTCATGAGCGGCTTATCCTTCTCCATAGCGTTCCGATCGATCTCTGTTACGGTGATATTTGTCCCTCGAGATTTGCTTTTTGAATGGAAGGAAACGGGCGGCGAAATCGAACTGAAGACTGAAGGATCCTGTTTCATTCTCTAGCTAGCCGACTCTGCTAGTTTCTTTGTCTGGTAAGTCAGTTACCCTGTCGAATTGTATATTCCATGCAGAAGCTCTATTAAGACGGAAAAAGACAGAAAGAAACTAAGTGGAAAAAAAGTGAAAAAATTTAAGAAAAGGAGTCTAGAATACACTAAGCATGTCTCTTCGTTGCATGTACTCTGATGTCAGAACCGATGTGGGGCGAAAGGGCTATTAATACGAACCAGAGTTTTCTCAGAGCATCAAAAAGTTCGAAAAAAAGCTACTGCGGTTCCTGCCAGCCGAAGGAGGAATTCAAGTGATCCAGTTGGTTGACGTCCGCGGCCAGCAAAATCCCTGCGAAATTGTCGTCAGGTCGGCAGCCAATGAGCCTCGCCTCGATTGGATAGCCCCCACAGGCTAAACGTGTGCAGCTGATGTTTGTCCAACACGAATCTGCAGGTTGGCGGCGACGAAAATAGAAATCGGGGTGGGTTTGTCGACCCTTTGGTTTGAATTGATGCACCTGTACGCCTTCTTCCTGGTTTCTCTTGCGAACGGATGCTTGGATTGTTGCTAACTATTGAGCGTCCGATCTAGGCGATGGCGGTATCGAATATATCGAGATCTAACTGCACGATGCTTTTATATTTATCGATCGAAATAATTCGGCCACGGATGCGATTTTTGCTGAACGGAATTGGTATTTGGTATCAATCTCTATCACCAACTTAAGATCCAGGAAAATCAATAAAAATTAATATGAATGCAACTAAAAAAGCGCAGCAGGATGATTAATATTTCTAAAATGTAAGGGCGGCTGATCCAATCGTTCGGATCTCGTACGCATGCACTGAAAAGAAGAGGCAAAAGGAAGGTATCTTGTTTGGTATGAGGGGCAAGGAAACGAGAAACAGCGGTTACTCGACTCCAGAAAGTGAAGCACGAGAAGAAATATCTGTAAAGAGGGAGGTGGTCAGCGGGGGGGAAGCTTGAGATAATAAAGACCTTGACTTGATGCCGTCCAGAAGTCCTGTACCATCCCAATATAAGACCTTCTCCCAAATTTCCTTCCCTTCTTTGCATATGCGAGCCGTTCGGTGTTCAGTTACGAGAGTTTCTCGTGGACTGGGCCCGCTTGCTTGCCTTATTCCCTGGGGCGCCTTTTGCTTTTTCGCAGCTGGCGACATGGGGCGACGACCACCCACCCAATCTTCTCGGCCCGTTCGTACATAGTCTAAATCCTCAACAGATGGACTTCACTGGCTTTTCAGAGCGCATCTTGTTTCTTTTTTTGTAATTTGACGCCTCGTCAAGCTGCAAAAAGAGTGCACAAGCCGGATAAGTCCAGCTACCTTTGAGCCGGTCGAATCACTCCTGGAATTCAGTGGCACGGTACAAGTCATGAGGTAGCGGGGAAATAACCAAAAATTTTCCTCTTTCTTCGGCTCCAATCTTTGACCCACCTCGAACATCTCGAATCTGCAATGCGATGCTCCAATTGCACGTTGGAAACTGCAGGAAACGGCGCGTATTTTTACAAACTGAAAGGTTTTGCGATTATCCCATTCCTCTACCGCTTCTAAAAATTGATTCCCTCGAGAGGAGATGCATAAACGCTAAGCTACTCTCAACTACCATTGGTAATGGCGTTTTCCAACATCGACGACTGGAAGGCGGTCTTCGAAGCAGCGGATCCGGTGGAATTATGGATGACAACGGCCACAATCGTGCCATAGGCTGCTACTTGAGGCCACATCAACATTTCCTCCCCTGAATCTCAAGAGACTCCTGGTCAGCCAGTCGCACCGAGTTGTCTCACAGATAACCAGTTATCTCGAAGCCTCACTCCTTGCAATATATTTTGGTGAGTGTATTGATATTATACAAACTTTGTAATTAAATACGACGCTGCAGAACCGTACGTCAGGTTTTCAGAACCGAAATTATTCTTTCCGAAAACACTACTCGGACCTTTATTTCCAAGGCCACAAGCGTATTGCGAAGATTGTTTAGTACGATCGGATATTTAAACCTCAAACATATAAGAAAACCTGTCGACATGTACATGTCGCCGTGGTCACGCTTGCGAAATTACAAACATGCATGTTCACTCTTGTCTATTAATTCCCAAGGTCGAAACTTTAAATACTGCACCAATCTATTGCAAACACAAATGATGTGATAATTTCTATCGACATCAAGGGAAATGTTAGGTTTCTGCAACTGAAATGCACTTGCATTCGTCCGAACCGGAACCACGAGAATGCAAAGACCGAGATGTGAGACTGGTGTTTACTCCTGTTCTGTTTGCTGTACCTGCGGTGGGCAGGAAAGCGGGGTCCGCTCCAAAGAATCCCCATGCACAAGCCAAAGATGGAACATACCTGGTCCTGGTCTAGTAACCACACTCCCGCGTTTTAAGGACCAGGGCAAAGGCGCGTAAGACTTTGAATGATTGGATATCATTGCACAGGCTCGCCCAGCCAAGAAAAGTCTCTTTCCCCTCTCAAAGCTCCCTCGCAGGAACATCTGAACCAACCACGTCTCGTCGATGGCGAAGTCTTTGCCCACCGAGAGAAGGTGAACCAGCGAAAATCAGATCAAGATCGGGAGACACAGAAGGTTTGCGGTGTGGATAAACTCCCTATCCTGGCTCAGCGCTGCTCCCTGATTTTCGCCAAACCAACCCCCTTTAAGGCCTTCGAGAGCTCTCAGTTGCCTGAGGGTGTTCCTGTGGGAGATTTGCATAGTAAAGTCTTCGCTTGACCGGTTCTCGAATGCCTGTCAGTTTATTGATCTCGTAGATGGTGGTTTGAGCCGGCGAAATGTATCAGATTTTTCGCAAAATCTTTCCGCAAGACAAACTACTCTGAAACGTGTCGATGCCTTGGTTACAAGCAAACGTAGCGTACCTGCAAGCCAACAGGTGACCTTAAAAATGGAAATCGATCTCGCGGCGGACGCCTCTTTTAAATTTTTTCGGCAAACTTCAATAATGCAGATTTAATCAATACACATTGCTTAACCTTAGTATCCGGCTCGTATTTTATTTGTTTTTGGATGATGCCCGTTCTCCGTGCATGCAGATATAATATTGGAATTAACCTTGGAAATGACGACGGCGTGTAAGCGCCATACTGCATCCGAAAACGACCCACTTCGAACTTTGGCAGAGGCCGTGCGCGCCGGTCTTGTCGTTCTCCAATATTTAAATTTTTTCACCTGCATAAAAACCTTAGGATCATCACATGGGCATACGAGATGGTAAGCTCATAAACCTTCTCGGACGCGGAGTTCTTCGTTAGCTCTGCGGGAAGCTCATGTGTGACTTCAAGTTTAACAAAAGGCTAGCTGGCAAATACCCCTCACCTTCGCTCAACATGGGCGTCCTCAGCTTGCTTCTTTTACATCTACATTCTTCTTGAACCTCTTTTAGGCACGAATGGAAAGTATATACCTCATTGCAAAAAACCCTTTTTGACTCGAAGATCAATCAGAATTCGAGGATGACAAAATCATCTGACTTGAACGACACCGACAGAGTGGTTCGTGATGCTGCAAGGAGTCCGGACCAGGAAGATGTCGAAATCACAAAGAAAAGTTGGGTTCTCCTTTTGCCTCTCATCCTATAAGATATCGTAGATGCCGGATTTCTCAGATGCACTTTGCCATCGTGCCTGCTATTTTTGTTGTTGAGGGGCTCTCACCCTTGTTTGGTACTACACCCTCCTGAGATTCATGAGCTAGTCCCGCCTTGTATCTTCGGGATATCGAAAACATCGCCCCAGACTAGAAGATGCTTGAAGTTTTGTGCGCTAAAAAGGGTTTTGCAATCGAACGACCGATATCGAGCTCCAATCATGCGATAATGGAAAGTGACCTGGTTATTCGTTGGAGAAATCAAACAGGGCAAGATTCGTAACGAACTCCTTCCTAGTAGTCCTCATGCTAGCATGGGCATACAAATCACAATCACTAAGGGTGCGGAAAAACAACCAAGCGATTTCAAGAGCCGAATTTTCCGAATACAAACATGATATCGTGTGAGGATACGTAATTATGCATCGTGATCTTGGAAATCGGCTTCAATGTCAAAAAAAAACTAGCAGGCCAAGTTGCCTACCGAACAGCTCAGCCAACAAAATCACCCGTGAAGTGGCGGACCTGTCGTAGCGGTCTCACAACCCGGCTAGCGCAGTTTGTTGTTCCATTCCTGTCATTTGACTAAACTGAGGTTTCTAGATTGCCAAGAACCGGGCATCAATGGAAAGCCAGATATCGGGGACACTTTTTAAAGCCTAGCTTACAATTTCAGAATTTTGGATGATATTTGATCAACAGGATATTGAGGAACCTGTTTTCAAGATCAATTTTTACAATCACGATGGAACGCAGCATTGCCGTAATGACGAAAATGAGGAGCGACAAGATATATTATACCACAAACTGTTCAAAGCGGCGTGGAACGGCGATAAAGAGGAAATAGAAAAATTGACCGCACAACCAGGTCTCGATGTGACGACTGAGAATCAATTCGGTTACAATATATTATCAATAGCTCTTTACCAATAGCAACCTACGGAGAGTATCAACTTAATTCGGAATATAGCTTCACGGCAAGGTGTACTATTCGGCGTAGAAGAGTTTAAATTGGTTGAACATTTCCCGGAGACCAAGGCTTATAAACCGACAGCTCCGTGGACTTACAGCATTCCTTCGACAGAATATCACAAACTAATTGAAGATGAAAATATAAGCTTTAGAGAGACATATCGAATCAAGGGGGTTTGGCGTGTTCTCCATCTAGAGCTTCTCGAAGAGAGTTCACCTCTAGATGTTTATAACAGGCTAGTAGAGAATTTTCTCCCTCGGAAATCGGTTAAACCCCTGCGTCAGCACGATATGGGCTCGGAAGTATGGTTACCTAGTATAAATCTCGATCGTAGGAAGGACCATCCGTGGGCTATACTCGCGGCTTATTACGGATCACATAAAGTGTATGATTGGCTTTTGATCGGTGAACCGGGGGGAGCGTTTCGGCAATATCAACAACATCTTCAAGCTCAAATCGATGAATCGGAAACCGAATCCACCGACTCTCATGGCTATCGTGACATACCCAGTGTGACAAAAACAGATTAACTTTTCCTCAAAATCTTACGGAACGTTGATAGTGATTTTATTAAATTTTGAATGGGTGTGGGCCACTTATTAATCATCCACGTTAATTGTATAAGCAACTTGGCCATGAATACTCAGATTGTCAAAAGACTGAATGGTATGAGAATAATTTACGATTTTTATATCTCGACTTGGAGAGCAATCCCTAGAAGCCAGTAGCTCCAGTACTAAGAACCTAACTCCGCTTTTTCATTGTTGCCAAAATGAGTAATAAGTGGGCCTTGCAGCCGCTGATGAATGTTGGCGCGAAGGTTAGCTATCAGTCACCCGCCCTCCGGTCCACGCTCTTTGACGCCATTTTAGTTAATTATAGATTTTCATTAATTTCTAGAGACTGTCTTTCTATGCTTCCCCAAGAATATTTTGTTTGGGCCTTCCAAGAATACCTTCCTGCAGTTTATATATTCTACGGACATTCGGAGCAAGGTGCCATGGTTCTCCGATAATATAGTAGATACCACCGACTCACGAAGCAAAGGCTGGAAAAACGCTTCGAAGCGATCAAAAATGTTTGGGAGCCCGCCATGCATCCATTCACGCTGGAATCGCCAACTAATGGGGCAGATAGCAATGTCGTCATATAACGTGTAATTTGATATGATCGGAATTCGTGGGATTCATCACACAGCCGTATCTATCAACCACACCTACTTGTGGATTATTCGATTGAAATCCGGCGAATGGGGTAAGTATCTTTTGCACGCGTTGGACGATATTTCTAAAGTGCCCGCTGAGATCAGCAGAAAAGCAACCTGACAATTAATTAGATCCTTCACCTCATGTATGTTCATGGAAGAGACAGCCAGATGTACGAGAACCAAGCTCTGATACAACCCTAGACGGCGCCTGCACGTCGCAGGCTAGGCGCAGCTACATCACGGCTCGTGCAGGAAGGCAGCCTGCGGGCGGTGACGGCAGGTTCAAGACGAGGCTGCGAGGCTGTCGACCCTGATATAATGTCGCAGACGGTCCCAGAAGAGGAAAAAAGGGGTATCCAAGGTTTCAATCTGATCTGCTAGATCACTTTCAACTCAGATCTCATCATGCTCTCAGGATGGTTGCTCGGGCTGCTGGTAGTACAGTCCGCTAGCAATTGGGTACGGAGCCTGGCCTGTTCAACAACCTCCTTCAACGAAACCTATAGCATCTATCCCGACTGCGCTGCATCATGTATCGCCTGCCAAGATGCGGACTACGTTCAAAAATTTGCTAATAACTGTGACTATGTCAGCGGAGACTGCTGTTCCAGTCAGTACCACAGCGCGATTGCAGCAACCTGGGCGTGTGTTCGAAGTATTTGCGGTGTCGACGTTAAGACTTCCCAGGACGCGTTCGATCTGTTTGTTCAGTACTGCGCGAACCAGAGCGTGCCTCTAGCTGCGGCGGATGTTCCGACTGGATATAATTTCACAAATACCAGCAGCTCGGGCAGGGGAAGTCCCAGTAATAGTAGTAAGTGCTTCCTACCTACTAACTGACTGTTTATCCGATATGCTACCACTACAGTGCTGCAGCATGCAGGCTAATATAATCGATGGTTTGACGTTTCAGATACCGGTAATCCGCCCGATGATAGCTCGTCCTTACAAGGCAAAGATATAGCTGGGATAGTTCTAGGCACTGTCGGAGGTCTGGGTTCACTCATAGGCACCTATTATGCTTGGAGGCAATGGAAGAAGAGGAAAATAGTCAACAGCGGAGGCGGGAATCAGAGCTCAACCGCGATAATCCACCAGCCGCAACGCCCTTTTGACTTTGCTAACCCCGGGATCTGGGCAAACAACGCCGGTGTTAAAGCTGTCTACACGCGAAGGACGGCAACTCTCAGCCTTACCTCGGGTCTCCTCTTCACGGAGGAGAGGGTTGAGGTTGACCGAGAAGGCCTCGAAAATGCGGCAGTACCACCAGCGGCAACCAGAAACATTGTCGCGGGCAGAGTCCTTGGAGAAGTTGAGGAGGTATAGAGATAAACTATTAAATTGTAATAAGGATTTAAAACCCATCGATGGCCATCCAACGCATTTTCACATTTGCTAGAAGCTCATTAGTAGAGGACGAAATAATACAACATCGGACATCACGGGACATCGGCCTCCCGCGCAGTCCAAGCCCTGCACTAACGAACAAGGTTATATATTACCACTAACAACCCAATCCACTGATGTTCAATGTAAATACTAAAGTGAATTCTTAAAACTTTATTTATTCATAAAATATTATAAATTCTGTGTATGTCTTAAATTATAGATTTATGTAACTCGTGCATCGCCTTACATTGCGACCAACCAATGTGCTTTCAAGGGTTTCGTCGCAACTACCTATGACGGCCTCGACACCAAGCGTCGAAGTACTAGTGTACTTAAGTAATTGTGATCACACAAACCCGCATAGGCAGAACTTATTGAGAAAAGAAAATGTAATGATAGCAATTTGGCCCGTACAGCCAGAAATCGAACACAGCCAGCTAGACACAACGAAACGCTTTATGACATGCTAAATAGCTGGTTGTTGAACTTAGCATTATCTTAACGATTCGTTAGCAAAAGTATATATGCAATGGCAAAATATATAATCCTTGACAAAAACGAGTTTTCAGGTTTTTTTTTTTTCTAAAAAGAATTATTCTTTTGATGTCTAAATTTACCATTTATCACTCTTCCATGGAAGACCCCGATGCCTTCTAACTTTAGCAATAGCCAGTTCATTCTCAGCCTTCAATATATCCAACTCGTAGCTCCCATTCCCCGTTCTCTTCACCGAAACTTGAAGTCTCATAGAATCTGCCTTATTCCAGCTCCGCCAGCTTCCCACGAGTGCCACGGTTTGAAGTTGGTCTAATCCGTTCTTGAGCAAGTCTTCGACCCACAATTTTATCTCCTGAGGTGACAGATAATCGCGGTTTTTCACGTCTGGCGGCGGCCATAGCAGCTTTATGTATCGTAAACCTGTCAGTTTGCCCATTTGACCGTAGTAGTCAGCAATTAAAATTGGTTCAATCTCATGAGGGCGAACCCAATTACTGCCTCCAAAATCTAAGTACTGTAAGTGCGGGAACCGATCAACCAGTATTTCAAGATCTCTTTTCTCAGGGTTATTGCCTATAATCCGAAGATCTTTGACTCGCATAAAAATTTCATGTAAGAATTGAGATTCAAACACGCCCTTCGGAGCCCCAGCGTGCGGTACACAAAATTCGGTTTCCACACACAGCTTTTCGAGGTTAGGTGCAAAAGCTAGAGGAATATAGTATAATGCAGTCTCTTGGGTTTGCAGATAATGGGAGGAATGAAAGGGAAGAGGCAGGTCGTAAGCTACTATTCTCATTTCTCTGAGTCTTGGTAATTTGGGCACGATTTCGTTGATGGAGCTGTTTATAATTTCATATCTGTGCTCTGTCTCAGATTCAACGAAAGTTCGGTTTCCTGGTGATAATTTGGAACAACCCTCATCGAAAGACAGCACAACCGGGTCCTCCCAACAAAAAGTACGGCCTGGTGGCAGAAAATCTTCAACATTTCCCTCCCGGCTGATCTGAAGCTCGAGGCGTTGAAGTGTATCGCAGATGGAATGTCCGATCATGCCCCGGAGTATAGCGATAAGAATGTTGAATTCGAAATCCCGAGGCGCCTCGTATGATATAAACAACTCTTGGACATTCGGAAACAGACGCAAGGCTTCGGTAGCAATACGAATTTTAGTGATGAGACTGTTAGTATAAGAGATTTCGCTGTGAGGACTGTTATCGTATAACCGGTTCTTGTGCAATCTGTGGCTAATATTATAACCGGTATCCATCTTGGTGATATCGGAAGCCCAGTTCTTTGGCGGCTCAAATCTTAGGGTGCTGTTGTAAGTAATAACAATGTCAGCGACCTTTACAAATATCATTCTTGCGACAAATGAAAGGAGAATATCCGAGAACGCACCGAATTCGGCCGCGCAGACCCGCACAACTGCCACCATCTTGAAAACGCGCAACTGATTCCTCTGTAAGAACAAGACTCTTGCGTGCTGCGAGCTTGTAACAAAGCAATGAACACTGTGAGAACCTAGTCCGGTCCGCACCATGCATGTAATCGATTATTATGGCAATGATCTCATTCGGGAATACATCAAAGATGCATCGCCTTGACCACTGCCGCTTACGCCTGAGCAGAGCATCTATACCAGGCTTGGACAGCTTTTTTGCCCTAGCTGTAGCATCTGATATGGATACCTTTTTGAAGAATTGACGACCGGACATCTCGAACGAATATATTGAAAGAGCCCAGTTGATTTTAATACAGAGGGCTTGAGTGGACCGCGTATGTCCAGAAATTGGGAGATTTTGGGTAACTTGGAGGAATCTGCGGAAAACTTATACTTGGAATATATATACTGTTAGCATTATTGTTTGCGCATACATATACCATAACAGGGTTTTAATACAACCCGTTAATCGAATAATCCGGATCCTCGCGGTCTCGCTGTTCGAATCAATTCAACTGCTCGCATCCAATACCGTGTTTTTGGACTGGGAGATTTGAGCCAGACGCGGTTTCGCAACACCAAGCGTCTTTAAAAAGACGTTACCAAGCTATAGCAAAATTCTGATTGGGTGTGTCAGAAACATCCCTGTACTAACGGTTTTCTTTGGGAGTACCATAGAAGAAAATCCACACAAGCTAAAAATTATATAGAAGGTTCTGCATGTAGTAGCAATCTAGGTAATATGAATTGTTCTGGAGTAATTCCCCGAGAATAGCATTACAGATGTGAAAGGAGTAGATGGAACAGGCTCCATAACCTTTTCAAGCGTACATTTTATCTATAAACTTGGCATTTATCTCTGCAGAATAGGGTAAACTTTTCGAGGACACTATCTCCCTTATGTAAAAATAGTGGGAGATTTTTTCAGCCCAATAAAATGACCGGATCTCGATTTCTCTATGATATATATTTCCAAGCAAAAGGACTATGAATGTATGAGAGGGATAAATCAAGAGAGTGGTACACTTATCTCGTAAACAAACCACGCGGCACGAAGTTATATTAGGAGAATGCGAAAATAAATGCACACCTACTTGCTTACTCAAGTAGTTATACGAATGTATCTAAATCATGAGATGAACCGTATCTCAGGTGAAGCATATGCAATCGATTCCTGCAGCTTTCGGCCGATAAGGAGATATGTGTTGCTTTTGTTGTAGCTTTTGAGCGTATTATTTCGACATTTCTTGTTTTGTAGCAGAAGATGGTGATCAACAGTAGACAGGGGTTTCTATGGGGGACCCTGTGACGTACCCTGTTTATACTCTGCTGACAGTCTGCTGCATATTGCTGAATTCATCTGCCGGAATAAAACAAGTTGGCGTCGCCCCCTCTGCGTTCCTTTAAGATGCGCGTTCTGAAGTAAATTTATTCTGCTCATTATTTCAAATTTCGTTTTATATCGATCACGGGGGTTTGAGAGCTAGCCTCAGTTTAATTTAGCTACAATATGTTTTTAAGAACATATATTTCTGATGTTTTAATGTTTCCTGCGAAAGACCTGCAATCGCTTGCAGTAGCTGTTGGTCTCATTGTGACATTATTATGTCTTGTTTCTGTATATCGAATCTTTTTCCACCCTTTAGCGAACATTCCCGGTCCTTTTATGGCCAAAATTACAGGCGAATGGCGAAATAGCAAATACCGAAAGGGAAACTGGCATGAGGATGTTCTTATACTTCACAAAAAATACGGTCGCGTGGTACGAATTGCACCGAACGAAGTAGCAGTTGTGGATGAACACGCGATGAAAAATTTATACAGCCACAGTCACAATGCCGACAAAACCAACTGGTACGATATATGGAATCCCCCTGGCGGCGAGACATCTCTATTCTCGACAACGGATAGGAAGATACATAACTTTTTGCGAAAGCGGCTCACGCAAGCTTACTCTATGACTTCCATCTTGACATACGAAAAACATATACAAGGCTGTATTGACCTTCTACTCTTCAAATTGGGTCAGAATACTCCAGGCCAAATTGTGGATATGTCATCGTGGACGAATGCTTTGGCATTTGATGTGGTTGGCGAGCTGGCCTACGGCGAACAACTGGGGCATTTGAAAACTGGTACGGATGTGGGAGGGTTTCGGAAAGATATATTTGAGGCTTTCGCAATGTTGGCAACTATTGGTCACTATCGAATTATCCCCGTCCTCCTGAGCAGCAAAACGACAGCAGCCTTACTTCCTCCTCCCTTTGGCGACTTTCTGAAATGGTCTGAAAATAAGGTTAAAGATAGGGTAGCACACTTGGACGAAGACACTCGGGAGGATATGCTGAGCCGCTTTTGCCGCATGAAAAACCCCGATGGGACACCTGTTGGGTTTTATGACATTTTTAATGAAGCTATGGTCCTTGTGTAAATCTCTCGTCCTGGAAAATGTAATGATAGGATGCTGACGTTATAGCAGTGGTGCAGGCACCGATACAACCTCTGCAGCTATGAAGGCATGTCTATATTATCTCTCGATAAACCCGAAAGATTATAGACTGCTACAAGAAGAAATCGACAATTTTTACGAAGAAAATAAACTTGGGGGAGAAATAATGTACCTTCAAACTCAACAGCTTCCCATGCTGCAAGCGGTCATTAAAGAATCCACGCGGCTATTCCCGTCGATAAACTTTCAGCTCCTAAGATACGCCCCAGAGAACTTTGTTATCCGAGGTCATCATATACCAGCAGGCACATCGGTAGGAATTAGTCCAATCGCTCAGAATAGGGATCCAGAGATTTGGGGAGACGACGCCGATGAGTTCCGTCCCGGTCGTTGGCTACAAAGCGAGGCACAGTCGAAGCACTTTGACAGCAGCACAATGACATTTGGGGGGAACGGGCCGAGGATGTGTATTGGAAAAAACGTAGCGCTTGTGAGTCTTCATCTAATTTTCAGTTCTTTCAGCGTACTTCCCTGTAATAGAGATCTGATAAATCGAATTCTGGCCAGGTCGAGATATATCTATTCGTTGCGCAGTTTATTCGCCACTTTGACTTCGAACTCCCAGACCCGAAGAATCCATGGCGTGTTACATCATACTGGTTTTCTATGCAGCATGACTTTAACTTGAAAGTGACAGCTCGAAAAGCAGGGAAATTTAAGATACCGAACGTTACGATTTAAAGAAACCTTGAAGCTTTTTGTACGGGCCTACGATATGGCCCATACTTAGCTCCAGCGGGTACAATATCGACTTAGAGCTGCCGTATATTGTTCGAAGAGCACGGATCCAAGTAAATTTCAAGAAAGAATTTAGGAATCCCAATTGTGACCTAGTTCGCGTTCGCAGCTGAGTTAATTCAAACCTTGTTCCTGCATATACGTATTATCCGCCCTTCAATCTTTGGCGGCAAACAAAGGCACATCGAATCTACGAATTGCATTAGAGCTATACCTGGTGAGCTTGTGATAGAGTTTCTATAACACATGAAGTGTATCTAGATATCTAGATATTGGCTTAATGATACCATATCATTCTGTATCATGATCAGTGCACAGCTATAGGATCGCGGCTTTGCAGTCAGTTCGTTGGTCACGTTGATCGCGTGCCATTGGCTGTTGTGTGTTGACATGCCTAGTTGGGACGCGCATCAGCCTTTGCGTTGAGCGTTTGGTTTACGAAACAAGCATCAGCAGCAACACGAAAACTCGAAGGCTTCCGTAACGTTTTGTTACATTTTGAATCCATCCCGCAGTCCAAGGTTCTCGAAAACTATAGGGAAAATAAAAAAAAAATATATATATATATATATTATTGAGAGTGTTTGTTTATTGTAAATGATAATGATGTTGACTAAATTAACAGAGTTCAAACTGTCCTATTGGAAATATACCGGCTTCGGGACTAGGAAAAATATTAAAGGTTCACAAGTATGGTGAGGTGTTGCGCTGCATATCAGATGATCTAATTAAACCTCCCTCCTTTTAGTTGGTTATGAATTTATGAAAGGGACCTTTGAGATTGCTTTCTCTTCCTTCCATCATCCTCCACGAGAGACTCGACCTGCCGTAAATCGCCGATGCTAAACTTTATTATCTCGTCAGATGGAAATGAATTCTTTCTTTCATAGCGATGGAACTGTTGCCTATTTGTTCTTACTTAACATGCTACCTGCCCGATATACCGCAACAACTAGAGCCCCTCGACCGCGTCGAATCGACCGTTCTTCAGAACCCCCATGCTAAGCCCCCCCTAGTTTGAAACATAACTAACATGGCCTCTCTTTGCTATAGATCTGCCTTCTAGACTAGAAGCAAGCCTATCCCGTACTATTTTCGGTAATCTTGGGTCCTGCGCACTAAACGTACATTTTCTTGTGGATAAGGGAATCCATGTCATGATCACAAAACAAACTGCGTCGCCCCACCTCATACGGTTCGCAGGGGCTCCGTCCGAAGGTCGTTGCCCTACACTCTCTACTCGCAGACTCGGCCTCAGGGTATGGTCCAATGGGTACTCGGGTAGCGAGTGTGGGATCCGGCGACTGGAAACACCATCTTTCTACATCAGTCTGACGGTGGAATGGGCCCCCGGAACTTAACCCTAAGCATCCAGTCAACGACAGAATACGTAATATGTTCCGCAGGCTCGAAGTCCTCTTCTGTTCGAAATTCCCTCGGGAGCGTAGACGGCGGGGGAGAAAATTCTGCTTGGTGTTTCTTGGGGTTATAGGTGAAACTTGAGGGAGAATGATCTTGGAACGATCGGGGCATATGTTGGTTCTGCGAAAGCACAATATATGTCTCTTTGAAGTACCTTGCGTCCGAATGGGATGCTCGACAATGGTCTCGTCGCATCTTTTATGGCTCTGCGATTCATCAGAGCCCAGAGTGCTGCGTGTCTACAAACAATCATGTGGAGTCTATGCTGTCCCCATACTGGGGGTTACACATTGCTGGGAGGGTCACTCGCCGGAAACAGTCGTTCTCCATTGGGCTGAAGCATTGGCCAGACCAATAACCGTGCTGCTTCCCAACGACTGGCGAACTCTCATATCCTGCTTGTCCTTTATGTGGGGCTCGCGGCCAGCTATACACAGACAGTATCCACCTCGATTTTCCACATATTGACATTTGCGGTCCCACTCCGGAAAGGTGTCGTGATGGAAAGCAACCAATTTAGAAAAGTGCACGAATATAAGACTTGTCAAGCTTTCTACGAGGATGATGGCTTCGTGATCCTGAGCTCTACTAGGGTTCTTCTATTGTTTCCATTCCAACCTTCAGCACCGTTTTCGAGACTCAACAGACACAAGTTCCTTTGCATCGCGCGATTTAAGCCTTGTGGCCCCTTTTTGAAGGAGCATTTTCAGAGCGGGGCATACTTATCCCGAGCTATTCTGCTCGCCACCTCTGTGGGATTGCATAACTGGCGACGGAGCGTGTCTACTAGACAAACTATCAAGGAGTTAGTAACACTCTCGACTTGAATATCAAATCCGCGGTCTTTTGTGCTACGCACTTTCGCCGCTCGCTTATAATCCCTTCGAAAGACGAGATTTAGCGAAAAATGAGAAGGCGTACTTGGGTGGGAACGCTACACACCGATCATGTCCCCGAGTTCAGTTTGGTCTTGCTGCGAGGCTCATGGTTTCTGCGGAAAAAGAATGGTGAGGTTGGCTTTAGGGTTGTAGTGGCAAATGATCTTTGTGAAGATGAGGCTGGGAGTATTAGCACTGTTCTCGGTGCTCTGGGTTCGCAAGATGGATGTTGGTTTCAGTTGTGATATGATGCGACGGTGGGCTAGCAGCGTTGTTGGGTTCAATCTGGCGCCTTTCTGGAGCTACCTGGTCGAGAAAAGATTACAGACGGCAACCACTGGCGGACGGGATTCTCTTGTGATGGATGCATTATTGGTAGAACACTCCATCTTTGATTCGCATGACTAATGCTTTCCGGTCCATAGTTTTCTTCATTTCTGTCATATCAGGCTTCAATTCTCTACGAGAATGCACCAACCAACGCAACTCTTCATCAAGCATCTCTCGCCTTAACCCCTAGTATTACCGATCTATAATACGCCTACCAATTCTGAAAGTGGAACCTACGCGCGCATGTTTTGCAGGTCCAACCGGCAGTTTGAAACCTCATCCGTCCATGTATCGCGGAGATTTACACAAACATGTATGAGGCATCATTACTACTGCCGGCCTTGCGATAATTCTTGGATATAATGACTCAAGATTATTCGCTGCTACTTCATCTGCTCCCTCAAACCCAGGAACTCGGATTTTATGGATACTTCGAAAGAACCTTGTGTTGATGGCGCCGCGATGTCCTACATTGGTGGGGACCCCTTTCCTTGTTCCCTAAAAAGACGACGATTGGGGTAGTTTTGTCGGTGAGAGTTAGGTGCTCGCCCGAGAGGGAAATCCATCCGTTTTTGAGATTACACTATAAGTCCGATAGTACTGTTTTTGGTTCAGGGTAGATGGGCGATGCGGCTTTGCGAATCTGATTGGTCTTTATTTTCAATGGTTGTTGGTTATTTCGTAATGATACTATTATATGGGGTTTGTGGGTCTCGTCGCGGGGAAGGGGTGCTGGAATCGGGCAATAAGCAGGAGTCAGGCGGTGTGCCGTGGCACTTTTCGGGACTTGCATTGGGATGTTAGATATCGGTGATTGCAATGGAAAGGCGGCTAAGAGGTATTGATGATTGATGATTGCGGGGTATGGGAGGTACTGGGATGTTTGAAGGATCTGTACATACGGATAAGAAGGTGGTGAAGTGCGAGGATTTGGCACAATTTTTGGAAAACCATTGACAACATTGTTGTCCTAGTTTTAGAACTATAGTTACAGTTAAATGTATGGTTAATAGGTTGAAGTTTTCAAGATATCTCTAAATACATCTCCCAAAAAGTCCAATATCTAAACATTTCTAAATGTTTCCCTCTTGTCGGACTTTTCGAAGGGCTAATCATTATTACTCGCTTCAATAAGTTCCTCTTCCTCTTTCTCAATCGCTTCTTTAGGCTTCCGATAGAATGGTTCTTTTGAGTACGGCGGTCTTGGATTCCATCGATTGAAATCAGGACTCCTTGGCGTTGTTATTAATGGAAGCTCTTGGACGTCTGGATTTGGATGGAATGGTTGATATGTAACACCGGGCTTTTTAAACGACGCTTTGGATTGTACCAACCAAGACATATAGTATGGGTCGTCGTTTGGTTCCATCATCTCCGAGTTGTACGGTATTATAGTCTTCGTTTCAGAGTACGGAGGAAACTCTATGGTGTCGCCAGGTCGGAACATATGCGGTCCCCACTCTATATCCGGATTTCCAACAGGGTTGGATAGTGAATTTTCGAATTGGCGAGGTCCTGAATCGAATGCTGGCACTGGCGGAAGTCTACGATTTGTATTTGCAGATGGTTGTCTGACCTCGTCTCGCAGGTATTCTTCCGCATCTACATTCATCAAGGGGTTTGCCGAAGTTAGCGGTTGAAATGCAGGGTTGTAGCCTGGGAAAAGGTCGTCGAAAACTTGATCGAGTGATATGGTCGTTGTAGATTGTTGATTTTGATTTTGCGGTGGATTTGCAGATGGTTTTCCGACCACCCCAAAACCTCCACCCTGTCGACGATATAATCGATGTAGAGTCGAATCCGGCTTAATTGAAGTATCTGAATCGTTGAGGATTGGTGTACAAAGTACGGCACCAATGAATAACGATGTCAGAATCGTTATTATAAAGGATATCTGGTTTCGAGGAGGCATCTTGCATCCGTCAGTTGATCATGATATTTCAGGCAACTGATAGTAACTTGAGGAATAGTGTTAGTAACTGCCCTCTACAAGGTTGATCACTCTGTATAGGTACTTTAGGCATTCATATTCTTATATTCTGACACGCTCATATGCGCGTATTTAATATTTTCTGATATTCCTATTGGGCTGACACATGCAGCTGGGGTGGTGGTGGACGCGGTTTGAGCTACTTTGAGGTTAACTTTAAATGCTTCGCGATACACATGCACAAATTGTATTATATGCTACATTATCAAATATTGCAGGATATCGTACACTTTCTGTCGGGAGAATGTCATGTGATATTGCTTGATATGAATCTAGTCCTCAGAGGGTGATGGTGCGGGGCCTTGGGGATATTCCTCTTCCACATTTGTTAGACATTCTTCTATTTCGATATCGCCACTGATTAAGACTGTTCCGGGATTTTCGTTTTCTAATGGTTCGGTTTCGTCGTCACTAGGCCCAGGTATAACTCTACCCAGTATATCTGAGTTTCCAAATACACCACCTACAAAATCACCATATCCGTAGTCTTCCCCGGGTATTATCCCCTGATATGTTGGAGTATCTGGAAGTGTCTGCTCGTATTGATCCTGAACCAGAAAGTTACCTATCTCCATTCTGAAGTTTGTGAGGTTAGTATATGCCCAATCTGCTATCTCGGACATTTCAACAAAGGCGAACACGATTTCTCCTAAATCTTCACGGATCGTATCAAGATTCTCGAGATAGGTTGGCTGAGGGGCTAATTCTCTAATAACCACATCGCATCTAGCCGAAGCTCTAATCAACCCATGTATCCATAATTTCATACCCGTTAAAGAATCCTGAAGAAAGCCTAGTAGCATGTTGAACCATCTATCATCGACAATTAAAGGATTCTCTTCAGTGACTTGGAAAAGATATCTAGCCATCGCTTCTGGGTCAGCCCAAGAGTCCCCGTATGGAGCTGTTTCTCTCAAATTACCGATCAGCGCTCTCATTCGACCAATTGTGAATCTCGGGAAATCGCCAATAGCTCGAGCATAGTCGTTCAGAGAGGAGCTCACATTGTGAGCTCTAAGAAGTCCCAAATTTTCTTCGACATCCCTCCAATCGAGTACATACTCTCTGATTTCCTCGGTGAGCTGATAAAGCGATTCGAAGTCCCCGTAAAATGACAGGAAATTAAAAAGCGAGGTAAAGCCGGGTAGCAGCCAGCCTTGACCTGGGCCGTCGGGATCCGATACTAGGATACGGATTTGCCTCCATGTGGCACCGATTGGCGCTCGTTTGTAAAGATGTTTTCCTTTCGGCCCACTTGTGGAAGCTATTCGATTGACGGACTGAAAATTTCCCTGGAATAGAGGCTGGTGTGCACTTTGCGCAGGGATATTCTCAAAGATGGGCTGTTTAGGTCGCCGCGTCTTTGGCCCTAGAGCTGGAGAACGGGAATTCGAATCTTGTATCGCACCTACTTGTGATCGGAATGGTTGAATTTGTAATTGACTCAGAAAGATAAAACTTGACCCTAGGAGTGCTAGAAAGGCCAGTAAAAGAGTGTACTGGTAAGCGAATTTTTGAGGGAGAGAGGAGAACGCCATGAAAGAATAAGGTATTCTGAATTTGATATGTTGAATCTATCCTTATTGGCCTCAGTTCGGTCGACATCATAGAATTATTAAGCTAAGCTAAACTTGTGATAGTTTTCTTCTATTGATCCCTCTATTCTCAAGATGATCCAGACCATTCCAAAGAAAGGCATGCTTTCCACGTTGGCATACTATGAGAGAGAAAATATGCGACATTATAATTTGTTCTTACTAATAATTGAATGCAAAAATGCGAACTCTGAACTAAACTATATGGAAAGATCTATTGATCGCGATATTTACGACTGTAGTCTTGAAAATTGGGGTGGCTGTCTTCATACTCTTGCACACAAAACCCGCAGTTAAACCATTACGAAAGATCTAATTGACGGTTATCTCACGAACAACAATTCGCTAGCCTAGTTCCGATAGTTAAAATGTTTCTGGGAGGTATCGCAAGGAGAAAGTTAGATGACAATGAGCCTTTGTTATAATATTAACCCGTTGCCATTGTCGAAAATTTCACATTTTTTACCAACTTTACACTCCCCTACAATAGCGATTCTTTTATTCTTGCGATTTGTAAGGCATAGCAACGCAGTTGAAAATGGAAATCTTGGGATTACTCTTGCCATCCTTGTTAAAACAGAGGTACTGGTACCTAAGGAATGGAGGGCATTGACAGAGAACAACGGCGCCATTTCGAACTCAATCCGAACTATCGTAGATATTGCAAGCGATTTTCAAGATTCTATCGAAAATATTGAGGTATTCCAGTCTGGTTACCTTTGTGGAAGACTCGAAAATGTTTTCGTTGGCGCTATCGAACTCGAAGATTTGGTGGTAGGACTTATGGTATCCTACGATGCCAGCGAAGAGGAGATAGATAAAATTCGTCAGTCCGCATTTGATCCACTCGACCAATCGATTAAAGCCATTCTCAATGTTCAAATTGAAGATTTAACCTGGAAGCCTTCTGCATCACACTTCGCAAACAATTATTTAGGAGTTTCCTTGGGTGGGCGCACACCCGTGTCTCCGCACGATACCACGATCCCAAGGTTCGATAACACGCTTGATACGATACTTATAAACACGCCGCAAAACAATATCGCCCAAATGTCGCCTTACTATTCCAGTCGAGGAAATCTCGGTACTGATAGCCCCGGAAATACGAATTCGAGAGGTCGTCGTCGTAAGGAAAGGTACAACCTTTGCGATCTAACTGACGGCCTCATTTACTTTTTCAAAAACGATTTATTGGACCATGAGGACATCTATAATTGGATATGGGAGAAAAGAGATCTCTTTAGCGACGAGATTCTTATCAATACTGTCAGACCCCAGCAGATAAATAAAACTTTCAAAACGGCGTTTGACAGATTGATGCAAGCGCGAGATGATATCAGAGGATACAACGAAAAACTTGTTCGGGATATTATTTTCCAGAAAAATTTTGACCCTATAATGTACCCCGATAGGCTCCCGAGAGTAAAAGCAAAGACTATGGCTGTTGAGACCGAGGCTGAAAAGGTTTATGTGACAGTTCGATATTGGCTTATCGCGCTGGCAAAACTCGTTGATGCTGTTAGAGCAGTTCAAAAAATCGCGAGGCGCAATTCAAGTCTCCCGCGGCTAAAATTTAGTTATATCTCCATTGCCAACCAGCATGGAATTTGTAGGGCCTTTTTAGACTACTTTATAAAACCAAAGAGGAAATATTAACAGCTCTCACTATGCAAATACTCGCATACATTTCTCTATACAATATATGCATATATCCATGATTATCATAATTTATTAGCTGAGTATTTTTGCTCAAGCCAAGTGGCCAACAATAGCCTAATTATCCAAAAATTGTTATTGTATTTTCTTCTGATTCGTCTTGCGGAAGGGTACACGTAGTCCATAGTGGTCGAAATAGAGAATCTTGCCATATCTGCAAAATCCTCGTGCGAGGGCTTAAAATAGCGTGTTGGAAGTTTTGTGTTGTTTTTGTTTGCGCCTTTGTTTGCATCTTCAAACTTTCGCAGGTTGTCAAGAGTTTCTCAACCTTCGTCTTCGACTTTGATTTCAACCCCAAAACACCGTCTTTCACTAAGTAGGAGCCACTAATCACAGGGGACAGCTGCAAGGCTCGGGAGCACGCAGCTTGTCGGCCCGTTAGTGAAGTTTGTTCTTGTATCCGCTAGCGCATCAAATTACCCTACCTATCCTGCGCAATCTCATGGCGGCTAGTTACCCTTTTGGGCAATCTTGAAATTCGACTAAATTTTTTCTTTATACATAACCCTGGAAAGACACCAAAATGGAAACTTAGGCGCTTTCCAAAGCAGACTCTGACCAAATAAGAGGAGCCAGCGATCTTGAAGAAGCAGGCTCGCTGGGCAATAGCAGGTCAGTAAAACGGCAAAAGATGAGCGCAAGCACGGGAGACGGGTCCAGCAATATGGGGAGTTTCTATATTGGAGAACACCTCCCTGTACCGGGAGGGGCAGTGAATTTTGACGTGCTAGATCAATCGTCAAGGGATAACGTAAGGATTTTGATCAACCTTTTGGCCTTTGGGATAATGTTGAGCACTTATTGATTAATTCCTGTGCTAGTATAATATGCTCTCTGCTCATATCACCAACATCAACTATGAAAGCAAAGTTATGAAGCTCATAGACGAAGCCCGCGTTGCTGGTCGCAATCGAGTCTATATACCAGGGCTTGAGGCAGAGGATGTCAATGTTCACCCTGACGAATGCATTGCTTCCGGCAAAGTTCTCGGTGTAACATCTACATGGATCGAGCTTGATTCTCTTGATTCTTTAGTGGCCTCTGCCTCTCGCCAGGTTTTACATCATGAGATAGCCTATGCCGGGTTTTGTGGGCTAGGAACATTGCTCATAGAGGGCCCCAAGACCGCTGAAAAGAATACGGGAGCGTATTGCCAAGCCATCGTGCAGGGACTCGCTATCAACGCTTATCTTCATTTTCATATCATGTTACCTGCTTATGGCCCCTCGCTGGCACCTATAGATCAAGATTCCGAAGGAGAAACACAAGACGCTGCCAATGCTACTCCAGAAGTTCTTTACGATGAATTCACATCTTGGGATACTTGGAACGCTATACGAACCGCGGCTAGATACTCGCCACGATTGGGATTAGGTATCATTTCATTTCATTTCTTTGCTTTCTCCCTATTTCACATACGCTAACAAACATTGTGATTCATAGCCCTGCAAATCCAGTATTCCATCCCTAAAGCATATACCTTGAAAAGATGGTTTGCGGAACCTATTCGCTATCTCATCATCGATGCTTCAGCTTATCTTCTGAATACCAAAGGCTTCCCTGTATTGACGAAACCACATCAGAATCTGATTCAGATGTATGCCCGAAAGGCTCCTTACTACCTGCTCTCAAACGTCAGAAACACCGAATATGAACCAGAAGATTCAGTTGACACAGAGTTCCCACCACTCGTACCTCCAGTTAAGCTAAATCCAAGAGGAGCGAAGCAGACAGGTGCGACTGCTAAGCGACGAGATGACCCGGAATCTTACCGGAGGTATCTCCAGCACCTTCTCACAAATTTACCACCAGCGCCACCACTTGACACCTTTGGGGCCGGATATCAAGATTTCCTACAGTCGCCATTACAACCTTTGGCTGATAATCTGGAGAGTATGACTTATGAGGTCTTTGAGAAGGACCCTGTCAAATATGACCAGTATGAGAAAGCAGTTAAACTTGCCTTAGAAGATATGAAAGCCCAAGGGATAGAAAACATGTGAGTCTCATATTTTTCTTCTTGCATGAGAAGGCTTAATTGACACTTTGACCTCTTTTGGTAGATGTGTAGCTGTGGTCGGAGCTGGTCGTGGCCCACTTGTGACTAGATGCATCCGAGCAGCTACAAACGCTAGTGTGGATATCCAAATGTTCGCCATAGAGAAAAATCCGAACGCCTATGTTCACTTGATGAAAATGAACCGCGATGTATGGGATGATAGAGTCACTCTGGTTAAAACGGACATGCGGAAATGGCAGCCTCCGTCTTATCTGCACATCCTCGTATCAGAGCTTCTGGGTTCGTTTGCTGATAATGAGCTTTCCCCAGAATGTCTTGATGGAGTTCAGAGAGTCTTGCATCCCACAGTGGGTATTTCCATACCGCATTCATATACAGCGCATTTCACACCTATTATGGCACCGAAGATTCATGGAGATCTCCTTGCTAGGGCTGTTACAAACAATCCTATTGACGTTTTCGAAGTACCCTATGTGGTGATGCTCACGGCGATTGACTTTTTGTCCGTGAATGTGGACGGAAATCCTAACATTCATCAGGCATGGGAATTCAAGCACCCTGTTCCTGCGGACGAGCTAGAGCACGAAAATGGGTTTAATGATCACAATGAAAGAGAGGCGTTTGCTGTCTTCCCGATCTCTCGACGTGGTGTTATCCACGGCATTGCTGGGTACTTTGAATGCATTCTATACAAAAACGAAAGCTCCATCGTTGAATTGAGTACTCGACCTGATACAATTGATGCGAAGAGCAAAGATATGATATCTTGGTTTGCTATTTATTTCCCGCTCAAGGTAAGCTTTACCTGCCAGGGAGCACTCTCTAGCACTGTATCTGAAAAAAAAAATAACTAATGTATTTGGATTATTGTAGACACCGATGCCAGTACCAGACAACTCAGAGGCGCAAGTTTCGTTCTGGAGAACTACTGATGGGCGAAAAGTTTGGTATGACTGGATGGTTGAGACATTCGGATTTGTATATGAACCAAGTGATCCAACGCCCGCATCTACAGCTACGAAGCGGAGTTCCTTGGCATTCGCAAATGACCAGCTCGGCGCCCAGAATGGGTATGACCGAAAGCGATTCTCTATTGCAGCTTCGGAAATATGTACTAGCAGGAAAAATGGTTGTCTAATGTAGACTCTAGCTGCTATTGCTCCTATCTGTCATGCCCAAACAGGACAACCGTAGTGTTGACTGACATTTTTAGTCTTGATTGTAATATTCTATTGGCTAGGTACTAGCTCGATACGTTTAATCGCTATATGGGATATCAATAATGAATAATCCGCTGCGGTATTCCAAACTCGCATATTAATACTCTGTGATCAGTTAACGGATGGAATAATTCCATTTCTCATCCATCGGTCCCCTTTCGACGTCTCTATCTGGCGACTCGCCACTATTCTCATTCTCGTTTTCAGCTCCATCTTTCTCATCCTTTAAAGGCAACCTGCTCGTACTTTTGAGAATCTGTTCATACAACGGAACATCCAACTCGCCCAACGACATGTTCGAATCATTTGCAAGCTTACTTCTCTGAGCTGATAGTAACTCTGCTGGTTCTAGTAGTTTGCTCGGATCGGAATAAGGACAAGGTCCTAAAGCCATACCACTAACCGCACCCCTCCTCCTTCCTGGCATACCCCCGCTCCCGCTTATGCTTCCCATAGTAGATTCCTTCCCTTTCTTTTCTGTCCCACTCCCCGCGGTAGTACTAACGCCGCTCAGCCGGCGAATGCTAAACTTCCTCAAACTGGGAATAACTTTAGCCATCAACGGCTTTAAAGCGGGTAGACACCCGCAGAGGATCGCTACGTCGCATTCCACCGCTGTAAGAATGTACATTGTCGGACCGTGCCAAGTGTTATCGTATGTCTTCTTCATTATACATGTCAATTGCCACACTCTCAACCATCCGGCGATGCACACCACCACACCGAGTGAGAATAGCACCACCAGACTTATCCTCTGCCGTAACGGTAGTCGTAGAGATAGCATGTCCTTGATCGGTAACGAGAAAACATACAGATCGCAAAGACTGTTGATTACAGCGTTCGCTACATTTGCTGCTGACTCGTCAACGCATTTGGCATTGGGTAGGGTTAGGTCCCAGTATGAGTTTATCGGCTTGCATTGGAAGACTATGACGAAGAGGAAGGCTAATCCTGTGAGTGAAATGAATATCATGCCTGAATGGACGAGGAAACGAAAGGTCGGGGAGGCGGATAGACGGAGGTAGAAGTAGAGGATGGAGATTTTTGTCGTGGTTGTGCAGAGGATGAATAGGATTTGGGTGCAAAAGGCCATCTTGCGCATGGACATTATCCATTCGGGTTTTACGTCCCATATATGGAGACCTAAAATTGTTCGTTTGAGTCCAGTAAGCCTATGACTCCTAGCCTACAATGAGGCTGCTTTTATCTTGTACACATACCATAGCCGTAACGTGTGGCATTCAGCTGCACAGCCGTTAATCCAATGGCAAATAGCTACCGTTCAAGTTTCTATCAGATCATATCTTTGATATCATAGTATGTCACTAGCATCGCATATACAAAGCCTTACCAGCGCGATTCCAACACCCCAATCGTCCCCTCCGACCCCCCAGATCGGCCTCATCATCCAGATCCTCACATATAACCGCAATAGCACAGCAACAATCGCGAGCCCAAGTAATGCTAGCTCCCAACCAAACATTTGGACGTGTTTCGAAACCGGATCGACATAGTTCGGGGTAGGCCACGAGGCGGCGACTTCTGGCGGTATCGGTTGCGATATAAGCGGGTTCGAACCTGAGGAAGGATATTTATGGAGGCCTATGCCGGTAGAATTCAAAAGCGATGCAAACAGGCTGATGGTGGTATTGAAAGCCATCATATCCACCCGACTCGGCCATTCACCAGGTATGTGAGCTCGAGGTCAAAGAGTGCGTTCTGCGTTGATTTTGTTGTATTTTTGCCATACAGTTTCCATCATGAAGTCTCTCCTGCCAGGCTCCCTCGATTTAACGACAGATGAACTGGCAAAGATGTGTAGTTTATTGAAGCTTTAGGCTTCGCTAAGAAAAGCCCTGAAGCAGCAGGAATAAAAAATAAAAAATAATTGTGATATATGTTTGTTTTCGTTTAATGTAAGATACATGTGAGGTTCGCGAGGTAGTTCGCAAATATATGAGGCCATGAGCAGATATCGCCCGCATTTGGCAATTGAGGGACCTTTGAAAATAAACAGAACTGCATCCAGCGCTCGCGAACACCCGAACGGCTAGCAGCAGTCCGTTTGGAATCGAGGTCATAGTAGAATATCTATGAAGCCGAATGATGAACCAAAAAAAGTAATTCCGTGGCAACGCCTTTTGAAAAAACGGAAGCGAAAATGTAAAGAAAACAGGGTCTAAAGTGTTCGAGAGTTCTTAATTTGAGGGGGTTGGGACTATACAAAATCCATCGCTATGATACCTCAAGATGCATTGAAGCTGAGAGGCCATGTTAAAAAATTTATGATCCGAACGCCAGTTATGAAGTGATAAATATGATATCAAGAAAATAGAAAATATATGAAACAAACAAATGGGTCGCTAAACGGCGATGGGCGGCTCCCAGAACTATGGGAGATATTTAAACGTTAAGAAAGTAATATAATGGGAGGAATTATACTATCACCTTTTCTAAAGATACTCGAACTCCGAGTTAAGAATCTCTTTGTTTTCCCTTTGGACTTACTTCGATTGGGTCCTGCTCTTCCTTAATTGGCGGATGCGGCGGCAAACGATCCAAATCTTCCGTCAATTTCCTTACTTTTATGAGATACCCTGTACCACTATCATATTCAGCCCCTGGAATTGCCGAAAGACCGAAAGTTTCCATTCCTGAACCAATTCGCTCAACTCTAGCGAGCGCATCCTCAAGCATCTTCTTTTCGTTGGGCAAGTCGTTGTCAAAATCATGTGCATGTCGGAATTGGCTCCTAGCCGAGAACCCTGGTGGTGGTGTAAACTTGTAGCCGTAGGGTGCTGGTGTGATAACAGGAGTTACTGAGTGCCCTCTTCTATCACGAGACATCGATCGAATCCGTCCTTCCACTGAATGAGCGGAAGATTCGCGAGATATCGAGCGGGCTATAGAGAGGTGGAAGCGTCAGCAAGTGTATCTCCCAAAATTGAAATTCACAAGATACGTACCCTCTTTGATACTCATTCCCTCTCCGAGCTCCTCCTTTACCACTTTTAAATGTTCACCGAGCACATGACTATCCCAAGCTGCACCAGTTCCGAAATTCAACCGCTTCCTCCTTGACTCGATAATCTTTTTCCCAGTGTTAGGATCCAAAGATTCGACCGGTATCAGGCTCCCACATTCACCCCAGCAGCATGGCATAACACCCATGTTGTTCTCAGCCTTATGCTTCTTAAGCAAATGTTTTCGAAGGGTATCTAGATTTTGTAACTCATAATTGCACTTCTCCCATTGACATTTGAAAACAGGTACAAGTTTAGAAACACCGTTTCCCCAACGGTCTGAGCCGCTGGGCTGTCTCGAGTGTGGCGAATCTCCATGTTTGCGTTTTCGACCACCGCTGTCTCTTCCATTGTTACCACCACCACCGCGATTTAGAGAGTGTATATTGACGCGCGTGACACCATATTTGTGCGTATTCGCTTGAGTAGAGGATTCTCCAGATGAACCCGCGTGTTTGTTTGTGAGCCCTTCTCTTCCAATGAAAGTACTGCCTCTCCCACTTCTTGCACCTCTTGGGCGTCCGCGCGGACGGCCACGTTTCCCTACAACTTGGCCATCCGCATACGCCGGGGCCGAAAGATCCGGTTCTGTTCTGCGAACCCCGGGCGTGAAGGGAACTGGATCCCGATTTCTGCCCCGAGAGTCCTCTTCATTGGCCGTAGCGCCTCTTCTACCTTTTTTCTCCTCGCCAGGTAGCGGAGCTGGAGGTGGATCGTAGAGGTCCCAGGGTATTTGTGCGAGATCAACACTATTATCGAAAACCTCAGGATGCAGTCTTTTGAGAATAGCTAAACCACTGTTCAAGCCTTCGTAGTTCGGGTGACGACCAGTAGCCAGCAAAACACCATGCACGATATTTTGCGGATCATATGTGTTTCGCCTTAGAGCCTTTTTCTTATCAAGGACTGGGGGTTTAGGGAGCATAGGTTTTCGGATAGGAGGAGGCGGAGGTGGAGGGGAAGTCTTGTTTGATGGAAGGACAACAAGTGGAGGCGGAGGTGGTTGCGAAGGTGATTCTAACTCTTTCAAACGCATTATCTGGGCATCGAGTTTGCTAAGTCTTGACTGGAGCATCTCATTAACGGGGCTATCTTGTAAATTATTCGAGGGAACTGGAGGACTGATCAAGCCGTGTCGATCATACAATCCCTCGAGACGATTTGGCGGTAAGGAAGGGAGGGGCCCAGCATCCGTCATTATTTCTTCTCGGGGCATTTGAGGGGCCACAGGTGCTTGGGGTTGCGTCAATATGGTTGGCATCCGAGAAAGCTGGGGTGGCAGTGAATTTACTGGAGGGCTCTGTTTCGATATATTTGCCATCGATACTCGCTTTTTCACTAAATATTGAGCAACAGGGGTTTCCAAAACGTGTTGGACCTCTTCTGCGAGGGGTGTCGGAGGTATAACGGTTTGGTCTGCTCGAACATTTGATTCGGGCTGGCTGACAGTTATCGGATAGACTTCGCGATATATCATAGAAGGTGTAACAAAGGTCTGTGGCTGATCATAAAAGTTGTCTGCTGGTAGAAACGTAGGAATTGACTCTTTGATATTGCGGGGATTGAATGATTTGATGGACTGGGGCGTCAATGTGCGGGTTGGTGTTTCTAATACACTCACGGTGCCTGACGAAGTGACGGGTTTTACAGCAGATATAGCAGGCGCAGAATGCGATGCCGTCGCTTTGCCGTCCGAATCTTGAACAGTGTCGCTTGTCTTCAGCAATTCAATAGCGAGTTTATTCCTCTCGAACTTGTAACCATGAGCCTCCAGCTTTTGGCATAATTCAGGGAAAGATGGGCCATAATCCAATAATCCTAAAGCGAAAGATTCAGGACAGTTTTGTCCAACGTTTTTGAAGAATTTTGAAGTCGTTTGTGACAAGGGTACCTTCTGACTGGCCGGCCATACAGTCTTCTGCGCCCGGGATGCTGCGCTTCCCGGATTAGGCGTACCCCTACCTTCGGCGACGCTTGGAGTTGACTTCTTAGCAATGCTCTTCGCTGCTTTCGCAGATTTTGAACTCTTAGGGCTAGTGACCCCAGGTGTGTTCTTAGGAACAGGCGCGGCGGGAGGAGCGGCGGGCTTGACAGCAGTCGCACCTGGGCCAGAACGTTTCACATTTTCCCATACCTGTTGAAATGCATATGGATCTTTTGACTGATACTCTCTCATCTTTTCCACCATCTCTCGCATATGTTGTTCCATCGATGCCATGTCCAGTGCTGGAGCGGACGATGAAGACCCTGCGGAAAGCGGTTGACTAGCTTGCGGCCCAGATGGCCCAGAGACATCCTTCACCGATGTACTTTGAGGTGTTATCGTCATCCTGATATCATGGCTTGTATTCACTGATGTTGGCGAAAATGAAGAGTTACTCGCAGCTGGGTAAAAGTTATGTTGCTTGGGCAGCTCGACAGGTGTCGCCGTAGGAGTGACTACTGAGATTTTTTGCTTTTTTGGTGCTCGCGGTTTAGGAGTTTTTACTGCCGGCGGGTTTTGCGACGGAGTCTGACGCGGTTTCTTGGGTTTGGTTGTAGCCAGTGTTGTCGATTCTGCAAGAGATTGCGAGGATGTAGGAGCGGCAGGAGGAATACTCTGGTTGGTCGAATTCGCAGGAACGCTACCGAAATATGTGCTAGCTTGGTTCGTAGCCTCCGACGAAGTGTACGGTGGATAGTATGTTTGGCTCGGCCCTGGTACTGCGGCACTAGGGTAATCGAAAGTAGACATTGAATTTACAGATGCCGAACTTTCCCCAATACGCTGTGCGGGTCGTTCGTAATTTGTTTGGTAGCTTGAGTTCAACTTTGTTGATTGCGTGGACGCCGTAGGCGCATAGGAACTTTCGGCAGCCGGATTATGGGAGAAATACGAATTCGAAGTGCCGGTAGAATTTCGGTTAGGTACTGGCTGAGGGAGGGCATAGTTACTGCGGAGGGAGGTGTGGTCTCGATCCGTATCATCTTGATAAGACTTCTCATACCCTGCATTCTGTTGGTACGTTGATGAAGTAGTGGTTGTTGTATCGTTTCGCCCAATATTAGAATCGTAGCGGCTCCCGTAAGACGTATTTAAGGTATTTTGAGCGGGTTGTTGATATTTCCGTGACGTCGCTTGAGGGGCTTTCGATGAGGATTGAGTATTAGAACTCATGTAAACTGTGCTTTGATCATAACTGTTATCACCCAGCGATAGCTGCTGAGCGTTGGCCTGTACATTTGACTCTCTTTGAGCGCTATAGCAGGAAGCCTGCGCCGATGATGCCCCCGGCTGACGATATGAATATCTGTAATCCGACGAAGGTTCGGTTCTCGAAGTTGCCGCCGTCTGTCTCGGTATTGAATTAGAATCCGCCCCCGCATTCCAGTTCGTGGTTGCCGATAAAGCATGCTCCGCACGATCTTGGGGCCGGGTGGCTCCAGCGCTACGCTGAGTTGATTGGGAAGTATTAGTCTTTCCTGCTTGGTGATACAATCCTTGAGGTTTATGACCTATCGCACTCCCTGCGCTGTAAGCAGTCGATCTAATCGTCTCACCCACATCTCTTCCATTCTCCGAAGTCGAAGTGATGGGGTGCGCTGTTGTGGGCTGTCTCGGCGGCGCTGGGGCTGGGGCCGGGAAGTGAAGGCCGTTATATTGAGTCGTTGCAGCACGAGAGTTCTGCGATGTCTGTCGCGCCGAACCGCCAGCATAGTAGCTTTGTGACAATTGATGTTGATTGGTAGCGTTCGAGGGAGTGCCTTGGTCTTGTGCTGATTGCTGAGTTTGGGAATATAACATGTCCCCATAAGGGTATGTGTAATAGTTGCTTGCCATCCAGCAACAGCGCCCAACTGACGCGTCCAGTGTCGTTCAGGGCAGCCAGTTTGAAGGTCCGGTTTGGCCAGTGCGGTTTCCGATGTCTTGCTGCACTGCAGTTGAAGACCGCTTTGTTATCCTCAACCGTGTCGTGCAGGGTGTCCTGGTTTAGCGAGAAATTCAAGACGGGCTGATCTCAGGCGAGCTTAAGAGATGAACGGGAGTGTCCACAGACATTGAAGGCGGAGGTAGCAATTGGTTACTTTCGGACTGATTTTGCAAGGTATGGTCCTCTATTTAGCAGACTTAGAGTTTGGTTGATTTCAAGTCAACCATTGAAAGATCACAACGATTAGAAGACGGTTAATTGGATGATGTTGGGATTCAATGGGCTAAAGCTCAATGTGTTGATGTGTTGCAAGGATCTGCAATTCGACGATGCCTTGACGTTTGAATGTCTATTATTGCCCGATACGGCTAGTCAGCAGAGTAGGGCACGCTCGAATGTGTTGCATCCTGCCAAGTCCTGCTCACGTGATGTATCCCACACAAACAGCTGGTGCTTTTTTGGTGTCGTGCAAAAAATCCAATTTGATCTTTTGAACCACTCTCCCATCCCGACAAGCCCGACGACGACCTCTTCGACGACGACCTTCAGCAACTCTTCAATACCCCTTCATCACCACCTACATATCAGCCAAAATGGTTTCCGTCAGCACAGGTTCGTCGAATACCACGATCTCCACACAATCGATTTAAGATCTCTACGATTCGGTGGGAGGATTTTTGAGTCGCAAGCACCCATAAAGGCTAACTTTTGTTATTCTGGCATTACATTAGCCCTCCACTCCTCGCGAAGAAAGTCGAGAAAGGCGCATTTCGATGCCCCCTCTTCCGTCAGGCGGACTATCATGTCCGCTCCTTTATCCAAGGAATTGAAGGAGAAGTACAATGTACGACACCCACGACATTTCTATATCTAGAGATGAAACCGAAGTTTAAAAAAGTTGGATGTGAATTAATGTTGGAAATCTTCACAGGTCAACGCCCTACCGATCCGTAAAGACGACGAAGTCATCATCACTCGAGGTACCTACAAGGGCCGAGAAGGCAAGGTCACCTCCGTATACCGTCTCAAATATGTCATCCACATCGAGAGAGTATCCCGCGAGAAGGTCAACGGCCAGTCCGTCCCAGTCGGCATCCACCCCTCCAAGGTCGTCATCACTAAGCCAAAGCTCGACAAGGACCGTGAAGCTATCCTAGAACGAAAAGGCAAGGCCAGCAAGGGAAAGGGAAAGGCTGAGGAGTAAAAGAGCGTCGCTGATGTTGTGATTTTATTTTGCTCGTTTTCTGCATATATCCTCCCCTTTTTTTTTTAAGGTTAATGAACGGTGATGGTTCCATCTTTTTTTCCTTCTTCATTAGAAGAGCATCTTTTTTGCGGTATATACGTGTGTCTCTTGGATAAGTTTTAATGGGGAACAGCATGGAGATGGCTTCTTTTGTCAGAGGTTGGATTGGACACAGGAAAACAACGGCCAGGAACCCTCTTTCCATACACTGTTTACGACATATAAACGTCTCACGATTGCGCCCTTCGAACCCTCTTACCACATCACATTTTTCTCACAATACTCATCAGATCCTTCCTCCTCCTCCTCGACACCGCAACTCTCCTACTTTCTGCATATTTTATGGCCAGGCACTTCTTTTCAGGGATTTCTATGTCGTGTTCATTCTATGTATATTCTAACCTCTTTTCCCTTAACGGAATGGTGATTCTTCACATGAAAGAATCATTCAACCGCAAAAGCAAGTCCACAACTCTCTCGACTCCATGTGTTTTCTCTTTGAAACTGGAGAAGAAGAGAATGCAAATACAGTAGGCGTGATTATAAGCTATGAAACTGTCATAGAAAACAACTGCCAGTATTTATCACCCTCCCTACCCAACAAAAGGATATATAAAAATTATGTATCAAACCCAGGGTAGGTGAGGGTAAACCTCTGGCATAGAAGAAAATGAAGGCTTTTCGGGTGTCGATTTTATATAATTCTTTGCTTTAGAGGGCTGTCTCGCCTGCAGACCGCTACTTGAATTCTAACTTTCGTTTTTTGTGTGAGATGCGGTTTGAGGGCGAGAGACATGATAATCTAGCACATTTTAACAAATACATTCTATCATTTAAACTTTTATTTAGTTGCTCCTAAAATTAACTATTACTATAATCTTTACTAGCCACCGAGACGTCAATGCACCCTTGCTTCGAGCAGACCGTTCAGATCGAATTTCAATTTGTACCTGAATTCATAAAATTATTCCCCAATTTTAAGCTGGTGAGAGTAGATTCACTCTATAATTATAGATATTTCTTGATAGGTCTTTAATTGGTCTCAAATAGAGGTGTCATAACGCCAGAAATGCAGGAATACCCAATAAAGTCTATATACATATCGAAAAATTCCCCCACCTCGAATGAATATTTACACTCCCAAAATCGGATATATATACTGCAAATTCTCGTCAAAACTACGGCTTCTTGAGCAATTTTGGCTTCCGTGTCCTAATTCTCGCTCAAAAGATGTTACCACTCTACACTCCTACCGAGAATCTAAAGACTAGGAAATCGCCCGAGCTAGGGTGAGGATTCTACGTACGGTGAAAATTCCCCCAGCTTATATCCCACCATGTCTTCTGTGATATGCACCGGTGTATAACTCTTGCCGTTGTGAACTTGGAAGGTTAGGCCGACAAAGTTTGGTAGGATGGTGCAGGAGCGAGCTTTAGTTTTTATGGGCGGAATACGCTCGCCTGGCGCGGCCGGCTGGATTGGTAGACTACATGATAGCGAGAAGCATACGTGAGAAATTCGAATCTACCGGTCTAGCTTCGCAATTGGTATTATTGGAGAGAGGTCTTACGGGACGATATATGGACCTAGATGATGTGCTAGCTTAGCATTGACTCGATTTTAAGCCCATAGACGACATTGAAAGATTACATACCCTTCCAGGACGACCGTGTCAAAAGACGGAGGGCTGGTCGCATCTTGAGCGTTAGTAGAGAGGTGAGTATGTCGAGGTCGTCTGCTCCTCCAAGCAGTTTGTGTATGAGGTTAGGACATCAAAAAGTGAATATTACCAAGAGATTAGATCTCGGGTCAATCTAATCTCAGATAGACACGTGACCAACGTGAGTCTTGTGGTGCTCTTCGCGTCAACACCATCCCGCCGACAGCCACCACAGATTCATGACACAGCTCATCCAATTATTTCAATTCAACCTTCGTTCGAGCGCTCCTTTCTTTACCGCAAGCTGAAATGCCCGGTCGCTCAGGTAGTTTCTCTCTACCTGACGGCTCAAAAGTTCAAATAGAATGTTAATAATCTTTAGAACCGGATACGATTCGCATCCTCCTCGCGACCGATAACCATGTCGGTTACAACGAACGAGACCCTATCCGTGGGGATGACTCGTGGAAATCGTTCCACGAGGTGATGGGCCTGGCGAAAGAACACGACGTATGGGTAGAACCATATATCTTGTCACAAGCTATGGAGATGAGCTAAACAGTATATGCTATGTTAGGTCGATATGGTACTGCTGGCGGGCGATCTGTTCCATGAGAATAAACCGAGTAGGAAGAGCATGTACCAAGTCATGCGAACGTTACGGATGAACTGTTATGGAGAAAAGCCATGCGAGCTAGAAGTTTTGAGTGATGTTTCTACAAATTTACAAGGGTGCAGTTACCTCCCTTTACGGGTATAGGAGCTTTTTATTGATTATATGTTCCAGGACATTCAATCATGTCAACTACGAGGACCCAGATATCAATGTCGCTATTCCTGTCTTCTCAATCCACGGCAACCATGATGATCCGTCTGGTGTACGTAGCACTTCATTCTCGAAACTATGCGTCGACTCATCTCAATGTTCAATTCTAGGAAGGTCACCTTTGCGCTCTCGATATTTTACAAGTAGCTGGTCTACTAAATTATTTCGGTCGAACACCTGAGAATGATAACATTACCATCTCGCCGATACTCCTCCAGAAGGGAACTACAAAACTCGCACTATACGGATTAAGTAATGTTCGTGACGAGCGCTTATTCCGAACGTTCAGAGATGGCAAAGTCAAATTTCTACGGCCAGGGGCTCAGATGGATGAGTGGTTCAATCTCATGGCCGTGCACCAAAATCAGTACGTTCGCTTTTTAGAATAGGTGCATTTCAGATCAACGCTTATTGACAGGTATATAGTCATGCGTACACAGATACGGGGTACCTCCCAGAGAACTTTCTTCAAGAGTTTCTAGATTTGGTGGTATGGGGCCACGAACACGAATGTTTAATTGAACCACGATTCAACCCTGAAATGAACTTCTCCGTCGTACAACCTGGGTCCTCTGTTGCCACTTCGTTATGTCATGGCGAGTCGGTGGCTAAACACGTGGGAATATTGAGCGTTAAAGGTAAAGAATTCAATATCGAACCGATCCGGCTGAAGTCCGTTCGACCCTTCAAGATGAAAGAGGTAGTATTATTTGACAATAAAGCGATGCAAAAAATTGCTACGAAGGCGGACAATCGGACCGAAGTTACCAATTTCTTGACTAAAATCGTCGATCAGATGATCGTTGATGCCAAGCAGGAATGGCTAGAAGGTCAGATGGAAGCTGGAGGCGACGATGCAGTTGCGGGCGATGAGATTCCGTTACCGTTGATTAGATTGAGAGTTGAATATTCGGCTACAGATGGTAAATTCGAGGTGGAGAACCCGCAGAGGTTTTCAAACAGATTCGTTGGCAAGGTAGCAAATACTAGTGATGTCGTGCAATTCTATCGTAGGAAATTGGCGCCGACCCGTATGTTTCCACGTTACTTTCTCACTCTTACAGATCTCCGTAAGCTCACTGAATTATAGGGAAAACGGCGGCGGATGGCGAAGTGATCGAAGGAGATGCGGACACAATATTAGCGAAATATGGGGGGAAAGTAGAGAACGTTCGTGTTGAGAACTTTGTGAAGGAATATTTGACGGAGCAGAGTTTGAATATTCTTCCTCAAAACGCGCTTGGTAATGCCGTTGGTCGTTATATCGACAAGGGCGACAGTCACGCTGTTGAGCAGTAGGCTATACATCAGAATTAAACCTCAAAGGTTTCACAAACTAACACTGTTCTCTAGATTTTTGAAGGACTCTTTGGATACCCAGTTCAAGAAAGTTCTCGAATACAATGTCAGCGATGTGGACGGTATTCGGGAAGCTGTAAGTTTTCTTCCTTCGTATCTCGGCGCAATAAAATGGATATTAAGATCAGTTCTTAGATGACGATTGAAAAATCAAAATTGGAAGAGCTCTATGAAAAAGGTGACTTCAAGTTGAAACAACGGGCCGCACAGCGAAACAAAAAACAAAAGCCAGAGGATTGGGATAGCGACTTGGATGGCAAATTCATATCTGACGAAGACGAGGATGCGGATATCGATATGTTGGATGACGAGGAATCAATTGCCCCTCCTCCTCCGCCTCCGAAAGCTACTCGTGGAAGGGGAGGTTCAAAGACGGCCGGCTCCTCGAGAGCTGCAACTACCAAAGCGCCAGCGAAGAAAGCCGCTACAAGTAGTCGAGTTAGAGGCAAAAAAGCCGCTGTGAGCGAGGAGGAAGAAGAAGCCGTGAATCTAGACGATGACGATGACGAGGATGTACATATGTTTGATGACGATGATGACGAAGATGTCGTGGTTATTGGGTCGGATGAGGAAGAAGTGATGCCAAAAAAGACTACCACCCGAAGTGGGAGACAAGCGAAAGCTCCCGCTACGAAACCAGCAGCTAAGGCCGCACCCGCGAAGAAAGCGCCCGCAAAGAAGGCCTCGCAGACCAAGGCCTCGCAAACAGCGGCCAAGCAGACCACCCTATCCTTTACGAAGAAACCGACCGGTTCGTCTTCAAGAGCTGCAAAGTCTCAAACTGCGGAGGTTGAGAATGATATGATTGAAGATTCAGATGAAGAGTCGGATGACTTTGCTCCTACACCCGCTGTGAGCAGGTCAAGGATGAGGTAAAATAGCTTGTAATTCTTATATACCATTTGGCGTCCGAGGCAATTTTTTGTACTCTTCGAAAAGCCTATAGCATTGTCTCTCTTTGTCGAGAACTTAACCTGCCATCAGGAACATCCTAGGTGATTCCCTAGGTACCTCCCTAGCAATCATAGCATGTTAGAAAAATGAAGTAGTCGCTTCCAAGGGAACTGGGTGTCAGCCTCTGCACAGCAAATATCAACTATATTTTAGTGTTCTAGCAAAGCAGCTAATATTCCTACCAAATTGATGTCCTGTCCATCTTCCTCGGCGCACCCAATCTTTCTTTCCTCTCTCATCAACGTCAACGTCAGCATCAACTTCAGCTTCTGATCCATTTCACCCCCGGCAGTATAAAATCATCCACGTTCTAAGACTAGATTATATCAATAGGGCTTCATTCAAAAGAGAGTCTGGAAGCGTCATCCGGGATAATTTCCAAAGCACAATCAAGACTACTCTTCTTACTTCTTCCTCTTCCTCCTGATACCTCCTCCATCATCTTTCTATCTTCTTCCTATTCTTCCTATCTTTACTCACTAGAGAATATCAACTTCTTGTCTTCATCTGTTGCTTATTTCTTCTAATTTCTTCTCTTAATCAGCGGCATCCAGGGCCTCGAGTCCAGTGGCTGAAAGTTGACATTTGCGATGCCAAACAAAACTGGAAACGCTGATGGTGGCTTCACAGAAGCAGAAGCTGCAGATCCCACTATTTTTTCCAAGACTTCAACTCGTACCGAGAATATCGACGATGCAATCAAGCGAATCAAGATGCTGGCGACTGAGCGTATCCGCCAGAAAGCAGCAGCAGCTAGAGCCTCGCTCGCTACTTGTGACACTACCGGCTCCACTTCTAGTGAGAACCTCTCTACAGCCTTTATCTTCAAAGAGAATTTCTCCACCATTGAGAGCCTTGCCGCCAGCACCTCAAAATTGAATCTTGAGCCTGATGATGTCGATCCAAATACTGCGCCGCATCAAATAGAGACTTCAGTTTATACTTCCTCAAAGACTGACCTGGGAGATATCGCTGGACCTCCGGCTGCTGAGACTGCCAAAGAGTCGAACGATGGCACACCGAAGGAAACTCTACTCATATCTTTTGATTCGGATGACCAACCCAAGGACGCGCTTGAAGAAGCTCGAACTAAGGATATTATCACTGGTGGTGCAAACAAAGAGCTCTCGAAGCCCCAAGAAGCAAACGCAGGTGTTATTGTTGTTCCAAAGCCGAAGCCAAAGGCAATTCCACAAAAGCTGCCTCAGACCGAGGACGGTTTCACCCCTCAGCCTTGGATTAAAAGACGCTACACAATTGCCCAGCTTTTGCTTCTAGGCCAGATTATGCCTTACGTCATTTGTCCTAGAGATCGTAAGTCGAATTCAAGACTCAGTTATCATGAGTTCATCAGAAGTAGAAGGCTCATGACACTCTCTTAGGGTTCAATATTCACATCTTTGGTTATGATTTGGTTCACATTCCTGGCCTTGGCAACGAGTCCTCGGGCAATTCAATCATTGACCACCAGATCCTATCGCTTAATCTGCGAACTGAATTGGTTGCGTTCCACTTCTTTACCGCGTACGGCTACCGCTATCTCGAACGTTTCAAGGACCCAAACCATACTTTGCAAGTGAAAGGTCTTTGGGTTGAGGTTCGAGGTTCTGCCGGGCTTCGAGACCACGGGGGGTACCGCAACGCTTACCGTCCTACGCCATATGAAAAATTGATTAATCAAGGTTTGATCAAAGAGAATCAGGAGGCTCAAAGTAAGTAAATTAAAATATTTGTAAATCTGAAGCGACTAGGCCACTCGAGCGGATTGTTGGATTTTGTCATCGAATGTGTTGTCTAATTCGATATCATAGTCCAAGCATTGGTTGCTGAACATCGAAATAATCATCATCCCTATGCTAACAGCAACTGCAATGGATACCGTGGCCGTGGACCACGTGGTGGGCGAGGTGGTAGCTATCGAGGCGGTCATCGAGGCAACTTTGTCTCAGCTAGCACCCAGCCACCACAGTGGAAGGAACACCGTACCCTACCTCTTCCTCCTCCCGGACTGGGCTCTAACTCCGATCTGGGCCCCCCAACCCCAATTGTTGGAAACAATATCGCGAAGGCTACGGCTCAAGAGACCGGAACACTCCACGAAATTTCCAAGAAATACGGCGAAATCCAGGCTGCTCGTACTGAGATCGACCAAGTCACCGCCGGACTTGAGAATGTTGCCGGACACGGCGAATTCGTACAGCTGGTCGAGCAAACGAAAGAGCGACTGGCTGAAAAGAAAGCTCAGTTAACTAACAAATGGGGCGAGGTTTATGGATACACCATTAAAGAGCAAACTGGCGAGTTGATCAAGAAGCCAAAGGGTTTAGAAGGGTAAATTGAATATCCCCCGCTTGTAATGCAAGGGAGCGGAGATGCTAATGACATAGTAGGGACTCATCTACCCAAGAGCAACAGATGCAATATATAAAAGTGAGTCTTCTAGTCACAATATTGTAACATTCTGAGTAGATCTTAGCCCTCTGTTAATTTTATCACTTTAGTATATGTTGCAAACTCCGCTTGCTCCAATGTTGGACACTACTAATGTCTCCGGTCGTCTCACTCCATCAATCCAGTTGGCCCATTCTGCTAATCCTGGTTTGCATGAAGATCCACATCTAGGCACTAAATGACACTACGGCATGCACTTGATTTAAGTGTTATGGCAAAGATACAACTACCAAATCTACTTTGACTCGAACGGTATGGATTATCACAGGCTAAATCTTTCTTGAAACTTATAGTTAACAGAACGCGGGTGGTTGGGCATTAATATTTTGCTGTTTTCTCCTAAAAACTAGTTTAATTCTTTACTTGTTAAATTCTGAGGGTCGAAAGAGGCTCATAGCAAGTTTCAAGTATTGAATGGATGGCTTTTTTACGTCGTTTAACAGAAGATTTAGGGATAGCACAATTCAAAATTTATTTCCTGCCGAACAGCAATCTAGATTCTACGCTAATAATAATTATAATCATAGATGAATGCAAATATATCTCGGTGTATAGCTCTAATCCATAGGCTAAAAGTTCAGGAAAAATAAAGAGACGATAATGTATCGCAACTATTCCAAGTATACTAGTATTGAATTCTGATTTATCTTATAAAAACAAATGTGATCCTAAAGTAAAATCACCAAGGACAGTTCCATCAATGGTTGAGATGGGCGTCTTTCGTGTTAAATGTCAGATAGCCACCGAGGTTTATGCAATACTATTTTCCGCTCCCCAGATTACTAGAAAATATGTTAGTATCAGGAATTTTGGTTATAATTTTCAGAAGGATTGAAATACATTTAGCGAGAGTTTCGAATGCCTCATCGACACCTTCGTTCTTCAAAGGCGACATTTCCGCGAATAAGCAGCCATTTTCATCTGCAATGTGAAGAGTTTCGTTAATACTTCGACCCGATAAATTAGATCAGAAATTCGACTAACCTGCAAATGACTTCCCTTCTTCCGTCGTGACAGCACCGTCCTTATCCTTAAGATCGCTTTTATTTCCCACAATCATGATTTTCACCTTCTCGCACACTTTTCCTTTCTCTCGGATATAGCGCAGGCGGTTAGGCAGCGCTTTGAAGGTCTCGGGTGCCGAAACGTCGTAGACAAGAAGAACAGCCTTTGCATCTCTATAGTAGACATTAATCTTCTCCGGGAGGATTTGGAGGCTGCCATCCCACACTTGTAATTTTATAAGCTTGTCACCGAGCGTGACACTGCTTGTCTTATATTCCATTCCTAGAGTCGGACGATCGATATCTTGCTTGAACTCTCTGTGATATCTACGCCATGAGATATCAGATTTTCCGGTACCCTTTTCGCCATCTAGACAGACTTATATGTGGCAAATATCGTTAGTATTGTTTATGGGCAATCCGGGGTAATTATTAATATTTGGGTTTAAGATTGCATACTTTTGTATTGGGCCTAGAGATAGAGTGAAGAGTATTAGCTTATTGGTCCATTAAATGTATCCAGAAATTGGATCTCATTGGTAAAAGTACTAGCCGCATTCAGTCACAAGCTAGTTGGCCAATGCTAATTTGTGCTCTATTGTAGTAAAGAGGGGACTTAGGTGTATCGTACGTCGACGCGCTCCTCCTCCTCCTCCTCCTCCTCCTCCTCCTCCTCCTCAAGATTCTCAACATCGATTGGCTTTTGCTGTTCAGTTGCCATTGTAATAAAAGGTTTAGTATAAATTTAAAATTGAAATTTAAAGGTTTTAATGAATAATTGGTTTTTTGTTTGCTGTCTATGGTAGAGGAGTTTGTTTAATTTATTGGTCTGCTGGAATGAGAGAGAAATCTTTCATCAACGATAGTCGGCAGTATTTTATAGTTAAAGATCGAAAGAGGGGGTCTACTACATCGAGGATCTAAATTTGTCGACATGTTGTACTGGGAGTGTTGAAGAGAGCGTCATTGTTCGATGCATTCCGCGCGTAAGCGGGGCTGTCTTGACCGCCATTGATCTATTGTAACCGAATCCTACTTTGGACTAACCTCAAAAATCCACTGCTCCGTGTACTGGCGAACTTGCTGGTTCAACATTCCGACTTTATGTAGGCATGGACTTGGCAATTTGGTATAGTGGCTTTTAAGTGTTTGAAACGTCGTAAGGACTTTTGTAGCTGGAATCGATCGAGAAAATCGGATTACGCGAGACATTAACTGTACATTATATCGATATTTCGGAAAGCTATCGAAAGTCAACTTTTATTCGAGCACCAGGAGAAAGACAAAAAATAGCAAACTTGGTCCATGCTCCTCCGCATATGAAGTCTTATTTATTTGCTACGGGGCCATGATTTCATTCACTCTCAAAAACCCCAAAATACAAAGACCCGGACAAAGAGTCTAAGAAAAAGAACTAGCCAGTCCACCAAAATAGCACCAATTGCCTAGGTACTTCAAAAATGCGTTGGCGACTTCGCGAATGCTTGGATACTAGCTAGATCCATGGATGCGTGGAGCAGCACACGATCAAAAAGTAGAAACCCCTTTGCAGCTAGTATACGTTCAAACCATTCACGTTTGGTAAAGTAACATCCCCATGAAGTAAACGCTTTCCTTGGTGATAAAATATATGTGTGTAATATCCAAATTTGTACATGTATCATTAGTGTCTGGCAAATAGAATAGCATTGCCACCACCTAAGAATGCGCCGCACTCGACAAAGTTATGCTTGATCAGGCATTTAAACTGGGAACTCCAATTAAATGCGTTTCGGGAATCTGTCAAAATTTTATGAGCTAGTAAATTCTAAAATCATTCTAAAATTGGACTTCAGATCTGGAAATAGCAAAGTAGGCCCGAATGTCACCAAAACGCTGCTCACGAAATATCACGCGCAACACATCTCTTGAGCGGAGTGGCACGCCAGATTTGAACATATAGTCAAGAATTCAAATGGTCAATAAGGGTAAAGGTTTTGTATTTGTACAGCCCTGAATGCTTTCGCATTAGTCTTGCTATATACAGATGAAACATACAAGTATTTGTACAACTCTTTCTGTAAGGTTTAAAAGGATGAAGCAAATAAAAGAACAAATGGGGTATCAAATATGTCAATAAAAGAACGACGAAAAAAAAAACTCGTTTTAAGGGGTATCTTGTATCTTTTGGGTATATATTTATCAAAATTGTTAGCCCAGAGTTGGAACATATGCAAATATGCGTGGGTATATACTGCCATATAATGACCAAAGGCTGCTAGCTCAGGATTGCATTGAGGCAGCGCTGAGGACCAATAATCTAGCAAAGATCTGGGAAGTAGTCACACCACCAATCAGTTGGGGCTGCTTTGGTAGTGGTAGTACGAGTTCTAGTGGTCGTGGTCTTTGTAGTGGTTGGCTTTGGAGTGGTTGTGAACTTAGTCGTCGTTTTCGTTGTCGTCGCCTTGGTAGTAGTTTTAGTTGTGGTCACTTTGGTAGTAGTGCTCACTGGTGGGTCTGGACCCGGCTCACCTGCATAAGCAGCACGATATTGATCCCAGAAGTCGAAGATTCGCTTGGTTTGGCCAGGGGTGAATTCGTCCATGCAGACGTCATAGCTGTAGTCCATGAAGTTGTGGATGGGGTCGACACCAGGGAATTGGGTACCAGTGCAGGTATCTGGGTTAGTAGTGGGGCAACCGCTGGTAGGTCCAGATTCAGCTGGTGTATCGGCAACACCGTCACCTCCAGCAGTATCGGCGACGCAGCCGTCCTGGAAGGTGTGGAAGAGACCGAGCCAGTGGCCGATTTCGTGGGTCGCAGTCTTACCCTGCTCGTAGTTCTCAGCACCACCGTCTGGGACACTGCTGTAGAGCACTTGGCAGCCATCAAGGTAGAAAGTACGGTCACCAGCAGTAACGTGGTCCGGGAAGACGCAGATACCTGAGGGGGGGTCTGTTAGCGATGGTTTACTGTATTAAACCGGAAAATACGGTACCCAAAAGTCCGTCTCCAAGAGGACGGTAGTAGACATTCAAGGCGGCGTAACTGCCCTTCCTCAAAGCTTTCTTCATGGTATACTCAGTATCATTTGAGTCATCATCAACGCTGAATGTAGCCCATTCTTGGTTAACAGTGCGTGTAGTTCCTTTCAAAACAAAGCTGATACCAGTTTGCTTGTAATCACGGTTGAGCGCATCGAGCTATATCAAATATTAGTAAATTGATTGCCACCTTACGGTTAACTTCGAGGGAAGTGAACATACCTGAGCCGAAACTTTGTCGTCAGAAATGTTGCCACCAGCCTCAGTGCTGTCAGTGGAGATGATGTGGAAATAAGTATCAATGCTCAAAGTTCTCTCCGCAATGGATTGAATGGTACGAGCATCAGCGGTCTTGTCCATCTTGGCGAAGTATCGAGCAGCAGCCTTGACAGATGCAGGAACCTGCTCGTTACCGCATTTTCTAGCGTCGACGACTAGCGCCAAGAGTGGGAGAAATTTAAAGATTGATCGCATTTTGAAATAGATATGAAAGCGAATAGAGATGAAGAATCTTAGAAGGACGCAGATAGGAAATGGTTTGGTTAATCTCGAGCCAGATTCTGCTGGGGAATGAGAGCTTCTCGGGGCGAGATCGATGGGCTTTTATACTTCGAGACTCCAAGACTCCACGTCAAGGCAGGTACGGAATGTTGAGGGTATGCGGGATATCTTGGATCGTTCCCCGCCTATTCGCTGGCTTTCCGCGACAAGTTTAGTTTTACTATCAATAATATTTTGCACTGCCATTTGCCCCAGGCACTGCACTCGCTCTCGAGGTTGTGGGCCTATCGTGAATGTTCAGACCGAAAACGCTGAAAAGAAGCAAAACCGTCACATAACGAATACCACAGTTTTGCTAACCACGCGTTGGAGATACTACCCCTGATCAGGTGGGTCTTCTGTAAACTGCAGCCGCTAACAGATGCGGTTACATCTATCGTCCCCCCAAAGAGAATATACTTCTGACGAGTGAATGCTTCGACAAGGCCGAGGCGCTAGTGGGTCGGAGAACGACATCCCAGTAGAGTATCATATGCAAGATAACAGGTTAGAGAAGGTTCGATGGCTTGTCAGTCTGACTGTGCCAATTCGTATTCAAAAAAGCTTAATAAGGGAATAGGTACAGGTCGTGATTAATCCGGCGTATTAGGCTCAGGCTTCAACAAGTTTGTTTCGTAGTTGGCATTCCTGTTCCTGAGTCCGGCTGTTTTGGTCAAATGGAATTTTGAAATTTTGGTCCGAATTATTTACATAGCTTCAGCTCTCAGGCCTTACGATACGACAATGGATAGGCACATCAGTGGCCATGGTTCGGAAGACCGTCAAGCGAAACAAACCCCGTCGAATGGAAGCCAATCGATTAGATTAGCAGGGTCATACAATTAACCTTATCGGAAGACTCCATGGGGTAGCTGTCTTCCAATGACAAGACGGCACGGTGGCAGTTTTTAGGCCGCAGCGGATAGGATATTTGGGGACCGTTGCCAATTAGGAAAGTAGACGTCGGATTCTAGAATAATATGTGGTAAGTTTTTAGGATCTCGTGTTGCGTGTCGGATTTGAGCTGGGCATCGTTCTTGATTATGATCCGAGGCAAGGTTCACGACCTTTGGTATTGGATGTACCAAGGAAATGATGAATATCAATTGTCAGCAGTGCTAATATATTTCATACTGACCGACTCGTCGACTCGGCAATAACAATCGCCGTTAGGAAATGATATACATTTCCACTCGCCGCTCTCCCGCTCTATTTCATGTTCGAATACTCGTAGACTATATACCTGCCGCATCGATGCAGGATCTGACCGAGATTAAGAATCGCAGTTTCTGCATTAGGGAAGAAAAACGGGTTTGCGTGATACTCTGCCTGAAATGCCAAGCGAGGGTCGACTGCTGCCAAGCGAGAACTTTGGCCCTGGCAGATCATGCAGCTGTGCCCAGAGCTTAATTTGAGCGTTTGGATGAACAATCTGCAAGGGTCGCGAGGCGTGATCTTGAACATGAACATGTGGATGTACCAGGGTGCAGAGACTTTGGGTCATTGGATCTTAATGTTTTGAGAATCTATGATATTGACCAATTCATCGATATCAATCGATCAATCGAATCATTTGTTTTTGTCTATCGACACTCAGTATGCTATGCATCTCTGGAGCCTACAGTTTCGAAAGGCCTTTTCTGGGATGATTTACACTGCCACCTTGCAGAATTGTTGGGATTGGTAAATTTTTGAATTCTCAAAGCCAGCTTCCTCGCCCGCAGCAAAAGCAATGAATGTCTATGCAGTTTGTTGATCTTGCTAGGTTTTTTTTCTGCTACTCTAAAATCAGCCAAACCATTTCACAGACGTTAAGCTCAAGGCTCAGAGCCGCGAAACTAGCAAATGGATGCTAGAAGGGATTCAAACGCTAACCGCGTAATATACTATAGTCAAACAATGCATTGATGTTATTGTAGCAGATATCTAGATATATTGGTATATCCACACGGGCCCACCACAAGGAACGACCAGTGTCAGTCGTTGACCAGAGCACCAATATGCAACTTCTCAGCCTCGGAGCACTCGCAGCATAATTCCCGTTTGAAATAATTCTTCACGTAATGACATTGTGAGAATACGGGTTGAGATAAGACATTTTAAGCAGTTTCCCGTTTTTTCGACGGCTGCGTCCGGCGCATACGCACATATGCACGAGTTCTTCTTGGCTGCGTTATGAGCTCCACGACAAATGCATGCACACGGTCGGATCTTAGTTAAATTTTTGGAAGAATGAGTCTTTGAGTGAGATCAATTGTAAGTCTTGTTTACCCTTGCAACCGACAAGTCAAGTGATGTTAGATTAAGAACGACTATCGCAACAGAGGTATGTGTTTATGTTATACGTGCGAGCACAGATCCGGATAGGAGGCAGCGTATTCCCTAGCCCCGTATTTGACAAAATACATTGGAACCTAAATTGGGTTTTATGTCTTGGTCCGTCGTCGCCTTGCCATAAAACTCAACCCCGCAAAGCCAGCATATACGACACCCCCCATAATACCGCTCAGAACACCCCAATCGGTCTTCCCCACCCCTATAAGCACGCCAACCACTACCGCAGTGGCTACTACGGTCGGAACCATAACATCCAGAACTCCTATTTCCTTCCTCTTTACCCCATCCAGAATGTCATATTCTTTCTGCAAAGCAGCCGCCATACTTTCTTTGCTAAAGTTCTCTACCACCCGTTGCTTCGCCCGTTTCCCCAGAGCAGAGCGTTGTATCTCATCGATCTCGAAGAGAGCTACGTTTAGTATTTCACTCCATTGAGCTGGGTCAGGAGGCCGTAACCAGCCGGTCACTCCGTTATCTAGAACAGTCTCAAGCGGCCCACCCGTATTTGTTGCCAGAACCGGGGTCTATACAAAGATTTTGTTAGCATTATACAGCATTATACATGACACGGGTAAAAGAAACAACAGACAAGACATACCCCAGCAAGCATGGCTTCGAGCGGCACAATCCCAAAATGTTCATTCTCTGGAGTGTAAGCGAGAACGCTCGCCGTGCGTAACAGAAAACTTTTGAGCGCCGAAGGCACGGATGGAAGGAATAGAACGTCAATGTCCGACGGTATTGTTAACGAAGATATGTAATTTCGGCATGTGGCATGTCGCAGATTTAGCGAATCGCAAAGTTTCTCCAACTCGATATGGTATTCAACATTTTCTGAGACCCGATTGTCGTAGCCACCTAGAAAGACAACATTAGAAATACCATCCCAATATCGAGCTACGGAAGGTTAGATATAGTTCTCACCTGCGACGATCAACCTCGCATTATTCCTCTTGTTTCCATCTAATTTTGCAAAGGCTTGAACTACCAACTCGATATTCTTCTTTCTCTCAAACCGATTAATCGATAATACGATCATACGATCACTACCTTGGAGAAAAGGATACACATCTCCTTCTAGTTTTTGTCCCTTATCCGTTTCATGGATATCCACACAGGGATAAACAACTCTGGGCGTTACATTTATTCGAGGAAACGCGTCTTTGAATACGCTAGCTGTGAACTTGCTATTGACAACAATATCATCGGAAAGACCTGTCGTAAAACCCTCAATCCAATCAAACGGAATACGATATAGTGACTTTATTAGTGATTTGCGTGAGGCGAGGAGCTTGTCAGGGAAATGACAGTAGAATAAGATTCTTGTGTCGGGAAGAAAGTATCGGAGGATAGGAACGCAGGCTGAGAGTTGGTCCACGAAAAAATAGTCTGTCGAGGATGAGATAGGAGTGTCGATGAGCAGGAGTGAGAAGGTCAAGTGGAGCTGTCGAAGGATGGCACAAAGAATTGAGAACCGTCCGAGGATGGATGGAGGGAACAAGGAGTTTCCACGGACAACGATTTTCAAGGTACCTGCGGAGTAAAAGACAGAAGAATTAGAAGCTGAAAGATAATCGCATAGTGATGCATACTTACCATCTCGACACTCGTCAAAACAGTGCGTAGGGTCGCAATGCGAGGTGAATATTGTGACGTGATGGCCTAGATTCTGGAGGCCGACAGCTGCGTCAACAACCAAGCGCTCAGCTCCTCCGATACCAAGATCCGGATGGACAAAGACTATATTCTTCCCTTTAGACATCTCATGGAGCGTATCGAAGGGGTCGTATCATCGTCGTAGTACGGGATGTACGTTTCGAATGTTAAGAGTTCGCAGGCTCGCGAAGAGTTGAAGACATGTTGTTGACATCACTGATCGAATAGCGATCCTTGTCAACACAAATCGAATTGCTTCGAAATTCGGGTTTCTGAACGTGAAATGCGGTTTGAATATTCCCAAACTTTCTCGTCTTGCAATAACACCAGGTAGAATTTCCCGGAAAAGTCCTAAAAGATTTGAAGTATCCGATTGTGCATTCAACTCATGCGATTCACGCCACCAAGAATGTAGGATGATTTTTATGAGACGGCTTTATACCCGACCCCGTCAGTCTCAGCCCTTCAAGTGTCGATTGGTTCGGGTTGCTCATGCATGCTTGAAGCGGTGCGGGGTCCAGAAGATACAATAATAATAGTATATACTCCACTGTATTTATCCTCATTATCCATGGGAATTCATGAAAAGTTGCTCCAAAAAATTCCAGAAAAATATCTATCTGTGTATTGAGATTCGCTCCAATCTACTCGCTACTAAATTTTCAAGTTTGTTAATATCAAATCAAAATAACGATCGATTACCAACCTTCCGCCAACATGTCCGCCTCAGAGTCGTCAATCCCAGTGTTCACACTCGGAAGGTCACCACATATTGGCAAGACCCTTCAAGATAAAATCCTCCCTGAATTTGACCGTAAGTCTCTAAGTCCTTATTGACCAAACTATTTGGATTGTGCTTTCAGTATGCTTACATATAATTATACAAGCAGTGGTTCATTTTTCCACTTCTCCGGAATCTGCCAAAGAGGAACTCAACAGACTTCTCAGCGGCGAGCATGTTGTCCTGGCGAGTGGTATTGGTTCCAACAAGGATCGCCCACCTAACGAACAACGCCTACCCTGGCTTCTCGCCATTGGTACCGCCTTTTCACAGGAAGAATATGACGATATGAAGAATTCAATCGATCTAACGGGTGGTGGGAATCTTTCAGGGGATCAGATTCCTGTGTGGGTTAATAGATACCCGGAAGATAGTACACCAAAGGGATCTGACGGCCAGGCTCTGACACCATTTTTACCTGACGGGCAATTTAATCCCGAGCTTGTCAAAGCTGTTGTCCACACAGCAAAAACTAGATATACTGAAACTGCGAAAACCCATGGATTGATGTAGAATACCAATATACACCCTTCATCTGCCAACACCCCGAGTACATACACCTAGTAATTCTTTAAGTATATTATGACTCCTCTTGAATTTAACATGAACCTTTGGAATCAAGTTTGCATTTATCTTCATATCATAGCAATACCCTGGGTCGCTTATGTAATTTTGGGCTCGTTTACCTGTGTAATTAGCTCGCCAGTTAGAAGGTTGGCATTATAACGTTATTTCTTTTCAACGCAGTCATGCCTCAAGACGTTTAAGCCCCATATCTATCAATTCCTAGCTGTTCCTGACCGCATTATCATAAAACATAACCAAAAATATTTCAAGTCATGACAGGGAGAAATTCGGGAGAAAGCACCGATGTGGAGAATAGGCGCTCTCAGCCCGCCCGTAGTACAGTCAGTAGGTTAGAACGGATTCGGAACAACCAACGTCGTTCCAGGGCCCGAAAGAAGGAATACGTGGATGCGTTAGAACGAAAGCTCCAGGGATACGAAGCCTCAAATAATCGAGACCCAACGAACGACGATGAGACGCTAAGACGCCTTCTTAAAGAAAATGCTTCGTTAAAAACGATCCTTAATTCAATCGGTGTCAATGAAACCCTACAACGGGAGCTCGCAGAAGCCTTTGAACGTGTTCCAATGCTCACAAACCTAGCTTTGGGACGAGCGGTGCAACAACAGGGAACACAAGCGAAAGCCGCTATAACGACTGGGGTGGATCAATCGAGCAGCCTGTACACTTCAGGAGACGCGATGTCGACTATTGAGGCCGTCTCAAATACCGACGGATTAGAATTCCTGGTGCAATCCCCCGATGCTGGGATCGCTGATAACCAATCATTAGTTGATAGTATCCAGTGGGTCCAACAGGACTTTGATTCGCTGCAACTTCCAATTGATTTATCCAACTATATCGATCCCGCGGTCGTACAATCGCACTCCCATCGCGTTCTAGAGATACAAAGTACTCAGAATGCTATCTCTTCTTCACCCGTTGAGCTATCTAGGATTGAATGTTCTAGTAGCCAGGCCTCGACCGCAACTACGACACTTTGTTCTATAGCGTACGAGTTGGTCCTTAAATACAACCATAAGGCGTACACCATGGAAGAACTAGATCAGAGACTACGGTGTGGGTATTCGGGCGGGTGTTTAATGAACGAAGGCTGCTCTTGGTTTACAAGATCGGATTGCTCTGTAAACAATAAGGTCCTATTCCGCGTTTTAGCAGAAATATGCTAGTGCGGTGCAGTAGTACTAGTATCATTATATCAAAACTACAGGCATAGTCCGAACTAAGGCGCCTCCTATAGGCCTAGCCATTCAATAGCATCTCGTTCTCAGCGTGTGTGGTTTCCATTAGGCAAACTAGCAGATATTTTCTTTGTTATCCACAAATTCAATATTCGCACGTCTATTTGTTTAAATAGTGTATCACTAACAGTTTATTACTAAACATGTATCTTCATACAGGCTTTACTTCCAGTAACTTTCCACGTATTCATCCATTCTCTCAACATACTCATTTCCACCGGTTGCCCACCCCTTGATTCCATCGATTAAAATCATACTCTTCAACTCGGCATCGCTATTGTCATCTATGTAATCTTGAAACCATAATGAAGATCTCGTGCCTCTTCCTCGGCTAGAATCTAGATTATCGAAAGCGCAAGTCAACCACTTAATCGTATGCTTCAAAGGGGTTCGTTATATATAGAAAATAGCAAGCTTACTGCAATACCAAATCACCTTTTTGACTCCAGCAGCTTTAAACAATGTGTACCATGATGAAATCGTTGTATAGAAACTCTGTGCGGGTATATTTATTGAGCCACGTATAGACCCACCCTATTCGCACGAGAATGTTAGGTTAAATAGATTCGCAGATAGTTAAAAAAACAGATGTATATACATTTTCTTTTTTTTTTTCTCAAAGAGACATTAAAACGAAAGCGCTATCATCTCACCTCATAATCGTTCCTTCGAACATCGACCAATACGAAATCCTTATTTCCTGAAGCATTCGCCTCATTTAACAGCGCCAGGACCTCTCCACGTGTAATTTTATTGGGAGTGTCACCTCTTGGTGCAGGGTAGGCCGAATACCATGGAGCCGGAGGAGCAATGGATATTTGTGAATTCACGTCCATTGGCCCGTCAGAACAAGATCAGAAAAGTGGTATTAATCAAAATCTTAAAGACAAAAGATTGCACGAATATCTCGCGAGTTTGCATTCATTTTCTCACTTGAAACAGCTGCGAATTTGACGAGCTTTTTATAGTTAGCATATTGACCCCACGTGGGTCGGCTAGCGTTGCTAGACATTTAGAGATCTATGATATATCCTTAATTAACGCGGAGTGTCACTGCGATAATATGATTGGTTGTCCCGATTTTCGAGAGTGAGAACACCATTATTATTACAAATTACGCAATGAGGAGAACTAACGCCTAGATTAATTAATCTATATACCCAAGTAGGCTAAGAAACCAACCTTACAAGCTTTGGGGGCATATATAGATAATTATATTTCCACAGCACTAGTATATCAAACCGAACAAAGAAAATATCAATCATTCAGACTTAAATTCTTGCCGATAAAACAACAATCTCTCATAATTGCAGGTCACTCTTAAATGTTAAAGAAGAATTGTGGTTTACGTCTGAGCTAGTATAAAATGGACTACGTTTGGTGTGCAATATTGCAATACGAATGCTAAAAGGGTCGCGGCATAAAGGTTTAGACTCCCATTCATGCTAACAAATAGGTTGAGAGCCTTAGTTTAAATACTATAAGCTATATCCATTCTGTATCGTAGTTTTAGAATATTTCTAGTGTATACACTGTTTTACCAGATGGAATGTTTTCTCCAGAATCAAGGTTTGAGAGCGAATATTTTGAATGACCCTTAGGAGAAAGCACAGGATTGATTAACAATTTATGTATACAGAGACTAGGAATTTTTGTAGAAACTTACCGACCCACTCGTTGAGATTGATACCATTAAATTTCGAATCGACAGCGGCAGCTTGACAAGCCTCTTTCTCAGTCTCCTCTTGTGAACAACAAGATGCGTTCTTTTTTTCGGTTGCTTTTTCCCCTGTTGAAGAATTTACTGCCTCAGTTGGTCGACTGCAGCAATCGGCAGGATCCCCATTTGACTCCAGAAACGTGTTAAGGTATATGTTCAGGTCACTTTCTGTGTCAACGATCAAGATGTCTAACACTAATGAGCATGCTGCAGTAATAGAAGGTTTATTAATAAGACATCACATAGCTTACCTGAGAAACCTGCATCTTTTAAGTATTGCTTGTAATCTTCAATGGTGGCGGCCCCAGCGATGCACCCGGTATATAGAGCAACGTCTGCCTTCAATGAGGGAGGCAGCGCCTTCCGCGCCAATATATCCGAGAGTGCAACCCTACCACCAGATTTGAGAATGCGAGCCATCTCAACAAATACAGTTGGTTTATCGGCTCCGGGCACGAGATTAATAACACAATTAGAAATCACACAATCGGCAATACCATCATCGAGAGGGATAGATGTAATATTTGCCTGGACAAATGTAACATTATCCATTTCTGGCGATTTCGCCAGGTTCTGACGGGCTCGGGCGAGCATATCCTACGAGATTGAAGCTCATTAGTACGCTATGCTGCCAAAGGAAGCTATTTCGTAGGCACTCATTACCTCATTCATGTCAACTCCAATGGCACGCCCATTTGCTCCAACTCTTTTCACTGCGAGAAAAACGTCAAAACCAGCACCACTACCCAAGTCTACAACTGTTTCACCCTGTGGGCAGACGTTAGTTACCAAGAGAAAAATAGAAATGACGACTTATGCTTACCGGACGGAGGCTTGCAATCGCAAGCGGATTCCCACAGACCAATCCGAGATTAGCATCTTTGGGGACACTATTAATCTCTTCCTCGGAGTAGCCAAACGCTTTGGCAATGGCGCCACTGTATTCAGGTTTTACGGCCCGGGCGACGGAGCCGTATCGCTGTTGGACATTTTGATAGATGGTCTCAGTATCCATAACGGAGGTAAAATTAATATGTGCGGAAACGAAGGCCTCAAGGATGATATTTGAGCTTCTACTCTATAGAAAGAATACGTCTGCAAACTCTACATGAAGGTAAAGCCTCAATATATACTGGGATGCAAAATGGAAACCAAGTAACCATTGCCAGTGCCAGCGACATATCGCCGGATTTCCCGCTGCCCAAGTGGATGTCACCAGTGACATACCAAAGCGGTCGCCAGTGACATACCAAGGGTAACAGGTCCAAAGTCCCAATTCAGTAACCCAAAAGTCCAACAAGCACACACAACACAAAGGCATGAACATGTGAAGCTTCTTCAAACATTTACTGCTCGAAGTATGAACTTGCTCCTCCTTTGCTTCGGGCTTCGCTGCTCGTCTATGAGACAAATTTAGTTCTTCGGAGTCAAACAGAGGCAACCTTCATAATCGATCACTGCTTCAAGTAAACTAATATTGTAGTATTCTGAATCCATAGTAGGTTTGTATTTAACTCTATTTAAATTTTACCCAAGTCTGTTTCCCAGTTACGCGCACACTCGTTAACCTCGAAGCTATAGCCACCTGAACCCTTAAAATCCCTTATCGACATCTACAAGTTTCAAATTATGGGTTCGCGGGGCTCAGTGCTATCTTTTACCCACAAAGCGATGCAATGCTCTGTTAATAATCTGTCTACACCCGAAACTGAAAAGGAAAAAATGTCTCGCTAGTAATACGTAAAACGAATGGAAGAGGGGATCCCGCGAATGAAGATAAGCCAAAAAATTTGAAAGGAAAAATATGCGTGAAGTTATAATATGAATAAATTTATAAAAAAAAAAACGCAGGTGACTCCCAGAAAACTCCGGTTGAAATGGTTTTTGGATATGGAAGTATCCAAAATCCTTGATAACGCAAATTAGTAGCAAAAGTGGCGGATGCTGGTATTGCTGTGGATTTTGGAGGTGAAATTCTAGCCACCAGATTTGATCACCCGGTTTCAGAAATCGTGGCCGTCAAAAGGCCGGTCTCCCCACGCAGTAAAAAAGAATATATAAGAACAAAAAACTTAGTTCGATGAAGGCCTCTGTCCTTCCCCTAATAGGTTATTTATAGACATTATCTCCGAGATTCTGTCTCCAGGATTCGCCCTTGTACTTTGAGGTGAGTTTGGCGGACTCGGCATGGCGAGTGACATGTATGACGGTGTCGGGGAGACTGGGTTGGAGCCATGAGCCATAGGTGGAGGGTAACCTGCAGTATGATATGGTGGCATTTGTTCAGAACTATACGGGGACGGTAGCGGAGGGTGTGGTGCCGGGGCTAGAGGACGATATGCCCTAGAATTCATCATATCTCCCCTCCGTGACGAATCTGTTGTATAATATGGTGTTGTTGGTGTTAACGGCCCGCCTTGTGGACCAGAGTAGTATGATTGAGGGTTTGGTGAGTAAGAGTGTAAACTTGCTCTTCTTTGCAAGCCATGTTCCAGGTGGTGATGCGGAGGACCCCTGTGATAAGGACTATCTGCGGTTGAAGAAGAGGATGAAGGGTAGGGAGTCGGATAATCGAAACTCATTCTACTACTCGGTGTATCTGGCCGAGAAGATCTGCCAGAATTTGGGGCGGCCGCAATACAAGGCAGGCCCTTTTCTGCACATCGATTACAGGTTTGACCAGGTTGTCGCTCATAGGGTAAACACTATACCAAAGTTATATCATGTCAGCAAAACCACTCCTTATAGACCTGCTATAACAGAAAACACAAGAGTATTTCGTATATATACATACCACTTTATGATCTTTCCTACACTGCGTGCATCTCGGCTGCTTCTTGAATACCGGCTGGGGTATACCACCATAACTATCCGCCGGCACACAGTCGTATTTGTAATGTTGACATCGCTCGCAACTTGTGTCTTCGTCCGCTTTTCTAACGCACTATATTTGTGTATAACATTTTATGGTAAGCATTTGCACAAACCGCAATCGCGGATATAAACTTTGATCTTAATGATCCTTGGCAACGGTGCGCTGAGGGGTCATCCTTGCTTGCGCTTGCGAGGATGCATGCTCCACCCATTTGATCGGGATCTGAGAATTAACTGACGAATTGTGCATACCTTCTTTTTGTCCTTCCGACAGTGAAAGCAAATATTCTTATCCTCAACCCCTCTTGTCATGATGCCACCATTTATACAATTAAATCAAAGCACGATAACAATGCCTTCGTTCAAGGTTTTAACCGCACCCGTGCTACCATTTAAGTCGGCCAACTCGAATACTGTTTCGGTGCGGGACAAACGCTGTGTGGCCGGGATATCCAATCGAGCAATGATCAGAGGGTCTCGATTCCAGTTGCTCTTTTTCGCTCCCCTCGCTCGCACCTGCGGTTCCGAAGCGCGATTTGGACTTCCCAGCAAACCGGTCGTGCGGTTGCTAGCCTGGTTTCGGGGTCAAAAAAGGGGGGCCAACCAACTGCTGTTTTGTTTCTGTGCGACGGTTCTGCTCGATTAAATAAAGCTTGGCAACTCAAACCAGAAGCCTGCTGGCGTGATTTCTTTCCAAACGGCCAAAGCTGCAGCTGGGGCTGAGAGGGCAAGGAGAGGGAAAAGAAGAAAAAAATTAATAGCTTGGGATTAAGCTGAGAAATCCTCGGTGGCAGTCACAGAGTTAAGCAGCCGTTCGGTGGTGGATTAGGCGTTCATAGAAATACTGGCCACAGGAGTCGTAGAGCCATCCGGTTTCGAAGATTTAAATTATATACTTGAGTATATTTGATTCGGCCGGCTGCTCGGAGCTATATTTCTTCCAGCTTATCACTCCAAGGCTCCGGTTAGCGTGCTGTCCAGACCGGTCCTAATGCCTAGAACACACGAATGTTCGATTATTTGTCGGATAAGTAGCTCCGGGTCGGAGGTCAAGTCGTAGTCAAGAAACTGTTTGAAAAAAGCTACGAGACAAGTTGGATGTTTTGTGGGAAACGATTCGCTTTTTAAACCAAGCCCGGCGGCTGACTTTTTCCCCGGCGACCAAAGGGAGAAGAAGATGCTGAGTATTCTGTTCCTTTCGTTGTTCAAAATGTTGTTAAGGCTGAATAAGAGGTGGACGAGAAAAAAGCCACAACCTATGACGGCGTCAATTCCAATATTTGCTAGCCGTCCTTTTCTCTGTTCAAAATACGGAATATTTAGCGAGACACCGTCTTTTTTAGCAATATTATCCTCCGTAGTTCGGTTTTTGCAAGCCGCGTTCGTTTCTTAGCCTGTCCCCAGAAGTTTGCACCGTGTGGAAGCTAATACGTAAGATGAGAGTTCGAAAATTTTTCTTAAAATAACTGCAACGTGTATTCTCCTTAAACTTAGCCAGCGTAAAGGATCACGCGTGAGTCCTGTGAATAGCTATCAGAGGAATCTGAATAATAACTATCAACCACGCAAAGAGATTCTTATTGAAGTGGGTATATTGGAGTTGCAATGCCGGCCGGTCAGGTAGGAAACCTCGATCCGAGATCATAAATCTCTCGCGAGGAACACCTCCCACTTAAGTATTTCGAAGGTTCCATCATAGATGGTTCCTGTAAGAAAAAAAAAACGATCCGAAGACGCTAGCGAGGAAATGAAGAGGGAACCAAAAAGGATGGTCAATTGTGGGATTCACTAATAAGCAATAGTACTGCTTGCTTTCAAGACTATAAGCTTACCTGCAAGCAAGAAGCATTAAGCAAATCTGGGTCAATTAAGGTAACACACACAATTTCTCCATTCTTGCATGGCGCCATCACTTCAAACTTGAATATACCCGGGGTGGTATGAGAAGAGCACCAATAATCTGGCCGCTCAATCGGGGCCTTTGGAAGGTAACCGGCACCGCTCGCGCAAATTAGCATCATTTAAGCGAAGCTGCATTTCCAGAGCTGCAGTGGGCCCCTTCCATCTTTCATTCGGGATTACAACGCTAACTAAGATCGGAACCAGCATTGAACAAGGGAGGAGGGTCCCGAACGAGACTGCTATTCGCAAGTTCCGAAGAATCCTCAATTTAGAGGGAACGAAAAAAAAAAAAAAAAAAAAAAAAAAAAGCACGAAAGTTGAGCTAGCCCATGCAAGCGCATGACACTACTTCAGTATTCATTTAGCTCGACGTCAGACGACAAATTTTCTAACGCCGTCGAAAAGAATTTCTTTCAAAAGCAAAGGGCTGGGTCAGCTAGTCTCGTCATCGGCCATTCTACCCTGCAGCATCTCGCCAAACATATCCTCGAATCTAACCTACGCCGTTCAAACTTAACACACACGCCGAACTCCGCTTCATATAAAAGAGCCATTCCAGCTCACTGAAATACACCGCGAGGGTAGATATTTTTTCAGCTAACGCCGGGCCTTGTGGAGACTTTGATGTCTCAATTGATCCATATTCTGTCTCAGAAATCAATTGCAAAGGATTGAGCCGCCAAGGCCAAGTTCCGACGAGCGTTTGTTTCCTTATAGATCAACGTAGGATCTCGAAAAGGAATACGACTCGGGAACCCCGACTCTCAGGAACCCGGTTCTAGCCAGTATCATTTCGTTGATGTTTGAAAGTTCCGAGACTTTTTGGAGAGCACCTTGTCAGTTCTTTGGCGGGATTGATCCCCGGCTGTTTTACAAATCTGCGAGAAATCAAACGCTGCAGTTCCGTGGATGCAACGTGTCTGGAAGTCTCGATGCCAGCTTCCCGAAATTCCCAAACTTGATGGAGAGCCCAAACATGTGGGAAGGCGAATGCATGATCCAACGGATGCCGATAACCTTATTACGGTCTCCCAACCTCCGTCCCAAAATAGACTGAGTTCGTCATCGATATTTAGTGCATTTCGTGTTTTAGGACGCGAAATCGTCGTTAGTCTGTTCGATTCGAGCTCTAACTACTTAAAAGGAAGAGGGCTATCTAATTTTCGGGCTTTATCAGACCACTTCAAGCTCTCGCCTCGGTAGCGAACCAGCGCTTGACTGGACTAAACAGTTCTTCTCCTTCGAGATACGGGACTCCAATCCGATCTTCACCGCAATTAATGCCGAAAACCAATAAATTCGTCTTTGGTCGCCTCTATCAGGCAGTCAGAGTGAGAGAAACCGGAAGATGCCCAAAGAACATTGGACAACGTGCCGACGATCGTATTCGTTCCAACGGGACCCGCGGCTTTAAGGAATAAATTCGACCCAATCGTGAGCTGATCACTTGGAGTTCCCAGCTGAAAATTTGGACTGCCAAGCTCCGAATTGCGAATTTGCTTCTTTATGGTCAAATCAGTTGACTGGGAGCTGTTATCCTGGCGAAATTTATGATTACTTACTCCTAATGCCCGCGACGTATGGAGTAATCTTTGTCCCTGAGAAATTTATATTCGTCCTTCGATATTTGAGGTTTGTCCATCCCATATTTCCTCGCATTTCTTAATGCACGGCAAGAGATCTGATCTGGACGACGGATTCATAATGGCCGCCATTATTGGATTTTCTTTTGGCGAGACGACCCAAAGCAGGAAAAATCGGATGCAGCCAACAGCAGTCTTTTCCCTGTTCGTGGTTGCAGTGCGCACTAATTGATGCACGTGCGCCATGCGGTTTCAGCCATCAAGCCATTTTCGCGGTTGGAGATGCACAAGTCGAACAAACGAACAGTGAAGCTTGTTGAATACAGCCGAAGCGTTTTTGGAAGAAGATTAATCCTGTATGAGCGAAATTCAAGTTTGAACTGTCCTGCAACTGCATAATGGAGGCATTTATACATTTGAATTCAAAATGCCACATCTTCAGGCCCTCTGGACGGATTCGCTGGCACTGCGGCACAGATCTAAACCGCAGCAAGCTGTATGCTCTGCATTACATTCGGAAAGCAAAGGCACACGCACCCTGTCGGATCCAAGCTAAAGTGCGGCTGGGAGATGGGGAAGGGCACCTCTCTGCAGCTCTCCACTGGGTCCACCACCTGCTTCAGACAGCCTTGGAACAAACCACATGGATAAATACCTAAACGAAGGTCCCTTAATTAAACTTCGATGGAGCTGGAGCTGACTAACCTAGGAAACAAAAATCATCGTCTGCGTCTAATAATAATTGTAAGCTTTGATATCATTAAATTTCATTAACCCCGTCGCCAATTTGGACGACATGTGCATCCTAGCGAGCACTTGTTTGACGCATCTCTGCGAACTGTTGCAATTTTCCTATCAACACAACCTCACAATCGCTGGCACCGGTATGATTGTCCAAGTCACCGGCGTCAATTGCTCCCCTGCTACGAGCTTTCTTTTGGATCCACTCAATTAGTTCTCTAACAGCTTTGACTCCGTCGATTGCATAAAATTCTTTTGAACAACCGCCGTCTCCTTCTACCGGAACCCAATCCTCGCCAAGAGGATGATCCAGCTCTGGCCCCTTCTGGCACAGAACCCATGATGCATATCCTACCAGCTCACCGTCGTAAGGAGGCAACAGATAATACGCATTACCGAGCAAGTCTTTACCGATTGGCTGCGAGGATCTCGGGTCTAGTTTCCGTTTCTCAAGCCATTCCGTGAGGCTGAGATGCGAGATTTTGGTTTGTGTGTCTTTGAGCATGTCTTCAAGCTCCCCGATAGCCTCTTCATTCGCTCCTGCTTTCTTTTGGACCTTCATTTCCTTGACGATGGCTTTCAGTTCCGATTTTAGCGTCCTTCCAGCTGTATTTGTGGCGTTTGCTACCTTTCTCGCATTTGTGTGATTTTCTTGGAGGCATTGCCTGACCTTGGTCCCCGAAACAGAAATAATCAAAAGTTGCCGCAGTAGCTCGTATTTTACGGTTGGCTCCGCAGCATTAGATCTCCGATTGCGACTCTCATCCGGATCCCTCCTAGTAGGCCTACCGCGATTGCGACCGATACTTCCGCCACTCTCATCTGAATTTCCGAACTGATCATCCTCCATATCGTATAGGAGCTCGTAGAATTCCTCCCACATATCCTCCGTGAATCCCATTCGCATTAGCTCCTTGACCACATTTCTCTTCTCGTGTAGGATTTTATCTCCGTTCCAATTACGTCGACGCTTCAGCAGATCCACAAGCTCTTCACCGACAATGCTCAGCAGTATCTGCATGATCTTACCCATTTCTTGGACGGTCCACATGCGATTTGGATCCATAAACACCTTTAATTGGATGTATTTCATATTTCTGGGGTTCAACGCTCGTGGGGCGAGATGTCCAAAAAGGAGCAGGAAAGAACGCAGCTGCAGGCGCGTCAGAAAAGTTTCTGGGGTGTGCGAGACTTCGATCCACTCGAAGTTCGGCAAGGCCAGAGGCACATCTTCGTGGTTGGTCCGTTCGTCTGTTGGAGACGCAATTGTCAAGCTGGAAGTTTGGAATTGGCCTGCGGGAAAAGATAGTAGTGGGTCATCAATTGCGTCCTTGGCCGGGTCAGCCGCAGTAGTAGAGGTTAAAGCGACTGAAGACGTCTTGTTCGGGGTGGTGGTTAGTTCCACTTTGGTTTTCTTCGATGTGGGTCTCGAGGTGCCGTTGGCGCTATCACGCTTGCGTTTGGTTTCTTTGAGAGGAGCCCCGACCAATGCCCTGTTATCATCAGATAGAGGATCGTCTTTTTTAGTAGTTTTATCACTCTTTCGAGCTCGAGGCTGTGGGTTTCTAGCTAGAGGTTCGTTTCTCACCGATCGAGATTTGCGATCAGGCGTGAGTTTTCGATCTTTGCCTTTACTTGCCATTTGATTCCGATATTATCATATAAAGAAGTATAAACTATAGTATACTTGAAGTTGGAAATGTTGATATATCGGTATCCAGTTTAGCAATTTCGTTGGATGGCCGGGGTCTCTTTACACCAACCATATTTTCAACAAAATATCCGGTATGGCCTTCTGAGGGACTATCTCACGACTCCAGGATAATTGACTTTCTTTCATCTCGAGAATCATATGGCGCATTGATCTTCATACTTCGGCCCGCTAGCCAGCCTTGTTAATAGGTTTCACCTGTGGGGACCGTTCTTTTATATTGCTCTGAAATATACACGGAGGTGTATAATTAGCTTGAAGGGTCTGAAACACTTACCGGGTTACATACCCAAAGAGGACGCATCCGGGACCGCGGTTCACAGTTCACGAGATATGATACCAGTTTCAGCTTAGTCTTTCCACAGAATTATCAAAATATTCAAAGCCTTTATTTGCGCCTATAACTTAAAACTTAGATATATACATGCCAATTCCCAGAAATTAATTTGATAGCAAGAAAAAATTTTGTCTCGAAACCCTAACCACCCAAATATAAAAAGAACTCCAACAATGCTAATGGCAAAGCTTAGAGAGTAGCAATCGGAACATCCAAGCTCTCTTGTTTAAAATTAACAAATCGATTACTATCCTTCCAAAGATCTGTTGCTTCAGGACAAGTCCTTCTCATCCTCATCCGTTTTCGCCAAACAAACATTCTCCAACCATCTCGCAAACCTAACGGAACCCATGTCCACAGATCTCCAAAATATATCGCTTGTCCAAAATACGGTAATGAATACCAGAACGCCGCCTCCCAATACCCCGCTAACTTTCCCAAGTATCGTATCTCGACCCGTATATTTCCAGAGATGAGCGACGGTCCAGTACCCCAGCGAGCGACACACCCAACCGTGCATTAAATACATCGCATAAGAGATCTTGCCCAAATACTGAGCGAATCGCGTAGTGAATGGTCGCTGGAGCCCGCTCGACGTGCCGAATGATATCGTGGTAACTATGATAACCGCAGACACGGACTGCCAGAACCTTCCTTTCGTTTTTACCATCGATGGGATCATGTTTTGCAACAATCTATAACCAGGGGTGTGTCCGGGATCAGCCGGCATGGACGCCATGTGCAAACCAATCAGCAAGATGGGGAAAAGTAGCAAGTTATTGCCTTTGATCTTGTTTTCCGCGCGGATTATTGAGATTTCAGCGATAACCACCCCAGAGAGGAAACAAAATATATCCCATCTGTCATAATAGAAGAACGAGACGACTGCCATCATGCTCAATGTTACCATTCGAACCCACGATTTGACCCTGGACAATCCCAGGAGCGACATGAAGACCACGATGCTGCACCTGAACTCAATTGGTATCGTCCACAAGTGCAAGTCGTACAGGATGTAATACTCCTTCCACATGAACGGATTCGACATTAACCACCAGGCTCGCGCCGCGTCGTATAATTGCCGCCAAAACCCGGTTAGGATGGGTATATCGTCCTCCTGCCACCCCGGGAATATATGCTTTTTCTTTGGTACATTTTTTGAAACCCAGGTGAAGGCCCCCATCCGGATGAGGAGGGCGATAAACATGACGCTCGCGAGGGTTGGCAAATTAAGTCGAAAGGCTCGGCGGAACGTCGAGGATGAAAGAGTAGTGAGAACAGAAGATTGGTCCCGATTCCGTATCTGTCTGATCGATTTGTAGGAAAGAGCAAAGCCAGATATCACGAAAAAGATTGAAACCATGGAAGCGCCACACATGAACACACGTATGACGGGTAGTTGGAGTGGGTTGAGGTCATCATTGCCGTGAAGAAAACCATATTCGAGAGATGGGAAGTAGGTGTATAAAAAGTGGTATATGAATACGAAGAATGCAGCAGTCCCCCGTAGGCCGTCAAGATATGCCGTTGGCGCAAGTGTTGAACGCGGCTGATTAGTTTGGGGACCTGGAAGACCAGTTGTTGAGGCTGGAGTTGGATGTAAAAAAGAGGGAGTTAATGCGTAAAAGCACGATCGTAAAGAATGTCTTGCGAACACCGGTGCGACTGTCAATATGGATGGCGATGAAAGCAAATGACCGTTTTCGCTGTCGAAATCTAGCGAATGCTGTGGCTTTGGTTCATATCCCAGCGCTGAGATAGCTCCCCTCAGCCATCCTCCCATAATGCGAATAGGCATTGCGGATTGAAGGCTTTATCTGCCAAGTAAATCGAGGTGAGCGCTTTTGATATTATCGTAATCGTATTCGTCCAGCAAACATTAGAATACACACATAATAAGAGTGCGATGTAATTAAAAACTGGTGAGGGTTTCCGGTTAGTATTGAAAAAGCGGAGCGCGGCCAAGAAAAGTGGGCGCACCAGATTACCCCAGGCTCGCGAAGGAAACAGCTGTGACAGCTATTTTCGGATATACCAATTGCGCCTTTGGAGTAACGCAAATAAAAGTAAAGAAAATAAGATATCGAGGGAACGACAGTCGTTCTCCGCCCCTGAGGAAACTCAAGGTTATTATACAAATACGCAATCCCGCAAGGAGGTGTGGTTCGCGTGGAACTAAATTGCAGCTCTCCAGCTCATCCTTCCTCTTTCGAAAAAATACAATTCTGTTGATGAGATTTCCATGAAACTAACAGGGCAGCAGACGGAGACAAAAAGATCCATGGCTGTGCTCACCACGGCCAAGAACCGCGTTCAAGAATGGTAATGCTTGGCGGGGGAGCTTCATTGATTGGTCAAGACTGGCCTGCATCCGGTGGCAGAAATTTTCAAATGGCATGGCCGCTATTCGGTTTCAGGCATTGGATCTCGTACCAGGCCAGTTCGATTTTGGGCAGGTGCCCACAAAGGCGCTGATTGGGAATGCTACCCTCGATCTCAGTACCAAACATGGTGACAGCATCAGCGTATTCAATACGAAAAACACCAGCTGGAGTTCGGGGCCTCTCAATTCGCACTGTGATAATCCCGTCGAGATGTCCATTGCCCAGGACACCAGATTGCAAAGGTTCAATTGGAGCCGCTCCGCGACGTTGGATTGTCGTGAGTTGGAATTGGATGACACCGGCCCACCCAAAATCGCTTAGCTGTTAGAGTTAGCTGCTAAGCAAGGGCCTGCGATCGATCGAAGCCGACATTATTTCAGCCTCGCCTCTAATTTGAGTCGTTGATCCGAAATTTATTTCCGTGAAGTAAGTCCGTAAATAACATGTTGGGCAAGCTGCCTCTCGAGCATGTTCGCAAACTCATGCAAAGATCATGCACAGTTTAGACCACCTCGTTCGTTCGCAAGTTTCAGATGTCCTAAAAAAGGAACTCTTCAAGCGCTTCATAGCCAAGTACATTCGTCTTTCGGACGAGAAGCATTCGATCTCTAGAATTTAATGGAAGGATTGATGTTTCGATCTTATCAATTATCTCAGAGCGGAGAATATGAGTCTGATACCGGAGAATATCAGAATGCAGTCGGGCCAAATGAAGCAGAGCGGCCTAAAATTGGCAATAGGCGGCGTGCCGTGATACCGACCCAAAGGAGGGTTTCGTCATTCGCCCCCAGCATTCCTTTCCAAACCGAATTTCGTGGAACCAAGCAAATCTCGCTGAGTAACCAAGGCCAAATAAGCCCTGCTTATTCATCATGAAAAGTTTCCACAGGTTTGGGGGTCGGAGGTCGGCATTTGAGGAGCTTGCCTGGATCCAACACAACACAAGGTCAATGCAATGCCTGCGCCCTGACAGGCAAGCGCAACCCCTCCTTCCAAACACCTAAAGCTACGGTTCCGACTGCAAGAATTGGATACAACGCTAACGCGAAAATAAGATTCTTGGTGAGGGGAAAGCTGAAAGCATGGGTAGGAATGCAATGGCACTGAACGGTCAAAATAACGTTATCATGGATAGAGTGCCGATTCCCTGTATATTAGTTATCCATCAAGAAACTGCAATGTGTATGTACCCCCGCCTGCATAGTAACTTTGCATGTATACGCAGAATTGAGAAACGCTACTAGCTTCAATCTTGGCTTCGAATTCTATAAATTCTTCGAGTTTCAGCCACCTAACTCCAAAAAATATTCTCTACATACACAAAACATCTTCAAAGAGTCAGTCTCAATTCTCATCTTAACTACTCAAGTAATACATCCTTAAAGAGATCTAAATGTATCTATTCATTTAGTCTAGTGTCAAAGACTGATCATATATCTCTTTTATATTGTAGATTCGGTCAATTCAAAGACTTTTTATTTCATAATAAACTACTTTAGGAAATTGAAATATAAATCTTTCAAATTTGCAAAATGAAGGGCCTCAAGCTTGATCAAATCGGAGGAGAATACAAACTCACCGATGACCTTCCTAAGCCGAGCCCCGCACCGCATCAGTTGTTGGTTAAGTCAATTTACGGTGCCGTGAACCCAGTGTAAGATCATATTCACTTCTATATAAACGCATTCAACATACATTAATTCAGAAATTACTCACCACGCTTTTGACCTCCAGCGACGAGTTGATGAGAACTACTGGTCTCCTCATCGAGGCCTGGCCCTGGACACCATGTTGCGATGTCGGTGGCATCGTCGTTGAGGTTGGCAGTGAAGTGACCAATTTCAAAACCGGTGATCAAGTGTTTGGATGTCAGGGACTAGGATTTCCTGGGTCTGGCGGGGCAGCGGAATACGTAAGCTTTCAATACTGCAATATTGTCCAATCGGTATCCCCTTCAAACAGCGCTAACGTGATATCTTGCCACCGACCAGTGTCTCTTTTCAGCAGACCTTGCATTTAAGAAACCAGACAATATCACTCTCGCTGAGGGTGCTACTCTCGGTGTCGGAAACATGGTTCGTCTTCCCCGTCTCCACGTTCATGTTTGCTTGTATGAGGTCCCATCACTCCTGCAAGAACATATCCCGTGTTCATTTACGAGTCTTGCTATAATGCGTCTTTTATGTTTCGAATCCATGAATATCAGTCAACAATTCTAAAGATCCTATGGCCTTCGAGCCGTCTCTGCATATTCACACCTCTGCTAACCCGAATCTAACCTTGATTTTCATTCAGACTGCAGCCCTCGGCCTCTGGGACTGCCTGAACATTGATATCCCTGATCCTCAAAACTTGCCAACTGTCTCTGACGAGTGGGTTTTCGTTACTGGAGGTGGAGGTAGCGTAGGAGCTGCTGCAGTACAGGTATGTATCTTCAACTCCCGTGTCTCTGCATTCATGCATATTTGCCCTTGTCATCACAAAGATCATAAAATATAATGCCTTCGACCATGCATGATCCTAGAGGTGAAATACGAGATTTGCCTCTAGAGTATTGATTTCTGTGATGACGAGTTCACCTTAGCCCCTCCTGAAGACAAGTTCCTTACTCACTAATATTGACTTTTTCCGTCAAATATAGCTAGCAAAACTATCCGGCTACAAGGTCATTGCTAGTGTTTCTGCAAGATCCGCTGGGGTATGTGTTATTCTCTCTTCTCCTCCAATCTGCCTTGTATTTCCTCTCCCTATTCGCTGCCAAAGGCTGGATACCTACCACAGGCGACCACCTAGAGTCCTTGGCTTCTACGCATGCATCTTATCCTTCCCACCACTGATATCTTTCCTCCAATCCAATTCCTTCTTCTCCTCTAACATATACTTGTGAATTTAGGTAGCCGTTGTCAACGGTGCGGATGAAACCGTCGACTACAAGGCGTCAGTCGAGGAACAAGTGGAAAAGATCAAGGCTGTCACCAAAGGTGGCCTCCATCGGATCTTTGACTCCACGGACTTCAGTATTGGCCTAGCCAAAGCGATTCTAGAGAGCATTAAAGACGAACCAGGGAAGAAGTACCTTACTTCCGTCAACGATTGGTACGTCTTTTCGTCCTTGCCACCCATGCATTCGTCCCTCCTACTTGTTTACTTGCTCTTTCAATCCTCTCCCAAATTATCTATCCGTAAAGACTTTTCCTCAGTGTTATCTTTTGCAACATCATCGTCTCCCTCCCCTTTTCTCCCTCACCCTTTCTCCCTCACCCTTTCTCCTTCCCTCTTGCTCTCTCACCCTTTTCCCCTCTCTCCCTTTATTCCCTTTCTAATCAATGTCGTTCAACAACTCTAACAATGTCTTTAGGGAAGATTTCGGTCCTCTCCCAGGCGATACTAAATTCAGCCCCATAAGTCTCGGTCGCGCCGCCCGTCCTGAGGCCGCAGAACTCAACGCCAAATTGACAAAATACACTGCAGTCGTCGAGGCATTCGTCGCCGCCGGTAAAGTCAAACCAGGCGAATATAACCTCGTCGGCGGCACTGGCTTTGAGACATTCATCGAAGCGATCGCAGTTCAAAAGGCCGGGTCAGGCAAGAAGGTTGTCGTCAAGTTCCAGGACGAGTAAAACTCTCTTTTGAGTCGTAACTTAGAAGTCCGATTATTGTGTATCTCAGGAGATATATACCTTTCCAACATATATGACTTCCTTTTCCCTTTCTTTCTTTATTTCTTTCTTTCTACGTTTATTGGTTTCTATCATCACTTGTTCCTCTTTTTATTCTACGACTGTTTATTCTATCCTACCATGTATGCACCCACTTGTTCAACACATTTTGGTGTTGCATTTTTTAAAGAAGGCTCCATATACCGTCGATGTACGATGTATTCATCAGCCCGCCTACAGAACCAGGACAGTTATTTCTTTTTTATTTACCGAAGCTCGAATAAAAAATCAAAATTTCCGAATGAGATCGAATAAAATTACCTCGTGACGAAACTTCTACAGTAATTTAAACCCGTCCTCCGTTTAACATTCTAGCATATACAAGCGAGGCCGCATGGTAATACTCCATACAAAATCCTCCGAAGTACATAACTACCCGCCGTGGAAACAAACCGATTAATTAATTCCTTTTCTTCCTGAGCGGACAGAAAAAGAACATTGTTGTCACCAATAGTCAAATATCAAATGTTGATTTTTCTTATCCTGTAAACCCTAAGCGTCGCGAAATTGAATTTTGGACTCGGAGGCTTCCACGTATACATATTCATCTGTTTATTTATTTACATGCAAATTAACAAATCTTCTTACGGTTCAGATATATTATTAATAGTATGTTTCCTAAGGGTCATTCGCTTGTCTCTTAATATCTTGGTATATAATACATTCTACTATACTATTAGAACTCGACTTTGATATGTAGCCCCAGTTGGCTAAAGAATAAGGTAAATATTCACAGGACAGTCAAAACACCACACAGTATGTCTGGCTAGGAAATAGGTACTTGTGCAAAGAGGTAAGAAACCATACAAGGTGTCAGTGGCTGCAAAAGAGATCAAAAAACAAGAAAAACCAGAAACCAAAAATCAACAGAAGACACCAATGGACTGATTAAAAAGGGTATCGTAAAAGAAAACTTATATCCTCCCTATTAGGAACATTAACATTATTAGTACAAAAATCCAGAACGAGAAACAAAATCCGCTCTAGATGTCGATGGTACAGAAATTTTCTTTTAGGGGTTGACAAGAAGAACACATTATCGTTTCCTCATGAATATAATCTAAGGAAACTGAGCGATACATGTTTGACAGGATGTTGTGAAGGGTGAGAGGGTCCAAATACAGATATTAACATTGAAATGATGAATAGTGCAGTCAGGTAATTAGAGGGAAAAGTTGAGATGGCAAAACAACAAGGGGCAAAATAAGCATTGAAAAGCAGCAGAGAATAAGATACGAAAAACTCCGAGTAACTCCATGAACTCCAATTAAACTAGGTGATGTGCTCCGTAACTCCGATTTTTGTTGGATTTAAGTCATAGTTGTTTGCGTTTATAAGGATGAATTTTATACCGACCATGGTAACCCCACTAGACATTACTTGTGGCCACAGGCTGAGCTGTTTGCGGTGGAATAGCAGCGTTGGGTGCATTAGAGGATTGTGGAATTGATGTTGGCTGCTGAACTGTGTTTGCGGGAGCGGTCTGTGGAGGAGGTGGCTGTTGTGTTTGAGGTTGTCGTGCTGTCTGCGGTTGTACACTTTCGACCGCTTGTGTACGTTGGACCGCTTGTGTGTTTTGGACCGCTTGTTTTTGAACATTGGAATTGGTAACCATCGAAGGGTGAGCCTCTAGCTTCGGTTCTGCCTTTGGTGCTGTAGCAGAAGGATGTGCATGTGGTTGAGGTTGATTTTGGGACATGGCCCAGCGTTGTGGATGATTGGCAGTTGGTACGTGTGTAGGTTGCGGTCTTGGAGGTTGAAGGGCAGGCTGCGACTGCTGCGCTTGAGCACGAGCCAAGGCTGCCTGACTACTCTCACCATTTGAAGCACCGCCCACAAGTACATTCAATGCATCCACGGTAGCTCTGTTTTGGTTTGCCTCTTCCTCTTGCTGCTTCCTCTTTTCGTTCTTAGCGACTTGCCCTGGTGCGCGAGTCTTGAGTTCCCCAGTGACGAACTGCAAATAGTAAGGAACGTCCATGCCACTCTTTAAAAAGAACAATTTGAGGTTACGAGCTTTGTCCTTCAATTGGACCTGATTACGGTCTTTCAACGCCTCGTTAATGGTTCCACCAGCTCCAAACATGGCGAGGATCTGCGACCAGTGAGGGCCCTTTACGTAGTCGAGTCCCAACATCAACGCATGCTCCTCTTCGGTGCTCCATGGACGACGTTGTGAGGGTAAACCAGCCCTACGAGCGTTAGGTGACTGACGAGCAGTTGCTGCCAGTCTCGCTTGCTCGTAAAGAATGTGAGTAGGGGTTGTCTGTTCGTGGGGTTGGGGAGTTGTCGGTGAAGTTCCAACGGACAAAGCTGGGTTCGGTGCGGAACCGGAAAGAGAAGTTTGTGTAAGGCCAGGAGCAGCCTGGTGTCCGGAGTAGCTGGCATGCATACTCGGGCGTCCGACTGAGCTATAGCCTGGATATACTGGCTGTGACATACCAGGAGGCGGCGGATACAATGCAGAATGCTGCCCATACATGGAGCTCGATGCTTGGGAATGAGCTTGAAACATGTGCTTGTTCGAATCACCTTGGGCAGCTTCGAGGCGTTTGAGCTTTTTCCGAGTAGTGGGCGCCAAAATTGAATCTCGATGCTTAGCCACATACTGGATCATCTCCCGAAGCCAGTCTTGCCATGGATAGATCTCCCGCAAGATTGGAACATTGGTAGGAGCTTTCTCGAGCTGCTCGCGACGATTTTTGACACGGCTAATAAAATCGGTCTCGCTTGGTATCAACTCCTTCGATCCTCCTCTTCGATCAGCGAGCTTGGTTGCCATATCGGGCTCGAAAAGGTCATCCAGAATCTGTTCTTTAGTTTTTTCTCCGGTATCAATGGCAGATATATAGGCCTGCGTCTTAAGCCCAAGGTAAAGATTCCCTTGAAGCTTTAAAAGGCGACCGCCTTCAGGAACAAATGTCGACAGGAAGTATTGGTTCAGGTGAAAGAAACCAACTTCGGTAGAACCGAATAGAGAGGTGACGAAGGTTGCAAGATTAACTTGTCTAATCATATTGCGATGCTCAGGTACCTGAAACTTCAGCTCATCGGTTGAGAGGAATGCATCGCTACTGTATAAGCGCTTTGTTTGCCAAAACAAAGCCTTGAGAGTGGCATAGGCTTGTCCTTGGTCGGTATCAGGCTGCGTGACAGTGACAAGAGTGTCCTGAAACTGGCCTTGAAACAAAGTTCCCAGCAGTTGTGAAGACTATACTTTTGTTAATATGGTGTAAAAGTTAAGTTGAATGCGAATCAACTTACCAAGTTATCGAGAATAGGTAAAGATTGGATCCTCAAGTGCTGGCTTGGATCAAGCAGCTGACCATTGGCGAAGGCATTTGAGAAAGAATACCCAGATGCACCCGGCAGTGTGTCCTCGGGGGGGTGTTTCTCATAATCATCGTCGCTATCGCTCCCGTAGTCATCCACTGGGTTTCTTACAATAGGTTCTTCAGGTCGAGGTTTTGCAATAGTAACAGGTGAGGTTTGAGAAGCAACAGACTGCTCAATCGTCTGAACTTGAGCTTGAGCCTGAGGTGTCTGAGAACGAGGGCGAGGCCCAATCGATTGTCTCTTGGTCGACGCTTCGAGAGACTCGGTGCTTTCCTCCGCAGGTCTTTTTACACCAGCTGTTGACGGTGGGGCCACGTTCCTCTGCGCGTTGGTGGAGGATTGTGTCACCAGAGGAGCAGCAGTTCGTGGAGCCGGAGCAACCTTAGGTGCAGAAGCAACAGTCGGAGCGACTGGCTTAGGATCTACCTTCATAGGCTCAGGCTTTGAAACCTGTTGAATGGGAACTTTGGTTTGCTCGGGCTTCTCCGAGGAAGCTGGCAATTGGCTAGCTTTTTGAGATTCATCATGCGCCTTATTGAAGGCCGCAATGGCACTTAGATCGCTATGGTCCATGAGGCCTAGCAGGATCATCAAGGTTAGAGTCGTGAATGAAAGGGTGAAGGTCGAGGGCTGAGAACATACTCGAGAGGGGGGTGGTTGCGGTTAGAGCCTCCATAGTGAAGGAGATCAGAAGTGGTCCTAAGACCCTGAGGATACGGGATCACGATCTTGAGAACTAAACCTTGGGATGATAGAACGTTAAGCACTACACGATGATATCATTGAGGGGTGGTCGACGAAGCTCGAGCCGGCATCATCATCACCATCATCACGACGACTGCAGCGACGCTGGCCGGCGACGACGACAAGACGCCATCATCGCCATCGCCGCCGAGACGGACGACGACGGCGACGGGTACCAGCAGCCATTGCGACCGTCAAAACTGGCCGGTGATGATGCCAGCGACAGAGCACGAGGGGGACTTGCAGCGGAAGCGACTCACTAGTGTTGCGCGATAGGCGGGCGCGGCGGCGAAGGAAGGATGTTGGCGATGGATCTTGCCCTCGATTTGAGCCCGAGCCCTACACCCTGATTTTCTTGTTTGAGATTTTTTGCGGTGAAGAAAAAATGGAAAAAGAAAATGGTCGAAATGAGAATTTTGGGCTGTGACTGCCAATTGTGCGGGCATTTGTGTTGTTGCGTTGTGAATGTTTGCTGATTTGACCGTTTTTACAACACATGTGGTCAAACACCACACTCGACAACACATAGCTGTCAATGTCACTGTCATCCACTCGCTTGTCCTACGTCACTCTTTCACCATGACTCTCTCACGTCAGCCAGATCTCGATCTAAGATGAATGGACCCGCGGCTCCGGTAGCCGTTATTTCTTGTGAAATAACGTGCTTTTGTGCCGTTGATTCAGATAAAAGGATATCATGGTGACGTCTTCTCACCAGTTATCAACAGGCTCAGGTTGCATGCGTATGGTCCCGAGTCTCATTACCCCGCATCCATCAACTCCATTGCCTTTATATTCACTTCTAAATCAAGATATTCGTGGCTCCATATTACCGGCTCGAGAATAGCAATATGTCATATTGTTCAACAAGATGTGGCACAACATGCCTTTTAGTTCTAAGATTATACCACAAAGCAAAACGTTGAATCTCGATTCCCCCCACCGAGATCACCCGTCTCCGTTACCCACTATGACGTTCGTACCCTCCACGGGTTCGGTCGCCTGGGTGCTACATCTTTCGATATCTCCAAAAATCAACGATCTTGACGCCCAAAAGATTAACATTCAAACGTAAACACGCGATGCAAGCAGCTGTCGAGCCCCTCACAGTCATGGGTTCCCCGCAAATCAAAATGGCAATTCGGGGCCAAATTTCGTGAGCAGACAAGTTAAACTCGGGTGTACCTCGGAGGTACTTTCCTCACAACTAGTCTCCGGGCGAGGTGACCCGAGAATGAACCCTTATCCCGAGATATTGTCGTCCTCCAAGAATTATTTTCACAAATTTCTCCGTCGACTAGCGTTAAGCGCCAGTAGGGCCAAAGCTCAAGAACTCCGTGACGAGACACATATGTCTCGAGAAAAGAGCTTAGATCCTCGCCTCCGTTCACACAAAGCTAAAAGCTAGTTAAAATATCGTCTATCCGATGTTTAAAAATTCTTTCGCCAAATGTCCACGTTTCCGAAAGCTAATTCGGAAGGCTAGAGGAAAAGCTTTGACATACCCTCCGTCGGCCAATCTCCAACTGTTTCATCATACTAATCACAGAGAAAGCGAAATTACGGTGAAAATTTTTCTTCATCATAAAATTGAGTGATTTATGCCATTGCAGCTCGATCATGATCTCTAAATCTTGAAACTCAGGTCTTCTTTCGGATTACCGTTTGCCTTTCTCCACAAAATGTCTCCGGTCTTACTCCATCCGCCTGTAATTCTTGCACCTGCAGACTCCACTCTTCACTACCAAGCTTTTGCACACCCGTTTTTGTATGTTGACATCGGATATATTCTCAGCGGTTGTGCACATGATTCCCCATATCCGCCGGCTAAATGGAAGCTAACCGTCGTTCATGCAAACCATATCAAAAGCAACGGCAGCAAGAGATGGCAAGAGGGATGGGATGGGATTCTCCGCACGCTATAAGCTTCCTTCGAAAATAAAAGAGCCAATGGCAAAAAGGTTGATTTGGTCCGTGATCCCTCGCATTTGCATGTGCATCATCTGAAGCTTTGTCGACGGATAACCCCAGGTTTACTTCCAGAGACCCTGCCCTCTCGCCTCCACATTTTTGAACCGATGCAACGAAATCGACATAATGTAACATTTCTGCGGCCACTTTTGCCAAAGGTCTTCTCTCGGTCAGTTGAATAAAAATACCGGGGAGCACCCTTAGCTATCGCATATTTGGCCTCCCCTGAGCTATATAGCTTGTCATGTAGCTGCATGAGAAAACAAATATTACATGCAAAATAATTAGCCGTAGCTGAAGAAAAAGCCAAGCCAGTGTTCACATTCACATTCAAATCCAGGTTAAAAACTTCAATATTGCATTTTCGGATTGTTCTCTAGCTTTTCGATCAAGAAAGTTTTATATCCCATGTCCGGAAGGCAAAAAATTTTCTTCTTCTTCACGATCTAATATTACCCCAGATCACGAGTTCATCGAATTGAATTAATCCGGACATGTAGACCCCGGATCAACTTGTATCAGAACCTATATCACGAGATGTTATGAAGTGGTTTTGACAAGCAAAATTCTTTTCAACCGGAATAACTTCTTCTGAACAGCCAATGAAAGCCGGAAACATGCACCTCTGCTCCGGTCATCACGAGGTCGGTAGCAGGGGAAGATTTTCCGCTCGTGCAAGATGCTATGCGAATCGGAGAGTGGCCACCAGGTTCTACACCTGGATGAACACAAACGTCTACCCAGGCTAATGTGGCCTCGTGCTTGAAATCCCTGGGGCGCCCGTGGACTGCCACGAGGAGAGGAAGCTTCGACAAGAGCGAAACCCAGGTTCTGAAAAACTTGCTGATAGCGATAGGCTTGGAAGTCGAATACCAGCCAACTGGCGGCAAATCACAAGCCAGCGCGCGACGCCTTATGAAGCCGACGCCTCTTGACGCCTCTCAACGCGATGATGACCAGCCACCAGCCACTAGAGGCTCTCAAACCCGCCCGACCAGTCGGATCGCAGGCACTTCAACATCTCAAAATATGGCGCGACCATGCACTATCATGAAACCGGTAACCCAAATCCTCAGTCCCGAGCGGAGACGTTCACCAAAACATCACTCTCACCCAATCAAAACCACAACCCGCCTGACGGACGGACGATGCGTCAACAGATTCTTGGAGAGTCCGGAATCTGCGAGACAGGAAGAGGACACGGACCGTCAAGATCCACAAAAAAGCTGTTTGGGACCCCTCTTCCCAGACCCGCAGGCGAAATTGGCAGCAAATCTCTTGGAACCCGGTCCCAGTAGTTTGGTGACTCGCGCACAGACCCGTCCTGAATCCACTTCATCATTGACAATTTCAACACGGGGATCCGGGAGAGCTAAAGAAACACCCCTCTCCACTTACATTTTCACATTTTTTCAGGGGAAAGAAGAGACATTCACGTCTCCCCGAAACATCAAATCAATGCGCAAGACGGCACCGTTATATAAAACTTATCTTCAAAGGGGATGGTTTTGTTCTCGCAAGCTAATTTACCAAGAGAGTGTTTCCTGGGATCAACCTTACGATGGACCCAAGCGGGCAGAAAATGACGACCGTTCGCGCGCTTCAACTCGAACGGGAAATGCGCGGTGGGTCGAAGGTATCGTATTTCCGAATATTATCGTTCTGGAGATAATCCACTGTTTTTGCACATGAATCAAAAAGGTTGAGAGACATTTTGTGAAAAAAATACTTCCTCGTATCGCAGGAACGGGAACGAGCACTCTGAACCACTCTCCTGGGTCCTGAATATGTCGCGATTTACATACACATTACGCTTTATTTTCTCAAATTTCCCAGCGAGCTAACTGCTGGGATCGCGTATTTTGTATTTTCATTTTTCAATTTCATTCTGAAGCATTCTGAGCGTTTTTTGATAGTCATTCCGCGGGCGCGGCCCCGTGGGTCTATCGATCATTCCCCAAGGCTCATTTCGAAAAACCCATCTCCGGGCCTCCTTGGATCCCAGGATGGCCGGTGGTGATCTCAGGAACGAGATTTCAAAACATATCGCGGTCACGAGCATGTGAACAGGCGGGTAAAAGAATTCAAAACGGAAACATTCCAGAAGCCTGACCGCATACAACTTCAGTATGGAACATTCTTGTCTCTGGATAAACTCGACTGCCTAACCGTCGACGCATTCCAACCCAACCGTTCATGTTTGCCCCTGCAATCGCAAAAGTCATTCGTACTCGCTTCGTGAGGGGTTTTCTGGATTTTTCCTTTCTAGAAGCCTCCCGTATTGGGGACCTTCTGCTGCAGGAACAAATTCGCGAGATATGATTCGATAGAACATGGGGGGGGCAAACAGACTGAACCCGAACCCCCCTCTTCCCTCGTCGTTCGGCGCACAGGCGTCGATTTGGAAGGCAAAAACAGAGGGGTGTGGTTGCTTCGGAGAAACTGTCACAGATTTGATTTTGATATGGACGCGTGATGCCGATGGAAGGATGATGGAAGGGCGGATAATCCCTCTATCAGGCCGGCCGGCCGGATAACCCCTCCCTCTGTTCTCCATGTCGAATTACAAGTATCCCGGTGTATTTTAGTGTTTGATTCCATTGCAGTTTTGGAGATAAAATTTTAAAATTGCGTGTTGGGAAGATATTGGGTACATGGAGGCATCTTCCATGTTCAACTCGCGCGTTTACAATATATCCACGAGTATCGGCGAGAGTTCGAGACATAATAGAATGAAGGACGGGAAAGAAAATAGTACCCCTTGGTTTCCCAGCTTCATGGTACAACCTGGACTCTCTAATCTTCTCGCCAGTGAAAACACGAGGTGAGAACGTGTACGGTTCGAGATGACTGTTTTCGTCAAAGGTAATCCCAGGAAATCACCCCTTGAACGCCTTCAGGACGCCTCAGGAAGCCATATGGCGGTGGCGGCCACCCGTTTCTCTGGTTGCGAGACCTGTTCTGAAATGAGAGCAAATCAAACGATCTCAATATCGGCCTCTTCATGAAACAAGAACGAGGGGTCCCAAATTGGCCTGTTCAGGGTACCCATTTGAGTCAAAGTTCGCACCCACGTTCCCGCCGTGCTTCGTCGCCGTTGGTGTTTTCTTCCCCTCGTGGGAGGCCAAACAATTGCGTTCGGCCGGTGCCTCACGTGAAGGCAGACGTGGGGTGTAGTTTTTTCATTTTCGTTACGGCGACGAAAACATGTGGCGAAGCGCGCAAGATGATAGTGCGCCTCAAATGCCGGCCTTTCAAGGCATCAGAAGCATCTCGGCTCGAGGACCCCCATTTTAGCGTCTCCCACGTTTGATCTCGCTATCGGGCTCCAGGAAGGGCAAGTCTGGTGAGATGCATATTCTTGCATTTTGACAATGTGTCGAATTTCTCGAAGCATGCAAGAGCTTTGTCGATCTCATGTGCTTCTTCACTAGCTTAGCTCGCAGTACCATGGACAGAGCAAGGGAGATTTGGATTGGTCGGGTTCGAGCTCTCGGGATCTATCTACTGCTGGATGTTTGGGATTGTTTCTCAAAATGTTTGTTGCTGATATCGCATGTTTTGAGGTTTCAAGATTATGTCGACTCGATTCAAGGTTTTTTAAAATAGCATATATTATGCGAACTGCAGAGGTGATACTATGCAGGATGACATCAATTTATCGGTTCTTAATATGGCATTCTCAGCACCGCACTCTCAACGACCATGTTGATTACAGGGTAATATATGAGAAATCCGTAGCTCATTTCATGCGTTGGAGTATAGTCCTAATTTTATCATATATCTTGCAAATTGAATATACAGATATCCTCGGAATAAACAATCTGTTACCCTTCAAATCTCCACCGATCATAGAATCGATTCACAGACATCGGCTAGAAACAGCCTTCAGGGATACCCAAAGGAAAACTGTCTATTTCCTTTTTAGTGTCTACCCCGCTTTTTCTCACATCCAACGAAGCTAAAGCCCCGTCGGTTCGAGGAAATAGGGACAGCAACCGGCTCGCGGGACGACTCATGCAATGCGATAAGGTAACGATAGAGTAAAATCAAACGGGGCTTTTTGTGGCAAAAAAAAAAAAATCACGAAATGTCAGAGATCAACCCGCAACTAGAAGTGATAATAAGTCTAGAGCAGAGATACAAACCAGCCATCGAATTCTAGCTCCTAACTCGAACCGAATCAGCATTCGAGATGAGGCTGGACTGTCCATCTGTAAAGTGACAACGCTAATGTTACCAGATGCACATGTAAGAAATAGTGTCGTTGCTGGCGGCGCTAGATTTAATTTTCTCGATTCGATTCGATTCGAGCCTTCTCGCATGCATTTGCGTGGTGATATAAAACGAAGAAAACGCCTGCTCCTAACTCCAGCGTATCGATATCGTCCAAAACCGGATGCAAAGTACCACTTACGTCTGCGGTTGCTGGCGAGATACCAAAGTTGCGGGAGGTGGTTGATCTCCCTCTAGCTCTCCAGCGGGACGAGTGTACATACGTGGGGGGTACTTTCAGCGCCCGGGCACGGAGGTTTCATACGGGGGTGTGAAGAAGATGTACAAGTTCAAGCAACCACATCTCTCAAGCTCGAGCACGTTCCCACCAGACTTCTCCAATCAAATCCGTGCAGCCACTTACTAAAGCGGTAGAAAAGCGTGGCTACCCGACTGCCGACGGAGCGACTCCCATGCTCCAATGATTGCAACCACACCCTCCTCCACGACTCGAAGCTGTGTTTTGTGTATTTCGATGGCATAGACTTGCCTCGAATTTGAATATGTGTGGACTCCTTTGCTGTGTCTTCCTAATCCGGCCTGTTATGATAGGAGACTCGCAGCCGCGTTACGGGACATAGGCACCTTGCAGCTGCGCAGCATACCCATTTTCGTAACAACTACTATGAGAAAAAGATCAATCTAGAGTTGGTGAAAGGTGAGGGGAAGCAGGATGTGGTCCAAGCTAGCGTCGATCTCCTCGCGGTCTCGCCGTTTTATTCGAAGATTAATTCTCCTTTCGGACACCGCCCAGCGATATAATCCATACTCTCGGGGCATAATCTTCTAGGCCAAATTGATACAAGCTAGCTTGTCCCCAAAAAACAATTAATCGAGGATGCATTTGGATAGGATAGTGGAGCGATAAGTTAATGCGGTCTCTTCGAATCCTTTGATCGACCCTTTTTCAGCTCTCCTTGCTCTAACGGAGGAGATTTAACGCCTCATTTTGGGATTTAATGCAGGGTCCTAGAGAAAGGGTCCTAATTTTCAACGATCTGGACAATTCGATCGGTATTTGGTTTTTTGACAGACATCAAGCTACTTAACTTATTATAACTTATTGCGATGTGATATTGTTTTTGATATCTTTGAATATAGGGAGAATGAGAAAAGTACCGATGATGTATCCTCGTCGCCGGTACATCTCGGGAAAAGGGGGACAGCTTCACCGGACATGGCGGTTTAAAGGTCTGTACGCGAGAACGTTAGCCGGTTCGCAGGCCTCGACGATCTTGACCGCGTTGAGAGTTTAGAAACACCGGCACTGCACCTGGCATTGACCCAGACGAAAATATCTGGAAATAAAATATCCTCGGAATAACTGTGTAAGCTTCCCCTCGGCTCTGATCGATCTCAAATCTTGACTCCGCAATTTACAATATCCTGTGTTCTGATCAATTTAGCCTATGAACGACAACTCGTCGAACAAACGCGACACAATTTGCCGAGCGAAATCACATTTTCTATCCTGGTGCTGCTTGCTGCTGCAAGATGCGGTTTCGGAGAGCAACATATGCAAAGCTGTGTCTATCCTATCATATTCTGGGAACGTCTACTTTGAGGATACATGTCTTTGGAAATCGTCTACCTGACCGTTCGCGGATTTTAGAGGACCCAAAAATATCGCAAGGACCAGAAAGCGTCTGCTGGTATCGGTCTAGTCCGCCACGAGTTTGGCAGGCAAGTCTCACTATCCGCCCAGCGGCTGAAAGACAACAGGGAACCCGCTAAACCGGTCATCGAAAGAAAGAAATTCAGGTAACCCTTATCTAAAAATTCAAAGACAGGTCGTTTCATACTATCTCGAATTTCACAAGTCAAGGATAAGGCAACTGCCAACATGTTGCAATCGCGCGACATTGAACCGGCCGACCGACTGACTCGGTAAATAATTACCGTCTGTTAGACTTTTTAATTAATATTGAGTGAAATGCGACGGTATATGTACAAAGAAAAAAAAAAAAGTGTAACCGCCATCCCGGATGGAACCAACCTTTTCTTTTCTGGTACCTGAATTTTTATTGAATTTTGGCAAGGAACCCCAGCGACGGACGGGCTTTGTTGAATTGCAAGCTTGATATCTTTTTCAATAAAACACAGAGTTACGTTACAGATAAGTCCCCAACAGGATCAAAAAAATATTGTTGGTATCACAGAGACCTGTTATACGTCCAATTCATATCCATATCGAATTTTCTTCCGCTTGGGAAGGTTGAAAAAAGGACGACCGTATTTGGAACGGTTCGATTGGGCGAGAGAACGCCTGTGTGCGTCTAATGGCTTTGAGTCGACTCCACATACTTCTCAGTTGTGCGACAGGAGACGATAGTTCTCTCCAATAGCCGAAACCCGGAACGTCGAACGACAGGCAAGAGAACAGCTAACGGTTGGTTGAAAATGTTGGATTGCCATGTTGGACGGAAGTCGTCCTTTCAGGATTTTTGTCTCTTTGCGCGTCTGCATCATCGCCTGTGGGATGTTTTATTGGATGCTGACTAGTGCAATTTTCCTAATACGGCGATGTCTCTTTTTTTAACATTTCCGAAACGGGAATTTCTAAGCTTTTCTTGCGCCTTGGGGCTGGTTTCTCACTGCTTGTTTTCTTTCAGCACACGCGCAGTTTCGAGCGTACAGGACCTGAAACACAAATTTTTTCCAGAACGAATTTTTTTTGACGAAGCTGCCTGATATCACGTTCGTTCGCTTCCACGGTGCACATTCAGACCAGCCGGCAGCCTTCTTCAAACATACATTCAATGTATGTTTGAGATCTCGAAAAAGCCATGCATGGTATGCGATTGAAAAGAAAGAAAAGAAAAGCGAAACCGTACCCGGGGACTTTGGCGTGTTCTCTCCGGCTTCTGGAACGATGAATGGATGAATGAAGGAATACCTTTGGACCCCGGAAAAATTATCACTTCATTTGCCAAAGATATTGGACTTTCCTTTCCGTCTTCCCTTGATCCATCCATACGAATCTTGTGATTGATTGAACAGAGAAAAGTCACGGACGGACAAACTCCGGCAGGTGAAAAACCACATGGAAAAAGAACGAAACCAAAAATGCCTTGTTATTGAAATCTGAAATTCGTTTAGCCGGGGAACCCATAGCTCGAGCCGATGGAAGGGGCCATGGCCATGCCACAGCAGCCATGCCCTTTGGTTGCAAAGATGTGATGCCAAGACGACTGTGACAATAATTTCGGTTGGAAAAGAGCAAAAATAACGTGAGGAGAACTCTTTGCCTGGGTGGACGAGTAAAAATGTAAATGAACGGAGGGTTATTGGTCGGGGAAAGTCAGCTGAATGTGAAGCTAACGAACGGGGAACTGGGAACTGGGGACTGGGAATGAACGGGGGGGGGGGGGGGGAGGACCGGGTGGAGCACGAAAGGAAGTGAGGACTCAAGGACTCGCCGCCATTCAGCTTCCCAGATCACACTCACTTCTGATCTGGACCATTCTGGGCTTGTGAAGGCGGAAAATATATTGGTTTCCACGAGAGAGGGATATCAAGTCAGACTTACGAGGTGGACCAGGAATAGAACCTGCTTTCTGGTGAGGATGAGAGAATGTGTTGTTTGTCTGGACCCTCCGTTCGAATTGGCTGGAATCGAATCCGGGTGCCGGGTTCACTCTCTTTCACATTCACATCTCAGGCAGGGCAAGCAGGCAGCTTCCAATGAAACGATGTTGTCATCACTATTATCAGCCCTTACTTGACGTGCTCCTTCGCCCCCCTCAAACCCGAACCGAGTCAAGACCATCGGCTGGGTTTTCGTCTCGCTGATGGTGTCGGTCGATTGGCGACTGGGCCTCAACACGGGATCGAATTAATATACTGAGAATGCCTAAGAGCGACTCCTTTGGAGGTGTATTGGAGTGAGTGGATCGAACTGTGGCTTTCCGTGTCCGCAATCACTGCAATTCGAGGGTTACCCGCCCCGCGGATGACATTCCGATATCCTATCCGCGAGATTGAGGGAGAGAGAGAGAGGTGAGGGCAGTATCGTATTCGATTCCATTGCCCCTCTCCGACATATGATCTCTTTGGGGTTTACTCGTTGAAACCCACCACCGCCAGGCAAAAAGCACTCATGTCTTAAACGATGAAAACCTCCCCATACTTTTTACTTTTTTTCCCATCATTTTCGTAACTGCGGGGAATTTAAATCGAATCAGGTTTTCTAGTTTGAGCTTCGGTGTTTTACGAGCGATGAGGGGGGGGATTCGAAAACACATGGACGCCGAAAATTATTCGGAGTTTCTTCAAAGAAAATGAACGAAAAAAGAAAAATTATACCGCCATCGATACATGTCATGTCATGTGTGATAGCCTTTTTTATTTACATATCGAAGTTTACCGGTCGGCCGGCCGATAATTGTCCTGTCTGCGTCGAGATCGATCAGTGAAAAAATACATTCCAACCCCGGCCTCCTTCATCGGGATGGAAAAGTGGAGTAAAATAGTCAGCATGGAGTATTTTCCTAGCGGGTAGATGGAGAACTGTTACCGAATATCAACGGCAAAAGGTTGAAATGTAATATGGACCTCGGAAATAATAGTAATTAAGTAACGGAATACGTGCATGTTTTTTTTCGTACCTGTATTTCTCGCTCCGAATGCGTCTACGAATGTATGAAATGTACATCTGACCTTATTCGTGTATTCGCACTCGCATTCCTGTTCCCGACTCGAGGCTGACACTAGCCCGGGCGTACGATATTCGCATTCTGATGAATCCTGACTAAAAATCAGGATTCACAACCTGACTAGCAATGAAAATAATTAAACCAACAGGATTTTGTTTATTGCTAAAAATTGCTTCCTGTTATCGTCGCAACTGTTGGTTGGATGTAAATATAAACAAATAGCAACGAGGGATATATCAGAATAGCATCATCCGTAGTAAGCGCGATGCGAGGAAAGTGCCCTTCGCAAATTCGCCATTTTTATACGCCGATTCGGCTTGAGAGGGGGAATATTTCATTCAAATACATCTCAATACAAAACAATACCGTCATTCAATCGTCCCGTGTGTCCTCGAGCTATTGACATTGTAGCAATCACTCGCTCCTCGGAGTATACGGCGAATTAATTGAAACCAGTTCAATCAAATCAATTTTATACCACCCCACGCTGGATGTTGTGATAGCACTTGATTCCTATCGTATAACCCATCCTACTGGTGCACGGGGTGGACAGAAAGGTGGAAACCCCGTACGTCCGATCATATCGGATCTTGCCACTGCTTTTAGAACCCTCGTGGAGAGGAAAAGAGAGGTACATAGTAGCAGTCTAAAAGAGAGAGTCCCTTGCAGGATCTCGAGCAGCTTCGAAATCGGGCAAGTCGGTCGCAATAAAAAACGAACCAAGATCTCTCATCACAGGCTCTTCCAAGGGTCGTGAAAGCAATCAATCAACCCTCAACGATCATTATTATAATCGTCGTCGAATCACATTCTCAAAGAGCGACCCAAATCCAACCGAGCATGTAGCATGACGAAGGAGCCTGTCTTTCGCATGCAACGTAGGTTTCTGTTTCCATTCAACTACCGTTTTCTGGATATCGGTCGCAAATACGAGCACATAGCAACGAAATTGAAGTTTCCGCTTGAAAATTAAAACAACCTCAAACGAACAGAAAAAGCCTCGTTCTTTTGGAGAAAGAGAAAGAAAACAGAACGAAAAAGCGAGTGCCTTGCTTTGCCATCATCAAAAGTTGCATAACCTGAAATCTCGAACCTCTCCTCCTCCTGTGAGATTTCGACATTCGGTGAACTGAACGAATCGGCACCCATTTCCTGTTCCTGAGTAACCCAACCGACGGGGACTGACTGCAACCGCCGCCTGCCTGCCTTGAATCCAATCCCCCCAAAATCCTCAGGCCGTGGACCACTCAGTGCTGTTTGGCCCAGTGGCTCAGAGGGGTTGTGAGAGACTGTTTCGGTGTACTTTCGGGGTACATGAGCTGTGACCCCCGTTACATTATCGTGCGCCCCCGCTCACGAAAGACTCAGACACTCAGAAACCCTCCGGCTGCTACCTACCTAATAACCTTGGCCACACTCACCCCCTACGCACTGTTGGCCGGTGCTACCTACACCCACACACCCACACCCTCCCAGAAACAGGCCTTGTCCTGACGCTGGCTTTTTTCTTATTCCTGCGAAGGAGGACCGGACCCATAATCCTTTTCTTTTTTCTTTTTTCGTGATTTTTGCTTTGTTGACTCAAACCCAGCCGGCCCTTTTCACAAGGCAAGGAAAAAGAGAAGAAAGAAGAAAATAACGGGAAAAAAAGCACCTTTGTGTACGAAAGTATTGTCATTCGGGGCACAGCCAGCTCGAAATACAATATATTGCATTTCGTCCCATCTTGTCTTTACTTATTCTGCTTCCTCTTTCTGCTTCCCCTTCTTATATTATCCCGTATACATTTCTTTTTCCGCTCCTCAGATATAACTTACACTTCCTCCTTCCATTTTATCGAGGGTCTTCATCTTCCCATCTTATATAAGAATCGTGTCTTCCCCCACGTCATTCCCAACCGGTCTAGTTATCTCATCAGTATACATATACATACATACATATAACCAAGCAGAGGAAGCTTGAAAGATATATTCATATATCAACAATTCACACTCAAACCACTCCCAACAAACAAAACATACCATACCACATTATATATCCTCTCCGGGACATATATAAAACTGGCTTCTCAACCGACATCATCAATAATACCTTTCAGGTTTAATATCACAATAACACATTCACAATGTCCGTCCCGATCGCGATAGTCCGCTCCAACTCGAGCACAAAGTCTCAACAGCTGGCCGAACTCCTCCACTTCCCAGCATCTCCAAACTACTCTTGCGAGACACACCACTGCGCATTCCCATCATGGCCCGACAGACCGACTCTCAACTCTCCAGACCTGTCTGCTCATTCCGAAGACAGCGGGTTCTTCTCCGACCTCGATCTTGCCGGCCACTCTTTGGGAATGCAGCGAGTGCGTTCCAAGCGTCCATCCAACTACCTGGAACTCGAATTCGAAGAGGAAGAAGAAGATTCCTCTGACAACTCTTGTGCTGTCTCCCTCTCTTCCACCCCAGAGACACAGAGAAAGCCACCAAAGAGATGTGACTCCAAGTCCATCATTGCCAATGAACTCAGACGGGAACGCATCGCCTCCAGCAGGTGCAAGAAGAACGTCCGATTCGATCACAAATAAACAACCAACAATCCACACTGCCTCCTCGGAGCAGCCGAATTGGTGAGTCAATATTCAATGATACTGAACACTCTTCAGAAGACCATAGACTAATATCGAACTCTCTAGATGCGATTACAAATAAACACTCATAACTTTCAAAGATACCCAAACCTTCCTCTGCCAATCGTATCAATTTCGCCTCCAAAAAAACCAACTATTATACATTCGCTACCAATCTAACGAATGCGACGACCTTTTGCCTTTTCGAAGCATAAATCTGTACAGTATTACGCGTGGTGGTGCCTCACAGTCTTTGCAACATTTAGCGGGTTATCTTTTTTTCATCTTTTCAGCAACATCTTTTTTCAGCAAATAACGAATCTTCTTTTGATACCACTACCTTGGAAAGGAATCAGAATAAGGCTGGACCCCACGCATAATACCCACCGCTGCAAACTCATTTTGTTCTCTGTTTTGGAGTTTTTCCTTTTAAGACTTATCTTTTTTAACTCTTAATATCTATCTCTTTGTATTACTATTACTTTTTTAGTTTCTCTTGTCCTCGATTGACTTTCTTGGGATGCATAAATGGCGTTTCATAGAATTTCTTTCAGAATTTCTTGTATAAACATTTTTACTTCTTTTCCTTGATTTTTTTCATTCAACATGGCATAGCCTGCACAACCCTTCTTGTATACCCTATCATTACGGAGTTCTGTATTTTTTCTATTCTCTTTTCATTCATTCTCCTGTGATACCCCTTTAGGGAAACCTCATATACTGCTTTTAATCATCGCCTTTGAAACAAAATACATTCTTTAAAACCCTTCAAACAAGATTTTCCAGTGCAAATGTGAATGTGAACGTAGAACTTAGCAATCAAGAACAATAGTCGAGAACAAACTGGCAAGAATATGTGATATGTGAAGTTGGCAAAGAACGTGCATGATGCCTGAATTTTTTTTTTTTACAAGGAACCACACACACGCGTAGTGTGCGTAACAACGGATGACACGAAGCAAGATGTGAAGTAGGGTACTTTCTCCACTTAGGATTTTATTTTCATTTGGTGGTAGATGTACCTCCGGACTCGCTCCGTACGTGTGTTTCTCGGAAAAAATACGGTCGCGATGTCTACCAGCCTTCGATCGGAATGTAAACACACCTCCAACGATATGACGACGAATGGCCTAGAATACGTTCTGTTCATATCACAACCATTATCTACGCCAGCCCTGCTTTTGATGAATTGTTTACTTTATCATTTTATTTTATTTTATTTCATGTTTTTATATTCGCACACCCACATTCACGCACACTGGCACAAACATACGTGTATACAAACACAAGGCTCAAGGAATGCATACGAATGTCTACAGTGGTATACACGCACCCCCAATCATGCAAAACACCCCAGCAAACCATCTTGCATCGACCTATTGTTTGTCCTGTTGTTTCCGATCCCACTTTACTTATCATAATATTTCTCTTTTTGTTTTCTGAAATAAAATAAAAAAGTGCAGCAGGTGCACCGGTCGGATCAAGGCTATGTCTGTGATGTAAAGTATGGTTAATGTAGAGGTAATGTATGACATATGCGATGGCGCTAGCCATTGAGATGTGAGCTGCTGCTGCTCTCGAACAAGAAAAGAAGGGTACCCGCTGCCCCGACCGACCGTGTGCCGTACTCATGCGCTGCAAGTAAATGTCTGATCCTCCTTATATTTTCTGCCATGCCATGCTCGTGCATATAATCTTCTTTTTTAAACTCCTCGATCGATTCGACCGCTGTGCCCGCCTAAACGGTACGGGTAACCCACTTTTGCCCTGCCTGCCATGCCATGCCCGCCTGCAGCTGGTTTACAAAACCATAATGAATGTCGATAGGTTGGAAAGATCTCGAGAATGGAAAGGGTATCCAGTCAAAGCCGCAGGAGAGTGCGAGCTAAGGTACTCCGTACTTCCAGAGCATTCTCGTTGGAGATCCGGTGCCAGAGAAAAGTGACAGCGAGACAGCATAGCAGGGCAGGTAGGCGCACTCTACAAGGCGGCGCGGCGGGGTGGGGATAGTGTGGGAGAGCTACGTAGCAGGTTCTTTCCGACTGGTTACCGAATCTCCAAGTGTTCCAAGCAGGGAGAACAATGTGGAGAAGACGAAGAGAAGAGTTCACCTGTTTTTTTCACTTTCTGCTGATAGATCTGGGAGGAAGAAGGCACGAGCAACTGTGAAGTCGGGTTACCCGGGAGGAGGAGGTGCGAGCAGAGCTGGAGGAAGAGGGAGCGCCCACGCGCAGACGCACGAGTTCGAGTAACCATCCATCCCAAAAATGTGCCCAACCATATCGCAGTGAATAATGGTTTACAAGCATGAAATAAGATACCCATTCACAACCTTCCTGATTGATGATGATATGAAGGCCCGAAAAATAGCGAACGAGTAATCAAACTTCGCCCTATGATACCCTTGACGGATCTTGCGGTATTGTACGTTGATATGAAGCGGCGCGGACGGGGATGAGCGAACGAACAAAAACGTCTCGGATCGTATAAATCCAAACCGCACCTATCGGCACAGACCGTCCTCTCCGTTTCACAATTATAATGGACGTTTGATATACACCACTTTTCAATGGAATTTATATGAATGAATTGATGAAGCTCCACCGTTGCTTTTGTTTAATAATCATTGATTGAGGAGGCTTGGCAGGAGTTTTTCCGTGAGGCCCGTTCATTCTCGTATTTCATGTACGTGCCGGATTAATTCATATTAATTTTTGCATGTGGCGTTGCTGAGAAGCTTCTACACGACGGTTTATCAATTTTGCCGGCTTCTAAAGTCTTGTCGTGCTCGTAGACGTGCTTGAAAACGAGGATATACGGTAGATATGTTATAAGATGTCGTAATGGTTGATAAGGCTTGTGTGACCACTGACACAGATACCGTAATTCGTTCGGTACATTTTATGAACGATGGGATAATATTATAATAACACATGTGGCGGTAGATCGTATTACATGTACTTTATTTGGTGATTGTCTGTATTATCCCATGCAAAGAAGCCCAGGGTGCCGGAAAAACTACTGCCTTATTGTTTCGCAATTTTGGGGCTGTTCGAGTTACACAATTGATATACGATGAATAACATGTGGTTTTTTGGGGGGGTTCGTAAGATGTATGTAATAATTTATCATGATATTATATTGACGTCTTGCGCCACGAGGATTGAAACAACCATTCTGGATTTTTGTACGAGATAGGAAGTTTTGCAAATTGCGATATAATGTAGGTACCTAATCAAGTTCTCACCTTTGGTGTATCTGACCGTGCTCGAACCTTCATACGGGCTTGTCTCCCGGGGTGGTACGAAGCATGCAAGAGGTTGACTTCGGGGAGGCGGTGATGTGCGGGTGACAGCAACAATGGGTTAGCATACTAATCTCAGATGGACAGCGGGTATCGCATATCTGATATGCAACAGCACTGTCCTTCCCGTTATTGAAAGGCAAGGGGTGAGGGGGAGGGAGTTCATTTTCAACGTCCACTAGAATTGTTCACTTTCGATATCGATTGCGCGGCACGGGAGAGGGGAGAGTGTTTCCCTCTGCCCCCCTCACCTCGAGGAAACATTACTCTCCTTCGGAATGGATAGGAGGCTTTCGATCACTGAGAGTTCGAAGTGCCCAATCTGTTTGTGAATAGTATTACTGATCATATGATTGGAGGAGCAGAAGAGATAAATTAGCTAAAAGTGCACAACCGGAGCCTCCTAGCTTGGGGACTGGATTAGAGAGAAAGAGGAGGGAAAAAACGCCGCTGACACATCTTTTCAGGGAATTCGGCGGGTGCAAGCGAGGAGGATCAAGAGGAGTGCCACTCGGCCAGCGCTTTCCCCAGAAGAGGAGTAGGAAAATAGAGAGGAGTCACGGAGGGAAAGAGGGGTAAAGAGGAGGAGATACAGGCACGAGTGCGTTGTCTGCTGTTGTGGGTTTGAGCTAGTTGTCGGAACTCGTTACTCCCCCGCTGTCTCTGACGGAGCCCCCACTTGTTTCTTCTTCTTTCGTCTCTCCGCTGGTGCTCGATTGTGTCCGGATCCTTGAGGTTGGAGAAGGCTGGGCCGGGTTTATTTTCGTAGGCTCCTATCCGACGAGCTTTTCTCGCATGTGAGACGACAAAAGTTTGAAGACTCGATTGAACGAGTTCGGCTCTTGCATAGGCTTGAGCTCTTGCTCGCAGTTAGTCAGCTCCGTATACTGACACTATTTTTTATGCACAGTCTTTCGTAGGATAACTGGCACCCCCAGGATCCGATACTTGATTCTAGGAGCCTGTCAAAGCCTGTCAAAGCAATGCCGGGAAGCCTCGCGAGCACTCGCATCCGCTATGGGATATTTCACAGAACGAATGCAATAAGAGTCAAAGCAGCAGCTGAATGAATATTAATTGAAGCGGCCTTGATTGTTCACTATCGCAGCTGATGCCCGGCGTGTCCATGGAAGAGTCCAATGGCACAAGCACATGTGCACTGGAGCGAGGCTGAGGAGAGGCTCAAGGGTCTTGGCAACCCTGGCCATTGGCCCCAGCACTGTGGAAGACTCATAAGCTCCATATCACCACAGCGAATTGAGAAGCGTGTATATGCGCTTTCATAAGAGGCATTGTAAGAGGCAGGTCAGCGAGAGGTTGAGTGTTGCTTGCTTCCCGTGATCATGAGATATGATCCTGAAGGGATTAATCTTCGTACTCGGGCGAATCGTGTTCGCGATGCTCGAATGCTTGGGGGCTGTTCGTCCCTGGCCTGCCCGAATGATACGAATGATATGACAGATTGGAGAGGGTACATTCGAAATACTTGCTGCCTGATGGAGAGTACCTTCATTCCTCGCTTGGAAGGGTCGCAGATGCGAGGCACAGGGCTGAAGCCTTTATCAGACTGATTATTGATGATTTGAATTCCTCGTGGAGGTGAGAAATCGCGGTTAGTCGAATCGGCGAATTGGCTCGAGCTTCTTCGCGATGTTTCGACGTTTCGCAGCCACACGGCCAGTCGGTTATTAGTCAGCCTGGGCGATCGGCCTCATTCTGTGTTGCGATCGGCCGGGAAGGCAACGTCGTCACAACACAATCGGAAGCGCCCGCCCTTTTCTCAACGTCGCACCGATTGGCCTCCTCGTCGACGACTCTCGTCACTTCGACGACATTTCCTTCTTCTCTGACAAATACGACTGCCCCCACTCTTCCTAATTTGAAGGAGACGAGGCATTTGAACTCCGGTGCCCGCGATGGCATTGTCGAGACATGTCTGCTCTGGTTGCCTACGACGGAGATCCGTAACAGCTGCAGCTTCGGGATCAATATCAATATCAAGATCGAGACCTGCCCCCTCCTCGGCCACCCCGTTCGCCTCCTACCGCTGTCTCTCATCGCTCACAGGGCCTCCCCGGACCTTTCAAACTCACAGCCAAAGCCGCTGTCAGAGTCATTGTCAGCATCATCGCAACGTTGCATTGAATCGTGCTACCGCGACCTCGTCATCGTCAGCATCAGCATTATCACCCTCGTATTCAACACTCACCTCCCAGTCTACTTCGGCATCCTCGCCCCGGGAGCCCCTCAAATCCCGTACCCCATCCTTTGACCGTGAGGTCGCCCAGCTCGCCGCCCTCCCCCTCCACCCATTGACCCTCTCCGACCTCGTTAGGTTCGGCAAACCCCCACTCTCTCCGGACCTCCTTCTCGCCTCCGCTTCCTTCACCCTTCGCGTCCTTCCGATCCGTCTAGCCCGACGTATAATCTCCCTCCGAAACCTCCCCTACATCGTAGTCTCCAACCCACATATATCCCAAATCTACAACAACTATCTCCACTCCTTGCGCCTCCTCCTATCCTTCCCGAAAAATGACTTCCCAACCACCCTTAAAGAAGAGGCACGCTTTAACGATGTCCTTACAGAAATTGTGGACACCCATCGGAACACCATACCCACGTTGGCACGTGGGTTCTCAGAGTGTAAACGCTACGTGAACGCCGATTCTATTACCGACTTTTTAGAGGAGCATCTGAGGGCTCGTATTGGCACTCGATTGCTCGCCGAACAACATTTAGCCCTTCATGATGCTAGCCTCACTCAGGATGGCCGTACTCTTCCCGGTGTTCAAGCCAATGATCCAAAGGCGTCAACGTATATTGGCACAATTGACACTCATCTCAATCCTACCTCCATTGTGAAATACTGCGCTGATTTCGTCGGTGATATCTGCGATTTAAGGTACGGCGAGCGCCCTACTGTGATCGTCGACGGGATGACGGATACAAAGTTTGCATACGTGCCGAGTCATCTGGAATACATTCTCACAGAATTGTTAAAGAATGCGTTCAGGGCGACGATTGAGAAGGGGAATGTTAACGAACCGGTGATTGTTACTATCGCCTCCGCAGAAATGGAAGAGGAGGATAGTGATAGTGATAGCGATAGCGACGATGAGGGGCTCCACTCTCGCCTGAGTCCATCACCCGGCAGTGGATCCGCGATCCGCATGCTAGAAAACGGGAATAGTAGGGACGATCACGATGGATTCAGTGTGGCAAGGCCTGGTACGGAAGTCCAGGGTGACAGATTGAAAACAGATATCGTGGGGATGTACGGGAATTACAGCAATAGCGACGGAGACGCATCGGATACGATGAAGGCTGAAGCAGCAAGAGCCGTGACAATTCGCATTCGCGACCGCGGTGGCGGTATCGCGCCGGAACACTTGCCACTTATATTCAAGTACAGCTTTACGACTTTCAACAGCTCTAATACGGTTGGCAGCGGAGGCTATACAAGCAATATGAGTGGCGACAGCAATGGAGGCATGGATGCGATCAGCAGTGCGATGAATGAGGTTGAGGCGAGTACTATTGCTGGGCTGGGGTTCGGGATGGGATTGAGTAGAAGCTATGCGCAGTTCTTTGGGGGGGATCTAAAAGTGGAGAGTCTGTTCGGGTGGGGTACGGATGTGTACCTAGGCTTACGAGGACTAGACGTAGATAGGCGTTGACAGTTCTAAACCGTCACGTTGGCTTGCTGTTTGATGGCGTTGTATATCTGGGAAGGTTGGCGTTGATGGTGTTGTATTTTTTGGCGTGTGTAACATTATATTCAACAGACCATTTTGAGCTTGACATTGAGTTCCAATTGAGTAAGCTAGAGCTGAATACGAAGTTTAACAGTGAATAATTCGTGATGACACGGTTGTTGTGTGTTATATATTCCGCACTATCAATTGTCCATCTAGGAAACCTAAATCGAGCCGGTCTCACAATGTTGAGCTCAATCTAGCGGACATGCTTGGCTAGGTTGGTCTTGCTATCACGAACTTAACCCACTTAGACGTCTAGAGTTCCGTCTTCCCATCTCTTGATAAAATCATCCCTTACCCTGAATCTCTTCCTATCTACTTCCTCATATTCTTCATCGGTCGTTTGTTCGTGAGCCGTGCCGAAGCCATAAGTTCCATCTTTCTCCTTCCTCTACCACCTTTAAGATATAGTCAGTCCAGTATTTCGCTTAGGCACCTTGCTTATCATTCGAAGGCCCTAGGATGACAACCAACGAATCCTCGTTACAGTCTGGGCAGATGTTGGCGCCAGGGCGGGCCTCCTTTACAGATTCTTTGAAAAATACAACAGTCTTTTTGCAGAGTAAATTTCGACATACACGGATATAGTTCTGGATGAGTATGGCGAAGGGCCGTTCATAAATAGCTAGATTTGGTAGTTTCATTTGCTTTGCGATGATTTTGGCACTAAGGATTGCTCTTGTCAGTATTTTCGAAGTTTTGGTGGAGACGAATTGGTTTTCCAACATATAGAAAGCGTCCTTGTCAAAAGGTTTCTGTATCCACGGCAGTATGAGAAATAAGGATGTACCTACAATTTCAACCACTCTGGGCCATGCCCCTGATTTATATGATCTTCCGCCGTTGGCCTATTGAAGCTAACGTTTAGTATATGTGCGAACTCATGTGCCATGGCCCATTCCATCCTAAAGTTTGAATCGGTTCTGTCCGGGTGCAGATATATCCAGAATCTCAACCCGTATAACCGGCTTAGTTTGGTATGTTCTTCGTCTGTAGGAAGATTAACTTTTACAAAGTCTTCGCTATATTCAGGTTCGCCCCACCAGTGGTACTGCTCCCATACTTTTTGGTATTCTGAGGGGTCAGATACCTGCAGGGATTTGTCAAGTTCATGTGTGACAGCCGCCATGCTCGATTTTTCACTATTCTTAAAGCCTGCGAATATATAAGTTGAGAATTGATGAGAGCTCATAACAAGTATTCCCGCCGTCGTGATACAGGACATCTTGAAAAAGCCACCGGTTACCCGTCGATCAAGCTTGTCAAGGTAGCGCGGCATTGAGTTGCATAGTTGCTTTAGGAATGGCGTACTCCGAAACTCTGACGGGATGATATGCTCCATAAGGTCATGGTTATTTGCATGGGGATAGGTCTCAAACAGGTGTCGAACCCACGCTTTGGAGGCCGGTGTCAAGTCTTGGTATCTTGTTTTGTTACCCTATTTAGATCTTCTCGTTTTTGTTACATATTCGATCTCGAAGAAGAAATGAGAAGGGTTGGGGTTATCATCCTTATCTGGAGGTGCGGCTATTTCACTTGCGAGTTTTGAGGTTTTACAACTTTCTTCCGGTTCCTTGGTTTTGCGATCTTTGAGGGTTTTAGGAGCTTTAATTCTTTTGGTGATTTTACATTTACAGCTTTGGAAGACTTTACAGTTTTGGAATACTTTGAGCTTTTAGAAGACTTGGTAGCCTCGGAGGCTTTGGATTTCTCAATTTTGTTGTCCTTGGTGAATTTACGTTTCCGAGGTTGGCTGGTAGCTTTAGAAGAGTCTGAGCTTTCAGAGATCTTTGGAGTTTTAGCAGCTTTCAAAATTTTGATAACATTTGAAGCTTTTGGTATCACAAGGGTTTCTGAACTGCCCAAAGATTCTGAGATTTTTGAAACTTCCGGAGCTTTTGAGGCGTCTGAGGTCCCGGGGATTTCTGAGATTTCATGTCGTGGTGAAGTTTTCGTGCTTTTCGAGACTCTTGAGATTTTTGAGACACCTTTAGCCTGTGATGGTAACGCTCTGCGGTTTGGGGTCCTATTTACTTGTAATGACTTGGGTTTTCGTAGCGCCATGAAATGGCCTGCCCAGAAATATCTCCGAGTAAATCCACAGTCTTCTTCAGCTAGCGGTACGAAAGTTTTGTTCTGTAGTAGTTTTATTTTTTCCCTTATCGAAGGGTGACTGGGCTTCCGCCGTTCAATCAAAACTATCTTGTTCTGAGGGAGAGATAGGACGAGGTTGTTTCAACAGGTTGTATAATTTTGGGTCCAGAGCTAGTCTACACGACGGCCAATCCAAAATGTCTTTATATATCCACAAATATGGGCATATACCTACTGGTAACGAGATCTCGAAGTTATGACTCTGGTTCAGAATTTCCTCTCGTTTTTGTCTTGGATAAACCCATTAATACCTTTGGATAGGTTGGAAAATATACGATAAGCCAAAAAAATGAAACGATTTCTTTTGAAGATATAGTTACCCGAAAGCAGAGGCATTTGGTTTTCCTTCTCTTTTGCTCCAAGCAAATCACACTAGCCATGGGGAAGTAAGGCAAATTATTCCTTTATTCTTCTTCTCAAATCCAAAGTCCACATACTATCAGCTTTTCACTATTTTTCGACAAGTCACAAGTCTAAGGCAATTGTTTAATTATATGCGTTTCTTGGATATTAATGGTTCGGTAACAATGTAGGCACATGTGATGGGGCTTAGCTTCAGCATTACTACTTGAATCAGAGATTTCAGGCTGGATACTCTTAATACTAACTGATCCCCCATTTACATCAATGAGGAGAATCTTCTTTTGAGTCATCCCAAGCCACAGAGCAAGTGCGGCTGCCACCGCGCTCACACGTCTCGTGGACGGCTCTTCGAGTAACGAGCAACAAATATGTATCGTGGACGAAGTGATTTCTCTCCCTGTATCGGTAGTCTGAACCTCGACTGTACAATTGAGAATGTTTGCATGCAGCTGAGACTGCCATTTCACTTGTAGTTTGAAATTATCTCCGTCTAATTTTCCGAGAACCGCTGAGCGTTCCATTTTGGACATGGTTGTGCCGGCGATTTTCTCTGAGGAATCGTTGTTAGCCTTGTTGAGTCTGCTGATTAGCACTTTCCAAATTGCCTCGAGATTAACTTCCATTTCCGCTGGCAATTCATTTTTGAACGTATTTTCGAACAGAGGTACTTTATCCGTTTCAGCCATTATTGGTTCGATCTGGTGTTTAGTAAAGGTTGCTTTGATCTTAGTTCCGTTGCAGCTTTGTTTGATTTTAGGAAACGGTGTCGTTTCAAGAAACAATGGTCGACTCCTGATGGTGGACCTCGGAGGACCTGAGATTTGAAGCAATTGAAATCGAAGGATGGCTTTTGCCTCGTGTTGGTGGGCTAGGTGGTTGGGTTATAGCTGGTTGGGATATGAACAGCTCTACAAATATAGATAGGTCTAGGGGAACACACCAATTAAAGTATTGGTTTTTAGAATTAACCCGCTTAGAATTTGAATTAATCGCCTATAGTCGTAGTCTCGGTCCCCAGCTAACTCTAATTGGAAAGAAAGCTATAGTGGTCTGATCAGACTTGGCCTGCGGAAACGAGACCCACATGCGGTGTATTTGGAGTAGGTTGGGTTTTATAAATTTTGTGATTGCAGCGATGAATCAACCTGCAATGGTTAGAAACAAAGTCAGACCGATCAAGATTCGGATAATCATCAAAAGACAGATATGAAGATTCCAACTATCGAGTTGGGTTTGGCTGCTGATACGGTTGCCGATACGGTCGCTGACAGGAAATGGTTTACCTTTCATGTTCATGCGGAAATATAATATCGAGATTTCTCTCCTAGAGTTAGTGCGTACGAGAGCAATACAAGACCAAAACCGTAGCAGAACGTTTACACATTCTGCAATTATTCTTTTTTGATCTCGAGACGTTTCATGTTGCTTGACAATGCAATCCAAATTCATGAGGTTGGCATTTTTTTAGATCTTAGGGGAAATTGTCCTCATGAGCGTTTCGGATATTGCTGCACAATGCCTTGGAAGCTCTCAACGGATGGATGAAGTCATTGTCAGAACGTTTTGCAAAGGGACAGTGGTACAAAGATCAAAAAGGAGCTATTGTATCAGCTTTCCGTGGGTGAAGCGGCTATTGTTCTGAGGTAATGTTCTGATGCTCCTTGCCTGGAGCATACTTCTACTTTATTTGCGTATCTTGTTGTCTAGTTCGTCAGGCTTTGAAGGCGTAAGGTTCCTAAAAATGCACCCTGCCGTTAAGAACGGGATGGCGGTGAAAATATGCGGTTTTTGAATTATTAGGTTGAGGCTATTGGCATCAGGAATTCCTATCAGTGGATATCGATCGCACACTAGACATTGCAAGTGTCATTTATCTAGACCAGTGTCGCAAGATCAGGTATCCCCACTGGTCGGGTACCGATGATTAGGAATCTTGAACTGTCTTATACCTAAGGCTTGCAGCTTCTGATGGACATTGTTGTATTTTATGTGTTGCCAGCTCCCTCAGGATGGGCCTTTCACGAATCGGAGGTCCCGGCTTGGTTTGGCACCATCAAAGAAACGTCTAAATTCATCGACACTTCCAAAGAGTGCTCGTTCTTTCTCTTTTATGCCGACAACAAAAAAGCTTTGGCAAGCCTAGATTCGGGACGATACTTAGTTTAAACTTTCAGCGCCGCGTGCACCGGGACCTTCGAATCACCTGAACTCCGGGGCCTACCCGATCTCAACATACGATTTTCATCCACACCATCTCCAGTGTTTTATCCTCAGAAACATGGATACGAAAGTTGCCAAAATATCAAGCCATGGAAGTACAGCCTATTCCAAAAATGGGAATGTTTTCTCAACTTTAACAGGGGGAGCGGGAGAATTATCCCCACCATGTTAACTTCCCGTCATTGATATTGACCGCACAGAGGCAAAGCCATCCTCTCAGTCCGCACACCAAGGCAAAAGTGTGGCACTGTAGACATATCGTAAGCGCCCGACAATAGTATTATTCTTATGATCCATACAAACCTGTTCGTGATGACTATTTTTTTCCCTTTTTCTTATCGAGTTTTATTCGCGCCCCTGCATGCATCGACGGAACGAGCAACCATGTGGTGTGCCTCATGATCACCGATGTTTTCTTTTCATGCAACGATCGAATTTTTGAAACGAGATGATCATCGACGGCTCGGGTGCATATGGTAGCGCCGGATTATTTTAGTTTCAAAAAAAAAAAAAAAACCGGCCGCCGGTTTGGGAGAAGTTCCAGAAAACTTCTAAGTTTGTCCACTCTACGGTTGTGGGTCTGATGAGCCGTCTTTTTTACCTAATGTCTGTTTGCTCTCGCCTCCATTCACTGCATCCACCACGCGAGTGATAGAGTGATAGAGGGAACGAGGGTGGGGTGTGGAAGTACGAAGTCTAGTCGGTGGGATAAGACGAAGAGAAAGGGAAAATAATAGTCTGAAACGAGGCTTCGAGGCAGCAGCAGGCTTAGCTGCATGAGTTTTGTGGAACGCGACATTTTCTGCGTAAGTCAAGATATATGGGCGGATTTTCATGAACTCTCCATGTGTACATTGCATGTATGTACAGTGCAGACTAGAATTCGAGCTGCATGAACGATAATGATTCACGGTAGGATCATATCGCAGCAGTAGCAAGAAAATCGATTAATCACACCTCGCTATAGCGCCCGATTGATTCCTCAAAATGCAAAGAAAATTACACCTCTAGAGTACAACAACTAGGCTAGCCGGCTGGGGGGAGTTGCACATATGTATGTATGGAAAAACAGCGAGAATGGCATTTTTGGTTTACGTCTAATTACATTGATTTCTAATTTTGAAGATTTAACATCAAGAAGAATTGAGCAGCCTATAAGCACGAGAAATGAAATGACTCCTTCTCTTGAGGCTTCCAAGCTGCTGCGGTCTCACGCTGCGCTTCCTATCCGACCAAAACAGATTGTCAAGGTAGGCCGTTGGACTTGCGTTGTGACCACCCAACGACGAGAAGCCTCAAGACTATCTCGAGCTGTATAATTATATCGGACGAAACTTGTCCTATACAATGTGACTCCAGATAATTGTTTCCTTTAACCCCCCGCATTCCGATCCTTAGATGATCTTTAGATAACACCCCTTCAATAAAGCGGTGCCGAGTGTTAGATTCGCCGAGATAGCATATAATACCTGTGCGAAACGAAGCGCTATATGCTAGACCTAGATACCCTTTGGGTACCATAATATATGTAAATCAGTCAATTCCACTGGTGGGCAACCTGAGCCTTCTGGCAGGTTTCCAAGATGAGATAGACAATCGCGAGACATTTTGGTAAAAGCGAACAAATAATTTTTTTAGTATTTTTTATCGGTGTACTGTAAAACAAAGTAGAGATTCCAAAGCTAAGGTGATGATAACCAGGGCCGGCAAGGTTAACGTTGAACACGAGGGAAGAAATAAGATATGAAGAATAAATGATAACGAAAGACAGGAAACAAATGTCAGCAAAAGAGCGAAAATAGAAACCAAACCAATCAAGGTAATAGAAATGGGTATATTAGACGTTAGTACTCTTGAAGAACTTTTAGCAGAGGAATCCAAAAATCAAATCAAAGGTATTAGAGAGAACGAAAAAAGACCCGTTAACTTTTGTTCCCGTTTGTATCATCCTATCCTAAACCACGGATCCAGCCCTTTTTTTCACGCAGCAGTCCGTCCCCCTTTTCGACTTCTTCTTCGGTCAAGTGTCGCCACCAGCCAGATATAAAAACAGTGCAAAAGAGATCTAAACGGCTAAAGGAAAAAAAGAGAGAGGGGAGATGGGGAGGGGGAGAAGAACAAACGAAGAGAAGAGCTAACAACAGGACAAGTAATTTTGAATGGCCGAGAATGCGATGCGAGCAAAACAAGAGCAGTGCGATGCTAAAAAAGATGTATAGCGATAAAAATGATCCCAGAGCGAGTATATAATCCAAGCAATGAGACCATCCGAAGAGATAAAAAACAAGGAGTAGGAGAATATTCAAAGGCAAGCATTAAAGCGGAGTTTGGAAGGCTAGATGGACCCTATGAGCGAAGATGGCGACATGTATATAAAAACGAACTTTTGGGTTCGAAAATAAAGCGATGCGAAGCAAACAAACGTTCTTCGAAGCAAATAGGAGACGGCGGGTGCGAATAAGATTAAGACGCTTCAATGTGACGTGAAGAGTGGAGAAGAAATCGTCCAACATTAAAGATATATGAAGTTTGCACAAGAAAGAAAAAAAAGCCAGCCTCAATTTGAAGGAAGAGAATACGCAAGCAAGAGATGAAAGAAAACAAGACATTACAAAAATACTGCCATAAGCCAGTCGGTATCCTTTATCCTCAGTGCGGAAAAAAAAGCGAAAAAAAAACGCATTGCAAACAGCGCAAAAGTCAGAAACAGGACAAGCAAATGGATATCACATCTTTTGGAGAGCATAAAAACAGCAAAGATGAAAACATGGTTATGGAAACATAAAAAACAAATCTATAATGGTATGATGGAGAAACGAAGAACGCCGTCGCTAAAGAACAAGATCAAAAGCAGCCAATCATGCATGAGTAGTAAGAAAGACCACCAAACCCTATTCTCTGAGGCAGATATATAAGAAGAGGAATGAAAAAAATATAGATAAGATAGCAAATTTGCTAGTGGGGATAGAAGCCTTGTAGACGAATGGAGGGGGATGCTGCAAGACTAAGCGTGGGGGCGACGGAGAATTTCTTCGCAATTGGCATCGAAGCGGGTGCTCCACAACTTCATACCAGTCATCAGCTTCTCCGTGCGTTCGAGTTCTCGCTCCTTTCCGAACATGGCATCAACGAACTCCTTGCCAGATTGCTTACCCATAGTGACTCCCGGAGAACCCTTTCTGATCGCGTTGGCTTCACTTGCTTGGAGGGATTGAGCTCCGCGCCACATATACTCCTCGCAGTGCTTGAGGAGACGCTTCATGCGGTCCCACAAACGATCACCGGACTCGAGGAAGTCAGTAACGAGAATAAGATTTTCTCGTCTCTTGATGCGATTGTTCTCGACAACCTCTCTGGCACGCTTGCTCTTGCCGCTGAGTTGTATAAGGAGCAGCCAAAGCTCTCCGGCTTGTTCGGTGACCGTAGAATTCGTTCCGTGGCGGAAGACGGTCCAGTCGTAGATCCACTTTCCGAGAGAATTGGCGTCGAAGACGGAGCCGAGGAGCATAATAGGACGTTCTTGTTGATCCCAATTCTTAGTTGAGTAGCCCTGAGGGATTCCATGGGCTGCTGCGGCATCCCTGGATGGTGGGGTATGGTTGCGCATCTCGTCGGCACTTGGAGGTGGGGAGTGAGGGTGATCGCTACCTGGGCCAGGAGTGCGAGTCTTGGAATTACGGGACCTCGTGCGTTCACGTGGGGGTGGTGGGTGCATTGATGGTGAAGAAGGTACGGTCTGTTGATACGAAGCGTGCAAACGATCATGATTAGTATCCAGCTCCTCATAGTCGCAATAAGCTTCGTCGTCATCATCATCATTATTATGATTACTACTGTAATGTTCCTCGACGTTGAACTTGAACTCTACGTTGGGAGAGTCACGTTCGAACGTTGGCCGTGGAGACTTTTCAGGGGATACAGGAGATTTAGAAGAATGGGAACGAGAAGAAGGTTTTAGATCATCGGAAAAAGAAATATCAGGATAGCAATAGGAGCAAGATAAAGAAAGATCCTCATCATCGTCCCCGCCATAAGCGGAGTCGATGTGAGAGTGAGATCGGTGCAGACTCTGTGCCTGGCTTTTATAAGAAAAAGGAGAAGAACGAAAGCGAGGAGAAGCCCGAGGGGGGCGGGAACTGGAACTGACATAATCGTAATCGGAAGGAAGAGGGGAGGCGTAGGCTCCTGGAGCTGTTGGAATTGGACCTTGTGGACCCATCGTGTAAAAGTAGTTTTCTCCTGGCGATGGCGCAGCTACGAAAGATGAGGGTCGAGGAGATGGGGTGTTGTAATATGGCGAGAAGTTTCCAGGAGTCGCGGAGTTTCTGTTTGGCTGCGGGGTAGCTGGAAATGAAGAAACACCCTCTCGTCCTGGCAACTGATCACTTCGACGCCTGTGCTGGCTGGATCTGGATCGTCCACTGCTCGCATAGGGAGAACCAGGTTGAGGGGTCGGCGCAGGAGTGTGAGAATAGTCCGGTCCCCAGAAACCGTGCATACCAGCTCCAGCACCTAAAGGCGGTGAGTTTAGAGGAGTCGTAGTGTAAGGATAAGGATAGCCGTGAGACGGCATACCGTATGCAGAACTGCCAAACATGGCTGGAGTAGATGGAGGGGCTTGCGGGTGCGGAGTCGCAGACGCCGACTTTGGATGAGGGGTCTTGGAGGCGGGCGGAGGCCTGAGGGGGATTTGAGATTCCGGAGAAGTTGTCTTGGGCCGGACTGTGGATGGTCTACGACCAGGGGGGACTTGGGAAAAGGCCTGAATTTTGACGGTTTTCAATCGGATCACGACCTATAAAACTGGTTTTTTATGAATGGGAATTAGACCCCTTTGCGCCGACGCCGGTGCGTGCGCTATGTGGAATTTCGTATTCTTTCGCGATGGAAAGGAATGAGCGGAGAGGGGGAGCCCTGTTATCTCGATCGTAGTATCATGTAGCAATATAGATCGATCTAACCCTTGATATACCGAAGAATATATCTTTGGATAAGGAAACAAGAAAAGGAAGAAACCCGCAGAGTAAGGGTTTGAAAGCTGCAAGTGATCTCTTTTTTGATAAAAAAGATACTTATATAAATCCTGAGGAGATTGTTATATATATTATTCTACTTCTCAGAGTTCTAAACAATATAGGCATCCGAAATGACTGTTCGAGAAATTTCTGGCTACCGCGAAGGCTGTCGAAGAGTATTATTAGTAAGATTGAAAAGTCGAAGATTCGGAGTTATCGTGCATATATCCTAGACGACAGACAGTCGGAATTGGATCTGTAGATGGGACGGTAGCCACCAACGTCGAACGGGATGCCAGATGGAAGGGAAAGAAGCCTGAGGGCACAAAAGGTACAGGAGGAGAGGAAATTTTTTATTAGGAGGGAGAGACTCTACCCAAACGGATATATAGTTGCTTAAGTGTCCTGCAAGTGAGTCTGGACGAAGGACAACAGCCAAGCGCATGGTATGGGCAAGAAATTATTTCCCACCACCCACCAAGAGAAAAAGAGTATTATTGCAAAATTGAGACTTGAACCAGGTGTGGGAAAAGGAAAAAAAAAAAAATTCCAAACTTCGCTCTCGTTTGTTTTTTTTTTCTTTCTTTAGCGTATTTGCTTCTTTGCATAGCGGCCGACCAGTCAGAAAAAGTAACTAATTCCCAGACCAGGGAAGAGCGAAAAAAAAGAACCTGCTTGCCCGAGGGAGATTGGACACTTTTCAGGGCCGTGCCTTGGGGGAGGGGAAACCGGGTGGGTTTCTCAGCAAAATAAGCAAATGAGTACAAATCGTCGTAGCGGTACGCAACAAAAATGAGTCGTACGCACACACTTTTTCTGAATCTTCGTCTTCTGCCTGAGATTTGAGACTTTAGTGCCTGGCAAGATTGAGGGTAAACACTCGTGGATGGGTGTGTGGCCGACCCCTGCTTTAACTTTTGGGCAAATTTGGCTGGATGGAGCATTATTCTGAAATCCTTTTTCCTGTTGTCTGTCCTATATCAAAAAGGTTTGGTCTGGTTTCCCGTCGCCAAAGTTTTCTGTTGGTCGAAGGGATCTCGAAGCCCTTCTTCGGTACTCTGCAAGATGTATTTCTCTCGGGTGCACGGTATATGATTCGACAGTTCAATTGCTCGAATTCGTCGACGGGTACCTCGTCCACTCAATGATATTTTGCTCAGCCCGGTAGGACAGCCACCTACCGATAAAGAAAGCCTTCCGAATCCCTCCTCGAAAACAAAAAAGAGATTCGGTTGGGACAGACTGACCGCCCTGCCGTTCAATCCCTTACATTCCCATTTGATTCAACAGAATAATGGCAAAAAAGCGTCCAGTCTTCAACCATTCTGCGCATGGTATCACCATATTGTGTTGTCTCGCTGATTGAAATGAATGGATGGATGCAATGAATGAAATGGCCAGAACCATTTCTTCACTCTAATTGAAGCGATCGCATGTGAACGAGAAGAAATTTTTTGAGACAAGCGGAAACATGTTGTGCTGCCCTTTTCCACACGAAATGAGCACTTTGTCAGGCGTTCCCGGGACATGTCTCCGGGCACATATCCACCCAAGGTCAAGGCTAACCTTCCATTCCAAAGGGTGTGGCTGAGCGATGAATTGAGCGTGGTTTAGCCTCGTTCGCTTCGATCCAAGCTGATTCAATGGATTCGAATACACATTTCAGTTTTTAGCTTTTCCAGAAGTTAGATTGATATGGAAGTATCAAAATTCAAGAAAGCTCACGCAAACTGCATACGAAGCGCAACCGAATCAAAGGTAAGCAAAACACATGCGCTGACGAGACATACTACTCGCCTTCTCGATGCTAAAGATATTTACCCGAGTCATGACGAATTTGAGTGCATCTCCTCCACCGAACGCATCCGAATGAAGGCAAAAAGAAAAGGATGAATTCAAAACATTTCACTCTTCTAGTGAATTCTTGAGACCTTAAGGACGGAATGCAGCGAAAAGGTTTGAAACTTCTACGTGTGATTGGTCTTTCCTCCCGATATCTCCTTCGTAACCCGAATGTGAACTTTTTTTTTTTCTTTTCTCTTTGGCGAACATCGGTCCCACTCAAAGCCCAGCAGTTGAAGGAATCAAGATTTGATAGGTTTATCGGGATGGTCGTCTGGTTCCGCGAGCCATCGGTCCCTACTATCAGCAAAAGAGCAAGTAATTGGCACTTCGGGTCGCCTCAGCTCGGTCACGCCAGTCAAGAGAAAACTCTGCTCTGTGATGCTCGCGCAAGCTCTTCATTGATTTCCTAGGCCTGGTGGTAACGCAGATTCTGCGAGATATGGATCGATAGTGCGTTTGTGAATTGCGCGAACTGCATGCACAATCACGGATTTGCACACAAGGTGTGCGCCGTGAATTAGCTTTCCCAGGCTTCGCAAAGATAGGGCAGTGCAGCAGCTTCCTTTCATCGCCTGTTTGGCCGCAACGGAAGGAAGTTGCGAACGAAAAGAAGTGGTGTATTTTTGGAACTTGGCCAGAAATCATTTCTTCTATCGTTCCGTTGCTAGTCTCGGTTCGGGCACACCCTTTCTTTGGCCATCTAGCGTCCCCGAAGACTCGGGTCTGCCGGTAATTTATCCGTTCCCGCCCCAGCTAGCTGAAACGCAGCCAGAACTAGTCGCAGGGGAAAAATATTTTCGAGAAAGAAATTTCCAGCACCGAGAGACGTTTCGAATGAGAAGATCATTCTTCATTTTGTGATTCAGGTCTCGTGAGCAGAGATGCTCACGGCTATTATCCACTGTTCATTTTTCAATACTATATCAAGACTTTATTTTATTTTAATTTATTACCTTATAGTTCAGAGAGATTGCAACCATCATCGCCTCGGACCCGAACCAGGGCATCATTTTGCATACCATCCATACTGAAGATGAAAATCCGAAAAGAAGCAACGATTTTTACATTCAACTAGCTCTTGGACTCACGGAAAGGTACTAGGAGCAGGGGAGTTATCACGCGTCCGATATATCGCTCACAGACTGGGATGAAATCAGACGTGGCCATTTCTTCACTTTGGAACACTTTACTTACTGTTGATATAATCCGAACCCACTACACCATTTATTTAGGCGACGATATCATTCCCTTCAAGCTTCAAGCATTCTAACACCCTAAGTCTATTCCTTTTTCATCTGCTGCCCTCAAGTTCCTTTTGTCGGTCCAGTCCGAATGTTCGGTCAACATCCTTAGCTGTATCACGAGAGTGTAAGAGGAAAGTTATCGCGTGCACGCCGTGATATGCTTCGGTGAATGCCTGGGTCCGAAAACGATCCGATTCAACATTCCATAAACGTAAGACGCGAATATTATCCAGAGATAATCTTCTCGAATTTAATGATAAACTAAGTATTGTAGCCTCATAGACATTTTTTATGGATTCGAACCAGCCTTCTTCTCATATATCCCATTTGTCCGAGGTTGGTAGTATTCTTAGATCAGCTTCGTTGCGATGCTATAGCCAGCAAAGCCGGCCTTAGCACCAGAACTTCAAGCTTCTCGTTATGTTTCGTCAAAAGCACAATGGCAGTGCCTAGGAATATGATAAAGACATTAGATGCAAAGCACACAGAATGAGAATCGGAGCGAATTTTCATGAACTGAAGAAGGGCATACCCATACTTTGTGATATGATATTCTAGTTACTATCAACCTCAAGACCTCAAACCCAAAGGGTTCTCTGTGTACGACAATTCATGAATTAAGTAGTAGCTTTAAAGTAATGGGTTTATCAGTTGGCCTTGTCATTCATGAATTCGCTGGGAGGAAACATCGACTCGCAAGCCGTGTAGCTTCCACCCAAGGAAGATGTGCTCATGCCTAAACTAGTGAGGCCCACGGGGAACTTGTGGCACAGTATCGCTAATCTCTCAGCTACCACAAGAATTCTTCTCTGTCATTCGTCCTTTCTTTCGCTTTATCAACACCAGGCCTTGTTCTTACCGACAAAAAAAAAAGTTATTATTTTGTGCCATGCCTCAGTGAAGACGAAGTATGCATTGTTCGCTTGGTTTGGCCATATCGGCATGAAATTCATGCAAGAGACCCCTCAGAGGGAAAGAGAAAAAAAAGTATCGCTGCCCCACTTCCCGCCATAACCAAGGTTAATGATTTACAGTGCATTTCCAATGGTGAAAATTTTTCTCTTCCTTTCTTAACTGAAAAGAATGGCACTCCATTCTTAAATCCTAGCAAGAGAAGCTCGAACTCGGAAGTTACAAGCGTAGATTGGTGAAGACACATTACGTGACGAACAAAAGCTCCAAAAACTAAGGGCTTAGCAGATCCTCATCGAGCAACTGCTCGTGTTTTCCGTTGTGCTACACGAGAGCTCTCACCGTTTCTCTCGGGTCTCTTCAGCTCCCCTTGAAGGAACGTACACCAGAGCTGCATGCGTTGTCCTCCGTGAAGAAAAGGCTGCTGGGTACCCTGCGCGACACTGAGGAGAGTATCGAATCAAGTTTGAGAATCTGTTTTGGCCTGATATCGGTATCAGGCTCTCAGAGAGCGCTCGAGAGATGGAGCCTTGAAAATGAGAGGTGGACCAGGCCAGGATCCTGCCATCAAAACCTGCAATCAAGCCCAATCCTATGCGTTGTCACTTTTTTTTGAAGGTGAAATACTGTTACATCAATGCTGATAACGGCGGGAGCCGCATTATCGCATTTTCTCCTTTATTATTCTTGTTATTATTATTATCATTATTATTTATTTATTTTCCTTTTAGCCTTTTTTTAGAAACGAGATACAGTTTTTGGATAAATAATATCCTACGAGCTATTCTCATGAATAAACTCAACATTTGTTTCTAGGTCGTCTTCTTTAGTTACCTTAAAATCGTTTAGAGACATATCCCCTCAAATTGAACGACTGCCTTGAACGATGACCAAAACAATTGTACGATGGCTCTCGAGGAGCTAATGTATCCGTCTCAGAAGGAAGACCGAGTGTTTTCAATACCCTGGAGGTTTTCTGACAGTCCTCTCGATTTATTCGCTGTAATCTGAGCTTTGCTGCAGGATGACATTCTTTATGCATAACAACCAACCCCGACACAAGCACTGAATGCACTTTTGTTATTCTCGGTATCTGATTCGTCTAAAAATCAACATCGAGATGCAGACACTGGGAACAGTTCAGACATATGAACTGTCGATACGCTAAGGGAAGAGAGTGGGTCTCGACGAAATTTTTCCTAGTAGTCGGTCAAAATCTGCTCCAGGCTAGAGTAGGAATATTGAATCGATTTTCCTCACCAAGTATGATGGCGACTCTCTCCAATTGGCCGTTTACAGCTATTTTTACACCAAAGTTGTTAGTTATTTAGTGAAAGTTCCTTCCACTTGGAGAGTAGAAAAATATTTCGTCTGATCTCTCGTTGGTTGCCATGTGCTCATTCTTCAGCTCCATTTCAACGTCGACCAGAACTAGTGCTGCACAGCCGAATCGGCCAGCTCAGAGCAAAGAATCGAATCGAATCCATACAATAGCAGATCGAGATCCACCCTCTCCTTGGATACATTCTCTCAAGCTAGAAATATCCATCTGATCTCGTCGATAGCTACTCAGCTATGAGGTAACCCGACATCTAACAATTTGTCGCCAACGTAATATTTTTTCACAATTGGGCTTGCGCATTTTATAGTTCAACGTGATTCTTTCGGTGTCGTCGAAAGATACCTTCTTTGGACCCTGTGACCGGGGGTTGGGATTCCCCAGGGGAGCTAATCAGTTTAATTAGCGACACCGGTCCCGGAGTCGGCCACAAATCGCCTGCCTCATTTTTTAACCCAATCGAGAGAAAGAAGGTGGACTACTGCGCCACAGGCTCGTCGGCCTTCTAGAATACTTCCTTATCAATCAAATTTTCTGGAACCACTTGATCGAAATTGAATTTTGCGACCATGTTTCTATGAGGTATTTTATTGGCCGTTATTTCCAGGACGATTTGCACCCTCCAACGAATTTTATTTCATTTCTCCTCCCTGCCGACCATCCATCTCAGACGCCCTGCACACCTACGTCGTTGCGCATTGACGAGATTTGATACTCTTGATGGTGGAAGGAAGGAAATCAGGGGTAATTTGAGGGAAGGAAAAATTTCCTGGTGATCCTGTGGATTTTGTTGGGATATTTGTGCTCTTTCTTATTTCTCCATCCCTGGCCTGGGTAAGTCGAATCACGACACTTGGTCTCATCTCCTCGCTAAATCGCGGGCGAAGCGGGAGCCTCTCATCTTTGCATTCGTTCGAAGTGTCGAACCAGATTTCGAGAGAACGAGCGTTCTTCGAGCCAAACATTTGAATTTGTTGATGGGCAAAGGGGGTAAAATAGGTAGACGCGTGACCCTCACCGTATTCTCTCCCTTTTTGAGATTTCTCTTTTGTTTCCACCTTACGGAGGGGATGCTCCAATGCAACGTCTTAATGGCCCCCTCAATACTTCGTATCTCAATATGGCATCGCTGTTGCATTCTCCGAAAATAAAGACAAATTCACAAACTGGTACCCACTAGGAAAAAGCGCATGTGGGACTTTCAAAACTTGATCTGAAAAGGGCTGAAACACCGCTTGATAACCAGCAAATCGTCCAGTGCAATGAGGAAAATTCACAGCAAGTCAGGGGTCGGGAAGCCAGGGATTCGGACTCGCGTCTGCAGGGACGTGAGAAAGGAAATCCAAGACCAAAGCAGAAAACGTGGGCGTCCCCTTGATCATCATCTGCATATCTTTGCGTTCGCCATCGGAGGGGCAGCTGCGGACACCAGTAATACAAATCGACATTCCATTCTTGGTCCTTCTTTCCTTCGCGGAGCGACGCTGAGTTTTTTTCTCTTTGTCTCCGGTCTGTTGACATTTTCGACTTGTGTATCCCTCAATTTCTCTTTAGGATGCGATGCGATGAGGGTGGGGTAATTTAACATCACACCCTTTCACCAACTTTTTCTCATTCCTCGACGAGAAACCTCTGCCGATACAAACACGGAATTAAATCAGCCATCCAGAGGCCTCAAGCTGGAGTTGCATACATCACATATTGTTGGCAAGGCAGCCCCTCACGCTCCCTGCGTATCACCAGAAATTACACAGCAGGAGCCAAAGGAAACAATAGGAAAACAATACTGCTGGAATTGCGGGACACTTCGATGGCCCGCCATTCACCCCTCTGTATTGATTTGAGCAATCGTGTTTTCGAGAAAGATCCCTGCTGCCATCGCAACAATCTAACGCCAAGGCTAAACTGTTATTTCACTGGCGAGAAAGATCGGATGAAATTCCAATCAAACCGCAGGATGAACCTTGTTTCGAACAAATGAGGATCCTGTTCACAATACATGTCTGAGTGTAATGTATGTATGACTAACCTTTCGAGATCGACTGATTCCGAGGCTCTCACGGCGTATTATTCCTATTCTTAGTCTTTTTGTGTTACGAATTCACTCGTGTCCCGGGAACATGTCGAAATACGCCGGCAATATCCTGTAACTGCTCTCTGCATTGCATTGCATTGTTGAAGAATATTGGTGAAGATATTTGACACCTGCCACCAAAGTCTAGACATCATGAATCCAAATAATTGATCCTGTAAATCGATTCGCAGGCTTTGAGTGAAAAGAAATGAACGTCATCGTGCGACAAGGACTGGAGTCATAACGCTCCTGAAGGCCAAGGCACCAATGATCGGAAGGCTGAGGTGCCGACGGAACGAACTTTTGGTACAAAACAAAGTGCCAAGACGCCATAAAAATCCAACAAAGTACAACACAAGCCGCAGCAGATTACTCAGACTTGTCATGTGATTCATATTATGTGGATTTAGAATACCTTGCAGATGGCAAATGGGATTCTAACCTTCCAGCGGACACGCAATCTATGTATCGAAACCACCAGAGCTTTGTAAGCAACGGCTTCTTTTAAAACTTTTAGGACTATGACTTGCATACTTGCATACGTGCATACGTGCATAGGGCGTTGCGTTTCTTGTGGGATAAAAATCCCGACTTTGCCCGGTAAGCTACTTACGTTTTTGGGGCAAAATGGATGAGCCGAACTGGCACGAGATACCACTTACAGTCGTACACATATTGCTAGATTTGGAATTTACCAACGATATCTGCGCTTTGAACGGAATCATCGTTTCGACATGCAGCAGGTAGGTACGTATTCCCGTTACCGTGTTCCCGGGACTAAAATCTTCCCGAACAAACGAAAAAATACAGAAACGCAGCTCGGTTTAGCTTCCTCGGGGAGTTTAGGTGATGGTGATGTAACTACCCCAAACATCGCAAGCCTGGTGGTTTAATTTGCATGTGTCGAGTCTTTCTTTTAGAAGAACAATACATCCCGTCCATTCAGGGAACACCCCCACTCTCGAAACCAAATATCGCAAGGCTTATACAGAAAGAAAACGGCGAAGGCAAAAGAGTCTTCAACATGCTTTTAGGACGAAGAGTACTTTCTTAGGCAAGTTCTTAATTCGTGAGTCACTTTTAATCGGATGCTAGCGGTCTAGATGCACGTGGAACTAATAGATATGAAAACTGAAGATTTTATATCAAAACTTTGTATTTCTGAAAACAGCCTTGTCAAACCTCGAAACCTGATTGAATGGATGGATACCTTGATACTATTGAGATTGTAATAAAGTCACTCAACCAAAACATACATCGATGCCATCGTCCTTGCGAGGCCAATATGAAGTACAAACGCTAGCATCCTGACATATCTCTATCGCTGGGATATCTGGATCCTGCTCAAGGCTCCCCTAATTTTCTCGGATATCTAACCAATACTTGCATCGAACACTGAGTCGCCGTATGCAAGTGGAAGGTCAAGCCTATAGATGGTCGTTTTGCAGTTCGGATTTGTGGCAGTTAGAATCACATGCGTGTTATGAAATCCAAATTATAGTATTGTCCTACATTCGACGGCATCATCAGGCTGTTCCGTTTCCTTTTCAAGACAAATTTGAGGCAAAAGCGATCAGGGTGATAGGATAGAATTCGAACTAGGTCCACCTTGATGCGCGCATCGCACCAAAGAAACCGCGCTACAAGAAGAGTACGTCTACCTGGCCTCCGTATAAATTTGAGTATGTACATGTATACGTTCTCCCAAAAGCAATATAATAGATTTATGAGTACACGGCCGGTCCTGGGTATGTATAACTGGTCAGGATAGGGTAGTAGATGTTGACCTTGATTCCCGGTTCTGAACCGGTATATACTCCAGGGATGGAAACCTTTGATGGGCTGCCGCCGGAGCCACCGGTAACCTTGATCTGCGCGCACGAGATGTAGAACTGGGCACCGGGGTATGTAGTAGCAGAGTGGAGGGCGATGTGCTCAATTCGAAGAAGGTACTGGCGTGAAGAGTCATCGTTAACGCGGTATCATCAAGAAGCGAAGTTTAATGAATATGCTTACGAGGCCGCTCGCGATCTTTGTGGGGAGCTTGAAAGTTACGGAGCTGAGCATCTCCCAGTTTGGGCCGTTTGAACTCTATGGTTTGATTTGAGTTTGTTTAGTACAACTTCAACCTTCCATAGCGATTTGAATTTGGGGTCATACATAAGTGAGTGGCCTTTGATAGATCTTGAACCAGTTAGCTCCAGAACCATCCCAACTGTTCAAATCTGTGACGCTAGATGGCGCTTGTCCGAGATAGGCAATATATGGACCTGAATGATCGCGAATGTTAAACGAACGCTGTCTCGCTAAATCTTATATCAAGTTGATGTGCTGCTATATTTTCATACCAGGATGGAAGACTTGTTGATCAAGAGCGAAACCGACTGTGGAACCCGCAGCAACCGTGTAGGTCTGAGTATTTGTTCCAAGTTTTGCTCCAGCATTGCAAGTGAAATCAGAAGACTTGACATCAGTAACTGGAGAGTTCTTTATCCCTCGGTTGCTCAGTTAGCTATGCTAGTCGCTCCTGAAGTTTGGCTTTTGATAGAAACTGTCTTCAAAAAGGAAATATCGTACATAGTTGGAGTTTTGGCGAACATATTGATAAGCCCCAGTGGTCGTACTTCCGGCTATGAACGAGGTGAATCGGTCTAGTGGTCGAGCCCAAATGCAGCCATGGTTAGATGTTTAACTTATATCATAGGAAGTCCATTAACGTACAGTGAGCTAAAGCGGATGGTAGCAGGGCTGCGATAGCCACCACGGTAGACGAGATTCTCATTTTGAATGCTTTTGCTTGTTTGTAATAGAGCTGATTTCAAAAGACAATTTTTATATCAAAGAGCGATGATCGACCCAACTCCTTAACCTAACTGTGACTGGGATATGGCTTACACTGTCACTGTTCAAGAAGCAGAATGATCACTTTATTTATAAATTTTGGAATACTTTTTTTTTTTTTTTTTTTTTTTTCGCGAATCTGACATTCTATGTATCCGGAGTTGCGTTCCATAAATTCACAGCCGAATGTTTAATATAAAAGTCTTGTCAAGGAGATTTCGGCTACCTCTCCGCAGTTAATTCTGTTACCCCATTGGTAAATTGTGTTTTGACATAGTTTAAGGATTATTATCTGACAAAGCGTCTAGATTTAATTGGATCGAGAACCTCGTGCTTTGTGTAACTATTACCTTACGGGTCCCGGCTAAATCGACCGGCCGGCGCTCTAGCTCGTTTGAATTCCTAGACGGCCATGGTTCTATATCTTACGTCAAAATAAACGTAGACGAAATGTAAGTTGATTTTAAACTCAAATGGGATTTAATCTAGCCATGGGCTTCCCGCATAAGAATCTAGGATCTAACAATTCCCCGACCCACCGTCGATTCAAGCTCCACAACTACACTGGTTAACAACTGTATTGATTTATATACACTCTGATTTAACATCTCTCAGTTCAAAAATAAACATAATGAGGAGGTAGGGAGCTTATAAATGCTTTTACATGAACTAGGATACTGATTTTCACGTTCATTAAGATATATCATATTATAATATTTAGTTGGAAGCTTGGTGTTTTCGTTGCCTTCCTTACCTGCCGAACTTATCACATTGCCATGCGAATCTCAAGAGCCAAGAAATTCAGAGTTTTGATTATATACGAACTATTCGGAAATGCAAGGCGTCGTCCCGCAATCCCGGTTGGGAGACTGACCTGTCCTCGTTCGAAGCACGAGATCGTCAATTTAGACTTTGGCCGCCCATATTAGCCTGAATGGTTGACGCCGTCGGCTTCTTCGGTAGGGCTAGCAAACACGATTAAAGCAAGACGATATTAATATATAACATCCAAGCAACGCGTTAACACATGCTGAGGCTAGTAATGTATACAATCGGAATTGGTTGCGTGCTATGGTATAATTGTGGCGTTGGAGCTTTACTTTTCGAAATCATGACTGCGGAACTGACTTGAATCAAGCCCGGGACGCATCTATTGCCGAAGGTTCGGTGCCGACCGGATAATAGCACGGTGCATTCGAGAGATTTAAGAACTATTCCTTCGGGCTCTTCAATAATTGCTTTATGCTGTGCATTTAATCTCATATCATATCAAGCTATAGTAGAATATAATATCACAGGTTCGGAGTTGACCCGTACGTTTGATGCATGATGCCACATTTGTTTCGACATTGCTCGGACAATTACAATGAAGTGAATTCGAGTCTTTACTATAAGACAAGAAAAAGAAGGACCATTTCAAGGCCGGAAAAGGATATATAAGATAGGATCATACATTAACCTTGTGGGTCTGCCTCATTTTTCTTGTAGGATTCTGCATCCTCACCGGTCCACCCAAGCGAGTTTTCAAGGGAAAGGTTTCATCCGAACTTTTTGATAGCGTGGAAAGCTAGGCAGAAAAGAAATCTCGACCTTAAAATAATTACAGAATATTCCGAAACCGCACTGAAAGGAGAAACTCCAGCCTGATTTTTTGAAACCTCCGAACTTCATGATGACGTTAAATTTAAGTCTTTCAAGGATTAGAGAGTGGCAGGGCCATTTGGTAAGTTGGGATAGGCGTTGTGAGTTTTGTTCTGCACTACCTTGGAAGGAGTTTCCGTCTGCGTTCGGATATTTAACTAACACTTAGCTGGAAGAGTTCAAGCCTACAGTCATAGGCGAATGTCGTTGTCTAGGTGATTTGACTTTTGAAATAGAAGTGGAGAACTGGCTGACAGCGGGGCTGGAGTGCCCTACTGGGACGCCTTGAATAGTCGACATGCATGCCAGCCCTACGGGGATATAACGAAGACAGCTAGCTGCGTTAGAGCTGTACTAAATCGAAAATAGTTAACTGAAAATTGAAATCGGAGAATGCTTATCCGTCGTCTTAAGCCGTTTAAGGTATTGACGTACTACGAACCAAGATGAGAGATTGATGGTGAACGATAGAATCGTCAACTTTGAAAGGGAAACAGCAACGTTTCCATTCTTTTATGTTAATTATAATTGATTAGTGCTTGAATGGACGCAAATTGATTCTAATACACGTATGCATCTACAACATGTGGAAGCCTCCATGGACCTCGAACAATCACTATTCTTCGAAGATGTGCTAACGAGTGGAAGAAATTTTTTGATACCTTTTAGCCTAATAACTTCATATCAACCATCTGGATTTCGAGAGCAAATGGATTTCCGTAACGAGAAACAAGAGGCGGGTCACTAGTGTGATTTCCCTTTTAAAATGGAGGAAGGCGACAGTCTAACTTTATTTGACTGTATGCGCTGTTTGGAGACCAACCCCCACGATTGAATTGACATGAGAAATTCGAAACACGGAGAGAGAGAACTGGGGATCAAGAAACATGATATTTCTAAATCAAATATACCAATAGAGGTCATTGCGGCGAGTATCGAAGCTCATATTGCTCCTCATAGACCTCAAAGGAGGACATGCATCTACATAATCATCAAAACACGGAGATGGCGAGAATCTCCCACCATCAGGCCCATATCTTGAAAAGAATGAGCGACGTCCGTAACCTGCCCCACCATTCCTCCCGAGAAGCCCCCCGTTTCTGAACTGGTCCGCTGAAAAGTAAACCGTGTTTGAAGATGTCGCCGGGTCGTCACGGGCTCCAAGGCCCTGCTGAAGGTCTTGAAGCTTGAGCCAGGTCTCGTTGGGAGCTAGCATAATGAATTTTATCGACTCAGCGTTTTTGTGTAAATCCTTGAGCTGTCTTCCCGCGGACTCGTAGTGGCGGTAGAACGGGCCCGGGGCAAACTTGCGGGACAAGAAGGAGTATGGCGAGCTGCTACTCCCCACACGGTAAAAATGAACGGATATCTCGTACATGTGGTCGATATTTTGGTCCAATGGGCTGAAGTAGTTGTAACCTAAGGTCCACAGGATATTGTTAGCTTTTCAATTGATATATAATAAATTAAATTGTAAGGATGCGTTTTAGTTTCCAGAAAATGGGGGTCTGAAATAGGATCAGAAGCTGAAATAGGTAAGCATACCTTCCAAATGGGCAAAGTCGTTCTCCCGGAGACGCCGAATAGAGACATATTTGATGTCTTGTAGCGAGATAAAAGACTCGGCGATCATCTCGGAACGAGCTCTATTTCGATACGGTTCAAGCCGAGAAGAGCGATGTTTCTCTAATCGAATCCCCAGAGATGGAGGGCTTCCCGTGATGCTATCACCGGGATCGAAAATGGCGTTGAACCTGGTCCCGGGCGTTTTTGCTTGGGTCAAATCGTATCTGGTTCTCCCAAAGTCCTTGGTGAACTTGAGATACTTGAGATAGTTCGTGCTAGTTGTGGCGAGGGTTCCATCTCCGAATTGGTGGCAGCTATTAAAGGGGAAGAAGAGGGCTTTGAAAATCTCTGTGAAACCATAGACAGCTAAGCCATGGCCTGAGGTCATGTCATACCCATCGAACATGCCAAAAGGGTTGAAGCGTCGATGCAGTCGACTCTGAGTTCGGTGAAGAGTACTCATTTTCGTGATGACAATGAATGGCTATTTGGAATCTCGTTTATGAAAAATCTCTGAGTAATACTCGAATGAAGTTTAGTTTTCGCGAGTGGATTTAACAAAGAAATTGGCACTAGTAGAGACGGATTGGTTCAAAACTATACGATGGAGAGAACGAATCGCTCCTGTATTTATAGACCTATCTTTGGGCCGATGCTGAGAACTATCATGATCTTAAAAAGTCTCAGCTGCCAACGAATCGTTAATATGATGGTTTCACTGACGTAGGTGACTGAAAATGTATATCGTCTGCTGAAGCAATCAGAAACCTAGCTGAATCATTGAATTATGCGTCTGTGTCTTGGACAGGCACTGTGATTGTACTACGTCAACAGGAGTCATTTGAGGTAAATTTTGATTGCTTTAATGTTGAAAAAAGTTCACGAGTGTCTAGTTTTTGGTTGTGGCAGTTTTGTACAGCGTCGCTTATCGTCAACGTTGACGGTCAACAGTTAGCTGATCCCTATGGTGGTTGCTTGCATGAACAAGAATTGGTGTAACTCTCTGCACCTGCGTCATAAACTAAACATATGATAGGTTAGGCATGCGGATATGCGCTGATCCGTTAGCCTCAGGGCTGACGTTAGGCGCAAGCAAATGGGAACATCATTGGCTACCGTCTACAATCGTATGATGGGTTGGGATTTCAACAATTTTTGTATATATATATATATATACTAGAGACCAATATATCACAGTATGGGACTAGTTGATTTGGAAATGTCAGGTTACGGAGCCATGTAAATAGAAATTACATGTCTCGAAAATTTTCAGAAAGAGGTATTCGAAAAGATGCCATTTTTTTGCTTAGAAGTCGTTAGATTTCGAGTTTGTATTAAAGGTGAACTAGTTCGAACTAGGTTCCAAGATTAGGTGAACATTGTGTGATATGTTGGATATTTTGCGTTGTCGCGCTTTCTACGAAAGTTTCGCTGATCATGACGAGGATCTGCAGATCATCGATGTCAAAACCAAACCGCGCGCGACCGAACCGGCAAAAGCCAACCGACCTCATGCCATCTCAATACTAGAACAATGTGGACACAAGAGACTAGCATACACCTCGGAAAATCCCTATCGGCATCATATTAACCTACATTACTAATTACTATCATTCTGCGAACTAACACCAACAATGCTATCCGCGGCCAAACTCAACCACCTAAAACTCAACCACCTCCAGGCGGCATCGCAAACCCTCTTCCCCTCATCGCCAGCGATATCAGCACACATCTCCGCAAAACTCACACGTCTCGCAAATACAGCCAATATTCAACTCTCGGAATCAACTTGGCGCAACATTTGTGCGGCATGTGGCTACACACTGGTGCCCGGGTGGACTGCAACGGTGAGGGTGAGAGGAACCGGCGCTGACTCTGAATTTTCATTGTCATCGTCACCCTGGAAGAGGAAGAGAATCAAAGAAGAGAAGGGTGAGATAAAGGATGTTGGGCTGATTGATATTGGGGATGCTGATGTTGTACTTCCCGGTACGAATGGTAAGGTACCAAGGCGGGACAGCGACACATCAAGGAACCGTATTAGAAAGAGAGGGAAGAGGACTAGAGGGAACAAGCACAATCGGGAGAAGACGGCAGGGAGCAAGATACGGCAAGAGAGAGACGACGGAGATTCTATTATCCCACAAACTTTAAAACAGCAGGTGGGAAGCAGAAAATCTGACAGAAAGCCAGAAAAGTCCACGACCGTTACGCCTGTACAGAGGGAACCGCGTGTAGTCTACGCATGCAAGATTTGCGACCGGAAAAGCATCCATTCGGTCCCAGTTAAACCCATCGGACAAGCTAGCGAGAAACATGCACGGGAGGTTCCGAGCGATAAGGCAGTCGTGAGATCAGAGCAGACTGCTGTCGTTTCTATAGCTACGGCTACCTCAACTTTTCCCTCGTCCGCCTCGCATATCGCCGTCGTGGAACAAGAAAGCGCGGCGTCAGTGACGGCGCCATCAGCTACGAACGCAACGGCCAAGAAACGGGCGAAATCACGAAAGAATACATTATCTGAGATGCTGGCAAAGGAGGCGGCCAATAGGTCTGTCGCTAACAGTAATACAGGATTTGGTTTGGACTTGATGGACTTTATGAGAACTAGTTGAAGTGACTGGACCTCAGTTACACTTCTTTGAACTGTCTCTCAAATGTCGGTCGGGACCTGTTTCCCAACGATGGCCTGAGTGTTTCGATACACGATTGACGGCTCAGCGATGTTGATAGAGCAGTGACGATCTACGGAATCATTTCCCTCCACTCTGGATTGTAGATTCCAGGAGCGAGGTTTAGAACTTCTGGGGATGGGCGTTCTTTTGTATGCATAATCGAACATGCAGAGAGAGCGGGTCGGGTTTCCGGGTAGGTTGCTTCCCTCATTCTGGCGTGTAACCATCCCCTTGCATTGCAGGGAGCTTACACGAAATGATAGAGGAGCTCAATGCATCCCTTTAGAAGTACGAGAGTTCAATCGTGTTGGATTTATCGACGACGGATCAATGGTGTTTTTTGATATCATTTGTATTTTATATCGCTTGCACCGCTGTGTCATCTTACCGTTTCTTGCGTTTTCGTGTTGATGCAGCTTCGAAGCAAGGGGTGATGATCCTGAGGTTCCCGTTCCCCTTTACACGGGACACTCGTTTCGACCCGCGTTCAAATGTTCATTGGGTTCAGCCGTGTCAAGGCTGGGTCTTAACCACGATGTGCCCTTGCTTGAGGAAGCTTGCCGCTGGTAAGAATAACCATATCTTTCGGACGTCAAGCGAGGAGTATGTCGCCTGCAAGAGAGCTAGCCTAGACCCGCTAACCGAAAGTGGCAATACTGCAGTTAGGTGGAAAACTGCTTGCTGCTTGTCCGGCCGGACACTAGGAAGTTTCGGACCCCGCATCACTCGGGCCTCTCCTGAGATTATGAGGGCTTTCTTTCATTCTTGGAGAAAGGGAAACCTGTTTTGGGTTTTATGAGACTGTGGAGATGAGAGTAATATGCAATCCCACCTTAATGAATGCCGCTTCGGATGCTCGTTCGTACAAAGCTGTTTTGTTGAGATCTCTCGTCACGATTACCCGTTTAAGAATTGGCATTTTGATCAATATCCGAGGTTGAAAAGCGACGGCTGTGGATTTGATCTTCAAGCTAGCCTGGCTGTCAAAATCTTGATATTGGGGAAATAATAATAATAGAAAATATTATTATGATGACTTCCCCGGCCCCTTCCATCCATTCACCCATTTAGAAATCACTTTTCTTTAGTCGTACCACATTGTTTTTAGGTGGGTAGAGGTAATATAAAGTACCCTGCACACCATATCGATGGAATGGGGCCTGGAACAAAGGATCGATGGGACAGGACCCACTTTGAACACCGACGGGGAGAAAATTATTCTTTTAATCTTTTGTGCTGCCTTGGGGACATGTGAGCAAAAAACAAGACAAGAGGTTTTGGATTTCGTCTCGAAGAGGCTTGAAAAAACATTCGGTTTGTAAGCTATTCGAAGGGGAAATATATAATTGTTTTTTTAAGAATTGGGAGCGCTCCATTGCCCCGCATTTTTCGGGTTCTCCATGCGACTTGGATCTAATTCTGAGGACGAAAAAACGATAAATCAGAATGAATTCATATGAACAAACTTTGAACAAGCTAGATGGGCCGAAGCAAGCATACTAGCTAGGGGGGAGTACGATTCCGATCCGTACCACTTTCCTCACAAGGAGCAGGTGAAGGCTCTTTCATTGATTCGGAGCTTAGAGTTATATGTCCTCTGGGAATAAGGAAAGCTAAACCACGCTGATTCTACCCCACATGTTAATTGCCCTTGGCGCGAGCAAGACCTTCCTGTTGCCCGACGAACGAATCTGGCGACGGAAGGGGTAACGATGAGCCCGGGATAATGGCGGCAAGCGAAGGGTAGCTTTTTCACAAGGTTAGCGTCATCTGCATACATACCTACATTGCATCCGTTAACTGAGTGTGTGCGAGTCGGGCACTGTCCAAGATGGATGCATGGAGTGTACGATGGAGAGACGAGTGAATGACATCGAGTTCCCCAATCAAGCCTGGACGGCTCGCCTCCAAATGCACTTGCGGGCGATAGCGTTTGATAATTATTGATAATACCATGCCCGGCTGAACCGAAGCCGTTGAATGAAGAAGGAGGCAAGAGTGAAGCTGTATACGTTGGGGGAGTATATATATTTGCGATTATCCAGTTGTGGAGGTTAAAGTTTCTTCCCTCGTCATCACAACCTCATCCACCTCTGCTGCATCATATAACTACCTTCCGATTCTCTCTCCAACAATCATCCCGTCAAAAAGTTCGTAATAGCAGAGCTATTCATATCACAACCACAATGACCACGATAACTTTAGAGACTCCCGTTACGGGGAAGTACGAGCAGCCAGTTGGTCTGTAAGTAAACTATCTCATTTCCTTCTCTCCCTTTCTCTTCATGTTTTTCCCTCTCCCGCCAGCGGAGACTTTTGGCGGGGTGGTGATAGCCTATGTTGGGTGGGCGAGCTAGCCGGTTGGCTGGTTCGGCGGCGGGCAACATGCGCGCCCTTGCTTCGGCTAAGACAAGCCCCGCATCTCGGCTGGCTTCTCACCGAAATCGAGACGAGACGGTGACATGATTCTTGATATGATTCAAGGACACTGTATTTAGCCTGTTGAAGACTTGCAAGAAACAAACCTGGGACAAAGACGGAAGACCAAGGTTTTGCTGACATGAATCGATATCGTATTCCAGGTTCATCAATAACGAGTTCATCAAGGGTAAGAAGGGCCAGGAGTTCGAGGTGATCAACCCCACCAATGAGAAGGTTATCTGCAAGGTTCACGAGGCTCTCGAGGAGGACGTCGATATCGTATGTACCCTCTCCTCCTTCTTAGCATACGGGTTCGTTGAAATGCATTTCTGACAGTTATAATAAAATATGTAGGCCGTCGCGGCAGCAAGGAAAGCCTTCGCTTCGGGCAGCGAGTACCGAACAATGTCCACAGCTCGCCGTGGCAAGCTTCTCCTCGACCTCGCCGACCTCTTCGAGAAGAACATTGATACCCTCGCCGCCATCGAATCCCTCGACAATGGCAAGAGCATAACCATGGCTAAGGGTGACGTTGGTGCTTGCATCGGTTGTTTGAGATACTATGGCGGCTGGGCCGACAAGATCCACGGCAAAGTCATCACAACCGCGGAAGGAACTTTCGCCTACACCAAGCGAGAAGCCGTAGGTGTCTGTGGTCAGATTATCCCATGGAACTTCCCACTTCTCATGTGGGCATGGAAGATCGGTCCTGCCATCGCTTGCGGTTGCACAGTCGTCCTCAAGACTGCCGAACAGACCCCTCTTAGCGGCCTCTACGCCGCTAAGCTCTGCAAGGAAGCTGGCTTCCCACCTGGTGTCGTCAACGTTATCTCTGGTTTCGGAAAAACTGCCGGTGCTGCTATCGCCAACCATATGGATATTGACAAGGTCGCATTCACTGGCTCCACTTTGGTCGGCCGATCCATCCTGAAAGCTTCCGCTTCATCCAACTTGAAGAAAGTCACCCTCGAACTCGGTGGCAAGTCTCCTAACATTGTCTTTGAGGACGCTGACATTGACGAGGCCATCTCGTGGGTCAACTTTGGTATCTTCTACAACCACGGACAGTGCTGCTGCGCTGGTTCGCGTATCTACGTCCAAGAGTCAATCTACGACGAGTTTGTCAAGAAGTTCAAGGAACGTGCACAGAAGAACGTTGTCGGTGATCCATTCCACAAGGACACCTTCCAGGGCCCACAGGTCAGCCAGCTCCAATATGACCGTATCATGGACTATATCAAGATTGGAAAGGACGAAGGTGCCACTATCGAAACCGGCGGTGAGAGACATGGTGATGTCGGATACTTTATCCAACCCACAATCTTCTCGAACGTTAACCATGATATGAAGATCATGCAAGAAGAGATCTTCGGACCTGTCTGCGCTATCGCCAAGTTCAAGGATATCGATGATGTTTTGAACATCGGTAACGACTCCACTTACGGTCTCGCCGCCGCCGTCCACACCAAGAATCTCAATACTGCCATCAAGGTTTCTGATGGCCTGAAGGCTGGAACTGTAAGTTTTATATTCTCCGTAGTTTGACTTTGGTTTATGATGCTAATTCTTATATCTCTGCAGGTGTGGGTTAACCAATACAATATGCTCCATTGGTCTCTTCCATTCGGTGGATTCCGTCAATCTGGTATCGGCCGTGAATTGGGCAAGGCAGCTCTTGAGAACTATACTCAAATCAAGACAGTCTCTATCAACATGAAGGGCGCCTTGTTTTAATTTTCTAAAGAATTTGTGCAATGAGGAGTTATTCTTATTTTTTTCCTGCTTGGACCTTTGCTTCTTTTCTCTATACTTGATACTTGGATCCCGCCCTTGAGAAAAAGCTATTCTTTGAGAAGCATTTTTTTCTTACGACTGCTGTTATGAATGATTTTTATCAGTCAGTTTATTCTTTCTTGTTGGTGGAGGGTCTGGGGTCTCGAGCGTGAATTATTTTTACAGCCACGTCTCATCGAGTTTCGTTTTTCTTTTACTTTGTAGCTAAGTTCTTGTAGCTAGCTAGAATTTTTGCGAGCAAGGGAGAGAGAAACGGGAAACGGAAAATATTATGCTTTCCAGGGAAGATTAATTTATCCGGCGTAGCAAACTCGGATCGTAGAGTCGGCAAGATGCCGTTTAAGACGCGACCATGTGCTCTTTGAATGCATAGCTCCATGCATGCATGGTAGATTTATAACAAAACAGATTGAATGTTTTGCCGAAGTGAATAATGAAGCTTGGAGCTTGAGCTCTTGGTGAAATGAATATAAGCTATGGACTGTGCTAGTCTTGTATTGGTTGGCGACTCAGCAGCGAAGGATTACGCAGAACAGCTCTATTGAACTTTGTCTATTTAATTTACCTAATAGGAACCTAGAATTTGGACCATAACCACCAGTTACCACTTTTACGTTACACAAACATCGAGCTGCCCAAAATATCTCATACTGTTCTCAATATAATATAAAATATAGGAGTCCTCTGCAATATAAACTCGACGCAATCGATATCCTGTCTTATCTTGATTCGAAGTGGATACATATATGATGAGTGGGATATCGCGCACCGTTCTATCCTTGAAGGACCTCGAAGCGAAATGTTTGGAGACATTAGACCCGATGATAAGAGATTACCTCTACGACGGCGCCGAGGAGGGCCAGACCATCCGTGAGAACCTCGAGGTATGGGATCGGTGGTTGGTCATTCCGCGAATGATGCGCGGTGAGTGCTCAGTTTTTCTCCAACGCCCTTTCGCTGCGAAATGCAACAAATATTTTATCAATATCGATATGATCCGATATACCGAAAACCAAGTATATTGACTGAGAGTATATTTTATGAATTAGATACGAGTACACTAGACCTCTCCCCTCTTAAGCCTCAATTCGGCAAAATATGGGATATACCCCTCGGCATCGCCCCGTCTGCGATGCAGCAACTCGCGCATCACGACGGCGAGAAGGCTACCGCTGCAGCTGCACGAACGATGGGGATACCGTTTTGCGTATCAACTTTTGCAAACTATACTATCGAGGAGGTCGCGGCGGCGGGTAAGGAGAGCGTGGTTGGGCTGCAGATGTACTTGCTGGAGGGTAGGAGGGATTTGAATGTTGAGTTGCTGAGGAGGGCTGAAGGTACGTGATGTGCTTGCATATACTTCCATCATTGTTATAATCTTGGGTGTATATATTTTGCGGAGTGGTTTATCCGTGGGGAAGGGAGCTAAAAAGTGGTGTGATGTGTATTGTGCGTATAGCTGCGGGATATAAGGCTATCATATTCACCCTCGACTCGCCGGTACCAGGCAATAGACCGGGCCTGATAAAATCAAACTTCATTATGCCAAAACATATAAGGTTCAGAAACTTTTCAGAAGAGTTTACCGGTCCGTTGGATCAATCTACCTCTTCGGAAACAAACCTGGAGGCGCCACCACTTGAAACAAATGTTAACGGTACCCCTTCCAACAAAAAGCAGACGAAGAATAAATTAATTGTAGATACGTCTATAAACTGGGAACGGGATATGAAATGGCTGAAGGAAAATACAAAGCTAGAAATATGGGTCAAGGGGTTACTCCATCCTTCCGACGCCGAACTAGCAATCGAACACGGCGCGAAGGGTATCATCGTGTCTAACCATGGTGGGAGACAGCTAGATGGGTGTATCTCCGCTTTGGATGCCTTACCTGCTATTGTAAAGCAGGTGGCGGGAAGAGTACCTGTGCACGTCGATGGAGGGGTTAGGAGGGGTGGGGACATTTTCAAGGCATTAGCTTTGGGTGCGGATTTCGTTTGGATTGGGAGACCGATATGGTGGGGATTGCATTTGGATGGGCAGAAGGGGGTGGAGTGGGTTATTGAGACTTTGGTCAAGGAGTTTAGGGTTGTGATGATGTTGATGGGGTGTAAAGGGATTGCGGACATCAAGAGGGAGATGCTGGTAGCGAAGAATGCGCTGCTGAGTATGGGGGGTTCTGGTGGGTTCTGACGTGTATGATATGTATCTTCGGGTATATAGGGTTTACATGTATAGTGGATGAAAGGAGCAGTAAGTGGCATGGGTGTATATATCGATATGTACTCAAGTATATTGATTCTCTATAGACCCTAGATAATTCGATTTTCATTCGATAACTTTGTGGAGAAGTACTTAGATAAATACTACTTTATACAGATCTATTCATCTTGACTCTTAAACCACCCCAAGGTTTTGAGCTCGTCCACATCCGCGTCGCTTAATCCGACATCCTCGTCCACATGGGCTTCGCCGATATAGGTTGAATGATTAGCTAGATGTGGATCTCTATAAATCGCGTGTTCTTCTTGAGCTTCCTGTAATCCGATCAAGTTGTTGTGATCTTTCGCCGCCGAAGGATCAAGCGGGAAAGCCGCCTCGTTTATCGCCTTGGAGACCACATCGTCCGGTACGTGCCATAGACATGGCAAGTAAGTATTCGGCAAGCCGTGGACCCAGACGCCCTGATATGCGTTTCCTTCTGCCGAATCTGGCTTGCTAGCATCGTGAGCTCGGTCAAAGTAGATGACCCCACCAAAGATCTGAGCTTCGGCCCAGAAACCAACAGCTTTGAGGTCAAACACCTTTTTCCATGGTTTTGAGGCGTAGTATTGGGAGTGGGCGATTACTGGGTAGGGCGGTGGGAGGTACGAGTTTACTTCGACGACTTCTGGAATAGGGAAGCTGGTGGTGTAGAGGTCGATTGCGAGCGTGTGGATAGCAGTGCAAATGATCTCGAGGAGACGGTGTTCTTTATACGATGAGCCAGCTGGGGCGGAGGCATATTGGTCAAGTATCTATAGCAATAACGTAGTTCACATATTGATTAGTTTGCTTGATCTTGCAGACATGTATTGACTTTCTAAGGCTTACCTTCACGTCGACCTGCAAATTTTTCAAATCAAAGGCGTCTACGGCCTTGGAATACTTGGTGAGAATCTGGCTGGAAACCTCTGGGGGTGGGAGGAGTGTGATAGTCCAACCGCGCTCGTCAATTGTGGCGAATTCGGGCCCTTCTATGAGATTTGGCATGCAATTCTGGGCGGCGACGGATTTGAGAACTTTTGTGATTGCCTTGGTAGCAGTTTCTAGATCCTCAGCGGGTAGAGAGCTAAGGGGCTTCTTGTCATTGCTCTTGTAGTAGTTGTAGAGCTCGACTTTGATAGTCGACTTGGTATTTTCGACGGCTTCCGTAGACATTTTTTTATGTTCAGTCTAAGTGCTTAATCGATTGGTATTTGATATTAAAAACAAGTATTTAAGTCAATTGACGCGTGTAATAGTTGAAGAAGGAAGAAAGCTGAGGATTAAAAGACAAGCTTAATTTGAGTCCGACGGGGTTTTCTCTCGATAGCGAACTGCTCTTAGCCCCGCAGTTAGCTTGGACGCGAGTGGGACGAGAAACTTCCAATCAGACATACTGTTCGCTCGTCACCCATGTTTCCTGGGTTCGGCTTGTGTCTTGACGTGGCTAGCTGCAGGATCATTCAGTGGGCGGCAAACCCTGCAGCTTCACAAACTGGAAGCTCGCAGCACGGCCGGATGCTAGCAAATCTGGGTTTCTCTTTCTGATGGCGATGGCATGATAGTATGCATGTTAGCAACCGTGAGTTAATGTTGTTGAAAACCATAATGAATAAGTTTGGAATTCATGAAATTCTACCAATTCGCTAATACGTTTGAAAGACAATCTGTTAAGAAATGTCCATCTCCAAATTCAAATTTGCAGTCAGAATAGTATTGTTACTATGTAATGTTAACATCTCTGCAAACTTACTTAAGTAGCTACGTAGTAAAAGCTTCATCTAGCTTGGTTTTCCACTTTGGCTTCCAGTTTATCTGATATTGCTAGCAAGTTCCAGAGAGAAAATTATGGTTTCATAAATCTAGATTTCAGATATATAGTGCACAAAGAGTAGCTCTCGTTTGGATTGATTCTAGACCACACTCATTTTCTCTTTTCTAGAATAAATGCATTTTCACTGGCCAAATCCTTTGATATTTTACGCCCCGAGATTTGAGAACTCGTACCTCTATATGCTCCAAGCTGTGTCCAATAATGCGCTACAATTGAGAAAATATGTTGCATAGACTAGTTGCAATGCTTTACCCCAGAATCACGATGTTGGATCTCAAAATAGAGCCGAAAACGTGCAACCGTATGCGTCCCTTGCATGACCTTTCCAGGAAGGCCTGGTATCTCAGCTGAATAGCAGTGGGACAATACGAATCACGATGGTGCGCGAGTGGATGCCTCTCTCGAGTTTGAATGGAGGATATTTAATATTTCGTGATAATGACGGGGTCAGGTGCGAACGTCGTCTGGCATGGATCGACGAGTGGATGTGTTGTGTCGCTGTCGATACCACAACGCAGGCAACGCACGTTCTCAAACGGCTGGTGGAGAGGCATGCCGTCACCGCCGTTGGGGACCTCCTTCCCCAGACGCATCTTTCAATTCGACATCACGAAGTCGCGATGACGATGGGAAGCGCCATGACTAGACCCTCCTGATAGTACCCAGGTACCTAAGCAGGTAAGTATTCATTGTTCATATTCTCTGCCTTGAGGTCCATTTCCCCTCCAGTTTCTCATCGCTGATATATCATTATTGTTCCGTTTACATCCAGTCGCTCAGATGATATCTATACAACCAGCTTACACTCCTTCCCTTCAGTGCCACAGCCCTCCCTCACGAGACCACAGCCCTGGCGCCTTTACCACGCCCTCGATCCTTCTTCAACCTCCGCTCCCACCTTAATCGTAGCATCACTCTCGTGCGATCCGTATTTCCACCCGGAACACTTCGTCGAACGCTACTTCCTCGCTTCCTACGTCCCAAAGGAACACGAAACCTACCATTCCTACACGAAACGATATCGCAACGATTACACAAACGCATATTCTACTATCTCGCTGCCAAGCAAAACAATCGAATACGAAACCGACATCAAGCGGCGGCTCGACGGCTCACCGCTCCACCATCAAAGTTACGAAAGATGGCACAAGGCTTGGGTTCCTGGGTGAACCCTCAAGCGTACATTGATAGCTATCGGAATTCGGCATCACAACCTCGGGAACCTGGGGCAAGACGGGCAAAGATCGCAGGAGCCTTGAGAGCCGCGAACGAAGCACGGCAAAACTACATCGCAAGCTATTACCGAGGCACTGACCCCGACGAGTTTGTTACCAGTTCGGCGGGGAGGACCGCCTCGGGGAACGGAGAATGGACCGACCGTGACTTGAAACCGACGGGAACGGAAGAGATGATATTGTTTCCGAGCTATGCCAGAAGGATTATGCGGAAACTGAAGACTCAAGGCGAAGATGGCCATATGTACCACGATACACCAAACCCGCCGGAGAGTGCGACGGTCGCAGAGATTGACGTTCGAGGGTGGATATTTGAGCCACCGTCGAACGTCTTGACAAGGAAGAATCGATTCTTGATGGGCGTCGCGCGGCAGCTATGTGGATTACCGGCTCAAGGAAGAGGTGTGACGGATGAAGATAGAACAGCGGATATGGAGGCAGCGTCGCGGTTGGAGGCTGGAAGATTGGATCTGAGCGATGATGAAGGGCCATCAGCGAGGCCTACCAGACCTGCGTCACTGAGGTCTTTGTCACCGTCACCAGCACCTTCTCGGCGGGCGAGCTCTGCTGAATTGGGAGGAGTAGGAAAATCAGAATCGGAGCCGACTCAGGGTCTTGTTAAGAAGTTGTCCTGGAGGGCGGCGGCATACGCATCGAGCTACATGCAACCGAAGACTACAACTACTCCGACGACTGGACTAACTTCGAAGGAATTGGATACGGCGCATGAGTTTCTAAAGCATCGAATGTTCCACGTGATGGCTCGAGCTTCACCCAACGTACCTGTCACGATATTTTTCTACAATGACAAAAAATCGGAATCGCATACTATAACAACGGACGCGTATGGCCAGTTCGCTCTGCGTGCCGAGCTCAAGTTCATACCTACGAATTTACGAGTTCTTGCGTCTGAGCGTTTAAGTGTCACTGAGAACATTCGGATTTTGGAATCACACGGAATAAGCTTAATATCAGACATTGACGACACGATAAAGGATTCCGCGGTCACCGCTGGCGTCCGGGAGATGGCTCGAAATGTGTTTATTAAAGATTATCAGACTCTCACAATACCTGGAATTACCGAACTCTACAATACACTTGCATTCTTGGATGTTCCTATCCATTATGTTTCCAACAGTCCTTGGCAATTATACCCGCTGATACGAGAGTATTTCAAAGCAGCCAACTTACCTAGTGGGTCCTTCCATCTAAAGCAATATCAGTCCGTATTCCAAGGTCTATTCGAACCAGTGGCGGATAGGAAAAAAGGTAGTCTTGAGAGGATCTTACGAGACTTTCCGGACAGGAGGTTCATTATGGTAGGGGACTCTGGTGAAGCAGATCTCGAAGTCTACGTTGCTGTCGCTGTCGCGAATCCAAACCGCATCAGAGCGATATTTATCAGAGATGTTACGACGAAGGATGACCTGCCATTCTTCCAGGGTAACAACTTAAGCAGTGCTACGCTAAAACCGCGAGAGAACGACAATTCGGCCAAGAAAGTACTTCCAAGACGGCCAATGTCAGTTGCTGAACCCAATCCCGTGTCACACCAAGAGGATAATTTGCTCGACTTCTCGAGCTCCGACGATGATGAAGGACCGACGATTTTGAAGCCAATGGAAGGACATACCATGTACCCCACCTCTTCACAATCCTCTCTCGGGCAAACGTATGCTACGGCACCTTCAACTACAGCAACCGTCGTAGCCAAGAAGAAGCCACCCCCACCGCCTCCCAAGAAGCCAACAGATCTGAGAGGGAAGAAGCTACCACCTACGAATCACTACGGCCGTATGCCACCCCGTACGATGCCAATGAACATCAACCGTCCAGCATCGGATGATTTGATCGACTTTTCGGAATCTCAAGAAAACTTATCGACAGAAGGCAGGCTCAGATCTGGATCTCCACACTCGCCGCCTGGGAAATCTCCCAGTCCGCCTAAGATTTGGAGAGAAGATTCCAATTCAATATTTGACAAGCCTAGGAATCCAAATTTTCCCCGCCCAAGTGCTGGTGCACCTTCCCTATCATCTCCAAATCTCCCATCGCAGCGTCAGCAGCAGCGGCTTAGGAGCAACAGCCCTGGCGATACACCGAGATTCACACTTCGTCCGCCCACCGACTCTGATAAATCCACTACAACCATTAGCCGGACAAACTCGCTAGCTAGTTCCGCTACGGAGCCGATAGCTAGTGGAAGTGGCGGCGGCGGGAATGGAGTGTATCAAAATGCAAGTGGGGCGACGAGTATGGAGACCGCTTGGGATCCAGCGAGTGGGATAGAAAAGAAGGAATGGCTGTGGCGACGGCGATGGGAAAAGGCGGTCGAGGCGTTGGAAAAATCAGAAGTTTTGTTGGTGAGTTGGAGGAAGGGAGGTGATATATTGGAGACTGCAGTGAAAGTTGTGGAGGATGCGAAGAGAGATATGGATCATCGATATCGGTGAGGTTGTAGTTCGCGGGGCGAGTTTTGTTTTGCATATAGGATGTCATCTTACCCAATTCTTTCTTTAACGTATTTTTTTTTTTTCCCTTGCATTGGCTTTTTTTTTTTTCATTTTGGGGGTTTCTAGAAAAAGGAATGTCTTGATAGCAGTCTTTTGATTTCTTTAGTTTTGAATTGTTTTAAGGCGTTTATTTACAGCACTTGCATTGAAGTTTTGGGTTGGCGGATTTATTCCTCTAGTTTGGTTGTATTCTACGAAATACATACAGCAAAAATGAATTTCTTCACGCGGGTTGGCTGACTGAGTCGCGATTGTTGATAAATGAATCGGGTCTTTTTCTTACCATGGTGAGGGAGGGCTTTAAAAGTTGGTCCTGAATTTGTTAAGGTTTCATTTGACTTGTGATTGTAAATGTATTTAGCAGGGCTATCCCGAGAATCTTAGGTAAGGGAATAAAATAGAGAATTTTAAGGTATTTGGCCTTCCAGGTTGATAACTGGTTTTGAAATTTCGGGTGAGGCGTTCTCCACTGGTGAGGCTCACCGTTTCTGGTCAGAGAGGAAGGTGTTTTGTCAGGCCTGAAAGCTTGGCTGCCAAAATCCAAAAACAAACTATGCCTCAGTTTTGTGGCACGGCTACCTAGTGATGAGTGGAACCAGCGAAGCAAAGGATATGCACTGGCAATGGGTGGAGATATGTCAGATAAGAACTCTGCATATATTTACCATCTTTCTCCACCTTTTTTCGTTCAAATCGACGGCTCTTTGTAAACAAGCTCCAAAAATAAACAACGGAATCGACAAAAGTTGGAGGCTTGTAGACTTGAGCCCCTATGGTGTGGGTGAGCCTCCCAGCGATCGAATCTTTATCCCTGTCGTTTCTCTGCCGAGAGCTGCAGAGCGGCATGTTCTCCTCGATGTGACATGCATGGATTCAGAACGCGAGAAAACAATAATGTCCATCATATTATCGACATGTATTATCATGTCTCCTTCTTGAGTTCTTAATACCGGTAGTATGGCGAAAGTTACACTCGACGAGTACGAGTATCTACCGAGATATATTTTTCGTTACAACCTCTTAGTCAAGTTCTAGATCGTCGAGCCTTCTTCTCATTTGAAGGACTATTTTTGAAAGCTGAAAAAACGGGACAGAAAAGAATGCACAGGATCGCTGCAGCGGTGGAATTCAGGAATCCAACTTGGCGCGGATGGTTTTGTCCCTTGGGAAGCTGGACGGGCGTTAGCTTCATCGGGTATGGTTGTAAGGCGCGAATTGGTTTGTGATATCATGCACGCACACACGAGTTTCGGTTCTCGGTAGTCACAGCTACTGAGACGTAATTGGAGTCAGCCCAAGAGGCACAATATGGCAGAGATCTCCCGTGCCCAGACCTTTACGTGTGAATTCCCATCTTGGATGTTGAAAATCACGGTTGGCAGTTTAGCGTATCATTTCTCTGTTGAGAATCAAGCTATCCCAGAGCAACCATGGGAGACCTTTTGATATTACTCAGTCAGTCCCCAGGAATGAAAATGTTCAGTCCCGGCTTAGTGCGGCGGACACTTTAAATTGCGCCCGTTTCCCTCAATTTATTTTTGTTCATGTAAGCTTCGATACTGGAGTCATAAAACTAATTTTAAAGAACGAAATTTTCGAGAGAAAGAAAGAGGAAGCTGACTTGTGTCTTCTTTCTCCCCTGCTTGCCGTTACCTTGACTGGGGACATCTCGCGAGCTCCAAGGCCGACTCCATTACACAACGCTACAACGGTCGAATTTGAAACTTTTCTGAAGGCTCAAAAAATTGATTGATCGCTTGAGGCTGATTGCCAGGATCCAGTTGGTAAGTGCGCTTCTGTAGGAGATTACTATTCCTTCCTCCTTCCCGTGTAAAATAGAAACACGTCCAAGTGCTGACTGCGAGACCGCGAGCGAAGTGCGAAGACCAGCCGTTGTGTTCGATAGATTGCCAGGGAGACCCCGAACCTGAACAAAGACAATACAATTATTAGAATACCACGCCGCCAACACACTTCCCCCACCCACGCGGAGAGCGTCGCACAGCCCAATAAGAACGCTTCCGGCCACTAAAGTCGGCCAATCGTCGGCCAGAGCGAAGGTTCCGACCCTCCCCTGTTTTCGGAATACACTCTCGCCCTCCTCACTATTTGAGATAATCCGTGTTTTAAGATAGTAAGAATACAAAAGGAAAAAGAAAAAAGAATCAAAGGAAAAACTCAAAAGACAACATCCTTTGTCAGCTATTGATTCTCCCACGCACAACTTGTAGCGAAGGAGTCTATTTGCCTTATCCGGGTTTATCTCTCTCAGAACATATAAAACCTCTCAATTCTTCCCCTTCCCGAAGGAAAAGATGTCGTACGCTCAAGAGAACAAGGCAGTCTACCCAGACTATAGCAATAACCAACAGCCTCCCGGTGGACAATATCCTCCAAATTATCAGAACAATTACCCCGTCCCGGACCATCAGCAGCACTATCAGCAACAGACCTACGGGCAGCCCTACCAATCGCCACCTCCACAGCCTGTAGTTTCACCTCAACCTACCCATCAACCATCTTATAATAATACCCAACCCTCACCGCAGCCACAAATGGAGCATAAAGGCGCATCACATGCCGGCGGAGTCCAGAAGTGGGAGTTTGGAATGTGTGGATGTTTCGGGGATATGGGCAAATGTAAGTTTATAGATTTCCTAGCGCCTCCGCATTCATACAAGATGTACGGAATATATATTATATTATGTAGAATGGGATACTAACGATAAACGGAATGAACGTATAGGTTGTTTGACATGTTGGTGCCCATGCATCACCTACGGCAGAATCCAGCATCGTCTCCGAAACCATGACATGTCAAACTACTCCAGTTGCAATGGCCACTGCTGGGGTTTCTGCGGTTTGATGTGTCTGTGCGGTGTCCAGTGGGTGTTGGGTCTGATGCAACGAGGCGAGCTCAGGCATAGATATAACCTTGAGGGATCAGGCATCGGTGACTGTTGCAGACATTTCTGGTGTGAGGTCAGTATATTTTTCTGGTATTCTCCGAATTTGGAGCTATGGATGGTGAATGCTAATAATCGTAATCGATTTAGTGCTGCACCCTTATCCAAGAAGACAGGGAGACGGAAACGAGAAAGGCGCTTTTGGTTCCTGCGAACCAGACCGGATATCAGCAGCAGGCTGGCATGAATTACCCTGGACATTAAGTAGCCGGTACTTGATGGGCTACGTTATACAATCGACATCTTTCATATGACCTCGACATTTCGCAAAGCCGAATCTGGGATGTTGGAAGAACATGTTTTTTTTTCTTTCTGGTGGGCTAATACACAATTGTAATCATGGGCGTGATTGTTATTTCTCCTTTGTTTATCGGGAGTTTTTTTTTTACCTCAATATTTGAATACTATCGACGAGAAATTTGAACCGTATGTGGTTCTGCACTCCTGCACTTCTGCTTCTGTAGTTTACCCAAGTTGAGCTTTAATCGATGCTAGCTGTGCTATTGGCTTGAAAACAAGGCTAAAATTGCCTATTATGAAATTTGAGATAACGTATCGAGACATCCCGTGTACTTATTATAGATCGAGGTACCTTCTGAGCGTACGGCTGAAAATGCCAGTTTTTATAGCCCTATCGTCCACAGATCCCAGCCAATTGTTTTTGAGGTTTGGCAACTACCACTTCTCAACATATGGCCGGATGTCCAACTCCCAGGTCCAAGTCGTCTTTGGCTGCTTGTGTAACGCCAGATAAGTCTCAGCGATAGCATCGGGCTCAATCTTATTCCCCTCCGGTCCATCCTTCAACCATCCTTTCGTCTTTGGCGTATCAATAATGCCATCAACCACTAAGTGTGATACATGAACGCCCTCAGGGCCGAATTCTTTGGCTAGAGATTGCGTTAAACTTCGCTGGGCGAATTTTCCGGGCGAGAAGGATTGTAGGTACGGGCTGCCTTTGAGGGCACCTGTGGCACCCGTGAAGAAGAGGGAAGGGGGGTATTCTAGCGCTGGAGATGATTTGGCAGATTTGAGAAGGTGTGGGAGTGCAGTTTGGGCGAAGATGAAGGCTCCAAGGCTGTTGGCAAAATATCATCATCATCAAATGATCAGTACAACGGAGTCATTTTTGAATTTGTAAGAGGGGAGGGCTTACACGCTAGTTTGATAACCAAGCTTGAAATCATCCACTGATTGTTCTAAGAATGGTTTTCGCACAAACACCCCGCCGACATTGTATATCGCCGCTGCGAGGGGCTGGCCTGCGAATTTCTTAGCTGCCTCGTCGAACGCATTTTTCACGCTGGCCTCATCTTGGACGTCGGCAGAGAATCCAACGGCGGTACCCCCTGCCTCGTTGATTTCCTTGGCGGTGGCTTCGTAGGATGCTGGAGAGCGGGCGAGGAGGACGACAGAGTAGAGAGACGCGAATTTTTTGGCAATTGCAGCGCCCTGGCAGCACAATGCAATATTTCTCACATTAGTATGCGCAGCCGTGCGGGTCGCGTTGTTTTGGGGTGTCAATACTTACAGTGCCTGGCCCCACGCCGGCAATTACCGCAAAAGCTTGTTTGGTTGCCATTTGTAAGTATAATTTATTCTCAAGGAACTGGCTGTTAGATTAGATAGAATAAACGGATAAAGCTTGCTCGATCAATAGCTACGTATGATACGTATGTATATATACAAGTATTTAGTTGTAATGTAAGAGCTTCCCCGCAGTCGCGAAATATACTGCTGGATGGCGTTTTGAGTTTTACTAATCATCTTTCGAGCTCTAGTTTGGTTGCTTGAGCTTAAAAATCATCGCCTGCGTTTGACAAATCGACCGGTTGCAGCCGAGGAAAAATGGCAACAAGCTTGAGTAATCTTGCATATTTGTATGCAGGTGTCTTCTTTCGGCCGGGATCTCAATGCGCGAAGGCAGCGTTAACTCCAACAAAACTGGCTTCGGGACGAATCGAACGACATGCTGGAACGACATCCAGTCATGATTAATCAACTTTTGATTCTAGTGTCAAAAAGAGTTGAGTGTTCACGGCATTGTAGATCTGTAGGCTAGTTATGGGAATATAAGTTTTAGCAACCGGACCTGCATGCCTTCGGTTAGTACTGTGGTCAATCTTAACTTGAAAAAAAATGAAGAGAATATCCCTGCACAACTTTAAAACTTGCCCGCAGATAGCTATATGTTGATGGATTTCATAGTTTCCAAGCAGTCTCTAGCTTTGATACAACCCAAAATGGCTAGTCAAGTGGTCTAATGACCTACGTAATCGTTGTCACTACAGAATAGTAAAGATTAAAATTTAAAACAACCTGGTCTCACAGTAAACAGCCTGAGAGAACAAAGAACGCGTAGTGTTGGATTTTAACTGAATATGTGTTGTGATCTGGTTGAAGAGATCACCTGCGATCACCACCATGCTGCTCATACGCTCTCAGCAGACGCTCTTCATCTTTCAACGTCTTCAGCCTTCCTCTTAATCACTGCGTATACCAGAAGTTTCGTCCCATCAAGGTAGGTTTCCATCCTTCCAACTTCAACTATGTCCTGCCTGCTAGTTACCATTCTTGAGATCTGCACCTCCTCTCAAAAGCATCAAACGAGACTGACATGCTATTAGCCTTCACCGTTAGAAACTTAATTATAAGCCTGAAGGGTACTCCAAGTTTCCTGAGAAGTCGTTTTTACCACGTCTCAATTTTGGCAATGGCATCCCATTCGGTTAGTTATAGCAATCGATGGACTTAACAGACGTGATTTTGTCTAATGTTGGTGATGCAGCCTCAATTGATCGCGTCATCTTACAAACCAAAGGATATCGAGCAAAAATGGTATGTAGTATGGGAGCGAGAAGGATACTTTGGTCATACCACTCAAAGACATCAAATGAATACCGAGTCTATGGATGGAATTGGTAATGGCAGCCGTTCAACCGTTAAAGACCTAACGTCAGCTACATCAAGCGATGAAGTCTCAGTATCAGACACTACAAGTGACAGCGATACACTAAGAGCATCTAGCGGCATTCTTTCTATCAAGGGTAGACTTGATGGCCGAAGCCGTAAAGCATCAAATAGCAGTGACCGAATGCTCAAGAATTCTCAGAAGGGGGTTTTCACAATGTTTACCCCGCCACCCAATATCACAGGTGCTCTTCATTGCGGTCACGCTCTCGCTATCTCCCTTGAAGATACTCTAGTCCGCTGGCATCGCATGCGTGGCTTTGAGACACTCTTCATCCCTGGTTGTGACCATGCCGGAATTGCCACTCAAGTCCTGGTTGAAAAGAAGGCCATCCGTGAAAAACAAAAGAACCGCCATGAACTAGGCCAAATCAGATTTTCGAGACTTTTAGAAAAATGGAAAGACGAACACCACACCAAGATTACAACTGCTTTCAAACGCCTAGGGGCTTCCATGGATTGGACTTTGGAAGCATTCACGATGGATGAAGCACGTAAAGAGGCAGTTACGGAAGCCTTTGTGCGCCTCCACGAGCAAGGCGTGATTTATCGAGCCGAAAAGATTACAAATTGGTGTTCTACACTCAGAACAGCTATATCAGATCTCGAAATCGATATTCTGGACGTTTCGGGCCCCAAGAGCTTAGAGGTTCCAGGACATTCCACACCAGTCGAATTTGGGATTTTGTATTACCTCAAATACGTTATAGTTTTGGACGACCACTCTGTCACTTGGATCGAAATGGCCACCACTAGACCAGAGATATTGCTCGCCGATACGGCTCTGGCCGTTCACCCTGATGATCATCGATATTCGCATCTGATCGGGTCCCGCGCCCGACATCCGTACTCTTGTCGCTTATTGCCGATTGTTGGAGATTATGCGGTTGATCGCAAATTTGGAACAGGCGTCTTGAACGTGGCTCCTGGACACGATCAGCTCGGTTTCGCGATCGGAAAACGAAATGGACTGGAGGCTGTCGTCGTTTATAACGACGAAGGCATGGTCAACAAGAATGGCGGGGATTTTTGCGGGCAGAAAAGGTTCGAGGTCCGGGCTCATATAATTGAGGACCTAAAGGAAAGAGGCCTCTTTATCAAGCAATCGGGGTGTAAGGTCAAAATTCCGATTTGTAATCGAACAGGAGACGTGGTCGAACCGGTGTTGAGGCCTCAGTGGTGGATGAAAATGAGCCAGTTGGCACCAGCTGCAGCGAAAGCTTTGAGAGACGGAATGATCGAGGTACGACCTGAGTCGATGAAAGAAAAGCTTCTCGAGTCGTTGGACTATCCTCAAGATTGGTGTTTATCGACTCAGATATGGTGGGGACACGAGATTCCTGTCTGGCATTTGACAGTGGAGTTGGAACGAGATGAAAACGATGACTTTAGTATGCGTGCTCCGCAACAAGAGGATTGGATAGTGGCAAGGTCAGAAGGGGAAGCTCTCCAACATATTCAGGAGAAATATCTGGGAAAGAAGTGGACATTGAACAAGGACACTGAAGTGCTTGACACCTGGTTCTCTGCTGCATTGTGGCCATTCGCCATCTTGGGGTGGCCCAAGAAAAGCGAGGAGCTCAAAACATTTTTCCCGGCTTCGATTCTAGATACTGGGGCCGACACCTTGAATTTCTGGGTTACTCGAATGATAATGCTGAGTTTGAAGCTCACCGGCCGAGTGCCCTTCCGAGAAGTCTACTTTCACCCACTCATTCGAGATCTTGAAGGAAGAAAGATGTCGAAGTCCATCGGGAACGTCATCGACCCAGTTGATGTTATCGAGGGCAGCACGTTGACGACTCTCCACCAGAAGCTATTGGAAGGAAACCTGACACCGAATTCCGACGAGATAGAGCGAACCAAAAGGTTTCAGACAACTTGTTTCCCGAAGGGTATTCCAGAGTGCGGCGCGGACGCTCTTCGGTTCGCATTGGTTAATTACGCCTCAGGTCGTAAGTAAACACACTAGTAGGGCGTAGTGGTTAAACTCCAGTATACTGATTTCGGCATGCTAAAGACAATGATATTCTTCTCGATGTGAACGCTGTGGCTAAATGCCGGGGGTTTTGCGAGAAGATATATCAAACGACGCATGATGCGATCGCGCTTATTCCAGCTGATTTTGTTCTAAGAAAGCAGGTTAACGGGCAAGAAGGAAGGTGTAATTCAATCGATCGGTATATTCTCCATAAATTCAATCTTGCATGTCGAGAAGTAAACGATGCTCTCGAGCGACGAGAATTCTCTAAGGCAACACAAGCGATTAAAGAATTATGGAATGGTTATATTTGCGACCGCTATATGGTAAAGTGAGCTAACATGCATAGATCCTGCATTGTAACTAACGAATAGCCGCCCAGAAACTCTTTCGAATTCTCCTAGTAGAGTGCAGCCAACCCGAAAGACAATCGGCGTATGAAACGTTATATGAAGTGATAGATGGAGGGCTCCGGCTTATTCATCCTTTTCTTCCATTCTTGTCGGAGGAGCTCTGGCAGCGGTTCGCTGGGGTCAAGACTCCGTCTATCATGATCGCTTCGTATCCGATGGGTAAAATGGAGGGCGAGGAAGAAGAGAGTTTGCCGGCGGAAGAGATGGTCATTGAGTGCTCTGAGGCAATTCGCTCTCTATCCTAGGGCTATAAGGGATCGAAATTGCCGAAAGGTAGGGATTACGTTTGAAAAACTCTGTGGCACTCTTCAATGATTTTCATTAATGGTCGATTTGACATAGTGTACTTGAAATCCAACTCTGTTAAAGGCTTCGAAATGATCCGAAAGAACCAGACAGAGCTCCAGCGGCTATCAACCTGCCTCGCGATTCTTGAATTCCTCGCGCCCGATGAACAAGTTCCTGAGTCTGGATGCGTGCTTCGGACCGTTTCTGAGAACATTACAATGTATATGAGCATGAGAGACTGTGCCTGTTGTGGTCAGAACGACGTCTCTGATCAACAGAAGTTGAAAATGGGAGAAAGAGTTGTCCTAAGAATTATATAACCAAAGGTGAGTAATATATGGGGCTATAGAGTCGGGGTATGAGGGCATTCCTCGCTCGAACAGCTACGATGAGGTAGTCGAAGGATACTAATTTGACATTGGGTTGAGCTGTTGGGGGTGTTCTGAACTAAAGTTCGAGCATTTATCGCGGTTGACCTTCCAAAATAGACTTTTTAGATGCGCAAGAGAGGAACCTTTCTTCTTTGTCTTGGAAACTATTTATTTATTGTTGCGGACTAAAGAAATATAAAGATCTCGTTGGGTATCAGGTCAATAAAGAGGAGGGAGGGAGAAAAAGGAATATAGTATGCAAATATAGACGGGGGGTTTTTTTTTTTTTTTTTTATGCATTTATCGTTTTGACTTGCTACTCGACTTTTCAGCTCTTGCGGCTGCCTCCTCATCCACCACCTTTTGGAGAAGTCCGTGAAGATCTGGATTTTTCCGAGCCAGCAGAAGTACATCAGCTGTCGATATGGTACTTCGATTTGCATGTCTTTATTCGAAACCAGGTTAGCTGGTTAATGGCTTATACATACTATTGAATAAACCATGGGGTTGAGATAACTGCGTACTTTGCAAAGTTCTCTAAGTCTTTAGCAATATTGTCTAGTACCCAGCGTTAGCACCTTGTCCTGTAAGTACGTTGATCAAATTTCAGGGTCGACGGGTAGCACAACTGGCTGCTCGCTGCCTCTGAGAAAATTGCAAAAGATTCTAGTGTGAATATAGAATGAACCCGTACCAAATTGAACCCACGCAAGTTCTGTCAGGGACCCGATGAACTGTGGGGTCGCATTCACGTTCAGGTTCATGCATGCTTCATCGACCAGCTTTCCCACGTGGTACCTGGGAGACGGAGTTATACGCCTTTTAGCAGGAGCATAATGGGTAGATATTTTAGGCCCCGTGTACTAGGAGGATGCTAGCAGAATACTAGCTAGCGACGAGGCCTTGCAATTGCTACTCGATGGTTCTGGAATTGCGTACCACAGCGCGGACTTGAGCCGCTGGTCATTGCACAGGAAAGAATTAGCAAAGGGTATATTGAAGGGTTCGGGGTATATGATATACGGGAACTAACCTCCTGATCCGTATCGTCGGCGGCTGACATGGCTGCGAGTGGTGAATCAATATTCCTGGCTGGTTGGAAGTAGGATGTTCTGGGTGTTCACGTTTGAACGCGTTCCTGGATGACCCGCTGGAAACGTGGAGGCCCAAGACATCAGTCGCAACACAAGTGGGAATTCTCTGCGACAATGCAACAACACACTAAACGAAATTTCTACGTCCAGTGTGAGCGCGAGCTTGGTGACCTCGCAATGAAAGCTTCAAAAAGGGGCAGACCATATCTATTCAAAACGACGCCGGGGCACTCATTCAATTGCTCCGCTAGTCCGACATACAGCTTCAGCTTTCCAGAGACTTCCGACTTCGCTCAAGCACATGCGGGGACTATCAACGCTATGATTTCACGCATGCGCATGCATCTCCACGTATTATTTCAATAAACCTTGACCGCGATGTCTCCCCGCCACCCCGCATCCGAACGCCAGCGAAAGGGCTTCAAAAGCAGAAGGCACGAAGGAAGAATAAGCGAAATGAAAATTTTGTTTCCCCGGGAAATGGTGTCCATTGATAGGCGTGATTGCAAAAGTCTTGGAACGTCATTGGCGCAATAACTACCTTCTTTTTCCACGAGGTGGATCTCCCAGCTTGTCGCTATCCTGCGAGCAGGTTTGATAGACCTTCTCGGTTCGGTCTCACATGTTGTTGTGAATGTCGCTGTCTCTCAGATTTCTTGCCGAACAGGTGTCTTGGAACCCCGGTGCCCTGCCATTGCGGGGAGCCGCCAAACTCACCGGAGACATTTCCAGAAAGGGATCAAGCCTTGTTGGTGCCCACACTCAATCAACTTACCGAATTATATCGATATGAGCACAACTATGAATCGAATGTTTCTCAACCTCATCCCGCGAAAGAAGAAAAGAAAATAAGAGGGGAAAAAAACAAAAAAGAAAAAGAAGACGGGGTTTCATTCTTGGGAAGTTCACAAGCTAGCTACCCCGGTCAATACGATCTCCAAATCTGATCTACCTACGACGAGGGTGTCTACGAAGAACCCATGTCTAATGTCGTTTGGCATGCCAGTTACGAACTCCACAATTCTCTCGCTGAAGACGAGATGGTATAGCCTCACGCCTCGGCATACATTTTTAGTGACAATGGGTCCGTATCAGGGAATTAAGATGAAGGGTGAGGCGCAGATTTTGAGAACGAAATGCGAACCTTGGTCACGCTATGATCAATTATTTGCGTCTGCAAGTCCCCCTGCAACAACCCGGTCTATACAAGACCGCTACGAGAAAAGGAAATCTCGGACTGAAGTGAGGCCTGGTGTATGGATTTCTCCCAAGCTGCAAAGTTGTTGCAGAAGCCAGCTGAACTTCAAAAGCGAAACGGTATCCACAATTGAGTGAGAGGAAAGTCTTTCCTCTGCTCTCTTCCCTGGCTTCAGACTCCTACTCGGTCTCTCGTTGTCTCTGCCTTCCCTTCAATCGAGTCTCAATTTCTAAAAATGAAGATTTCGAAGTTGTCGACGGCGGCATTACTGCTGTCAAGCACCGCCGTGTCAGCTTTTGATATCAACGACTACCCGGGCTGCGCACTGCAATGTATTGCTGCCAATATCGTTGATACGGGATGTGGTCTCCTCGATTTCAAGTGCAGTTGTAAAGACTTGCATTTCATAGGAGAAAGCGCGAAATGTATTTTCAAGAGCTGCTCTCTTGGAGAAGCCCTCAAGGCCTCTGCAGTCTCTGTTGGTAAGTTGCTTTCCTATCATCATTGTGAATAAAAGGATTGAACTAATTGAAATGGTGATAGGACTGTGTGCTGCTGCTGGGCTTAACATTTCAATCCCTAACCTGCCTCAGCCTCCCCCTACCCAGACCGTAGGTCCAACTACGATGGACAGCACCATCGATTGTGATAGCACAACCACAGAGCCTCCAACCACAACTGGACCTGGTGAGACTTATCCTGGGAGCGCTACCACTACCGAGGAGCCAACATCTGACTGTGACGAGACCACTGGACCACCTACTACAGACTCAATCCCAACCACAACCGATTGTGATGATGAGCCTTCTACCACCACGGCGCCCCCAACAACGGATGGCCCGACGGTAGCGCCTACCACAACTGATGACTGCACTGATGAACCAACCTCGACAACAGAGGCCCCGCCAGCTACCACTACAGATGATTGTTCGGATGAGCCAACAACGGAGCCCACAACTGAGGCACCTCCACCTACGACAACCGACGATTGCACAGATGAGCCAACCACAGAGCCTACTACCACTCAAGCTCCACCACCAACCACCACTGACGATTGTTCTGACGAACCAACCACGGAGCCGCCAACCACTACAGAACCACCAGCAACGACTGATGACTGCACTGACGAGCCAACCACAGAACCTACCACCACTCAAGCTCCACCACCAACCACCACTGACGATTGTTCTGACGAACCAACTACGGAGCCGACTACCACTCAAGCTCCACCTACAACGACAGACGATTGTTCAGATGAGCCAACTACGGAGCCAACGACTGAGGCTCCTCCTCCAACTACTACAGATGATTGCTCTGATGAACCTACTACACAACCTACAACCCAAGCGCCCCCACCAACCACCACAGATGATTGTTCGGATGAGCCAACTACAGAGCCTACCACCCAAGCTCCTCCACCAACTACTACAGATGATTGTAGTGATGAACCTACTACGGAGCCTACGACTCAAGCTCCTCCTCCTACAACTTCTGATGACTGCTCTGATGAACCAACAACCACTCCTCCGGCTCCCACTTCAACTGATGACTGCTCAGAAGAACCTACTAGTGTACCTCCCCCAACGACAACTGAAGATTGCTCTGAGGAGCCAACCAGCACTCCTCCAGTTCAAACCACTGAAGATTGTTCAGAGGAGCCCACTAGCGTAGCACCCCCTCCCACTACAACGGAAGAATGTTCAGAGGAGCCTACAAGTCAGCCACCAGCTCCAACTAGTGAAGAGTGCACTGAGGAACCCACCAGCCAACCTCCTGCCCCGACAACGGAGTGCTCCGAAGAGCCAGAGCCTACTACTCAAGCTCCCGCTCCTACAACCGAAGAGTGCTCTGAAGAACCCACTAGCGTGCCAACTTCTTCTGAAGAGTGCGATGAGACTCAACCTACACAGCCAGCTCCATCCGAATCGGAATGTGAGGAAGAGTCGACCCCAGCGGCGACTCCAACAGCAGTCCCAATTGAGACAACAGTTCCGGAGCCTACAGAGTGTGAGGAAACGACTCTAGTTACTTCCATCGCCGTCCCTATTACAACTGCTGGCCCTGCACCTCCAGTCCAAACTGGCGCTGCATCAAACTGGAAGGAAAGTGCCCGCATGTCCCTTTACTCTTTTATTGCATTCGCTATGGGAGTACAGCTTTTGTAGATGTCTATCTATTCTTCACACATCTTGTAACATATCGCGCATAAAATTCACATAATCATCACATTTGTCTCAAGACCGTCTTAGTTTTTGTGTTTTCTACATTTTATTTGGGCATTGAGCCCAAACGAAATTTACCAGTACCGTATTCTGAAGAGGCAACCGTGGAGCGAAAGTCAAGATATCCGTCCGAATTTGTGTCAGGTCTCGATATTCCCCCTGTTAGGCAAACAACCAGCCATATTTGTATAATCTATATTGCTTGAGCTTTCCCATGTAGTGTTAATCTAAGAAATAGCTAGGATTTGAATCTATGAGGAATGTTACCATGAAAGCTGTTTCTTTCTAAATCTTATTCACCACAGTCATGTTTACAAGTTTTTTGGTTGCTTTCTTCCATGTTGGTAGCAAACCGCAAATTCCTTGAATTGGTCGAGCTAGGAGCTTTCTAGGTTCTGTTTCACCGTTAGCTTTTTTACCAATCGATCATATCTGCCAGTCTGGGGCTCAATTTGAGCAAAGGATAGCAATGATACGGAAAACCCTCCGGATATGTCCGTTACCCGTAGTCGGCCCCAAGCTTATTGCTCGGAAAACCAAATAATTTACCAGCATGTAGGATCAACCTTGAGCATCTTACCAAGCAATAAGATATAGTTGGGACCAGCTTCCATAGTTAAGACTATGCTAGCCACTATGGCGGACCGGCCAATATCGTAGGCTCGAGCCAGTGGTTCCAAAGGCTCCCGCCATGGCCATGGCGCATGTCGATATCCGGTCGTCCGTAAAACAAGACTGGATTAAAAGTCTAGGTTGAGACAAGCTAATTTAAAGCTAGTAGTCTCAGACATAACCCTCGATCAATCTATACTAGTATTTCGATTCAACGAGATGTAAATGTCCCATGCAAAACTAATCGCCAAAGTCGCAAGTTTACCTTACAATGTAGACGCAACGCAAAAACGACAACAGGAAACAACACGCGCTGTGGGATTGAGGTGTGGTTGAAATGTAGGGCACCCCTGCCCCTGCTTGGTGAGATGCAGGTCCCCACCTCCTCCAAACGGCAGTACCTCCGCAATGATAGACAACGCTAGAATTTTCTGGGGAAGCTCTCCAAGAGCATATGATTGGGAAGTCCTTCCTGCAATTTGAAGGTCCATATCGATTGGACGGGTACGGGTTTTGGCATGGCTATAGTAATTAAAAGGGGAGATGTCATGTCTAGCAAGGGTTCAGAATAGTCTGCATTGCATTGCAGAGAAACGAACGATGTCACCAAGCTTGGCCGAGATGTAGTGGATTCATGGCAGTTGTATGAAAGTGGGCAGGAGGGGGAGGTATCTGATACTCAATCATGCCTCGGCTTCATGAGACGAGCGAACAGCCACAAAATCATCGGTTTACCGAACCCGCTCTTTTGTGTCTTGCAGGTGTGGGTCTCGTAACTGTTAATGTTCCTGCATTATAATGCTAAGAATTTGCTTGATTTACACCTGGAAATGTATGACTTGACTCGCGAGATTCGGAGACCCGGAGTTCCGAAGAGCCCCAACTTCCCCGCCTTGAATGAAGAATTTGAATACGGTCTCCACTATAGCCAGGCGATCCTTTTCACGAGCAAAATTGCAAACTTCATGATTTTGTTATGGGTGGAGTGTTTACGGCAGATCTTGGGTCTACAGCTCAGTTCTGCAGTGCTACACTGGAGGTATACTCGGACACCGGACGCCAGCCGAAACCAAGTTTCTAAGGATTCCAAGCTGTTACATTTCTCACCGCTGGCAATCCAAAATAGGAAACTTCAAATGTAGACCATACGATTGTTTGCATACTGTCTTGATATCCTGGCACATGCCTTGACGGCTCAAGATGCGCAAACATCAGGAACATTTCGGCTACTCACTGAGTTGGTTTTTCGGAACGGCTTGTAATGGGATTTATTGTAACTTCATGGTAGCTTAGATGGTATTCATTTTCTAGTCTTTAGAAAATGTAGCTATGTAGCGGATATAGTATTTCGTATGATCACTAATATTTCACTATACCCTCAACTAGTGAACCGATAGTATACCATGGCCAGGTCAAGGTCAGTTTCATTTGTGCAATTTGCCTCCCCTCGGTCATTGAATTTGTCTGGCATGCAAATATAAGAACTTTATTCTCGTTACGTCGATTCTAGGATCTTGCATTCTCGTATATAATATTTGAGATTGGATGTTTCATCATATTACGCATACAATTGGTCACCTCACTGTAGACACTAATTAAGTCTTGCAAGGGCAAGGTATTAGAGCTGTGCCTGACAGCAGGTCTACCAAAGACACTCGACCGATAGGCATCCCTTCCAAAAAGAAATGCGGGATGTCTCAGTTCGGATCCGAGAAACAAAGTCCCCTTCGCTAACCCCAATCGATGGTCAAGAACTTAATTGCGCTGCGCTTAGCTTGGATCAATTGATAGAATTAATGCTTACCCTGCAAGTGAAGTCATACCACATGCCTTCTTCGGTTGTGGCTTTCTTATCGAATAAGGCTTCATGTGAATCGCAGTTACCTAAAAAACACCCAAGATGCCGGTCGGAGCAGGGATTCCATCATGCATGGCGCGGGAAATCACTCAACCCCAGCCTATAATACGCAACTCCATACTCCACATCTTTTGTCGTTGCTGATACGATCAAGCTGGATCAAAACCCCAGAAAGCTGGGGATACCATAATTCCTATATTCCGTATCTGCGACTGATACGCCAGGTGTGTTTGAAATTGTGGATTTTCAAGCTCTTTCTTTTCTTTTTGCTTTAGTTGCCCCATAATTGTTCCAATTTTAATTGAACTGAAATACGGGACTGGACTTCGCATTGATTTTGAATCCGTATAAAAATAAGTTTTTTCATGTGGACGTGCACGTACCTTCTCTCTATACTTCACATGTGAGGAATTACACAAAAGGTTAATTGCAAATCATTCCATTATCGATACGAGCTCTGGGGAATCGATTCTACTTTCAATGTGAATGGCCGAGTCTCGGAGCACCGGGAGCGATGAGCATGGAGTCTATTCCAAGATTCTCGATTGACTCCGTCCGTTGACTCCTCGGACGATCTTCCTTGCGCATGCGTGGCAAGCAGACCTGTCGGAATAGTTTGAAACCAATTCTACAAGGAAACTTATGATCACGTTCGGGTTCGACACCATGGGTATACCCATTGCGCCCCCTTATACCCCAGATCTACATGGAAATTATTCTCGCCTAGCTTCAAATCGTACCTAGAATTAAGCTAGGAGAGCTTTTGTGAGAATCTCCCAAGTGACGAAAAATTGGCTCCGGTAATACTTCCCTATTCGAAAGGTGTACCCAATTACCCAAAGAGCCAATGTCACAGGCTATGACCTTGTATCCTATCGGATTTCCCCAGACTACCTGTATACCTCCCTATCACAGTCAAAGATACTCGCCTCCACCTCAAGAGCTTCTATAAGTACCCCCCTCAATCACGACATTCTCCACAATTCCTTTCACCATCATCAAGCAGCCTTTGAATAGCAGTCCAAACGAGCATCTACACTCACTTTACAAAACCTCATATTTGTTAATATCACATAACAAGTCTTAAAGACTCTCACTACATATATTCAAAATGAAGTTCTCCACTGTTCTCCTCGCCGCCGGTGCCATCACCACCACCTATGCTCAGCTCAGCGCTTTCCCATCTTGCGCTGTAAGTTCTATCCTTCCCAAATGCAACCTCTAAAGATTTTTTAGAACACCAAAGTTTGCTGATATTAGAATTGTGAAATGTATAGCTCAGCTGCCTCGTCAGCGGCATCTCCAGCAGCGGCTGCAGCGCCACTGACTACAAGTGCACTTGCTCTTCCTCTGCATTCTTGACCACCAGCACCACCTGCATCAAGGGTGCTTGCTCTACTGCTGACCAGGATGGTACGTCCATATCTTCTCTTCCAAACTTTCTCCCTTGCTTGACACAGACCTAACGAATACCACCCAATAGCCGCCCGCACCGCTGCCATCAACCTCTGCAACAGCGTCGGTATCGATGTCTCCGGACAGATCCCACCAGTTGGTGGCTCCACCACCACCACCACCTCGGCCCCATCGACCGGCCCAACCGGTGGCTCTTCCCCATGCAAGCCAAAGCGATTCCGCCGATACTAGATTTCTCGAATTGAGAAACGGGGGGTTCCAAATAGTTGAAGAGAAGGTCAACTTAGCTCCCTGCAAGTTTTGACAATTTCAAGCGATCAAGATTGTAAAATCTTCCTTTCGCACAAGTTTATATGATATCCCGGTTAGAAATAGCCAAATTTGGTTTTATCCATATCTTTGTGTAGAGTACTAGTGCCTGCACGCAAAACACTTTTAAATGTATAATAGTTTGACAAAATAATTAGCATTTTTTGCTTCAAAATTGAGTTCAAATGATCTTGAGTATTACCATCTTTGTGATTTTACTGGGTGCAACAATTTCTCCTCGCAATCAACTTTCAAGATCGATGATTGAGATAAAAAAGAACTTGAGGGCTATGTATTGTATCTGAGATATACCACGTTTAAATGAATCCCCCATCAACTATTATACAACACCCAAGATAGATAGCACCTATAAAAAAAAGGGGAGCAATGCTCGAAAGAAGGATAATTTTTTCCTTTCGGCTGGGAAAAAGAAGGAAGAAAACAGAATACCAGGAACAGACGAACAATTTTTTTAATAGGAGGAAAAGCCTAACCCAGAACTCCGCTATTAATACATCGACATTTCAATACCATCGCCACCATAAACTTCACGGGAAACCCGCAATTCAAATAATCCAAAACTGCCAGCCATGCGCGGGTAAGAAGTTCATAACAAGGAAAAGCAAGATTTTTAGCTCCTTTTTTTCTCTAACAATCAACAGACACTACTCAATTCTATTCATTTTTTCTATTTTCTACCTCGGTGCCGTTAGAAATGCATGTCTGTACTATGAGGCTGCATTGTCCGGCAATGATTGAGCTCCCAAAGTCTCTCCCCCAGGGACACTCGTCGGTTCAGGTTTAGTCCCATACTTTGTCACCAACTCTTTCAGCACGTTCAACCCTAGCGGCTTGAAGACATAATCCGACATGCCAACCTTGAACGCCTTCTCCTTGTCCTCTTCTAGTGTCGATGCGGTCACTGCGATAATGGGAATATGTTGGAAGTCTTTAAGCCCGGGTTCGGCTGCACTTCTAATATTCTTAGTGGCATCATAGCCATCCTGCATAAGCCAAGTGGGAAAGACAGGTCAGTCTAGATATTTGAAAATGGAGGTTGCACATTAACAAATGATATTCAAATTCCTTACCATCAACGGCATCTGTAGATCCATCAGTATAAAGTCCGGTTCCGCTAATTTTGTGCCCAGCAGCCGTAAAGCGTCGATCCCGTTCGGTGCGATTATTGCCTCACAACCGAGTTTCTCTAACCGCAGCTTTGTGATATTCTGTAACGCCCAATTGTCCTCCACGACCATAACCTTGACACCCTTGTGATCACTCGGAATACCCTTCGCAGAGGAAACGGAATCCCTCGAATGCTCACGGTGCGGTTCCGAACCGCGTGTTGGGGCAGGGGAATACTGGGGACGCTTCTTCACACCATTGATTGATGTGAGATCTTCTTTGCTTTCAGCTAACGGTGGTGATGGAGAGGTTTGCGTCAATGCTGGCGGAGAGAGTGGGCTCCGTGTGGCGGTGGGTTCCGTGGTGGGTTCCACAGTCGTCGACACCGGGATTTCTTCCTCTCCATCTGATTCCGGTAACCGCAGCGACAACGGATCTGAAACGCGCCGGCGCTCCGTAAAGTCCTTTTGTAGTATCGCACTGGTAACCTGTAATAAATCTTCAACAGGTTTATCCCTAATAGACGGTAGCCTCGTATTCGTGTCTCGGAGGAAGGGGAAAGTGATTTTGAAAACGGAGCCAATGCCAAGCGTGCTAAAGAAGTCAAGATTACCACCAAGTTGTTTAACGATCTACCAACAGGTCAGTCTATGATTCTTGAACAGGGTTAGAGGACATCGGCACCTTTTGGGTGACGTAGAGTCCAAGACCATCGGTTGGCTTTCTTCCAGTTTCATCATCCTCAGCAAACGGCTTGAAGATCGACTTCCCGGCCTCCTCTGAGATACCAATACCAGTATCCTTTATCTCAAAGCAAATCTTGCAAGTCGATCCTTGAGTAGATACAACATATACCCTGATGCTAACGTAACCTTCTGATGTGTATTTGAAAGCCTGCCCGATAGATTATGTCAGAGAACCAAAACTCCGCTTCCAAATTTAATATCTTGCATGCGCTACTTACGTTCGACAATATATTCGTCAGAACTCTCTTGGCGTTCCCTTCGTCTCCAATCATCACGCATTCCATCCGCTCGTCTAATTGACGCTCCTCATCCTTCTCGGCTCCTTCGTATTTATACTGGGTAATACTCTTTAGTCCTTCAAAATCGGTCGAGAATTGAACGTCGCGCTTTGAGAACGTGAGGAACGAGATGTTGGTAGCGTGGTGGATCAGAGTATACAAATTGAACGGTTTCGCCTTGACAACGTTTTGTCGCATTTCGAAGGATGAGAAATCGACAATGTCGTCGCTTTGAAATGAGAATAGTTAATATTGTTTTCAACTTGTTCAACGCAGACACGTGAACACCTCTTACATTGAAATCACTAAGACCATGTTAGCTCTAGCATGTTAGTTAAAGGGTACAATACTATTACTCACAAAGAAAGTTGACGGACCTCAGAAGACCCATCAAATGAGTCGTCTGCTCTTGGCTAAGGCGAGTTTCATTCAAAATCTGAAGCAAACCTACGATACCAGCGATTGGTCTTCAGAGGAATATTAGATTTCTATCCATCTATGTTGATACGTAGTTTAGGATATATTACGTTCTCAATTCCGAAACAACACCGCTCGTAAAAATCCCACGCAATCTTTCATCCTGCTGTTGGGTTGCATCTATCTCGCGCTGTTTCGTAATGTCACGGAACATTGTCAGATATCCGACGAGTTCGCGATCCAAGTCTTTCACCCACGGAGTATTAACCGCGTAGAGTGGCAGACCGGAGACTTCCATTAGTTTTGGAGAATCTTTCACATAAACCCCGATGCTTTCCTTAACCGCTGTAGTCTTTCGCCGTAGGTTATGATGAAAATATTCTGTGAATGGTGTGCTAGAACCGAACTTTGAGTCGAAGACGTTCAGGCGGGATACCCAGTCGCTCGTTGTTCGGCCGATCCTGGTGCAAAGATATTAGCTTGTGCACACACTCGAGATGATATCGGGTTTCCAAATTGGAGACGCACCCAATTTCCGGCATTGATGGGTCTAGTCCGAAGAATTTTCGTGTCGATGAATTTGTGACTGTTATATCACCCCGAGTGTTCATAGCGATGAAGTGAGTATCCAGGTTTTCGAGTGTAGAATCACGAACCCGTTCGGCTTGAGATGCAAACTCTGTCGCCATGCTCATATTACCGGGAGTTATCATCTCTCGAGATTTCTCGGGCTTTCGTGCCGAACTATTGAATCAATTTCATAAGTAGTCGAAATTGAAGAACAAGATGCCAAAGAAACACTTACTTTGCGGGTACACTGATACTATCGTGTGTTAATATCGACATGACGGTATAAACTTCTCTCCCGGTGTCAGTGAACGACAAGAAAAGAGTTGCAGGCACCAAGGTGGTATTCGCCTTGTCCGCTTCATCCTGTCGACGGTTGTTCGTTTTGCCAAAGCTTTCTCTACGATTATTGCCTTGATACAATGGCGCCTGGCCGTTTGGGAAACGAATCATAACCTCAAACGATTCGGCATTGTTATCATAATCATTGTCTTTTACTTGCTTGGATTTGCCTTTCAAAGCATCTGCAGCTCTGCGACCCAATCCACCTATATCCGAACTGTGTGAGAATTTTGATCTTGGGCTAGGAACTTGATGATTCGAACCTTCTCCAAAATCGGCCTTTTTGGAGGGATCCACAGGAGAGCTGAGTTTAGAACCGGAGGACTCTAGATACAGGGCTCGTCGCTTCTCGACAACCATGCCCAGGGTTACCCACCTTTGCTCCTGAAACTCTACACCCAACTCTCCAATATGAAGTCCATTCAAACTGCCGTAGACCTTGACCAGATGTGAAAAAAGGGTCACTGAGATTTTATTTGCATTTTCTATCGTAGAATTGGGGGATATGACGATTATCGGGATAGGAGAGAAATCGAAGCCCATGGAAGCGAGACCAGGGTCAAAATATCGGCTCTGGTCATCGGAGCCACCAAGCGTTCGCGCGCTGAATGAATGAGAGCATTGCGGGCATTTCACTTGATGCCGAGCGCGGTCCTCTTCGCTGGATGTCCGGTGCGACTCCGATACCGACGGTTGGTGAGATTTTTTCTCTTTCTGTGAGCAATTGAATCCGTTTAATCGTTAGCATGGAGTACAATTATATTACGCTGTGCAGCATCAGTACCAATGCTCGTGACTCGATGAATTTTTCAATTTTACGCTACGCTAGAAGGGTAGAGCGTACGAACCGACGGAAACTTGAGGCGCAACGGCATCGTGACTTCCGAGCCTCCTCCAACGCACAAGCAGCTGTACTAAACTCGCTTTTGGCACCTGATGCAAAAAAGCGACCCGAGAGATCGGGAGAGCTAATCGTGTGTACCAAAACCACTTTTATATAGGCGGATCACGACGTATGTCGATACGAACTTTGGTCGGAGAAGATTGATCAGTTGAAGAGGCGTAGTTTTCCTTCACTTTTTTTTTTCTTGCTCAGGACTCCTGGTCTAGGTTTGCCTCTTTTGTACGAGTCCAAGGGGGTTTTCTTTTCTTTCTTGTTATAGCTGGACGGTAACGCAATAGGATCCCCGGAATTTTCGAAGAAGGTTTTAAAACTCGCTCAGCTCGGCGTGTTTCCTCCAGTTAACCATATACACACTCTTCGGTGCGCTTGCTACTAAAGCAAGACGTGAACAAACTTTTTTTTCTTTTCCTCTCTCAAAACGAACGAATAAGAATGCGTGGGTGACAACCAGAAACCTCCCAAGGATATTACCGCTCGAGAACAGTGCTGGATCTAGATCTAGCTTCCCGGCAGTGGGCTGACCGAATAGCCGCAGCCTTTTGAAAATGTAAAGGAGAGAAAGAAAGAACAGTAAAGGAGACGAAGAAGAAATGTGTGAGGAAGCCGGAAATGAAGTATGTGAGGGATAAGAATAGATGTTATCTTTTCGTTCACCTCCGATGCAAATCCGTCCTTATTCTATTGTTCATCAATCATTTACCCAGTATACGGCATATTAACTATTAACAACTTAATCAATCAGATTAATAATGCCACCAATAACCCACAATAAGATAATCGGCCTGACATGACTTTGTTAACTCAGACGGTGTGTGCAAATTGAGACAGCGATCTGCTGCCAACCTACCGAAACAATACTGATTTGGTGGAGCGGATGCATATGCGAAGAGGCCCAGATGGAGGGACGGAATACGACTGCGACCCCTTCTGGGGGAGCCCCGTCCAACGACGCATCTCTCGAGCCGGCCTTGCATTCGCTTGTATCGTTCAATCATTTGAATTTCCTGTGAACGGATGCATGAGAGGCGTGAATGTGAGTGAGCCCGTGAGAGTCTGTGATTGGATTAATATTCCCTGAGGCAGGTCCGAGGAATGGGGATGCTCCCGGAACAAGGCGAATATGAATGTCATGATATCTTTTTTTCTCTCCTTTTAGCCTGCAAGTATCCAACGGTCGTGGATTCATTCGAAGGGATGTTTACTCCGTCTTTCCCGCGCGTGATATCAAACAAATCGAATACGAACCCACCGAATCCATCATCTGGCAATGGAATGATGTCTCCAGCCATGACGTAGCCCCTTGCATGCCGATGCCGTGCTGATTGGCCTCGCTAAAGCAACCAGCGTGTCGAGCCGTCGCTCGTTGTGTTGTCGACACCCGACCGACCGACTGATTGACCCCACAACAACGCGGGACCGAACGCGGACATAACATGAAGAGAATTAGTAAAGCGGAGTTGCCCCGTCTGCTTTGCTTTATATACATATTCTATTCTCCAGTTCTTTGCGTTCTCAAAAGAAAGGCTGGCTTAGTTCCGAATCAATTGCTATTGAGAGCAGAAATTCTATAAAATGGCCGGGTCTATGAAGGCACTTCGATACCATGGCCAAAAAGACCTCAGGGTGGACAGTGTCCCCATCCCGGAACTGCAATCCGGTCAGGTCAAAGTCAAGCCAGAGTGGTGTGGCATTTGTGGTAAGCCAACGCATATTAATTATATTGCCCACTTTTCAAATTGAATAATAGCTTTCGTGTGGATTGGATTGACCTCGCAATAAGGGTTGGGTATATATCTTGAACGTCTCGTATATTAATCGAGATGATAAATAATTAATCTAGGAACTGACTTGCACGAATACATCGCTGGTCCTATCCTAATTCCTACGGCAGAGAAACCTCACAGGTTGACAGGATGTAGCCTACCTTTGATCATCGGCCACGAGTTCGCAGGCGAGATTGTTGAGCTCGGCCCGGGTGTCGAACCAAGACGCTTAAAAGTCGGAATGAAAGTCTGTATTGAACCAACTCTCTTCGATGACAATTGCCCTCCATGTCTTGACAGACGCCGAAACTGCTGCGACAAGGGTGGCTTCTTTGGTCTTTCTGGTAAACATCATTCCTTTCCCATAGTTGACCAACCACACGGAAATTTACATATGATCGATCCGAATTAATAGCTAATAAGAAACGATGACACAAATCTTAGGCTGGGGCGGCGGGTTCTCCGAGTACGCTTGTCTCAAGGAGAAAGTTGTTCATCCATTGCCAGATAACGTGCCCACGCACATTGGAGGTACATAGTCTCTCGCAAACCACCATAACCTTCATTTTGTTGAATCTAATCGTCTTAATGCACGTAGCCCTTGTGGAGCCTCTGTCGGTGGGATGGCACGCTTTGAAAGCATCTGATCACTCTCCAGAGCAATCAGCGCTAATCGTGGGAGCTGGCCCTATCGGTCTCGCTGTGTTACTCTGCCTGATCGCTCGAGGGTGTCGCCAAATATTGATTTCAGAGGTCTCACCTCAACGAATAAAACACGCTCTAGATATCGCCGCTGCCTGTCCCGAAGTTGAGGTTATCGTTCTCGATCCATCAAAGAGCGATGTGGTTGCAAAGTCTAAACAACTCTGCTCCGAAGGCAATCAAGGTCCTAACGTCGTTTACGATTGCGCTGGCGTGCAACAGTCTATAGAAACCGCGATCGGTGCAGTGAGAAAAGGAGGCACCGGTTAGTGATTGCCCATTAATTCTTCGGAATATATATAGAAAGCATGAAATGCTACCGTGGACGATGAGTATTAGGATAATATTTTGCGAGGCGGATTCGCTGACCCGAGAAATTAACAGTTTGCAATGTTGCCGTTTGGGAGAAAAATGCCAGCATCTCAATGAACGAGTTGGTGTTTGGAGAGAAGAAAATCATCGGGGTTGCTACATTTCGCGAAGGTGATTTCCAAGAAGTCATAGATGCCATATCGACTGGTAAGCATACGCATACCCGCTTGTGTCCCTTCCGGCAGTTGGCTGCAAGTTTCCCATCGAAGTTACTTGCACCTGAAATGATCCAGTATTTTTTGTCGTTTCACTAACTCATGGCGCAAATTGCAATCTGTTTGTATGTGATTTTGCAGGCAAAATTCGAAACCCTGAAAAGTTGATTACTGCAAAGGTGGCCCTTGAGAATGCCGTAAAGGATGGATTTGACGCATTGTTGAAATCGCGAGAACATGTGAAGATTCTTATCCATCCATAAGCGTTTGATCACTCCTTTTTGATCGAGGAGCAAGCTCATGAGACACAAAATTTTCACAAGACACAATTGATGTCACCTTGTTTTGCTCAATAAATCAAAACCAAGATTTTCGAAATTTCAACAAATTGTCTGAGTGAATGCAAGAAGGTTGCCCAAGAATGGATTCTATCAGCCTTCAAATTCGACTACCGGTGTATTTCAACGAATAAAATCATTAGAAACCAAGTGAGACATGCGGTCCGCTGTCGTATACAATCTGTGTAAACTCCATTCCAGGCCAGATAGTCAGTTTGAGTTTCAAATCACTGCCTACTGACTGTATTCGCACCATCGGAATCTACTCGCTCTCATCCTTGGGCAATCAAAGTTCTGATAAGACACTTCATCCCATACCTGTCATCTATTATATCCACTAATTACCTGTTCTGTCTCCTGATACCCCTAATCTCACAACTTCCGGACGTCCGAAGACCCTTGACGCTCATTCGCTTCTTGACAAATTATATCGCTTCAAAGGACCCCTTTGCAATAGAGTTCCACCTTCTGGCGGGAAGGCCCCTTGATTGACGACACGCTTATCACTTCGTCCGTAGATTCTACCAGGGAAACAAAGTGGTTGTATTTGTAATTTGCTTATAAACATTAACAATGTATCATTATCACCTGTATATCTAACCCCAACCATCGAATTGCTTGGTTTTAAAAGGGATATAATACTTCATGGATATGCCGTAAGGTAAGGAGACACCGTCCTCGTATGCATATGTCGTGTCTCGTAAGATATATCCAATCCTTCGGAAACTTGCACTATCGAATGCTTCTTTCCGTTGTTCTGTTCCTCATGTGTTTCAATTGCTCAGATGAGAACTTATTCTCTTTTCGGGGGCTTACATGATATGATCGATTGCTCGTGTCGGGTACCCACAGAAAAGATGTTATCGCAAACCTAGCGTGAAAAAAAAGAACGAAAGTAGTAGTTACACAAACTTTAAAGCCTTTTTATCCCTCTCATCTACTTGGTTGTGTTGATACTTCCATACCATTTCAGGGAAATATTGTATATCCAGCTTGCGAGACAAGAATATACTTTGGTGCTGAGAGCATGATTACATCAAATGAAGCCTCCAAGCTATGAAGGATCTCGTTCAAATAGGCCCGGCCCGCATTCATATACTGTATGACAAAAACTGATTTTTCGGTTTTTGATTGTAATCCACCAGCAGCCTTAATCTATATCCTCTAGAAGTCTGTGAAATATGGTCTACAAATCCGGCCCAGATTTTACTGTCCAAAAATGAGAATATAAAGTCCGTGATATGGTACTTCAATCGCGTCGTATATCGAACTCTCTTCCAAATAAAATTTCACAAAACTCAAAATCTGTGTCCTGCTACCATCACACCGTGATCTTATGATGTTCTTTTCTCAATTTTAAAGTTAAAAGGGCATCAAAAGCCCGAAATCTTGTTATCCCTTCTTATCACGATCCTTTCGTCGGCTCCGATCTCGCTTCCGTTGTCCGTCTACCAGGTATATTCCGCGAAGCAAGGGGACAAAAGGTAGATAAGGACCTTGCATGAACGACATCATTCTTCTGCCAATCACAGGCCACTGTGTTCGTTAACCGAACGACTGAGGCTTGTCGATAGTGTTATTCGCAAGTCCAGAATTGAGTCAAATTTTTAAAAATTATCCTTCGACGAGAAGCCACCATGCGCGATATAACCCCTCCGCAGATCGTACGACGCGAGAAATCACCATCAGCAAACTAACGTATGTATCATAACGGAAACCTTGTGATATACTATCCCTAGCTCTCTTTCCAGCCGGTATATTGTCATGAACTGCCGTTCACAGCTTCCGTTTTAGCGTCGGACGTTACGGGAATACGGTGGGTTATCGTCCGAGAAAGTTCTCGAAATAGTGTGAATTGTGACTGAGTCGTACGTTCAGGGCCAGGAATCTGATATCTGGGGTTGCGAGTGATCATTTCGGGATAGCTTATTTTTCAAGGTCCAAATTTTCGTTTAAACCAAAAAATACACTTTCAAAACCTTGGTTCCTCACCCTGTGGCCCCTGCAAGCTCAATTCCTAGCCATGCAAGAATGAGCGGCTTGCCCCTTCCGTGACGAAAATGTTCAATTGCGTCTGCGAACACTCGAAACTCGCAATGTTAATTTGTTGAAATTCGCTGTGTTGGTTGGGGGCGAACGCGTGGGCGTTTTAGCGCTACAACGGTTCGGTGGATCGGAAAGCAGGTGGTTCCCACAGCTGGCGCAGCGCGCGGGTTAGTGCCGCATGACCGGAAAAACTAGTACCTAATCGAACCACCAAGTTCGTTCAGCTCATACTGGGCACAGCTAAGTGCAAATTTTTTCGAGCTCTTCACAGCACCTTTACGTAACTTTAGGCTATCGTTACGATAATTCTTAACCACTCAATTGTGCATTGATTATTCGATTCTTAAGTAACGAACCAACATTGCAACGCTTGGACGGTGGATTCGCGACGTGATAGGTTGTGGCTTTTAGCTAAACTTTACTCGATGAAAAATGCGCAATGCGATATGCGAGAAGTGGCACGCGAAGAAAAAAAAACGAGATCCGTTGCATTCGGCTTTAGCATCTCGCTCTTTCCCCGCAAACTAGCATCCAATTGAGCTTGCAGGTGGCTTGCCGAGAGTAACGGTAATTGGCGGTGGGTGCATGTAATTGTGCACTACGAAAACAGAATTGGATACCTTTTTCTCTATTCCTTTGTTTTCTTTCTGGGTTTCGATCGGGGATGGCTGGTGAGCGCACCGATATATCGCGGGGAGGTCTGGACCCGCATCTCGTCCGGCATATCTGGGCTCCGATTGTACGAGTATCTTAGTTACTTCTGGGGTAATATGATCAAATTTTGATCAAATACTTTGGTAAGTGCAACCAGGATACCGAAGGCTCAGACATTAGAGTTCGAAAGGGCTGATATATAAAAACCCAATGCTCTTGCCTGCTCACCCCCTTACAACTGTTGGAAGAGAGGAATCACAAACAGCACAGTCAATTGAAGCGGCACCGTTTACGGACACGTATATACAATCATATAGGGTCTTTGAATAGAATCTCTATATATAAAGGGCAAGGATACCTCAGGTTCAATCTACCGATCGATAAAATCCGAACGATAGCTCCGACTCTTCATTTCATATCATCCTTATAGTAACGACTCTCCATATCGGTCGCAATGGCATCAGAGAAGGAGATTGAACAAGCTTACGCCTCCTCAGACAACCGTAATATGTCCCAGACTCAAGGTCAGGGCTCATACAGCCCGCCGGGGTCCTCCCAAAATAATGAGAACAGCAAGGACCGATTGGACCGTATTCGTACAGCGGCAACAATTCCTATATCCGCTGAGATGTTTGAGAAGCTTTATTTAACACCTGAGAATCGGGTGCATGGTGACTTAAGAAAGACGTTTGGAAATCCGACACCAATGTGAGTTTCAACTCAAACTGCTGATAGAAATTCCTACATAATCCCATTGTCATGAGATCAGGGAGCTTGGGCAACGAGCTTGGATCATGATTGACAACATTATGTATACGGATGCCTAGATACTTGCGAACTCCTGTAAATTAAATATAACTATGACGAAAGATATATGCTAACTAGCTATTTAAACTAGTGCGATTGTGTAAGTTGCTTCGATCGATATACCTCCAGCGTTAGTTATCGTATTCATTTTCTAACTGGGCTTCAGGGGGTTTATAATGAGCATTACGCCGTTGAGCATGGACTTGATGGGATGGCGTGGGGCCGGTAATGTCGGCTCTGCTTCGCTGTAAGAAAACTACATCCATAATTCCTTACTCCGATAAAGGGATAAAAGTCTCACTGACAATGCATTGATTGAATCAACAGGGCCAGCTACTACTTCCTTGGAGGCATGTGCTCGCTCATCGGAGGCCTGCTCGAATTCTTCTTAGGCAACACATTTCCCTTTGTTGTATTTACGGCCTTCTGTACGTGATCACAATCTTGCACCTTTCCAAGTCTCTTGCGTCTAGACTCAGTCTCCACAAGCTGCAAATTCTAAAGTCTCAGAGCTAATATTTCAATTCTTAGCTGGGTTCTGGTTCACTCTTGGAGGAACACTAACACCCTGGTTCAATGCAATGGGTGCATACTCCACCTCAGGAACCAATGCCGTCGAAGGTGCAGCGACTGTCGGCTTCAATGCTAGCTTCGGTGAGTTTCCATCCTTAAAAACTGCGGTTCTCCAGTTCCGCTAAAATTCAAGCCTTTGGAATTGGCGCTGACGTTCCTGCGTGCGCCAAGGGTTCTACTTTTTGTCATGGGGCTTCATCTGCTTGGTGTTCCTTGTCTGTTCGCTACGAACTAACATAGTTTTCGTGATTCTCTTCACTGGTTTGGAGCTCACCTTTGGACTCCTCACTGGAGTTTACTTCTATGCCGCAGAAGGCAACGCTAGTACAGCGCATAGGCTGACCGTCGTAAGTAACCGTTTTCTGTCGTTGGGTTTTACGTAATTTTTTCCGCGAAAAGAACGAGTGCCGTGTGACATTTTCACTAGCACCGCGGCAGTTGAATAAGGAAGAATTCACATCTTAGGGCCTTTCTCTAAGAAACCCTTTCCAGAAGGAAACAACGCTCAATTGTATGCTCTTGCTAACCCGACTTCATTTGCTGCGATATAGGGTGCTGGTGCGTGCGCACTTGTTGCCGGTGTCTGCGGATGGTATATTTTTGTTGCCCAGCTACTAGCGGCTCTTGATTTCCCATTTGAGGTATGGTCGCCAGTTCTAGATCCCAAGACCATCCACCGTGCATCTCTCGCTAACAGCTCGTTTAAACCCCGCAGCTGCCAGTTGGTGATCTTAGTGGCTTTATTCTCTCAGCAACAGAACGTCGAAAGAGAAATACTGGTGCACGCGAGGCGGTTTAAAAAAAAAAAAATGAAGGGGGTCCATGTGACAGCCGGGAAAATTTTTTCATTCGTGAATTACATTGTTTCAACTTTTTTGGTTTGCGAGAACGCTTTTCGCTCAAAAATTTCCTCATTTACGATGTCATTAGTCTGGGAACGAACCCATTGTTGACCTTACTTGATCTTCATACAACTTGTGACCCGAAAGGTTGAAATCCGGGATCCGAGCGTCTTGGCCTTGTTAATATCCTTTTTTTTTGAAGCCAAACCGCCCTTTTGGTGGCCCGATAAAGCTTAATAGTTAATCTTTTAGCTCATAAATTCAAATCCAGTTTGCAATTGAAACCTACTAAAAGGTCCCAACCAGCATGAGAACTTGGTACGACACTGCACGGTTTGCTCTGGCATTCGTACGAGAGTTACAAGCGGTGCTCAGATCAGGTAAATATCAAATGATTCGATATTAAACCTTCAACAGCTATGGGTGCACTGGTTCCGTTGTGGAGATTCAGCAGCCTCAGTTTCAAGCCGATTGCCATTTGCCGACCCAGAGGTGTGGCACTCTTGGCCAATCCGCACGGACCACCCGCATTCCAGTCGTCCACAACGGGGAAAAGGATCTCGTAAGATCGGCTTAGATTTCCTTACCTGCGCGCTTGAGCTCGAAAAGGTCGGAGAGAATCGAGAGGTTTCCGAAAGACAATTCTCTTGCGACCTACCTTTCGTTAAACCATTTCGTAATAACAACAGCGATAATGTTTTGAATGCTATAATACGGGGTCTTTCGTATATATTTTCGTTGCGGCGGCTACGCTGGTGTCTGTGCTCTATGTTAGAGCCTCGAGAATGGTCTGTGCCAATGGTTGAATACGAAACGATGCCTACAACGTACCTATATTGTCCGATTCGTGACATTGGCGGGTCAAGCCTACCGTCACCATAATTCAGGATCGCTGTCTATAATTTATTGTTCTATAGATTGCGAAACTCAGATCTGATATCCGTTAAAGGAAGAGAAATGCTATACCTTGGTATAGGCTTGGGTACTCGGCTCCGTCGCTATCCGGACGACATCCGGCAGGCCATCACAAAATCGGGTTATATTGTGACTAAGATTCTGGTTTCTCGTCTTTCGCATGATTGTTGAGTTCCCGCGTTTTTCTTCCTCCTCCCTTAAACATGCAAGCAATACGAACTCGCACTTTGGGCAATATTCGAGTGATTGGCGGCCATCCCGCCATTGGCGTGGAGCAAACCGATACGAGGATCAGAGCGCTTGCATGTAGCTATATCAGGTTCTATTTCGCGCGCTGAGAAATTCGAAGCTTGGACCAAAAATTTGAATAATATTGAATAATAATAACATTATGATATCTAGTGCAAATATTCAGCTGGAGATCACATTGTGATTCCTTGGATACCCTTGATATTCCGGAAATCACAAGAAAAAACCAGTCCGAATAGAGTGTGGTTTCTGTTGGAGAGTTGCGAAGGTAGGTCGAGGTACCGGTACATGTCTATTACATGCTGGCCATGCCGACCCTCCTTCGAATCCCAAAAGAATCTAATCGAAAAGCGGGGGGAAACAGATAGCCACGTGTGAGTGAGGCACACCCTTTCCTTTTTTTATTATTATTATTTGTTTCTCACCAACTTTCAGCGCACCGCAATTTGTCGAGATTTCGGCAACCCGAGAAATGAGCGCAGGTCGGGCTTAGCATAACCACACCGTCGGTGCATCAGGGCCAGTCTGCATAATTTGGGATATCACGCTTTTCGGTAAAGGGGGGCCCTTGAAACCAGCTGATTTCGGTAGCAGCCGATTTCCTAAGCCGCATAAAATATGAAAAAAAAGTAAAAGGCCTGCGGTCATCATGCTGACCTTTCTTTTCGCGGGTAACCGAGCTCGGGTCCAGAGTCTACCGCGGCCTAGCTTCGGTATCAGCTATCGATATAGAATTGATCTATCTCAAAATACGTTTTTGCGAAGAGCGAGCTGAGTCAAATGTGTCAGCGAGCGCAAATTCTTGCCATTGCGTCGGAATCCGTGTCTCATTTTTGAGAGTTTGGTAAACGATTGGTCGAAACCGCAATTGGGCATCGATGTCTACTGGGATGATCGATGACGAGTTTTGAGGCTTCCAAGCCGTTCAACGTCAAAGCCCGCCCCAGCAATGTAATAACACTGCAATACTTGCGATGTTTGCGTCAAAGCACCAAATCTCGTGACTATATCCAGTCAGCGCATTATCAGGTAGCCTCCTTCGGTTTACGTACGTATGCTCTAATTGACGAATTTCTTGTCAGATTTTTGATGCGAAAGCTAAGTATAGGACATTAAGATTTGTAAGCATAATACGATATTGAATGGATCCCGGTTCGCTATGTGCGACGCGATTTCGACGTCGTACGATTGCGCAAAAGGATATGATGAGAAATGCTCGTCGGACGGACCAAGATCGGAATCGGATGGAATAACGAGAGGAAGGTCTCGTGTATCATTTTTGGGGGTAGGAAAAGAACTTTTGTTCTTCTAAAGGATCTTGAGGTAGGGTTCTTCGGGTCTAGGCGTCATCTGAGAGACATCAAAGGAACAGTCTCGCCTCCAGAAACTCGCATGCCTTTTTTGCCGTCACAACCCTGGCACCTCTGCGATAGGAATATTTTAATAATGACCTGTTGTCAAGCTTGGAATTGACGGCAATCGATATGCACAAAATTTCTGCGCCTGCGGAATCCTGCAATTCATGACAATGCCTTTGGAACTATATCAGGCGGCTGCAGGAGATATACCAGCCAGGGGACACTTCGAGAACCTGAGGGCTTAAGCAGAACAGATCAGAATTTTTCTGCCTCGTCATTTCTTACCCAAGCTCCCCTCTCGCTTGGGAAACTGGTGGAACGAAACGAAATTTTGCCGATAAAGCGAAGGTTGCATTCCAATCTACCTGAAACAGTGAGTTTGGGGAATCGTGACCCACTGTGTCTATGAGAGGCTCCGAGAAGTTCACCAACAGAATATCGTACGAGCATGCATCCTTAAGGGCTTAAGGAACTTAGATCTCTCGATTGCATAAAGGAATAAATAGCGAGATATAATCTCAGCCACTTCGTATATGTTTCACCTGATTAGAATTATATCGACTCTACTAAGCTGCTGTAACAACCCGTCTAACGGCTCGCCCTCAGATCCAGATTGTTTATTTCTCAACATGTGACCTCCAGGGTCAGGGCAGTGCATTGAGCATTTTGTTAGCTTCACCAAGAGGAACGCATCTGTATTCCCCGCGATATCAATAGCTAGCTCAAGGTATTTGTAACAGCACCCTGTCATCAAAAAACAAAAAAGAAGAAGACGCAGGAATTTGACGACTAGGGTTTCTAGTTTCCTGGATTCTTATAATATGAAATGTGGATTCGGTCAACCTTTTCTCCTAGAGGATAAACAGATTGCGAGAATGCATACCGCAAATGGCCGAGAGCAAATGCGAGCTACATCAATACATGTACACCATTTCCATGATTTCCTAACAAAGACTTTAGCCGAGGATAAATGCATATCATGCTACACAAGCTAGAAAGAGGGAGATGGTAGAATTAAAAATGAGATCCCAGGGGAAAAATGCTCAACTGTGGGGGCGAACTGATCAAGGGGTAAGCTCGAATAGAGCTATCCACCACGTGGGACGACCGAAAACTTATGGTGCTGGGTTCAGAAAATTTATGAGCGCCGGGGTTGAGGACAATCGCGCACTAGGATTACCGTTGATCGAAAATAAATTTGATAGAATCTAATATCGACTTTTGATTTGCAATAATTCAAGTCGAAGAAAGATACTATAACTGGAGGTTGAAAAGTGCAGGTGTTATCAATTGATCCGAACTGTATTCAACGGAAAACGCGGCACCTGAGGGGTATTGTTGGAATCAAGATCAGGTCTCAAAGCGGGTGACGTTGAATTCAACGAGCCGAGCCGCATGTCTGATCTTGTCGACAATACTCTAACTTAACGTTGTTTGGATGACGAGTAAATCGTCAGCCAGGTGATCATCTGATAGATGAGAGCAATCATATCGCAGATATTATGAGAACGCGCAGAATAGTCAATTAAGGCAACTATTCAAAGATACATCCACTCACATTTTGAGTTGCGAGGCGAGGTCTGTGTTATAATAGTCACGAAGGCAAGTTACGGCCCGCATCCGCAAGTTTGGAAAATATTCGGAAACAAAAAATTTCTCCATTGCATACGGTGGAACATATCATGTGAGTCTTCGAAGGGGTGAATTTAAATTAGAGCAAACAAAATAGTTAATTACGGTGCCGTCATTAAGATCGTTGGTGAGGTGTCGAAATCACTAATTATGGGTTCGCCAAAAATTCCATTTGTTTCATCATTTGTTTCTTCCGGTCTACGTGGGGAATTGGACATTTTCTTAACGCCCCTTTTGCCTTCCGGTGGATAAATTTGAAGAGGAAGGTCCTTAGGCGAGAGTGTCTTGAAGGAGAAGTGGCGTCACGGTAAGTGGTGCCTTTTGATCGATTTCTTCCAGTGTCATCCGTTGCGGATGCCGTGCCTAGGCTGATGAGATGCATTTCCTCGATCGGCTGAAACCTGACCTGCTCTGCGCTCATAATATAGATCCACAATTAATTGCTTGAACCAAGAGAGACGTCGTTGGAGCTAGAGCAGATTTTCCGATATTGCAGAGCTCCGGCAGAAGTATCAAAATTGCTGCTTACAATATGATACATTGTGCTCTGACGGTCGCCGGTGGACGAAGGCTGAGATTCTGATTGACGCCCCCACGCTTTTCATTTCATATAATTTTCATTTTTTGCCCTTCTCTTTGACCTCGACACCCTGGATAGGTTGGATGCACCTCACAGCTGAGATGTGACCCGGTTACAGCTCGAGGCGGGTATAATATCTCGAGATTTTATAGCTTTGGGGATCTCATGGGGAGGGATTTCGTCTTGCTTGTGCATTTCTTTGGTGCAAGTGACACCGGAAGAAACCTTCGAGCCCATGTCCAGGGGTTCCGTCTCCAACCTTGGTCGCATGACTTGCTTCGCGCTAATCGACAATGGCTCGTCAGCTTGCCTGGTGGAATATTCCTTGGATATTCCGCAGCTCTCGGCGTCGGGTGTCCAAAAAGCATAGATCACAAAAAACCAGTTCATTCATCTCTAAAATTTCGCTTTGCTGATCAAGGTCGTAGCAGCAAACTTGGTCCTGATCTCCACCTTACGTTCCATGAAAAGCTTGAGGAAAATAGCCCGTTGTCAGGTCCGTGCGCGGGTGCTAAACTGTGGGTTCTGGCTAGGCAAGCGTATCAATAGCCTTGGTGCTTGATATCATGGGTTCTTGCCGAAAAATCGACAGGCAAATATAGGACATGAACAGGTCGAGAACGCGAGAAGAGTGAAAATTTTCTCCTTTCGGCCTATGTCAAATGCGCGCACCAATGGCATTTTCGGTGGCTTCGTACCTACTTTGGAACGCATCTACGGGAAAATTAACTGTTGGTGATGTCGGCTGCATGCAAATGCGCCCATCGACTCGAGAATTATGCACGACCGCACGGCCATTTGATATTTGTCTCGAGTCTTCCGTAGGCTTGAAAGACATGCGCAATACCAGGAACAGCAAGCTAAAACTGTTGTATGCTCTCCGTATCACATATCAGCAATCGCTACAGCGACCTGCACAACAGGGATTTTGCAGCATTCCCACGTGTTTCCTCCAAGCGGAGGATGCTTCACCCGCAAATCGGCAAGGAGGACAAATGGATCCGGCTGGTCGTTCTTGTTGCAATTGGAGCTGGGGTAGGTCTAGACTGTAGAGATTCAACAATTCCAGATCCAGGTACCGCCAACGAGAGTTTTACCGGGCTCAATCGAGATGTGCATTCTGTGGATTCTGGTGTTTCAGGGTGGTGAGACCGTACAGAGGCAGAGCGAAAGCACTACACGACGCAAGTAATTTTAAAAATTAAAAATTGAATAAATAATAGGCCGGAAGAGGAAAAATAGAAACCTAAAATCCGGACTCGTTATCTCAGTTGGTGAACGTCCCTTTTTCGAACAATAATACGCAAAAGTTAGGAATTAAATAAATGTGTACACCATCGTCACGAAAATATGATCGACTTCTAGGTATGAATTTCACTGTCGACACCGGAATTCAGATGGTGGGTAGGTGGACATTAAAATTGTAAGGGTAGGATAAAGTAGGAACGGGTATATTGAACCAATCAACACTCTCTAATGCGACCCAACCAGCCCATCCTCGTCTATAAATCCAACTCCGCAAATTTTGATATGATAATGACAAGAAAAAGGTGTAAATGCAAGCACAGGAACGCACTAAAATCGGAAAATGACGATGCACGGATACCCTGACGAGACGGTTAGCTAACTTGACGACGATCCTCGCGATTGATGAACGTCGACAAGCTACCCCAGGATTGTACCCATGCATGTCCGGCTGGCAGAAATGGAGGTTATGGTATGCTAAACAACAAAGGAACGAGCTGTTCTAAAAAGCAAACTGAACAAAAAACAAATGTGATTTGAAAGAATAAAAAAGAGAAAAAACTAATATTTGAATTGCGAGTCGGAAAAAACACCATCTCAATGGAAACTCCGGTCATGAGACTAACTTCATTAAAGATTCCAATTATTCCTGCGTCGAGTCTGTTTCGTGGCAGGGGAAGTAAAGGATAATATCGACGTTTACGTGAGGAACGCCCCCAAAAGAAAAGAAAAAAAAAAAAGTTGATTGGAACCGCAATCGGCCGATTATGGGATTCGATAGAACAACCCGAGGTAGAATACGCAAAAAGATAGCGGAAGAGGGGTATGAGAAATTTAAACTGGGTCGGCGGTCGCCTCTGGGGCAAATTTTTGACAGCGATTCGAGTTCTTTCGGGATAGACTCTTTGGTTTGTAATTGAAGGGGACATCAGTGCGTAGTTTGGAGTATGGCGGCGGGCTCGTTTTTTGACAGTCCTTTGCTAATTATTAGACCTCACAAATTCTGAACTCATGAGAAACACCACTGTCTCTGCTCGGGCGGCTTGGTGCTTGGTGGAGCTGTTCGTTTCCGGCCCAGGCAGCTTCTCATAAGTAACCAGAATGGAAACGATTGCAGGGATCTCGGCTCGGCCTGACCGGGGCTTCGTCGTTGACTTCTTCGTCCTTATGATCGTGCGCGCCACAATTTAACGAGAGTCTCGAAGTATTGGTTTCAAAACCGCCATCAATGTCCAGTTCGGCCGAATCACGTCTCCGACGACTCAGGGATAATGAATCCAACCCGTTTAACTGTTTTTGAGAAATTGTTAGCCATGCTTCGCAGAGAATGGATGTTGAAGCTGTCCACAGCTGGATATAACCTAGCTGTTTCGATATTTCGAGGTGAAAACCTACTGTACATTCCGCACACGCCGTGTTATTGACCCAGACCCAATTGGGGCAGTTATTTGAGTAGAAGTTCTTGCATCGATACTTGTAGTAACCACCACCGGACGACATTTTGGCCGTTTTCTGCTTGCGTTACCAAATAGTATATCGATGGAGTAGAACTATGTCTCGATTGATTCAGGTGAAACACGGGTGGCCAAGCTAGAGGTAGTTGGTAATGCCACGGGCTGCAGCTGGTATCTTATAAACGTATGTTGTTGAATGAAGTCTGCAAAATGATGATATAGAGTATTTGCCTTTGTATAGTAGATGCGTGCTTCGTGGGGAGACTTTGTAGGAAAGATATATCGTGGGTGGGGTGGTTATATATATGAAGGAATTTATCTGCTGAAGAGAGATAAGTTTTTTTTGTTTGGCTTTACTCCAATGTTATCAAATTACAGAATAATGGGGTATCCGGATCCTTTATAGATGCCGAAGGAGCTAAGAGTAGTGGACAAGGCTATGGGAGAGGAAAGTTCCGACTAGTGTAGAGCACGGTACAGGTACCGGAGCAAGTGGAGATATAATCATTGCTGAATCCCTTGACAGGACCGTTTTTGAATTTGACCCAGGCAATACGCGAAGGCCCAAACGAAATGCGAGTGGGGCGAACCACCTGCACGTTATTATTATAATACATGTATTACATGACGTTGATGAGGCACTTGAACAGGTGAGATTTGGAGCTAGGCGCATTTGTCAGGGCGGATGAGGGACAGATGACTACCTCTATTGAGCTGGGCTCTGTTCGTCTCATGTTCCCGTCTTTACAACTTATCCTTGCGGGGGGTGAGCTTCCTCTGGCCTCTTCATTTGCTCGCATTGCATTTGCATTTGGGGTGGGAGGCTCCATCAACATGTATGTATACAGGTACAACCTTGGACATCCATTGTATTATTAGAACGCACACCCACATTACCTACAGACCTACCTACATATGTACGTGAGCCGGTCCCGCCCAGTCGTCGTCGAGGAACCTTCTTCCAGAAGCCCAAATTATAAGCCGTGCACGTGTTGCTTTTTTTGCCTGCCCAACCTTCTCGTGCTAGCGCTTGAAGCGCTGCTGGTCGACGAGTCCATTCGGCCTTTTCTTCTGCTGCAGCCCACTCCCCGTCAAAGCGCAGGAACCATATGCCCCACCATGCACCACGCAGCCCGAGTTGGAGTGCTGGACTCGACCTAACTCCGTTTCAAGTCTGGACATGGTTCTGTGTTTCGTCGTTAGTTTTTTCGGCGGTCCTGGCAGGCAACTTTCATATTTAACCGAGGGAAATTGGGTTCTTGGGGACCAGCTAGAGCGTACTCCACGACTCAGCTAGCACGACGATATCCACCCCATCCACTCATTCTCCTGTTGAAATCCAAGGAAAAGCCCAAAGTTTGAAGCTAAATAACTATATCTTCCATTTGATATATACGAAGTATTTCCGGCTCTGCAGGAGACAATTAACCCGGCAATATACACCTGAGAAGCCCCCCATTTTTTATTTTTATTTTTTCAAATTTGCTGCATTGAAACTGCGTGGGATGCCACCATTGCTGTAGCATGTGACCAGCATGCCTAGTCCGTCTACTGGAAAAATTTTTCCATCGCATATTCTCGAAACTCCAGAATCATGAGTTCGATGCAGGGAGCGCGAATTCTCATATTTGATCCGGACATGATTACCTATCCGGAAATTGCAAAATTGGTAGCGTACAACCACGTTAACAGACCTGTCTGCACTAGGCCGGGTACTCATCGGTCCCTTATCAGCCTTTTTTAAAGGAAAAACCAAAAGGCCCCCCAAAAAAACCCGGAGGACCACAAGATAAAATTCTGTTCTCGAATCCAATATAAAATTTACTAATGCTTGCGCCTGAATAATGCGTGTTAGAGGTCTCTTTATATCCGGTGGTCATTATAATAGCCTTTAGAATTAAGTTTAAATTTCCCGAAACATTATTGAGAAATCGTCACCGAACCATTGATCTAGCAGTTCAAAGAATGCAAATTTCAAGGACCCGGATGAAAAGACCGAATGGTCATTTGCTCCCACTCGTGGGTGTATTTTTTTTTTTTTTTTTTTTTTTTTTTAGACGACCTCTCCCGGTCGATTGGAGACGTTCCATGTGCATGCGAGAATTATAACAACCAGAAGCTTGGAAGCTCTTTTGGTGGTGTCCTTCGGATTAACCCCCCCGTTTCCTCACCTGTGGACCCGGAACAACGACACCGATCTTGCTGGGGTGCAGCAGTCAAATCAACTGCCTGCATGGCTTGGGAGATCGGGATTAGTAACCCACAACCCCCCAGATCAGAGTGTCCTCCTGATATATTTTATATCTGATGGTGATTCTTCGACACACAATCTCCCACCCGAAATATCACTGTGGCTGGCATTGGACGCTCCGTTGACAAGCAGGGCCTCTAGTCGCGATATGAAATACTCCCTGGTCAGAATTTAGCTTCGTGGCGCACCGATTCTGTTCCACGCCGTTTGGGTTCTTCCAAATGAGCCGTCCCAACGGCTCAGTCCCCCCAACTGTGGGTCTGATCAACGACAAGGTATATTCGGCTTTTTTTTTTTTTTTTTTTTTTCCCTCCTTCTCCTTCTCCTTCCAAGGACTGGCTGTAACCGACCACTGAGGTACCTGGCATATGCGCTCCATCATTCGGTTTATGCACTGCGAGAGCAGGAAAAGAAAAAAATTTTACGGAGATTGAGGTGCTTTTTAGGAACAATCACCAGCGATAACGCTTACACTATTTCGATGTATCAGGTTATTGTACTAATTATTAGCTTGTGAAAACGAGGTTGCCCCGCAAGCGCAAAATGAAAACTGCTCACACTAAGGTCAAAGTCTATATAATCTAAGTTTAGCACACTTAACGGCTTTCGTCCTATATTATCGATTGAGAGTGGCTGTTTTTCTGAATCTTCTTGAGCAGCAGCCTTTCGCTTGTTTTCACACCAAATTAAAAAGTTCCTTAAGCTATTTTTATTTCAATCTAGAAGATGACAGTTCCGTCCACTGCCATGTGGCGGCTCGAGATTACAAGCTTTGTTGACGTTGCGGTTTGGACCCTTTGCTCGGACTGCAGAATCGGAACTTCGACAAAACGACTGTGCGCACGCTTTGAGAAGCCGCGGCTATAGCCGTCTTATGGATATGGGAATAGGCAGCAACTAAAAGTTCTGATGTTTTTGTTTTGCCGCACATCTGAGCTGACAGTACGGCACACCGACGGTCAGATATCAGATCGTCGAGCCCCAAAATGGCTCGAGCATTGGCTTTGAATTTACGCCCATCAGCATATCCTAGTTTTTCTTGGGCGGGAATTGGATATTTCTTATTAAATTGGAATGAAGGACGGGAAGATCACTACTAATGCATGATATTTAGTATAAACGGCAAGTTAAATGTTCCCAAGAGCGAACTCCTTCGTGTTGGGTAACTGTTTCTGTCATGTCTCACTGACACCCGTGCACCCCTGGCGCCCCTCGATTGAATTTAATAGTTCAAGATTTATAACAAGATATCATAATCACAGAGTTTTTCTTTAAAGCTTACATTACAAAGGCGCATAGGTACGCGGTTTCGTACGTAAGCTTGTATGAGCATGCGCATTGAACTATTCACTAGAATAATTTTTATTATAATGTGCAATTAAGGACTACGCATAGACATACTAATCTATTATCAATATAACATGCTAGTCTCAAGTACCTCCTTCGAATCTGTAGTACCTGAAAGCCTTGTCAGACAGAGCTTTATCGCACTTACTTAATGGGTTACTAAGTACTCGTACTTAATATTCTAGTCGTATATCACATATCGTATTTGGCGACTTAAGACAGTAAATCGAACCGGACCCACTTTAAATTCTATATGTCCTTGAGCTGATTTACTTTCTGCCGGTACCGTAGCCTGGTACCGTATTTATTTTATAGTTTATAATTCAGGACTATTTTGTTGCTTTTTGATTCTCGCTTCGGCAAGCTGGCAGGCTGCAGAAGCGCCTAAATATGCACCGGCACGTTTCCGGAACGTTTCGGCATTTTCTGAACCTTAGATTCGATTCGGAAACAGGGCAGATGCGTCACAACATCCAATTGTAAATATCATAGCTAACTAGTGCAAGATCCCAATGATATCCAAAAACCTAAACAGGTGTAAATAGAGTAGCTACACGCAATTCATTTACGCGTTTGCAGCGGGCTATATGGCATATTTTTCTAGGGTATTTACCATCCTCTATATTCTGTACGAGAATCTAAATTGATTTCGAGCTCCCATTTAACTATTTCTTTACTACGTGGTGTCTGTACCCGTGGGTCTACAAACCGAGGTACTTCGAGCTAGGGCATTTAGCTCTCGCTGGCTCTAGACCATCCACAACACAAGTAGTCAGTCTCATAAGTTTTGAGGCGGGTATTCCATACTCATGGTATCAGAGCACAGTATACTTCACAAAGTCTAGAACGTGAAATATTCAAATCATTTCCTACGTAACTAGGATCGGACCTACATCTGTGGTCGATTCACAGGATAGGTGCCATCCTGGTCCCGCAATAAAAAAGTTTACCAAAACTCATGATTGATTATAGCGACTTGTTTACCAAGTTACATAAATATTTATTATCGATACCAGAATGATTCGTTATTAAACAGATTCTAGTTGTTTTGCTTATGAAATTGTAGTGCAATTTGTATTCGGACTCGGACTCCCTTGCATTGTAGAGCGTGTTGCAATTTCAAATCGCGAGCATGCACGAAATTTTGACGCATTCGAGACTAAAAGTATGGCATAGAGTAGATGTAGGTTGCTATATCCCTCAAACCATAAGAACAATCAAGACACAGCTGTACTGATGTTCTATTTTTTGTAAAAGTTATATATCTCCTTTTTAAGAAAATTTCGATCAATATGCCTTGAACAGGTGCACATGCTTTGGTGTGATCACTTATCCGAGCTAGTGCTAGCTCATCCGACCCGAACTAGCCTAACTTTTACGTACTTTTAACCCACCAATCAACCAAAAAAAGCTTCTGCTCAATCACGGGGGGCCAAATCCACGCATGAGCTCCCGTTGTACATACCTGCTGGGCATAATTTGACATGGACATATCACAGAGCCCTAAAGAGCCAGGTAAGGGACAACATTCCAGGTATATATAAAAAGCTGTTCCGGGTTGCCCCCCAAAGCTCACACTTTTTACCTTCCCTTTCTTTGAAAGCAACTTGATAGACGAGTCTATCGTAGGTAGTTTATCCTAATTCAACATTTCCAGCCAATAATACCGACATTATCAAATCCAAAAGAGCTAGAGCTTCGATTCATGAGTTTAATACGAAAATGAGCGCCTGGTTTCAGTCAATCAACAATGATTCAAATCCTGCTGGCCGGGTAATAGTCTCTTACGATAGCAACTCTACATGCAGCGACTCTGAGGAAGAACGCGGACCGTCTTCGCACCGAGAAGAAGAGTCAAGCCCTTTAACCTCAAACTACGAGAATGGCGGGTTCCATAATGGCCATATCAATTCACCAGAAAGAGCGAAATCACCAGAGTCGATCGACGAAAGCACACCACTCATACCCCAATATCAAAATAATGACGAAGATCCGTCCCAAAATGATCACACACTTGCACTTACCACCGCTGAGTTTTTCCTTCTCATAAAGACTTCAGTCCCGGTGATACTAGCCTACACACTCCAATCCTCCCTCCAGGCTCTCTCGATTCTCATTGTTGGTCGAATTTCTCCGGCTGCCCTCTCCGTAGCCGCATTTAGCTACATGTTCGCCATGAGCACCGCCTTCATTGTTGCACTCGGCGGCACAACAGCACTGGATACATTGGCATCATCAACTTTCACCGGCTCCAAAAACAGAACGGATCTAGGGATTCTCCTGCAGCGTGCGTTTGTGGTATTGGGCATTCTCTACCTCCCTGTTGCATCGATATGGTGGTTCAGCGGGCCAATTTTTGAGCTCTTAGGACAGGAGGAGTATATCGTGCGAGACGCGCCGGTGTTCCTAAGGTGGCTGATACCAGGCGGATTGGGATATGTGTATTTTGAGAGTTTGAAAAAGTATCTACAAGCTCAAGGTATCATGAAGGCGGGCACATACGTTTTACTGATCACTAGCCCGATAAACGTACTACTAAACTACCTTTTCATCTACACCTTTGAATTCGGGGTGAACGGCGCACCCATGGCGACATCAATAACATACTGGCTCTCGTTCTTTCTTCTGGTATTATACTCCAAATACATCGCCGGTCATGAATGCTGGGGCGGGTGGAGCACCGCCTGCTTAAAAAATATGCTCACATTTCTCCGACTGGCATTGTTAGGCACGATTATGGTAGGGACGGAATGGTGGGCATTCGAAATCGTCGCGATAGTAGCAGGAAGATTGGGGCAGATACCTCTCGCCGCGCAGTCCGTTATTATGACTACAGATCAGGTTTTGAACACTATACCATTTGGGATTGGCGTAGCGGCATCAGCACGGGTAGGAAATCTACTAGGTGCGAAGAACGCTAGAGGGGCAGCTCGAGCGGCGAATATGGCTGCGTGGGTGTCCGTGTTTATGGGTATGGTGGTGTTGGTAGCTTTGATGGGCGTGAAGGATGTGTACGCCAAGATTTTCAACGACGACGAGGAGGTAGTGAGGCTTACTGGGGAGGTTATGCCCTATGTAGCCTTGTTTCAGGTCGCGGATGGGCTCAATGGGAGTTGCGGGGGGAGCTTGAGGGGAATGGGAAGACAGCATGTTGGGGCAGGTGTGAATATTGTTTCGTATTACGTTGGTAAGAGTTCAATCCCTTTGGATATTCCGTACCACAGCTTTGCTACCCTGCATGTCAAGGATCAATCATCTTTTCTTGAAATAATTTTTGTTTTGGTTGGGGGTTTACTAAACGTTGATGCTTAAATGCACTCAAACATGCAGTTGCTTTGCCGTTAGGTATCTGGCTCGCATATCATGGTTGGGGACTGGCGGGTCTCTGGGTTGGACAGGTAAGATACATATCCTCTCATGCAGCAAAAAAAAGTCCCAAAGTCATTTTTGGAAAATTGTGGCAAAGAAACCTCGCTCACGACAATAAATCGGATCTTTTAATGATAGTGCCTGGCATTATATGCCGTTGGAATTGGCGAGTGGCTGCTAGTGTATTTCTCCGACTGGGATGTTCAAGTTGTCAATGCCTTGGGTAGGTTAGATGATGCTGAGAGAACAGAGATCGGAGAAGCTAGGCCGATGGCCCACTGAAAATGAGTCAATCAATTGAGGGGAACGGAATTGAATTTACGTAAATAGTCCTGACATCATTTCTTTTCCATGTGGGCGATACCATGGTCGAATCTAGAACGTCGGTGATAGCGGGAGCGGTTGTTATCGGCGCATCGAGATTCGCAGATGCCAGGTTATGGAATAAAGGTTTTGATATCATGAGGTTTTGTAGATATCATGTACTCCTAATTCGATCTAAGAAAATGTTCTCACCGCCATCCAATGGCGTTCGTGATCGCCTATCAGAGACTTCTATTGATTCAAGCAATACCCACGCTCAACCCATGCACGATGCGTTGGCCAAGTTGTATTTTGTACGAGCCAAAATCTGTCTCGCGGATGGCCGATATTCCACCATTGGGGAGGGGGAAAATTAGTCGGGTCATCTCCGGAAAATTCACATTTAGAATTCCTATTCATTGTCGTGAAACCTTTAAATTTCCTATTCATTGTCGTGGAATTGTCGTGAAAACTTCATCTTTCCTATCCATTGTCGTGGGATTGTCGACGCGTTCCTATTCATTGTCGTGTAATTGTCGTGCTCGAAAGGCAATTAGGTAAAAGGATCTCTCGGCGTGTTAAACGATGACAAAAACCAAAATACAATTCCGGGGTTTTATCCGGATCCATATCCAGGTCACAATCGATCAATGCTGTTATCTTGCAGATAAACGGTGTTTTGTTTGCAGTTGCTCGAATCAATTGACGAATAGAATCTAGGGATGCGGTGGAACGTCAACGTCCGGTTGGCTGCGACACCACGCTAATGTTCGCTCAACGTTTAGATCCGTGGGGTGACACATGCATTGAAATTTGAAAGAACGAAAGCGTAATAGTGAGTATCGATTGATAATGACGGCTACTTGAGATATCTCATCTTAGAAAGCAATTGACCAATTGGGCATCACTCCGCAGTGCAGTGACTTGGATGGTTATCGACTCGACTAGCAAGAGACAAGTACATCTGCAAAATCACAAATACATTTGAGACGGAGTGTTCCTTGTAAGAGACCGGCGAATCTTCAAGCGGATCGACGGCTTAATTTCTTGTTGGCCAGTTGGTTTATGAAACATTGCTTCAAAGATGGAGCTAGTCAGCAGCTAGCAGATGCACCTAGCAACGTCATTGAGGGCAAGCATCTATATAAACTCGCATTTCCATCGTTCCCCGCATTCAATCTGCGAAGCGTTTTCTTGAATCTTGAAGCCACTCCCAGTCTATTGCTCATACTCGAATCATCAAGGTGACATACAGTAAAATTTCCCTGCTATCTTTTTAGAAAATGCGGTCTCTCCTCTCACTATCCCTCCTTCCCTCCCTCCTCCTCGCCCACGACCACACAGGCGAACAAGTCCACCTCTCTTCCCAAGGCCCTCATAAACGCCTCTGGTACAACCGTCTCCCCGGTGATGGTGGTACACAAGCCGATAGCGTCTTTTCCGGCATCTCTACTTTCGGGCGTATACCGTACTGGCCCTGTCTCGCATCGGACGAAGAGGCGTACGATATTGCGTTTTTAGGTGCGCCGTTCGATACGGGAACTAGTTATCGTCCTGGTGCGAGATTTGGGCCTAGTGGGATTAGACAAGGTTCGAAAAGATTGGTATGTCTTTGATCTCAGAATGCATGAAGAGTATTTGAACGAATTTGAAGGCGAGACATTCGTATTGAAGGAGTACTATTACCAATTCTCTTTGGACACTACCTTACGTGGGTCAAGGATAATCCGACACGAGAGATGGTCAAAGATACCTGATAATAATGCCTTTCGATGCGGATATGGCGCTTTTGAAATTGTTAAATAAATATTCAGGATTTTTGGTTGTATTTTTGAACTATATTGATTCTTGTGCTAATGTGTAACAACGATGGGTAGAACTTATACGGCGGTTATAACGTTCCGTTAGACGCTAATCCGTTCAGCGGAGACCTGAGATTATTGGATTGTGGTGATATCCCCGTTACTTCGTAAGTCCCATCTTAACCATATATTTACAAGCACAATCAACCGAACAAACAATAACCGAGTTTTCCTATAATTTTGTTGCAAAAAGGTACGATAACGTATACGCCATCGACCAAATCGAAAAGGGCCACTACGCGCTTTTGAGCAGGAAACCGTTCACAGCGTCCGATGAGAAGGGACCCGCGCTAGGTGGTAAGACATTACCGAGGGTAATCACATTAGGAGGTGATCACACGATCGTGCTACCTATTCTCCGGAGGTCAGTATATATTTCGACGTTTAAGTCCCTTCCAATACAAGTATTATGGAGCGACAAACCAACCTAGATGCATGCTCATTCCGTATCATGGGATATGTATAGTGTAAAGAAAGCATATGGCCCCATCTCCGTCATCCACTTTGACTCCCATCTGTGAGTATATATTCCCATAAAAACTTTCTTCACCAGCCTGGTCGCAACATATTTTCTAATACTTTAGGAAAAATGAATAGCGACACCTGGAAACCAAAGGTCTTTGGCGGCTCCCCGTCTGAAGTAGCCGCCATAAACCACGGCACATATTTCTACCACGCCTCTCTCGAGGGTCTGCTCGCGAATGACAGCAACATTCACGTCGGCATTAGAACAACCCTGTCCGGTCCATCAGATTACACCAATGATCGATACATCGGCTTTCAGATCGTCGAAGCGAGAGAGATCGATACGATTGGCGTGGAGGGGATAATTAAGCGGATAGTGGAGCGAATCGGAACGGAGAGACCGGTATATTTAAGTATTGATATTGATACTTTGGATCCAGCTTTCGCACCCGCCACAGGTACGTATATTTGACAAATATACCGATAGTTCTCTCAAACACGTTTGTTCTAGTAGCAGGAGCTGGAGAAACTAATGTCATGGCTTGATTTAATGTGTAGGCACACCGGAGACTGGAGGTTGGTCCACTCGTGAGCTACGCACGATAATACGAGGGTTGAAGGATTTGAACTTCGTTGGAGCTGACTTGGTGGAGGTGGCACCGGCGTATGATACGAACGCGGAGTTGACGACAATGGCAGCAGCAGATGTATTATATGAAGTTATTAGCATCATGTCGTTGAAGGGGCCGTTATCGAACATGGTGAAGGGAAAGAAATGATGTTTTTTCTTTTGTACTTGATAGTTGCTGTTGAAATTTGATCAATACCATTTCTCTGTGAGTTGAGGCTATATTAAGTAACATCCATGGAATGTAACGTTATCCCGCCGCAAGGTATTACTTTAAACTTTCGAGAAATTCGGAAAAAAATGTGGGTCTGTGTAGCTGTGGATGTAACAGACCCAAGATATAATTAATATATCAGTGCCGGACAGCCGCCGTTGTGCATGAGGTTGCTATAAGATTGGCTTCGGCACCAGAAAACCAGCTGAAATTTAGGCGAGTGGCGGACTGGGTTTTTGACGCCAGATCTTCTCTTGAGATGCTGGTTTTTGCAGACTCGGGCCAGATATCGTCAATTTTGAATTAAATCATCGTGCAGCAGGTAATATAATAATCTCCCACAAACGTGCGAGCTGTCTGGAGATATGCGAGATGTGGCAATTGCGGGGAGACCAATTTCCAGGACTTTTAGCTTCTAGTTCGCAGGGAAATCCTTTGGCGTAGTGGTATGATCGCGACGCGAGAGTCTTAGGCACCGCCAATCTTAATTAGCGTGCATTCCTGTCAACGGTGGTTCCTGCATTCCGAAGACAACCGCTAAACTGACGTCCGCGAACGGAAGAAATGAAAACTACTACTGAGGCCAGTTTCGCATTCGAATTTGAGGAGATCTGGATCAGATTCGAATCTCTTCGGCGTGGGCAAGGTGAGACTGATAGCCCTTAGTTGCATCGTGATGAAGGCGTGAACGTCGGTAGCAATACAACGCGCGCCCACCGAAGCAGCGATTGGGAGTCGTCCGATATTCAGCGCTTTGCTGCTTGCGACAAGGTTCGAATCCAATAAATCTAGACTTATGATTAATGATGGAGAGAGAAAAAAAATTCAGGTAACTTTGAGTCTGCTTTCGGGTGCGATTGAAGGTTTGGGTCAAGCGGGCTGTGGGCACCCCTTTGGCGAGAGGAGCTTGGCCGACTTAACGGGGCCTTTTCTCGTCGTCAATTTCTCCGCCCTAGCCTTCGCAGCGCGGAGGAGCCTGGTATGTGTCTGTAAGCATGGAACGGAGCCTGCAGATGCCCCTGCCTTGCCTGACAGTAATATAACGAGTTGACCCCTCTGCTTGCTTGCTTTGCTTTGCTATGCTTTCGTATTCGCGATAATATCAAAAATTGGAGGATTATAATAAGAATTAACTCCTTTTCCATATAATAATACTCTCTTATTAACACATAATAGCTATTATTGTTTAAAGCGAGAGTGAAGGGTTTTAAAAAGCTGGGTCCATGCCAGCCCCGTAAGCTGTACCTTTCAACAGCTCTACAAGCACAAAATATTCGAATACAGCGATTATTGCAGCACTGTCATCCCTCGTATCCATCGGTATTTCACAGGAAAACAGCCCCAGATATTCGAATCCCCTCGAATTCAAGAATTGGGCGAATAGCATTGCTTTCCGCCAGACGATCAAACCAGAATCGACTCAGACATCGCTTTATTCTTGCCGGGGGTTCCAGATCTTACGTATACCATACCCACTGTACAGCCCGTCCGATCGCATTCTCAGCAGGGAAACACCAACCGACTCTCGATCTCTCCCAAATATAGCTTAGGCGATTGCACAGCACATACAGCTCAGTAGAGTATTTGTTGGAAGATTGCCGGGCTACTGTATTGTCGTATTAATAGGGCCGCCAAATATTTCAATTCATCGAAGAGACCGAACCAGCTACCGTTCAGACTACGACGAGCAAAACATAACTACCATTTGAAACTCATTCGGGTTTCTTCCCTCCAGGCCACGTACGATTAATATAATACAAACCAAAGAGCCGCGATTAAAGGACTTAGTGATCCAGCCGCTGTACTACACTGCAGGTGAAATTTAGGTCAAGAAGCTTAGCTAGCTCTGTCCTGTCAGAATCTCCGTGGGGGTGTGGATATTATCACTTCAACCTCTCCCAAACAACCCACTCTTATAGCGCTAACGGAATAACCAAAAACATATTAAATCACTCTTGCCGTGGATAATTACGATTAAGTCAATTCCGAGCAGCCTTTCATTCAAAAGTGCTCTTTACTTCTTTTCCTCACCTGGAGGCACCTTGCATTTCATTCGCCATTGGCCGGTTATACAACCATCGACGTTTTCCGGTCACATTGCCTTATTCCCTCCGAAGTTCAGATATTCGAGTGCATGATACATGTACATGAAAGCTACTAGGTCTCTCGGATAATCCTGCCGACCGCCGGTTCCTTTCTTTTCACGGCTAGTTGAAGGCTGGAGGGTGCGAGAGTTATAGTGTCCGGTCGATATACGTATACTTCCTCGGCTGCATCTAATTGCAAGCGTGGCTCGCTCGCGCGAACAACCTGCCGGGGTCTGCCTCAGAACAACAGCCACCCGCTGCCAGCTACCGCAACACACCAGTATTTTGGGACCTAGGCCACACAGTTGTATAAAATAAATAGATTACACCTCTCTCGACTTAGATATATATTTATATTAACATCTCAACCTGCCGATTGATTACAACCTCTCATCGACTCGATAACAAAACTGTGGATGACAGTATAATCATATCATATCATCCAAGATGAAGATCACAATCGATTTCACCGAGGTAGCCACACAGTACCAATCCGTCAATCCTCGAAACCGCAAATTCTTCTTTCTCCTCCCCATATCACTTGCTCTAGTGTACGTATATACACCGTATAAATTCCATAATATCAAATCGAAACATTCACTAACATCCATATAGATGGTTCATGTGGATATTCGGTCCCTCCCATGAATCAGTCAAATCAGCCCTCCCAAAAGTATCGGTAAATTATCACCCAAACAGACCCCCTCCCTCGCCCTACAATGAAACAAAACTCGCCCTCCTAATCGAAACCCGTCCGCTGGGCCACCTCGCCCCTCTACTCCTCCATATGATCACCATCGTCCCACCGGAGTGGCGCTTCATGGTGCTCGGTTCTGAGGAATCCATCGCCCATCTCAACTCATCCCTCCCAGTTCAGATGCATGAGAGAAACGGCAAATTGGACCTACATTATTTACCTGCGAATGCCTCCGTTGCGACTACCGAGTCTATATCGCAGTTGTTCACAAATCTGTGGTTCTATGAGGATGTGATCGGTGGAAAACGTGGGGTGGAAAATCTGCTTGTCTTTCAATCCGACAGTATTCTTTGCGCGAATAGCGAACTGTCAATAAACGATTGGTTGGAGTACGATTGGGTTGGGGCTCCATGGTACATCTCCTATCTCCCTGCTTCTACACCACATATGTTTACAGCTTGTTTGCTAACTAACCTGTGTTTGAAATAGGAGCCTCAACGACAAATTCGGTGGCAACGGTGGTCTCTCGCTCCGTAAAATTTCGAAAATCAGACAGGTCCTACTCTTCCAAGAACGCATCCCAGAAACAGAAACCGAGGACCAGTGGCTCATCAAACGTATCGGACTCTTACCAGGCGCCAACATGGCTAATGCGAGGAAGGAGTCGGAGTTCAGCGTTGAGAGCGTGTGGCACCAGAGCCCTATGGGGTATCATTTAACTTTGAAGGCGGATGAGCTGCCTACAGGCGTATGGGCGAATCAAGACCGGAGGAAGCAGATTTACGATTATTGGTATGCATTGATTTTTTCTTCTCGGTCATCTCAGTAGAGTGCTAACGGTTATGTGTTTACAGCCCTGAGATCAAAATGATAATGAAAATGAGACTGGAACGGGAAAGATGTTCGCAATCGGAAATCGATAACTGGAGGGCCGCGCATCCGAATGAAAAACGGGATATAATAACGGAGGGGTCCCTCTTCCCTGTTCCATTCGGGAGTATGGGGAGCAGGTCTTAAGTGGCGTAGCTACTAGGTATCCTACCTGCATTTCTAAATTCACAAGTTGAATTTAGAAGAAAAAAGAAATTTAAAAAAAGATTATCGTATCTGTTAATGACGGGCTGGAGGGTTTGTATCATCTGCTACGATAATGGCGATTGTATGCAAGTGCTGCATGCATGCGGGTCTGTTTTTTGATCAATAGTTATCTTGATTTGTGTATCATCTCGATATTTTTTGCACTTTATCCGGAGTTCATTTGTTTTTATTCCTATGCTTGGTTCGGGGTTTAAAGTTTCTCTTCTCACTGTGGAGCAAAGTGCCAGCAGGTGGTAAAGCTTCTTCTTTTTGTCACAATCACTCTATATTGCTGGAATCTTGACTCATAATAAATTCCTAGTTCACGATTTGCAAACCAGCTTCACTAGCTTGAACTTATGCATTGATGAAGTGAGATTTTTTCGGTGAGTGTGGTAGTCGGACCGATGTCTGTCAACGGCTTACCCCACCACCGGCGCATCCAATGTAGTTGAGCCATGTCAGGCACATTGGCTCAGATGACCATCGGCTAGATTGGATGAGGCTATTGAGAGGATATCAGAAATGAAAAAATTGAAAAACTCTCCGATAAATCAATATTGCAATAGCTTCTAGAATCAATTAATACGTTGTGATATAATATTTTCTTCTCTGATTTCGCTGCTATTAACTCAGCTAGGTGTCTAGATAAAGTTAGCTATTGTAGAGTCACCTGGATCCGAGGTCTAGGCTGGTCTCTACCCTGGCCTGTTCGAAATTTCGTCGTCCGAAGCTTGTTCGCTCACCTTGTCACCAACTGGGCTCCGGATAAAGTCCACCACCTCGAAAACCTGGTTCAACAAAAAGCAGCTCGTGATCAAAGCTGCACAAACATGGACATTTCGCCCCTGCATTCGCTCCTACTGGTCATTCTCCAACGGTTCTTCTATCTACCTCGCGAGAAATTACTGTATACCAAAAAATTAAACACCTCTGATTATTGTTGTGGCTGGCGTGCTTCGTCCGCATTGATTGAGATTGATATATGCGTCGGTTCGGCCAGCCGAAGCCACACATGCAACATGCTTAACTCCATTTACGGAAAAAAAAAAACCCCTCGTTCTTTGAATATTTACACACGAGGGGGTTTACCTGGTTTTCGTGATGTTTTTATCTAAGCTTAATTTCTGCTCAATACCATAGCCGGCTTCGTACCAAGCGGCTGAGAAACCCCACAGCCAAAGCACTTACCCCCTTATTAATTACTCTTGCATATATCTAGAATGAAGGACGCGTAGACATCCACAACTACGATTGATATAACACCAGGCGTTAGAAATTTAAGTTAACTCCTCGAAAGCTCAGATGAGATGAACTCGGATACTTCAATTACACTCCCCCCTGGTTTCTAGAATTCTCGTGGTGGGCTTTTTTTTTATCCTACCGCTGGAACTTCAAAGAAATTGATTAAATTGGCTAAAGATATCCCTGCGGTGGTTACGCAAGCACGGTTAACTTTATCTTCGGAGCAACTTCGATTTAAGGTTTTGGGCCTCTTTTGGTGTTTCAAGCCTGTGGGTCAGATTTTTTGGTTCGGAGATGTCGACTCGAGGAACGGCAAGGTATTCTAGTTATCAAGTTTTTTACGATTAGGTTGTATCACATTGATGCATTGAAGGGCAGTTTTACTCGATTGTACATCTAGATCTCGATGAATGTATAATGTATAAATGTATCAGTAAGTACTTTTAGTTAGATTTTTCGGCAGAAATCTGTGGATCCACGAAGGATAGTTGGTCACAAGGTGTCTGGATTCCATTGTGGGGTAGTAAGTCCTTTGTAAGCATGCAATTCTGTGAGCTTTTGTTTCAGAATGTCCTGGATGTTTTCCGACGACGCTGGGTGGAGGGGTAAGCTTGCTATCAGATGTACTGATACCATCGGGAATATCTGATCTTTTCGCACGGAGTTGGGGGAGAGTTTCATGAGAGTGGTCTCCTGCTGTTCGATAGTTTTTGAGACTTCGGTGCTTTTGGTAGATAGAGATTGCAAGCTGTTTTGAATCAATCGAGGCTCTTGAATCAAGATCACGAATTCCTATTCTCACGTAGACTAGATTTCGATTCTATTTTACTCTAATGGTATGTAAATGAATAATTTCGGGATCTCGAGAACATAGCTTCTGTAAATACAAGTATAGTCTCGAGATCAAAGCCTTCTAAAGGCACCCACATAGATGTCTAGGTGGTAAAGAGCATTTAGCTAGGTAGTTCATGTCGATAAACCGTAGGGAGTCTATCGCCTCTGCTCTCTTCAGTTGTAATGTTTTTGCCTTCTGTAAGGATGAAGCCGAGCAGATTTTTCAAGCAGAACAAGTTCTGCTCTGGCACCCCCCTGCGCTCTAATATAACGGTGCTTGTGTTCAATTAGTATGCTAATATAATAGAAGTATAATGCAATACCAGTTTCCTGGTCTCGCGGGAAACCAGACTGCAGACTATTTTTCTCCCATCACGATTGAACAATTTAGCATACCAACGCTCTCCCATGAAACAGATCCGATGCGAAGGATCATTCCTGCAAATTATGAACTTATTAAACCCATCAGGCGGTATTCTGGACCCTTTCGAAACCTTTGCGACCGCGAGCATGCACATGCGCCTACGAAGGGAAGAATGGAGGGAGGGAAATGTGTGTTGTTGACGTTGTGATTGCCAGCCCCTCCCTTTTTGGACAGGCTTGGTTTTTTTTGAATCGCGACCGCATTGAAGAGTATTGTTGACAGCGAACGAGACAAGACGAGAGCGGTGCCGAGGCTGCGGTTGTTCGCTGGCTTTCTCCTCGTCTGACAACCTCCTCACCACCATCACCACCCTCTTTCGACACTCACTCGAGCCTCTTCAGCCTTCGCTCCACTCGGGCGCACGATCGCATCCGTTTCGCGACTCTAACCAAACAGACATTTAGACCTAAACCCGACTCGTTCTCAACCCAGCGACGACTGACGGAACCATTCACCATTCCCGCTAGGTTGTTTACGTTCGCTCGTTCGTTCCAGGCCGTCTCCCCGACCGTTCGAACCATACTACCGTCGCGAGGACTCTCCCTTCTCGTCTAGACCGGCATATTTGCCCCGCTCTCCTTTTCCACCCTCTCTCTCAATTCACATCTTCCTGCTGCACGGACGGGATCGAAAACCCTGCAAGGAAATACACACAAGCAAGCACAAGCACCGAACCGTCGACACGAGCCCTAAAAACGAACATATTATTATTATTACATCCTACCAATCACCATGGACGAAGTTGCGGGTCTCCTTCGAGAGTTCGGCATTGGGGGCAACCGTAAGGGCAAAGGGAGAGCCGGAAACAACCAGGTCATGGTAAGCCACCAAATTCGGTCGCCATTCGCACTAAACCCTCTTCACAGCATCTGCATGATACTAAAATATACCCATCCCACAAAATTCTTTGTTATTGTATTGTAATTATTTTTGTAGATTTCCATTGCTAACCGTCGAAAATCATGACTCGTGTGTAGGGTACGGCTGGAAAATACATCTTCACCGCTATAATCGTCCCCTGGATCTTTTCGCGCGTTATGAAGCCGCTGCGGGTGTACGCTCGAACTTTTCTAGCTAGGCATATGAAGCGGGGGATGCGAGAGAGCGGGAAAAAGTCGATGAGGGTGCTCATTTGCGGCACAATGTTGAAGCACTTGGATACCCTGACGAAAAAGGAAACCTTGTTCGCCTTTTGGTTCGCCCTATTGGTGTTTTTGAAGAGTGTCATGCCTCATTTTAGAGTTGCGATGAAGACTCTGGTGAAGCGAATGAGATGATTTCTCTTTCCGGGAACAGTGTTTTTGTGGGTGTTTTTGAAGCGATTTAGCTTGCAGCTCTGACTTGTTGAGAGTTCGGGCTTGACGGGGTATATTATATGGTATTTTAATTGGATCTATAGCGACGAGTTTCCTTTGGGCTTGGGATTGGTTTTTTCTTCTGTATATTGGGCTTTACTATACGGTTATTATTTTTGGCTGGGAAGCGGACTCCCTCTTCTCTTTTTTTCAATATACCCTTGGTATATGCTCAATGTAAGATACTGGGAATCTGGGATTTACCATTTAGTTCGCTTGGATATTTGGAGCATTGATTGCACGGTTTATTTCCCTTTTCTTTTCCTGTAATTTCTTTTGAATACATTTGGACCTTCTATTCGCCAATTGATATACTGAATTGATGTTTTTAATGTGTTACCATTTGATCACGAACGACGAGATCTGATTGAACTAAAAGCGGCAGAAGTAAACAGATCAATTGTAGCGAGTTCAAGGCCAATAGTGTACAGATTTGACAGATATATAGCCGCTAAACTGGCTATCGTTTTACGGTTGTTCCAACATCTGGGTCATGTTGGAACGGATTAAAGATTTTGTGATGTATTTAACTCGACACTTCCCGGAATAGACTAACGTTGTCAACATCTATCCGTATGGGATGAAACGGAATCGATTTTTGTGACCCATCACTATTATTATTGCTGCAAGCTTAATCTATCCGTTATTGTAAAGGTACCTGTGGCGAGATACAGGTTTGCTATGCAGTGGCGTCAGCCCCGTAGATCCACGGATGCTTTCATTACTTGTTAGAAGCTACTCGATACACTTCTGTTAAAGACGATGATGATCTTATCTGCAGACGGTAAGCAAGCTATAGTGATATCTTGAGAACAGGGTTTTTCTCTCGTATCTTGTGACGACTACGGCTCGACTAGACTGTTTTTAACCTAACATTTTGTCCACTGCTAGTTGCGAGAATTTCCTGGAGTCAAAAATTGTTGAGGGATTAGAAATATATTTACGTATATATACTTGGATAGGGCTAGAAATTGGCTACCAACAATTGGCTGCATAAGTTCATATTGTTTCTATTTCTTATTTTATTTTTTTCTTTTTCGAATGATACGATTCCACTGGATTTTATATACCCTGAGATTCCAGTCTGCTAGGCTACTGATATCTTTCGATGCAGAACCGCTTTATTAATCCTTCCTCACGATCTTGAATGTAGACGCCCGGCATGTATTCTAATTTTACCACTGTAAAACCAACTAAGAGGTGAATTTCTGGCAGTCAATTATGGTATTATTCTGTCGTCTGTTGTATTATTACCTGCTCAAGTTGGTGCACACAGCAACATGCTGCTGTTCAGCAACACCGAAGCGAGACGTCTTGTATGCTATATGCTCTACGCAATATCACTTCGCCCACGAAAATAATTATTCATCTCCGTCACGTCGCTCCTTTATACAACTCTCTTCCTCTTCTAATTCTCATCTCCTTATGCTTCAATTCAAACTTTTTTATCACACTCCTTTCAAGTTAAGCCTTCAATCCATCTCAATCTGCTTTTGCAACACTATCAACTCAATCTTCAAGTCGCCCTCTCTCTCTGGTATCACTTAGGATGCATATCCGGTTCTTGAACCGAGATTCTGGAGCTCTCCAACCGGAATTAGCTAATTTTACTTTTGTCCATGATACTGGCTTCAAACACCATCCGGATCAGCCTCTACGCTTTGATGTAGCTGCTGTCAGGGTAAGCACCTCCGTTTTCTTTCAATATAGAATACTAATTGATATTGTTAGGAACACTATGATCTCTTGGTGAACCACTTCTCCAAAGCTCTTGACAACATTGCTAAAAAGGCTCCATTCCCTTTTGAACGTGCCTGGTTCACCAACGACGAGAACCCTCTTATCCTCGAGGCTGCCGAGCGAAGTGAGAGACGCCTCCTCGCCCATGTGATCAACTATACAGAGGCAAAATACGGTGTTCATCTTCAAGAGCAACAGCAGCAATTGGATCATTTACTAAGAAATGGCAATACTGCTGCTGGTTTCAAACGCGCGATGGAGGTGTTTCCGTTGCCTTATGTGTATGTATTTCCCCATGTGTGGGCGATGCATATAGGGACTGATATTGGATTTTAGTGATCTAGCGATCTTTCAATATTGCCACATGCTTTCATCAACCAGCTATCTCGATGATGCGGCAAGAAATATCAACCGTCTTTACGGCGAGCTTAGATTCGAGGATCCTGCACCCATTTCAGACATGCCGTTCCTCCTAAATCGTATGCTTCAATGCTACAGCGGCAAGACCAAGACGGAGCAAAAGCCAGGAAAATTGGAAACGCTTCAGCTCAAATACCCCACAATGCCAAACTTGGCCCCGAAGCTAGTGGAAGGACCCTTGAAACCGAAAAACTTTGACTTTGAATCGCTCAACGGACGGTATCCCTCCGCTGACTACCTCCATTGGCCCGAAGGCGGTCCCCTTGGCGACCAAACCTGTCTCCTCGATGAGATCCCGGAGAGAATGACCTGCTGCCGATGTGCGCGAGACCTCTACTTCACAAAAGATAAGGGCGAAGCTTGGTTCTCAATGTTGGAAGGAGAGAGCGTGTTGTGCAGATATTGCGGTTCCTCGAACAGCCTGCTCACATTGAAGTGGATGTACCTCCGCGACGACATGATTGCGTTATACAAAGCTATCCGATATTTCCGAGATCCGCACAACGAAACCGCGCTCCGTACGTTCCCTGATATGCTTGGACGACATGGTCTCGGGCCGCACTATAGGAGGTGGGCCATCGATAGGGTTCTCAGGCATTCGGTCGACGAGGCGGGATGGGATGAGATTAACAGAATTTTGAAGCAAGGGACCGGTGAGGAAGAGGACTGGGACGAGTTGATCGAACATCTTCGTTTTATCGACCGCTACTTGCCGTCGACGAACTTACACCCGCGAGTGATAGAGACTAGGTGTGGCAGCTTTTGGGAAGATCTAATCAACAGGTACAAGAAGTCTCTCAATCATATCACCACAGTGGACTTCACAGCTTCGATCGCAAATATTCGCAATTTTGTTCACGATTTGAAACATCTTGAGGAGATGTCCAGAGGTGGCGACGTTGAGATGCAGTCGGCTCACAGTCGGATGCCCAAGGCGTTGAGCAGATTCAGATCTCTTCATAGGATTGAACCTCCTATGGCTAGTATTCTCCCTCGAGGGTCTAGCGTCAAATATGAACAGTTTCTCAGGCTCAAGGCGAAATATCCATCTTATAACTTGCTGCCAACTATTGCCATCGAGTTACTCTGGCGTACCCATCTTCTTTATCCTGCTTACTATCACACCTGGTGTATCAAGACTTTCGGATGCTGGGTCGATCATACTTTCGATAAAGTTACAGAAAAATCGTTCGCAGCTCTCGAAAGGAGGTACCTTGAAACTGCGAATTTATGGTGGGCAGAGTACAAAGAAGAATATATCGAGTCCCCGACCTCTTGGTTTCACCACTTTTCCACTACAGACTCTTACAATGAGGGTTGGATGCCCCGCGACCATCGACCTTGCCAGATGACGGCTAAGGAGAGAAAGAACAAGCAACCGTATTGGGTGCAAGATCAAGCTGATTATACACTCTCACCCACCGAACAAGAAGAACTTTACCACACACTGTTCCCAAACCCCAAACTTCGCCTCTTAGTCGTGACAAAGCTCACTTTAGAATGCCTCCTCTCCCGCCGTGTATCCAAGAGTACCATGATAATGTTCGACCCCAAACTCGCCCCACTGGACGACTACCTTGATGCCCACTGGGATGAAAAATACGATGAATATCTCTCCATCATTAGGAGATACCCGCACCTCAACCACCTCGCCAACAACGAAGTTTCCAGTATCGTGCTCGCCATCAACCTCCTATTCACATACTATGCCACTCCATCAAATCACATATCTCAAATATTCCAATCTCGAAACCCAGACTCAGAAGATTACCTTACTGTCGTCACCAAACGTCTTCTAATGTGGCTTTGCATCCGCCACAGCACACTTTTCAACCAAAGAAATTACCTCGTCTCGCAATTCCTCAAAAATCTACATCTATGTAACATCATGCGATACAGAGCCGAAATATGCCCCGCAGATCTCTTATCTAGCCGTATCATATCTTTCTTGGAGAAACACTACAAAGACACTATCTCAGCCGTGGTGAAGAATTGCGAGCCGTTATTCGCACCGTATATCCCCATTACCGCGGCCATGTCTGTTACGACCGCTGATGCGGGAGGTAGTCGAGCGACTATTACTTCACCGTCGCCAACTAAACGGGATGATGCGAGAAGAGGACTGAGGGATGTGCTTGGGGAGCAACAGACTATGATCTCTTTGAGTAGTAGTGGATATGATCGGGGTGGTGCCAGTGGAGGGTATGTTTTGATTAGAAGGACTGGGACTTGGAGTACGAGAGACTCTAGAGGAGGTGCTTCTGAGACGAGCTGATGGGTTTCTTACAGGCTTTTATTATCAAGAATCTTGTTGGAATATTTCTTCTTTTTAAACTTCACCCTTCTCTACATTTTTGAGTTGCTAATTCTTTGAGATGCTAAACAAATGATCCTTATTCTTAGGAAGGTGCATTGCGTTGGAGTTTATGGATCCTGATATCCACTGATTGCGCGATTCTCTATTTCTAGTGCCTGGATTCGAGTACTTCTCTGAATGTTTCGTCATGGCGTTATGGGCGTATCTGCTGCTCCCCCCTTTATTTCGTTTGCTATTGTGACTTCATTGAGCGAGCTCTGAATGTTGGCCGATTTACGGAACGAAAGGCTGGCTCACAATATGAGAACGCTTCTGGTAATTTTTTTATTAGTCTGATTTATATTTCGTTTTCTTTTCTTCTTCTCTTCTGGAAGGCATGTATTTATGATTGGTGCTTTAACGACGAGTGCCTTCTTCAAGATCCTCGCGGCAAAGTATACTAGATGCAGAATCCCCTCAACAGGAAAGTATTTATCAGAATTCTTTTGCTGGCCCTGATGATTCTATTTCGCACCTAGCTAGTCATTTCAATAACGATTCAGAAACATATTTCTCGAAGCCAAAAGATTGCTAGCTTTTTTGATGAATCTGGTTGTGTTACAGTTCCGTTTTCCGTCATGGTTCGTGTTATTTTGTTATTTTGTGTAGGCTATCGGTTGAATGTGCGGCATCTGCTCACCGAAGAGATATACCGACTCATATGGGCTAGCTGCATCTTGACCCGCCAACCCGGATTTAATACCCAAAGCATCGGCAAGCAATTATCACCTGGTAAATTGCGGGGAAATTTCTGGGGTCGACCAACCAAACGTTTGCGAACGTCAATCGAATCTACATTCTTGACGACCCGAGAACCGAGCTTTTTACCTCGGTCGAAACCCAGAACGAGATACGCAAATGGCAGCTGGTGGACTACAAGTTGATCTTCCGCCATGGCCGAGTATTTAGGTATTAATCCTCCTTTGTTGACCCGGTCGCGATATTGTATATTAATGTAAAACTCCCCTTAGAAATTTCGATATGTCTGAATCAACCGCTTCGAAGGCTGGCCGACGCTTGAGCCAGACAAAAGATCACCTCGTTGGTACAAAGCATGGCATTCCTTGGGACCCTAATTCGACATTCTTCCCTAGCCGACGAGATCTCCCTAAAATCCCTGGCGCGCCCGAAGATGCCGCATGGGTTTGGGGTTCTGAAGACTACATCGGACGCCTCAACCTGTTGACACCGGCTCGTATAAAAGCTGCAGCGCAGGAGATCAAGACTGGCGAGACCGCCAGACTCGACCTGCCTCTGAATGTCCCTGAGCAACCAGCATTCGGCCGCGAACCGTTCAAACACAGCATCAAGACACTCGTGGAAAACGTGGCCTACGACGACCTTTACGAAATGAACACCCAGAGCGGCACCCAGTGGGACGGGTTTCGCCATTTCGCTCACATACCCACGTTGACCTTCTACAACTTCACAAAAGGATCCGATATCTCAGGTCCCGATGCCAACCACAAATGCAGCGTCCACCATTGGTCATCCCATGGTTTCTCCGGTCGGGCCGTCCTCCTGGATTACCGTTCCTACGCTGACTCCATCGGTGTGAAGTATGATACGGCGACGCCGCATGCGATCTCGTTGGAGGACCTACGTGCATGTGGAAAGCATCAAGGGATTGACATCCGTCCGGCGAGTCAAGGTGGCGATATTAAAATAGGCGATATTCTCCTCGTTCGCTCTGGGTGGGTGGAGGACTATCACAAGCGTTCGCCGGAAGAACGTGCTAGGCTTGCTTTACGGGGCCATGACTCTCACGGTGGTGAACAACAATGGGCGGGTGTGAAGCAGGAGGAGGCCATGATTGATTGGTTGCATGATTGTTATTTCTCCGCGGTTGGGGGCGATGCACCCTCGTTTGAGCGCTGGCCGACGCCTGAGAAATACTATTTGCACGAGTATATTCTCGCTCTGTGGGGTATGCCTTTGGGGGAGATGCTTGATTTGGAGAAGTGCAGTGAGCTGGCGAAGAAGAATAAGCGATGGACATTCTTCCTTTCTAGTGCGCCTGCAAACTGTCCAGGGGGTGTTAGTACTCATGTCAACGGTACTGCTATCTTTTGATAGCTAGTCTCTGTGATCAATTTGTAGTCTTGAATGAAATAAAATCAAAAGATTGAATATTGAAGTATTTTGCATGTGTGTGAATGATTCCACGCCAAGGTGGGATGGTTTGGAGTTCAGTAAACAAACGAGGTGGGATGTTTAGCGGCATCGGGGTGGGTTGGACTGCTTTGGATGGCAATTCACCACACCTAACGCGGCATACCATTTTTACATCGTCGACTTCTTCTCTTTCCGACATTTCGATATTCCTTGGATATACATCGTATCTCCTTTTCCAGAATGTATAAGAATAGTAACGAATAATCTAACAACCCCAGCGTGGATTCGCACGTTCACGCGCCGGAAACTCCATGCAAACGCGAAGGCATGGCGGACTCCTAACCAAGCGAGTGCTGCACCTAGGCACCTTAAGGCCTTCGCGCGCATCGACATGCAATAAAAGGCAGTAGGGCTGCAGATTCCATGCAGCTGTGGGTGGCGATGTTCTTCCGGATGGAGCTATTTCTGGATGAGTTTATATTCAGGGTCTTTACAATTCAGATTTGGATTCGAGAAGACAGGCTGGAAACGAGACCGAATTCGAGCATGTTCCTCGCTATAGAACGAATATATAGCTTTAAATGATGGGATATCCAGCTCTTCATGCCCTCTATACGACGACATATCATTTTACTCTAGAAGTTATCTTTTTGTCTGAATTCTGATAAGATACCGGATTGAATAATCCTTGGGACTGATCAATTGTAATTTTGATTGAGCATTGCCTACACCGTTCAGCTGATGGGAGGCGGAGGCAGGAACAAAAATAAAGTATGGTATATCCACGGCCCAACGGTAGATAAACATCACCACTAACTCTCCATAGTCTAGCGCAGGCACCACAGAGACGGCAAGGCCTTGGTTTTCTCTTCGCAATGGTGCTAAACTCGGTTACACCGCTTCTGGATACCATTTCAAATATAAAATTATTTGGGCTGGCTCCTCAGCTCTGATAGAGAACCGAAGGCTTATTCCGCAACCCATTCTGTCACGCACGACGAAAGTATGGGATTCCACACGTCTACGAATGGGGGCTGGGGGACCTCGAGTTCTCGCGGAATACGGGATCCCCTTTGACTAGCTAGTGCTAGCCCCGCCGGAACTGTCATATATACTTTTCTCTAATAAGACCGCTGCGCGCGCGGTGCCTTTGTTATGGTTATAGTTCATAGCTTTATCAACGTATTGTTGCACAGACCAGAGAGCTGGTGTTTCCGGATGCCAACGACTTGATTGTTTATCATGAACATCTTGTGATAATGTTTGCAAAGGTGATCGTTCAGGCACTTTTTGCCAGTATCGCATTTGCAGCATCCTGCCAGATTCCTCCGTCGAGTTGCAAGTCGATATCTACCAACCGCGCCATTTCATCGAGCTGCTCCAAGTTCTTCGCCTCCAAAACCGTCAAATTATCGTCTTGCACTACTACCATCACGAAGGCGACGTCGACGAGCACTAAATATGTGACGAAAGGCAAAACTACTGTTACCAGTTGGAAAACTTCGAAGACGACTGATACCGCTAAGTCTAAGAAGACTACGACTACCATTCCGAGGACAGTTACGAATAAATCTCGAAGAACGGTCGTCAAAGTTTGCACGAAATCGAGTACTACGACTTTAAAAACTACTTCGTAAGTCATTAGAAAGAAAAGCATCTTATACGAATTATGGAAAGCTAACCGAGTATCTGCTATAGATGGACCACTAAAACCACGACTATTACTTCCACTAAGACTATAACAACGCCCTCTACAAGCCGTGTATCGATTCCGGCATCGTGCTGTAAGTCCATTGATAATCATCCTCGTTTACAATTCCTACCTAACTTCTCCTGAACGCTTTATAGCTTGTTTCGCTATAAAAAACAAAACTGTCACCAAGACACCAAGCAAGAAGATAACAACAAAGACGGTCCCGAGCACAAGTATTATACGGAGAACGTCTCACGTCACGACTACCAAATACCTATCAACGACAAGAGTGACCCGTTACTCTACCCATACAATTCAGTCAACAAGTATTCGATGCACCGGATCTAGTAAAACTACCAAAGTCACGAAGACAGCTGTGATCCACTCCACCAAATGGATAACAAAGAAAGCGACGGTGACGAAATACGTAGCTGGCGCTCGTCAGACGACGACAGTAACGAGGGTTGGTAAAAAGGTGTCTACCAGCACCAATACCGCAGGCACTGGGAAAGTGACGGTTTTCAAGTTCACCACTCAACACTTCCAGACGGTCATAGAAGTTGGCGCGAAGGCGGGTTTCACAACTCTCTACCCTGTGGACGGCATGCTCAGGCCAATTACCACCAGTGTGGGAACTTTTTCCGTTGTTCACGTTGTTGCTCTGCCCGTGACTAGGATTACGAGAGCTGCCACTGGAACTGAGGATTCCACGACCACCATTTTCCCGACTGATATAAGCGGCCATACTATCACTCAAGGAACCAGCATGGTAACTGTGGTTGAATTTGTAACACGCTCGACTATTAGCATCACCAAAGTTGGCCCTACGCCCGGTACTACAATATATACACCCTCCGATATCGCCGCTCCTGTGACCTTTGTTCAATTCGTGCCCCAAACCACAACCACGTTTACCCTTCTCTGGGTAACCACATGCACATCCTTGTGGTATCCTAAAGATAGCAGCGGCGGCTTAATCACGACCGACTATACTGTCACTCTTCTCACATACATCACTCCATCAATAACTTCGATCACTCGTGTGGCTACCGGCTCCCGTCCGTATATCTCTAAGATCTCTCCTACGGGCAAATACGGTCAAATCATCACTGATGGGGCCGTTGCTACTCTCTCTATAATTCAGTATCTACCACGTTCGACCGTAACGGTTCGAACTCTAGTTAGCACTGCTTTTACGAGTACCTTTTATCCAACGGAGAGTGCTGCTAGCACAAACCCTGCGATCCCGGCCACCCTTCTTGTTGGATTTTTGCAGCCCTATTTCACCTTCACTAAAATCGCGAGAAGCGCCTTCACCTCGACGCTGTATCCGACAAACTCGGCCGGTTCTACTATTACTGATGGAAGTGGGACAATTACGATCTGTATTGGGATTACGACAACAAGACCGATAACTACGAGTCCTACGACATCTAGCGTCCCCACTACTACATCGACAAGTACGAGGGGAACGACATCTAGCACTTCGGCTTCGTCGTCAACGAGTTCTATTTCAACAACATCAAGCACATCTGTTTCAACGACGAGTTCTACAGAACCTCCGTCTACCTCATCGACGTCGAGTGAACCGACTTCAACAAGTACAAGTAGCCGAGAAACTTCGTCTAGTATGTCCACGTCACAAAGTAGTACGACATCTGAAAGCACCACTAGCTCGGAGAGCACGTCTTCGTCATCTACTTCATCTTCGTCCACATCGTCTTCATCTACTTCGTCTTCGTCTACTTCATCTTCAACTACTTCTTCATCCACTTCTTCAACTAGTTCTTCTTCGACTACCTCTTCTTCGACTACTTCTTCATCATCTACGTCCTCTTCATCGACGTCCTCTTCGTCCACAACTTCTCCCTCTACCACCTCATCTACAACATCTTCCACCACATCTTCAACTAGTGAAACAACATCGTCTACAGAGTCAAGCAGTACAACAAGCCAGTCTTCTACGTCCAGCTCTTCTACAGTTCCTCCTCGTTCTACTACTACAATCACAGTGGTTGGCAGGTCTGCTTTCACGACCACAGAATACCCAGCGACGACTGCACCCAATACTATCCCTGTCACTGTAGTCGTAGGAATAGTTCAGCCAACCACAACTATCATAACTCTTGGCCCTAGCGCTGGAACAGCGACGGAGTATCCCACTGACACCGCTGGGTCGACCGTCACGGATGGCTCCGGGACGGTTACGATCGTGATTACGCAAGTAATTACAACAGTCACAAGAGTTGCAAGCTCAACCGGTGTGACTACGATATTCCCAACGGATTCAGCAGGCTCCACTATAACCGACGGGTCCGGAACCGAAACTGTTATAACTTTTGTCGTTCAAGCAGTTACAACAGTATATCACTACGGATCATATTATGGAACGACGACAGAATTTCCCACTAACAGTCTGGGAAGTACCATAACTGACGGAAGCGGGACGATAACAGTCGTGATAACGAATGTCGCCCAGCCACCTGTTACAGTTGTTACGCTTGGGCCTGTAGGGGGATCTACTACTGAATATCCAACTGATTCCGTGGGCTCAACTATCACTGACGGATCGGAACCATATACAGTCGTGATAACTCAAGTGATTACGACCGTTACCACTACTGGGCGAATCCCTGGAACGACAACTCGGTTTCCCTCTGGTGTAAATGGATCGACTCTTCCCACTGGGTCTGGGACCGTTAGTGTTATTGTGACTGTTGTTCCCGAAATACAATCTACAACAACTGTGACCAGCATTGGAAATAGTGCCTTTACGACGACGGAATATCCTATAAACACGGCCGGCTCTACTTTTACAGATATCTCTCACACTGTTACTGTTATTCAGTATGTCACGCGCTCAGTCACGACTGTCACAACCGTCGCACAGTTTCCATATACCAGCACGGTTATCCCAACAGACAACAATCCTAATATCCCGGAAACTGTCATTATCGGAGTTCCGCGGTCGACTACAACTAGGACGACATTAGCTTCTTATGACTACACAAGTACATTTTCTCCCTCAAGCGATATTCCATATACCGTTCCGGTAACAATCGTCGTTGGGTTCACTCAACCGGTAACAGTGACCACGACCGTTGCCTCTAGCTCCTTTACGTCTACTTTTTATCCAATCAATTCAGCGGGAATGACCATAACTGATGGATCTGGCACGATCACTGTTGTCGTTGGCATCGTTGATTCAACCACTACAATAACTACAACAGGCCCATTCCCTGGAACGACCACAGAGTATCCAACTGATGCCAGTGGTATTATATCAAACGCGCCTGGAACGGTTACTATCGTCATCACACAGGTGCCAGTTTCGCAAGTCACGACAGTCATCACGCGTGTTGATCAAAGTGCACATACAACCACTATTTTCCCGGTAGATAGTTCTGGCGCTACCATTACCAACTCTGGGACGGCGACTGTCATAGACTATATTTCACAACCCTATACAACACTAACTAGCATTGGCCTCAGCTCTTATGCTACCACGGAATACCCTACTGATAGCATGGGCAACACCATCACAGACGGATCTGCTACGATAACTATCATCGACTACGAGCTCCAGCCGATTACAACGGTGACGAGTACAGGCGACATCGAGTATACGACGACCCTATACCCGACGAATCGGCTTGACCCTTCTGAGACAATCACAGTTATTGATTTTACAACACCATCGCCTTTCCCTGATACTTCTTGTAATAACTCTGGTGCTCAGGTGGCCATCTGGAATAGCCCTTGGCAGTTGAACGAAACAGATAACTGGCCTGCTAGTTTCGACTTGCGCTACTTCGCAACGGCTACACCCTACAATAAAACGACAGCGAGCGGTATCAATTTCCTAGTTAGCTATAATCCGTGGGGATTTACGGGCGATACTGTCATCGCTCTTATGTATCGATGCTTTTTTTATGCACCAAAGACGTTGAACTATACCTTTGTAATGGACCAAGTCAATGATTTTGTGGGAATATGGGTAGGAAGCAACGCTTACATTAATTGGACGGACCCAGATGCAAACTTGATCATTTACCAAGGACAACCCTACCGTGGTGGATATCGAGATACATTCACTATACCGATCCAGGGAGGGACTTATCTCCCTCTCCGGCTGCTGTGGGTGGTTGGTGCGGATTCTGGAACGCTAATATTAAATATCACCGGTTCCGATGGTGTTTACTACATGTCGGGCACAGACCCATCGCCATACCTCGTCGAACAAGTTTGCGACATGAATCCACCACCGTTCACAAGATCTTTCGGATCGGAAGCCGATATCACCACGACTACCCAGGTGGGTACCAGTGCTTATACCACGACTTTATATCCAACCAATAGCGCAGGATCCACTGTCGAGGACGGATCTGGTACAATTACTGTTATCGATTATACCGTGCAACCAACAACGACGGTAACAAGTACTAGCGGCGCGTACTCCACCACAACTGTCACTCCGAATCCAACCGATATCTATGGTACCTTCACGGTTATCGATTACGTACCCTCACCAACACCTGATGTCTCTTGCAATAATAGCGGTGTTCAGGTGGCAGTCTATGATACTCCATTCGCTTACGCAGGGGGCAGCATTTACGGCTGGATTGACGAATGGTTTGGAACTGAATCACCGTATGGAGTCGCTGTAACGGATTCATTTGGGTTTGATAGGGAGACTGTTGGGGGCAATCCTGCTAGTGATCCGAATATCATTAACTATGGATTCCCGACTCATAATACGAGCCAGAACGGTGCCGTCTACGCTCTCAATTACCGCGGATACTTTTACGCAAATACAACTCAAATTTATACAATCGCGAGTGGAGATGCCGACGATAGAGTCAGCGTTTGGGTTGGCCCAAAGGCTTACGCTCGGTGGTCGACGTCTATTGCGGATCTCAGAGTCGGTCCCGGTGATCTTCGTCAGATTGATGTTTCCCTAACAGCCGGCCAGTATCTGCCACTACGGCTCATTTTCGGAAACCAAGTAGGCATCGCGACTTACAATTTCACGATCACCGGCCTCTATGATGGTATAACTTATGTTGAAAACATGCAACCGTCCGAATTCCTAGTTCAGCAATCTTGTGACGGCGTCGCACCAAAATACCCTACCTTCGGAAGCGAATTACCAGCCCCTGATACAAGTTGTGATAACGACGGACTTCGATTTTCTCTATACAGTAGCCCCTTCGGACCAGGAACGACGGAGGACACATTCGACCCAGAGTTCTTCAAACGAGAAACCCCACTCAAAGAAAACGTCACAGATGTGGTCGGATTCGCGGATGCCTCTCGCTTCGGCCTAAATACGTCAATCGCAATAGGCTACGTGGGTGACTTTTACGCTCCGGTAAACGAAACATACACCTTCCAACTCGCCAGTGTGGTTGATTTCCTCTTCCTCTGGACTGGGGCCACGGTCGACACTAGTTGGACGAAGGATAACGCGGACGCGAACAGTTACAATACTACTTTCTTTTCTACGACGTTGGTGGCTGGGACTTATCTTCCTATTAGGTTGCTTTGGGGTAGTACTACCGGACGGGGAGAGTTCTCACTTTTTGTGACTGATTCGACAGGGTTTGTTTACATTGAACAGTCGTATGTTCCTAGCGCGTATGTTGTGACGAATGCGTGTAACGATACGATTCCCACAGGATGATTTATAACGGTCAAGGGAGGTTGCGCGATGGCTAATAAGCTGCGGATGCGATATATATTACGGATTTGTGGATAATTTTGATAGATTTGTTAATTTGGCAAGAAAGTTTTCATTAATATGTTCTTAATATGTAAGTTAACAGGGAAAGAGTTTGTCGGTTTTTAGTTTAAGCATGTAAGGCATGGTATTTAATAATCTTCATTGTAAAACAAAATCCCATTGCAAGGGACAGGGGCTATTTGGAGCCGCTACGCGGAGTGAACGAAACATCGTTTCTAAGCCTGTTTCCTCTTATCATCCCATATTTTCCTAAGTTTGCTAAGACCGAACTGAGCTGACATGAATCCGTCCTATATGTATACGGTCAGGGTATGATTATCATTAAAGAATAGAGACCATCATTTCCAAGTCTTGCTAATTCTTGGAGAGCACTTACAAATATCCAGTTCGGGAAGAACGTATCAAGAAACCAGGCTCTCCAAGCAAAGTAGCCATGGTACGCCCACGGGCTCGGATACGACTTTATAACATGGGCAACTACGCTTTTAGCGTATGTCGGTGCCGGGATGGAGTTGCCTACATCATGTCACTCGATTGGTATGCTAAATATCTGAAAGGCGGGATTGCGTTACGCACGTTGAGAGTATGCAACCCTCTTTGCAAAGAACTCTTTGATGGGGTTGTAGTACGAGTCTATCAAAATTCTCTCAGGTTAGATAGAACTCCAGGTGTAATGCAAGTGTGACGGATACGACTTACCGGACGGCAATTGCCTATCCACTCTCGCCAATTGTGACGCCACGCCACCAGTCACAATCTATTAGAAATCCGAAAGTCAGCTAGAACCCACTATATATACATTTAGGGCATCATACATTTATGACTTGCACTCCAAACGGCTTCATCTCGACTCTGAGCGTATTCGTATAACTGTGCAATGCCCCCTTGGAGGCTCCGTATGCGCTTCCAAAGGCGTAGGGCATAACACCGGCCAAACTCCCAATCATCACAATTTTACCCTTAGCTTCGATGAGCAGCGGTGCGAACGCCTTGGTAACCATCATGACTCCGAAGACATTAATCTCAAACATGTCTTTAATTTCGTTGAGGTCGAGGTCGAGGGCTGGCATGGTGTAATTCCTCCCGCTGGTTTTTTGCATGATAGTAGTCAGGTTTTGCATATGATAGGAATTGCATTTTGGGCGAGTTTGACTTACGCATTATTGACGAGAACATCCAGCTTCCCACCAGTGAGGGCTTCGAGTTTATGCTTGCATTCTAAAATTGATTCTGCTTTCGTGACATCTAGTGAAAGGATTTCGATGCCCTGGGCTTTGAGAGGTTCGAGAGGCCCTTCCCGCCGGGCTGTAGCAAAAACCCTGTAACCTAGATGTTGTCAATACGGCCAATTTAATAATAGATCGCTTAATCAACAAACAGCTCCACATATTTCAGGGAGCGACAAATGTGTTGGAAATGTTGGAATATGCTTTCAGCATGAGCAGATATCGATACAATCCGGACCGGGACTGGTATAATATATCAAGCTCTTGAGGTCTAATTCTCCTGGAAATGGTGATTTGGAAAGGATGCTCTGTATATGCCTACCTTTGCGATGGAACTCCTCGGCGAGGCTGCCCCCAATACCATCAACACCGGCTCTGTATTTTCATATTAGCATATCTTCGAATCACATGTCAACTCAATTGAGCCCAATTTGTGAATAAGAGCGAGGGGAAGAAATACCCAGTAATTAAGACTGTTTTTCTCGTATCGGGTTCCATTGCGAGGTTATAATGTTACTATAAACCTTGGAGTTTCAGAAATCGCGTTTAACTTTGGAAAGTAACACTCTCCAACCTAGATTTGTGTGATGATATTTATAATATTCACTTCATCCGGGATCAACCGCATGTGGTAGGTAGCGAATTTGGATGTTTCCATGCCCAATGAATTCAGCCGACGGTAGTCCGTGGTCGCAACACATGTAAATGGTTGGAATTTTGGTAACATATCTTGCTGCTTTTGAACGATGTATAATTTCTTGTATGTTATTGAAAGGTCCAAACGCTTTCGGTATTCGTATATTTCCTTTATTGCATCGAAACGATCAGTATCGCATTTGATTGATAGAGAATTAATTCTTTTTATATATACAATATTACACCCCCACTCCCGGTATAGACTATTCTCGAATAAAAACATGACTAATTATTTTGATAACGCCGTTTTCTTCAACATGATTTTAGTTGAAGAAGATGATATTAAATCTAAAGTGTTCGAACTAGTCGTACTAGTTGATCATAAACAGCAAGCAAAATGGGCACGACCAGATGGTGGCATAAACAAGTGAGAAAACGACTTTGCCGTGTCATCTACTACGAAGCTAGTCCCGGGAAACCGTCCGCGATCGCTTCTCATATTGGCGAGGGTATACGAGAATGATGATCCCAGAGTACCTATGAATTCGTTAAGTTAGAAACAATAAATTTCATCGACAAATCGATATTTTGATCTGGATTGTTGAAGGTAAAAAAGGATGTAGATGGATGGACAATACAAACCTAAGAAAAAGTAGCTATTGAGCAGTATAGCATAATCCAATAAGCCTCTCTCATCGAAGCTAAGCTTATCAATCTCGTTAAGAGATTCAGTATCATTTGCCAATACCCCCCATTTATCAAGCACGGTGTATCCGCGTAGTTTTGCAAGTTCTCTGAACCTGTCAATGCCTTGCTTGTCACCACAAGCGACGTATATAAACGGGTTTTTACCATCCCCACGCTGCTCTCTAAATTTCTTCGCCACGACATCAATAGAGTTTAGATTCTTTGAAGCCTGCAGTTCTATATCATCCCACCACTTTCCTACGGCATCGTGTTCTACCCGGAGATGAACCCCGATATATGAATCCTTCCGTAGGTGTTCTGCTTTTGATAGCTTCTGCACTAACCGTCGGTGAGACTCTATCGGTCGTATTAATAGACTTATTTCAGTCCAAGCCCTCCAATCGAGTCCGGTCGGGTCATTCTCGGGATTGAGAACAAGAAATGTCCACTCAATTTCCAGAACAACGGATGAACTATTCGAGTTGGTAGTAACGTTTTTCTCGTTCAAGGTCTTATCAACGTAGTCGCGGAACGTTCTGGTGCCGTCAAAGTGTCCCAAATATTCTTTAAACCCAGGCGATCCCTTCGGGTCGATCAAGACATGCGTTGCATTCGGCATGGACGGTTCGTCAGATGGTAGAATTTTCATCTGCGGACAAGCTTCACCTAAATGGAACATTATGTGTTCTTCGTCCCAGCTATGTCTAAACTGACGTTTCCATGCGCTGTCGTTAGTGTGAAAGTCGTTCAGGCTCTTAGAATCTCTTTCACTGCTGGATGGTAGTATCAAATTGGCTCCGGTGTCTATCGCCATGCGAACGCAATTTTTGATCTCGTTGACCTGGTTGAAGAGCCCTGCGGAAACGCGCGTACAATTGAGGTATAGATTCGGCCGCCATGTTATCGCTTGGCACAATTCCGCGAGATTGGGTGTGAGGATGGTATCCGATGTTCGGTTCGATCCGTCGAAAACCTCTTGGTAGTATCTATCTCTCCAGCCTAAACCTTCGTTATTGTGCAGGTCTTTCTCGGGGGCGACTGTGAATGTTAGGAAATGCAAAGCGCCATTGTAAGAACCACTGCCTAAAACCAGCCAGATTGCTAGCAGTCCTAGAAGCGTGATGGTACCGAAAATCGAGACTTGTTTTGTTGTCGGATGTTGCAGCTGCATTCTTGTGCTCTCTGGGCAAGAACGTGGGCCCCTGACAAGCGAAAGACCCACCAGCCGAAGCTCAAAACCCTTGATGATGCGAAAGATATCCCGGAATTCGAAAGACGATGACAGGCGACCCACGCATGAGATCGAGAGGCGCAGAATAGATAAATATTGACAATAACAAGACCGGAATATTGTTACTGAGCTAAAGAGGTGCAGGTTTGGAGGAGGGCACTCGCACTTGCGACGAAATGGGGTGTTTTGGGGTGGCCAACGCCTTTTATTCGCTATTCCCCAGCTGAACTGTGCGAAGCTAAGGCCGCTGTTATTTATTGTACCTTTTCTCCCGTATATTTCCGTATATTTCACCTCTCATTGGCCTCATTGACTCATTTAAATCGGCAGTCCCACAAAAGATGCATAAGTTACACTAGTTTGATACGGAGTTACACCAGGTAACACCCCGTTTAAGCCTTTTAGCAAGCTTCCGTGTCGCTGCCCCACCATTCCTCGACGTTCGTATTGAGTTCTCCACTCATGACCATACCCATGCAATGTCGCCAGAAGAAAAGAAAAACGTCGACAAAAATGGGCATTGTTTTGCGATGTAAGCAGTGGAATTTGAGCTATAATATCGTCGAAAATCTTATCATCTTTTCCGACCTCCTAGTGTGAATTGTGAGTTCCTGACAAAGCGAATGAACCATATCCCCGATGGCTGAGAGCTCAACTAGATCCACCTAGATTCCATTCCCTACTCGTGTACAACAAGAGGTAGTATCGCTCAAGTCACTTTGTTCTTGAGATATTATAATTACCCTGCTCGATCTTCAAATATAACTTAAAATAAGGATGCACCATTTGTAAATGCTGTACTAGAAAAATGCTTAGGGTTGCTCCTACTGTATATTATGATGGTTATTATCTTGGTAGACTTTGGCGGGAGAAATGATGTACCGAGGATATATATCGAAGTTGAAGACTAATTTGTAACATTAGACACCTACCAACGCCGACAAAAACTAAACAATTCTGCCAATACATTAGGACATATTGCTCGTGAAACAGTAACCTGATCGATTGAAAATACACGCTGCCTGATGGATTATATTCTCTTTTTATGGGAGGTTCCGTAACATTCCCATCAACATGCATATTGATAAATGCAACCTAAATTTCCGCCGCATTCGAACGGACCCCCAAGCAAATATAGCAAACGTGTTGCAGTATTGCTTAATTGCACCACAGCCAGCATCAAATCTCGCCCTTTTCCCCGCACCAAACTTGTATCGAGCGACCTTTGAATGCCACTCAAGAAACGATTTAGATGGAAGGCTGGCCTATCACCGCCTTGAATATCTGCCTCTGAAGTTAGATTCAATGTCTCAAGGTTTTTCGAGACAACCTCAAGATATCTAGACGGGAATATTGGTTCTGAAATGTGTTGTCCAGACGACTTTTTCCAGATTCGGCTGGACTCAATTACAATTTAAGCTTATTTAAAGTGAACAAGATGTCTGGATACCGGATGTCTAGAACAACAACAATCCTCTCATGTATGATCGATCCCCAGGAAACAGTATTTAGTATTATTTCGCGGGCCGTGTCCGTGACGACGCGAGAATATATCCATCGAGTCTGCTGTGTCACGGTAACCGTCCTTGGCCTTGTGGATGCTGTGTGAGAAACAAGTGCTCATTTCGAGGGCACCCGTTCCAGGATGGGGAAAATCAAATGTTTAATTTAATATCCATAGATCCATTTATCGAATTGTGTCTTGCGGCTGAAAAAAACAAATTTTTCGACAAATTTCTGGAGAGGAACTTACCGTGCAGTGAATGCATGATAACAATGGTGCAAGTGTTTGTTTTAGGCCAAATTAATGCAGTTGACTGTTCTTATCGTTTTGTCATATGATCATCAAAACTAGCGAAAAGTAGGACTTGAAAGCCGCAGGATAGAGAGTTCGAGCTAGTCCGAGTTAGAAACCGAACCATCGACGGGACTACTAACGACAGAACAAGCAAACTCAACAGTCTGGCTTCGATATAGCTTGAAGAGAGCAGTATCTCTATGAATATAATAAATTTTTAGATTTTTGCTTATATACAAATGGTGAAGAATTGTCACACCAGCCGAACCAGTACTTGATAATCAGACATTACATTTCATGCTCTCGTAGCCAATATGGGAAACTATAACCCATCTACTAAAAATCTTCAAACGCTTAAGACCATAAAAGACAACAAAGTCAGGGCGGTTCATCAAACCACCTATTCTAGTTACCGATAGGGTCCTGACCCTTGCCGTGTGCGGTTCTGCTCAACCCGAGACAATTCGCCATATTGAAGAAGATATCAATGTTATTAATGACACCACCGAAAAGCTCTTGACAAGGACCCATAGCGAATACGGGAACGTCGGTGAGCGAGTGCACGCCCTGTGGCTCTTCAGTCGGAAGGGTACCATTGACAATGAAGCCGCCAGCAGCGTCCTTATCGTTAGCATAATAATCGTTAGCCGGACGGCCGGGCGTATTAACAGCTGGAAGACGGGGACCGTTCTCGTGAACTACATAGTTCTCACGATGATCTGGGCCGGTGGCGAGGCCGGCAAACAATGCGTATCGGGGGCTCCAGTTGCTCGGGAAGTGGGCTCCATCGTTGTAGGTAAGTTCACCGGTGTTCTGGTACTCTGAGAGACCGGACTGTTGGTAAACACCGACAGCGGAGCGCTTCTTGCGGTCTTCTTTTTGGGAAAGAAGGTACTTGGTATCGACTGAGCCCATCACATCGAAGCCGTGACCGTGATCAGCGGTAACGACTATGAGGGTGTTGGAGAGCTCGCCGAGTTCTTCGAGCTTTTTGATCGAGGCGGTGATGGTGTCGTCTAGCTCGAGAAGTTCGCCGAGAGCACGGTCGTAGTCGAGAACGTGCATCATCTTATCGATCGAAGCGGCCTCGGACATGAGGTACCACCCTTGTGAAGAGTGGCGAGGATCAGCCTTCGAGCGAGCGTGGAGGATATCAATCGCTTTGAGGGTCATTTCCTTCAGACCGGGCTGGTCTAGAGCATCGCCCTTGTTACCGGATGGGTGATTGGCCTGTCCCTTGAGGTTCTCCTTGTAGACATTGCGATCGAGCCATTTAGACATGTGAGATACGGAGAAGATACCGAGAGCACGCTTGTCATTGGGAGCCTGGAGGAGAGAGGTCTTGTTCAGATAGACGCCGTACCCGGCATCTGCGAACTCCTTGTAGTAATCCTTGTTGTTATAGGTCTTGCCGCCAAGGGATGGTGGGTAGAAGTTCTCGGCACCGCCGCCGAAAAGGACATCTGGGCCATCCCAGTCGACCCAAGAGTAGTTCTTCGTTCCATGGAGGAAAGAGTCGACACAGTAGGCAGCTTGGCCACGGTCACGGGTGTGGGCGGTCAAAGCGGCTGGGGTAGCGTCAGCGACGGCTGCAGTCGAGACGATACCGATGTGACCTCGCCAAACACGGTAGAAGAGCTCGACAATGCTCTCGACCTTCGGGTCATCGAAAACGTTAGTGCTAGAGTCGACGTTGACACCAAGCGCATTGACGGTAGACTTGTGACCACTATATAGGGCAGTAGCAGAGTTTGCAGAATCGGTGATGAAACTGTCAATTGAGTGGGTCATGGCGTGACCCAAGACTGGGAATTGATCCATCGCCATCTTGGTTTGGTAAATACCATTCTTCTGCTTGTGTCCGATGAGGCGAGCAGCAGTGATCATGTTGGTCGTCATACCGTCTCCGATGAAGAAGAGGATGTTTCTTGTTTTTCTCTCCTCCTGCAAGTCACGAACCCTCCAGGTGGCAACTGTCTGCTTGCCATTGTATTTCAGTGTGGCCTTGTATTCACCAGCTTCGTCAAGGAAGACCTTTCGGAAAGCCTTGGAGGCAACATTGACAATGGATGGAGTACCGGCGTCTCGTGCAAAGTAGTCTTCGTACCAACTAAAGGTCCACTTCTCGAGCTTTGGTTCGGTAACAGCAAACCACTTAGCACCAGAAAGGACACCGCGGTGACCACCAACTCTCTCGATGGTAAACTCGAATTTCTCATCGGGGTTTGGGTTTCCGGTGGCCTGCGTCCCGTTAACTGGAGCGTGAACCTCGAGACGGATATCGAATCGTTGTCCAGCAAGAAAGTCGGCCCTATAAAGATATCGGCATTAGCACCTGTTTCGAAATATCGAGTAGGTCTGGTATACATACTGGTCTGGAGGAAGGATACATCCTAGGTCCGGGCAGGTACCTAAACGCTGGAATGACTGCGCTGTAACGACGCTGACGAAGACAGCAATGGCCGCAATTGGCTTAGAGAGCACAACCATCTTGTACTATTAAATCCAAAAACCCGAGAGTTTCTAGAGTGAAAGAAAGACTAGATGTTCGCCGGCGCGATTGGTAAGCTTGATGAAGAACGAATAATTCTGTTTCGAGGCGGGGATCTAGGATCTTATATCCTTTTTTCCCATTTTCTTTCATAGTGCACGTTGCACCCGCTTCTCAGTTCATTCTTAGAACGCGACAGGCCAAGCCATGCCTAACCAGCCCAGTCGATCAGGGTAGACAATCCCTCGGTATAACCACTGAATGCGAAGGGAATAGGGTGCACAAGCTTGGTGGAGCCTTTGCATCGGTGCAGAGTGAGACAAACCAAGGCCAAGGGGAAGCATGCAGACTTAGAATCAAAGCTTGAAAGACATACATACTGGCCTTCCTTTTCCTCCGCAACGTCATGTTCCATGCAAAGTAAACCAGGAAGCGGAAGAATCCCAATTACATCAGCCATAGAAGTACCAGTCAAGATTATGATACGGAAAGAGGTTCCTGCAAATTGCGTTGACACTTGGTGCATTATTGGCGTCAAGGCTCGAGTCTTGACTAAACCTGGAAAGGGACATATGCACCCGGTTTAGGCAACTGCGAATTCAAATCGAAGCGTATTTAGAGCTGTAGGACCGAGAGCCAAAAGTCTTGGTGTATTCAAGGCTTTAAATTATTATCGTTTTTCATAAAACGATTCCCTGGCGATTTGAGTTGCGCGTGGGGTGATTCTCGCAGGCGATTGGTTCCGTGCAGGGTTCTGTCTCTCGTTTCGCTTTTGATATAATTGACATCGGACTAGGGCGGGAGCTAAAATGCAGGTCCAAATTGGTGAGATACATCTCACGATCGTCTCTGAACTAAAGTAAAAAGACTTTTAGCTTGGCCGAGATCCACTTAAAGCTGCCTAGGTATCTTTAGACATAATACGAGCTCGCCAGTTACACAGGACGTGTTGGATCAAAGTTGCTTTAAACTTTTGTTTCTGGCTTCCCCAATGCATGTCTCCGGTTGGCCCCGCTGCATGTGTGGCGCTTCTTGTCACAATCGACTTTCTGGCTGAGGAATAAGAAGCTCAGAATTGAGCATGCCATAAATTGGAATTCGCTTCCTCCGTGAACGCCAAGTGATTATATTGAGTGAGAATCACCGTTGTTTCTCGACAAGCGGCAGAGATACTTCTTTTAGATCGGATCTTGTCATGACATAATCGAAAGTCGCCGTTGATTCCCATCTTTTTCCCATCTCTCTTCAGGGCAGAGCCCGAAGCAAATGAAGCTCGGCGGTCTGGGCAGTCTGGGCGACGCGCCATGGATTGAGAATCAATCGATAAGCTTTTTTTTACTTTGACCATGATCTCGATCTCATGCTAGTGATTGGCTAAATAGAAGATTTTTCCCCCAAAAAAATTTCAAAGCCGAGACACAGCCTCTTTCGGATGTCTACAATGCAAGATCGGTGGAGTTTCTTCATCTTATGCTCTCGGCCTTTTTGCGAAACCAGGTCGTATTATAAATTGAATGACGCCGGGAGTCGAATGCTGGGACTGTGGGAAAGTGTCTGCCTGATAAGATTTATCTTGTCTATATCGTTTCGTGAATTCACAAAGCCCGTCAACTTTGTTTCGCAAATTTTGAATGTCAATATTTTGAGGCATATCTAGGGCAATTCAGAAGCCCTGTAGCCCTGAAGTCTTCTGAACAACTTTTGGCATCATGTTATTTCTAGATACAATAGACCAATGAAGTTGAGGGAGTTCACCTGGAACGGGTTCTTCCTTTGAAGAGGCTTCGGTGGGGATCGCCAATGGCTACATAAAAGTGGCATATCAATATCGCCGACAGCAAAGCTCTCAAAGCTTTCTGAGGGAACTCGAGATTAGCCTGCTGGCAATTGGCTGTAGCTGAGGCAAAAGAGGTTCCTGGTGCAATGTGTTCTTCGAAAACAGTCATCGCTCCTACCTCTTAGGTTGGGATCGTAGTCTTACATCAAGCTTATCAGATGATACCATATGGACTAGGGGGAGCTGCTCAATGGGAGCGTGAAGTGGTTGTGGAAGCCAAGCGCGGCCAAGCGGCTAGCCAAGTCTGAAACAACAAGCGGTATCTTGTAAGTAGCTTCCACATGTAGAAGCGCTGTCCTTCAGTGGGGCACTGAGAGCTGCCGACACCCCAGCGATATTTAGGCACCGAGAGCTGCTGGAGAACTCGAGAGGTCGCACATAGAGTGGGTTACGATGGAAGCAGAGGGAATCGTGAAAGGAGCATCGTGAACCTGCAGTGTTTCTCGCTCATGTTAGGGTCGACCCGGTTAAGGCTCGTAGGCGTAATGCCAGCAACGTTAACATGCGCAACGGGATCAATTGAGGTGTGTCCCTTTTTGGATATGCAACATCTGCAACACACGACAAGCCCGCTGACATGGCTCGATTCTTACCCCCCGTATTCATCACATTCAAACCTGTTTCATGATGATATGTGGTAGCCTGTTGGCATATGTACTTAATAGCCAGCTGTTCCCATTCACAACTACCGAACCCATCAGTATAAAAATTTTCTCTTCCATTCCCCAGCCCACGTCCGTCGTCTTTTTTTCTATCGATATGGTTGCTTCGTATTCGTCCCCAACCGCTCCAACGCCAAGGCCAATCGGATGCTGTGAAATTCGGTACCCCAGAAATTCCGAAAATGCATTCATCCACCCCGCGAACGGGAATCCGACCGCACAATACCCATTTAGAATGCAATCGAAAATCTCTGAAAGAAAACGGCAGGTGTGGTGAAATGTCAGAATTTAGACTTGAGCCCTTATAGTAGCGCTACACACAAAGACGGAGGAATCCGCAGGGTTCCGCTAGCTAGCCTCTCGATGTTTGATAATCGATGCCCGGCTGGGGGCGTACGCTAATGACGACTGGCCTGGGCCGCGTCACATCGCATGACGTTAATGGAGCATAATTCCTTCGTCGACTCTTCGTGGTATATAAGTTACGACGCTCCACCCTCGATTATCTCCCTATCATCAACCATCCACTTCAACAATCAACCAGCACGGGGAAAAGAAAACCGAGGAAAAAATAAAATTTCAGTTTGAAGTTACATTTTGATATCAACGGAAAAAATGGAGAGATATACCGACGACAAGCACGCCGAGGTTGTCTACCATATTGTAGATGCGGCCGAGTATCACCAACAACCAAAGCCTAAACGACCGGTATGGCGGAAGGTAGTCAGGGTCTTGCTCACGGTCGCTGCCGTATCCATGATATTCTTCACTCTCAAACCGGTTTTCCAAGCTTTCCGTCACAAGTGCCATGTAAGCGGCCCTCCAACAGAAGAATCTGAATTTAGCGTGGACAAATTCGGAACTGACCTTGACATGCAGGGTGGTCGCAAATCGGATCCGATGTTCACGATCCCTGAGAAGAACATGAATCCACCCATTGATCTTGACATGGATCATCATTTTCTCGATGAAGTCGAAACTCCCTACCAGCACTATGACTTTCCTAGCAACCTGAAGACATTTTACATTCGACAGGAGTCATTCACTGGTCTATCTCGCGTCCAAATCGTCGGCAACCTTATTGTCCATTCCTGCGACAAGGCAGAGAATATCTCTGCTCACTTCAAATTCGAATTATCCGATGAGGATCTCCGACCCCGCCTCGCCGTTGAGCCACACGACGACGGTATTGTCTTCAAACTCGACCCATTCACTTTGGTCCGCGAAACGGTCAACGCCACAATCTTCTTGATCCTCCCCGTTGGTAAAGTTCACGACAAGGACTACAGCCTGGAAGAACTCACAGTTAGCACCATTCAACTGCCCATTTGGATCAAGGACACCGTCACCACCCAAATGGACAAAGCTGAATTCTCCACCGTCGCAGGCTCTGTCGTCAACTATGGAACTTCCAAGGACAAGAAAGCACTTGACATCAATAACATCCGCGTTCACACAGTCTCTGGAAACATTGCCGGCGAGTTCCCACTCAACAATGCCGTCGACCTTGAAACCACAAATGGCGATATTGCAGCAGACATTGTCCCATCCGACCTCCGCGAGCAAATCGGATACCTGAAGACCTCAACTGTCAACGGCAACCACATGATCAACTTCATCAGCAAACTCAACCCACGTCCTCTTTATTCCACCCACAACAGCGTTAATGGCGATGTTGAGGTCACTTACCCCGAAGACTGGCAGGGTGGTTTGAAGCTTAAGACCACCAGCGGTCACATCAAGGTTGCTGGCAAGGGTACCAAGGTTGAAAAGAAAGACGAGGGCCCGGTTGGTCGATTCTGGAAAGTTGTCAAAGGTGAGGGCAAGAGCAAGGGTAGCGTTAACACTATCAGTGGAAAGATTGATATTTTGATCGGGGAGGAAGAGGATAAGGAATAAGCTATCAGAGGACATGACTTGAAATTTTATGTACTGGATCAAAAGTTTAAAAGTGATAATAGTAATACTGGTCGCGATCGACAGGGTGAAGTATCGCGACCGCAAAAGTCATAGTTAGGTTAGCTAGAAAAATTGCCAATAATACAATAATTCGTGTGCTCGGATATCGAGAATACGAATCTTTGCAGAAACTATACGTACACCCCTGTAACATACCCACAATTGGTGAGCCTCCAATTAATCTCATGACGATCTGAACATGTCGGCGCGGCCTCGTTAAACGGTCTCCGCGGGCTCCCCGTTCGGGATACGGCATCGATCGCGAATGGAATCACAAGACCATAGCGATCCAGAATCCAGACAAACATCGCTTGCCACAGACGTTTTTTCTACTATTTCATATATATATATATATTCCACGCTGAAACTACTTCAACTACAACCTCAAATTCATATCACGCATTCTCCAATTCCATCACTCCAAGTATACCTCCTACAAATATTACCGATACCCTCAAAAGCTCTGCGAGATATAATAATAATGTCTTCGTCTAAAACTTCCGGCATCGACCTTCAAGATGCATACGACCTCGAATTCAAACGCAAACCAAAAGCACCCTCGCCCGAACCGCTCATAACACCTTCCCCAACAATCGAGAGAACCCCCGCCAAACACGACAGGATAGTGGTATGCGAGCACGGTCACCTCTATACCACAACATGGGTTCCCCTGATCTCCTTCAAAGCCGTTCGTCTGGGGAACCAACGATACCAGAAATGTCCTATCGGACAACACTGGAGTTTGACGGAACGGGTCGATGAACGTAGCCTTACGCCGGAGCAACGTGAGGAGGCTGCGGCGCATCACGACTGGCATATCTGGTAGGCGTACAAACAGGTACACCCTCGTTGGGATGGCATGATGTCAGGGTCGATGGTAGCATTGGTTCCAAGATGTAGCGACACTCGGAAAGGGTTGCCGAGAGGTTTGCGCGATAGGCGCAACACATAACAGTGGCATTCTAGCAGCTACAGGTCACGATGTAGTCTGTCTCAGAGCCAGACGGAGCAGTTTAAAGATCATGTATATTTTACTTTAGTCATGCAAGATAAGAGCTTAATATTGCAGAATGAAACACAAAGAAACGATCCAAGTTAGTTAAGTAAATACAAAAACTCCAATAAAACATGCCCGATAGTAAAACGCTGAATTTCGGATGGTAATGTAACGACCGTATGCGCCTTTCTTCGCTGTAAATTCCCACAAAACGCCTATTTTTAAAATTGCGCCGGTACAAACGAATGACAATAGCTGACCCGAGTTCAAACAAAAACAAAAAAAAATCCTAAGAGCAAATGAAGAAAATTCCAGCAGAAAGGAAAGACAATGTAAATAACCAATAGATATGTTTACGCTCAACAGCAAGGAATGTGAAATATATACCCACATTACCCACAAAATATGAAAATTTCATTCTCTTTGGATGGTTTTCTAAAGCATCCAAGCTTGATGTTTATCGCTCAGACCCTCGATTTCAGCCGTCGTATGCCTCCACGGATCGCAAACTGGACTGGCCTCAATAGGTGTCGGCTCGCTATGTCTCACACTGGCATCACCACGGTTCGCGGGAACCTCCAGCTTCAAAGACGGCACCATCACGATCGGTTTATTATCCCTCGTCGTAAGACATCCCTCGAGTCCGGTTGGTGGCGGTGGTGGAAGCGGTTGAGGAATTTGTACATATTTCTTTGGGATTGGTGGTGGTGCTTCTCGCTCATATGCTACCTTCTCGCTCATACCGCTGCCACCCAGCGACTGCGAGGGCAAGTGAGTATAACTCTTGTTACCGTGGATACTACCCCACCTACTCAACCGTCGTGAAACTCTATTCAGGAGACTCTCATTGGCTTGTTTAGGTTTATTGGGGGGTTCGAGGATAGCTTGTGTGAATGTGACCTTCGTAGGCGGCGGTGAAAGAAGTTTAAATATTTTGTGGAATCGCGGGGTGGTGTCTAGATCTATGACGCCCGGAGTGGCGGGGTACTCTCTTGATGGCTTCTCGTCTGAGAACCGAAGCTCGTCTGTGGTGAGGAAGGTGGAGGTTTGGGGTGTTGGCCCAGTTACCACTGTAAATTTCGAGTGGCCCGGAGTGGTGACTGAGATTGCAGGTGGGGGACTGCTAGTTTCTCGACGAGTTGGTATAGTTCCACTGTATACTGGTGGGGGAAATGTAAGGCTCTGATCTTGGGCGAACATGGGAAGCCCTGGAGATCTGATACTAGGGCCGAATGTACCGCTATGGAGTGATCCGAAAGATGGAGGTGGCATCTCGATTGCCAGCTGAGCTCGACGGGGTGCCGCAGCTACTTCCATGGGTCCGGAGATCTGCAGCTTCTCCTGTTGACGCCGACGTTGAAAAATACGGCCGAAGCAGCTGAGTGGAAGACAACCGCAAGTCATTTTACTAAATAATATGGTAGATTATAGTACAGTGGTTGATATTTTGTATTCGAGCGAGGCACGAGAAGTTGTTTCGAATCTTGCCCTGGAGCGAATATGAATGATACGTGGATATATAAACTTAAATCCTGAGCGTTGAATTGGAGACGATGAATCACACTCGCCCGGTGCAGTGCAGTCGTCCGTTCAAGTATTTATGAATCCAAATTGTCTCGTAAACCAGACTGCTGGGCCTCAAAGTTCGATATAACTTGATGCTTATCCAACTTTATGACAAGGCTGATAATGTTCGAACAGAACGAATAATGTAATTGTTATATAACAGATAGAATTCGGAGCGCGAAGGTTAATTTTGGGTAAATTGACTCTGCGCACGAGTTTGGCTAAAGTCGGTTGGAATGAAGATCGTAACGCGCGGAGGAATGTTCGATTGGAGTTCCAACAGCGGAGTTCCAATGTTCGCGGAAAGTTATGGTGTTATAATTGACCAACTATCATCAGTCAAGAGATAGCTTAGTCGCCGGTTGGAAAATTCCAACAATTAAAGAAAAATCGAAGAATGGAGGGTATATAACAGAAAGAAATAATAGCTCATGACCAGATGCAACTTCAATGTTAATGAGTCGCTTGCTTGAGCAAAGATGAACAGCGTTCGAAATGGAAAGGCGAAGTTCGATGGGGGTATTATACCTGTTTTTTTCTCCAGACAACCTAGTTAGACCGGCCGGCTTGCACTCCTGCACCTTGCATACCGGTCTATAAACATGGTCGTGGTGTTTCGAAAAAACAGTACCTCCCAATTCGGTTAGCTTCTAGTTCATGTAGGTACATGTGAGCGAAGTTCGCCTAACTCTCGAGGCCGGGATATGGGCTTCAAAGATCCATGCCAGAAGTAACCTGTACATGGTCAAATGTTTCTTCCCCACTTTTCATGCTAGTTTCTGACGATAGTAGCGGAGATATATCGTGCGTATTTTGTTTTTTCGCTATTTTTACAATGGCGGATTTCTTGAGCGGGATGACTATGAAACAAACCTGTTCACGGCTGAGAGCAAGATACCGGAGCCAAGTAGACGTTCATCGAGTCGTCTGACTGGATCATCGACGTCCTTTTGCAAGGGCCTTCGAACAGCCAGCCGGCCGGTCCGTAGCATCGGGTGTCTTGGATATCAGAAATCAAAGACGGAGAAGGATGATTCGACGATAGCCTTTGGACTAGCAGCGCAGCTGGTAAGTCGGACGACAAAGCTTCATGGTCGATAGTGGGGCTTCCCGTCCAAGGCCAACCTTCTTTTGGTCTTCAGGCGGTTTTATTGGTCGGATTTGCCTTGGCTGCAGGGGCCTTTGATGGTGGCGGTTCGGGGCTTTATCTACGATTGGCTCACTTCAGCTGGGGGTTGGATGGTCAACACCACCCGATGTCGACTCAAGAGTGTAAGCGCCCAGCTTAGACCGTTATTGTTTTTCTTGTCTAAAAATAAGAAATCCTATTGAATATTGTTCTTTGATAGACAAGGTACATGAGATATTGTCTTCAACTTTTTCCCCTTCTCGAACTGTTGTAAAGATTGAAACAAGCGGGCAGGCGAAAACGCTCAATATTTTTAGACGCGGGTGGAAAATATCATAAGTTCATCGTGAATTTCGAGATGGATATGAGTTTCAGAATATGTGCCTTTGGCGCTGAGGAGGAAATTTATATTGAGAACCATTTTTTAAAATGTAGATTATAGATGTTTCAGTTGCAAATATATCGGGGACTTATCGATATCGATATTTCTTGCTTAGGACAATCGTTGGGATGAGATGAGATGTAAAGCGCCGAGCTAGTCTTAATGCCTTCAGCCCACGCTCGTAGCGCAAGAAGCGGAGGACATAAGGACCAATGTAGCTAACGTGGGTTCGAAATCAATGTGTACCTTCGCCCAATGACTACAGCAGTGAAAAACTCTCGAACACGTTGGGTGTGAGCAACTTGATTCTTTGACTCAGTGCATTAACCGCCTCAAGGATTTGCTATGGCGATGCTTGGATACGATATGTGGTATGATATAATAGTAAATAAGAACACCATGCGGGGTGAAGCTGCAAGTTTACCGGCACAGCATGCAACCTGATACGAGTGGATGGTGGTCCTTCGAGGCTCTTTCTACCGTTCGGAAAAATATCCTGACGTCTTATTCATTCAAGCCGGGGATGTGAGCTCGTCGTTAATGCACTGAATAGGAGCATGAACGGCTGCAATGTTGATTTGCAGGAGGAGGGTTGTACAAAGTGCAAAACTACTTCACGGTCGCGATCTTGGGTCCGCTATGGGTAAGAATATCCGGTGAACCATAACGAGTTGAACACGTCGCTGCCATGTTTTTCCCAGGGTTCTTGATTGACCGAAACTTTGTTGTTTTCTCGAGAAACCTGGAATGCGAGGTTGCGTAAAGAAGAGGTCGCGAGCAAACACGGAAACCGAGGATCCAATCGATCACTCGCATCGGGTGGTTCTGTCAACTCCACATATGCCGAAGGGCGGCACAGAACAGTAAGCTCAACTTCAATATGCATAGAGGCCAACGATCTTGTTGTATGTATCTTTGAGTGAGGCCGTGTCATGGAGCACGTTGTGACTTATCCAAAGCATCTAGAACAAGCTCTCTAGAAAGGATGCGGAGCAATGCTCCATTGCAAATGTGTTGATGATTTGCAGGGATGCGTCACAACGAGCTGATCACGGAACGTTGCTCTGCCAACGTCCTAGCAACGCATCGCCACAGCAGATCGTAAACAAAGGCCAACGCACAATCCACGACAACCACATTTCTACTCCCCGGCTTCCGCTCCAAGGCACAGCTCCGTCGCAACTTTCTAAATTCTACGAAACCATCCGCTTCACGAATCAACTTTACGATTCTATCGGCGCATAGATCTCTAGCGGGGAGATATACAAGTTTCCGATAGCGAATTCATTTTTGAAGAGATAATATCTTATATTATACAGTCGAAGTCAACAGTATGTGGATTTGCCTTATGTCATACATTTTCACCCCGAAGCTAACTATTTCATTCTTCATCCAGCCGCGAACGGAGCAGACTACTTGATCTATTGGCCAAGGTTTACTTTTCACGTCCCTTTAAGAACTGACGGTCTTTAGGATTCTTCCCAAAGAGCGACGCTCTTTGCCTGAACTCGAATCATGGCGCCAACATCATCACTTCCCTCAGCATCCGAAATCAAAGATGCAGTCATGGAGCTCTACATCCGCTCGGCTGGCGCTCTTTGGGGCACCGCTATTGAGGAGGCGATGAACCACAGCATCGAAAAGCGATCACCTTACGTGAAACCGACAGATTTTTCAAAGGGCATAATCGCAATCTTTGCAATTCTTGGAGGAGCTATGGCTTTCTCTGTTTGGTGGTTTTTCGTACAAAAGGGTGGATTTGTGTGGAAGGAGGATGATTGGGATGATTACAAGTCGTCTGTCATGCGGCGCAAAGGTCCTGATGGCAAGACCATATCCTCGGGTAGTACACGAGCTCCGGAAACTGTTGTCACCGATCTTACGTACCAAACCGAAGAGTCAAGCGAATACGATGCGGCCGCCGAGAAACGTGCTGCTCAAAGCGCTGCTTCTAGCAAGACTCCTAAGGCTAAATGGGCCAAGCCGAAACGTAATAATAGCAAGAATAGTATCCGGTCCAGCTTTAGCATGTTTTCACGATGGAGGAAGCGAGACCGTTCCCCTAGCGGCACAGAGCGCGACCCAGACCTCGAGTCATACGCTGACGAGGAACCGGCCCGCATGTCTTCTTACAATCCATACCCTGTCCATGCACCATCTGTTGTAAGCGAATCCGATATTGGCTCCGAACGTCAACTTGGAAAACGAGGAACCGCATTCAATGGCGCCGGCCGCCACCCATCCCGCTACGCATACACTTATGCTCAGACTGAGGCTTCCTCTGAACGATCTGGGCCAATGGGTCCTCGTCAGTCTACCAAGAAGTCTAAAAGGTCCGGTTCTTCCCGTTCTGCCGCTCCAAAACGTCAACCCACTCAGCGAGTAGCAGCCCAACCAGAGCTGTCTACAATCGCTGATGAAACTGAAACTCGACTCTCATTCGAAGCTGAAGACGACGCAGCCTTCACTGTCTACTCTGAATCTATCTCTCGACCAGCCGCAGCCCACACCACTCCAAATAGCAAGATGGCCTCCATGTCAAAGGGCAAGGGTTTAGCGTTCCCTATAAGAGATCCCACCAGACCTTCAGGATCCAAGAAGAGATCTGAGTTTTCATCCAGCTCCCGAACCGGTCGTAAACAATCCGCAGGAACCTATCAAACCGCTAGCACTGACTCATCCGACAGCGAATGTCCATCTGACTGTTCCTGCTGCACTACCGACTCCGATTCTGATTCCGACGATGGTGTTAGTACCACTATGTCAACACGGTTCAGAGAATCCGCACGCGGAGACTTGGGTACCAAGGTCTACCACCACCCTCTCAGCGTTGGCCTTGAACCGAAGAGAATAAGCTCACCAGTTCCAACTGGCCAAATAATGATGGGTAAACAACGTGGAAAACAACCCCCGAATGCGGATAGACGCATCGTCGGAGCTAGAAGCTACCGCAAGGAGAGCAGAGCAAGCTTGGAAAGCGATAGTGAAGGCGATAGCGGCGGTGAGACTGTTGTCTCTAGGGTCAAAAAGGCACTCAACGGTCAGAGATAATCAATGGGTTTTCTGATACTCTCCTTATAGGGATGTCTTCTTGAATTAGAGCGATTGAATCATAAGAGCAAATATTTGGAGTGTTTTGACTTTACGCGCATTGTTAAGAAGATTATATGAAGCATATTGGTTGGTGGGTTTTATCGGCGTCAAGTCGGGTTGCTATCTTGTTCACTTACGTATATTTTTTTTCATTTGTTTTGGTCTTCTACGATACACCGAGGTTTATTGAGGGAAGCATCTTTGGATACTATCTCAATCGCTCAACCTTGTTCTTTTATGTCAAAATTCATCATGTAGCATGTTTTATACGCTTTAAATGTAACGTACACATAAAAAACACACACAAATTTATGCACTAGGTGCAACGATATTATGCTAGTGATCGATAAAATATCAGTTTGTGAAGAAAACTCGAGACGCCAGATATTCAGGTCATTTGATAACCAGATAACTTGGTTGGTTCACGCTTACATCTCCTGCGTTCGATGACTCGATACTATTCATTAGACAAAACCTGCATCAATCCAGTAGACAATATTACCCTTTACCACAAAGTGACCCAAAACCCAAACAAAGGAAACCCAAGAGAACACCCAAGTCCGTGACCGCTATATTACACCTTACTCCCCAAAATCTCCTTTGTGATATCTTCAAACTCCTCACCACCCTGTTTTATGATTTCCCCGCTCGTGATCTCGATCGTGCCCTGAGCCTTTTCAATTTCTTTACCCAATGCGATTCTCCCAACTGTACTCTTCGGTGTATTCCTCGCCATTCTCTTCTTCTGACTATTTGGGATATCTTCTAGACTCCTCGTAGCCCTTCTCCCACGGTGTGTTCCATGAGACACGGAAAACTCTGCTGCTAGTGCCTGAGTTGCGGGAACATTCCAGTCTATGACCTTAGAATCGAGTTTTGCAGGCTCAGTTGCATTGGCAGAACCAGAAGGATTGGTATGGCTATTTTGAGGGATAGGTAATTGTTGCGGTTCTTCGTCTTCATCGATTTGATGAACTCGAATGGTGCCCGTGGTCGATGGAACATCCTTGTCGCCGCCAGTACCAATAATGTCTTGGGTGAAAGCGTGCGCGAAGTCCCTGATTGAGGTCTTATCCATAACTTTTATACTCGGTCTTTTGAAACTTTTATCTTCCTCTTCCTCTCCGTTTTCATCCTCTCCATTATTCCCATCTTCAGCTTCCTCTCCAGTCTTCTTCTTTTGAAAACTAAACAACCTACCGCCACCGGACTTCTTCCTCTCCATGGCCCGCTTCTTTAACTCAAGTCTCCCCTTCCAACCTCCGCTGAACTGTCCCGAGCTCTCAATCTTCCCGCTAATAGTAGCCGCGATCCCATCTTTCGCTTCAAACCCAACCTTCAATAATCTCCTCGTCAAACTCCTAGCCATGTTGGGATTATACCCTGCCAATGCATCCACTTTATTAAACGTAGGAGGGGTACCCCTCATCGTAAACCCGGAAGTAGTAGTCTCGAAAGTCCCCGCACTACCTGCCACAGCTTGCGAGCTGAGACCAGCACTGCTACCACTATCATTCGTGATAACCCTCATAATTGATTCCTCAGAAGACCTCATACCATCATATCCACTCACTCCAACATTAACATTCGAGTTCATCTTCCCCTTCGCTGCCCTCCCGCTCCCCACGTTCTCTTCATCGATAACAGACAACCCACCATTCCCATTTCTTAACCACGGTCCCATCCACGCACTCCAAAAATTCATCTTCTCCCGTCCACGATACACCCTCTGTGCGGCGGTATACGTACTCTGCATGATAGCGTGTCCCAAAGTACCATGGTTAACCCGCCCCAGCCCGCCCCTATGCGCCGTCTTCGGATACGCCAACGACGCAACATTCCCCGTCCGCTCCGCGAAATTCGCGCCGAGTGCGTCACCCGCCTGACTCGCAGCTTGCATTTCCCGTCCCTGAGATTGCTGCGCCATAGTCATCAACGTCGCTGGCGTAACATTACGTGACCCCATCCGCGAATTCCCAGGCGTCAAAGTGAGTAACGGTACAGAGCTACCCGACACTTTCCTACCACCAGCGATAACACCAGGCCGGGAAGGGCTCCGTGGCATTTTAACTTCATCGGGAAACGGAACCATGTAATGGTCACGTCCGGTGACGAGGTAAGGCGAACGAAAAGGGTCGCGGGAGGTGAAGGTCCGGCGGACTTCGAAGGTTAGTCGATCGCGTTCTTTGCGGCGGTGGTACATGAAGCAGATGAAAATGGGGGAGCCGATTAGGATGCTGAAGGCTATTATGAGGCCGACGAATTGCCAGAGGGGAATTCCGAATTTATAGTTTGCCATGGCTGATAGCTTTACTTTGTTCCACTGATTTCTGGAATGGAGATAGGGGAAGGGGGGTCTATATGTGTGTACGGGCCAGATACGACTAGTCCATGTCGTAGTATTTTCTATAGAACATTACAGGAAGATTGACAATCAGTGAATTAAAGATATCTCCTTTGAAGCATGTAATTGGAAGAATTCAACCTACCCTAGGTGTCGATATATGTGCCGCTCATAGTGTGAAGGGAAACCGATACGGTAGGAAAGGGAGAGAAAGAGACAGGAACACCGGCGACGATAGGAAACAAAAGAAGAGTGGTAATATGTCTGTTTATTGAAATTGAATATGAATAATGAAGCAGTTTCGCTGATTCATCATGATGGCACATCAAGATGTTGCATTTTATGCGTTGTTTACATCAATTCCCTTTTTGGACATCTATCGAAAGCTTGAGAATTGAAATTCGAGAGCACCGTTCTCTTTCTATCTTTCTACCTCTAAACTATCATATATTAAAGGAAGTGCTTATTTTCTTAGTTATGTACCTTAGATAAACATATTCACACAAGAAAACAGCGGAAATCCAAACGTAGCAAGTAAAAGTTGCAAGATACGAACCGAAAGCCCTCTTTCTATCTTGATCCTAAGTAACCATCGTAGAAACCATATATAGGTAATACCATCAACAGAAAAAATGAAATTGAAAAAAAGAAAGCTAATGCATTATAAACCTCATTCGCAATACATAACCTTATACGTGCGTTTTCTATGAACATGTAGAACGCAGAAACAAAAGAAATTAAAGAAAACCCTCTAAATAATCTCCAAATCCACCCCCCACCGATCCTTAACCCTCACTATAATCCAATCAAGAGACATTACGAAATGCATTACCGAACTGCCGCTCCCATATCCACCCTCTCCCATCACCGCCCTGCCCCCAACCATTCCACTAGCCCAAAACTTACCAGTCTCGGTAGCAGCACAACACAGTGACCCTAATGTCCCAGGAGTCGACAAGTTGGCTCCCTCTCCGAACAGCGCATACGTCTGGAACGGTCGTCCTGGGAATCGCTTGGTGTCAGAAACATCTACCACAACGGTACTGTACTTGGCCTCGCTCTGGCTCGGTTCTGACACGACCACAACTTTGATCTTCTCAGGCACACCATCGATCCCTCCGATGCCTCCAATGGGGACCCGGACACCTCTCGACATGACAACGTTTCGCCCAACTTTTTCTTTATTGACCTTGATTAGGGCAAAGTTGAACATGGTGAATTGTTTGTCCCCCTCACCAATCTCCACAACATCCAATTCGCGCATCGCCGTCAATGTTCCAAAGGCATTGGTATCCGCGTCCGCACCGGGTGGTTGCGTAACGATACTCCCCTCTGGCAACAACGTCGTTAGCGAACGAGGTGGGATATTTGTTTCCTTCTCCGGATCTCTAGCTGCGAAAGCTGTGGCTGTGGTGAGAGCGTAGACTTCCTTGGTAGCTTTATCACGGAGATATAACGAGACTGCTGTGAATTTTCCAGGGGCATCAGCAGGTCCGATTAACGTGCCAATGTCGTTTGACTTGCTGATCGAAGATTGCGGCGTATACCCTTCCGGAACATCATAGTTATAACTTGGATCTCCTTCCACGATTTCAGCGTCAAATCCCATTCCCTCACACAAGGCCATAATCTCAGCTTCGAGATCCTTCTGTGAAGTGACGATGAGTACGCATGGCTTGTTCGACGACATGACCTTCTTATTGACCAGTGTCATAGTGTACGAGCCCTGAGAGAGCGTGCTAGCTAGTTCTTCAGTAAGATGCTCGTACCTCGAAATATGACCGCTCTCTCTCGACAGTATGGAAAATGATGGTGCAAAGGAAATCTTGCCAGCTCCGGGAATGCTCTCAGAATCAAAATCATAGTAACTCGGTGACACGACATTCATTGGTTGCGGCCCGTAAAGGAGTCCGTGGGCGTCGTCGTCGTCATCATCGTCAGAATCGTTGAATCGACCATGAGGCGGTGAATCTGGTCCGATGAGATCGACATCGTCATCAATATCGGCTTCCAAGCCTTCATCCATCCCGATACCGTCATATCTGTATCGCTGGCCTCCAAAATCGTGATGCGCACCGAGATTCGTCGACTTGTAATTCGAGGCGCTCGCCGACGGCGACCCAAATAGGGTTGTTGATGTCAGCGGCGGTCTCGAAGGGTTAGATCCATAATAATTGCTCGTATCATCGGGCGTAATCTGAAATGACTTGTAAAGCCTCTCTTCAGGGGGTGGAGTAGTTTGTCCGGCGAAAGAAGAAGAACCCATAGAAGTAGCTCCTGCCGCGCTTCTAGTCACGCCAGTGCTGCTCGCTGGCAGTCTTATCAACGAGCTGGTTCCACCAACCCCGTACGAACGCTGTCCTTCCCCGGAATAAAGCAGCGAGGATGATGCTGGTTGCAACGCCGAAGAGTAACGCGAGCCAGAAAAAGAGGATGGGTCCCCGTTTGGGGACCCAGAGCCGTTTGGGGAATCCTCGTCATCTTCGTCCTCCTCGAGTGAGTGCTCCATTGACTTGGCTAACATGTCTTCCATCACCGGACCACCCAGGATACCTGATGACCGACGGCGATAGAACACAAGATACGCCGCGCTGCCGTTAATGCTCGTGGCGGGTGTCTGTCTCGCGCTAGAATCATCAAAGTAGTACCATTTTTTATCAACCCAGTTCCTTGCGTTTGCCGTATAATGCCCACCTCCTAAACCACCAAAGTGGTTATCTACCGCGATCAGATCGTAAATCAATCCCTTGCCGTCAGATTCGATAACTCTACCACTGAGATCTAGCCCTTCGATTGGGAACTCAATCGCCGCATCAATCTTGTCTCTAAAGCTCCTAGTGCTAGAAAAGCGTTTGAACTGCAAGGCGATGACATCCGGGACTCTGTAGATCTGCATCGATTTTTTGGCATTTCTGTGCTCCTTACAGCGCGGGCAATACCATTGGTTATCGTCGTTAAGGATCTCCTCACGGCCAAACTCGTCAAAACAGTCATCAATGTGGACACCACGGCGACGACGGGCTTCGCGTGTCTTACGCTTCTTAAGCAGCTCCTCGTCTACGAATTCCTCAGCCGCATCGAAGATCCCAGTACCTCGGAAAGAGTCGCCGGATCTACCGCCAAAAACGGCATCGAAAGCTTCCTGGTTCCAATCGCAGACGAGACCTTCGCCGAGTTTAACGAGCGGCCCTTGAATGACTGGACCGATGGCCGGTTGCTTGCCCGCCTTACGTGAAGTTGTCTTTTTAGGAACGGTCAAGTTCCTACCCGAAGCACCATTTCCATAGAAATTTGAGGTTGATACGGGGTTAAAGGTTCCCCTTGCCTTTGAGAGAACAGCAGGCTCAGTGATGTCCTCGTCACTCGCATCCATGGCATCAGCACCAGTGTTATCCGTTTCAGCATCTGCATCGGCGTCGCTATCGTCGCTAGCGGGTGGCGAATGCAAATACTTGCCACCGTTGGGCTTCTTGGCTGGCTCGGGCTCCTCTTCTGGAATCTCTACCACTCTCGAATTCACAAGCTCAAGGTTGACGTCAATGCCGTTCCATGCTGTAGGTAAAACAACATACCCTTTTCGAGGCATAATTTTAGTCGTGAATAGAGAGCGCCAGTGATCCAAGACTTGTGCAGGGACATCACTCTGTGTCGTTGCAGGGGTAGCAGTCATTTCGACGTTCAATTCGGACTCCGCGTCGCCCATCTTGACGTCCACAAAGTCCTCAGTTCCAGTGTCGGTATCACTTTCAATCTTAGAAGCCGGCATATCAACAACCTCGCCTTCCTCTTCCAAGACGTTGTCAGATGCATTGGAGCCAGCTTGTTGGGCGCCAGGACGCCTGGGACTCAAATCCGCGGAATACATGTCACTGGTGGTGAACTTTTGCAAATTTGTGACAATCTTCTTAAGGATGGCGTCAGGGTCTTTCTGTTCCTCGCGGTTGAGGACGATGAAAGATGGAATTCCAAACAAATCGGCGCCCATTCTTCGGTTATCTTTATAAAGTCGATTGAAGACCGGTACGAGCAACTCTTGGGTTTCTGTCTTTTCAAAGTCGTCTTCTGACTCCTCGTCATCCCAAGAAGCAAACATTGTCGACATTGTGAGTCGCGATGTCATGGTCATAGCCTTCTTTCGCTTTGGTGGCGGGAAATTTGTAGGGATAGCTTCAACTTCATAGACGTAGATTTGATCATTAGGCATGATGGCCTCGGAGACAGTTTTGTTGTCTTCGTGGTGCTTGTAAAACTTATTTCTGAAGACCTCAGATACGACCATCTTCTTACTCTCAAGACCTAATCTTTTGGCTACAAAGTCTTTGAGTTGTTTGATTGTCGCATACTTTTCCATCTCAACGTGAACGGTAACAAGTCTTTCGTAAGATGTGCCAGAAGTCGCCGAGGGTACGAACGTGATGGCTTTCGACCACATATTTTCCATGGGGAGTGGGAGCTGACAGCTGAGCCAAGGATCAAACTTGATAGATGTCTTGTCGCAAACCGGACAGGTCACCGTACTCTTGTACATACCCGCAAAGAGATCGATGATGATACTATCATTTCTCTTGCGATAGAGCTCCCAGTTCTCTTCAGCTAGCTTGGCGATGGCGGCATCATTACCCACCATCTCGTCGGTGCTGTCAGGGAACTCCACGGCAGGTTTGTTGTGAATACGGTTGAGATCCTCATGGAGAATATCCAACAAATAGCTCACGAACTCTTGAGAGTCCTGCTGGCCGTAGCCGCTGAATACGCTATTGTGCTTGCCAACTGCACCTTTGAAGTCACGAGGGGCGACGGTACCGCCAGCATTTGGGCTGTAGACTGCCTGAATCAATTGAGCATAGAGTGTGGCTATCCTTCCACCTGAGCTGATCGGGTTCTTGGGATTCAATTCCTTCTTGTGGAGGCCATCTTTCCGTTATCTGTTAGCTGCTTTCAATAAAAGGCGACAAAAATGACTTACCAATAAAATATCTAGACAGCTCCTCCACAGACTTGATGCACTGCAGAGCAGAATTCATATAACAAGTATTTCCCAAGTTCGAAAAACCGACAGCACCGATCGCTCGGCCGTCTCGTCTCGTCATAACATTTCGAACCACGGCGGGTGCAGGAGATGCAGCAGAACGTGTTGTAGCACGTGCCTTATTGTTAGCGGTCTGCCTCGCAGACGAGATGCTCTGGGTGACCTGTGTGCCCTTGCTAACGCGCACAGCAATGTTTTCTACGTTGTTGAGCTTTAGTGCTTTCGACACACGTTCGGACGGCCATTCGCCTTCTTCTTCAACCTCAACAATGAGATACTTGTCTTTGCCGATACCAGCTTCACCAATTGTCATCGTGCCATTGTAGGTTCCAAGGAGCAGTTGTTTGGTACTATCAGGCAAATCAACCGGCTCTCGGGTGGTACCGTATTCAAAGTCTAAAAAGGTATTGATATCGATCTTGGCGGTTGCGGGACGTCTCATGCCTTCCGAAAGCATCAGTCTCCAGAGTCGAATCTTGTCTCGGGATTCTAATCCGAGCTGAATCTTTACATCTAGGAGGAGTTCTTGATATCTCGTTGCTTTACCAACCAATATCTTTGTTGGAGCCTTATTTTGAGCACTCTGTTGAAGCTGTGTGAAGGTTGTTGTATTTGCGGAAGGAGCCAGCAAATAGACTGTGTAAATGGGAGGGTAAAGGTCGACGACAATGTTTTTCGAGTTCGCATCTCGGTCTGCTGTATTGACAGCCATTCTAGGCAAGGCTGGCGCAACTTTATTTATGCCGTACGTTGTCACAAGCTCATTCCAGGCTTCCGCCGGAACAATATCAAAATCTAGCAACATTTGCAAGTCCTCTTTGAGAACGGGGAACGTCTTGTTGCCGGGCAGCAGTTCAATGTGGTCAATGAGCTCAGCTGTGTTTAATGGAGGAACCGGAGAAGTGTGATCAAAGTCGTCGTCCTTGGAAGGTTCGTAGTCGGACAGCTGGGCGAGGAAGCGCCTCCACCACTTGCCTTCGACGACGTAATAAGTCTTTCCCTCCACGAGTTCCACATCGCTGGCATCCTTGATTCTCTCAATCATATCATCTAGGGATTCTTCTTCTTCTCCATCTTGAGCTTTTCCGGTTTCTTCGGGAGGTTCTTCGACTACAACTGGCGGCGGTGAAGTGACCATATCTATGGAAGGGCTCCTTCTCAGAGTGATTTTATCTTCTGAGGATTTCCTTCCATCAATGTCCATCTTTCCAGCATCTGAATTGAATAAAATTAGCTCGAGTCAAGAAGGAGCATACGGAGTGAAATGTATAGTTGTTATACGAGAAAGTGGGAACATACCAGCCTGGGTCTCGCCATCATCCACACCGTTCATTTCCTCGCCTAGGGTTTCGGATGCATCGAGCTGGCTCGGTTGCGGGGTGGCTGCCTGAGATTCGACCATCTGTGACGGTTGAGGTGATGCGACGTATCCAGGAGGAGTAGCAATACCGTCGTCCGAACGAGCGTACGTGAAAGAAGACGAGGATTCGAAGGAGAGAAAAGCGGAGTCTTGTAGGGTGGTGGGGGGTTTGACGAAGGGAGAGGAGGATCTGTGGCGGCGTGAAGAAGAAGCTAGAGCGGCAGCAGAAGCAGCTGAGGCTGTAGCTGATGAAGAAGAGGTAGGAAGGTCGAAACCAATTGAAGCAGAAGACGATGGCTGGAGGCCCGCCGAGAGCTCGACGAGGGATGGGGTGGAAGGACGAAACTCAGTCGGAGGATTTGGGGTTTGACTTCTCGGGGATGGGGCAGCAGGGTCTTCGTCGTTTCCGCCGTCGAACAGTTTCCGTTTCCTCAGTGCGGAAGACGTTTTGAATGACTCTGATGGGAGCTACCTGGCAGTGAGATGCAGGTAGCTGCTAAGACTCCTTTTGGTTTCTTTCTTTTTTTTTTTTCACTTTCTGTGTGTTTTGGCGGGATTGTATCCTTTGTGATGAAAGGTGGGAGCTGACAGAGAGGTGGGCTGTATCGATTTTTCAGGTGGGAGGCGTTTTGGTGTCGTTGCGGAGAGGTGTTGTCGGTAGAGCACTCTTTAAGCTAACTGGTAGGCCGTATTAGCTAAGCTGCCAGAGAAGACGGAGAAGAAGTGATTAGTCAAAGGTATTGAATGCAGGGTAAAAGGTTGATGAAGCTGGCGATGTTGGTGGGAAGAAGGATGAGAGTGAGATGGAGATGGATGAAGGAGAGAAGGGCAGATGGCGACGGCGACGTGAAGAATTGTTTTCAACGCAGCAGCACGCCCACAACCAGCCAACGACATCGACCAAAGAATGCCACCTGCCACAGTCATTCATTCGCTCGTTCGTTCCCTTTCGTCCCTCTTATTCTCTGTATTCGAGAGTTTAAATATAAATTATATGTGGATCAAGTAAGCACTCACCCGGTGTATTGATATCGTATATGATTCGTGAAGGATGATGACTGATTAACGTTCTTCTTTATCGATTATGATTACTCTGGTACTAGCTATCCTATGCTGTTACTCGCAGTACCCCGTTTCAGATCGTGGACGATGACCAAAAAAAAAGATCTCGGAACCGATCGATCGATTGTAAAGGAAGAAGGGTTTTCTCTCGCGTCTATTCCATAATTAATTTCTTATCGAATCGAAGCGGGTCGGGATGGAAAGAGAGAGAAAGCAAAGGGATCAAAGGGCAATTTTTAAGGATCCTGAGTAGGATGGCCAAGTAGGTGTGAGGTCGTCGGATTATATATCAAAAAAGCCAAGTCAAGGCCTGCATCCTAAAAGAGAATCTTCGGCAAGGCTCACGGTTGGAGGAGAAGGACTCTAGCTCTTTCTATTGCTACTACCGCTTGCTCCACGCTATGCTACGCTACAGCATCTGCTAATCGTTTTAACCATCAGTGCTTCAATCACGGGTTTCCGTTCATAATTTAGGAACTGCTGGAAACCATGGATGCTGGGGTGGAAAGGGTAGCTTCTGCAGCCTTGGCTTCCAAGCAAACATCAAAGCCACCAGCCAGCTCCGAATGACTCTGTCAACTCTCCATCCCGGCAGCGCAGACAGCATGCAAGGCAGGCACGAGCCAGAAGAGTCATGACTTATTTCTGATCTTCAAACAAACGAAAAGGAAAGCAGTGACAAGGCGACTCCCGGCCTTCCGCTTACTGTGCCTTTCTTTTGTGCATTCTGTAAAGGGCTTGCGGACATGTTAAAAGCGCATTTGTCATAGCCTAGCCCAGCCTAAAGAGCTAAGCTCGGCAGCCTGAGTACGTGCTGAGTTTTATCGCAGGATTCAGATTGATCTTATCATATCTCTTCCCCCCCACTACTCTCCCCCGGATCAAGGATCTGGCCTCGTTTGGATCAAATGTGTAACCTTCTCGGTACCATCCGACGCGGTTTAGATCTTCCGGCGTCTATGGATCTGAACTTTATTTACTTCTTTCGTTTTCGAATAAAAAAATTAATATTTCTGTGGAATTTAGTGATAGCATTAAATAAATCCTTTCATTTCATTCGCGTCATTAAATTATAACATTACAGTTCATTCCTCCTTGTTTTTGTTAAAAAGAAGACCAAAAAGAACAACGATCCATGCATTAGAAACCTGCCCAATCGTAGCCGCGTGCCTGTATGCTCATATTAAACATATTCTTCTCCTCCCCCTAACCTCTAGACAATTGAGACGGTCTTAATCCCAAAACTCATCAATGATACCTCGTCCATCTCATCTCACACTAATCTTGTCCACCTCAACTTTAGCCTCCTCCCACGACTCCAAATTTTTCTTCGCCCACTCGATCTGACATTTCGCGAAATTAATCTATAGGCGTAAAAACAATCTAATTAGTAAGCTTTTCCCACACAACTGATAAATCCCAAGAAAGAATGGAGAATATTACCATCAACTTCTTCATGTCGGTCTCCTTCTCCCCTTGAAACCTGTGCAAATCAGCCAGAACACCCTTCCCAGCATCCTCCACATCCCTGCCAGCAACCTGCAAAGCTGCTTCCAATTGTACCAACGTTTCTCTCGTCTTCCCAATATTATTCCGTCTCGTAGTCTCCGGATCGGCGTCTACAATCCCAGAAACCGCGTGTGTCAATTTTCCGAAAATCTTAGACACTGGATATGCCAGTGGATTTGAAAACGAGCTGGCCTTGCGATGCTGTCCCGACGCCGCAACGCTACTATTCATACCAGGTAACGCGCCACCGCCACTGGGAGGACTACTCTGGGGGTACGGTATCGGAGATGTGGAGATCGGTGGCGGCATCGGGCTAGAATGTGTCGGGGGGAAATCACTATCCACACTTCCAGCATCCGAATCCCCAGAGCTACCCGATTTATTTGCCCCCTGCGACTGCTGCACACTCGACTCCGAATTTCTCCTCCCCCCATCTTGCTGGCCTGAGCCAGCACCGGAGGGTGGCACCCCGCTCCCAGAAAGATAACTATCAATCCTCCTCGCCTCCAACTCACTCTTCTCCAGCTGCTCTAGCTTCATCTTCGCCTTCGCCAACTCGTCCCTTGTGATCTCCTCCTGCACCCGCTTCATCATCCTATACTTCAACACGCTCCTCACAACTCCGGCAAACTGCGCTGACTCTCGAATAGGTTCCGTAAATCCGGACGCCAACCCCGCAGCCAACTCCTCCGTCGCAAGATACGTCGAATCCACTGCTTGTCCTACCTTTTCTATCGCGGGTCCCAGCGTCGGCGCGGGCTCGGATAACGAAAACGCGTTATACCGGGCCCCTAGCTCCGCCATGTCAGTGGAAAGGTTCGAAAGCCTATTAAGCATTCTACGGTTCACTTTTTCGACCCCAGATGTGAGTAAGGTTTCGTAGGCGCGCGTGTTAGCTTCGTATGAAATGAAGTACGGATCTAAGTCGGCTTCCGAAAGGTTGGCCGTCGTGGAGGGTAAACTGCGGGTGTGTGTGAAATCGGTGGGCCGAGGGGTATTCTGGTCTGGTGAAGTTGGAGGAGACGGTACATTTTTCAGCTTGGAGTTTGAGGGTGGGATCGGGAGGTATTGGTGTGCCGGAGATGGGCGGGAAGGGTCGATGGGGGGTGCTCGGAGGGGATGTTTCGGTAATCCTGATATCGGCGGCGAATGCAGCACTTCGCTCTAGATATGGTCTCTTGTTAGCACACCATCTTAGATACTAGAATAATATGATGTAGCAATGCATACCCAACTAGCGTTCGGGTCTAGGAAACGCATGTAAACTGTATCCTTGCGAATCTGCTTCATTCTCGCACAGCGATTCAAAAACACACTAAGCATCCGCCTTCGGTGCTCGATAATGCCCTGATCTTCTTTCGCCCTCGTCGGCGCGGCTACATAGTCTGCCATCGAATGTTTCTCTGGTATCGGTGGAATTATCAAGGTCGGGTGCAGGAGAACCAGATTCGCCCGCAAGGATGCAAACTCTGAATAGCGTCGTCGTACCTCCAAATCCTAAACGTCATAATATTCCAGATCAAAGTCAGTCTTCAAAGGAGCTCTACTAATTCTCCCCGGTCTCTAAGCTGTCAGATCATGAATAGAAGAAGGTGAAATACCCCAGTACGAATAGTATAAACGATGAAATTCCCTCCACTGCCGTCAACATTCTTCCCAGCATCGACAATATAAATCTCCAAGTCCTTTGTCTCCCACAAAATCTGTTCGACACGGCTAGAATAGCCACCCTTCTTTCTCCTCCCACCGTAATAATCCTCCTCCTCCTCGTCTATATCCGTATCGGTGTCGTTGACCGTCCTCCCGGGAGCAGTATCGGGGGCTTCATGGCCGTTATGCTCGTTTGGGTCCCGGCTCTTGCTCGTGAAATCAGGGACTTCGTCGTTTTCAGAAGAATCTGCACTGGGAGATGGGGGACCGTGGTGATGGCCGAAGGGGGTTTGGATATGATCGTAGGGCGAGGTTGGCGGCGAAGAGCCGTAGGAGAGGGGGTTGTTGTCTTCCCACATGACCCCTGTAGTTCCCCTTTTACGCAGGCTCAAAGTATTTGGCTTCTGGTATAGGCGAGTGAGAGAGTGAGAGAGTGACAGATGTGGTTGAGTGTATATTATGATTTTTTGGTGATATAGTGGCTGGTGGGGCTACGATGGAGGGGCAGAGGTGTCTTTCGGTAGTGGATGCTTCGCTTCCTAGTTATTATAGAGGGGGTAACTTGAATAATCCAGACAAGGAGGACTCATCGGATAGTTCAAGATATGTATAAGGCGGTATACAGAGCGATTCCGAGCGTACATCAAGGAGGTTGTTGTCGTGTCTGAGGTTCCAGAATGTAACCCCGAAAGGCAAGGCAGCGTTATTCTGGCTGGGCGGTTGACGTATGCGCGCCAAGACTCGCATTTGATTTGCCTACGGCCTTCGAAGCTTAAACCTCTCAACGCCCCATGATCAATCATGCGCACGCGCATGCATGTACGTATACATGAACACAATAATAACTTGTACTCATGGTGTCAACAGCAATCGCAACAGAAACTTCACTATAGCTAAGCGTATTTGGGTACGTTAGGAGGACGTCTTCTTGCATTATAGGAGTCGTAGGAACTCTAGTAGGGGATATTAGGGGATATGCTGCAACATCTTTTTTGAGCGATAGAATATTATATACCGATAATATGACTGCTATTTAACATTGTAGCCATATCAAGATACGTAAGTATGTACTTCAGTATTTATTTCTCTCCATTAATTTAACAAGTACATGGCCCTAGGCGTTGAAGAAAACATTAAGCATTTAAGCAATTAAGTATTTTGTAATTAGTAGCCTTGATTCATCCACCTTGTCGTATGTTGCATTGTCATCGATGTTGCTTAGTTTTTCAAAGGGATGGCAATCTTCTTCCAGGCATTGACTGCGTTTTCTACCCTAAAATCGATAGTGTCTAAACTCTCGGCAATCGATTTGAAATTACCTAAATTAAGCTTCCATGCCCGTCTAAGTTCCTGGGTCATAATCTATATATATACAAAACGAGTCAGCGACCAATCCACACTACCTTATTTATTCTGTCTGCTATACAAAATGTGCGTAAATTTTTGTTAAATAACTCACCTTATAGTTTATTTGCAATACTTCCAATCGGCTTGATACTTGAGGTTGAATCAATGGAAAGTGTCAGTGCTTTCGCCTTCTCCTCCAACGAGATGCCCAAACTGCTGAACTTTATTGCCTAGTTATACAATATTAATTAATTTCTTCCATTCAGAATTGCAGAGCTTGGAATACGGAAATATGTATTGAAGCTCTGATATTATGAAGAAACTACACTGACGGATAATATCGATTCCATTTGGGATATGGAATCGCCCGGGTCTCCACCAATAACCCTGCCATTCTCCAGTTTGAGGTAACTTACCCGAGGTAGCTTTTTCGCTAGCTCAGCCGCTTTCGCCAGTCTAGTACTATAGGCGTCCAAATTTTTGAAAAAATACTGTGCTTTATTTAGTAAAAGCCTAGTTTGGATTTTGAATTTGAAGAGCGTAATTCAATGTTGATAAAGGCAGGGTTTTCTTACCTTCCAAGGATTTTTTTTCTGGATTTGGGATCACAAAGTCCTGTGTCTAATTGAAAATAAGTTGGGTTTGTGTTAGATAAAGGTTCCAAGGTAAAGTAACAGGTGAAGTTAATACACGAAGGAATGGATCTACTTACAGGAAGAATCCCTGTCTCTGAAGCGATAAATTCCAATGCATTGACATCATTGCACTTAAGGTTGAGTATTAACTGTGCAGTGGAACGACTGAGTGAGGCTAGAGCGCATGGTTTGACTACTGCATCAAATTTGGCGTCTTGAGCTATTATCTCGTTACCAGAAAGCCCTGCAATGCAGATGAGGGATAACGCGGATATGACCGTAAAAATTGTTCTAAGAATGTACATTTTAGATAGAGTAGTAGAGAAAAGTCAAAGAGGGACTGACGGATTTATAGGAAAAGAGAGATAATCAAGCAGCTTTGCAATTTTCAAGGATTGTCTATATCAACCAAGTTGTGATTTTGGTTGTGTCTATACGAGAGTCGATATGGGTCTGGGGAGCCTGCTTTATATCACAATTTTTCTTACAATGCTTATGCTGTACTTCTGCAGATCTACGATAAAAATTAAATTGGACCTTTCTACATGCATTACCGCCAGTACGGCGTCACTTAAACACTCCGCAGTTCATTGAGATCGCCAATAGATATGTAACGCCCTGTAAGGGACTCAAGATGGTACATGAACTTCTAGGAAGAAAGTTAACAACTAAGTCTAACTGTAGCTTTTGCGAAATATTTCATGAACGAACTTCTTAGTATCGACTGTCTTTGTGCCGGAGGTTTTTTGAAGAAATCAACCAAGGCAAGGGGTGCTTAAGAATCATTTAGATTGATTCTACACAGGTATATAAAGCCAACGACGTAGGGTTCTATAAATTGCATCTGAAGCAAGATCGATCCCTCGCGTCAAATTTCTCCACGGACTTGATAGAGCTCTCAATTATTGTTCGGAGAAGCATTGAGCGAACAAAAGGACCTCATTACGATGGTTTCATGCCATCGATATCTTTTCCAAACCTCCGCCCTTATATACAGAACAATAAGCTTCGGAGTTAGGCCGGGCCTGTATGCATGTTATAACTTTAGCGAATGCGCGATGACCCTCCGGCCTCCGACTGTCGCAAAAGCTAAAGCGTATTGATATATTCATAATAGTCAGCGAGGAGTAGGAGCCACGCAAGTTCTTGGCTTAGGTTACATCCAGCGGATACGAAAAGGCTCCAAAAGCTTAGGCATCATAATTAATATTAGTACGCATAGTGGTATTCAGGGTATTGTAAACGATAGTCCACTATACGTTGCTACTATAATGCAGCTCTGATTGTAAGCCTTGCAGTTGGTATGTCGATCCCTCTGTCGTCAATCAGGATCACTAGATCTGCATTTAATGAAAAGCAAGGAAGCTTCAAAATTTGTAAAAAGCAGAACGCCAAGGAGAGCTCGAGAGGCAAGGCTTATTTAATCAGAACTTTCCCATTCCAACCGCCTCCCAGTTTCGCTTACGACCCGGTTCCCGTTGGTCGTGGTTAAAAGCCCCTTGCATCCATAAATATAACAAGCCAGAGGCCGTTCAGGAGCCAGATATAGCCATATGAAAGTTAGCAACACATCAATTCGTGGCATTGTATATCCAAGTTAGCACAAAAATTAGAAGACAGATCCAGATGTGTACATATAGGACTTCACACAAGTGAGCTACCTAATGTACTAGTATTCTTTACTCTTAGATCGTTGCTCTCCATTGAGAATAGCTGGCTAACCCTAGTTATTGATTTTGCTTTTTATCTTATTATTCTCTTCTCGAGTCCCAGGTACTTTTTTTGTCCAAATTTGGGTGGTTATAACCGAATTGTATCATTGCAGAGTAATGTTTTCGATTCAATTCAAACTTAAGAACTAAGAATCCAATCAACAGACACTCCTCCTTATAGAAGTACATACATCCTCACTTTCTAGTCTCGAACCATAGAGGTGGACTGACTGAAATCAAAGTATAATCTGCAAGTAGATTAAACGAAATAGTTAACGTCATGAGTTCAATTCCCTGGGTTACATCAACCTATGTTTCACCCTTTAGTCGAATGAGTGCCTTAATTTTTCAAAGGAATAACAATCTTCTGCCAGGCTCTGACTGCACTTTGTATCTCCGAATCGATCCTGTTTAAGCCCTGAGCTATAGATGCATCATCAGAGAGATTATTTTTCCAAATCCGTCTTAGTTCCTGAGTAACGGCCTATATTTAAATGCACCCACACATATTAATCTGAGACCAATATCAATACAACAGAGAAAGCAAATAACACTTGTTAAATAACGGACCCTGTAGTTTGTTTGCAATTTCTCTAATTTCTTCAATACATAGGGTTGAATCAATGGAAAGTGCTTCATCCCCTTCGCCTTGCTTCTCAGATTGGTCGTAACTGGCGTTGGGTCTAGCGCCTGTGGTTATACGGTATTAGTTAATTTCTTCTAGTTTCAGTGAGATAGGTCCTTTTTTGGCTCAAAATAAGGGAATCTGGTGTTAGAGGAAATTATACTGACCCTAGTGATTGAGCCAACTACTGAAGGTAGCCTGTTCGTCAACGAATCCGGATTGCTACCGATGATAGTTTCCACTCGAGGCAATTCTTTCGCCGCTTCGGCTACCTTCACTACCATGCTATCCAAATCGTCCAACTTTGATAAAAGATACTGCACCTCATTCAGCAAAAGCCCAGTTGAAAACGCTGTATAAATATTCAATAAGGTCGACGGGCTAATCTTACTTCCCAAGGGTTTTGCTTTCCATTTTCTTCCAGATCCTGTGCCATAGTCAAGAAACTTCAGTTTCTAGCTCATACTCTTTGACGCAGGGATAGGCTAGCAGTTGAAGTGAATACACGAGGAGCATGGATATGCTTACTGGTAAGCTACCTGTTTCCGAAAGGACAAACCTCAATGCGTCTACACTGTTACATCGACGAATCGCTAAAACTATGCCGAGGCGAGATAATTCGATTGGGAAGCACTTCTCATTCCGAAAGGCTGTAAAGGTATTGTATCGAGCGATTGCTGCACTACCAGAAATTGCAAAACTGAAGGGCAGAATGGACAAAGCAAAGATGGCCAGAAAAATCGGTCTAAGTACTGACATTTTGGAAAAGTGGTCTGAGGAACGTTATCCACTCTAAGATCTTGGGAAACAAATAGTTTCGTAATTTGTGCGAGTTATTAGAAATGGATATATCGACTAACTTTTAATTCGATGTTTTTGATATAATAGGTAACAAAGAACCGGTCCTGGGAGACCTTGACACTTTAAATACTTATCGGATGCGCAATCTATTTTCTAGTATTCGTGAGTAGATAAGAAACAAGGAGGTTAAAATTTTCAAGATATATTAGCACCAGGTGAGCTGGTTCATTAGGATCTACCACCAATACATGTACATCAAGGCCCTCGCGTGAAGAGAGTGGGAGATCTACAAAAAGGCTATGACACCAAGTCTCCGTAAATTTGGATCTCAAACAATATCTAATCTCTCTCGTAAATTTTTATTGGGGCTCTCGAATATTGGACCATGTAGGTTTGGAAGTCGACTATACTACTCCTGCATCAACTAATCCCAAATTTGCAGGGCTAAGGCTGAAGAGTAACTGCAATAGGCGGCGAGCGTAACGTCCAGGTAAAATCCAATAATTAAATACTCTCGCACTCTGTCTCCAGGCTACAAAAATTTTGGGGATTAGGGTAAATTTAATTGCATGGTTTCTAGTCTGGGCATCCAGATATCACGAGGTTGTCGGTCGTCAATTTGGATCACCTGACAATGTAATTAAAATCAAGCAAGGGAAACCAACTGTGAATCGGTATATCTATTTGTTGGTTATAATAGAAATCTAGCACCAGCAAGAGGATAGGCTGACAGAGTCGTGAAGCAAAAAATAATTAATTAATTAAATATTTGAATAGACTACATTTTCCAGACCTGGGCGCCTTTGCAAACGGTCCGATGCCATAATGTGTCTCTAATGGAGGAAGTCGCCCGCTTATTCGGAGGGATACCCGCGACAGAAATCGCCTCCTGAGCGTCGACCGCGCCTTGCCAATCCGAGTTTGTTTTGTCTAACCTCGCATGACTGACTTGTCCACTAGGGAAATGGAGTTTCCGCGCCCGTCTTAGTTCCTAAGTCATAGGATATGTACATATATACATACATACACACAAATTAATCAGTCTTCAATGCAGACTAGCTTAGATTAGATCAGGAAGGAGACCACAGGCTTAATAGTCCCAAGCCTGCAAGTTAAGTATTCTTTTAGACTACTGAATAGGGAGAGCACTTCAAATATTTTCAGATTTGTTTTAAAAACTACTGTGGCAATTTGGTTTCTTCAACTCCCAATAATCATGGTGCAGTTCAGCGCTCGCGCCTGATCCCATGCGCAATTTATACAAGCTGCACCTTGATGCATCACCTGTCTCGGATTATTGGACATATTGAAAGTGGGAGGGCAAGATAAGCATAAAAACTGAGCTACGGGGTCGTTTTTGGTCATGGTGATAGGCATCTCGTAGCATTCTAGCATTGCAAGTGCCTCTATACCTTTCCATTCCGGGTTACTAGGTCCGTAAGGCGCCCCTACGGATGTAGGGTACGCAGTCTTACTATCTATAAGCGGATCGGAAAACTGATGCTGGCATGGCTCCGCAAGAGTGACAGCCACATACTGTCTCAATAATGTCGTGAAATCGACCTCAATAATCCTACTTTTCCATTGAAAATCACAAGAAAGAACGAGGCTTTCGCTTTCCCCAGCCCAACGAAAGTACGCCAGCTTCATGCTCTGATGATTATGTACTCCTTGGTCAGATACTTTTCGTGAACCTGCTTCCCACTCTAAGGTGGGTCCCCAACCTTCCCATGTGCGGTAATCGATTGACTCTGAGCGCATCTCACGCACAGTATTCCCCTTTCCGTCATGCAAGGTACCGTCGAAAACATAGAAATTCATACCGTCCTGCAGGTTAAATTGAGGCTCGACAAGATGTCCACTGAATACAACGCCCGATTGACAACGCTTTGCGCAAGAATTTCCAATTCCATAGAAAATTTGAAATATCCAATCAAATAAACTCAAGCTTTGTCTCTCGACGCTGAAAGGGGTCTGGTGAGGTAGTTTTGGGTCGCCTGTTATCAGATATTTTATCTTATGAAAAATGTTTTTTGCGTCAGCGAGATAGTCTCCATCATCTATAGGGTCACCCAAGGGGACAATAATATTCGATTCATCCAAAGAATATGGAGATCGGGCCATGTAGGGGCTAATGAATAAAGATGCGAATCCAGAGCGTATCAGGACGATGAGCCGCCCGACCAGCGCGACTCCAGGGTCATCTCGCCATCCACACGAAGGGCATCTTTCGGGGTTAAACTTTCTCTCAATGTCGTTGAAGAAAGAATGAACGTCGGCGTTACGTTCCCACCGAACTCCACAAGGTATCTCCGCATCGCAAGTCGGCCAAGGAGGTGTTCTGACCACCAAGGAGACTTCTGATAGCAGACGAGCGAATGCATCGGGAGGCGACAGGCGATTGAAAGAGGGTTCAAATCCAGTCGCATCTCTCAGAGAACTCCGAATACGGGTCGATGCATACTGTCCAAGCAGCAAACCAGGATCATAACTATAACTAGCCTTCTCTGGGTGAATTCGCTTTGTTGCTGCCATGCTAGCGATCAAATCGCAGAATGTTTGTTTAATACCCGGTGTACAGAGAATCGCAAACTCGGAGAACATGAAGTCCAGCTTGATAGAAAGCCACCCTTTCCATTTAATGCAACTATAAACAGGACTGAACCCTAATTCTCTTTCAGAACTTGGTATAAGAAACGGAGGTAGCCCCTTGTTGCCCTGCTTGAGGTTTGTAACGCTGAATATTCTGGACTGCTCATCACGCTGACCGATATCTAAGATCACGCTCCGCCGCGCCCCCGCGTGAATGATCTCTCCTTCCACTATAATGAGTGTATCTTCAGGGCAGAGAGCGGTAAAAATTGCGGCCGCATATCCCGCACCCGTAGTACCTTCGTATCTCATGCTAGATGTTTCATCAATCAAGGCGAAATGAAGACAGCGGAAGAGTTGTACCAGAGTTTCTGTAGATTCGATGTCCAAGAGATCCCGTGGTTCTGTCTTTTTCATGTACAAATAGACCTCCCGGATCCTCGTAACCTGTTTTGCTAGGTGTGTACCGAATCCCATGCTCCAGAGCTTTGCTGAGAGCACTCTCGATACATCTCTCAGCTGGGCGATGCTACAGTTGCGCTTATCGAGTGGCAGAAGATCTCCCGCAAGGTCGTACAGTACATTGCCTACTGCGTCCCCAGGAAGCATTTCCTCAATCATAAGGCATAATAAGGCAGCAGCTCTTCCGCCGGGCGTCTGAGCCATGAGCGAGGCTGTATCGTCTTTCTCCCATCCCATAAACAATCCTAGTCGCTCCAAACGTGCTGACGCGTGACGAGTCAGATAATTAGGTAATTGCTCCGCAAAAGGGCCATTTACGTGAAATAAGGAGCCGATATCCTGAATCTGGAATACTGCTAAAGGCTGTACATTATCGGCAGAAAGAATCTTAAGAAGGGGTTTGAGAGAACCCAGGACCGCTATACTGTTCGCCGGTATAGCTGCAACATCAGCCTGTAGCTGAGGAGGTGGCATTTCGAATGCTATGCTGGCTTCTGTGAAGATAGCTGTATTCCTTAATCCTAGAACTTACTTATCCCAGCTCCGGTATTTCTAGTCTCCAAGTTCTATCCTTTGAATTATTCTCGGTACCTTTCAGTTGGTATTTGAACTAAATTCTATAATATCTTGAGAAATGTCGATGAGAAGTAGACAGGAGTGAAATCAGTCTTGGGATGTTGAGAATATACTATGATCCCGCTACTTTAATCTCACGACTGCCAGACCAGGCTGAGGTGTTTACAACAGCCATATATTATATTGTGTTGCTCAAGGCTGTGCGTTTTCCGCATTTGCCAATAACGCGTGTAGACGTACCTAGCGAGGTGCCTTAATCCTTAACCGTGTTGATGTGGGCAAATTTGGTACACCAGTATACAATGCAGGCGAGGCTTGTGACTGCAAAGTGGTGGTGCCGGAAAAGCAGCCGTGCCACGTCTCCTGCATAGGAAGCCCGACGAGAGATATGCGAAATTCCCCTCTTCTTTTTCCGGTCAACTCCTTTAAGAAGCAAAATAATTCTACTCGCCCACAGGGCCTGACCCCTATATGCTTCTAGTGTGCTTCTAGTAGTGCTGAGTGTTAAATGAGCGTACACGTGTATGCGCGAACGAGAAAGTAAGTGTCATACAACCCGGAATACGCCATTTCACAGAATTATCTGGCTTCATCCGATAATTTAGCGCTAACCTTTAACATCAAAACCTAATTGAAATTTGAATATCTGAAATGTGTTTTCTACTTACTAATGATTCTCTAAAAATTTAACTTAATCTTTTTTGTAATGATATTTATTGTTAAACAAAAACTGGTCTTGTCCCCAGACCCAACACAGAACACACAATTATATTGAAAAGTATTTTTGTCTCCCATATCAACCTAAGTTTCCTAGAAACGCTACCCTTCAAGTCCAACGATGCTTTCTATACACACGCTCAATCTTTATGCTTCGCAGATAATGCTCAATATATAATGACAGTACTCAAAATACACTAACGACCCAATCAACGCAGATTCAAGCTTAAATAAGTTTGTAGTTAATTTCAGGTTCCGGCTTGGGTCCTTCGCCACGTCTTGTGTCGTGCTCGAAGCAATTTTGTCGTTTTTTTTTTTTATCAAATAAGTCGCTCAATTTTCAAACGATAGCAATCTTCTTCCAGGCGTTTACTGCAGTGTCAATGTGATCATCGATGCTGTCTAGCCTATCAGCTGTGGATTTGGTGTTGGCGAGATTATTTTTCCATGCCCTCCTGAGTTCATGAGTTACGATCTATATACGTATGTATATACTCAAAAACTAGTCAGTGGCCAATGAAGAAACGCGTATGATAGTAGTATAGGATGTAAAACAAGTTTTCCTTAAATAACGGACCTTATAATTTATCTGTAATTTTGCTAATCGACTTGAGACATAGGGTTCAATGACTGGAAGATGTCTCAGCAGCTTCGCTTTCTTCTCCAATAGACTTGTTAAGTGTTTAGGATTCAGTTGCTGTGGGTTTGCAATATATTTCAGTCAGTTTCCTTTGGTTACAGAATTTCAGAGCTTAAAATAAAGAGATTTGCATTGGAGGATTAATACTGACACTTGTTAGCCTTTCCATTGTGTTCGGTAACTTTCCCGACAATGCATCTGTGACGATAACACCGCCTGGCTCTGTGATACGTTCCACTTGAGGGAGCCCTTTTGTCATATCGGCTACTTTCGCCATGTCGACAATAAAGGTGTCCAATCGTTTTAGGAAAAACTGCGTTTCAACTTAGTGAAGATCTAGTTCAAACTTTGTCGAACCTTGAAGAGCGTAATGCAATATTGATAAGAGGAATAAAGTTTTCTTACCGGCCAAGGGTTTTCTGTTGTATTTGTAATCTCAATGTTCTGTGCCATGTTGAAGTAGGTTCAGTTTATGCTTACTTAGGAAATTTTGATGCTCCAAAATTCAATCATAGAGTATTGGTTGAGATAATCATAGATGAGGAGTATTATTTACTTACTGGCAACCCCCCTGTTTCTGTAACAATAAACTCCAGCGCATTTACATCATTGCATGATAGTAGTCTAGCTAGCGCGAGGGTGCGACTGACTACAACTAAGGCGGCCTTATGATCCACGGCTTCAAACGCATTAAGTCGACTAATTATCTCACTACTTGAAAGCGCGAAGCTAAAGGGTAGAAGAGATAGCAAGAAAATAGCCGGAAATATCGTTCTAAGAATAAACATATTGGATGGGCCAGTAGAGGGTGGTTAGGAACGAACTAAGAGAATTCTAGAGATAAATAACTTTGCGGTCAGTGAGGATCACTTGAGAGTAATATATATAAGAAACAAGTGGTGTTTTAAGTTGTTTCTTTCGAAATGGCCGTCAATAAATCGTCGGGGAACCTTGACACTTAATATAACCATCGGATAGGCAAACTGTCTTCCTAGGTTTGATGCTTTTGGAATAAGGAATTCAAGCCTTTCAGTATACAATACCGCGAGTAAGGCATCGGCCAAGTAAAATTCCACAGCTCATTGAGACCGACGCGATCGATCTATCATAGCCCCATACATGCAAGGGATTTAAGTTGGAACTTTTGGAATCGATGTTGAGATGGTTTAGAGCTAGGGCTAAGGGTTTTTTACGAAAATCCCATGGATACTTTTTCGATATCGATTGATTTTAGGGGCACTCGCATGAGCTCAAGAAGATCACGCGAGGTAAGGGGCACTTTCAATTGAGCATCACCCAGTCTAGTCATTTGGATTCAATCTACAGATCTTTACAAGGCTCCATAAACTTACATCCAAAGTAATGTGTAACTATCTGTTGTCAAATTCTCTACAGGGGTTTGAAGAAACTCTGGGGCAATTTGTAGATTACTACGATGGCCTTATGCTAAAGTCTCTAGACTGTCACCCTTACGTACAGAAACGATTGGTTTTGGATTTGGGCGATATATGCACATATTTTAGGAAAAGCTGAAGCGCATTGATAACAACCGGGCAGTAGTACCAGTCACTCCAGTTGTTGCTTAGGTTACATCTAATAGATATGCAAGGGCTCTAAAAGCTTGGGTATCATGACTCAGGGTATCGGAAAAATATGATTTGATTCGCCATCCTAATGCAACCTCAATTATGCAATTGTAGGCCTTGCGGTTCGTATGCTGATCCTTCGGTCTTCGGCTTTGATCACTGGATCCGCAAATACATTAAATATTGAAGCCGGGAACGACGCAAGGAGGAATTACCATGAGAATTCTACTTCGCCACTTCGCATCGAGTCTTAGTTTACAATAAAAATTTGATGTGAGCCTTTCCATTCCAACCATCTATCAATCTCGATACGACCCGGTTCCCATTGGTCTCGGCAAAACGCCCCTTACATACTGATACCCTGTCCAGAGGCCATATTAATCTGGCAACACGCCCATTTGTGGTAGTTTACACAACTCAACCCAAACACTAGGAGGAAGGTCAGGATATGCGACTCCCCACAAAGTGAGCTGGCTAGGGTGCTAGTGCTAATATACTTGTCCTTTAGATTATTGCTCTTATAATTAAGAATAGCTAGGTAATGCTAATTACCACCTTTTCTATTTACCTTATTCTTCTTTGTCGCAGGCGCTTTTTTGGGTAAGCGGACTTTCGATCACTGCGTAGTAATATCCCGATTCAATTCAAATCGCTTAGAACAGGCTACCCCTAAACTCCAAAGATGCCCTCTACGTACGCGCTTGATATATAATAATAGCAACTAAAATATACCAAGAATCCAATCAACAAACAATCCTCCCTACATATATACACATTCTCACTTTCTAGTCTCAAACTGCCGGTATCTATCATATCGATACCTCCCATCCCTTCCAACTCCACTCTCACCACTCCCTTCCCTTCCTCTCCTACCCATATCACTTTCTGTATCCTGCGAGTGAATGGTCTCCATCTCCCCCATCCGAGCCATCCTATCTAAATATCTATCCCTTTCTTCGTCCATCACATATGGCGACTCCGCAACCGTGGAGGAAGTCCTCCTCGCAGATCCCCGAATTCTATCGGGATCATAGTTCAAATCTGTGTCGATATCACTAAATAGTTCAGAAGGTATAGGCCAAGTAGGTCCCTTTCTCATCCCATTGCCGCTCGCCCTCCTATCCTGCCTCGCCCAACTTGGAGAATGGTTTTCATGAATAGAACCGGGATTAAACTGAGGTGGGGAGAATCGCTGGAATTGATCTGACGGTGCAAATCGTACGTGCGTGCTACCCGCAGACCCTCGTCTTCTCGGTATTTCCCCATGAAATTCAAGGTCTCGCATACCCATAAATTGCCCGCTCATCCTCCTTGGCCTTCTGTTATCCGTAGGCGTCTCGTGTATTGGGCCATTGAGAGGTGGCATCGGTTGAGGTCCGATATTCTGCCCGCGAAACTGTCTAAACGGTTGGTGGTGATCTTCAAAAGGCACACGCCCTCCCGATCTCCTAAAAATGGATTCACCGCCTACCATTCCAGGCAAATCTGATTCGGGAGATTCTGGTATTAGCGAGTTTGGCGGTATGTCATATACATTTCCCTCGCCTGCAAACACCGGCCTTGTCGAAGATTGTGCGAAACGGGTCCTGTTTCTGTTGGGAGTCCTATGTCGACTAACCATTCGTGGCACCCGTGGGTCACCACGGCGGCGAGGTAGAGGGACAGCCCTAGGAGGTAGCGGTGGGACTCCAACCGGATGGTATTCGATTGAATGCCTTCGAGGCGCGGTCCTCGGAGAAGGCGCTTCCGATGCTGTTGTGAATCCAGAGGAACCGCCATCGTCAATAGAACTATCCGGCAAATCACTTGCCACTCCTAATCCCAGATTCCCTAGCGGACTTGAAGCTGACATTGGAGATAAAGGTGGCTGCATGAAAGGTGGTGACCATGCTTCCGGAATATTCTCAATGTGATTTGTAAATGCATCACTCCGACCAGGCCCAGGAGGAGGCGGCCCACGGGGTCCCCAATTGTGAAACTCGCGTGTATCACCGTCAGATGAGCTATCGCTGTACCTTCTGCTACTCTTCGACACCGGCCGGTGAGTGCAATTGTTGTTAATAATGACGGGAGGTGGAGTCTTCGCCCTGTTAAGAGCGGTTGCCAGCAAAATATCTTTCGAGTCTTGCTCCAAACTTTTCGTCCTCTCCTTCAATTTCCTAAGATCTCTTCTGAGAATATTGTCATTGATTCCTAGTCTTCTGATATCCTCATCTGTCCGCTGTCGCTCATCTGCTAAATCTTCTTCTAATATTTTGATGTCTTCGGCTTGTGCCTCCATAACATGGTCGACCAGATTTTCCAATGCCTCCTTGCTCACGCAATCTACATGTACCGGTACCGGCATCGAAACACGATGGATGATACGGCTCGGTGTAGTCGGCCTTGATGAAATCCGAGTCATTGGTGAAATTGACCTCCTCCTTTCCGGCATAACAACCGTGGGTGGAATCGTCGGGCTCGTATTCAAGCTACTCCCCGAGTAGCTCGATAAAGCCGCAGACTCGGGAACATCGAAATGCAAATCCGGTATCGTGGAGGTAGGTGGCGGTGGAGGTACGCTCAGCATACCGATATTCCTTCCAGTAGCAGCTCTAAGACCCGGCCTAGGTAGCTGTGAGGGTGGTATCCTAGGTCCATACCCACCTCCACTGGGAGGGAAATATCTACCACCCCCTCCACCACCACCACGAAGTGGTAAACGTGCATACTCCGGCTCTTGAATACCAATTTGACCCTCCGCCGTTATCCCACATCTATTAAAGTCCTCCCCTATACGCCTCATCTCCTCTCTTTCCTCAATTCGTACACTGCTCCTCCCAATCCGACCATGATCGTGTGGTCTATCACATCCCGTCCCGTGCGCGTGTCCTACATGATGCGAATAATTACCCACTCCGCACCCTCCGGGGCTACTGGGTAAACTGATACTAACCGTTCCCTTTTCCAAGTCCCTAGAGTTGGGGAGAGGCCGTATCCTACACGCACCGCAGCAGCATGTGAACAGACAGAGAACGAGTATGAAGCCTATAACCCCGAATGTGACTCCAATGATGGTACCGACGGTGTTGTCCGTTGAATTGGAACTTGAGGACTCTGCTAGAGCTACTGTGGGTGTGTATGATGTAGTGAGTAGCGGAGTTGTCAAGGGTGAAGTTAGAAAGGTAAGGGTTAAAGGTGAAGTTCCACTAGACATCGTGGGTGCGTATTCGGTATAATAATTTGTCAATCATCCTTTTACCCAGATGCTACCATCAAATTTAATAAGCTGGGATTCGGAGTAACTTGATTTAATTTTGGCATTCAGGTAGAAACTCGGATCCCAGTTAGGAATATTCTGATTGTTAGATGTAGAATTTCGATTAAAATAGAGATGTCTTTTGAGCTTGAGCTTCGCCTATTAAATTTTGTAAATGTAAGTCGCCCATGCAGAGACTAGTCGAAAAATCATAAAAGAACACCCAGAGTGTACATGAAACCGTCCGAAAGGTGATACCTAGAGCTTAAACGCCGTCTATCGATATTTCGTTCTAGGAATCTCGCAATAAAACTGTTCACACGACCCCTCCCGTCATATCTCTTCGTCCTACCACCTCATCAAGCATTAACATACGCAAACAATCACCTTAATCGTCACTGTCATTACACAATTCAAAAAAGGGATGTCAGAAAGGGTGGTGGCACTGCAATCGATACTTCAGGTCCAGAATCTAGGAAATACGCCAATAGACATCGTCCAAAATCCTAAGTTTACATTAAAGCAAACTGCCATTCTTCGATCAAGCGATATCAAGAACCACAATTCCAGAAGCTGCAGGTGTGAAACACTTCCAGAGAGCTACCTTGGTAACTTGGTCTATTTTATGGTAGAAGGGCCCACCTAACCTTTTACTGTTTCACAAGTACAGCGTTTGCAAATACTGCATGTAAGTAAAACTGGATCTATGTGTGAACACATACACCAATTGAGAAACCGGGACGGAAGCGCATATTGACAGGGAATGTGCATTCTCTCGGTATCAAAGATCGGATTTGCAGTTTTAGATGTAAATATTCATCCGTTTGCTAAATAACAAAGTAATATCTGCACCCGAGAACATACAAAGGGCATATTAACTTTGACATCCTAGGAACAGAAGCCACAATTGTAACCTAAATACGAAGTCTAGTTCCATCACGACAAAGTCCATGCCAGAGTATAACTTTCAAAGCTAGGTCATATTAATGTAATTCACAAAACCTATGCAACTATCGTTATATTTATACATTCGGATACTTGGCTGCATCGAAGATTGAAATAGTGATTAACAGATGAATACTCTCACAGGCTTATGATAGCATTTATTTTGGCATCCTCAAATCTAGAAAGTTCAATAAGGAACCAAAATCGATCACCGTTCTCATGACGAACTGTGAATAAGGCATCGATTCTGTGACACTTCCCTGCCTTGGTAACAAAAGATGTGTTACACAAATTAAAGCCCCAAAAAAGAACAACACACGCCCTGTACCACCCAACTGGAACACTGCACATGCACATGCCTGTTTCCCTTCGACAGTACCTCAATGCAATATTATTCTTAGTTCGTCCAAATGCCAGAAGCTCCAAAGAAAAGGTGAAACCTCTTTTCTACACCAAACACAAGATGATATCTTTCTACGTTTTCTTTTCGCTGTGCGTTTACACGTGTACCTCCTGACTTTGGGTTCCGCGCAGCTGTGCTTCTATCGGAAAGTCTAAAGCAATGCGATCATGCGATTTGAGGAATTGCTCGGGCGACATGTCGACAGCCTTATCTTTCGATGGGATCCTAATTGTACATCTGGCTCGTACGTGTGGGGATGGTCACATGAAGAGTAAAGGATCAGATCGGGAGCGAATTGTTTTGCATGACGATGAAATATCAGAACCATGGTTCGGGGTATGATAATGAGGGCGAAAGTAATGCGTAAGGCTGAAGGCGGTTTTGTAACAGATTGTTTCTCTACAATTTGGCAAACCAAAAATATCCCATCCAAAATACATTTAAATTGGCGATAAAAAAACATATTTCAGCGTATGCCTTTTGAAACTCTAGAGCCAAACAAGCAAGTTGACACTACTTCATGATAGCTTACTTTGCTTCATAGCTAATTCCTTCTTAGATCCGTAGAAAAACTCCTTGGAACTAAAGATATAGCTCAGAAGTCCGAACTGCGCCGCTGCCAACCCTCCTAATCCACCTTGAATTGGCTTTAAATAATGTATTTTTTTAGTAGTAATCGATTAAATGTAGACTTGGCAGATTAGCACGTATTATGCGTAGAGATTCAAGTAAACGTGAAATTCATTTTAGATCTTAGAATTTACTTTTTACCTCCGCCTCTTCATCTGTAACATTGGGGATGCGGCGCAAATGTTTGAAGTTAGTTGTGTTGATGCTCAAGTACCTCGTGCGAACTGCACAAGGCTGAAGATAACATGCAGCGTGGTTTCAAAAAGATGTAAACACTCAATCTTCAAGCAATGAAATACAGTGACATTGGAATGACGCATAAAAATGTAACAGTCCCAAGGACGCATTTTCCGGGTCACTTGTTGATTAGTACCAAAAGAGCTAGTCGGAATATTAACAAGGAGCTCAGAATACGAGCGATATGCAGATATCGGCGTCTCCAGGCTGCATGTGCTGCATTGGCAAATAATTTACCGAAATCTACAAAGAGTACTTCTGCACCTTAACGTTGAAGAGGCAAAAAAGAAGAAAAAATGGGAAGCTAGTTCGGAACCCCCAAAGAGTAAGACGCTAGACAGCGAGGAGGGAAAGAATCACGGGGTACCGTCGCAGATCGATGCATTCCATTCTCAAGATGTGCCCTTCTAGAAAAACCTAAAAAAGAACAGAGGGAAAGAGGAAGAGACTCTTGCAAGGGGATGTGGAGGACAATTTTTCCTAATCCAGGCAACAAAATGTTCAGCTGCGTAAGGCTAACTGGCCCCCTCCAGGGTTTCGACGAGCGAACAGCTTGCATAATACCTTTTTCTTTCCCTCTCGCTTCGACATATCGGAGAGACAGAATGAAAGGGCTGCATTACGATGCGTGGGTTGTGTCGAATAACATTGGTTCGTTGGTCTCACTCGATGTAAAGATTCTTGGGAAAATGCAAGAGACTCCGGCGTCATGGCCAAGGGTCGGCCTTTACCGATTGCCCAATCCGCTCGAGCCTTTTTCTTCTGGTGTGCGTTTGTGAAGGGATTGCAAAATTGAATGCATGCATGTCTAACGGGGATTCCTTGACTGGTCGATGAGAATACGTCTCATTGCATTAGTTCGCACGATTGCACTGTTTTTTACCCTATGAGGGTTTTTCCTCTCTTAGGAAAATAGACGGTAACGTGCCAGTCAGCCTTGTGATAGTTTTTCAAGCACTGGAAGAAGGATTCATCGTCTTTTTCGTATCGCGATATCGCGCGATATGACGGGACGAGACATTTGTTTTGTGAGATGGAGGGTATTCTAGGTAGAAATTCCGGTACTGGGTCGTGATCACAAAAAATCTGGGGCGGGACGTAAGGCCTTCACTTCGCCTCAAAAAATTAAATTTACACGGGTGAATTCATGTTATCGAACTTAGCTTCGCAAAACAGATCCCGATTCAATCAAGAATCACAAATACCCAAGATTGCTATCCTCAAAATGATTAAACGAAGCTTTGCTTTCGGCCTAATTCATCATGGCAACTAGTTAGCTAACAACGAGGCGCGGAGAAGTTGATCTCAAGGTAACCGTTTCCGACTAGCTGTTACCTCGTGGGCCTTCTTCGAAAGTCTCGGTTGGCCGGCAGCTCTCACGCTAGGATGATACGGGTAGGTTCAAAAATAGATTCCACCATTTCTCTCACCGGGCTCCAAATTCCAGCGGAAAGAAATTAGTAAATAAAGTAACAGAGCGCAAAAGGGTCCCGTAGACACAAACCCAGGACTTTCACTAAAGAGGTTAATGCGAGTTTCTTTTCCTAGAAGCTCCAAAGATGATCGGGGCTACAAGGCTGACGTATGCGCGAATCTCGGAACCTCCAAACCGAACGAACGAACCAACGAAGCTAAGGGAAACCGTGCATCGGTCGTTGTGGTCACATTGTACTTTTTTCCCTTTCTCGTTCGTTTATTCTTGCTAGCGTCATGATGTAGGGCTGCTCTTTTGCTTCTGCCTATCGGTTGCCGATGAGTAAGAAAACTCACAATGGCTGGACAAGGTCGCACACCTATGAGATCAAGGATGGGGGAAAGGTGTGGGTGTCGGAACATTCCCGCAGGGTGAGAGCTAAAGAAGTACGAAGTAATCGAGTATTTTTTTTTTTTTTTTTGTGGACGAAATGTACCTACAAGCTGTTTCGTACAATGTTGCTCTGGGTACTTCATTTGACAATTTTAGCGGCGCATATGCAGGCAGATGTGAGAAGAGAAACCAGGCAGCCTGGTCTCAATATCGAGTACCCAAGCATGCAGAGTACATCTTTCTACGACGTTTGCGGTGTGTGCGACATGGGGGTAGTGGAAAAGTTAGTCAGAAGCTCAGAGTTACAGACCACCAACATACCCTACGGGGTGGCCTCAGATTTTGGGATCCTGGCATGGCACGCTGTGCCGTCTTGGGAGAATATATCTGTGCATGCATTTCTCACAAAGTCAAAGGTTGTATCTGCGTGTATAAGAAGAACCCGGTGTCCCCCCAGGCTTGAGGCTGAATTTACAAGATCACTTTCGAAGCTTCCCAAAGAATATATAACTGTCATATTTCTCTCTCCTCAATTGGCTTCCCAATCATCATAACCTACAGACAGCGTACACTTCTATATATCAAGCCCATTCATAAATATAAATAAACAGAACCCACTTGGAATATCCCATCACAGCTGTCAACAAAGGAGCACTGATACATACACGCACGGCTTTTACCTTTAAAATAAATAAACTGGAATTCTCTCTTATCAAAATAAAGCAATCGATGGAAGCTGCTAGACCTCAATCCCCTCCCGAGATCACAATCTCCACCTCTCCCCGCAGCTCTTCTTTCTTTGACCGAGTTCTTCGGCGTACCTCGTCTGGCTCCAGCCCAACCGCTGCGACCCTCAGCCTGCCCCCACCCTACCACAACACATCCGGCTCCTCTCGTTCCAGCAGTCGCTCCTCACACAAGCGAGCCCCATTGACCATCGACACTTCTGTTGCCAGCGCCGCAGTCATGATGTCGAATAAAAAGACAAAAACCTCCCATCTGACTGTTGAGACCACTTGCGTTCGCTCGATACCTCGCTCGCGGTCCAGGAACAGGCCCTCGCGGTCACCATCACCCAACGTCGAAGCGATCAACCACGCCAGTCGGGTGGCCAGTATCAACCATGTCGGAAGGCACACCAACGACTGGTTGTTTGGCGGGTTCCACCTCACTTCGAAAATCGGCGCACCAAGGGGCCGTTCCAGGTCATAACATTTGCCGAATCAAACAAAGTTCAAACTTGCTTTTCCTTCGTTCCTGCTATCCGTTTTAATATTCGAAAAGGAAATTCTGTTGGCTTCAAGGTTATTTTTAATTGCCGAACGAGCAAACTGCATCGTATTTCTTAAATTTATTTTCATATACCGGCATATCTGCATTTTTTCATTTCTCATTTGTTGTTTGCAAGCAATCACGAAGATTATGATCATAAAGTACTATTTACGCTCGCTGATGTCACTAATTCCGTCGCTGGTTTTTTCTATCCTTCTCCGCATTCGATATGCAAAGAGATGGGACAAAGACACATTCGCTTCTACCTGTATAATAAATATCTTTATCCTTTCAAAAGGAAAGACTAGGAATAATAAAAAGGAAGAGGTGTATAATATAACATTATATCCACCTGCCCACGTTATCTAATACCCGTTCGTATCACCGTCCAAAATTCGTTTAAAATTTCGCGTGAAATGAGTAGAATGATCTCTCGTGATAGGCCGGTCGCGAGTAGTCCGACATTTCCCGTAACTCTTGGTTTATGTCGAGCATTTGCGGTGGTATAGATCAACGCATACAATATTGGAAATTCAAAGCAGCTAGAGTCCCCGGCTAGCAAGTTGCGTCATATCCACATGCTTCAACTGACACTTCAAATTTTGATGCACAAGTTTATAAATGGATAGGTTTCCAGCTCAATGGCAGTAAATTACAAAAAAATCCTATGTTCAATGGCAATTTGTCAATTGACGAGCTGGACGATATCCCATCAAAATGGCAACATTATTTAACCCTTCCTACTCATGTTTCAGATATGGGAATATCTATTAAATAAGCCATTGGACCTAACCCTCCTCCACCTTCTGCAAATCTCCGGCGCCCCAGAATCGCTGCAGTCGGTGCTGGACTCACTGGTGTAGCAGCTGCGGCTCACTGCATTGGTTATGGATTCCGAGTCACAATATTCGAAGCTGGTTCGCAAGACAATCTCGGTGGAATATGGACGGTAAGTCCACTCATAGATAGAATCTAATACAAGCCTCTTTCCGTACTTGGATATTAGAATTCTGGCCAAGGCGATTAATTCAGCGCGTCAACTCCACCTCCGGTCTTCAAACTCACAGCATGACGTATCGTTTCTTCCCATCTATTTTCTGGCATAGATCCTACCTATCCCGCGACGAAATCGTCCACCAGATCAACAAACTTTAGAGAAAATACAACCTGGATCGTTACACCAGGTTCGAAACAAAGATTACTTCTCTGAAAAGAGACGAAGACGGTCGCTGGTCAATCAATAACGACCCCTCGTTTAGCAAATTTGATGGCATCATCGCAGCGGTAGGTACCTGTGGGGAGCCGAAATTGCTCAAAATCCATGGTGAAGAAAAATTCAAAGGGCAAATATATCACTCTTCTGAGTTAGATAGTGTCAAGGTTAGAGGAAAGACAGTTCTCATCATCGGCAGTGGGGCGAGTGCCGTCAAAGCTGTGCAATTCGCTATCGAAGCCTCAGCCTCAAACATTAAAGTTCTCGCGCGGTCGAATGGATCATTCCACGAAACGCAATCGTGGATAAGCTCCTAGCCTTGAACATATTTGGCGAGGAAACGTAGCTCTCTTGGATCCCAGAGCGGCTGCTCAAGATGCTATTCTACCGCGATCTCGCCGAGATCGCTCCGCACAGCGGAAAGGGTATATCCACTGAAACCCCGATGATAAACACCGAAATTCTAGATCGAATCAGAGCTCACAAGGCCGAGTGGCTGCGAGGTGATATCCTCGGTTTCGAAGATAACGGTATAAGATTCAATCACCATACCCAAGGTGTTCCAAAGAATGGCCCAGGCCGTGAAAGTATGGAGGAAGGCGTGGTCGTGATTATGGCAACGGGCTTCAAACACCCCAGTTTATATATCTTACCCACAGATTACTTCGAGGAGCCGTTTATGCCGCCCAAATGGTATCTCCAATGTTTCCCACCTCAACATCTCACCATTTGTGCCGAAAATAGCACATTTGTGAACGGCATTGGAGTTATGGGCAACTTTCATATTGTTCATATTGGGATGTACACGCGTATGCTGCTCATGTTTCTTCTAGACCCTCTAACGAGACCGACGGAGTATTGGATGAAAATGTGGATCAAGATGACCCGATGGATTAAAAATAAGGCGCCAACCGGTGCTTTCGACTTTTTTACTTATAGTGAACTCATTTGGTGGTTTGTATCTGCAAGTTTCACTAAATTTCCCGGTCATTGGAAGCCCCTCTCTAACGCATATATTGGCTAGTGCATTGCAATCAACCCACTTCGCTGGAGATGGGCATTCTTCGTCTTCTTTGGATTAGAACTTGATCTTCCTCTAGCGGTCACCAATCACAAGAAGGGCATTCTAAATGATCTTGATGTAGGGGAGGAGAAAGACATTCACACTTACTGGGAGAGATGAAAGTTTAAAAATAGATACTATGGTACCATCGTACCTTGGTTCTAATATTTAGATATCCGAAGGGGTAGATTTATAGAATATGTGATTATAAAATAGAAATTGATGAAATTGAACCTTATCCTTATGAGCGGCCGAGATTTCTTGATCTAGTGGGTATCTACGCCACCTATTGGAATACAATTACAACTCGCTTGAACGACATATAAGCTATACCAAAATAAAGATTAGAGTCCCGCGAGATCTTTTAACCATTACTATATTGTTCACATGCAAAATCACTGCGAGACCATGAAAAAATTAAAAATTAGTCCGAATATGGCATATACAATTAGCACAAAATGACGCATGGCTACGTCATTTCAAGTAGCTTCCGAATGGCTGGCGGATATTTGTTCTTTAGGAAATAAACTAAGCCCTCGACTGAAGCACGCGTAATATAAATACGAGTATTCAATGCTATAGTTTTACGTCTGCTAATCGAATTCTGCTCAAACTTATGATTCAAAGATTGAGGGTGGTAGACAGATAAAATAAAACTCTTCCTCCATCTTACACGACATCACGACAGCCCGGAATATGGAGGACCCAGGTTCGTTAATAACGCACCTTAACCTCCCTACCCAGCCATATTCTATACATATCTCTCTATCCATCGAATCTCAAGCATTTAGCTCTACCGATATACCTCACCGCAACATGTGCTAACTATCCATAAAGTGAAAGAAATACCACTATTGATCCACACCCTCACCTCCACGAAATCACCATACTCTCTTACCCTCTTAGAATCAACATTTGACAAATACTTCAGCCCAACCGCGTCCTTCAACCACCCCCTCTGCAGCATTCCATCGTCCTCGAACTCGCGCGGGTATGTGTTAGGTGTATACCAGTGGTACAAAGTACTCTTCGCCCATGTCGATCTTCGCATACTCAGTATAAGTAAGTTATTCCCAAGATTTCCTTCTCCAAGGGACCAGTTAAGACAGTCTCGACACTGTATTCAGACCAAAATGAGTATTGACATCGGTAGGTTACGACGAGCAATTGAATGAGTTGCACGTTAAAATACAACAAGCATGCACATTTCGATACTTTGGAAGGACCGCAACAGTACAATTACACACTATCCTCTCGTTAGAGGCAGTTGAAGGGGATTCCGGTCGGAAGAAACATTATATTTCCTCTCAGAATGATCTCTATCAGACAGAGGAGTGGGTGCATTTCTTGATACCCTGTGGAAGGTTCGTAATATATCGTTCTATTGTGTCTGAGAAATTTAGAGTTCATTGCGTGCTGATATTGAGTACTTGAGTATAGGCAAGCTGTGATAATCGTCAAGGCTATCGTGGGGGTATTGTGTTATTATCTCTATCTGATATTCTTGGGTGCGGGTATTGTCTCTAAAGGATAAGCTTCGAAGTTATTAACACCTTGTGCCCTTGGGAGAACTTTTAATCGCAACCAATATGACTTTTTTAATTATATTATACTGTTAAGAACCCTAGATACTACAGATTTCACCAAAAGAACGAACGATATTGGCACAAAATTTAACACAAGAGTGTCTCTCTAAAACCCCCATAAGGAATGAGGGGCATGATTAATAGAAGAAAAAATAAAAGTAATAACTAAAAGGAAAAAACAAAGAATGAACAAAATATGCAACCGATAAAATGAAATCAAGACCCATGCAAAAAGAAAAGCAAAGATACCCCTGAAATGCAATCAGCAAAACGCCAGTGAAATGCATGATGTATGTATGATGCGATCAAATACAAAACCCAAGAAAGTGTGTAGATGCAAGAGGGAAAGCAAAATTTAAAAATCAGGAGATGGAAGAGGAAGATAAGGAGCTGTGGCAAGCTTCATCTGTACAAGGCGGGACAAGGCGAGAGTGGACAGACAGCTCCGACTGGCGAGAGCGTATCTCTATGCAAGAACAGCGAACTTGAAATAAAAAAAATCAACAACTGAAAAACAGACCATTACAAAACACCCATAAATAGAAATAACACCGAGCCGAGAAAAGCACCGTCAACGACAAAAAGACGTCAAAATGCAACAAACACGCCAAAGGTGGGAGGGTTGTCAGTTGCAGTGGCTTAGAACCATACGCAACGCTAAGCTGAAACATATGTAAACCCAGCTTCTCCGCCTCATAAGAAAGACTTCGCACCGTCGTATACTAAAGCACTGCGTACTTGTCGTGTATTCTTTGCCTTTTTTTTGTTTTTTACTCTTCGGTTATCTCGGAAACGGGCCACAACTCAAACATGAACGAATTGTGACGTCCGATAGGTACCAGTCGTCGACCCCATTGATCCTCGTATCTTACTTCGCCATTCTTCCACATCGCCCGGGCCATGACTGATGACTCGTGGTACTTGAGATCAACTGGGCCGATGGGGAAACTAGGTAGAGGAGAAGCTTCGCGGACGTGTGGCATACTGCGTCGAATGCTCTTCGGCGGCATTCTCCAAGAGGGAGGACCTGATCTTGAACGACGTGCGCGGTCTTGAGTGTCAGGGCTAAGGCTGCGGCTGCGTCCTCGCGATGAAGACGACGACGACGACGACGAGGGTAGTGCCTCGTTGGGGTGTTGGAAGAGGCTGCCGGCATTACCTTTGCCCGATAGCTTCGACAACTTTGACAAGTCCGGTTCAGATTTACTAAGCCGACGAGTCTCGTCATCATGGCCATCGTCCGAGGTCGGAGATGCGGGAGCATCTTGGAGATAATTTAACTTGCTCGCCAGTCTTTGAAGTTGCTTTTTCGAGGTCTCCGCTACCTTTTCCATGTGTGAAGGGGACGACGCTCTTGATGTTGTGATTGCGGGCGGTGTTAGAGATGGTGTTTCGAAGTCTCTAGATCCGATACCTGCGTCTAAATCCCATTCTGGCGGGTCCTCCAACAGGGCTATCTGATAGTTGAAGGCGATTTCCTCCTCCTCGGCGACAGAGGAGAGTTTCTGCTTCTGGGATGACTTTGATTTCGAGCCCGGAGAAAACGATCTGAGATATGGTGACTTTATGAAATCCGACATGCGCCTCGGCCGCTGTGCCGACAGCACGGGCGTCCGTGGTACCTCTGTTCGCTCTCCATCATCTCCCCCTCTTACTTCAAGGATTACCTTTCTTTCCTTCTTGATCTTGTTTTGGCGTTGGATTTCTGGGAAAAGATTTTTGATGCGCATTGAGAATGATATAAGAAATGTAGGAAGTAGAAATAATATAAAGAAATAGAATTAAAAGTGGTAAAAATAGAGAATTTAAGCAGGCGATAGAAGATTCAAACGAGTGGACTGGCGACTGGGAAGCATTCCGCCAGACGATGTTATTATATAAAGACGTGGTGACGGTGGGCGGAGGAAAGGCGCGGAATATAAATGCTGGGATTTATAAGAATCACCCCGATCCTTCGGAACGGATCGTAGGTATACGTGGAAGGATGATGATGTAGGAACGGCGAAAAGATAGGATGAGACAAGAAGTGAGTAACAGGGCTAAGCAAAAGTAATTATATGCGTCAGTCGAATAATTATTCTGCTATTTTGTTGCTCTATCCTCAACTATCGAAAAAGAAAGAAGAGGACAAATATTTGCAAATATACACTGGTATCCAGACTATACATACAGATATATAAAGATGATGGCCACCGGGGGACAATAATGCGACTGTGCCTTCAGGTCGGATATTATTAAAACAAAAGATAGACTTTGGCTTGACTACCCAGCAAGGAGCTGAGATGCTTATGCAAGTTGTCCCAAAGTTTGAGAGATTATGCATATCCCCGAAAGTAGGTTCGCTTGGAGCCTTATATAATATGTGACGATCGGCCCACTAGCTGAATTTGCGGGTGGTCACGCTGACGACCGTGTAGATACTGATGGTAAGTCGGCCAGGGAATATGGCCTACAGAGCTCTTGCGGCAAGCCACCGGACACAACAAAAAAACCTCGCAGCCATGCTCATGTATGATCGCCTAAGGTCGGATCGTAGCGGTGGGTGGTAAGAAGAGATATTTCGAGTCGTGATTTCAAAGAGGTTTCAAGGATTATTCGCAGAGGATCGAGATATCCACTGCTTATCGTAATATCGCATTGTATCCACTGCCTAGAGCACTCTCAAATGAACCAAAACGGCTGACGGCCTCACATTTGGTTTAACGTCATAGAAACCAAACGAAACGACTGCCGGTCTTGAAGTCCATCGAAACGCAGTGCGATGGTTACCCATCTGATGAAGCTTGGTGTCGTTCTCCCCGGTGTTTGTCTTGATCAGCAGGCACACCCTGGCATGGGTATGGCACCACCACGAGAATTCCCAGATGCATATGACAGGGTCACCGCCCCCAAATAGGACGGAATATCCGGCAGGTTGGTGAGAACTTGTGTCCACCATCGAGATCTTTCCAGGCGAATGAAGGCGGGCCTTTGCGTTTTACAGAGTTCCGATGGGGATGCATTTGCAATAATTGATTAGAACGAGAAAGTTGTGTCTTGTCGAATGCGTCCAATTCCGTCTTTGCAGCTGCGGGTGGGGCAAGCAAACACGGGATTGCCAAACCCCGCATAACGCCGTGCTACCGAAATGCACCACAACAAAGCAAAAAAATATCTATTTCGCTCTCTCTAGTGGGTTCCGTCTCAGTAATCGATAAGAAATTAGTGCTGGTAGCTTTTTTAATATTAGTAACTCCCGCCATGCTGCGGCTTTGCTGCTTGCAAGTATTAAATCTTGCTGACCATAGGCACCAGCCTGTAGTCCATCCGAAGTTGAGATGAAATTCGACGGCCAGTTCTGATTCGTGGATGACGAGGGATAAAATTCCTCATAGGTGCTCTAAGCATCTTTGTGAGCCCTCCGTCTGTATTCCAACTTCCTTTGGGGAATAATTCCTCATGGGCGCCCCAGGCCTTTTGTGCAATAGCCGCAATCACACCCAGGTCTACATGTAGTTGCTTATTCATATTCGTATCGAAACTCTCCCAGCGGAACCTGCTTCCATCGAGACGTCTCAATCGTATCCTCACCGCACGCGCAACGCTCCTTTTGTCAACCCATACACCTTTCTTCTGCAATTTTTTCACTAGACGAATGCCCCACATGCAGCGAGATGTGGCTTTCACCTTTAGACTGGTATTTCTCTGTATAAGCTTCACATAAAACCGCTTCTTCATTGACATGAAGCCCCATTCGACCAGAGCTCGTATCGTTGTCGGCGGGAATAGAATTCGTAAAGGATTCTGCGGGCTTCTGTTAGAATGGCTCAACGGCGGCGCTGTCCAGGCAACCCTTTCAGGGTTTTCGTAATCCAAAGATGCGATACGGCCCACATCAGTAAATTTGATCGGAGTGCTCGATTGCCGTAATGCACCTTGTCGAGGATCGTACCAATCTACGAGCCATAAGCATAACCTTTTCAAATGCTTAAGTTTCCTAAACATCCCGAAGCGTTTCATAACCTCCATCCAGATTCTCGGGTCCACCCTCTCGCCGTTCATAAGGAGTAGACGCAAGTAATTTTCCGCCAGGTACAAATCCTTGTTCCCATCCGCTCCAGGGCTTTGAGTAATCGGACGGTGGCCCGGACGACGCGGTGCCAACAGTGCACGAAGGAGCTCTCGTTGCGCAGACGATGAGATAGGTGTAGATGACACGCGCATCTCTTCCATGAGCTCTAGGCCTTGCTTGACGCTTCCTGTCATGAACAAACGTCGCAGGAATAAATTGCATGTGAGGACATTCTTGCGACGTAGGTTCAAATAGACGTGGTTGAAGAATTTCCAGCGATATGTGCTCAGATAGGCTTGGAGGAGCGCATTGGCCCTCGAGATCTCCATGCCTTCGATTGGGAGGGACTCCTCCAAGGCCTCCGCTGGTTTATATCGCGCCTTAACTTCAAAATATTTATCATAAACTTCCTTGTCGACCCCCATCTTGCGCTTGTGCAGTAAAGCAATACCTCGGATGAACGATGCTATGGTGCTACCCCGCTTGACGAATTCTTTAGTTGTTGACGTTCCGATAAAGTGAATCTTCATCCTTCTCATATACTTCGCAACATCCTGCTCCGTAAACCTCTGATAGGTCAGGAGGAATGCCCAGAATTTATCCCCAAAGATATCATTGGGAACTATCCCTTCGGAGTGGAGCTTGCAAAAGAGTTCCATGATTGGCCGGGTTCGATATCGAGCCTTGATCAAACTAATCACAGTGCTCTCGACAAGTTTTATATTTTTCTTGTGGAAATCTCGAATCATGCCCTCCACATCCTTTAGAGGTTTATGAAATGCGTAGTATTCCAGAATCCGATCCGCAAGGTGAGAGTCCGCTGGAAAGTCACCTTTCCTAAATAACATTTCATGCCACCAAATCGCAGTTTCGTATTCCTCTTGTCGACAAAAATAAGGAATGATAAAATTGTATGACGGCCCGATTTTCTTAGACGCAAATATCTTGAAAAGGGTCGGTAGATGCTTTGGATCGGTCGCGTTGGATTTGAAAAAGTCCTCCCAAATGTTTTTAGGTGGATTCAAGTCAAGAAGTCTGCGATGCCACATTAGAGCTTTTGCAGAATCTTTGGCAAGAAACCCTGTTACCACTTCCGTGTAGAATAATCTCCACCGTCTGTTTCCCTTCTTTTCAATCGTTTGAAGATTATGCCTGTAGAGTCTGTTTAAAAAAGCTTCGTCTTCGAGACCCGCTTTAACAAAATACCTCCACATTTCGTCTGCGGTAGGCCCAACGTGTGGAGGCTCGATGTTTCTTAGTGAGAAGCCGATCCAAACATCCTTGATGCCTATGTCACCGTGTATTCTAGCACGGAATCTAAGAAGCTCCAGCCAATATTCACGATAGTCTCGGACCCCAGGTAAATCGACCAAGAGCTTCCCGAGCATCTCCTGAGATTCAACGTGGGCTTCCCGTCGAAAATCGCGAAACCCCTCGGATTCCCTCCCGAAAATTGGCGTTAATATTTTCGCGTGAGCGTTCAATCGGTCGGCGAGAATGCTCCGTGCTCGAGTTTCCTCCGGTACCTCCTCATGCTCGCTCGAAGGTTCTATAGTTTCTTGAGCATCTTCTGTTTTCCCAACCTTGCCAGTCGGATACTGTGCAGCCATCCACCACTCTTGTTTGGGCGGCTCTGGTGGGAGATTCTCAAGATCTCTGTCATCGCCGTATATTACATCCTCAGTCTCCTTTGGCAGCCAATTCTCCGGGTGAAACCACTCAGGTATCTTTGAGCTTCGGCCATCATCCCGATCATCCTGATGATAGCGGACTTGATATTTCAATTGACCATCCTGAATTCGTCGTAGGCGACGATACGAGACGATGGTGGAGGTGATGACGTCCCTTGTTTTAATCCCATTGTGTCTCCCTATTGTTGTCAGGTGGTGCGAAGCGCACCAGGAGAGCTGGATGGTGGTGGGACGTAAAAAGCATGGCCAAGAAGACCTCACCAGTCTTCCCACGAACCGTCGCATAAACTCTGGCAAAGGTCAAACAACCGTGCCTGGTCCATCGGCCTCACAGCGGCTTCATTCGAGGCAATTGGATTGAATGAATTAGAGGCGGGTGAGCGAGTAAGATTCGAATCGTAATTGCTAGTCGTGGTGGTTGTAGCTTCCTTTGGTGTTTGTTGTTACATGTTAGAGAAGTTGAGTTTTATATCAAACCCCAGCAAAAATTTAGCGCGGCCGGAACAGAAAGGTCCAACGCTGAAAACCGACGACGCTTTCAAACTTTCAACATCACCGACATCCCACCGCCACTCAACCGCCCACATGTTCGGAGCGTTTCGTCCTACGAACGCCCTGATGGGTGGTTTGCTATGGTAACTGACCCCTAAACCCCAATCCTCACAATCGATCGAGGTCGACGATGAAAGAACCGCTACCACTAACATCAAGCCACTTAAACCTTTAGGAAAATACCATGGCGCCTCTCCCGTTTCCAGAAATACCGCCAGAGACAACGATTACGGCACGTCGATAAAGTAGTAGATACAATCGAGCGAGCTCTTGCAAGGCAAGGAATGGTGTCGAAAGCCGTAGAGACCTGGAAAGCCGAGATGCCCACGGAGGCGGAGATGTCGCCGAGAGACAAATACACCATCTTTGACAAGAAACATAAAGGCTACCGGAAAGGAATCCACAGTACGTCTTGTTTTGTGTCTTTGCTAGAGTGACCGGCGGATCCATTCGGCCTCCACATAAACCGATTTATATGAAATCAAGCTGATACATTTTTTTCTAGAACTACCAAAATGGACAAGGGTATCGCAACGAGTCAATCCGGTCGGTTTTTAAGTCTGAGGCTCCAAATATCGGTCTATACCTCGAAAGCCTGGTATCGGTTATGCGAGGTTGGCAACCAATGATATCGAAATACCTTGCTATTATGAAAGTTGTATTTAGATACCTGTACATAGAGAAAACGAATCTCATTCCCACGATAGCTACATCCTGCAGGTCTTATGAATTTTCACTCTTGGGATAATATTTCTCAAATAATAAGTCGTCTATGACACAAATCTTAGGAGAACCATATTTACAATATCTCATCTTCATACGCACGAAGAAAAAGCTCACGTGCTTTCACCTCGCACTATCAAAAAAGGCGAGACAGCCCAATATACATGCCGCAAATATTCACCATTCCAGGAGGAAAGGTTCGGTGGTAAAAAAAACTTCATACAATTCAACATAAGATTCTTTACAATTCAAAGATGGAGAGAAAGCATATACAGTGCAAAAATATATTAAAGGCATACCGCAGAGAGAAAAATCGGAGGAACAAGAACGACAGAATTTGAAAGAATAATAAAAACAATAAAGATTACAAAGATTTCTGTAAGAATAAGGAATGGCTAGAAGGAAATTCTCGCAAAATAAAAGTAAACGGTAGAGTTTATAGTTGAGCAGTGCAATAAAATCGAGAAGATACGTCAATGGTTGAAGGCCACGCCTAGAATGAATCGTATAGTCATGGTATTCTGTACTTCTGAACACGCGAATGGGCAGATATTGGGATGGCGGTAATAAGATATATCGCGGCTGGAAAGAATAAGCATGAAACAGGATTATAATAACAGTCCAGAATGAGAGTAGCCTAGTGGCTGGTTTTCTCATACGAGTAACCGAATCGCGTCAAAAGCAAGGTATTAGACGAAAGAGAGAGGATGGAAGGCCGTGCGAAGGGGATATAGAGAAATAGCAACTAAACTCGAGGGATATACGGTCTTGCACACAGGAATGAAAATATAGGGCTACTAAGAAATTTGAAAAGAAAAACCAAATAATTAAGTCACAATGCGTTTTAGCAAAAAGATTAAGCAGCTTCAAGCGATAATAAAAAAAACCTTAGCTCTGTGAATCAGAGAAAAGACTCAAGACGACAAAAACGAGTACTAAGCATTACTGGTATCAACTGAAACACGGCTTTTCCAAGTTAAAGAACCAACAAGAGAAATTTTCGGACAGAGAGAGAAGTAAGTTGGGGGATCGAAGTCGCCAGAAATCGCAAGGAATGGAAGGAAGGAAGGAGACCACCGATTCAATATCACGAAAATAAAAGTAATATCACGCACGAAAGACGAGAAAAACATCTTTTCAAGACTTCACATATGAAAGGAACAAAGGAGGAGAGCGAGAATGGAGAAGAGTAAAGAAAAGAGTAGTAACAAATATTCAAAATACCATCCAATGGATAGTTCGATTTTTGTATGATGAGGGCAGGAATCTATCTGAAAACTATTGCTGGCCGATAGTAAGGCCAGCCCCTTAGAATCGTATAGGCCGTGTCCCTCCGAGTTCCGCGAGTGACTGCGAGGTGAATCTAATGTCACCAGTCCTCATTAACTCAGATGCTTCAGATTAAAAAGAGTCAAACAGTGAACAAGCTATTTTGTTGGTCAAAAGAAGATACAGAGAATGCAAGAATAGGTGAAGAAGCTAATGATAGTATACCATGCCTCTTAGGAAGGATAGGTGGAAGGTAGAAAAGAAATATCAGCATTAAAAAGCAACAGAAACGACCACACCAGATAAAAACATATAGACTATCGAATAGACGATCGAGGATAGTTATCAAATATCAAATAATAACAAATGAAAAGAAAATGGTAGTGTTCTTCAAAATCCACAAGCAAAACCAAAAAGAAAAAAGAAATCGCACAGTATGGCGAAAGCGAAATATCTTCTTCGTTTTCGCTTTCAAACTCCACTCCAAAATAAAACACCAATTATCCTTAAAACCACTCCCTGTCAAAAAAACATTAACCGTCATAAATAAATATATATATAAAGTTGAAGAAAATAGTAGTTGAGAGGGGGAATGTGTGGGTATGAAAAATGTAAAATCGCGAAAATTTTTCTGTGAATAAAGCCGAATACTGATGAGAGGATGTCATCTTGAAGGAGACGAAACTGGGCTGAGGGAGTATGATAGGTGAGAGACGAGATGACAAAAAAGATTGTCCAGAGAAAAATGATCAGAACGAGAGAACGAAAGGAGATTTTCAAAAGATAAGCGCAGATTAGGTGCATGAGGACGGCCCCTAGGGAAAAGAAGCTATAAGGGAACTGAATTAATACCCGTCCTCAATATAAGCGGGATTGGGGGGTAACCGTCTGTCGAGCCCAGAGTTTCGGCTCTTGGTTAACTGACGTAGTTCCTCCAGATCGTTAGCATGCCCGTATGGGTCGGCAGAATGCTGATAATCGCTCAACCGTCGGTGAATGCTTCTGCGTCTGTCGGAGTTCATATTCATACGTAGGGAACGGTGAAGGGGATCCCCGCCCGCATAATGTAGCTTGGGTGGTAGGCCATATCTGCTGGATGAAAAGTTCTCGCTGTGTCCACTCAGTACAAGCGCATCTTGCTCATAGTCTTCGTGGTGATAAGGAGCTAATTCCATACCACTGCCATCATAGGGATACTCGTAACCGCTGTAGGTGTTGTCAGCAGCATAATCATATTCTCCGGTGTAGCCGTGTTTGACGATAGCTCCTCCAGTAGAGTCACGTTTGGCGAGAGCGAGTTCAGGTCGAGGCTCGACCTTAACGGATTCGATCATTTCGGCCATGCGAGCCTCGTGGGCTCTCCTTGATGCAGAAGAGGAAAGTCCTGAGGACGCGTTGCTTCCGCGTCGGTTCCTCTCCCGGTTAGCAATTGCCAAAGGTTGTGGAGTGATGCTCGTCATGCGACGCGCCCTTTCGAGACTGGCAACATAGTTATCGGCGGGAGGAACAGACGTAGCACGGGTGATATCCAAAGGCGGAAGAGCACCAGGACCAGCACGACTAAGGCGACGGTTGATAGGGGGCGCCGGGGCGTGGAAATCTTCACTAGCTCCAGCGCCAGTTGAGTCGTAGGTTGTATCGTAGCCTGGGTATTGAATGGAGTTGTCGTAGCGGGCATCATAGCTGGTCGAGTGAATTCGCTTCGGTGCAGGTGGCGCTTTTGTCGTATTTCTGCGCGTTGTGGGTGGTCCCATAGGATAGTCAACATGGTATGTGCTGCTTCGGGGTCTATTTCTTAAGCCGGCTGGTTGCACAGATGCTGAGCGTGGTGGGAGGTCATAGCTGGTGTGGCTACCACCATTGTGTGAGAGAGCGCCAGAACCAGTTCCATATAAATAGTCATTGGTATCAGAGTATGAGAGATAGTCAGTGGCTGGGTCTCTACCTCGAAGTGAGGTAGGCGTTGAAGGAGGCATCCATGAGTCCTCAACACCGAGATAAGGAGGAGGTGATAATAACGGGTTGACGGTCGAATGAGGCGTGTATGTGCTGGGAGAAGCCGTATACTCATATGAAGTACTCAATCTAGCCAAGGGATTGGAGTTGGAGAGGAGACTAGAAGGTCGACCGGTTCCGCTTGCGTTGGAGGATGTTGTTGGGAAAGTGTCGAAGAATCCATTGCTCTCCCGGCCCAAGCGAGTCTTACCAGGGGAACTAGAGAGAACTCCAGAATTGTAGTCTAGCGGATCAGCGTTGTAGGATGGGAGACTGTTGGACATGTCCAATGTCCAGCTAGATTCCAGGCCAGCATCAGGTGGAGGAATAGAAGGCGAAGGTTGGGCACTTGAGGAAGCTTTAGCGCAGTGAGGACAGTCGCAGTCATCAGCATCCGCCGGTCGGATAGCGGGGGAAGCCCTTCCAGCCCTTTCGCTCTTGCTAGCCGATCTACTCAGCGGTCGGTCGATTCGTTCGATTCGGTTCAGCCCCGGAACAAATGCGTATTTGCCAGATGCACGGTGAGGATTGGAAGCCCTTGACTGGCGTCCTTCGGATTCCAGGCCAAGGGGACGGTTGACAGGTGTTCGTTCGGAGATGTTTGAGTCGGAGAGATCGCTTTGAGGAGTGTGTCGGGACGGACTGTCGTTTTCTGCAAATATCTCGTCATGTTCGTGACCGTTTGGCGCCGAATTGGACGAATATCCGGAATCGACGGTGCCAGCATCCGAGTAATTTGTAACTGAAGCCAGTCCGGACTGTCTCTTTTTGAAAGCTTGGATTCTCGACGAGGGGACGACTTCTTGGACCTGTGAGTCGTAGTCCTCGACGGTAGCTACCTTTGCACTCATCATCTTTGTCTCTGAATTAAAGTTTCAGTTGGAATATAACAATAGAAGCCTGTGTCTTTGATCAGAGATGATGCTACTGATGGTAGGTCGGCGGAAGTCCGAGTTGGGGCCGATTTCTCTCTAATCGATAGCAACTCCCCTGCTTGTTCAGTTTTTGCGTCCCTGGTCAAGTTCAAAGCTCTAGTAACTTTTTTCCTTTTAACTCTTTGTTTCCCTGCCAGCGAGAAAGGTGAAAGGTAGTTGGAAAGAGGAAGGGGTATATGCGATATATATGTGTATATATATATATATAGACAGACAGAAAGAGCGTGGAAAGAAATGGGTATGATGCTACAATATCAAAACCTATTAACCAGACATCTTTCTGTTTTGAGAGTTTGGAGAAGCTAGAAACGACCAAACAACACACACTTTTGGACAGGGCGAGGGTTCCAGGATAGCGAGTGGAGAAGGTTTGTCGGGATGTGAGGCGGATATAAAGGGAAGAAACGGGGTGGAGATGAAGATATGAAGAGAGGTGGGTGAAAGAGAGGAGGGATGGGAGGAGGAGGGAGGAGGAGGGAGAGGAGGGAGGCCTGGTTATAGCGAGCTTGGTTGCTGTGACTTCTCCGCACTTTTCTTCGAATAGGTATTTGCCAACAAATATTCGATCGGAAAAAGAGGGTAATCGTCGTCTCGTAATTCGAGAAAACCGCTGCCTTCGTAGGGTTCTCTAAGCGAGAAGGGTAGTATTCTTTTTTTTCTTTTCCTATGTATATATAATATTGTTCTTCTCGAAAATGGTCGAGATGTAACGAGGCTGCCCAAATCCGAAACGGTGAAAACTCTTCTTGATAGAGGATGTTCTGTTCTGTATGATCCAAGACAACGCCAGCTGTTGGTGAAGCGAGCGGGAGAAGAAAGAAGAAAGAAGAGGAGAAAGGGAAGGGGAAAAGAGGAAAAGAAAAATGGGTGTGGGTGGGTGTATACTACTTGCTGCTGCTATTGCTGACTGACTGCTAACTATGCGAGTCTGGTGCGCGAACAGCAGGAAAGTGTGGAGAGACAGACAGACAGCAAGAGAGAGAGAGAGAGAGAGAGAGAGAGGGAGGGAGACGTACGAGGAGGGAGGAGGGAGACGAGGAAGAAAGAGAAACTCGAGCTGACTGGCCGGTCCTACCTGTCAGTAGCTTGACCTGCACATTGTACACATGGTGCTGCATAAAGTGTGCGCTGGGTGGGAGTGGTAGAAGGTACATTCTGCCTCCCCTCACTCGCTGGCCACTCGTCTCGCTCTCTTCCTTTCTCTCTCCTCGCACTTGTATCCAAGTCCTGTGGAAGAACGAAAAGATGTCGGCTAGCTGAATGGTCGTTTTGCTGTCGACATGTATCAACCACCCAATTTCGGCAAAGTGAGGTTGGCTTTTTTGAGGAGCGCACCAAGGGTGACCAAGCCAGGAATGGTCCAGCTTGGTATTTGTGGGGGAGCAAACCCACCCACACACACCCCAAAGCTTGGACTTGTCGCTCCTAAGAAAACTGGTACTATAGCATGTATCTCTCCTCAAAGTGGACTGACCAGGGGTACTTTTGCTCGCCCGGATGCAATGTACCTTGATCGCCAGCTCCGATCTCGACACGGCGAAAGTGCGGAACCCAGCACGAGTTCATTCTCCAGCTTCCCCAATTCGAGACACAATATCTCATTTTCAGACAGTGGGTGTGTGCGTAACGCGATGAGACCGTCCCCGACGACGTGAGATCTTGTTTTTCTTCGTATAAAAGTTGCATATCTTCATCATTTTGTTTTTTTTTTATCTTCTCGCTTCATTGCATAACGATGACTCGAGCTGAAGCTTCCTCGTAAGAAAAGCCCAGGACAATTGCATTCATTTTGGAGCTTGGGATCCAATGATTCGCTGCCACTACAGCATAATCACAGCTGTCAGGTTTTTACTGACAATGGAAGGCCTATGAGAAATTTGTTTCATTACTTTCTGCAGGCATTTTGGCTTTATCAGAATTGGCGCAAAATACTTGAACTAGTAATTGTGTAGCCAATTCGATCTCTGAGATACCTCTGACGAGAAGCACCCTAAACCTGTGTGGGCAATTCGGATAAAGCGCCAGCCAGGAAATTAAAAATCGCCGTTTGTGGTCTCATTCCTTGATGAAGAAAGCATCAGGCTCTTTTGGCAAAATATGGTTTTTTTATTTTCCTTTATTTTTTTTCCCCCGTGGGATGCTAATGCTGCAACGCAATCCAGGGACCGGATGCTGTCTCAATGCGTGGTTCGCTGATCGAGATCCTATAGGCCCGATTTGACTCGTTGGACGACGTGGCGGCCTGTTAATTGTTGAAGAGCGCTGCCCTGAGGGTTCCTGGAAGCCTGGCAGAAAGCTAATTGTGGAAATACGGTCAGCGAAAAGGTTGGAAGCCCAAAAAAAAAAAAGTGAGGCGAGCCCGGGCTTAGGACTTCGCTGCAAAACTTGGTAATTCTGGGTAATCCAGATTGATTTTCCCACCCTTTTCCCAACATCTCGAGCAAAATGCGTCAGGTGAGCAGCAAAATGGTACGGCTTTGATATCATTGGCCGCTGGTGGTTTGACTATCCCCTCGTTTTTTTAATAAGACTGAATCGTTGCGTTACATTTGCATTCGCATAAACTTGAGAACAAGGGGGAAAGTACCTTTCAAGGAAAGGAGCTGGCAAAAACTCTGTTCACTCGTGGTTGCAGTTTCTGAAGTCCAGCCAGCTCTCGGGACCTAATTCCAATTCCCAAGGAACAAATGAGAAGAGATCATCGCGACGCCTTATTCGCGTTTCATACCAATGGTTCGAGGCATATAATTTCCTGCCTTGATCCGATGCCCGAAAATCATCTCATGAATAATACCAGCATGTGTACAGTTGAGCTAGTTTCCGTTTCACAAAGCTTCATCAAATGCCAGAATCATATCATCGGGATGCTTTTTGCCAGCTGGACCATGATGAGAGGCATGACATTATATCTGCACAGCTCACAATGTCTCAACCTCAGACCGGCTTGCCTGCCCTTCGCCCTGCCCTGTGCTGCACTAGTTAGCAATTCTCCGCGCAGGATGACCTGCTTGAAAGGCGGCGGCAGCGGAAAGAAGAGGCAACGGAAGCTCTCCCTACAGCATGCGTGTTCTCGAGTTCGGCATCACCAGAGAGACATCAATCAATTATGGTTGGAACATTGACTCTCGGAACTCCTTGGAAGGTAGCTTTTATTTTGGGGTCACGTCGGGTACCTTGAGATACCGACACTCCTGCCGATACGTCAAAAATTGGTGCAACCGTCTTTGCCAACTGCATCAATGTCAATGGATCTAAGGGGGGAAAGCCACTGGCGAGTGGGTGTATAGTATGCTGGTTATGAGCTCGGAATGTAGGAAGACGGTACACAAGAGATGCACAAAACATACATCTTGCTCGTCCACCCCCATGCGAGCTGGCGCCTCGCCCCCTTTGAAGCTGTCGTCATAAATCTGTGATATCAGCAGGCTCCGAAACTTCGAAGAAAGCTCCGGTAATCCCGTTCTTCTTTTTCGGCGTTGGAGCGACGGGACCTATCCATCCGCTGGGAGGTCGCAGGAATTGGGAGGGAATGGGTTTGTTCCAGATCTCGCTTCCAATAAGCGGGAGCGGGAAGGGCACGAAGCTTGCTGCTGCTGCTGCGGCTAGCCAAAATAGAAACACAGCAACAACACACCGCAATAATACCGGCCTCCATTCACCCCGGGAACCTGACCCATGCCACAATTATTGTTAACGAGCATACCCTTCTCCCTTACTTATCACAGGAGACCTTCATTGATCGAATCGAATCGAACAAACGCCGACATACTTCACACTTTCGTGTATGTATGCTACTTACATAAACAGACGTGAGAAATGCTGATGTGACCGGTATTCTTCGGTAATTTTCATAATTGAACAAAAGCATTTTGAGGCATTATTATCATCTATCAATCTATCGCTGCTTGCAATTGCCACTTCTAGAAGTCTGTGCGACCCCGAAGTCAACGGCGTCCATTTTAGCTGCTCTTCTTCCTACGTGGCTGCTCCACCGCCCCTCGCAGCCCCAGATTTTTTCCTTTTTATTTTATTTTCTTTTTCACTTTTTTGGTTTCATTCTTCTCTTCCAATGCCATTGATCGCGCTGAGCTGGAAGAATCGATATCAAACCACCAGTTGGGTTGATTACCATTGCATTTGTCGGTATTCTGCTAAACCTGGTTTATCCGCCCAAGAAATTAGAAATCTTCATTCCTCGAATATTCTACCGCCAGATGTCTCTGAGCCAAAAAAAGAAAAGAAAATACTATTTGAGGATAATCTAGCTATAGCTCGAAGCTCATATCATCAATCAGCGTTACGCGCAATCCACGTTGGTACTTACTATTATGCATATTGGATGTCCAAAAAAACACTTTAAACAAGTGCTTCTTTATTTCTATACTTAAATACTTAAGTATTGTTTACGGTGTAGATTTCTAAATTTTTCTTTTTCCTATTAATATTTTATTCTTTTTCTTCTTTTAAAGAAAGCCAAAGGGCATTGGATCTTCAGCTGTCGAACATGTCACCAGCATCTCGCCACCATTTAGCTAACCTATAGGACATCTCCTGATATTATATCATGCAGACTCCAAAAACAAACAAGAACCAACATTCAGTCTTCGGTTTTAGCAGAAATTACTCTGAAGGAGGTTTGCCTAGCCAGAATGCATGCAGGATGTCGACATCTGCTTGTTTGTCAGGGAGACATTTCCCATTCTTGTCAGTGTCCCCTTGGCTCGGTTCAGGTTTTTCGTTTCATTTATTGGAGGTATTCTTCACGGTTCCTTCCTCTTCGCGGGAAGGTATTGAAATGCACTCTAAAACTCGTGTGGGGGTGCGACGACATACCGACGAACAGACAACCGCAGGTCATGACACGGCATCTCAGGTATGACGATGGGCGAGAATGATGCAATAAAGTATTCCGTGTATCTCTGAGTCGTAGATTATGTACGATATGATTCGAAGGGTCGAGATATCGAAATGCGCCCCATTGGCTATTGATATTAGTTGACCATGAACCAACTCGTGTCCAAAAGGCCCTTCCCCAGCCACGAGAGAGGAATGCTCTTCTCCTTTGGTCTCGTCCGCTCCAGCGACTCGATTCCCCACAAAATTCAGGTTGCCGAGAGTTCCGCCTGGAGAAAAAGAGCTGCGCGCGGTGTTCACCTTTGTTCGCCGTCACACAAGAATCCCCACACTTTTCCTTGAATGTTCTGCAACGCAAAGTGACAATAATGCTTCGAACTTCGGAAAGCCTCCTACTCTACTCCTCGCAGCAATCATATCAATCAATTGGCTCCATCTGAGATTCGAGATCGATGGTTGGTAGATTTCTCCGAACCCACTCTCCAAGATGTACCTTTTTTGATCATTTGACAAATGCACAATACATACATACGCTACCCACGAGCAGAAGCGAAAGCGCTGTGATGGATGAAGAGAAATCCCCAAGTTTACAGTGTGATAATGCAACTGTCAAACCAATTCCTCCCCACTCATGTCGTGTGATTCATGTATGTAGGGCTTATGCTGCTGGTTTCTTCACACACACGCACACACACACACGCACGCGCAAATAGGAAAGCGTACTCGAGTACTAATTATTCTCTCCCAATTAAATGGGGTAAAACAGTTGAATTAAATGCACGCAAAACCGTGAACATCCGTCCAGCTAGAAAACCCAAAATGGCATACTAAGTAGTTGTAGCCGGATTGGCTTCGACGCGTAAAGCGTGTATTTTTCTTTCGTTGAAATTGTAATTCCACGGAATCTCAGCTGGTTCACCATGTAAGATTTCGATAAGCACGGCTATGAGCCCGGTACTTCTGAATCCCCATCGAAGTTTTCGTAATACATGTTCCGGTTCTTATTACTGTTATGAACAATTATTAGAGACCAATACGATATCAGCGCTAGCTAGGACCAGCCGTTGAGCGCGACACCCGCTAGCAGTAAGGTCAATGGATATACCCAAACCACTTCATCAATTGACAATTTGTACGGGTCTCTATATTTGAAGCGCACCGAATTGGATCAATGGAACTCTTTCGTTCACTCCAGCTTACTTTCTCTATTCATTCTACAACACCGCGGAGCATCTCGAGATGGAATACGCGACCAATGCCTCCCTCACAAGACTCAACTCACCGACAGAATGTGTGTTGGGACCGGACGGACCCCTGAACATCGGACGACGTATCTGGCAGGGTCTATGAAGCTAAACTAGCTCGAGTCTAGCAAGAAGTCCAAGAGCAGAGCTATTCACCATACCACGTCTGGCGTGGAATACGATCCGGAGAGTAGCGTCCCCAGACTCCACTAGCACCCGATTAGAATTCGCCACCCCAGTCTAACTTTCTCACACCCTGAAAGTCTCAAAAGTCAACCCCAAGGTGAAATCCAAACCAGGTTGCTCGCAGACAAGCGTGAATAACCGTACGTCCGTACGTAGGTCTCATCACTTCGCATCAGAGGATATACATACATATGGAGAAACGTCAAACCTACATCGTGAATATGATATCAATCTTCACATTTTCAAACGAGCATAGTTCTAAAATATAAATTTCTTTATAACCTGGTCGGAATCTACGCGAACCCTGAAGCCTTGACCGTAAATTTCGGTGTTGCATCGATTCGCTCAAGCATGAATTACGAAAACGAAGTCCTTCCTAGTATCGATTGACACGTATGGCTGCAATATAATACAATATAACACATCCAATCAGCAATTGATCCTTTGGATATAAACATGCGTAATATACGAGAGTAAGAAGCCTGCTGTGGATTCGGAATTCATGTCCATCGTGTACTTTTGGATGTTACTTCCCCGCACGGATTGCCGTATATGGATATATACACGTAGCAATCGTAACGCAAGCTGCACCGATCGAAACCATCGGCTGCGGCTGGTCACGATTCTTGAGTTTCGTTGGCAGGCTCAATCAAGCTGATGAAAAAAAGAAATTTAGAGAGAAAGAGAAAAAAAAAACACGTGCCGTGGATCCACAAATCGGTTATGATCTCGAATGTACATTGGGTCGAGATTCATAGCTGAAGAATAGGTTATCGATAACTTATCCTCGAAAGACTGTTGGTTATTATGGAGAGAACTTCCTGGATCTTGTAAATATTCGGCGACCGGGTTTTGGTGGGCGCGTTTCGCGATGTTTTTCGTAATTACGTAACGGAGGCGAGGAGAAAGGATATTGATATTTCCGTCCATTGAGTACTCGCTACTTTTGAACCATTCAAACCGTCATTCGCATCTGCAGAATCGAGATTGAAACTGACCTTGATCGATATTTTATCGTAAATTAAATGAGTATCCAGAATCTTGGGATCTTAAGATAGGCCAAGATATTCTTGGTAGCAGCTCGTTAGTCTCGGCATCGTGTAGAGATTCACTTAGCAGCTATTTATGCAGAGTATATGAGAAAGTATCAAGACTCTGAGGTACCTTGTGACCAAGCGATCCTCTAAAGAGCTAGATATCCCTCGTATTCATTTTATGCGCGCCGCTATTCGAGATCTTGGATTGGATTTAATGTATGGTGATCGATAGGGCCGAGAATTGATGCCTATAGATCAAGGCTATATATCTATAGAGTGCATTAAGTCAATTATACTTAGATATAGAGTGTGCTATCTAATGCAAGTTACGCCTCGGAGGATCTTATTCAGTTCTAGCTTTCATTGAGATAAATTAAGTCGGATTGGAAGACTGGGTTGGTTTGGAATATATTTGGAGAATGTGATCTTCTTGATGACGGTTCTGATTAAATTGCCCTAGAGGTGGCCTCGTTTTTTAACAAACTAGAATTATGAGTATATAAAAATGCACGTCCCTACATAACGGGGCTAAAGAACCGAATTGGCAAGGGCTATCGTACGGATTCCGGCTTCCGGGACCTTCTCCGGTTTCCTGACTCCGGTTTCCTGACTCCGGGCTGGATAAGAGAGTATATTACCACACTATGAGCTTCACGAGCATACCCACAATTGTACAAAAGAACATAGAATACAAGATAAGCAATATCATGTTTGGATCCTGATGGTCTGGTTTGATCCTGATCGGTTGACAAGATACCCCAAAAATTAGTTGACAAACTTGCGTTGTCTACCACAAAATGCAACAAAGGTGGAACAGTCTCGGTCCGAGACACACAAAAAGGGCCTAATTCTGAGTTCAAAGTCCACATTCAGATGGGCCGCCGGTGTTTCGGCCAATTTCTGTTGAACTAGTCGACTCACTCGCACACACACTACACCCGTTGGGTCCGGTCGGTTGCTGCTGGAACCGAGGCACATCGCTCCCTCCTAAACCGTGAGCTCAAGGGCGACCTCGAGCTCACTTTTGGCCTTCAGCTCGCGGGGGTCATTCGCCTGCCGGACAGGCGGCGGCAATAACGAGAGTCTCTGTCTGAAATTCGAATGATTCCCTCGGCCAGGATCAGCTTACCAATTCCAATAATATACCATACCAACAAACGCCGACCGAGCCGACCGTTTTTTAAGAATAAAACTTACTTAACTTTGGTGCCTGCGCAGCGGGGGACACCTTACAAATGCAGGTCACTCGACTCTCCTTTCATCAGAAGATATAAAAAAATTTCTTTCTTTTCTTTTTAATAGAAAAATCCTTAAGCTAGGATCCGCCCAAAGCTCGGTTGAAAATTCTTTTACCTTTATATTCTTTTATAATCTTCCTTCGCGACAATCCTTTTTTAAATCGACTTTTTTTTCTTATATCCGTTCCTTTATCCAATTATCGATAGGTTCTGAGTACCCCAGAATTAGAAGCTGTCACACAAGGATTAGACATCACATTGCAGCACAACACAAAAGTACTAGTTTCTGGCTGACTTGAAAATTTTTTATTGTACTTGACTGCTTGATAATCGATAAAATACCTCGCAGTCAAATGTCCCTTGTACTCTCCTTGAGTCGCACAGTGCCCCGCTCGTCGGCGGCCTGCGGGAATGTTCTAAAGCGGGGTTATCACAGCACAGTCCGCCACCGGACCTCCATTAACATTTTCTCAAGCCCGTCATATGCATCCCATCATGCTGCCACCGGTGCGGCGGTGTTGAGCCTCACGCCACTGCTGCAGCAACATCACCAGCCACAGCCGCACTCAAAATTCCACACGACAACGCAAAATGCTTCGTCGCATGCGCCAATGTCGTTTTCAGACCTGTCAACGAGGAAAAAGGTCACGATAAACACACTGCGCAAGATGTATGAAAAGGGAGAGAAAATTACAATGATCACTGCCCATGATTTTCCTAGCGGACTTTTAGCCGATCAGGCTGGGATTGATTGTGTGCTTGTTGGTGATAGTTTGGCTATGGTTGGCTTAGGCATGGAGGTTCGTATTCCCTTCCCTCTTACCCTACGAACTTATATTCTTGATCTTGGGTGAAGCTAAAGGTTATGTTATCGTGTTATCTAGGATACAAACCAAATATCTCTAGACGTAAGTTCCTTCCATTCATATGTTCACATTTTAAAACCTATAATACTAAATACACATACAGGATATGCTGCATCATTCCCGTGCTGTCGCCCGAGGTGTCCGTTCTGCCTTCCTAGTCGCAGACCTTCCCATGGGTTCCTACGAACTCTCACCCCAGCAAGCTCTTCAGTCTTCCATCTCACTCGTCCAAAAGGGTCGCGCCACCAGTGTCAAAATAGAAGGCGGCAAAGAAGTCGCTCCAACGATCAAAACAATCACAAACATGGGAATACCAGTCTTAGCGCATATCGGGCTGACCCCGCAACGTCAGGGTAGTCTCGGTGGTTTCGTGGTGCAATCTAAAACCGCTGCGTCTGCGTCAAAGCTTCTGAGTGACGCTTTGGCGGTACAGGATGCTGGCGCGTGGGGAGTAGTTCTGGAAGCTGTTCCAGCTGATGTAGCCAAATTGGTTACAGAGGCGTTAGATATCCCTACTATCGGTATCGGAGCCGGCGATGGGACCAGCGGACAAGTCTTGGTTCAAATTGACATGCTAGGGAACTTTCCGACTGGGAGGTTTCTGCCCAAGTTTGTGAAAAGATACGCGGATGTGTTTGAGGTTAGCAAGAAGGCGATTGTGGAATATAAAGGTACGAATTTAATTTTCACAAGAAAAGTTTCTTTGTTCTAACATGGTTGTGCACCAGATGAGGTAAAGGCTGGCCAATACCCTGCTCAAGAGCACACATATCCCGTCAAGGAACAGGAAGTTGCAGAGTTCAAAAAAATTGTCGAAAGTAGGAAGGCTGAAATCGACGCAAGTAAAGAACGAAGGCGCAGTTTCGAGTGACAGTAAAATATAAATACTGTTTCTGACCCATCAGCATAGATATTTGGCTTCATTGCTGATATAGTTTATACTCCCATGGCATTTCGGTGGCTTTCTCTGTTGATCATTTTAAATCTTGAACAATTTCGCGGCATTTCAGTTTGGCGTTTTCGCGAATTCTTTTGCATTTGTCTAAATTTCATGTTCAATGTTTTTAATCCTTCCCACGTTTGTACATATCTTACGAAAGAAAATTAGATTTCCAATGTTCAGAAGATAGTATACCGATTAGACGACCTTAAGCAAATTTAGCCTAGCGGACGTCAGGTCTCAAGTCTCGATTGAACAGTGATGTATGAAATAGTCGATCAGGCTTGCATTTTATTTATTACTCCGATCCTTTGGGTTTATCATAACGCCCAGCCCACAAAGAGCCTAACCAAAGATAGCCTTGAAACTGAAGCTATACAACTCAACAAAGTCATTTATCCCAAAGACCAAAAAGAAAAACCGCCATAAATTGTTGTATCAAGCAGTTTGTTAATAGTTAGAAGCTTTAAAAGCAAGCCATGCGTGTCAAGTAACCAAAACAGACTGCAAGATGGTCGGTATCATTGTCAGCTTCAAACTCGGGCATCTTTAAAGAAAAGAACCTACTCACCCTTCAATCCAAAACTACAATTTCTCCCCTGCCCCACATTTGCAATTGGATCCGCACTTGCACTCCCCACCCCTCTTACAATCACAACCACCGCTACCCCCAGCGGCAGCAGCAATAGCCTTTCCCTCAACTGTACACTCGCAATTATCACCACAAGCGCACCCCCTCTCGCTCAAACAACCACAATTCTTGACTGTCCCACAGGTACACCCATCACCACACTGACACCTCCCGCCACTCTGACACCCGCAGTCCTGAACACGGCCGCATTCACAGTCGGTACAAGTACACACTTGCTTCTTCTTGCACCCGCAGTTCTTGTTCGGGGTGTTACCGGTGGATGGTTTCGAGCAGATGCAGGGGGGACCGCAGGTGCAGTGGCCTCCTAAGGCGCAGTTGCATTTAGTCGGTTTGGATGGGTCCTTTTCTTTCTCTTTATTCTTACCTTTTCCGAAGATTGGGTTGAGAATATTTTGGAGAGCGGACATGATGATTGTATGCCTTTTCGATTGAAAGATGTAATGTAATGTATCGATTTGAAATAGAAGTTTTCGGAGGGATCTAGATTCGGGGAAGTGTGTTCTGATTAGAACCGTACCGGGGGGCTTGAGGGGAGAAAACTAACTTACCTGCTTCGCTTGGTACCGGAAAAACAAGGCTCTCAATATCCGTAAACAAGTAGGAGTGGTAATGAGGTAGATAGGGTATCTGAAGAGGTTGATGAGAAGATTTAATTTGGGCGAAAAAGAGGAGGCTAGCAGGGGCTTTACTACAGCTTTATAGTTCTATCTGTTGGTAAAACATGAAGGGGAAAAATCTTTTATTTTTGTGATTCAGAGCTTTGGCCACAGTCATTGAATATCTGAGATCAACCAAGGTTGTTATGATGCAGAGTTACTGTTTGCAGTTGATCTGATCAGCAGATGGGTCATTAAGGTTTTTAGGATTCCCTGAAAGATTGAACAGCAGTTAAACTTTAGATCGATATAATGGGCCATGGCGACAAACATCTTCATCATGTTTTTGAGGTATCAGTTTGAGCAATGATATAACATTTCGCCCCCTTAAAGGTTAGCACTACTAATGAATCGTAGTCTAAAGTCGATGCTTGTACGTACACATTAGGAACTAGTGTGCTTAACATGTGGTGTATTTAGAAATGCAAGACTCTATATATAGTGTAACTTTAACAGATCTGACAATTGAGCAAGCAAATCCTCTCCCAGATGTCTCTATTTAGCATTTTTGCAGTAAAAAATACAACAATGTCATATGCTGTATTAACATTTTTGCTTTGAGTGCGGGTATATCGGCTACAAAACCAAGTATACTGCCACACAGACGCAAATTTAGACCAGCAGCACCCAAAATCCACGTCCCGTTGATTAATTAAACAGACAATGTAAGTGTTTAGTCCCAATATATGAATGCATCTTTAGAAACAAACAAAATTATAATCAAATTTCCAATATATATTTTCTTAATAAACGCCAAACATCCCCCAAAAGTTCCCATAAAACGATGTAAACAGATATTGGTGCTGGTGGTATGCTCAAGGAATTAACCATTTCTCGCAGTATCAGCGGATTCCGTCAGCGTCTCTCCCGAGAGTTCTTCCAACCCCTTGCTATTACCATTCGAATCCTGAACTTCGGGTACGTAATACCATGTCACGACCGCACCCAACAACATTAAAACTGAGAATCTGCGATATTTCAAAGTATTAGTTTTCAAATATCGTTTAGAAGCGCAGGGGTATTGAGAAAAGAACTCAGGAGGATAAAGCTCACATAAAAAGCACATAAGCCAGAGAGTTGGAGTGGTCGGCATCCACATGTGGCCCATTGGCGAATCTGACCTCGTTCGTGAAAACATTCGCAATCACAGAGCCTAGTTTTCCAGCCGCTGCTGATATTCCGTGTCCAGTCGCTCTCAGTCTTGTAGGAAATACTTCGGCAGAAATCTAATCGGATAAACTCGTAAGCGCTCATGTCGATTCAAGAACACAACTATTAAGTTAAAACTTACAATATAAGTTGTCGTGTTGGGCCCTAAATTAAAGAAGAGCTGACATAGAACGTAAAGAAGGATGACAACACCCTTGTACTGAGAGTCGATGAGGTACAGATACGTCCAGCCCACGATGAACAGCAAGACAGTCAAGATGATAAATCCCCAGAATTGCAGTTGCTTCCGGCTGACGTGCTTGATCATCTTTATGATTATCATACTGCCAATTAACGCGCCGGCAACCACAATCACGAGAGATCTCAATGCGATATCTCGGAGAGTTGTGTAGACGTCCGGGGTGTCGTCATAGCTCCACAACTTCTGGACAATCGTGGCATTATTGACACCGAGACCGTAGAATGCACAATCGAGTATAAGCCATGTCATCGACGTTCCGAATAGTGTCTTCCAATTCTTTTCTTTGATGAAATATCTGTTGACTTCGGCCCAATAAGGTTCCTGATGGGGTTCTGAAAATAGAGAAGAATGACGGCTGTCATGAGTTTCAAAGCTTCTTCTCGCGGTATAGCCGCTATCTCGATGATTATGGGCGGAGTGGATACTGTTGCTCGGAACCACGGTCGTATTATTGGTGAGGTTTGCGGAGGTGGAAACTTGGTTAGTCCTCTCAGGTGCAGGCTCTTCCCGCCGTTGGCTGGAAATGGAGCGAATGGGATCCTGCTCTTCTATAACTATAGCAGGAGAAACGGCGTTAGATAGGCTGTTGTTAAGACTGGCTTGTTCAGAGGACAATGGGCGACCTTGGGAGGGACCGGCGACGGACTCCATCAGCACAGGTTGTTGATCGAGGGATTCCATAAACTCGACATTATCGTAAATAGCTTGCTCCCTGTCAGGTTCTGCTTGTCCATAATATTGAAATGCTTCCTTGTATGCTTTTCGATAGTCTTTGGCGACTTCGAGGGTGTATCGTGGAGATTCGGGAATCGTCAAGCGAAAGTAGAGCGCTACGACGGCCGGAACGATACCGATTCCAACGATCCATCTCCATGTCATGTCCAGAGATTTCAGACATTCTCCTTGGCAAGTGTTTGTATTTGTACTGGGATCTATCACGGCGCCCATGACGTGGTGACGGTTTGCGTGAAGCGCCGCAAGTGCGACAAGATTACCAAGCAGCTGGCCAATAGGTTGCATAAGAAAGATCCACGCCAGCATCCTCGCACGGTGTTTTCGCGGAGCGAATCTGGAATAAATCACTTATTGTCAGATACAATCAACCCAGAGTCGGGATAGGGAGGTAACATACTCGGCTCCTATAACTGCTGACAAAGGGTAGTCTCCACCGATAGCGATACCTAGTACTCTCTTTTAGACGTTTTTCTTCACCAAAGATTAAAGAGCAGACAGGGAGAGCATATTACCCATCGTTATCCTCCAGAAGATAAGCCAAGCCGAGATATCCATTGAACTGTCGATTCCAGACGAGGCCATCGTAAGGCCGAGCGTTCCGACGATGAGCATAACCAGCTCCATTCCATACATCTTACGCCGGCCATAGTTATCGGCCAGAACCCCAAAAAGCACTTGGCCAATCGCCGTCCCAATGAGAAGGGAGCAACTCAAAGCAGTGCTCAACCCTCGGGATATCTGGTTGTTGTAGTACACCAGCTTGAGGATGGGGAGCACGATATTGATAGCAAAGATGTCGTAGGAATCTGTGAAGAAACCAACAGCTGCGACTACGACAACGAGATAGTTGAAGCCAGAGTCATCTATGCGAGTGATAATGGCATCTCTTCGACGTGCTGTATCCTACAGTTGTACAAATATAAACCACCATGTAAACGTTAGCCATCTTGAGAACTATACATGTATATAATTATAATGTTATAATATCCGACTGCAAAACGGGGATGTGTTGTCTGATGGGTGAGGTTTGGCAGCTTACTGTTTCGTACTGGTAGAGCGGCGCTACATCCCTCCACAACTTCATGGGCATAACCCAGCGCCGGGCCAGGCCCCTTTCCCGTTCGTTCGGTGTCTTCTCCGTCATCGAGGCCATCGCGACAAATTTCAACCGATAAGAAATAAACTATTCGCAACCAATCTTCAGGTGTCGTTCGTCTACCTGCTCGGGGAACGGAGGTCGTAGCAGCACATGATGGTGTTAAGAGGCGAAAACCAAAGGAAAGAAATGGATCTTGACGTTCGAAGGACGGCTTGAATCGAAATCAAGAACAGACCGGGGAGGGTCTCGCACAAATAAACCCGCCCAGCCGGGTCTTCTCTGTGTGCCAGTCTGCTTCTCTGCTCGAATTTCAGCCTCCTCTCGCACAGCAGTCTCCCTCTGGCATAGCACTTCGGACGGGTATCCTTCCGACGTTGCGGTGTGCCATGCCTGACTTCCAATGCGTCTGCACACTGCAAAGTGCTAGTTCATGTTCGAAGGCGAGGCGCCGCGGTGCATTTTTCCAACGTCGCTGCCTGCTTGGAGGCAAGTGATTGAGTGTTTTGACTCCCATCCATGATGCGTGATATTGTTATATTTCAAGCTACTTTTGTGTCACACACCTACATCAATCATTTATTTATTTTCATCTCGGTGCACTCGGTGCAGCGCACTTTGGTGGCGTCCGCCGTGGAGATAACGATAGCCCTGTGTGAACGTGGACGCATCTAGCCAGCCCCGAAACCCAAGAAATATCCCACAGCCCACCCTTCCGATTCTCCACCTTGTGTATCATTTTTTGGATAACCGGTGCAGGGACCAAAGGCAAGGAACGTTACCTGCACTAGGAGATTCTGTTTGTCACAATGTTCCAAAGTGGAGCCGGTGGTGCGAAAATGAAGCTCGCTAGCTTGGAAAAGCCGTCCCAAAAACCCTGTAGATTTATTTCCCCCCACTTTTTGACCCATTTTTCATGCCGAATTCTCCTGCGAAAACAATTAAAACAGCGTCCCTTTTTGTGTCCTTAATATCCTTGAGGAAAAAAGATGAAATGAAAAAATAAATGAGAAATATGAAAAACATGAAACGCCACGAGCCTTGGAACAGCCTCCGAGGCCTCACATAGTGTCATGAATAAAGCCATCAGTCGCTAATATAACGAAAAAAGATCCAAAAGGTAAATGAGCAAGTAATTGCACCATACAAACACCGTCTATCTGTATTTCTCTATCCTTCTTCTAGCGTCATTAATTTGGTCCTTTCTTTAAATCCTTTCAAATATATGTTATTTTCATGTTATTTTTAGTTAAATATTTTAGTTTTAGGCAGTAGCCCGAGCGAATAAGGCGGCGTCTACCGCAAAAGGATTTGGGTGGTTAGTCTCGGCTCTTCTTAGGCTGGAAACGTGTCAGCGCCTGACAGATCCTACGTACCTGATGATGATTTGAATGTGATCGATATATCTCTCCACATTTGCCGCTGCCAGGGCTCGGAATATTGTTTCTGAGACTGCATAGACACACTTGAGCCTCGTCGGCCTCGATAACTCGAGGCTGAAGGTGCTCCTGGAAATGCTGGCAGTGCTGGTGCATGCTCTGGTTCCATGTCCATTGATCCAGAAAATGATGAGGACGAGGCTAGACTGTTCGAATCCGCTGAGAATTCCATATAGACAGATCTATCCCTCACCGTCATCTTTGAAAAAGCATTTACTATTATCAAAAGTGGAGACATAATTGTTACCAACTGTTTCCCTTAAAATTCCCTCCCAGATACATCTCCTTCTTGGTAAACTCACCTGGAATCTCAAAGAATGCATTCATTTCAACATGTGCTAAAAAGTGGATAAACCTTTCACCCCTTCCATTTCTCAACACTCGGATCACTTGGTTGTAAGATAATTTAACGGTAGTTCTACCGCCGCCAGGTGTGCATTTAATTTTTTCAGCTGTGTAGTAACCGTCGATAGCACGGTTGAGGACAACTTCTTGAAACGACCTCCAATCTAGATAATTGTTAGTGATATAGAACAGTGCAGAGATGAGAGGGAATTCTTACCATTCTCACACCTGAAAGTGTACATGATTTTGTATTCGCCAGCTACAAGGTCATCAAGTTTTAATGAAGCCCTAGGTCCTTCTAGTCTGAACGGTGGATTGTTGAGGAAGAAAACCGAGTAATCGGTTATAGAGGCGATATCTATATGGGGCACGGGAGGGGAGGTTGAGCTCGCTGCGGAAAATCGATTTAGCGACTAGATACGCAAATTCAAAAGACTCTAAAGAAAATTCCAACTTACGTTTCTGGTTGACAGTGCAGTGATTGTCCTCATAGCTACGTATGGCTAAAAGTAATCTCGTATCCAGATCTCGCCATATTGCGATCGTTTTGACATTCCTGGCAAGCTCTTTCTGAGTTGGATGGGATGGCCTCCTTTGATTATGGAAATATAAAGTGTATCTAGACAGATGATTAGAGCGCTTGTTATTTTTGAATACAATGAGACCGATCAGATCATACCTTATATCAGCTGTTTCTATCAGCGTCAGAGCTTGTCTCGCCACAGCTCCGCCGGATGTCCTGGCTAGAGTTTCTAAAATACGAGGATTTGATATAGGCGAGGTAGGTGAAGTGGCCGCATTGTCCGAAGGAGAATCATACGACGAGAAGGGTGGGACGCTGGTATTTAAAGCTAGAGATCCCGGAATCGGGAGCTGTCTTGGGGCAGGCATCGGCATCGGCATATTCGAAGGCCCTCCATGTAAAAGTCTATACGGGTTCATGCCTTGGCTTAAACTTGGATCTGTTGTTGAACTATAATTGAGATTTTGTGGTATCCTCTCTTTTATGCTGCCAGGGCCTGTTATTCTCTCTTTCGGACTCGGTATCGCTAACCATGGCAGTGGTAGTTCTAAAGGCTCTGGTCCAATAGAAGTCGCTGTTGTTGATGCATGGGAAGCTGTGGAGAATGGTGAGCTATTCCATATCGGCGTAAGCTCTTCGGGGCTCGTCTGGCCCATTATGGATGCTCTCGGTGTCGAGGCATCTGATCCATCGTATACGGGTGACCGATGGTCTCTCATCACGTCAGGAGAATATTTCGCAGTGTCTACGAATGCATCGAGTAAACGACTGTGGGGAAGATGCGATGGGTGTCCAGATTGCATTCGCTCTGCGGACGACGAGGTGCCGTGCCTCCTCATTTTGGGAGCTGCTGGGCTCAAGTAATAAAGATCTTCCTCTTGAGACTGATAACTATGAGATAAAATTAGAGTCAGACACGCGACACAGCCTTATTACGAGTCAATGCTTTGGGGAAGGGGGGCCTGAGATAAGAAATGGCAAACCTCGAGAATCTACTTTCCCTCCATTGGTCTATACGAGAAAATTCAAAAGAAAGTTGGTCTAGAATTTGCTGTGAAGCATTTTCACCTTGCGAGGTGGGGGGGAACATTTGAAAGGCCTTCCGCAGGGTAACCGAGCTCGAGGCCTCGCCATAACATTTGCGGAGCGACTTTTGGTATTTCAGAACAAAATGTTGCAAGTCCGCGACGCCTCGCAGGAATGCATCATGATGCGGATAGAGATCGCAATTCTGCGCTTTGCAGAGGTCACGGAACTGTCGATAACGAGTAAACAATTCGGAGATGTGTGTCAGAAGGGTTTCCAGGCGAGTCTCGGAGCTGCGCTCATCATTTCTGGATGCGACCACGAGCGAGAGAAGCAAATTCGCCGCCAAAACCACCTCGCTGGCGGCCACATCAATTGTGCTACCCATGCTTTGCTCCAAGTCGTTTCAAATTTAGCATTTTCCCTTGGAACCGATTTTAGGCTAGTAGCGAAAAACGTCCTATCAAATCCGTCCGGATAGCGAGGGAGCTCGAAAGACCTTCCGATCAGTTGGGTAATCGCATTTGTGAGAGCTATACGTCGAGCTATAGAGCCGCCTTGAAGTTAAAATCAGTTTTCCGAAATGTTGATGCCTGGACGCAGGCTGGGTGGTTATGCAGATTGGTCTGTATGAAATTAATATGTTATCAAAAGGCAGACAGACACACACACACAACCGGTTTTAGCTTGGCAATTACGAACAGACCAAAGTGTGGGATGGCCCATGGTTTAGCCGGGCCCGTCGTCGTGAGCAAACGACCCGCTCTGATTCGCTGTTCGAAGGGATCGGAAAAGACGGCTGAGTCCGGCCATTGTCCGTTTACATAATCTGGTCATTTGTCGTACCAGAATTGCAAAGCGTACGGTAGAAGTTGTCGCTGGCTAGCGTGTGCGTAAGTATGTATGCACTCTATGTATGTATATATGTATGTATGTAATTCATCCAGTAATCCCCGTTGGGCAGGGACGGATATTGACGACGGTAGCGTGGATTTCTTGGAAACGAAATTCGTGGTCCGGAATATAAATTATATCCGCCTAAGCTCGTCATCGTTGGTGTGTTACACCAGAGTTTGGGCAGTCCGGTTAGGAGGATATGTACTGATGCTGGGGGGGGCGCAAAGTTCAGTTGACACTCGCTAGGGACCAGATGCATGTGGTGGACTAGTGAGTCTAGGTGGCGAAAACAGAAGAAGCGAATCTTCGAAACCCGATTTTGCTTCGACTAGACGTTTTGAAAGACGATTAGTGTTCGCGATAGGCAGGTATGAGATGGCTGCCTCGCGAAGAATCGATATCAATCTTGTCGCACAGACGTGGACCCGGTCCGATGGGCGCTTCGCTTATCAAATTTAAACCGATTTCCCCTGCTTGAGCATTTTTCCTTCCGTTCCCGCACCTTCAGATTCGACACCTTGCATTCGGCTCAGAGCGAATCAAGCCCTTCCTCCGCATTTGTGCTTATTCTTGTTATAAAATTCTAATTGTTGTGTATAAAACGCCTTCCCATTTCCTCTTCAATCTTGAATCGACAACCGAATTGGTTTGTCTCTTTTAAAATCTTATCCCATCTCCAGGCATCAATGTGCATTTAAATTGTAATATCAAGTACTTGAGTTAAATGTCGCTCAATCCTGTTCCAACTGTCGCAGAACTCAAAATATTATCAACTTACCGTCACACCTCGTATCTCAATGTGAAATTTATCGTACTGCAGGGTGAATTCTTAGATACAAAGTCGTCCGACTGACGAATTGGTGCACATGGCGCCCAACTTACTACCAGAGCTGCAGAGGATTTTCTCTCACCAACCACCAACCACCAGTCACCATGAGACGACACACCCAATTGTATTTTGTTATCCTATGGTCATTGCTGCAACTTACCTGTATCTATGCACCAGACAGAATCCCAAATGACCAGCCGACAAGTAGAACCTTCCCAGTCTCGCCGTACTGGACGGATTACATGATCCACAACAAACAGTATCTTCGCTGGATTGGTCAGGCTGTCGATTGGCTCCATTTCACAACCGACCAAGAGTGTCCTGAGGGCACTCTTTTATCATACTCATCTCCCGTTTTATACTCAAAGTCAATAAACTACCTTTCCGATGCCATGACAAAGGCCCAGGTGAGGTTTAAAGAAGCCTACGAAAGAATGATCCAGCCAACACCAGAAGGAAAAGCGAAACTAGCAAGATTTGGCTTCAATACCACGGAAGCCGCAGATAAAATGTTCGACTTCATGACACAAACCCGACAAGAAATGGCTGACACTGTCGAGCGTTACATGGAATATAGCTTCCTTATTGACAATATGCCCGGGTTGAGACACCCGCCAGGACATACTGCGGTCAGGAACCTTTTCGACCTGAGTCTGAGACTAAATTCGGGAGAATGGAACTCTGAGGCAGAAACTATAACTCTTCAACCCGATGGAAGAGTCAAATTTCTCGCAGAATGGCGCGCCATGTTCCGAGAAATCAGTGCCGATGTCAAGTGGGCCAAATACCTGGAGGCTTATACGTTCAAACACATGAATACTCCAGCGGCAACTGAACTTCTCGAGGGTTGGAAAGACCCTGGAAGTAGCATCGGTGAGAACCACGCCATATATGAGCCATTCTCATACCCCGTTCTGTGGTATCGAGCGAGGAAATGGTTTCAATGTTGGCAGTACCCCACATTCGATTTCATTGATTATGCCGCTAATATTTTGAATCCTATTCCGGAGCCAGGCCCGCCTGTGTGGGTGCAGAAAACTCAAAAAGATGTCGCATAAAACATCTGACTTTTAGACGCGGGATGGCATTTCTCTCTCAATTTAGAACTAATAGGCGCACTTGTAGACTCCATATAGCCCATGTAATAGTAATACCACTAATATCGTAGGTGTAGTTACACATTTCTTATATCAATAAACATATTCAGTCATCAGTGTACACCAATCACCACAGCGAATCGATCAAGTTGAAGGGTATGCTTACTCTCCATCATGAGAAATTCAAAATCTCCCCGTTATGGCATCTTATTGTTATTCTTAATAAATGCATTAGGTGCATATGCGCCGGAGCCGAAATTGCCAGTCGAGCCACGAAACCAAGATATCGTTATGCCCATATCGCCCTATTTTACAGACCATATAAAACAAGAAGAGATAGTCATAAGGTCCATAGGAATTGATTTTGATAATTTGCACGAAGCCGTCACCAGAAAATGTCCTATCGGGTCCCCAGACGATCCGCCAGAAATCTTCAACAGCTCGGCAAGTTATTTGGGAGACATTGTCAAAGCTGGGCAAGTCAAATTTCGACGATCTCTCGATATAATGGCCCAAGACAACGCAGAGGGAAAAGCCGAGCTCGAAAAATACTCATTTGAAAGCTTTAAAATGGCGACAACGGTATTCAAACAGCTTGATAATACTATTGCGAGCATGCCATCTCTCGTGGAAACTTTCGAACTAATAAAAGAAATGATACTCCGGCAAGGTGGATGGAGATATCCGACAGGAACTCCACGTCAGACCAACTTACAAAACCTAGCTTACGACATCTACTCCGCACAAGTAGATCTTGAACAGGATTTGATAAAGATTCCCGCCGATAGAAAGTACGAATTCCTTCGCAAATGGGGAGATGCGCATGATAAAATTGCAAAATATGTGTTATGGGCGAAGAATATGAGGTCATGGGCGTATACTTATTTGAACTCAGATGTATCCAAGGTTTTACTCAGCGACTGGAAAGACCCTGGCCGTATCGGATCTGGAAATACATTTGTCCAACCTGAACTATCGTATCAGCTCGTTTTTCTCAGATATTCTCAATGGGCCGCGTGCTGGCAAAATCCGCTCATGCGTATTATTGGATGGGCGATTAACACGATGGGACCGCTACCATACCCTGGTGCCCCGAAATTCTATCAAAGGACTACAATGTCAGAGACAGAGCTAAAAGAAGAAGTAAAAAAGGCAGAAGAGAACCGAAAGGCTTTAGAACAACGGACCGCAACGTTAGAAGCGGAGCATGCACGACTGTTAGCCGAAAAGACCAGGATGTTGGAGTTGTTAAAGGAGCGGGATAATCTCGCAGCAGAGGCAGAAAGGTTGAAGGTGGAATTATTGACGCAGACAAGAGAATCGGTTCCCATATATCCAACTCCGGTTAATGCACAGGGTTCGAAAGTTCAACCTCGAGGTGGAAGGGGAGGGAAAATGAGGAAAAAACTCGTACCTCCTCGCACAGAGTTGACTAATGGTGAAAATAGCCAAAATGGTCGGCCTCCAACTCCCGGGAGCTGGAGCTGGTGGAGGTCATTGCTTAAACCAAGGGATCCCAATCAGGACAATTTACCCCAAAATCCTCCCCAGTGATCTTATAACATTACAAAAGTTGTAAACCATCATACACGATCGAATATTCTTAAAAGTCACACCGACTCGTAGTTCTAGGGCTTCTTTTAGTGGGAATGTCAATCCGAGACTATTCGTATAAATCCCCAAAAATTATCGCGCGAGTCAAAATGTAGAAGATGCTGTGTTAATATATGTTACGATATAAACAACTTTTATAAGACTAAGCGAACTATGTAGATATGAAGTCTAAACAAAGTGGAATGTATTAAAAATTGACTCAAATTTGCCTGGCTCCCGCGGAATTGGTCCTTACTCCACAGAAACCACCGCAAATCAAGAAACCATTTGCAATTGCATTATTGTAACCTATGCTTACAAGTGCTAGTTATCTTATCGTGTCAACCCTCGGCCGTCAATACTCAATTGAAATCCCAGTTTAATTTCTAGTCCGACATGACCAACATTTCCTCATATCCACCATGAAGCCACTAACACCAATCTACAGCATTCTTCTCATGTTATATACTCTAATATATGTTCAATTATCCCTAAGCGTAGCAGTTCGCGTTCCAACCTCAAGCTGGGAACACTACATCATAACCGAACGACAAACTCTCAGGGATATCGGGATATACATCGACCATCTTAAGGTCATGAGAAGAACTCAATGCCCTATTGGTGGTGAGGGCGATACAGGTATCAACAGAGCTTATTACCATAGGTCTCTAAGTTACCTTTTGGATACTCTCTCCACTGCTTTTGTTGAGCTTGATACGGTAAGATTGGATTTGAGGGATCAAATCCGGGATACTTGTCTAGTAAAAGAGTATGAGACAGCACGGCTGGGAAACATGGAATTAGAGGGCGAAATGGCCCTGTTTGAAGAAAAGGCTGGACTGCGTGGGGAAATGGAGACAATAGACGTTCTAAGTAATTCAGGGCCGATAGAGGAAGAAAGAGAGCAATCGGCCGTTAATAAAGACGGGGCCGCAGGATATGGTGAAAAGAGCTTAACCACGCTGGCTTCGCCCTCAGTCCCCGATTTCGATCCACTTATCAAATTAGAGTTGGAAAGATGGGGATGCACTACAGTCAATGATATGGATCAAATATCCAATCTAATGGAAACACTACTCAATGAATTATCTAATGCGCGAATAAGATGGCAGGGTGTTATAAGGAGTGTCGACAGGTCTGTAGGATACCAAAATGGTCCTAGCACTCATTTCATGAACATTATGGGTATAGCATCACAAATCGAAGATGCAAGATTTTGGGGAGCGCTGGAGAATGGCGTCCCACCCTCAGTGGTATACCAATCCGACGCAAGAGATTTGTACATTAATACCTGGCTAAACGCAACGAGAATGGCGAGAGATGGAAGAAATTTCATAGAGAATATTGGATGGGACTTGGAAAGCTGGATGGTTGGCCCAGCATTTGAAGATTTGATTTCATCGTGGGATCCAGCGGGGAATAATAATTGGTCTTTTCGAGACCTGGTAGAACAATTGGTTCTATGGTTCGGATGCTGGGAGACACCTACCTTCCTTTTGGCAGATGCAGTTTCAAATATGTTGGGTCATCCACCAGGACCTCCCGGCACGGTTTGGCAGAGCCGGTTTCTAGATTCAAATAGAGGATAATTGCAACACTACAGTAGTTAGACGGTAAGAGTATATGGTAACATGTCACTTTTACTTAGCTATATGATTCAATATTAAAGGAAAGAGGTGCTAATTGGCCAGGTTGTAGTGGTTTTGCGTTCGTTTCTTAGTGAACATTGAAAAGGACTCAAATATATTCAGACTCAGAATTAAAGTCACCGATAATGTTAATTCGAACATACTATTATCGATGAAACCATTTACTTAAGAATATACTAATGTGAGATCATGAAACTAGATGAATATGATCTATTTCCTTGTTTGGACCTTTGCGCCTACACACTGCTACACTTCGCAGTGCGGACAGGGTCAAAATCATAACAATAAATTTATACCCATATTGGTGGGACTATTTGGCAAGAAATTGGAAGGACTTGGCCACAATCAGACAACAAATCGATGCACTGAAAGAAACACGAACAACCAATTGCCCGATCTGGGGTATCGGAGACGATAAATCTAGGCCAGCAGTCTATAATCGCTCCTTAGACTACATAACGAAAACCCTTGAAACCGCTGATAAGAGACTCAAAACGGTTATCGTCGGACTCAAGCAGCAAAGTGTATGTCCTGAAGCCGATCCCAGAAGCATAGTGGAACAGACTCAGAAATGGGGATGTTCTAAGATCAAAACTCTTGAAGCAATAGAGACAAAGCTGTCCATCATCGCCAGCCGTGCTAAGACGACGAGGTTTTGGTTGCCTCGAGCTATTGGAAATATTATAGAGGGGACTCCAGGGAATCGGCTACCTGTTCAGAATGTGCAATGCAGAACACACGAAACCTAGCTTTGAATATCTTCGACGGATCTATTAGTCCTATGAATGACAAGATTATTTTTGATCCCGACCCACGAGATCGTTTCGTTGAAAAGTGGCTAGTGCCATTTAATCTTATAACCAAAGGAGTAAGGAATGCGGGGGAATGGATAAAATTTGCTCGGCAAAATATGGATCTTGCCGCTTTTGTGGAGATGGTGAAAGACCTGGATCCTCGACCAAGTGGATATAGACAAGACGAGTGGAGTCTCGTCAAGATGATCAACAGGCTAGCGAATTGGTATCAATGTTGGAACGGATTCGTAATGTACATTCTCGTTGTTGTGAATTCACTAGAACAAGGACCAGATCTCTTGGAACCGCAATAGATTGAAAAAGGGCAGGCGCGAAAAAATTTAGTTTTATATTCTCCTAAAAATTCCCCAACAGGTAATATACAGAACAAAGCCGGAGAACATGAGCATCGCAACGGCTACACGGCATTAAAGAAAGCCACCTTGCAAGCCAAGGGTGACACGGTCTTGGGTGGTATGCCGTATTACCAGGAGACATGTCGACACCAGACACGAGTGTTGCTGTTGCATTTTGAGCGTTGCCGAAGCGTTTAGGCCACCATATGCCATTGAAATTCGAGTCTCGATGAGCGCCAAAATTTTATGGATAAGCGTATCCATGCGCATAGATAGAACGTTGTCTTATCGCCAAGGGACCGTTTGGGATATGCTAGGACCCTTGAAGTGCTTTCTCTTCGACGGGAAGCTTTTCGCTTGGCCCAGGAGGAAGGAATAACAATTTTATGAGATCTTTCCTCTTCGCTGCATCGCCTGACGACGAAAGGCATCCGTCGGGGTTCACTCAAGTGGACTTCCGCTCGGATATCGGCTCCTCTACCCCTTCGCTCTCAAACACCCCGCCATATTTAGAAAAGTTCTACGAAACGAAGGACACGTAATCTTGGCACTGATACCAGGCTAGGGGGTTTTTATCTGCCCGAATTCGATTTCTGGCTAGAGGTAGACGGTGGCTCGCGCATTCCGCGGGGCTGAACGGTTTCGACGTTCGCCGCAAGCCAAGACCGACCTGTTTCACGCCGTTGGTATCATCACGGACGCTACCCAACCTTCAGATGAACGAAGGCAGGGCCCCACGAGGAAAGGATCTTAGGGTCCCACCAAACAAGCTTTCACTTTGGGTTTTTAGATGTCTTGGCCTAGTCGATGACTCGAGAAAACTAGGCTTCCAGAATGATTTCAAAATCTCCTGTCAAAATTTCGAAACCGAATACTGAGCAATTTACAATAGAGAGATTTACACATTTTAATATCAATCCCTTTCCACGATGCAAGTGCCTCGTCATGAGGTGTCTGAATGCATGAAGTTATAATTATTACAAAGTAATTTTCGCTGGAACTTCAGCTTAATCTCCCCAATTCGGAACAGTTCGATTCGACCGCCCGGTCTCGCAAACATCCCCTCAATTGAAACGTTGGATGGCGGCCGCATTAGCTCCAAAAGTTTGGGAACGAAACAATGCTAAACCCTTACTTCGCCAATAATGTGTACGACACTAACCCTCTCTAGATACCACCCCATCATGCCACTATCGAGTTGTGCATATGAATTTATAAAGTCGAACGCTCCCGACATGCCAAGTAATCGACAAGACATCCTCTGCAGGCCAAACATTCTCTCTTTTATACCAAGTCTCTTGACCCTCTTTTTAGTCCCTCATTCACTCTTTTCTTTCCTTTCTTGTACTAATATTTTCTACATACTAAATTAAATTAACCATGTCGAGAGAGGACGATGTTGAACGCGGCCGAGTGACGCCGCCCGAGAAGGCTTGGCGACGCTCGACGGTTATATCTGGAGATGGCGATAACATATCACCAACACGCACGGAATTTCCACACGAAGGAGAATTCGACAATGGATTTTGGAGAACAGCATCCAAGCAGCACAAGGCGGACGAGAACCATGCTCAGAGAATTGCTGAGGGTATCCCTCCCGCTTTTCGGTTCAACCCTTGGAAGATGATTATCATTACGGGAAAGCACACCTCCAGGTTGAGTGCGTATACACATATCTTGATACCTGCTATACCGGCGGGTTTGATATTGTGGTACCAAGCCCGCAGAACCAATCCCTTGGCAGTTTTTGTCTTCAATTTTATCGGTATCATTCCTGCTGGAAATCTTCTTTCTTTTGGAAGCGGGGAATTACAGCATAGATTACCCAAAGTAAGCTTACTTTCTTTCCTTTTTTTAATGTAAATTGACAACTAACATGGACGTCTAGACTGTTGGTGCTTTCTTGGAAATTTTCACCGGCGCTATCGTCGAAGTCGTCGTCTGCATGATTTTACTCATACAAAAGGAATACGATGTCATTCGCGCCGCTCTTCTCGGATCAATGTTCGCAAATCTATTGTTGGTTTCTGGCTTCTGCTTCTTGGTTGGAGGTATCGCAGTAAGTTAACAATATCTCACACCTCAACTCAATTTAAAGGAATGGGCACTAATTATTTGATGTGATAGTATCGTGAGCAAAAAATTGCTGGCTATATTGCCGATATATCCAGTGCCGCGTTGCTGGTCAGCGCTGTTGGAATGGTAGCTCCTAGTTTGTTCTTCCAAACAATTCACACCCGTGTCGATATTACCGAGCACCGTGCCGATATCAAGGTGCTCTATGTTAGCAGAGTTGCTAGCATTGGTTTAATTTTCGCTTACGTTTGGTACGTTTACACATTGCACGTGCGCTACAGTCAATTATGGCGATAAACTAACAGCGTGATTCTACTTGTAGTTTCCTATTCTTTCAATTACACACTCATAGCACAGGCTACCATCATGTCCTTGAGCGTGCTGAGAGCATTTATGTTGGTAGAAAACAGTATAGAGAGAAACTCTCTGTCGTTGAAGCTCTTTTTGTCGCCCTCGTCGGGCTCGTTTTCGTTTGTTTCTGCGCCTATTTCCTCGTTCGAGAGGTTGAGTTTATCGTCGACGAACTTGGCGTCCCGGAGATGTTTTTGGGTCTCATTTTAGTGCCACTGGTTGAAAAGTTTGGTGAACATTTGGCTGCTTTGAACCAAGCTTGGGACAGTAAGTTTCCTTTATTACTATCTACATCTCTTAAGATCAATGCTAACTAATTTGAACAGACCAGCTCGATTTGGCGCTCTCGCACTGTATGGGCGCAACTATCCAGACCGCTCTTTTTGTTTCTCCTTTGGTAGTTATTGTTGCATGGGGTCTCGGTCTTAGCATGGACCTCAACTTCGAACTCTTCCTTGCCCTTTCCTTGCTTCTTGCTATCCTTGTCGTCGGCAACTTTGTTCGTGACGGGAAGAGCAATTGGCTCAAAGGCATGTTCTTGCTCATGGTTTACTATGTCATTGCCGTGGTGGCATACAATGACCCTGCTGTGAGACGGCGGGTCTTTGGTGATACCCTCGGTGTACAGAAGGAGGGCGGTGGTAGGGAATGAGAAAAGAAAAAGAAAAAAAATATATAAAAGTCAAAACCAAAAACATCGACAACAATGAAACTGGAGGTGTGGAATCGTGTGTATCTGCTGTTTTGTTTATGATATCATTCTTGTATCCTCTGTCTGTTTTTTGGAGCTTCACCTTTTTTCAACGGAGATATTTGTTTCACTGGCGTTAGAGATTATAGGCGTTTAGCAATACCATTTGATATCCCACTCAACGGACCTTTACCTAGTTTTATAATCGTAGCCTAAGCCTCGTAAAAAATCGAAACATCCGTGACCATTAAAATCTAAGCATTATCGAGGAAATGGTGACGTCGTGCCCGGCCTCACCGACACATTGAGAATTAAACTGTGGTATTTTGTGTGTTGCTCGGTGACACGGTCTCGCGAAACGGTGTGCGGCATTCGACCTTCAACTTCGACACCAACCAAGGACCCGGCGAATGGCCGGCGATGCGAGCTACTCATGACATCCTTCTCCCCTCGAAGCCTTCAATGGCTGCCATTTTCACCGAAATCGCTCATCTCGCGACTCTTTACCACGATTACATTATTCCTCTGCCTCGCCGGTAGCACATTCGCGGATACATACGACGAGAACCTCCTTCTGCAACCGCTGTCAGGCCAGTTCTTGCTCGCCTCTTTCAACTTCAAAAGCCATGGCCCGATACAATCATTCAACAAACAGCTATTCGAGCTTTTCCCCCGAAGTCTAGGGCAGATACTACAGTACACTCATACTCGCGAGTTGCATCTACGGTTCGCGCTGGGGAGATGGGACTCGGAGTTGTGGGGTGCACAACCGGGTGACGGTCAGAATGCTGGGGGTACCGGTGTGGAGCTATGGGCTTGGGTTGAAGCTGAGAACGACATTGAGTATGATATTATACGCGAATGTCTTTGAATGAAAAGAAGTACTAACGGGCTATACAGAGCGGAAGCTAGGTGGACGTCCCTCAATAACGCACTCTCCGGCCTGTTTTGCGCGTCGCTCAACTTTATCGACTCTACTCGCACCATTCGACCGGTCATGTCCTTCTCCCCGACAGGAGACTTTCCTCACATGAACAAGACGGATCTCTTCCTTCTCCACGGCACACTGCCTAAGGAACCGGTTTGTACCGAGAACCTGACGCCATTCCTCAAATTGCTGCCGTGTAAAGGCAAGTCTGGAATTTCCACCTTACTAGACGGCCACAAGCTTTTCGATGCTTCTTTCCAGTCAATGTCGATAGATGTTCGGCCCATCTGCTCGCCTATTAATGGTCACTGCGATATTGAGATCCAACAAAATATTGATATGGTTTTGGATATATCTCGAAGTCTACAAAGGAAAGATAGCCCTGTCCCCCGTCCTCGAGACCAACACGAACTAGTTTGCGATACAACAAAGTCATATGCATCAGATGAGTATTGTTATCCTCTAGATAACAGCTTTGATCTCCCCTGGTCGCTTTCAGACCTATTTGGGCGTAGCATTGCCGGTAGCTGTCCCTTTGCTGTGAAAGAACCTCAGACCCCACACGTTTGCATCGCCGCTCCACATGACCGTCAAGTTCACCCCACCGAAGGTACTGAAATCTTCGCCTCTCAGGATGGGAAACAATGTTTTATATTACGAGAAAACCAAATATTCGATATCGCCCTGCCAAAACAGGAACCACCTACCACGCCGCTACGCCAGGAACCCCTCCTATACGCCGAACGCTCATTCACAGGACATGGCCAGGAACACGGCGGTGTCAAAACCGTTCTGAGGAACCCGTCTTTGAAAGATTCGATCGAAGTAGTATACCTCGAATCTTTACCATGGTTCATGAAGCCGTATTTGCACACTCTTAACGCTCGACTGCTACCACCCCCACTAGATGGAGATGGAGATGTGATTTCAGAGCTGTATTATCGGCCGGCATTGGATAGGAAACGGGGTACGCAGCTAGAAGCTAAACTTGTGATCCCAGCAAATTCGGTCGTAATTGTGACCTATGACTTTGAAAAAGCGGTGTTGCGGTATACGGAATACCCACCTGATGCCAACCGAGGATTCGATGTCGCGTACGTATCCATCCAAAGTTTGACGTAGAATGATATAGGATTACTGATATACGACGACTTATTTAGATCTGCGATCATTACCATCCCGCCACACCGTCGTGGTTCCGATAGGAGAAATGTTCCGGCCACATCGATCAGAACTACGAGCTTGCTGCTTTCTCTTCCCACGCCTGATTTCAGCATGCCCTATAATGTGATCATATTCACCAGTACAATTATGGCGTTGGCTTTTGGTAGCATTATTAACCTTTTAATAAGACGGTTTGTGGCGGTGGACGAGGTGCAACGGATGGATATTAAAGGTAAAATCATGGGATTGATAGGAAAAGTGAAAAAGACAAAAGCAGAGTAATTCTCTTTTTCTTTGAGGAGATTTGGTCTATATTATTTTTGTACCATAGTTTTTCATAGGTAGAAAGCCGCCTTTACAGCGTGAACAGCATCAGCATACATACTTTTTCTTATATAAATCGGTTATTATATTACTATAAATGCTAAAAAGGATACTGCTTATACAAGCCTGGGGTATATCTATCGTACATGCCTCCATTATGAAGAGAAGAAGCCCTATAATATAGCTGGCGAGCAGGGAGTGTATAAAACCACTCAGCTCGCCAGCACGTGTAATTGCTACCGTCGCCGGAAAAACATATCTTCATCATCCTCGTAGTCTTCTTCTTCGTCGGATTCGTTGTCTTGTTCTGGTATATTGGCAGCGTTCTTATTGCTACTCGTTGTACTCATGGCATCATCCATCCCACCCATCGTTACGCTGCGTATAGAATTTGACCTTCCTACCCCCATATTAATATCTCCAGGGGCATTACTGCTATTCTGCCGTAGCATCTCTCTACGTTCCTTCAACCTCTGCACACGCTCCTCTAACGAGGATTGCTCGTCGAAAAAATCAGCCATCGCGGCGCGTGCATCCTCCATTTCTTCCTCTGCGATTGTTCGCGCGTTACGAGCATTCAGGGAGTCTGTATCTTCGGGGTTTGCTTGTTTTTGGATTTCGGCAGCCGAGAGGGCGGGTGCAGAAATTGTGTGCGTCGGTTGTTCCACTATTGTTGGCTCCCGAGCGTTTTCTTCCTCGACTTGTGCTATATCTGCTTGAAATGCAGCCCATTCATCGTCCAAGTCATCGTCCTGCTGGGTATCCGGTGGCTTCGAAGTTGTGTTTGCGGTAGACGAGAAGAAATCGGCGGGTAGTTTTGAGTTACTCGAGGGGAATTTCGAGGGTGGTTCATCATCTGGTTCTATCACCTCTGGTGTATCCACGGCTGCTGCCTCTTCCACCTCTTCATCGTCGCTGTCATCAAAGAAGCCGACAGGTAGAGCTAGGTTTTTAACGTCTGCTCTTGCGGTTTTTAATCGTTTCGATGCAGCTTGGCCGGTATCCCCGTTTCGCGTGTCTCGCGTCGGACTACTGCTCTCCGCGGCACGTTTGTGACTTCTGCCCGTAACCGTAGCGGTGCTGCTGCTGCTGCTGACTATACCGCCTTTTCGGGCGACATTGGCTTTGTGCTGCGCTGAGGCGACGTGAGCGTCCCAGAGCGACTCGGATTTGATGGGGGTGTTGGAGCAGATGTTGCAGAAGAGGGCGCCGGCGAGGGAGTAGGATGCGTAGGGAGAGGTTATACGGCGTGATTTTCGGGACGCGGCGAGGAGTTTACGAGGATCCGCTGTGGACATTGTTGGGGAGGGCAGGGGGATTGATGAAGTTGATGAGGCTGGTGATTGTGAGGATGGTTGTGATGATGTAAGAGTCGTGTGGTTGGCGAGCGAGGCTGGTGAGCACTTGTCGATGTGTGGCGGCGCCCACATATTCACCGCCACAGTAGACCTGCAACAGGCAACGCCATTTCTTAATCTGCGTCAAAAATATGTATAATATAAAAAAGTGAAGGGGTCTTGAGAGCTCTGAGGAATGAGAATCGAGCCAAATGGCAACTTGTTTCTTCTATCAGATTTACTGGCATAATTACTTTGAAACTATTAAACTTGTTCAAGTTAGAAGGTGTGAAGCTGAATATGCATTGGGGCACAGTCTGTTCAATCCGATCATTGAAATCGGTAACGCAAGCGATAAAAGGATTAAACCAGCTATTTTCAAAAAGGTTCGGTTGCTTCGGCAAGTAACACGATACTAGGCACCGAAGTATACTATTTCCATAGCATATCGCATAGTTACTTGCGGAGTTTTGGGAAGTTGTGTCGGAATCCAGTGGCTCGCGAGTGATTAATTCGTATTGATATTACCATAAAGAAACTCGGGAATCCTATAGAGCCTGAATCTAACATCGATATCGATAATTCCTGGTGCTGCTTATAAATGTGTATTTTGCATCGCAGTATACATTTGATGAAGGGTCATTCGGCGTGCTGCATTGGTGCTTCTTAGTAGGTTCGTCATATAAGGTCTGATCTCGAACTCTCGAGTGAGTCGCCTCGAGAACTAGAAACATTGAATAATTTGATGATCAAAAGGCCTTCTATCTATAGCAATTTGAATCTACAAAGTTTGAGGGATGGCACGCTATAGAATGCGATCGTGGTTTCCTAAACTATATATCGAAAAGCTTAGAGCTTTGCCCCCTTGATTTGGCATGGAAGTGCCACGAGCTGGTCAAAGGATACACGGCTTCCAATATACACTCCCACTAACTTGTATACAAAACGGGTTTTTGCCTTGGTCTCGTTTCGAGAGTAATATGTCAAAGCGACGAGAGTATATATTAGTGCTCAAATGTACCGCACGGAAGATTTGGCCCGGGTATATCTGATCACTAAGGAATGCGGGACGGTGGAAAGGGAAAAAGTCTTGGCGGGAAATGATGGCACTCGAAAAATGATTGATTTGAATGCCGCCGCCCGAATTTTATCCAAACACAAAGAAAGAGGCCCATCTCCCGCTTCTTCTCTCCACAACATCACCTCGTCATCATCGCTTCATCTCCCACCCACCTTCCTTCAGCAACTACATTACCCACTTTGCTGTTTCTTGTCGCCTCCTAACTGCGTCAAGCTAGGGGAGGCTATCTTTGCTAACATTGATAGGTCACTGCAGAGCGTCCTGCTTGCTTGCATTCTTTGACCTTGGTCGCGCGATCAGACACTCCCCACCCCGCTGGCCTCGTACCTCATCGCGTACCGCCTAGACGCGCCATTCCGCCCGCATAACCCTCATCTGGGCGAGAAACTCAGCTCAGGTTCCATTCAGCGTTACATACGAACTCTACCAAGCTTTTCTACCATCCAATTTGAGCGACAGGTGGAATCTTTTCTAGCTGCCGGGTCATTGGCTTGACTCTCTTACCCTCATTTCGTCTGTCGTCCCTCACGCCAGACGTCCTAGGGAATCGCTTTTTGAATCTAAGGGGGGTCATTTGCAGCTCTCTGATGCCTGTTTGTTTACAGCGTTTCTGTCGAGAGTGTTTTTTTGATTGAACGTTTTCACTGCTTCTCTGCCTGCCCGTCCCAGGCGGCGAGGACTTCCTCGACCGAGTAAAACCAAATCTTGTATTACCGTACTGATTTTCTGATTATCTTTGAGAACAATAATTCGCCATGGCTGGTAAGCACAAGTGAACTTTCCCTTTTAATATCTACACTCCGCTGGAACGGATGGACCTCAGTTCGGATACCTCCCATGCCCTCTTCCTGCCACTTCATTCTGGACAAAAGAAATGGAACCTCTGTATATCCTCACTACTACTACAATCCTACTTTCTAAGAGAACATGCTCAAGGATAGGTGCTTCATACAATGAAATACTACCCTTCATGTCTTCTTTCTTCACCATACACCCATATCCATATTCTATAAGCCTAGTATGAAATTTCATGTCTGTGTGTGTACCACAAATCACGCTCACGAGGCCGAACTGCGTCACCACGTTTTTAAGCCCTTCTATCGTTGTTATCGCATTCGCATCATGTTTCTTAACACTGGAAAGAATCTGAAAGGCTAACCGTTACTGTTTTTTGCGAGGAAATAGACAACGGCACACCAGAACCCCGTCGCAGCGGCCGAAGCACCAAGGGTCAGCATACCCGTAACGCTGAACTGAACGAGGAACCTCCTGCTACTACTAAAAAGGGTGCACCTCCACCCGCTACCACGCCTGTCGCGACGACACCTGCCCCCAAGAAAAGCGCAAAGACCTCCACACGCTCCGCTAAGAAGAACGGGAAGGATACAACTACCTCTCCAACCGCCACCGCTACTACCGAAGACGACTCGGAAGATGCTGAGATTATCCGCTGTGTCTGTGGTGCGGATACGGACGAAGGAGGCCGTCAGATGATACTTTGCGACCAGTGCAATGCCTGGCAGCACAGCTCATGCATGCAAATACCCACCAAGAACACACCGGCAGAGTATTATTGCGAACAATGTAAACCGGAGTTACATAAAGATTTACTGGAGAAGATGGCACGAGGGGAGAAGCCGTGGGAGAGGCGGGGCAGAAAGGGCTCAAGGAAGAGTGTTGGAGCCTCCAAAAAGTCTAAGAAGAAGGGAGAATCTGAGGCCCCTGATACACCAGCCCCTGAGGAGCAACAGGACGAGAAGGACGAGAAGGACGACAAAGATGACAAAGATGACAAAGATGACAAAGATGACAAAGATGACAAAGATGATAAAGATGATAAAGATGACAAGGAGGAAAAGGAGGAAAATGAGGAAGAGAAAGAAGAGGATATAAAAATGGATAGCCCGGCCCCCACTGCTACCACCGAAGCTGAAAGGGAAACCGAGCCTCCGGTTGATACTGTCGCACAGAACCTTGAGGATGTGCTTGATCCGGCCCTGAAGACAGAAGAGCAACAAGAAGAGGACATCCCTATGAAAGAAGAAGCTGTGGAGGAACAAGCTTTCGAGAAACCAGCTCCTCCAACAGAAAGCGGTAGAAGGAGGTCGTCTGTCGCCTCTAACACAAATCTCAAGCGAAAAGCAGATGAGAGCGTAGAAGAACCCGCAGACGTAAAGGTATGCTACAGAAAATCTCTCTTCATTTGCACATCATCGTACTAACATTGAATTAGGAACAATCTCCTACTCGGAAAGCATCAATTCCACAATCACCGACACAAACGAAGGGCACCAAGACAAGGTCGAACCGAAGGTTGTCTACGAGCACAAAGCCGCCGCCGATGAAGAAGCCAAAAATGGCCGATAATCAGCTAGAACAAGTTGAAGCCATCGAAGACCTCAAGAGCGATACAAGGCGGAAGGGTGTTGAAACCCTAAAGAAATTCTTGGAGGGAGCGCTTAAACCAGTTGAAAAACTTCCTGAAGACGAGGAGTCGAAAGCAGATTTTGCTAAACGACTAGCCCTGGAAATTGAGCATCATACTTATATCTTACTTTCGTCACAAACACCGGGCGAACCGAATGATGATTACAAGCAGAAGTTCCGTTCTATACTGTTCAATCTCAAGAAGAACGAGCCGTTGTTGAACAACTTGCTCGGTAAAAAGCTCGGGACGAAGGAGTTTAGTGACATGACAGGTGATGAGATGGCCACAGAGGATATGAAACATATTGTGCAAGAAGCTGAGAAGGAGAGCGAAAAACAGAGTATCCTAACGACCGAGGCTTCAGGTCCGCGTATCAGACGCACACACAAGGGAGAGGAAATTGTTGGTGAAGATATCGGTATGATTGCGGAGAACAGCACAGGCTTTATCGGATCCAGATATGAGCCTCCAGCGGAAAAGTCGGACGACGAACGCTCCGCGCCTCCTAGTCCTGGTGCTGGCGACCATGAGATGACAGACCTTCAGAGGTCGCCTTCGCCGAGTGCTCAACAGGAACCTGCGGATACTCCATCGAAAGCACTAAAGATTGACACTTCCAAATCGGGTCCTGGATCCGGGCACCATCGTAGAACGAGTAGCTTCGACATCCAGAACGTTTGGTCGAATGTCGAGTCAACAGATGCAGGTCATCGACAGAGCATTTCGCGGCCGCCAATTACCCCTCTCACTGCTCACCCAGCGAACGGTAGCAATACTCAGCTGGACCGTGACATTGACATGCTACTGCAAAACGACGGCACTAGCCCCGGCGCCGCGTCGGAAACGCCACCGTACTCTCCGAAAGATTATATGGATGAAACCGACGAAGATGTTATCTGGAAGGGAAAGATGTTGATGAGAGGAGTGGCAGATCTGGATGCACAAGCTAAGCACGTTGCCGGCCCAGATCTATCGCCGAAAGTATCATGGGCTACAGTAATTGGCAACTCGATAGAAATCACTGGCCGCATATCTGTTGACCGTGCGAACGAATATCTCCAGCAATTACGTTATAGCTCGCGATCTAGTGACGTCGTTGTATTTACCCTTCATCCATCATCATCCGCCCGCTCCCTTGACTCGCCATCACAATTCGATAAACTTTACTCTCACTTTAAGGAGCGCCAGCGATCCGGTGTAGTCGGAAATCTCAGCTGGGCGCCGACAAAGGACGTTTACGTCGTTGCAGTAGGAAAGGACGAACCTATGCCCAAGCATATGCTCAACACACAATTTCCCACGCACCCTCGGGAGAAGGATACGCTATTGCTCTGTATCGTATTTAATAGATCTTTGGAGCCTTTCATGGACAACCATACCCCTACCACCGCCACCGCGTCATACACGCCCGTTCCACCGTCGAGAGCAATGCACACGCCTGTTACTGCGGCACCTAATAACACCCATCAGCAGCAGCAAGGCTGGCAGCCGCCGCCTCAGATGAATCAAGCCTACGCGGCGTACCAACAGTCACCCACACCTGTTGGAAACTACCAGTCCTCCCATCCCGTCCCTGCTGGTGCTGCAGGCGTTCCACTCATGGACGCACAATATCATCCACCACCGATCGGTTTGCCGGGAGCCGCTAATAATGGGCAGCCGCCGAACCTGATTGAACAGCTGATGCAGACGCTGCATCTACAACCTGCAGATAAAGCGATGCTTAAGGAGCTCATCGAACGGCATCCTGGTTCTGCGGCTAATCCGAATCAGCTTATGCAGCTAGTTAAGGAATATAGCGAGCAGAGGGACAGGGAACTTGGAAGACGAGTGTAGTTTCGAGTAAATCATAGGCAGGTGTTTTTATTTGTCGCTTAGCTAGCTATATCCCCAGGACGTTTTTCCGGGGGGCTTTGTAATAATGGAATGAATCGAATTAGGTAGCTTGGGTTAACAGTCATTCTTTCCGAAAGCGTTACGGAAAATTATTTAATATTTCGAAGCAGAGTTTTTTGGGGTTCTTTTTTTCTAGTCCTCCTTTCTTTTGAAGCGGGATTTTATTTTCTTCTTTGGCTTTCTAAAATTCGATTCTGATAGGATCAGGAACTTTTTTTATAAGCCCATTCATTCTATATTGTCATCATTTGCTAAAGCTTGTGAGTTCAAATGGAGTTTGTACTTTCTTTTTGTTTCCCTTTCATCTGATTCCCCTACATACTTTGAATGCTAGTTCTCTTTCTCTCGCGACTACTTTTGGATTCTTTTAATAAGCTATTCTTTATTTGTGAAAAAGACCAAGGTTTCGTCTCGTAGTAGCGCAATGATATATGATTCAGGGGACCGTCTGATTTACAATTTCTATATACGCCGAGTTATTTGAGATAGGCACTGATAAAATCATTTCCCAAATCGCAGCATCAATGACCAAGGTGCCATCATTTTACAACATAGATATAGTGGTAAATATGCGTTTAGGGATAATTCGAGTGAAGCAATTGATTAATCACTCGATGATCGTATGAAACCCATCCAAGCTTCCGTTCTCAGACTAATACACATCTTATGATAAGTGTCAGTGGAGTTGATAGTTTGTATGCTCGGGCGCCGTCTTATTTTGTTATTTTTCGTTGTGGTGTGGTATTATTTTGGACCTAAATTTCCAAGAACAGCCTGGAGAGCTAAGCATCGTGCAAACTTATGGAAGGTGGTAGCGAGCCCCGTCAATACTTGCCGATCTCCATGCCATAAATAAAAACGGACTGGCCGTATTGGAGAGAGAAGCATATGCATATCGGAAAATGAAATTGAGACACTTGCGAGCAAGAGAATTTTACAAGAGAAATTCCACAATTGGATGCTGTTCGTTTAATAGCAGCCTATCAAACAATCTTCACCGAATTTGATACAGAGGATGCTCCCACGTCGAGAAATGCGAGTGCGAAAATCTACCGCAAGGCAAAAGTTCAAGACAAAATCCTGGGTCATAATAAGTCTAAGATACATATGTATAAGTACCTGAGTCCATCTTGTATTTCAAGTGGCAGACTTGATTTCCATAAACTCCCAGGACACCCAAGGAATGATCAGCCGTCCGAGAAAGGCCGGATCCGGGACGTAATTATCATACAACGGCTGTCATCTAGTGACTGAATCTTTGCTCCTGTCCCTCATTTCGAAAATGATCAACTTTGAAACATCAAGTCAATCAACAAAAGAATATACAGCCTATGCCGAGAGGAATGTCGAGCGTGTAGCTTCACAAACGGCCATATTGGCCGTATAGGACAATATAATTCTAAATAATCTGATCAAAGAACAAGTAATTGCTCCATTATTTAATGGTTTAATTTGAGTACCCATAGACCTTCATTTTATAAAAAGTATTCAGAACGCTACAACGTCGAATCGACTGAGCTTGGACCTACCACTAGTGTCCAATCTTGCAACCTTGACGAGCATACAATACATGACCGTGGTTTAAAACACGGATAACCCGGCGACAAGTAGATCTAGTACATGCACAGCGGTGTCTTCTTGTAAAACATATCTTGTCACCTGTATCTTCGAACAATGATTGATCTTCAAAAAAACTAAAATGTGGAGTTTGCTCAGTCGCAACGGGTAGGACCTACCCGAAGCGTCCAATATATTATTTCTATCTTAACGGCGGTACTATAATATAGCATAGATCCTCGCCGTCGTGGCAGACGGTGAACAGGCTAGTTATATGATACTCGTCCGAATATATTCTATTTTTCATATAAGTGGACCTAAACCTGGTTATATTCCGTCTAGTATACCCCATATATAAACTTACCCGGCGATCAGTTATGTCAACTGTCTTAAAATGTTTGAGTCTTGCATCCTCTATTTGGTAAAGTCGGATGTGAATACGTGGTGAATTCAAGAGATACTAGATAAATTCGAGTAAGCAAACCGTTTTACGTTTCCGGGTACCCATGGTATTGGTGGAGAAGACCCGTAGGACTAGACTACTTGGGTGACTATAGGTACCTTAACTGACCTGTGATATAGGTTATTGTCACAGCTTTTCGAGCCTACTTTTCAGCTGATATGCAGCCCAAAAAGTTGAAACACACCCGGATGCACCGTTGGCGTTCCGTCGGGCGACGTTTGGATGTTAAGGGCGCTGTTGAATTGAATGCTGCTGTGGCTGGAAGGCTTTCTGGTGTGCATTTGATATCCGGTGCAAGCGTTGTTCTAAACGAGTTGCACCAGTTCCTAGGTCTGCCTGAACCAACTACATGCTGTTGGATCGAATTAATTGACCAAACGGACACGAAAATATTACACCAATCTTTCGCTGTTGACCGTTGGGCGTTACATTTTCACTCGCACTTTCATGTCATCCAGGATGAGAAGAGTATGTCATTTCTCATATCATATGTCTTGCTTTCACGCTTCTCAATAGGGTGCGAAATAATCGCCGCGAGTGTTAACGGAGGTTCGTTCGCCCTGGTACCTTGTTCATCGGCAAAATATCTAGCCAGCACCATAATCTTCATGGGAATGCTTGTAATGTCGGAACATTTGTGGGGGGTGCACCGAGGTACCTTTCGCATTTGGGACGAGAATTAATATAGTCGCTGACTCCGACATATTGACGTTCGTGCACACCATGCAGGAATTGGGAACCACACCACCGTGGCAGCACCGCCAATGGCAATCGCAGATTCCAATCGAATCGCCGGTCGGCGGACCTAGCTCTTCGTTTGTCTCTTGCTACCCAAACAGCGTGGGATATTAGGATGCAAGGCTACTCTACCGAAGGCTGAGCTGCTGCTGGGACCTATTGCCTTATTTTAACATTACACTGCGAACTGCGACAAGGTACCGTACCGGTACTGCAATGCAATGGTATCCTCTTCTCTACTGAAAACCAACAGCTTTCCGCTAAGCGAAAGGCATTCGGAGAGCTCGAGTTCAACCAGATGGCGCTATCAAACGGCGTATTCAATGGGGGTCAAAATATTACTTAAAGGTCCGGGTCGCGCCTTCAAACTCTATCACGAGATAATACCGAGCAATATTAGAATCTTGTGAATATCACAGTATACTTCGTACGAAGAGAAAAATATTCTTGCGGTCACGCTATTCGCACCCGTTTTCTCTATTTTCTTCTAGATCTTTTAATCGCCGTGTTCTGTTCTTATCGGCTCCAATCCAGGTTAGTTTCGTTGACTAGCCCAACGCCATTCGGTTTAAATATTCCGATATCGAAGGCGACTCTTGCGACAGATCGATCGAAAGAACCATAGAAGCTACCAATCTCTATAGATTTCCTTTCTTTCTCCTATACCTATATCCATATAGATTGCTATATCTTTTGCTTTTCAATACATAAAAATGCCACATGTAATCGAGGTCTCCGAAGAACCAAAACCCCGGTTTGAAGACCTACCACGAGAGGTACGTCAATTGTGTCACCTTCCCGATCGAAACTGAACCGCTTGTGTTGACAGCTATAACTAATAATAATTCATTAGCTCCTTGAGGAAATACTCTCCCTCATGCCCACTAGATCGCTAGTGGTAGCCTCACAAACGTCAAAGTACATCCACGATATAGCCACATACATCCTCAGCCGTCGTCTACGGCGGGTGCTACATACAGAGGGGTATCGGTTGATATTTGAAGGTTATGTTGCGGAGGATAGCTGTAAGTCCAGCGATTCTTTCGGAGATGTTGTCTCCAAGATGCGCTATCGGGTTCAGAAGCTAAACCAATGCTTTAATATGACATGTAGTAAGCCATCCGTACAACCATTGCGAATACACTGGTCTTCACCTCGGTCCTGAGAGTACCGCTCCGGCTATCAAACTCATCTCGCAACCATTATTCAATTACAACGACTCGGAAACAGAAGAAGGAGAAGAAGAAGTAAACCCCTTACCGAAGCTATACACCCATTATACCCCAACACCCTTCGATTCATCCTACGAAAATAGCGTCCCGAACTCTATAGCTTCTACAACGGTAACCGTAGACTCGGGCGATTTGTTCACCCAAGTGTGCGTTTCTGGAAGTTTAATCAAACGAGGTAGCGTGATTCCTGTGTTTGATACTTTCTTCAGAGTTCGAAGAGATTGGCTAGATCGTGCATGCGAGGGTAAGGACGGGGGTGTAGTTTGGGTGGGCTTAGGTGAGGATGTTGGAGTGAGGCTTAAAGCGAGGGGGAGGAGAGTTGTGGGGCCTGCTGTTCACAGTGGGGTTAGAGGACGCGAGGAAGAACCGGCGGTGGAGTACACTATTGATTATGAGTGTGAGTATCCACGAAGAATATACCGAAGAGTGTAATATATGCTAACTAGATTTTTCGATATGTATAGCGCTTGTTGTTAGGGCTACATATCTTCTCGAGATGGTCGAGAAGAAAAAGCCAGCGTCGTTTTTTGAAAATCTTAGTTTGGTTTCTCAAACTACCACTGAGATGCCAGCTTTGGATGCGCCAGTGCTAGTTTACTGATTCGTTTTTGACGGCTTTCTTTCTTTGAATGGGTCGATGGAGTAATATACGGTGGCATTGAGGATAGAACTTAGATTCTACAAGGTAGATTGGGGGCGACTTTTTCATGTTGGAGTTCAGAGCTTGAAGGATAGACAGCAACAGGGTGCACTTTTTCTTGATATGGGACTCGTTTCGAGGTATGCCAATACCAGGCTGATGTTGTGGGCATAGATTTAGATGGGAGCTTTGAAGACGGTAAATACTTTGGAATAGATGGACTGGGATCATGTTTCATGTTCTTAATTTTTCATGGCTAGTAGTATCTTTTGTAATTAGATCACTTTCTCAGATCCCACAACTAGAACATATTTCGGTCGCAAATTAAATGTGAGCCACCGATCCAACTAGTTCTCGGTTCAGTGCAATTTTGTGTGCTTTAAAATCCGTTATTCGATAGGTTATGGTCATTTTCAAACAATATAACTTTTATTTTACCCTTAGAACTCCATCTAAATGCATATGAACGCCTATACCCAAGCAAGGTGATTATCTTCAAATCTAGATATATCTACCTCGCAGATTTCCTCCCCTTCTTCTGCACCAATTCAAACCCATCTTCATCAATAACCTTCTCCACCTTTTCCTTAACAGCGACCAACTGCGGGGCCTCATCCATTTCCATATCCTCGCCTTCTTCACCTTCGTCGTCATCTTCACTATCGCTCTCCTCCTCGCTACCTTCCCTCACAACTTGCACCCTTGGTTTGTTCTTCCCTCCATTCTTCTCCCAGAATTGGAGGAGAGCTTGCACACCCGAGAAATCATCAGCAGCGCACTGTCTTCTTAATAGGACTATTCGCTCGGATACAGCAAACGCCGAGTCGTCTTCTAAATTTGTTTGGAATTCGTCTTCGAGGATCTGAAGGAGGAATGTTTCGAGGTCTTCGGCATCCGTCGATGGATCGGCTGTTATATCAGAAGAGTAACGAATTAGCATCGTTTCATGGTTCTTTCTGTGCCCTTGGTTTGGTAACTTACAAGTGAAGAGATCCGCGACGGCACCACACATCCAGTCCCGCTTATCGGCAGAATCTGGACCGCCGAATTCGTTTTCGACAGCGAGTGAGAGAGCGGGCCAGGTGTTCATTAGGATTGTCATACCGCTCTCCCAGTGTGGGGCTTGCGCAGGTGTAAGTTGGATTGCGGACGACGCCATTTTGGTGTATCGCCGGAGGATATGAAGCTATGGAGCTGGAGGAGAGGTCGGGGCCAGGGGCTTAGCAGTCGAAGGAGAGATATAGAGCTGGTGGAGTGGATACGAATGATATGCTTTTATATCAAAGAGAAGTCTGTGAAGCTTTAACAACCTTTTTTTTTTTTTTAAGATTTTTAATATGTTGCGGTAAAGCCGAAGAAAAAGAACTAGCCAATCAGGGACCGAGATTTCGACAACATTGTCAACACACCAGCGATGGTACACAACCAGAAGAGTCATTCTATTAAGACTCGTCGACTCGGATTATTTACTTTGGGCTGTTTAATAATAGATTCGTCTAGAAGCCTGGTGACCGTGCTTTAATTGCCTATGTAAGCAGTGTGGTAGACTGCAGCTTTAGGTGTAGGATTTCTTCTGCTTAGATGACCAGAATGGTTCCAGAACACAACGGCTGGAAAGCCAAAGCAGTCGGCGAAGGGCCCAACCTGTCAGTGGAGTCTGACCTCAATCAATCCCCAGCTCCCGTTCCATCACGGCGCAAGTTTGGAATCCTCGGGGATATACTGATCTAGATCTTTAAGCATAATTTGATATGAATAAAAAGGACACCCTCAATGTCATCCCAACCCTCCCAAAGCGCTGATCGATACCATCTGAAAACTAGACTCTGCACCTCCGACCAGAAGCCTTGTCAGGGATGCCATTGGATGACTGATCGTGGCATTAATTTGAAAGCCAGAGATAAAAAATTCAAGCTTTTCCTTGGCAAATAAAGACCCTGAAAGAAAATAAAAAATCCCCAGATCCGATCTCGAAAATGTCCAACCTCTCATACGAAAAAGGGAAATTCGGTGAGGCTGAAATGCACCCCTTGGTAACACACGGAGAATGCCGCATGCTGTCTCACAAGACAGCCGCAGCACAATCTTGATACACGGCTTGGATATTTTATTAAATGAACGGAATAAGGAGAAATAAAGGGCCCTTGTTCAATATTTCCTGTATTAATTATATTCGCCCTGCGGAACTTAGAAGCCAAGAATTTCTTGTCCATCTGAGGATATGCCGATATGATCTCTACAGTCTACGATACGACGGTCAATAACGAGATATCCAATCGATCACGATGCGGTTAACCTTCACCATACTCGCCACGCTATGGATACTCTACAGTTCTGTCGTCAATGGAAATCCAGTACTCGAAACCACGCAGCGAAAACCGGGCTGCCTCGCCGATAATTGCGCCAGACAAGTCACCGGCACGATTCACTCAACCGCGACTCGAAGAGCAGATTGTTCCAGTTTCATGCGTTCGACCTATGATGTCACGTAAATACAAGATTAATCCGAACCTTCGAGCCTCCGCTTTATAATTAACTAACTTGTAACTATAGTACATTAACTGTCAAGATAACCCAAACCGCACCAGGTCAAACCATCACCTCCAAAACCTCACACACGGTCACCAGTCCAATCGTAACATCGTACACCACGGTGACTTCTACGGTACACGTCACAGTATCAACAGCAACATCGGTCACCGTTACTACCGTTCAAGAAATCACACCTGTAACGACCATCACGGTTACAACGACGAATATCAGCCACACAGGTGGGGGTACAATCACCTCGAACGCTCCTGCCAAGAAACGAACAATATGCACAAGTCTTAAAGCACCTTCGTATGCGAGTTATTGTCCGAATGTATCGAGATATTCAAGCGCTTGCTCTTGCTGGGGGATTACCGCGTCTACTTCGGTTCGTCATCTACTCATTTATATGATAATACTCTCCTCGTGTGTATAACTAATATCTCGAATGGCTGATCAGACGGCTACGATCACATCCTACACGACAATCACACCCAAAACGACAATCACCCAAACCATCGAAATCGATATACCCCGTACCACCGTCATAAGCAAAACATACACCACAACAGTAACCCTCACAATAACAACCCAAACCGTATCATCAACCGTAACCCTCACAAGCACAACACTGACCTCCACAGTCACAATATCCATCCCCACTCCAACAGTCCCCAACGGCGACTTTGAGTCCGGCGTGACATCATGGACGGGATCGAGTAACCCAGGCTACTCGGGCAACTACTTCAACGGACCCGGTATCTGTCCCGGTGGAAACTGGTGCTGGCGGGAAATAACAACCGATCCCGCCACGGGCCAGAATTCGTTCTATATCGGGTTGAGTAACACACTTGTTGTATCTCCCCCGATGGATTTTGAGATCACCTTGACGTTTATCTGTGTTGATACTGCCGGGGTGAAGAATACATATTGCGCGTGTACGGGAGGGATGTGTATTTCTAACGGACATGTGTGCCAGGATAGCACTATTGGGACGGTAGCGGGGGGTTATGATGCCAGTGCTATATTTGAGGGAGCATCGACTAATACTTTGCTGGCGCAATTGTTTTGTACGAATACCACGACGGCGTATGTGGATAATTTTGCGGTTGTAGAGTTGGTTCCTTAACCTTTTTTTCTAATTTTAGCCATATTTTCAGTCATGCGTGTATATTGGACTTATATATTTCGGTATAGTACATTATTGTTTTTATATTTTTGTACAATAGGATAATGAATCATCGATAAGGAAAGGTGTGGATTTTCATCTTTGATTTCGACTCTTCCCCACAATACTCTGCGCTACACTGCTGGGTCCACCTTTAACAGGTCGGTTCAAACCAGTCAGATGCTTCTCACCCTCTGTTATATCATGCAACACCCTTCCATCAATTCTCTCCCCCGCATGTCGTTGCGCGGCTACGGTCGGTCCGTCGACAACAGCACCGACCGGTGTGACACCCAGTGTTTCCAAATCTTCTGTGAATTTTTGTTCCGCGGCATGGATCTTTGCAATGTTTGAGGGATCGAGGATTGGGTCTCTCTTTGGTGATTGTACGCCGCGGGAGGGAGGTACTACCTCACCAGTTCTAATCGCCTTTATACATCGTCATCCCCATATCAGCATCCTTATTACAAGACTGGATCCTTATAATCATATTATTCACATAAGATGCAACAAACCCGGTGAAATAAACATCACAGTATCTAGGATAACAAAGGGTATCTGTAATCAAAATATGCGGGGCCCAGATAGAAACATTGAAAAATCACAAACCTTAGCAAGCTCACTCTGCACCTCCGCCGTTGGCCCGCCCTTCATCGTCCTCGTCCTTCCCGTCACAACCTTCTCACCCTCGGTTATATCATGTAATACCCTTGATGCTATCGGTTCGTTCGCATGCTGCTGTGCTCTAGCTGTCGGTCCACCCGCCACCGGACCATCCAACCCTGTTATTTCCTTTTCTTTTGCGGTTACTTTAGAGATCGTGGGAGAGTCGAGGTGGGAGGAGAGCGGTCTCGATTGGGATTGTATTTTTAGCAGCGGAAGGAGGGTGCGACGGAGGCGGATCGGCTTAGGGAGTTTGGATAGCATCTTGTGTATTGGGCAATGCGATACGAATATTATCAATGGCTCGTAGGTATCAATTGAAAATATTTGAGTCTTGTCTTTGAACTTGATGCGGCCTTTTGAGGTTTGGAAATTTATATCGGCGACATGTTGTGAGTGGCGTGTTGCCGACGTCACAGTGACATTTTGAGCGAATTGACATGCCCCGTCTCGTTACCAAATCGGGACAATGTCTAAAATTGAACGTCTCGAAGTCCAAATTCGTGAAACTATCAGCTCTATATAAAAGGAGGTCGAAACTCAGCTTCATTCTTATGTACATGTACCCGCATATTTATCATATCTCAAAAAAGTTTCAATCGTTATATATACAATAATTTATACAATCGAACATGTAACCAGCCATATATACGTTATTGATAAAACATCAAATCAAGGGCCATACCCAGCCTAGATAATCCCATTAGTCAGTGACAATTGAAATCTCCAGTATTAGAGAAAACCTCTCAAAGAAGTTTAAAATACTCACCCAATCATTCTCATACCCAACTTCCAAAAACGGCTGCTTACACGAAGCCAGCCAGGTACACCTTAACGAATCTATAAGACGATTCCATCCAGACTATATAAAAGTGCCGATCCGTTAGCCAAAACACCGGTATCCAAATTAAATGTAATGGATGGAAAATGTTAGGCTTAAACTCACCCCTCTGGTCCCCACAAATACATCACACTCAATGGCCATAACCAGCTGCAACATCCACTTCAACGTCATGTCCGTCCTGTCCCCAAACTCCTTTAATTGCGTCTCAGGTCCGGAATTCAATCCTAATATTTTCATTTTCAATTAACAAACTCTCCATATGTCGTATTTCATATAAACATAAAAATTGTAAAGTGGAGGATTGAGACAATCTTGGGGAATCCGACTTACGAGGTATATCAGACCAATACCACGTCCACCTAGCATTACTACCAGGATACGAAAACGGGGTAAGCCTCGCCATCGGTTTCATCTGCTCGATCACGTTCGGATCTTCGGTCGACAAGAACGCGCGCTTCCATGTCCCCAGCGGGTTTTCGGCGACGAATTTTTCAGCGCGGACAACATAGTCGTTGAACGGTATCAACCTCATCTCGGATCTAAACCCATCCATATCAGTTTCAAGAACCCAAATATAGTAGACGAAAAAAAAGATGCAGTTACAGGTAAGAAACATACCCCTTGTCACCATGTCGAACATGAATACTAACCGTCCCCTCAGGCATAGGAAACGGCATCCCCACATCATTCGCGTCCCCCTTCTCATCCCACCTTATCCCCATCTGCTTGGTCCCCTCATCACCCATTCTCAGTTCCTTCAACCTCTTCGCCGCACGTTCGTTAAACCGCATGACATACGCCGCAGCCTGCGCTCGCCACCAATATTTCAACATCTCACCGCTCACATCCGGTTGAATCTTCTTCATCGCGGTTTCGAAAAGCGGGGGAATAGGGTTGGAATGTTTGGTCAGATACGCATCCACATCCAAATCCACCTCCAACCCGGATTTATCCGTCGTGAAGAGCGTATGATGGTTGATGTCCAGTCCCTTCTGCGCGGGTGAGGTGCAGTTGCTCAGTTTGTGAAAGATACAGTCGAATGATCTCCCGCAGTTTGAAGATTCATCGGGGTTCTCGGTGAAGAAGTGCTCGCCGGGGGAGTGGTCGGTGGCGTAGAGTAGGATTGTGTTTGTTTGGATCGCGATGGAGAGGTAATCTGCCAATCGCTGGACGACGGCACCGAGACCGAATGCGTCATCGCCGAGGAGTTTGTTGAGGATTAGGTATCGCTGTCCGCCGCACGAGGATGGGTTCTGTTTGGTGTGGATGTAGCGTTGGACGGGGTGGGTCAATGCCATCATGCCCTATATATAAACACCATATATAAGTATACGCCAGCCACAATTATAGTCATACTTGGGATATTAATATTGTATTGGGGGAATGAATATTGTGAACTCACATGCTCGTCCTGTCCTTCAATCATACTCAACCAATCATCCCCTCCCTTTCCCTCATAAATCAACTTGATAGCCTCATCTCTCCCAATCCTCACACTCGCCTTCCCGCCGCCCTTTCCAATATTCGCCAAAAACTCCTCCTCCAGAACCCCGAATTCTTGGTCGATGCTATCCTTCTTCTTCTTCACTTCCTCTTCAAGGTGTACCTCATCGTCATCGTCAAGTCTGATACCCGAGGATGAGACCGGCGGGGTGTTGTGGTCGTGATGGTGTACCTTGACGGTTACTGAAGAAGGGTCATCGGTTTCGACGTCCGTGGGGAGGAGGGCTTGTTCGGTGCGACGTTGGACAACGATGGTGTATGGGGAGAAGTAGTACCACGAGAGGAGGAAGATGAGGGCTAGGACGAAGCGATCGAGGTAGCGTCTGCATTTTTATCAAATATCAAATAAGCCGTTTGAAATTTAAAACATCTTTAAATTTAATTCCATCGCAGGTCTTGGTCTCTCATCAAGAAGAATTAAAATATTTAAAACTCATTTAGAATTTTAGTTGCTTGTGATATAGCTCAATGGGTTGAATAAAGCAAGCCAAGTAGCTCAAGATCAAGATCGAACAGTGCAGAAGAAGAAGGGTAATATTAAATGGGAACTATACCTGTGACTGAATCCGAGCATTTTGTATTTACTGTCATGCTTACCACGGTGCTCCCTCATCCTAGTATCCTTTCCATAAACTTATTTATAAAAAATAAAAAAAGTTCAAACCGACATGAGGAAAGAATATTCTTAAAAAAATGTGTGATTAAAAAGAAATAAAGGGGAGCTTCGAAATGCGACTCGCATTTGAGCGGACGACTCCATCAGGACACCGCCCAAATACAACAAATAAAACGGCGGTATTGGAGAACAAGGAAACTCGGAACATGCTAGCAAACAGACATGTGTAACCCTCATCAGCAGGCAAAAGAGCCTGTTGGATTCATTGGGAGGAAATCATTAACCAGACGGCTCCGGCGACCGTGGTTTCCGGGTAAAATGGGTCTTCATTGAAACCAAGTTGAAGAAGCATGAGCATGCGACCTGACATTACAAGGGAATAAGGGAGCGGCGCCCTAACCGACCGTGGAATCTTTCGCCATGATCCATGCAGCATAGACCATGCCCGTACCACTGGCCAACCACCGACTGGCTGGCTGACCATTTGTCCATCCGAGCTTGCAAATGGCACAGGGACAAAGCGTCGTAAGTTAAGGTACAGAAATCAAAGTCGCAAGCATGCATCGAAAGCAGGCGGTTTCAGAAATTCTTAGCAAGAGCCCCTGCACTTATCAAACAGTGCAAAAGTGGATACATACGCCAGGAACAACATCTTCCAGCAGCACAAAATATTTCATCCAAATACGTAATACTTTTGCATTCGTAATCGATTAATCCCAACTCGGTAACCAGCTTAATGTATTCCTTCGACTCCCTCATGCTCTAGAAAATTGACACACCATGCACCATCAATATTGTAAAATCTACAACCACAAGCACCGCTCCACTATACACCCGCTCCAAATGCAACAATATAAGTAAAAACCACCCACAACGTGAACTAAGCAGCTTCTTCCTCTCTCCCCAACTTTTCAAACGGCGCGGTAACATCCACCGTCGTCATCACGGGCGGTGAATCAACCAACACAGCTGCGGGCACATTAGCGATAGCCTCCCCTCGGTCAATCTGGCTCTGTGTCTTCTCCAACCTCTCAGAAACAGTGCTCTCATCGCCAGTACCGGAAGACGAAGAACTGGATAACGCTGTGTGAATATTGCCTCCGTTGGCAACCACATTCACTGGCACGCTGACGCCTTCGTGATCTACTTGTTTTCCTTTGTGTTTCTCCTCCTTCTCTTTCTCCTTCTCGATCTTATTCTCCGTTGCGATCTGTATTTCATATAAATTTTCGATATTAGTTTTTATTGAAATACTGGAAAACAGCAATTACACATTCGAAAACACTGATAAACACGCATTCGTTGTCGTCGGCTCACCGTTTTAGCATCCTGCTTGGATCCGATCATGCTCCACAGCTTTAATCCATAACTGGGCTTGAAGCTCCGTCCCGGCACAACCTCTCCTTCCTTCTTTCTCCTACAGTAAATTATCAGCATTAGCTCATCATGCCACATCCGTATCCAAGAGAGAAAAAATCGCTATCGGAGGAAAAGATGATATAAATACCTCCCAGCCAAAGCACTAGGCGGTGGTCGCTCTACCACGCCAGTCCCATCATCATCAAACCCAACATACCCACCCTCAGCGATCTCCCTCGCCCTCTGCTCCTGCACCCGTTTCTTTGCCTTCGCGTATTTCCCATCCCACGCCTTCTTCCCTTCCATCCACCTCCTCACCGGTTCCGGTTTGATACAACCAATCTCATCCATTGGCAATTGCATGCACGATAGTTCAGATGCGGGAGGGAGAGAGTATATATTCCCCTTCCTATCGACACGCTGACGGACCATATGGTTGTAAAACTCAGGGATATCGTAGGCTGGGGTTGTCGCATTTACTTTTCGTGAGATATGAGAGCGGGGAGTGGTAGGGGTGTTGATCTCAGAACCTGCAGAGGATGATGATGAAGAGGAGGAACTGGAGGAAGAGATGATAGATACGCTGTCGCCTTTGACTATTTCTGCGCCTTCGGTGGTGAATAGTGGCTCCATGGGTTCGAATATACCACCTTCAGTGCGGCGGCGGCCACCGTTACTACTGATACCGGTGTCTAGTCGTTCGAGCGGGTCCGGGGTGTCTGGGATTTGTGGATTCGCTGCTGCTGCGGCAGCTTGAAGCGCCTCACGCGCGAATAACCAGTCTCCAAAGTTAGCGATCGAGCGAAACATGTATTTTGCCGGTTTGGTGAACGAGAGTGTGGGAGTGACGTGACCTTATGCCATCAAGTTAGTATTATGTCTATATGCAGAGAATGGATATTCTTACAGCAATCGTCGAAAACCTGAAGATACACATCCGTTCCTCTCTTCCAGCGATTCAACGCTCCGAGTTGTTGAGCGGTAGCAACATGGCCTGGCGGCGGATATTTTCTCGGGTTAGCAGCTTTGTGTGCGAAATAGATCTGTTCGTCGCGAAGGACCTCAGATCCGCCAACGAGAATCATCATGGGTGGCAATCCCCCAAGACTTCCCTGCAATACCGGCGATACCAACGGATGGCTTAGTAGCTCGTTGGTAGTGTACAGCTGTATCTGATCTTTGATGCGGACCTCGTTGCCTTCTATGAGGACCGATATGACGCCCTTTGTAGGAGGGGCGGCGGTGCTAATGCGGCGATTGTGGGAGGACGATGAAGCTGGTATAACTTCAAAGCCTTGTACTTCTTGTTTGAGTTCTTTGGATGGAGTTATAGTTTGGATTTGGTCTTTCAGATTGGCAGCGAGAGAGTCGGGTTGTTCTTTTGCGGGAGAGTTCGAGGCCATTGCTTTTTCGATATCTTCGTCGGTTGGCGGTGGCCAGGCCGGGCTAGATTTGTGGAGGAATCCATGGGCAGGTATATAGTCGCCAGAATTGTCGTCAATGACGGATGGGAAGGAATGAGTGAGGTCTAAGATATTAGTTTGCGTATTTCTAGTGAGAGTTTTGAAGTTTAAACATACCAACCCACGGACTTATCAAGATGGACCCGGCGGGTAGAGGTATATCTCTATCTCTAAGAATACAAAGGAGAGCAGCCACGGCTCCGCCGCCAGCCGAGTCACCTGATAAGATGATTGTAGAAGCAGGTTGCAAGGTTAAGAGGTATAGATACGATGCTAAAATATCTTGCAATCCTAGTATGAGTTAGAATTGTTATTGGAGCATCCGTGAAACATTTCGGCACCTACCACCTGCTTATGGTTAGCTCTCGATCAGGCAAAAGTGTATTTCAGAGGACTTACAAGGAAATGGAAACTATATATTCATAGAACACAAGAATATTAGCAATAAAGATGCAACTAAGGTAGTAGTGAATTATTGTACCTGTGGGGCTAATCGATATCTAGCTGCGAGGTTGTCAATACAAGCCTGTTGCGGAAATGTTATCAAAGCAAGACTTACGAGCGAACACCCTAGCTTTCATCTTCCTCGCATGCCGTTGTAATTGATATCTGTGTTCATCGACCGATCTATCATCCGCATTAATATTATATAATTCACATGTATCTCTTAGCCAATCTTTCTTACCCGAAGAAATAAGCTAACGAGCAGCCGGTTCCTCATTAGCTTGATAAAAATCACAAGATCCGCCTATTTTTCTAGTAACATACCACCTAAATATACTTATTAGCGTCCTCTAAAGGCAAAACATACGATATAAAATAAATATATCAAATATACATACCACCGTGAACATACAAAATAGTCCTAGGCGCCCACTCCGGATGCTTGTACCGTTCCCAATAATGACCTCTCATCTCAACCCACTCGGCCTTCAACCCCTTGACCCTCCACCTCCACCACCTCTTCCCACCTACTTTTTCCACGCCATCCGGCCCGAGCTGAGCGACAAGTTGGTCGGCAGCTTGGTCTAGATACTTCTGATCGATAGTGGCTTCTTCAACGTGGACCCATGCTGGGACGGGAACATATTGCGAAGTGAAGGCTTGGAGTTCCTCGACGGTACGGTGGGAGGCGTAGGTGAGAAACTTGCGGACGAGCTCGAGACCTTGGTGGTAACCGATGTGGTATGTCGGTTTGCCGCGGTGTTTTGATTTGGTGAGATAGTGGGAAAGGCCGACGGAGAGAACAGTGGGTGTTGTCGCGGCTGCATTGTTATTTAATCATCGGTATATTAGCGACAACAACGTCATGGCGAATGCGTGTTCAAATTGGGTTGTTCTTTTGTTTACCTGCGACGGAGAGGGTGTTCATGTCTGGCATGGTGAAGACGAGGCGAACGGAACCATAACAGAAGGGATGGGATGTACTGATTATATGGCGATACGAGAGGAGAGAAGGGGGGGTTTATTGTAGTTGATATTTTAGAGATATGTCTCTATTAAACTATTAATATCAGGGCCAAGTTTTTAGCATGTGTCTCTCTCAAAGCCTCTCTCTCTGGCCAGAAGGGGACGAAATGTGGATCCGTGGAGGGCGCCGCAGCCCCGGTCAAACAACGTCATCGGACCCCGTCGCAGCGCTGCATAGCATCGCACAGCGTTCTATCACTCGTACGAGCCGATTATACCCATCGATCTATTAACATGTACATACTTTTGAAGTATTTCGTGGTATCTCAGTGTGAGACCAAAGAATAAAATTGCGATTATTGTAAAACTCGTTCGGCGCACTATCCTACCTCATCAGGACATTCATCTCGTCGCCAGCTGCGGTGGAACAAAAACAAGGCTGAATCAAACACACTCGCTTACTGCCAAACCCGGCGAATCTGGGGAATCTTGCATCTGTCTTTTAAAAGATCTTTTGCACAGATCCAATACCAAAAGTATTTATATTCATATTCTGACGCTTTTACAGATACCAAAAGTCTAATATACTCATCTAGAATATACGTATCAACATCAAAAGTTATTCCTAACCTTTTCCAACAAGTATTCCCCGTACTGGACTTCGCCGAACCGCGCCTTCCCCCCGGTCCTGTCGATACAACTCTGCAGCGGACTAATCTTAGCGTCCCACGCGGGTTCGAAAAACACCGGCACCGACACCCTACACAGCAAGTATTCTCCATTAGGCTTTTTTTCCTTTTAAGAAACGTCCTCCACGTTCCTCTTTCAGAAAAGTTCAAGATGAAACTCAACTCACCGATAATTATTCCCCAAATGTACCACTTTGTACAAAAAATTATATTCACATTAGCATGCTTACATAAAATCAATTGAAAATCGCCGTGAAATAAGTTAACAGCGGATAGAAAGAATGAATACCTTGGTGAATAGTGCTCCTGAACAGCCCATTAGTCCACTGCATCAACATATCCCCCACATTCACAACAAAACACCCCTCCACCGGATTCGCATCAATCCACTTCTCATCCCCTTCTTTACTATCAATGCTCTTAACCTTCAATGCCCCCTTGGTCTCATCGGCTAGTAGAAAAGTCCAACACCCGTAGTCTGAGTGCGCTCCACAACCTACCCCGTCAGGATTCTTCTCCCTCGCCTCTGCTGTTAGAGGCGGGTATCCTATCGCGCGACAAACCCAGAATGAAGGGTTTGTGAATTGTTCAAAGTAGTCTTCGGGGAGTTCGAGGGCGACGGCCATGCAGCGCATCAACGCGGCACCGAGGGAGAGGATGGAGGTTATATGTGATGTTAATATCGTTTTGAATTGTTCGTTCGGGTAGAGGTTGTGGCCGTGGAGTGGTTGGTATGGCGGCGTGCTATTCGACGGGTGGTCGGCGTAGAAGTCTATTGCCTGCACATTGCACCATACATGCATGCGCATGCATACCCAGTAAACTCTCAAGAGCATGACACTTTTTCATATCTTATTGATATCATAACGTTTTAATGCATGCGATGCCTACCTCGTGAAAGTCCTACAAGTGGAATCACACAACCTTCAGCTGGAATCCCGAATCGATCATACCTGGGGAAATGTCGCTTACACTCTTCCCCCCAGTCACATTCTCCCCCAGCCGTTGATACCCCCTCGCCCCATCCCCCACCCCGTCCCCCGCCTCCCTCCTCGCGATCGCCTCCTTCTCATCTGTCGTCGCGGTTAACATCCACTCTTTGACGGTTTTTAGCAGCCGGTTGCATTGTTCGGGCGGGATGTTGTGTCCAGCTAGATAAAAGAATCCGACGTCGTGGCAGGCGGCGTAGAGTTGTTTTGCTGCGGTTTGTTTTGCGGAGGGTGTGGAATCCGAAGAGGAGAGGAGGAATGGGGAGATGTCAACGATTGGGAGTGTGTTCATTGTGAAATTTATTTTACTCGATAGGGGGTAGTGGAAAATGCGAATGGATTGGATTGAGATTGTGATATATCGTCGGTATTGAAACTTCGGCTGGGGTCTGTGTAAGTTGACCGAACCGACGCGAGTCAAAGTCGTTGATATCTCAACGCAACACGTGCGTCTAAATTTCAATACACCAATATATCGAATCGGGCTCGTAACCAATATCAAATTATATATTCATCGTTAGGAGATTTTAAAGGTTATATAGAATATCATTTTCAACCATGCGGATATCATATCAATCATAACTTCAACCATTTTTTCTCCCCCAACGAATAAAAGAAAAACCCAATCCATTCCAACGAGAAAAGCGCTCATAAAAGGTTAACGGTTGAAAACAGGTCATGAATAAAATTGATATAAAATTGAGTCGTAGGACTGAGACTAGATAATCAAAGGCGTGTTCGTGGGGTATACTTGATTCCGATTTTCAAATGAAAGAAAAAAGGCTTTCAGATGCATGCTCCGTATGTGATATAAAATCAAAACTTCTTAATATTTGTCGAATGGTTGAGGTTCGTTGAACCTCGGGATATTATGATAATTTTTTTGATATTTATTTATCCCCTCTCTCAACTAATTGGTGACATCAACTGGAGGCGGAGGTGGGGATGATGTTGGTGGAGGCGGTGTCGCTGTGGGAGCGGGAGAAGGGGTTGCAGCCTGAGGTGGTGGAATTACAGTCTCAGGAACGTGTTCCGCGATTGGAGGGGTTATACTCCGAGGTGGAGGGGTCGTGCTAGGAGGTGGAGGGGTGGCACTACGGGTTTCTGTAGTATTTATACTGATTGGAACGTGAGGGGTACTGCTAGTTGGGAGAGTCGCGGTGCGAGGTGGGGGAGTGACACTACGTATTTCTGCAGTAGCAACTTCGGTCCCATTCGTTGTAGTAGTAGAAATCGGAGGAGTAGTAACAGAAGGTGGGGAAGCCGTTGTACTGGGTGGAGGAGGAGTAATACTGGGTGGAGGAGGAGTCGTGGCACTCCTCCTAGCAGTTGGCGGCAACCTCGGAGCAAGCATCTCTAGGGCGGTAGGCGCCGTACCATGTATCGTATCAGTATACAGAGGATGAAGCGGCGGCGCCATCCCGCTATAACCCACCACTCCCAACTCCATCCCATCCTCCAATGGTGGCGGTGGTATATCAATAGGTATCGGCGGGGGCAATATCGCCCTCGTCTCATCCGGAATAGCCTCCTCCATCCTTCGCTGGCTCTCAATCCAAAACAATGGATTCAAAGTCTGATCTATCCCCCGTTGTATCAATCCCAAATTCTTATCGTCGATCCGTTCGAATACCTCCACCTTTGCCAATCCCACTTGCAACGCCTCTATCAGTTTCGACTTTACGCGATGATTCCGCACCAAGAAGAACGTGCTCCCGAGGTGAACTAGCAGGAAGATGCTGAGGGCTATCAAACCGGATACCTGACGGAATAGGATACTCATGGTGACTATCCCCGCCACCATCCCCACTGCCAAGACTGCTGCTAGTATGAGGCGGATATTCTCAGTCAATCCGAAACAGTTGGACCATTTTGGCGTTCTTCTGCGGCGTTCGATGAAGTCGCGAATGGCACGAAGTGTGCCTAGTATGCGTTTTCTGAAGAGTTTGGTCTCGTGAATGGTAATTAGGTTGATTTCGCTGACGGCGTCGTACGACGGGGCCGCGGCCTCAACGGGAGAGTTTGCGGCGGCAGCGATGGCATTTTGGTGTTGTAGGTAGATCTGAGCGGCGGCTTGGTATGCTTCTAGATCTTTGAAGAACTCTTCGCGGCCGCCGGGTTTGTATTCGAGGTATTTTGGGGGTAGGGGACCTGCAGGTTGAGTGGAGGATGATGCGATGGGGGCTTCGGGGTTTTCGATGTCGGAGAGGGAGATGCGGCGGTTAAGCTGATTCGCCATTTTTATAGCTGAAAATCCATATAATCGAGCGTATATACTACCGTAGTTTGTGTTATTTATGTGTGTATAAGTATTGATGAAAGTATTTTGGGGGACGTCCACCCTTCCAGGCGGCAGAAATCAAGTGTCTACGATGATGAAAGAAGACATCCTTTCAAATAGTCTCTGTAAATATATTTTGAATGGTGGATTAGGTCGGGAACGTAAGAAAATATGGGGGTGCAGCTATTCCAGTTTTAAATTTTCTTGGATAGAGAAGAAGAGTTGGAAGAGTGCGAGAGCTGAATGCCTAGAATGCCTTGGTGCTCGCGGCATCCATGTTCCGCTGTCGACAAGGACTAGATCTGTCGAATTGGGTTAAAATACTCCGAAGAACCAGCTTTTCCTTTCTTGCTGTGCATTCTTTCTTATAAAATCGTCTACGTATATTGTGGGTAGGAGAAAAGGGAAAGAGTGGAGGGCTGCGTCGTGCTTACAGGTTTTGCGGGTAAAGTGGGATAAAACCCTGCTGTTGCAGGTCATTTATCCTAGTTCTCCACTTTAGACGAGGTGGATTACGAGGTAGAGGTACCCTCGACATACTAATATTTAGACAGAGAATCGGGGTAAAAGTGACATGAGATGAGGAAGAGCAATGTAAGTGGGTCAGATAGAAGCTTTTGTGGATCATGAATTTGGAATCTTGGTCTGCATTTCTCTCAAGGACTATAGACGTTGTTGGCGGCCTCGGTACTGGGAGGAGGATACTGATGAATGTGCGTTGATTCTGTGTTGGGTGTTGGATTTGTGGTGACAGTGTTTGTCCCACGCCACAACAATAATATTAGATAAATAATAAATAAACGCCACAGATGCAACATGTAACCACGAGAATTGAAGTGGCTGGTGAGGAACGTCGGGGCAACGCTTTCGTTGTTGATCGAGGCACGCGATCGGCCTCAGCACTCAACACTAGCCAAACATTCAAACAATCCTGAAGGACACGTTATATAAAAATAGTGATGATGAAGTTATTGACGTCTTGATTGTTACAGAAAATACTATATTAGCGCACTCAATTGAAGTGTATGACAGTGTGTTCGATATGTTGAAACGATTTAATAGTAGTGTGTGAGTGTGTATGCAGTGAAGGATGCCACAGCAGTGCCGTCGACCAAAAAAAAAGTCAGACAGGATTTATGCAGTATGATGTATACAATTCTCGAAGATGTCACAGATCGATAAGAATACCCAAACCTGTCGATACCAGACTCTACTTTTTTGTTCAAATTCCTTCTCCGCAAAACGATCGATTCCTGCATAATATTAATTTGGAGACCGAAAAGGGGACAAAATGGGATTGGCTGGTTGTTCGGGGCAGGGATGGCGCGTGTCCATTGCGGCAGCCCAAAGTGTCTGTTTATTTGCTAACAAATGAAAAGCGAACGTTTTGGTAACATTCAATTTGACAAACAAAATAATAACCACTTTATTATTTTGGCAGGACGCTCTCAATTAAAACCATATCTCGAACTGGTGTTTAAACCTACCGTTCATTCCTCCATCTCTCTGTCTCTCCCCTCTTCTCATCTCGCTCGTGTGTGTATATCTTCAATTCGAGGACTGTCCGCTTCGCTGGAGGGATACCGGCGTGTTTTAATAATACCGTCAAGATCCCATCGCGACTTTGTCATTTTAAATATTACTGACAATAACAACACTCAGTTTTAAACGGCAGACCCGTCCACCCGCTGGCCCTTTCTCCCTCTTCGGTCTTGTTTCCGTATCTCGACGCCGTCCGTCCACAGCCTCGTCTTTTTTTTCTTTCTATTCTCTCCGTCTTTATTTTAATTGTTACTGTCACGACCTATTATCTATTCTCATTTCTTCTCACCTGTCGACCTTCTATCCCCGTGACGTCTCTTGTTTGTTTGTTAGAGGGGATATTTCTCGGTCGTCCAATTTCCTGGTTGACTGGATTCAAACATCATCGTGTCCTTCTTATCGGCACTCCTTCTTCAAATGACAAACTGAATCATCCAGGGTACTCTCCAAGCGTCGTAGGAATATACCGTCTATTCCTCACACGCTCTCATTTTTCTCTCTTCCGATATAAACCCATCTCTCTCGCTTTCTCCGAAGTCTCTCGAGTCCTTCGATAGACTTCTCTCGGTCGTCCGATGCTCTCGCTTCCTGTCTCGCCGGTCCCTCCGCCTCCAATGTCTCGTCGCGTCCCTCTATCCAACATCCAAAACCATTCCCAGCCTCATATCAATCTCAGCACCGCTATACCCGCCAAACGACCCGCCAAACCCTCTCGCGATGCTCTAGGACCTCCTCCCTCCAAAAAAGCCCATTTGGATGACGCCTTCACTGCCGTCGACCAAAAGGAAAACCGTCTCGTCACTCCCTCGAAACTTCGACTCGTACCTAAAACCCCAAACCGAAATGACACCGCCGCCAGCTCTCAATCCCGACGTGATGCCGTTGCTCCTCCGTCCCGTATCGCCAGGGCCAAAGCGCCTGTTGCAACTCGTCGGAATGACAAACTCGATGTTCGAGCGAGGGAAAGAAGGCCTGGACAGCAGCCGTCTCAAAAAGCGGTCACTCTTAAGGAAAGGCAAATGCAACAGGCTGCTGTCGCTGAGAATAACGAAGCTATCAGACAATGGCAACGTCATTACTTCAGGGTTTTCCCCACATTGACGTTTTTTATGGATGATTCTATACCGGATGATAAGAAGGCTGGGCTTAGATTGAGATTAGCTGATCTCAATTCGGTAAGTGTTCCTGCACTTTATCATGCATCGTGAATTGAAATGCATATTTATATATTTATGAAACATATTAGACCGTTTTGGACAAGTGGTCGACCAACAAGGTCACCCACGTTCTCACCACTCGAGATGATGTTCCTCCAGAGTTCCCAAAGGAACTTGCCAATGCCACCATTAACCCCAAACTTCTCGGTGTTGGTGCGAAACCCGATTTCAGAGACTCTGGTCTACCCAAGCTGTATGTCCAATTCCACCCTATCTTTTCGTTTCCTTGGCTCACATTAAAATATAGCAATGTATACGATGACCACAAGGACGTTCTCGTCCTCGCACGTCTTACTAATAAGAAGATCTGGTCCGTTGAAAAGGTTGACCGCATGATTAATACTCTCCATGAGAAGATCGAAGACGACATTCCATCGCCGGAAAAGCGTCTTCCTTCAAAGCTCAAGCGTTTCGATGCCGCCATCCCTCCCGTCAGTAAATATACCGCTGAGGATTACAAGAGAGACGAAGCAATATTAGAGAGACTGCTTCGTGAAGACAAGCACCATGGTGCCCAGTCTTCTACAAAAGAGATGTACACGTTCAAGGGTCCTTACCTTATGGTTGGTGATGCCTCCGGACGCTACAAGCCTTTCATAATCAGAGAATATCAGAATGCCAAGGTGCCAGAAGATGGTGATTGGCCGCAGTTCCGATCCAACCGCGAAGGACGTTGTCCGTTCGTTCTTGATCCCGATACCAAGCGTGCATACATGCGAGAGGAAGCCGAGAAGGAAGCCGAGGCTAAAGCTAAGCTCAAGGAGAAAGAGAAGGAGAAGGAGAAGGAAGCCGCTCGAGTCAAAACCAAGACGTCAATGGAGCCACCACCACGTAATCAGTCTTTGAAGGCCAAGACCAGCTCCTTGAAAGAGGAGCTTGCAAAGTCTGCCGTTGATCGAAAGCCTCTTTCTTGTATTGAGAATAAAGTTGACCGAGACCTGGCTACCGCTGCAGCGGCGACAGCTATCAAGAAGACGGAGGGACATTTGGACAAGCTTCGAGAGATTCAGCGTGCACGACAGAACCATCTCGTCGTTACCGGTTATGAACCAGTAGCTTCCGGTTTGCAAGCCGCAGGACCCACCTCAGCAGTTTTCTCACAGGCAATATCTTCCAACACTGCTGTTGCCGGACCAAAGGCGGGTACCAGTCGTGACGTCCAGCGACTCAACCGACGTGTCTTTGAAAAGACCACTGTTGGAATCCGACAAACCAATACGGCTGCTTCGCTCAACGTCGCCGCTGAAGAAGAGGTGATGGTCGAAGTGAAAACCGAACGAAAGAGCTTGAAGCGTAACCGCAGTCAGATCACCAAGAAGGAAGTGAAGAAGCAGCCCCAGGCAGGTTACTGTGAGAACTGTCGTGATAAATATGACGATTTTGAAGAGGTATTCATATCCGCACTCATGATTTCCAACCACCATCTAACCTTCTTGATAGCATATCGGTTCCAAACGCCACCTTCGTTTTGCCTCTAACAACGATAACTTTATTGAGCTTGATGCTTTGCTTGCCTCCCTTAGGCGCCCCCGCAAGGAGTCATCACCATCCTACGACTATGACGAATATTGAAATATTCCTTCGCCCTGCTTTACCAATAACCCGCAAATTTTTTCTTGACGATCGAATACTTCTTTTTCCGGAATAGAAGTTTCGCCGACCAACGATCTAACCTGTATAGACGACTTTTTCTCTTTTTGCTAGCCCCTAATAATCCCTTTGCTTCCTTTACAATTCCTTGGATATGGATTAAACCATCTACCTATCCTGGCTTTTCTCCTCTTTTTGGGTGTTTCTTCAATGAGCATTAGCGACTGAGCGGCGTTTACGTTTACTTGCTCTTTGTATTTTGTATAATATATATATTTTTTTTATTGCTTTTGGCCCTGGTGTGTATAACCTCACATTTTTTATCACACACTCCCCCCCTTTGCCCCACCGATAAACCGGTTCATATACACTATACATACCTATTCCTCACCCTCACCGTTGTTTGTTTGATATTCTCTACCCTCCCTCATGGTTTGCATGCCATATTTTAAAGCATGCATTCATATATTTTTTATTTTTGCACAATACCCCTAACACTACACCCCGTTATCCATATTATACATCGAATTAAATGTATCCCTCCATCAATCATATTTTGGGGGTTTCTGTCCCTTACGGCAAATGAGATATTGCTGATCAAGACGGACAGACAGAAGAAAAGAGAAGAGGAAGAAGGAAAATTAAGCTTTGTCATTTTTAATTGTTTATTTATTATATCTTGAACGTTGTATTTTTTTCGTGCGTCTCGGATGATGGTGGTGTATTGTAGTGGGTTGTAGTGTATGTATCTATTTTGTATACTAGGTTTTAGCGGATACTTATCCTGAGCGAGCGCACCGGCGTCGTATGTATAGCACAGCACAGCACAGCACAGCGAGCGAGCGAGCGAGCGGGCTAGGATGAGGTGGCTTCGAATACAATTTATTGTTTTTTTAATTGGTTTTTTTTAAGGATAATTTTTTGTTTCGGTTTGCAGTGTCAGTTTTGGGTTTGTCTTCCTCTTATGTTGGCAGTTGGTTACTGTCAGTGATTTGTGTGCATTTTGCGGTTTGTATTATACTTTTTATATACTTTCTTTAGTAATGTAGTGTATTGTATCGTCCAGGGTTCAAGATGGGATGCCGGGGCAATATGCAGACTAACATTGTACGATACTCATACACTTAAATAGACACTACTTTAATATATCTTGCTTGGTTTATGGAAGTGCGTTACCATCAGGACAGAGGATTTTTGATCCATGATATGAAGGTGTGAGGTGTGGTCGCCGGTATACCGGCTGTGTAGACATAGATTTTACAGCTGCTGCCTTGTCTCCTCGTCTCAACTTCGCCTTGCGGTTCGATATGGTCTCGAAACTAAATTCTCTCGAAGACAGTCTGATATCGGTTGAGTTTGGTTTGGTTTCCAGTCTGTTTGCAGGATATACATTTGTGAATTCAAAGAATATGTAGCCGTTCTAGATTCGAGGACAGAAATTCTATTTAGTATCAGATGGTGCCCACCGGAGTCGATAGAGTGTTTTGTCGGGATTTCAACTGGATCATGTTTGACCGGTGATGGTAGGCACGCGGGTCCTCGCTATAAATCCAGGTATGCTATCGAGCGAGCGGTTAGCTTTATACGTTTGCGGTGTGAGTAGATCGAATATATTTCTTTAATGTAATTGAGCTATAAGGACCGTATTTATCAGTAAAAGAGACGCTTACAGTATGGGAAATATATATCTCATTGCCGAATATATTCGATATCTATCTGCGCGATGATGTTTCGGTGAAATCGAGGAATGTAAGTATTTTGTTTCGATTTTAAAGAACGCAAACATAGACAATCTTGAACCGCCCCTAAAGTTTAAAAGGTGTTCCTCGTGCATTGCAGGCCCATATACCAAGGTATAAGGTTTAAGCTTGAAGGTTTCGAGGCATGGTTAGCCGTAAGGTGCCCAATTTTGTATATTTATGTTGAACTTTGAAGAGAAATGTTGCGATAAATATCTAGCCGCACACCTGGTCATCAGTAGGCCAATTATTATAATTACAGTGTCTAATATAAATGTAGGACTATATAGAAAAGTCGAAACTTTGGGGTTTGGTTGTGACAAGGATAGCGATTATCGGTGGTATTTCAGACTTTAGTTAAGCGCTGGAGGTACCGATATAAGACTGCTTTATTCGGGTCATAGAAAGTTTCTGCCATGGTTTAAATCTCTATATACACCTATTTACATGGGCCTCGATGTTAGTATATACTTCGTTTTGTGAATGTGTGATGGGTTTTCTAGATTGATAGAACGCTGAGAAGAGGGATTTAATCAAGGCTATACTGAGAGTTGGTTTGAGAATTCATTACGTTGGCGTATCTATACGACTCACGGATGTAGATGACGGTTTTCTTACCTGCTTATTCTCGGTGTACCTGATACATTAAGAATGATAATTGGAGAAATTTTTACCTTTTGAATTCTAACAATTCCCTTTTTTTTTTTTTTTTTTTTTTTTTTGATTTGGTATGTTCAGACAGATGCATAGTAATCTAAGAAAGCGTTCTACCCTTGCGCCTATCGAGTGCAAGACCATGGTCTGGCTAGACCTAGAGAAAGTTCGAATGCAAATTCTTCAAATGATTAAGTCCACTTTCGCATCAGAAGCCATCTACCGACCGCTCAAAGACTGCCTCGTCCGGCTTCGGGACTACGCTCATTCACGAACAGTGGCCCGTGCGAGGAGTCTGGCTACGCGAGTGGGGGCTTATGGCCATGATGGGAAATTTTGTCCCGTAGCTCATCTGAGCCGGCACCGGCCGCTCTCCGACGCGGATTGTGAAGTGATCATGAGAGTAACTTACGCTACCGGTTAGAGAGATGTTATCTAGACCTGCATAGTATCTTTTGTCCAAACGGACCCCGAAAGTACATTGATTGGCTAACTTGGTGCAACTCTACCATTGGCTGAGATGAAATACTTTCGACAACCATTGCGGGGTAGTGTCTTGTACGGTTGCAGGGATGAATTCTCAATACTGGGAGATGGGCTTGAAGCCTAGGAAGGATATCACAGAGGCTGGATGAATGAATCTTCCAGCACGTTTCCAAAGTATCTCTCTACATGCAGAGAACTTGTCGATCGTCCTGTGCATGGATCTTTCGTGCATCGCAGCCGGTTTACGAGACAACCTCTGTAGTCTGCCAGCTAGGAGGCTTTCAAAGCGATTGGTGAGGAATGTCTTCCGTAGGATTGATCGAGTTTGGACACAGGAACTCTTGGATTTAAGACTAATGAGATGTGATAACGTTAGACCCAATCAGTTCTCAGAACTCGCGAATGGCTGCGGTTGCCGGATGGGTATCGATATGTATCATGTGAGGTGGATTTCGGGAAGATATCGATCACTGTGCGTTCGAGGCTGGATCTTAATCTTGGCGGCGCCGCTAGATGACTTTTCCAAACCGTCTTACTAGGTTGGCAATGCAAGATACTTTTGTATGTGGGTATGAAGCAAGAGGCTAGCCCGAACCTTGAGAGGTGAAAGAATTTGAATTGCATTTTGGCTAGTGACGGCTAACGGCTGGGGATTGTTTATCAATTGCAAGATCCATGTATCACAAAATCATTTATTTCCTGGGAAGAGAGGCCGGGGAGGAAGGTTACTTCGCCCGTGGAGAGAATTTTGAAATACAAGGGTTCTGATTAGCCTCCTGTCCGCTTTTGAGACGGGGGCAATGATGAATCACAAGAAAACCCATGATGGCAATGTAGACCAACAAGGAGGTTACTAATTTGATAAAGCTGCGAGAATTTGAGTGATTCATTAATGTGTTCATGAATGCAAATGATGATGCATATGATTCTAGTCTACTGCTCTCTGCGGCGTCTGGGTACGAGACCAATTCTAGTCAAATATTCTATCTTTAGGAAATAAATCAAGAAGTTTGTTCATACAAAAACACGAGCCTATCGTGGTTCGCCGGTCTATCTACAGTATTTATAAATGTATCACTGCAATAAATGATCGAAGAAGTAGATTGTTTTCATATCCAGAACCCAAAGAAACTTGTAGAAGTGGCCTATGCATGGTCGTGAAGAGGATCCAAGCAAAACTGTAGTATGGAGCCAAAGACTCCGGGAAGAGACCCATGTTGACGGATCTCAAGTCCGAGGCCGAGACTCTTGCGGTGTTCTCTCCTCGCAGCGCAGCGAATCGAAATGGATCAGCCTTCCATCTTATGACGAATGAAAATAGATCAGACGGGAATACCCATTAGAAAGAATAGTTTGGTATGCGATGCAAGAGCAATAGTATCTATGAATTAAACTATTTTGCCAGAGAATATAGTATAGTAGTCATATTTGGGGAAGGAGATAAAGTTTTAAACGTTGGTGTATTGTAAATCGCAACCTTGGTTACTCTCTGTTTTCTCCTGGATCTTCTATGAACAATTTATCCATGAAGAGTGGTTGGTAAGTTTCGAAAAAAAAAAAAAAAAGTTTTGAGATGCTAAGAACGCTTTGAAGTGAACAGAATCAAATACTATTAAACGAAATATGCGCGTATTTGAAAAAGCCCCAAATCTTCTCGAACGTATTAAAAGATCCAGGTCACCCACAGAATTGCCTTCTAAGTTCTACAAACGAATAATATTCTTCTTGAAGTCATTATTCTTCGCACCCGGTGGAGTATCAGAGAAATAGATAGCATCGATGTCCGTCTGATTGATCTTCGGATGACCGGATTGCCACGAGTTTAAGTCTACCCCTTTCACCATTATAACAGAAGCAGCAGCTGGGAGATTTGGAATCTTGGTCTTGGGATGTATCGGGGATGACGGTGGCAAAGAGATGGTACCTGGAAGATGAGATCCTACGGTGGCCTCTGGAGGGCGTATACGTGTAAATTCTGGTAAGGAGACAAGCATATGCGATGCAGAGGAGACACTCGTGGGCATTTCTTCATTTGGTCTACTGCAGCTGTGGTATGGACGCTCGCCAGCAAGAATACAATCTGGAAACTCAGATGAGGGATTACTTAGTGTGAGTATCTGCGGCCCGGTAGTACTTTGCGAAGCTAGTCGGTACCAAAGAGGGAGAACTAAGGCAGTGGCCGCTGCCGCTGCTAATAAGATGAAAACTCTGGTAAAAAGCATTTTCTGTTTTTTCGGTTGCAGGATCGACTCAATATATGTCTCGTGGAACAAAGGAGGTTAGTATGTGCATCACGACTTTGGAAAACCTGCAATCTTGAGGGGGTTAGCAACCTCGGAACATTTAGGAGACATTTGGTTCGCTACTGATATTGAAAAATTACAATCTAACTTGGCACTAATTCACAATCTGGCCAAAGAAGTGAGGGGTGATATAAGCTTGTTCCCTGGGACTCATCGATATGGCGCCCATCATGCAGTCTAGGGTTCAAATTAAAATAGTTTTCCAAGAGAGAACAACGTGATGTATTCGAATACGAGAAGCGTGATAACGGCGTGATATCACTTACCTTAATCAATGCTCAATTGAATCGTTGTTGTTCGTATAGAAAATTTTGATATCTAAATCAAGTTAATAAAACCCTTTGATTAAGAGTGGGTCAATTGCGTCAGTAGCTTTGATTCGCTGCTAAAAACATGCGATACCCATTGCAACCATCCGTGGACGCAAGCCTGCATGCTGCCACATTAATGCCGGGCTATTAATTCCGCAGAGCGGCCGTGTGTATATATGTATGAGTATGGGGGTATTATTGTCTTATCCTCGCGTTCACTTGCGAGCACAAACTTGGTAAGCCCCTAAAAAAATCATTTGTATCCGCCAAAAAAATCCCGAAAAATCGCCTCTCTCGATCCACATGCCATCTAAAGATATTTGATGCGCGCCGTCCGTTGACAATTGTGGGCATTACCTAATGTGAGAGACGCACATTAGGTTCCACAACCGAATTATGCCAGAAGAGTCTCGAGTTCCGTCCGGGATCGGTTCTGTATGTTGTGTAGCACAGATGTGGCCGCGGTTCGACGAACTTGAAACAAAATTATTTTTCGAAGATCAATTTGAAATCTCCGGAGCACTTCTAAGATTTTCTTTATTTTCTCGCGGATACTCCTTTTTCTTTTTCCCATTTTAGTTTTAGGTTTTTTTTTTTTAAATGATATCATGATGTATTACTATCTGCAAAGCCACCCTTGACTTAGCACAATATTAGTCCTCGAGAAAGGTATACCAGAAGTCTTGCAAGGTTTGAAGATTTGCAAAAGTCCGCCGAGGCCGCCGCCACTAGACAGAACGGTGAAAGTTTGGTTTCAGGAATATGTGGTCGAATAAATCCAGACTCACGAAGAAATGAACGCAAAAGCCAGAATAAACGATTGAATTCAGGCTAGGACTGTTTTGACAAGGCCCCGAGAGGTCTCGAGGCCCCCGAACAGAAATGGGAGGAAACAATAGGTGGCCAGAGGATCGACACCAGGGAGATAAAAAAGGCCTAGCATAACCGTCTTCGCTAAGCTTGCAGCGAAACATCAATTGGCCGGCACATCGTGAATTTAGTGAGAATTTGCGTTGTCATGGGATTTCCAACATTGCATTCTGGCCGTTTTCTTCGGATCCGCTTTATCCGGTTCTGGTTGAGTCTTAAATTTCTAGAGAGGTTTGGCTGGGAAAGGGCGGAAAACAGCCAATTGGGAGCTTCGGCTGGAGATGAGTGCTCCCGGCAGTGATCAACAAGAAATACGCCGCTAAATTTTGCTTGGATGGTTGGGGCCGAACGGTGACCCCTATCGATACGGTAGGCGCATGCAAGGCTGACTGACCTAGTCTCGGAAAAGTCAAAGTTCGTCTTCGTCGTCGGGGCTAACTCGTCTTTCATGAATTCAGGATACGTGTGGCCTCTTTGATAATAGAGTTCAGCGTGCATATCTGCACGCCAAAACACGTACAAGGGTTGACAGTGACTGAATTGCTGTTTGCCAAGACGACGGTGCGATATTCGGATCATCAGGTCGATAGCGGAATGGTTATGCGAGCTTGAGGAGAGAAAAAGGAACTCGGGCTGAGGACTTTGCATCTGGGGCGTCATCTAGATCGCTATCGAAAGTTGTCAAGACTCCCAATCCCCGGCCGACAATACTCGAAGCATACTTGAGGAACTGAGTATTCGAATAGTCTCCACTCCGAAGCGAAAATGAAGACGTTAGACACAGACACGTCCCCAGACCCAAGAAGCATCTCGGTGGGTCTGTCGAACGTCCGGGCCGGTCCTTACCTTACCCTGACTTCGCCCAGCCGTTACCGTGCATCAACAATTTCTCCACGGAGTCAGTTCTCGTCGTCTCATTGCGCGCTTATGCCGCCCGGTAGCCGCGACCCGTTTCTTCCACAAATACCCTCTTTTTTATCGTTTGACGCTAGAGTTGAGGAGAGATTGTTAATAAAAAGAAAAGTTGAAGTTTAGGAAAAGAATAAAGATTTTGGTCAAAAGCGTTGCTTGGGACCTCCTTCGTCCTGCTTTTGGGATGCCGCTAGCATTTAGTGTTGGCTGGAATAGTGAGGCCGAGTGATGAAAAGGGTCCTTCCATGAATCATCGAAGGGTTGTTATAGTGGCGTGCGCTAGGTGTTTTTTCTTTGAACGGCGTCTCGGAGGGTGAGGGTGGCTAAGGATATTTTGGGGGCATCGAATCGATTCGACTTGCATGGATTTGTGGAAACGAAAATCTTTAGCCTCGAGGCATCTTCAACAGCAACATTTGCACGGTATTAAAGATATCGCCCAGCTGCCTCCTAATAATGTCGTGATTATCATACTGAAAGGACTTACTCAGCCGTGAAGGAAGGACTGCTAGCGAGAACACGCATTTGAATGACAGAAAATAATATCGTATGTTTCTGTCTACGAGCGCGTATCCTTGCAACTTAGAACCTATCTTCGATGCTGAAGTTCGGCGAAATCTGCAGTGAAGCCTGGCCTTGCCTGACCTCGGTTAACCATCATATTGGTCAAATTTTGAACGGGCAAACAAGGCAAGTACATGCTCGCAGCAGCAAGCAACTTGAAAGCTAAGCCCGATCAAATTCTCGCAGCCGTTTGGAGATATTCAAATGTTATCCTGGGGTTGGTCTGTGAAGCGACATGTCGAGAATAGGATCCCCGGAGTTGTCAGTGCACTGGTAGATGTAAGTAAATACTTATAAATATGTACATCAATACGTGTCCGGATGAGAAATAATATGACAGGGTGGACATGTATCTAGAGAGTTAGCTCATTCTTCCTCGCTTGACTCGACAACACTGGACTTCTGACGCTACAGGATATCTCGTTAAAAGTATACAGGAACATTGACCCGGCTTTCAGTAATGAAAAATAACATGTATTTGACCATGTGCCGTAATTCCGGAACTGCGGGGTTTTTGGGTAAACGCACAGGCTCGGTAGGTTGACTTGAAGATCAAGCCCGCAATAACGTTTTCGGCCTAAACGATACGTTCTTAATTTGCATCCGCCGATGGCTCACGAGGAAATTTTCGCCACTCAACCGGCGCCCGTTGATCGAGAGATAGTCTGGGGATCGAGACATTAGCCTGGCAAAACTGTGAAGGGGATCGGGGGCTAGGGTGGGGGTTCCAATTTCACACTTTTTAAAAAGAAAGGAGAAAAAAAAATTCCAGGCCACTCTGCCAAAGATCGACCCCACGACCAAGGCATCAGACACCTTGGCCGTCTGCAAGATACTTGCTAGTGTTGTACAAGATCTGATATAGTTAATCGGTGATTTGTTATAGACCCTTTGTTGGTCTGCTCATTTCAAGTCTTCTCCGTCAGCCGGAGAAGCTGGTTGGTGACCTACATGTCTTTTTGTGTAACTTGTGCGGCAAATCCAGTCACTTAAGCTTAATTCTGTTCGTAGGCCCTGAGGCGAGATCTCGCTCGGGACGTGCCTACCCTGGCCCAGGAAGTGTCTCAGAGGCGGCCGGGTTCACAAGCATTTTTTTTCGATCCGAGCGCTGGAATGCTTCGAGTCTCCATCGTCGAACGGTTATTTTGGCCTCATCGATATTAGCCCCGCTTAAGCTTGCAGGTTTCTTCTCTTTCTGTCTCCATTTCTTCTAATTTTTTCTTATTTCCATGTTTTTCTTTTCTCCTCGGCTGGTGCTGAAATACATACCCAAACGTCGATGGAGGAGCAAAAACTAAGCTTCGGGGAGTGAGTGCCGCCTGCAGATCAATCCAATCAGTTCGTTTTCTTTCCAGAGACGAAAGATTGCGCAACAGAGACCCCTGTTCCGGACGATGTGGATGAACGTCTTCAAGTTGCTTTTCTCTGCTCATTTCCAACTCGTGTGAGGTGCATGAATTCCACCATCACAAACCTTTCCTACTGCATCTCAACTGTCCTTGACGCTAAAATGTTGGTGGCGTCTCGGAAGCGAAGGCTGCACCAAATTGATGGACATTGTTTCTGGGCAACCACAGCCAGGGCAATGGCCTTTCCTTCCGTCACTCAAGAGCAAAAGAGGGTGCGCTGTGAATGTTGACAATTGGCTGGGTTCTTGGAATTTCCGTTTCGTCCCCCGGTGCAGAGGATCCTAAGGAGGGCTGGCCGTTCTGAGTCGTGGGTTGGCAGGCTAGTCGATACCACACGGCGCCGCAGAAATCCACAGAGGCCGTCCCGTTAGTTGCCGCTTCTTCTTGCTCTTCGTTAACCCACACCCTGATGTTCGCAAAGTCGCGATTTCTACACCCAAAACGGAGCCAATGGGAGAAAGGTTCCAGGTCCATGCAGGGGGCTTGCGTGGTAAGCATGAGGTTGGTTTGCGAGCTTGCTGTTAAAAACTGCCCACCTTGTTTTCGTATCACATTATAGAAGAAAAATAAGTAGCTGCTGAATCAAAACATGGAGTGGAGGGGGAGGGATGATACAGTGAATGCAGGGCTGGATCTCAAGGCTTCCCTAAGATCTGGGTTGGGACCCCGGGTCAGCTTCGCATGAGATCCCATCTGATCAGTGCTGCTATAGCACACGGCCAGCACATATACTAGGCTGTTGACTAAGTCCTCCCTAGTCGCCCCCCCTCCTCAAAATTCCGAGTTAGACGGTTTTCTGGTGTCCAATTCAATTTCTCAAAGGAGACAGAAAAGGACAGTCAACTGTCCTTCAAATTGGCCATCATTCCCGGGTGCTTTCTTGGAAATTGTTAAAAGGCAAAGTATCGAACCATAAAAGGTTTCTCAATTCTTCTTCTTCCTATTCCAACCCTCACACCAAGCTAACCTACTCTTAATAATAAGAACGTTCCCACCACGACCCTGTAAAGCTTATTTCTATTCTTAAATCCTTAGAGAGTGGAGAGCCAACCTTATACCGAATCCTTAGTGTGTGGGTTTATCTCGCGCAAACATATACACCCGAGAGCCGATATTAGTTCTCAAGGCCCTCTTACCATCGACCAGTTTCATCTCTCACCGTAACAAAAATGCACACAACAGAGTCCCAGAGCCGAAGAAAGGCACCAGCAAGGAAACGCAAGGATGATTTACTCCGAGATCTATTCGGGGAGGAGAATCCAGATTTACCAAGCCCTCAAGATAGATGGATTAATATTCAGGTATTACAAATATCTCCAGTTGCTTTTCAATCTAAATTGGCCATGGAGCATCCTTGAAATGATAAACAGGAATCTCCTTTAGCCTCTTACATGCTTCCGAAACCTGTTTCTTCTAACGCTTCTCTGAATCTCGCAATATAGGCTGTGGTCAGAGAAGTCTATAAAGAGCTTGGCCGCGAATATGGATTTATCGACAAACGCTGGACTGAAATCACACCACGATGGAAAATAGACCTTAGCACCGAGGTTTTATCTAGACTCGCCGAGCCTGATCGACGAGTCTTAGAGTTTAGACCCGATGTAGTGGAAAGACTTCTTAAAGATCATGTTTCCAATAGAGGCGACTGGAAGAAGGAGAAGGCAAGGAAGATGGTTCAACAACAAGAGCGTCACAGCCCACCCTCCTCTGATCGCGACAGAACTTCACCGCAAGCCCAATCTGTCGACGGCGGAAGTCCATATGAAGAAAAAATGGAATACGATTTCTCGGCGCCTAGACCTGGTTCACGATCAGCATTACCGCCCCTTGCCTCATTTGTTGAAGAGGTGGAGAGGATGAAGGGCACCACAAGAGTTGTGAAAATGGTACCGAAGAGACGAATCGTGGAAACAGCTCGGATTCAACAAGCTGCGAGTTTTGGATATTAAATTTGAGCTTGGCGAAGTCGTGGTTGTAGATCATATCACGGAGAGAATGAATTTTGCAAGGTTATCATCGGCAAAAGCATCGTGAGGGCGTCATTGGGGTTCACCGGTTATGGTTTTTCGACTTATTTTTTAATAGTCTTTCTCGTTTCATCTTATTTTCTTATTGTTCTTGATGATCACCCATTTCATATTCCCACTTTTTTGGTGTCTACTATAAATATTCTACTGTATCCTCAGCTTTCTACTTAGCATTGACTTATTTGCCCATATCAGCACACGTCCTATCAGAGAAAATAATTCGAACGAATTTTTTTTCACATGCTCAATGAATCTAACGCATCTATCGTAAATCTGGAATTCTCACGTAACAGCTGGATATGTCGAGACCATATGCAGAACCAAACCCCAAAGGGTTTGCGGCACGTTTTCAAGGCAATTGCAACACTAGCAAACGCACTGTGTTCAACAGTTTATCGGCACTGCCGTTCAATTCGCTAAATTATCTTCAAGAATTCAATCTGCAATTTATGAACACATCTTAACACGCCGGGTTATTTGCACAATTCTTCGAATACCTCATTGTCTTTTCGCCTGGAATTTACGTAACGGGTAGCATCAAACCGAGACGTTTTCTTGCCAGGCTTGCGGGAAAGAGACACGGAATAGTGGAAACCGGATTTGCATGTTTGAGTTTTTTCGGATCAGCCTTTTCACTTGGAGGCGCTAGGAGGATTTGTTGAAGTGCTTGTACATAAGCAAATTGTGTTACACATATGCGTACATGTTTTCAAATGTTTCTCAGCGTATCGTCATCTCTGGAGGTGCCCACAATGGCTTGTAGAACCCTGGCCTGCGAGCAAGTACCCTCTGAAATTGGAGTCTCACTCGTTTTGAGTAATCGAGTCGTCTCGCAATGCTTCCAACTTCCATGCCCGTCAACGGCATAAAATCAATTTCATTGTGCAGCGGACTTGGTTCTCGCCACGTGGGGAAGAGAGGAACGGCTCATGCACAGTACTGAAAGTAATTCTCTAGTTCTCGATTTATTGCCCAAATGGGGCATAATGCCGTCTCGTTCGGCTAGTATCGACCCAGGCGAGGCTAACACGATAACAGCTTAGCTACTTCTCACTTGGGGCGCTTAAGCCTTTGGGTAGCCATTGGCTCTGAGGTGCTGAGGTGGAGTCTTTTCTCGATTCTCCTCGGATCCAAGACTGGAAGGCCAATCCGACGAAGCGACAAGTGGTTGGGAAAAATCGAAGTTTTTTCCTTTTTTCCTTTCTTCCTTTTGTTTTTTGTATCCCAGATTGTCGAGATACTGCGGAAGTCATTCAATGTTTCCCAAGTGGCAGGGGTCCAGGCTCGCTCATGTCCAGGCGATTGCGCAAACGTCGTCAAGCCCCGGCTCGACTGGACATTATGCAAGCACTGATGTATTCAGTGCCGACTTTCACCGTTGTTGATCATGCACTCCAGAGAAAAATAAAAAATAAAAGACAAAAAGGCTTTATCTTTCAAAAACTTTTTTTCTTTAACTCCTCGGGACTAAAATCCGTCCAGTAATTACATCCTTAATATCCTTCTAGGAGCGTACACTGGTCCAGTTGATGATCCAACCGTTCAGCCATATTATTTTGGGATGCCTTTGCCTTCCGCTGCCCCCTCTTCTACGGTCTAGACTATTTTCAGCACCGAATCGCTTGAGTAACCCGAACCTTGATAATGCGCGATGGGCTTGGATTCCATTGAACCTTCCGGAGATTTGCGGATCGTAATATTTCACCTCTAAAGTAATTGGTGGAAGAGGTTCGAGCTAGCGGGGTGACAAGAAACAGCGCTTTGGGGAGAAGAGACGCCAAAATCTAACTTCAGTGACAGTACAAACGAGCTTGTGTGAACGGACCCCCCACTGCACAAACTCAGATTTTTTATTTAGCACGCTTCGTTAACTGTTCCCTGCAAGCACAGAACTCTCGCTAGTCAAAAGTCGGCAAACCAATGTTTCGGAGAACTCATGAGACAGTTTGTGTCATATCACCCCGTAAAGGTAGAGAGCAATTTATGGTACACATATTCAACTTTGGTAATTAACCTGCTGATATCAAACACTTAATCAGTTAGCTTTCACATGGTTTATCCCCAACCACCTCATTCCGCGGGCCGTATTGTGGAAATGCGGGGTCATGACGCGTGTCTTTAATTACGGAATGTGAAATCCTTATCCGCTTCAGGGCGAAGAGTGCAAGTAATATACTCTAATTGAAAATTACTAGCTTCACAGACCGGATTTGTCTTCGCATTGGAGCCTCGCTTCTCCGGTACTTCATTTAGGATTGACGGCTAACTATAACAAGGCTCGGACCTGTTTCTTTTAGCGAATGTCATAAACACCAAGCTCAAATAAGGTTAACTATCCTCATGGTCGTGGAAGTGGTCTTCTAGTGTGAATCCAAAGAATATTTGGAATTTTCCGTCTGTCGTGGTCAAAGCGATCGGTTTTGGCCGCCCACCTCGTTAAAGATGTGCACTAGTGCTCTTAGCCTCGGCTTAACTGAGGCTATTTTCTCGATTTGTTCTGATTACCTACTCTCGGTACAAACCATCAAAGGGCGAGTAATGGTAACATTATTATTCTAGAATTCACGATCTTGTTTTTTTACTTGGTCGTGCGAACCTAGCCATGGCGGTGGTTTTGATCTCGCCAGGGATAGCGTGCCACTATCGAGTCACTCACCAGACGCCCCATAGGTCTTTTGCCTACATAATTTTCGCTCGCCTTTTCGATTCCATATCTGAGGTTTTCATTTCTCACACTAGCTTCACTCCGAAATTCACAGTTCGCATGCTGGGACGTTTTGATGCACTTCCGGACCTGACCCGTCTAGCCAGGTCGCTTAGGAAAATGCGTTGTTTAATGTTGCAAGATATCAATTGTTACACACGGTGGAAGGTGATCTCGAAACCAAACCTCCCGAGGAACGTGGAAGCCCAGAAAGGTTCAACATACGCGATTCATAGAAGGTATAGGCAGGTTTATATCCCGTGCGAGGCATTTGCGGGGTTAGTGATATTCTAGATCATCGGATGTGCAAAATATTATATGTCGACAAACGAATACTCAATACGGCAAAAAAGAATGGCGTGTCTTCTGCATCCGCTGATGTAGGCGTGTCTAGTAAAGCGGGTATTTTGGTTTGTCAAATAAGAAGAGGGTGGAAAAGCGGATCGAATCCCCAAGGTTGAAAGGTTATAAATCACGAACTACTTAGATTTCTTTCAAGAACGGTCACCCTAAGCTAAGTCGGTCTGTTAGAGGATATGGATCTCGGATGGCCAGCAGCCACCGAATAACCTGCTGTGGTCCCCTTGGAGTTTTCAGGCCTCTCCAGTCCGGGGACTGCAGATAAGAGGCAAAAAATCTTCGTAGAGAAGGCTTTTGGGGGAAATATGATAATCTAATTGGCTAGCAAGACTTCAATTTGACATCGCCAAGTTTTTCGCTAGATATTCGAGCATGGGTGTTTCTAATTGCAAGATGGAGGCTTGCTCTAAATCACTTGATGGCTTCGGTTGTCATATTTGGATTCGACGAAGAAGGAATCTAAAGCCAAGCATTGATCGCTACATCCGGGGCATGTGCATTTAAAATAAATAGTCTGTCTTTAAAATTAGTGTTGTATCCAATGGTAATCCTCCTTATAGTCTGTCTTGGACGTTTCTGCAATGGCTCATTCAACAGCATTGTAAACACAGTAGTTAAACCTCAAACTGTGGTCAAAAGATGATTGATCTTCCACTAAAAGTTTAGTAAGCTTTTAGCTGCTGCCAACATTCTTGCTTTGAGCAATTTCTGCTGACTGTGAGCACCCTAATCCGGTAGCTGGTAGTCTTGAAAACCTTGCCCACGAGCCGGCTCTTCGATATTCTCGGGATGGAAAGGTCTCCTAGCGGAAAGTTCGGCTGAAAGGCCGTAATTGCTTGAGCGACAACTAGACTAAGCAGCAACCCTCGTGGACTCTCGATCATTCTTTGGAAGTTCGAGGTTAAATTCCAGTTATTCTTGGCTTGCAGCCACTTGAGAATCTCTTTCCTGCAGGCCTTGCATGTCCAGCTGACACACTAATAATGGGATTTTCGATTTGGGGTTGGCATTCTTAAGCTTTCGACCTTGGGATTTCTTTTCCGCCACTTTTGTTATGTTCCGCAGGATTTGGGCGTCTCGAATTTTCGAGATTTGGTCCCAGAATTCTGGACTCTGGATTGCTTTCGAGATCTCTCAAGCTCCAACGGTGGCTTGGCTGGGTTGGTCTACAACTTTTGCGACTGCGGCGGATGCCGCCTGGACGGCCCAAACTTGTTTCCCTTCACACTGAGTTCTCTCTTTCTTGTTGTATCTCGTCTCTTGGCTCTTCGTCGGCTAGAGTCATCAAGACTAACTCTTTGTGAGAGATGCCGAAAGAAGCCACTGGAGGAATTCCACAAAATTTGCCAAGCTTATAACCAGACGCGTCTCCACCGCACGCGAGGGAATATCAACGTTAGCTTCAGGGAAACAACCCTGCAGGCTTGGTGAATTGTTTATTCCCAGTGCCTTGGATGCTGGGATTTGTCTCTCCAGGGTAGTTTCGACACTTTAGTATTGATACTGTCCGTCTATGTGGCATTCAACTAGGCTGGGGAATCATCTTAACTAGTAGTCAGCTGTGTAGATGCTGTGGAGATAGTATCCTTCGCTTTCCGGCTAGCGGATCACTTTTTACTGTTGAATACTGCGGGTGGCATTTGTGGCTCCGACCATCTTCCTGGGGCAGATGGCTCATTTCGAGCGAGAATTAACAGCGAATTCTAACACACAGCGAATGCAATGGCAATACGGGACCTGAACGGTGTGTACAATCCTTCTCAGCGCTGGCTTGAGATAATCTCTGGTCAATGAATTTCGTCGAGGTATAAGTTATTGCTTATATTGTTTGCTTTCCACTTAGCAAACCCAGGAAGTTGAGCTATCAGAATTCTCAGCCGATAGCCCTACACTTCACTCAGATCCCGTTTGGATTGTCTAGCATGGATCGAATACCCTGTTCACATTTAGACTAATAGTCCTTGTCACAGCTTCGACATGGTCTTCTGTTTATTTGTCGCTCGGATTTCCTCGCCCGAGGTATTGCCCGAACGAAAAACTCGTGCCTCGTGGTGAACTCCAAGAACCACCATGCCGCACAATATATTAATTTACTCTGGGGATTGCGACTCCATCAAGTTTGAAACGGCTAGATACTGGTTTCCTGGCATGGAATTCTCCCAAGAAGCGAGCTCCCCATCATCCTAGGTGGAGCAACCATCGGTCAGTTGGAAGTTAGCATCTTGACCTATATCTGGACAAACGATCTGCAGCGCCCGTTGTATATTTAATCGCCAGACCAAGGTATTGGGCGGAAGTTTCTTCCGATTCACATGAAATTCCAACATGAGATCTGGATATTGGAGATTAATCCTGTGGGAAGCCCTTTTTGGTACCCTTATGGCCGCTTTGGGAAGATGAAGCTTTCCCGGACCGTCATGTGAAGCGGGCGATGTTTTGAGACGGCCGGCCCTTCGAAATGTTGCACAGCACGGGTTCATCGATGCATTCGGTGATTCGCTTGAAATAATCTGACTATGTTGCAAATATTTCTCACAAATGTTGGTATATAGGCGCGCAAAGGAGAGGTTGTGTTCGTATTGACGCTTGGAGGAGTACCTGCGCGCGGGTCGCGGTTAGTTCTGGAACCAGACACGGTTGAATACAACATGTTGGTAGTGGAAACCTAAACTAGATTATAATCAATTCAACGGTGAGGTTCGTAATGTCTTTGTTGCAGGTTTTGTTGTCAATGTTCCTTTGTGGTATATCCTACGTATATAATTTCCGATGTCAATATTTATGGAGGGCATGAAGGAAATGAAAAAACCGAGCCAAGGCGTCTGGAAATTTTGGAGGTCGGAGGTCCGTATAAGTAGCCTCGAATCTAGGCGCTCTCTGGATCCATGGAAGTTGCAACTGGTTGTACCAAAATGCAACTTGGCCGGGAGGGTCGCATGCAACTGATTGACTGAGTAGCGTGCATAGATGTCAAAAAGAAGGGCATAAGCAACAAAGGTAAATGGGATTCACCGGTGTGCTTTTGCATCAAGGTCGCGATATTCCGATTTGATGTGATTTCAACATGCAACAATTTCTCCTTGCAAATAGACTTCCCGCTATATCACCAGTGAACTCGCATTGTCTTGATTGAGACCACACTGTCGGTATTTTAAAATGTTTTAATAATCACCAGAAATGAGGACCTTATTGGAGAGAATCGATGTATCTAACATGAACGCATTATAATGTTGGTTCAAAGTTGCCATAGTTGAGCTATTCTGACCCAGTTGAGATATCAATTGCAGCGAAAGCCAACCGCCTGGCCTCCTTCGCGACCCGTTAACCGAACCAAAGGGCTTGGGCCGTCTCAGCCCTTCCAGAATCTAACTCTGCGGCCCATTTGATATAAGATGTTGATATGCTTGATGCCCTTAATTCGGGTCTTCGCTAATGAAATGGAGGGCCCGAGCTGGTGCTCACCGCACAATAGCCTCTCCCGTCTTGTCACACCTCGATCGATGTCAAATTCGATTTTGAAGAAAATGCCTCAGCACTAGTCCCGTATTCTAACCCAGCTGCGATCCAAGAAAACGCCAAGAGTGCGCCTTTGTCACTTTTCGGGATATTTGGCTTTCTTTCGATCTTGAGGTGTTTCGCGAGTCAGACTTGCGCTATCCAAGAACCAATGGATGATTGCCCTTCGCGAATTCGAAGATCTAGTTCCAAATCCATGGTTCCCCCCGGTGTCAATTGACACATTTTAAATTGAAATATGGAATTCAGGAGATATTGACTCTCTGCCGCCTATATGTACCAGATACCGGATTTGCGCTGAAGCTCCGGGGTGGCTTCAGCTCGCATAGCTAGGTTGCTCGGTACTGGGGCTCCCGGATGTCCCACCATGCCCACTCACCGAACTGTGCGGACGTCGACGACGTGCGACGGCATCCCTAAGACCAACAATCTACATCCCTTGTGTTTGCAAATTTTTGTTGACGTTTTGATGCGGCAAGTCTTGGGATAGTGCGGCCATTATTTGAAAGCACACGAAGTTAGGACCACGACCATAGAAAGAGACAGGTCAATATCCCATCGCGATATATTTTCTCCCCTCGACATTCTACGGTATTTACCTATATGCTAGCTATGGTAGGTGATACTATCGGTTCATTAGGTCACAGGATATTCATGGACTAATCGAAAGCTATGCAGTTAAAGCACTTAGCACCTAGCTATTTAATATTCGATGCTATTATTTAGGGAGAATGTATCTTAGACTCAATTGAAACCAACTCCTGAAAGTGCTATCATGGTAGGTAGATATAAATTCATATGCAATGCTATATACTACACAGACGAAGATATAAAGCATATCACCATCTAGGATAAATACACTCCTCAATTCTTCAACCCTTCTGCCATCTCTTCGAGCTTTCTCCAAAGTGCCCCATCTTCATCCTCCCACCCACCCTTCCTTCCCTTCCCAATGACCCCCCTCACCAGACTCCTCGCCTTAAACTTCCAATCTTTCATAACCACCTCTCCACTTCCAGCAGCCAGCCCCTCACTCCTCTCCATCGGCCCAAAACTCCTATACGCCTCCACCATTTCCTCCGTCGCACCCACCAGGTCCTCCCAACTCTTCTTATCAGTCCGCACATCATATCGTCCGCTGACAACTCTGAACGCCTTCTCCTGCGCCTCCAGCGCCGTCGAATACTTCCCCCTCCATACTGCCAATCTCCGCACGGTACCCCACAGTCGTTCATTACCGGTAATAAGCGGCACTACCTTGTTATCCACCAGATCGATCGTAACTTTTGGCAACCCAGCCTGCTCTTTCTGATAGTTCTCGGTGACATGCGCGACCAACATATCCAGCAGCTCGACGTCCACACAAGTTTCCCCGTCTTTGGTCCCCTTGATGTCGATAACCCTCCGGATGGCAACCTGCATATCCGACCAACTCGGCGGCCGAAGCGAAGCCGCAATAACGAGCACATTCTCCCACATCCTCCAATTATCATGCTTGAGTTGCACTGCCCGCTTCAATGCCCTTAACGCCTGTTCTCTACTCACATTCTTCTCATCCTTCACCACACTGTCAACTTGAACTCCCTCTTCCTCATCGTCATCGAGGATTATCCCGTTGGTTCCGTTTTCCGCAGCCGTGGTGGGTATACCCGCGTTCCCGCTCCGCAGCAGCGCGGTGGCAAGGTTGCTCCATGCCTCGGCATCTGTATCATCGATTCCCACCACTCGCCTGAACGCGTCCACCGCGCCTCGCCAATCCTGGACCTCCAGCATTGCACATCCGCATTGAAACCACGTCGCGCTATTGAGCTGGTTCACGCTTAACGATAACCGGAAGGCTTCGATAGCAGATTGATACTCCCGCCTCCTCAGATAATACACCCCGAGGCTTCGTTGCGCCCGGGCGTATCGTTTATCGGACACCTCCCACGCCTTTTCGTAGAATTTTGGATCGTTTTCCAAATCACCTAGGATGCACCATAGCCTCGGCGCTTCAGACGGCGGTGGGCTCCGTTCGACAGCCTCCTTTTCATCATCATCCGTAATCACAATCTCTTCCTCTTCATCTTCAAGGATATTATCTTCCTCGAATTCGGACCTTGGCATATCACCCTCGTAGAGTAATTTCCTCACAATAGATACCGCTTTATCCTCCTTATCCACGCCGGCCCAACATAACGCCACCTCGGCCCACATTCCCAACCTCTCATAAATCTCCACGGCGGACCTCAACCCACCCATGGAAACCCACCGTGCCGCCAGCTCCGCTTCTACCTCCCACCGCGTCGGTAGGCCTAAAGCGAAAACATACTGTAATCGCTCACTCGCACCCGCAGATTCATCTTCCTTGGGTTTCGGGAGGAAGGTTGAAACACCGGCTTCGTTATCCACACTTGCCGTTGCAGCGATGATTTGGTCTACGACGACTTGAAGTTGCAGCAAACTTCTCTCTACCGTTTTCGAACGGTATGCCTCGAGGCGGGAACGAACCAGTAAGGCGAGAGTGTGGATGCTCCAGTTGGTGGCATGCTGGAGGCTTCGTTCGGCGTAAGGGGTCATTTCCTCGCGGGTGAGACCATCGGCGGGGTTGGTATTCTTGATGGACTCGGCGAGGTGTAGGAGGATGATTGTGTCGATCGGGTGGAGGGTTGGTTGCGAGGATGGGTCGAGGGATAAGAGGGCGGGTGGGAGATCGGATTCCGCTACAACAGAGGCGGTTGCTGGGGTAAAAGAGATGGCGTCAAGGAGAGTATCACTGTTCAAGTCGATCTCTTTGGGCATTGGTTTACCCGTGCTGTCTTCGTCCTGCTTTGAAGCTGGGGCATCGACATCTGTTGACTTGATTCTAGCTGCAGTGGAGGTGGAATCTTTGTATTCCTCCTTCGATCTCGCTAGTACCACCAACTGTGAGATATCGTTCACCTGGAACTTCGTTCGTTTACCCATCCTCCCTGTTATTGCGTATTGTAGTCCCGTAATGGCTGTCGCCTGCTCCAAATCCTTCGCAACCTTCTTATCATCGTTATAAAAACTATGAATCGTAGACCGCTCAGTAAGGAACAGTGATTGTAATGTTTCCGTATGCCAGGCGCTATCCATATCGCTATCATTTTGTGGGAACAAGAGGGATTCGATTGTATCGAGGTCTTCGTAGATTGATGTGTGTAGTGTACCCGCCGATTCGCGTAATATTCTCTGATGCGCAAAGTTTACTCTGAGACGCCACCAGGGCGCTGTCGTTAGCTTTCCTCCCGTTTCTGCCTCTTTTGTGTAAATGATGGAGCTAGTGAGGATTGTTTTGGCGAGGGTGAAGAGGACCGGATGAGGTAGTAGATTATAGGGAGCGGCACCATCGATGGAGAGCTGTCGGATCAACTCTTCTCTCAATTGCTTGAGAGATTGCTTTGTGGACGAGAAGTGGGGTGGGATGAGGCTGGATTCTTTGAGTGTTAGTGGGGGTCCGGTCGTCGTTGATTGGAGGTATGCGTTTAGCGCTGCGATTCCGACAACTAGCAATTCAAGTGGGTGAGCTTGAGATTGGGAGACAGCGGCGGAGATGAAAGAGGTGTAAGAGACGAAAGATTGGTCCGCCGACTCGGGTGGGGCGAGGAGGGAGGATGTGAGGGTGCTGGTTAGGATCTTTTCGTAGTCGCCTGCCGTTAAAGCTTCAAGGTGCTCTGTGAGGGATGGTATCGGATACGACGGGAGAGTTGAAGACGTGAGCAGGGCGAGCTCGAGTGGGAGACACGGAGGAAGAGTAGCCGACGGCATGACGAAATATGTTGTCTTCGTCGTCGTCGTTGAAGTTGAAGATGAGGTTGAAATTGGCGGGGCAGCTGCGACACGATAAAAATTTTCAAGGTGGGCTGCTCTTCTCGAATTTTCTGCCCCGCCAAAGCGCATCTCGCTTGACTCTTCTATCTCCAACAGATAGACATGGGTACATATGAGGAAAAGAAAGAAGAAACGGAAGAAGAGTCGGAGAAGTAAGTGTGCGTATGTATATTATATGTACAACTTTGGTTTCCATAGCCTCATTATCATAAATATTGTCACTCCGAATAAATTAGAACAAGAGAAAAAGCAGATGTGATGATATTACCTCCACTTTGACCCGCTTGCTTTCAACTGCTCCGACTGCAAGAGAGTTAAACGAGGAATAAGCGGGATATAGAGGATGAGAGGATGGCGAACGGGGGGAGGGTATTAACCCAAAAAGAAAACAGAAAGAACCCAATGCTGCTTCGATGCTCCTAGACGATATCCTTGCTCCCTCATTGCAATTGCATCGCTCTTCAAACTCGCTCGTGCGAACAGTATATATGCCTCGAAACAATAAAAGGGAAAGAAAGAAGAGGACCTTGTCACCCAAAATAGAAATAACCAAATGCTTCTTTTTTTTAACCCAGCAAAAGGAGATTAAATATTAAAAAAGAAATACAAACCCAAAAATTCGGAGAGAAATAATTAAAGGTGAGAAAATATATAGAGGTTGCGGCAGCCGTTGCGGTATGCTCTCTGCAAAAAGGACAATCTAATATAATAGAGCGAAAGAAAGACGCAAGTCAACAAGACGCCTACCGCCTGCGCCGCCTCCTTGCGAAGCTGTCACCGTCCGCCCGCTGGTTCTGCGACGGAGGTTGCTGTTGTCCTTTCGGCTGCTCTTTATTTCCTTCGACAGATGCGCCCATCGGCGGCGTCGCGTGGAACGAATCGTCGTCATCGTTCGTCTCCGGAAGCTTCCTGTTAGCCTTGTTCTTCTCGTGGTCGGCAAGATGGTGCTCAGTAGGCGGCGCCCGGACATAACTATTATCCGGAACAGGCGCCTTTTCAGTCCCAAACCATCCGATCGTTCCATCTTTCCAGTAATTGTAGCCCTCGAACTGATTCTGAAGAGCCTTTCTAGCACTCCATCCCAACCCTTGCCCTTCTCCCTTCATGTTTCCGGCGCCGACGCCACCTGCACCTTTACCGCCGTTTCTCAGATCAGAGTCTCCGGAGCCCTTAACCCTCCAAGAGGACATGATCGGAGGCGCGACAGACCAGCCCTTCAGGAAACCACGTTCGCAGCCGTTGCGAACGCCGAAATCCATGGATGTATCGAGTGCCTTCCATGAGAGATCGTAGACCATCTTTTGGGCACCCTTGAAGCTGACGGCGAGGGAAACCAAGCCAACAGGTTGGTAGGATGGAAAGATGACACGCTGCTTGTCCCCGGATCTAGTTTGTTGGATAATGTCGTTCCAGCAGAAAAAGTCACGATCGCCGCAGGGTGAGTCTCGTTGGGTTAGATGTCGGGGAGTGGTGAAAGCGTCATCGTAACGATGGAAGAGATTGTTGTAAGGCGGTGGGGCCATGAGATTCTTGGAGGTGCCGAGATGCATAACGTCCCAGTCGAGGCCGTATGGTGCTCTCTTGAGTTCGTCGGTGGTAAATGGTTTCCGGAGGGGGTTGCTTCGCAGAGCATTCGAGAGAGAGGTCAATTGATCCTTGACGTAGATGTCCCTGCATCGTTTTACAACTCAATTAGTAACTTTCACGTCTTTTCAGACTGAGAGGGTATTGCAAATACTCACCAATCAATATCGTCTTCGAGTACCAATGCGGTTTCTATTCTATTGTCGATAATGTACTTGAACGCATCCATGTGAGATCTCCAGCTCCCAAGATATGGAAGAGGAAGATCCGTCCGAGCAGTACCATAAGGATAAGCCTTCTGATGGATGTCTTCTCCCTTAACAGCATCGATGACATGTGTAATTTTAATGCCGGCCTCGCTGGCAATGAGAGAAACAGCATCTTGACGGTCTGTTCTGATTTTCAGCGATATCAAAATGATGGCACCGAAACCCAGCGTCTCGTTGCGAACTTGCGCCACGACATCATCGTTAGGAATAGCGTGAACTACAGGCTCGTCGGGAACTTGCTGCTTATCGCCACCCTGGCCCTTATTGAATTCAATATCGGAGAACTCTTCCTTCTTGCTTGAAGGAGGAGAGGGCGGTTGATTCTGCTTCGGAGGTGGATTGTCCTTAGGTGGATTCTGGACGGGCACGGCAGGTGGCCGGTGAACATTCGTGGTATCGTGGGGGATAAGGGTTCCCGAGGCGGAGGAATGGAAATGGTTAAGGCTAACGAAGAGGAAGGGAAGAACAACGCAGGCCAGCAGGGCCACAGTGATACGACGGTTCAGCATGGTGCTAGGAAGAGCCCATGAACAACTCTCCGAGAAGGGTAGGTCCTCGTGGCCGTGACTGTGGCGTTAGAGTGGGAGTGTATCTGGTGGTTATGGTATAGTATACGGTGATGGTGGTGAATGGAAAGGGATGGTCGAAACGAGTATTTCCACACGGCGACGGGGTTCAAAAAATTAAGATCGGGAAATAGACACGCGAGCGCTGTTGGTCGCGAGTTTCGTTTCCTACTCGCGGTGAATCCTCTCGCGACAATGATAGTATAGTTAATGTGCCCTGGTATGATCAATCGTCCTGGTCTTCTCTATCGGTGAGAGTTCCTGGGGGAGTGTCGAAAGGAGAGGTGCTGTATATAAATAAATGGTCGAGGTGGAAATAGGGATAAAAGGAGGTGAGCGGCGTTCGGTCGTGAAAGTCTTGGCCGCGTATACACCACTGGCCAGCTAGCGATTTCTCAAGTAATTGGATACAATCCCCGCCGATTTGATCGAATTCTCTCTTTAAAGGAGTGAGATGGTTGAATTATCGAAAAATGAAGATTCGGCGGAGGTCGAATGGGCCGAAAACCTATATATATCCGTCGAGCTAATACGAGATCTTAAGATTAGCACAGCGCAGAACCAAAAACGTCGATTGGGCGTCTACACTATTTATTACCCAAATCCAGATCTAGACAATTTTATTGTCTCTCAAGCTCGCTCCTTCTGAATACAAAACAGCCCAGTAAGTATTTTAGTATACACTCGAGACAAGTAACAAGTAATGACAGAAAAGAAGAGAATTTAAAGCCATAAAGGAGGGTTAATATACGATACTATAAAGCTTATTGCTTGAATGCCACATCGTCGAATATTTAATTTCGACAGGGGGGACCATTTACATGCACATTAAAAGCAAGCCCACCGTCCGACGTAAATATTATTACTACTGTGCTTATATTCTTGGCATATGAAACATATCTTCCGGTCCATTCCCTTAGTTCATTCATTCGTCTGCTTGTTCGTTCCTTCGAATAAAGTTCTCCGGCTCCACGGCACATTTTATCACCCCCTGACCAAAGAAGCTTCAAGGTATCCTCGACGTTGCAATCAAGCATTGCAAGCGAGGTAGCGAGCTCGACAAAACAAATCCAACTTTAGAAATTGCCATGACTAGCTAGCTCGTTTCATACATTCGCTTGTCGCGCAGGTGCGGTTTTCTTATATCATTAACTTGAATTCACGAATCTACTCGTGATTTGGTAGTAAGCATAAAAAAAAGTCAAGATACTCTTTGATATCAAATTCACTCTTGTCTCTCCCGCAGTGCAAAAACACTGGCAGCCGCACCGGGAGAATATAAGAAATGTGGAAATTAACAGAAGGTCATTTACTATAGGTGCTTGGCATAGCATATCAAATCTCATATCTTTCAGCTCCGTCGCGGGACATAATAAACACACCCATTTTCTCGGATACAGACTAAAATTCCAATAGAAAATGGTTATATCAGCGAATACCTGATCGATTGAGGGCTAAACTTAGAATATACACTAATATATGAGCCCTTCTGAGGTGTGGAGCTTTGGACGCAGACGCGTAGTCTCGTAGGTGGTCTCGAAACCAAATCCTCTCAAAGGTACAACTTAGGTATATTTTTAGACAATGGACATATTTCTAATATAGTATTGATCAATTGATCGGTAATATAATAACACCGCCCCGCCTCTCTCTACATTCATTGCTCTAAATCATCCAGAACGCCAGACCCCCCACTCATAGGATATAAAAGTATTTCCTTACAATAAAGTAGTAAGCAATTCGCAAAAAGAGCCTCACAACCGAGAACTCGAGCAGTTGCTCAGTTATAGCAAGGTCGCCTTCCCCTTCAGATTACCATTCGTATTCCCATTTGTATTCCCATTCATGTTCCCAGTCCTTCCTTCCCCCAAGATATCTTCCCCGACTTGCTTCCTAAGTCTCCCCAGAAAAGAATCCACCCCTCCATCTCTCATAGCAGATCCCACCCACGGCTTCGATCCCCCATTCAGGGCCGGCTTTGGTCCAGTTCCATTCAACGGCGTCCAATTTGAAACTGTTGCCATCGTATCGCTAGAAGACGTCCCATTTGCATTCGAAGTCGTATCATTAGAAGAAACTCCGCCTGTATTTGACGCTCTGCCGTTAGAAGACGCTCCATTCCATTTTGTTCCAGCAGTAGAGCCAGAACCATTCAAGTCCATACGCGGGATATCGTCGTTCGGGATACCCCACCTCTCCTCCATTGAAGCCGCCATAGTCTCATTCGAATGATAATAGAAATTCCTAGGAACCTCCCTCCCCTTCCCTTTATCCTTCGTAACCTCCTTCTCTTGATGCTTTCCCATCACAACCTCTTCCGTAACCATCTCGGACCCAGTAGTATCCATAACCACAGGTGCCTGCTTCTTACCCAAATTCTCCCAACCTCCATCACCCCTCCTCCACCTCCACCTATCACCATCAACCTCATACCTCCCATCCCCCAGAATCTCGACCCAATCCTTTACCGCACTTTTAGGCAAAACAGCCATCTCGGCCAACCCGCTCACACCCTTCAAATCCTCCGCATCAACCTTCCAAAATCTAACCCTCACCCCACCTACCTTCTCCATCTCCACAATCATCCCCCATAGCTCCCTCAATACCTGTCCCTCCCTACCCCCAATCATCCCGAGCCGTCCGTGGTGCATAACAAAAGACCAAAGCCTGACATCGTCAGTCAGGATTGTAACTTGCTTGTACCCCATCTCCTTCCAGTCCATCGCACCCAACGCAGCCTTCACGGCCCTCAACAGCGCACACCCGGCATCATCTTCCTCCAGTAATGGAAAACAAGCGCTCGTCCGGCTCGTCTTGATATCGGGTCCCCAGATAACAGCACATCCGCTATACGGTTTCAAAACAGTCGGCTCCCTGTTTTCATCCATCGTTTTGACAGTCTTATATGACGCAGTGATAGCGTATACCTGCACCATGACGTTATTCCACTGATATCTATCAACATAGTTCACCTGCGTGTCAGCGGGTAGAGAAATCTGTCGGCTTTTGCGGGCTTGGTCATGAATATCATAATCGAGGGATGGTGGGACGTGGCATTTCAAGATATCTTTGGCACAGCTGTACCACACTACTGGACGGTAAACATATGTGAGATCCAGGTCTTCTTCCGGGATGATCAATTCCGAGATTTGTGGGATAGTAGTTGCGTTGCCACCAATCGGTGGGAGCTTGACATTGTAAGGACCGTAACCGTCAATGCCAGCGCAATATGGTGGCGTGAAGCAAACCAATTCTACGACTTCCTTCGCAACGTTCGCTCCAGGAGATGGTGTGGCTCGATAGATACTACTACACGATGTAGCTGTTTGCGGGCTGAGGCCACCGCCCCATTGTTGAAAATTGTAGGCTTGGGCGGGCGAACGACCGGGGCTGGGTAGTGGTAATTTTCTTTCTCCGAAGAGTATATTGTGTTTCTCAGGTGTCGATCTATAAGCACTGCTATTCGTAGTTTCGGTACGAGGAGGGGGACTTGTAGTCATTGTGAGTGGGCAGTCCCTTTGCTGAGGCAATATTGTCTCGAGACCGAGTCGGCGGACAGGAATGGGAGACATTACGGGTGTCAGGCCGGGTTGGGTTGGCTTGTGGATATTGCTATCCGACAGTTGAGCCCTGGGACTGGGCACATTGTACTCTCGAGGGGAGTAGTGACTGTACGAGGGTACATCCGTGGAGGGTGATGATATGTTTTGAAAAGTTGGAGAGAAAACTTCGTCAATGTTTGTGGGTCCATATCTTTTAGCTTGGCTTTCCATCGAAGGGACCACCTTGGTTCCTCGAAATGGATTCTTGCTTTTCGTGATGGAGGGCTTCGTCACCCCTTCGACGCCATTTTCAACCCTCTGAGAATGCGTAAAAGATTGCAAAACAGCGGGATCAATCCGGGCGAGTTTAGTAGCTAGGGGAGTCGTCTTCAGCGGCGTTTGATTCTGCTTAACTCCATTCGTAGGATTTTTTCGTGCTTTGCGTCGTTGAACGATAGTATCTCGAGAACTCAGAGAATTGCCAAAAGACTCCGGGGTTTCCATCTGTACAATTCTCAAACCTCCCTTTGGATCTTCGACCAAAACCCCCGGAATGGTCGTAGTTGTCATACCTAATGCATTTGAAGACGAGCCAGAGGAAGACGACGAACCGCTACAATACTGATTCTGAGAGCTCCCAAACACACTCCTCAGACTATTTCCAAACGTGGCGCTCGGAAACGTCGGACCGTCATATGCCATGGTTGGAGCGGGTGCCTGCTCTGCTATGTCAGACTGCCGTTGAAGGGGAGCTTGAAATGATATCGGTGTGAAAACATTGGTAGTATTGGGGCAAGGTTTGAGACCAGTGTCCAATAATGCGATACCAGGGAGATTGGAGTCCTCAATTGCGTTTATGTTTAGGGGTTTGGTAAGAGATGGGGGGAAGGAGCGGCCGTTGATGTCGTGGGAGGTATCGATACTACCGTTACCGTTACCATTGGTCCCAAAGGCAAAAGCGCCTCCGGGTTTGGAGGTTGGGGCTCTTAAGGATGGGATCGAGGGGAATAAATGTTGGTGACGGAGCTCATGGTGTACACTGTTGGTATTATTCTTTTTGGGGTTTGCCATGATATATGGTAATCTAAACCCCAAGGTGGTAGGATGAGGTTAGTCCGAAGGGAGGTATTATAACGCAATGGATATACCGGTAATTGCTTGAGGTGTAGTTCTTATACTGGTATGGCAAGATGGTTAAACTCGAGGTGCACTTAGGAGAACAAATCGGGTTGAGGGGAAATGAAGACAATTGGATGGGTGAAATAGAGACATGAAGCCCATCGAGGTAGCGAGTTATGGATGCATTATACGCTATATTTGATCACCGTAGTGGCTACTCTGATCCAATTTTTTGGGGAAGAGTCCCCGTTAGACTGAAGACAACCAACGGTAAGGCATTGAAGCTGTGAGCAGCCCTAGTAACGGTTGATGATAGTGGAACTCATCCTATGCTATAGAAAGGATAGGGTGGATACCAGCCAGTGACCTAAAGATATCAAGATGTACAATATATATCTCTACATGAGGGCTTCCATAAAACTGGAGATATTGCTATTGCTACTGGATTAACCAGAGACGTTATCCGGCACTCTCTTGTCTCTTGATGCTAATCGATATCTATGATATATATTCATGTGTTGTTGGTGTCGATGAGACTGTGTTGATCTTCAAAGTGCAACACGGTTTCCCTTTTCGGCATTTTCTCCATACCTACGTCCCTGCAGACAGAACGTGCGACATGGCATTGTATCAACCACTCCATACCGACGAGTGATTAGGTGACACAGCTTGTGGTACGTGCATCTCTCCTTCAAATCGATCGAGGCTAATATTGCCGCGAACTAGGGAAAGCTTCGCCCGTCAAATTTGCAAATTTGTCAGCGGTTCTTGCTATTATTTCTACGCGGGGGTTCTGCAGTACGAAAAGTTCGATAAAGCCAAAGAACTAAAGGCTGCCAAGCAATTTTGATGACTTCGCTTCCGCTGGCTCAACAGAGGTATTTCTTGCACTTGACTCATTCGACTGCGGTCTCTTCAGTTGCACTGCAGTTGTGACTCTTCGTCAGCGGTTTTCATCTTTGCATGCACCAATTTCCCCCTTAGCAAGGAACGCAAGGCACTTTTCAAAAATCCAACCTACAACACCAAATGATTCTAGTCTCGGGACTAGTATAATTAGATTGTGCTCTGGTACTGCGGCTGCTGCAATTGTTCAAGCATGAAAAGTATAAAAAGAAGCGGGATATCTTGATCTTGAGATCAAATTCGCGGACTATACTACTAGAGTTTCATCACATGATATTCTCTTCTTATGGTATCAATTGAGCTTTCAATTCACACCCAATTTGAAATTAAAAAGCACCGACATGGAACCCGCTCAGATCGAAAAGAAAGCCGGCAACTTGGTAATGCCTCCGGATATAATATCGAGACCGGCTTCGAGTTTATCACAACTTGAGGCTCCGACCTGTTCTCGTCCGACTTTTGCCACTCCCCTTCCTCAATCCTCTCGCTCTCAAACGCTACAATGGACCCTCCCGCGCCCGTTCCAACAGCACAAGCTAATCGGCCGCTCCCGAGCCGCATGGCACACCTCGTTTCTCCTTCCTTCCCTGAACGCTGTTCTCGACGCAGGTGTCATAATTGACGATTCTAGGCCCCAAAACGTGTTTATAACCCATGGCCACTCCGACCATTCCTATAACGTCCTAGTGTACTGTAGACGTATGGCACCGCCCGACATCTACATCCCCGCTGAAACTGCCAAATTTTTGGACAACTACATTGTTAGCAGCAAAAGCCTAAACCTCAACCTCTCCCTTGGAAGCTACCATAAATTCGACGAGCAAGGCAACGGGAACACCTATCAAACGGTCGACGGACGTCTCACTCCCCGAAGCGCCCCCATCTCCCGGTCAATGACACCCTCACCAAATCCTACCTCGAAACCAACCACCCCTACCCCTAGCACCCCTACTATTGCTTTTTCTGCAGCTCGCGGGCAGTCTCCTAAACCACCATCAGAATCAGAAGATATATACTATGAGGAAGAAGAAGATCCCGAAGACGTCATCCTCCCAACCCACAATATCGTCCCCGTTACCACCTCGTCACCTTCCTTCACCCTTAAAACCCACCCTGCGATAACTGTCTCAATTCTCCCCCGTAACCACACCGTGCCTTCCGTCGGGTACCTCTTCGTCCAAACCTCCAACCGGCTGAAACCAACCTACAAATCCCTCCCCGGCCCGGAACTGAAAAAGCTTCGAGAACAAGGGGTCGAAATAACATACAAACATCAAACACCCATCCTCGCCTTTCTGGGCGATGGAGATCACACCTCACTCCTCGACGATCCGGAATGGTTGGTTGGGAATCCCGAAGGCGGAGTGAGCCATTGTCCTGTAGTAATTACAGAATGCAGTTTTCTATACGAGAGTCATAGAGCGCAGGCTGTGAAGACGAAACATACATTATGGGATGATTTGGAGCCGATTGTTAGGCGACATCCGAGGACGACGTTCGTGCTGATGCATTTTAGTAGACGTTATGGTGATGCAGAGATTGTGGAGTTTTTCGAGGGTTTGGGGAAACGTGAGGAGGGATGTCCTAGTAATATTGTCGTGTGGGTGGATGGGGGGAATCAGATTGTGGAAGGGAAGGTTGGGTCGAGGATGAAGTATTGATCCACATATATGCTTCCTGTATATGTGTTAGGATGATATTCTGATGATTGAACGTTGGTTACGATATATTGCGATACCCGGGCGTGTTATCTTTGAGCATAGTATATATGGTATATAGTGTAGCATGGCGTATTTGCTTTATAAAAGCTTATGTTCATAATAACTTATAATTAGCAAGATATGCATTGATGGCATTACAGATCAGCCCTAAATTCCATCTAAAGAATATATTTCTATTGTATTTGCTCTCTATAGACGAAAATGCAATTGACTTGAATACACGAGGCAGCAGTACAACAAAAGCAACAAGATCTTGATTTCTTTTTTGAATTTTTCGACTTTTTTTTTTGCGTTTGGAAATAGCAGCAAGAAAAGCAACCACCGACTAAGAAGAAAGTCTTTCGGCTTTCGGCTGTAGTGGTCTTCTATTTCTTGCTGTTTATATTTTTCTATAAATATGAAAGAAATGAGGACATATAGAGAATATATCGGTGACGGTGTCACGAGGCTTGATCGGAGAGTAGAGCGGTTTTACATGGTAAGTCGAAAGTTTTTTCTCGTCACCGAGAAAATCGATCGAGAGGCGGTTTTTGACAAATTTCCTCGGTCAAGCGCCGCTAGCTAATTTCCATCTAATATGTACGAATGAATGGAGGAGGGTAAGAAGGATATTGATTATATCCAAACCCAACGCAATGAGGTGTAAAAGCGGGCAACCTGTCGCACTGGTTGCACAATACACCATCATAATCGCAACCATCCAAAACTGATACTTTGTTCGAACGAACTACAAAGTTGCATCCGGCTTGTCTGCATCGCACAAGTGCAGCGTTCGTGTAGGCGTCATCTGAACGCGATGGGCATGCGTAGCTGATGAACGGTGCGTTATTCGCGGGAATGGCAACAGCGGTGGTTGCGCAAAGGGTGAGAAGACCGAATATGTTGAGAGCCAACATTTTGTTTCAAAAAGAAGGTTTTTATTTGGACAAAAGAGTGTCAGGTTTGAATGAATGTGGAGGTTTGAAGGGATTGACTGTTCGTTCGAATCGATGATGATGGGAGTGATATTGAACAGAATCGAATCGAAGGGGGGAACGGGTGCGATATTTATACTCTCAGGGAGTAACGACTCTCTTGAAGTTTCTCACATGATCACCAATCTCGTAAAGACATTCCTTGCGGATGTCAAAGCTTCACGCGGTTACAATGACTTGGAGAATTACACTTCCTCGTATAACTATGTAGTATGCGAACTGAACATTTGACTGTGACGCTCATTGCCATACGGAGTATATATGCTTGCATTGTCTAGGTAGGCTAGCGGGCCTCTGATACTTTGAGCAGCATAACGCCGATATAGTCAAATAACAAGTCCAGCGAGGGAATGTCTTTGCGGCATTCAGTTGGCGAGCAAGGTGAAAGAAAGCTTGAAGTCGTTATAGTGATAGTTGCTAAATTTGCCTGGTGCTCCTGATGGACTTCCGTAACAGGGGAATATATACGACCGGAGAAAAAAAAAAGGCGAGTGGATAATTATCCGCGCTATCCAGTTATACTTTAGGTTGGGAATAACAATACGGTCACAGCTGCCTTGTTTGCTGTATTGCGGGGGGTGGGAAGCTTAGCTTTGTGATTAAGAAGCTCAGCGAAATCATTTAGCAGATCTAGATGGGTTAGTGGTTAGTAGACCCGCTAGCATTGAGACCCGTTTTTATATAAAGGAAGTTAGATTCGAAATTATCTACTGCGGATTCGAGAGCGAGAGTGCGACGTTTAAAACGTCTGGTGGGCAGGGCCTGCACCTGACTCGCTTAAAGGACCTGGGACGGGATTCCCGGATAGTTTAAAAAATAATCCGGTCCGCTTCGAAGCGAAATAGATTCGTAGACGAGACTGGAATAGACTCCAGATGGGCAAGTCGAAGCCCGGATCAATCGGTTGGTGTAACATTTTTCCAAAACAGAAACTCCGTTTTTTATGTCATGCATCATGCATTCGTACAAGTCCTATATTAACGATTTTATAGTGATCGTACGCGAGACGCCGCATTGCATAGGTCTCAAGCTGATTGTTTGAAGGGCAATCGCGACGACTTTGCAGATATATACCCGTCCAAAAAGAGTATTTTACTGGCTCCTCCTCCTGAGCTCTCTGTTCCTGACTGGCCGACCTCTGGGTATATTATGCCAGGCAACAAATAAAATATTAGGAGAATAGAGTTGATCTCAGCCTGATCAGTATGAGAAACAATCGATCAAATCAGTCGATATTTAGACCATGATTCAGCAATGTGTTTGGCTAGCACATTGTTGTTTCACAAACCGACCCTAGTTGAATTGGTTGCCGCTATCTGATGCCGATGCACGGAGTAATCAAATTGAGGAGGCTCAGGGCGAATCCGGAGAACTTGTCGAAAATCGAGCATGGCCCGATGGGCGACATGGAAGGAGTGGAACCGTTGACCCGCTAACCGAAATCGTTGCCTCGTCACGGGCGCAACCCAACTTGCAGCAAACCCGGTCCAGAGAGTTCAGAGATTGAGTGCATTGAATGTTAACTCATCGATATCGTGCGAATTTGAATCCCGCTAGACGGTTGAGACGTCCCACTTTAGATCTGTGAACCCAGGAAGCAGATGTATCCAGCGGGAAGCCTCGTGCTCAGGCCTCCATCTTGAGGGTAATACTTCGGGGTACCTTCCTAAACATTCCCTATTCTTTTTCGAGAATTCAAATTGGCGACTTTTTTCTCAGCAGGTTCCCGAGTCTTTATCGTGGTTCACCGGTTATAAAACCACTGTCGTGATGATTCGGAAAAGACTTCATGCGTCCTTTTCAGTAAACTTGAAACTTCGGGGTTTCTCGGGTTTGGAAGAGAATTCTAGAAGCTTTCTCAGTTGACGGTGCCGATATCTTCCTTGGTGGCTTGAAGCTCCGCCGCCAAACAACCAGCAGCTAATGAGAAAAAACGCTCAGCATGAACATGCAGAACCAGAGACTGAACTCCCCCGCTGAAACTTTCCTCCCGCATGATCTATCGATCTGATTCTATCTCAAGAGGATCAAGTCGCAATCAACTCTACGGAACTAGTTAATATTTCTCTATTGGTCGGAAAGAACCCTTGCCACACTTCTTTGGTCCAAGCCCAAGCCCAAAGCTTGTTCCCCACAAAGATTTTCTTGGGTGCTCCGCTTGATCGATGCACCTTGACGTCTACCAACCATGCAGCATCAGGGATGCGAAAAACAAGGACCCACACTTAAAATCGACTCGGGCGACACTGATATGAACGTTAAGATGGAGGCAAGGCAGGGTTATCTCGGTGAAGGGATGCATGAATCAGTTGCCTGATTGTTTTTGAGGGTTGGGCGTCAAGGGCTCTTCACCTTGGGTAAGCTTCCAGCAAGCCTGACACCCGGATGACTTTTGGGTGAGATAGCAAAAGATATGATGAGCATGGGCTTACTCAACATTATTGCGATGGTGTAGGCACCCTTACGGAGAAATGGAAGTTGATAATACGACGCAGATTGATCAGACGTCGGTTCTTCCGTTCTACACGGTCAAATCAATCTGTTAGCATCAGATTGTCAAGTCATGACTGAATGTTTTTGCAACTTTGTAGAATCATTCAGTCGGTCGGAATCCGGTATTTCAGAAAACACAAGCAGTTGAAATGAATGAATCCGGGTCTCAGAGATAAGCAAACTCAAGAGTCTGGGCAAATTCGAAGAAACTTGAGCGCCACCGGTTCGCTAGCTTATTCCCATCCCCGCAGACACATTTTTAAGTTGCCCGACCCCTGCTAAGCGGAACTCCACTCTGCAACTCGACTTCAACAATGTCGTTAAGTTCAGTGAATCCACGGATTCGAATTCCCTAGCTCTTCGCACCGTCGCACTGTAGCTTCGGGTCCCATGATCGGGCACGCCGAATGCGAATCGCCCGCGAGAGGAACACCTAGGTACCTCTTTGATCAAGGGAGCCCCTAGTTTTTTTCGTCGCGAGCTTAGCTTGAACGAGGCACGAAAAACAGGCAATGGCAGGCGTCGATCAATCCGTGGTTGCAAGCTGGGTGCATGCAATCTTCCAGATGATCGCACGAACAGCGGAGAAGAGACAGCACGAATGAGACAGAAAAAACCCGCGCGAGGTTTGCTAGTTGTGACAACGTGAAGTATAAATTCCCGGACGTGTTCCCTGACATGAAGTTTTATCTATTTGTGTCATAGTCTACATTCCAGAGTTCTATCAAAGGCGGCCCATTCGCATTCCCCTTACCTTTGTGCTGCGTATCCCTGGTATGCAAATGCGCGCGAATATCGTATTTGGGTAACGTCACATTTTTTCCCTGCACCGGCTTCCTTCAAGAGAGAGTTATACGGAGCGCTCAAAGTGGCCCTGCCTGCCAGCACCGGCTGTTGCGTTGGCTTGTCACCTACCCAATTTATCGAATGCGAGCTAGGATCCGGTAGATTTTATTGAATAATCTTATTTATTTGATTTTTATTTATCTACTGGAAAGCGAGTTTCTTGAGATCTCATTTCCTCTGTTTAAATACACCCTCGATCGTACTTGAAAGACTCGATTCGAGTGAAGGCTTGCCGCAGCTGTTGTTTTTTCAAGATGCCGTTCAAAATGAGTGTTGGCGAATATCTGCGCACGCGAGTGACGACATTGGCGCCGACTTACGAACCGGCACCGAACCCGTTCAGGATTTTGGCCTCCCTCACTAAAGCCAACTGGTTGAATTTTGCCGTCGCATTTTTGGGATGGACTTGGTAAGCTTTTTTAACCCTTTTTCGCTCCGTCAATTGCGAGATATCGGTGTTTTATACAGTTCTAGAGCTTCGGGCTAACTGAGAGTGTTTTTGAAATGAATCCAGGGATGCGTTTGGTACGTCGCTCGCTAGCATTGAGATATGCAGATCAATTTTAAAGATATCTGCTTTGTAGATACCTCTGATGTATGATCGAAAGGAATAGAATGGCTAATTTTCGGGTTCATGCTCTAGATTTCTTCACCGTCTCCCTCGTCGTCACCGATCTCGCCAAGGAATTCGGCAAGAAGAACTCGGACATAACATGGGGCATTACCCTCGTCCTCATGCTCCGTTCTGTCGGCGCCATAACATTCGGTCTCGCATCCGATCGATACGGCCGTAAATGGCCCTTCATTATCAACAATGTTCTCTTCATCGCCTTCGAACTCGGTACCGGATTCGTTAACACGTTCCACCAGTTTTTGGGGGTGAGAGCATGCTTTGGAATTGCTATGGGTGGGTTGTACGGTAATGTTGCTGCAACGGCATTGGAAGATTTACCACCCGAGGCGAGAGGAATCGTCAGCGGGATGTTACAACAAGGTTATGCATTCGGGTATCTGCTCGCTGTTGTATTTGCGAGAGCGCTTGTTAATACTACTTCGCATGGATGGAGGCCGCTGTTTTGGTTTGGGTGAGTACATAACTATTAAACTCGGATTCAGGCACATCATATATGCTATGGACAGGATTTTTGCTAATTTGAAATCATTCATTTGTGATTTAGCGCATGTCCACCTATACTTCTCATTATATTCCGATACTTCCTACCGGAAACCGAGGCTTTCCAAAGACGAATGGAACTTAGGAAACAAGGAACCGGGACCACCGTTGAGAAAGTGTTCTTCCAAGAGGCCAAGATTGCTCTGCGAAAGTATTGGTTGATGCTCATCTATCTTGTTCTTTTGATGGCTGGGTTCAACTTCATGGTAAGAATGCACTACAATATACAATATGCCGAATGCTAATGCTTTCTGTTATGTTAGTCGCACGGAAGTCAAGATTTGTACCCAACCATGTTGCAAAACCAACTCGGTTTCTCAGCCGATCGCGTTACAGTCACTCAAGTTGTCGCAAACTTGGGAGCCTTGACGGGGGGAACGGTGGTAGGATACTGCTCACAGATATTTGGAAGAAGATTCTCGATTGTTACAATGTGCATCCTCGGTGGCGCGTTACTATACCCCTACGGTTTCCTCCGTTCAAACAGCATCATGGCCGCCGCTTTCTTCGAACAATTTGCCGTTCAAGGTGCCTGGGGCGTCATCCCCATCCATTTGATGGAGCTATCACCGGGCTCATTCCGTACCTTTGTTGTCGGTACTTCGTATCAACTCGGCAACTTGGTGTCATCTGCTTCAAGTACAATTGAAGCCACGCTCGGTGAGAGATGGCCATTACCACCGACTGCTGCCGGTGTTTCGCGATACGATTACGGCAAAGTTATGGTTATTTTCATGGGAGCCGTTTTTGTGAGTCGACCCCTTTATTATTCAATCAAGGTTATTTATTTTGAGGACCCTTTAGCTAATTTTGTTGGTGTGACACAGGCATATGTAATGCTTTTGACGTTCATCGGACCAGAGAGGAAGAATAGAGATATGTCAGCAGATGATGGAACTAAGGAAGCGGCGGGAGTGGAAGGTGAAAGACCTTATGATATCGAGGAAGGAGAGAAGGCGACTTATGAAGAGAAAGAGGGCATCAGGGATGATAGTCCGCAGAGAGCCTAATTTTTACATGAACAGATTTGAATTCTTGAGGTTGAAGTGGTTTAGTTTCTTACTTGAGCGTTTCAATTTATTTTTATGCAACATTTAGCATGCCCTTATGCTGGATTACATGCATTGCTACGAATTTTCTTTTCTGGATGCTTTGATTACATTCGGTACAAAACACATGGATGGCAGGATAGGGCTAGTATTGTGGCTATTTAGGAGAGTTTAATTTGGGCCATGTTTGGATGATAACGATAATAAGCTCTATGAGAATCTTTTTAATTTTAATACCACGAGACCAGACAGCTATACATAACCACTTTAACACAATGAGTAGGGAAGATATTCTATATTGTCTCTGGTATCACACCTGCATAATCAAACGAGCTGTTGTAATCAGCTCTGCCACCGCGCAAATATATATATATATGTATATACACAGAATGCGTATAGATCTCTAATATCGTACCTTCAAGTTATATCTTAGTTAACTGTTCACCATAAGAGATCTCGAAGATGAACCCCCCATGCAGGAACCCCCACCCAAGCTACGAGTAAGATAATTCGTCACATCACTTCCCATTTCGATTCTGCATTATAAAACGCTGTGCATCTGCATATAATAAAATGAGATCCATGGTATCCTGGAATCCGGGTGCTCGGGCGGTAGATGAAATGCACAGAACTTCATCAATCTGAGGATCCGATTATACATATGCATTTATGTAATCCCGCTTTCCACTGCGTCACTTCCGATATCCAGAACTTTGGTGTTTGGGACGGGTATCTCCGCGGAGTCGTGATGGTTGAGGTATCTCCGCGGAACCGTTCCTCACATAATTATCCGGGGTGAGTGTCGTACCTGCGTTGAATGTTAGGGGCGTCACGGAATGTCAAAGGAACAGTTATTGATATTTAAATGTCCGAGCTTTGCTAATAGACCATGGCCAAGTACTCTGTGAATTTCTAGATTAAATGTTGAACCTGCGAAGCTTAAGTCGATCAGTGCTGCACTTTGATATTCATTCTCAACATAGCGCAACACATCAGCGTGCAAAAATGCAACGGACCGACACGAGCGGTCGCCAGATCTCGTAGCTAATGGGAAAAAAGGGGGGGTTTTTATGAACTTCGTCTGTCGGATCAAATGAACGTGGATTAAGAACCATGTAACCAATGGATTTGTATTTTTTTAACGCCTTGTTGGCATTGGTACACTCAATCTTTAAGATTCTAAGCAAAGTGCCGAAGCGAATGTAGTCGTGATATTGCCGGCTTCAATCAGTTCATGAACTCAGCTGTATAGTTGATATAGGCTGAGGCATGCTTTGTGCTCCGTAAGGGTTTTGCGAGAAGTGTCGTAATTTCGTGATTTGTAGTCGAAGAGCTCAGATAGGTTAGGAGCGACGGGATTGTGCAATTGTAGGCTTCAAAGAAATTAAGAACCAGGCCGAATCTAAAGAATAGCAGCGCTTTCGAAGTTAAGCCTAGATACCTACATAACTATGTAATGTCAAAGCGTCCGCATTTTTGAACTAGTCCTTGAGGTTCGCGGTTTAGGGACGCCGGGTGCGTTGTATACGCCCGAGTTGTTGAAAGTATGCGGTGAGGTGTCCGTGCGAAGAGCAACGTAAATTAATTAGAAAATCGAAACGAGTCCAAAAGATCGATTAAACTTGAAAGTGTGTGAGTGGTTTCCTGTTAGTAACTTTATTAGGTTAAGGATAAGGGAAAAGATCTTGCTGCCCGGATGAGTTTCAGCGACGGTGATGCTGATGTGAGCTGTGAGCTATGAAAACTTCAATCTCAAATCTATGGTTGAATCCTACCTCATATCAATGATACCAATGAATGATACACGATAAGGATATAATCTGGTAAGTTGAATTTAGCCTATCCTCGAGAGCCTCTCGAAACTTTGAACCCTTGGATCTCGCGAAGCTCAACACGCCCGCCGATTGGCGCTACTAGTGATGCTCGAGTCAACATAAAATGCAAGAGGGTCTGGTTGACGGCGCCTATGGTAACTTTCCTCGCGCTGGAACTTTTCCGGCGTTCCGGGACCACTATCAAAACCCGATCAAGGAATCCCGCATATTAATCTACCGAAATATCATATCGCAAAAGTTTTTCCGAAGGCGTATTTTACCTCTTTAGTATTTTTTTTCTCGTGTGTTTTCTAATGCAAGGAAAGTTGCTGGGAGGCCATGCTCGAAGTTTCATATTTTCAACCACAAGCTAGGTTAGATCAGATAATAAGCAGTAAGCAATTAAGAACAAATCTACTCTGTGCATAATCTCCGGGCTGGCTGGCTCTTTTTTGATGATAATTGTCATACGCTGCTAGAGTTTACCCAAAGCGCCTCATTTCAAGCTGGGAACGCCATTTTTGGGACCGGAAAAATTTTGACGACTTGCGTCTCTGAGGTCTCTGAGGGTGTCGTGCCCTTCACAGCACCTGACCATTCTCCATTACGAGAAGGGAGCCAGTTGGAAGCATGAGATTTAAATTTGGCGAACATCCAACGAGATTGGGGATCTTGATGTCTCTGATCTGTGGGATAAAATAACTGGCCACGCGGAAGCACAGAGCACATTATTTGGAAGCTCTCTAATGTACAATTTTAGTCTAGGCCTTCCCCTCTTCGAATTTCTTTTTGGGTTTGAGACAACTAGCACATGGCGCGGCATGTACCAATACATTTTTACAGTCGAAGCTGAAAGTACAAACGGCGAGTTTGCATGCAGATTGGTGGCCACGGCGAGTGACAAGATCGCTGCCCTTGTTCTCGTACGGCAATTCTAACATACCCCGCAATACTATTGAGTATACTGAACTCTTTGTCGACGAAGTGGCCATGGTTCGTGGATGGGTATTTGTGAAAGGATTATTCCCTCAGCGTCGAGGCTTGGAAGATTGATAAGATCAACATTTATCCAGGCATCGAAAACAATTTTCGTCTTGTTTCTTCCGCCTACATCTCCAAGTGCCCTGCGATTCTAAATCTAGATGTTAAGAGATCGGTCGAGATTTGCGGGGTGTCTCGTCTCGGCTTAAGACGTGGCACTCTTCAAGTGAATTAGTGCAGCTTGCAAAATAGCAAAAGTTGGCTAATAGATATCAAGCAGAGGCTAGCACCATATGGTCTGATATGATACCCGTTAAGTTATCAAATTTGATATCGATATCAATTCAATTCCCCTCAACGAGGAAATTGCTTCCATGCGTTGTCAGTTCCTCGAAGATGGTCACGTGATGTGTCCTTCTGTCGATGCTCTTTCGATGCATGGACCTAGTCTCGCGAGGGGTGGTTAAGGACATGGTAGAACTTGCCGACGATAATACATCCTCGAATCAATGATATGCAAAGGAATCAATACGAGGTTGAATCCATGTATTTTAGCATGCATTGATAACTGTAAATTTAAACCCGTGGAACTCAAGTTTGAGCTCTAAGTCAACTGACCAAGAGACCGACCAGATCGAGTTGTAAATTGTTCGCTCCAAGGAGTATACGAGTGGGTGAGAATCGACGCGAGAATTTGGCCCAAGATATGCGGAAAGTGTCAAATGCATAAAATGACAGCAAAAGAGTATCTCTTTTGCGTGATTCTCGAGGAATCGCACATGCATGAGGCATGTATTCCTCTCGCCGGCCATCTGACGACATGGGTAGACACCAACCGCTGCCTCAAAACCCGCGTACCCGAATCGCAGCCCACTGATCAGCTCCTTCAACGTCGCGGTCAGCGGTGGAGAATTAATGAGGGTACCATCTTTGGTGGTGTGGACGGCCAGGGATACCGCGGGGAGAGATGTGCAAGAAAACGGCGGAAGATTTTGGTCCGCCAATCAGAACGGCTAGAGAAAAACGATTCCTTGGAACGGTTGGTGCTCCCATGCAGGTGGATAGAACCTGGAGTCCCCGTGGATAAGGTTTCTCTCGTGGAGAGATATCGCCTTCATTTTTACTGAGAAAGGGACATCTCGAACGCGGGGACGTGTTAAAAAGGAAAAGCCGAAAGTTATCAAGTGAACCACATGGCTGGAGTGGCCATCTCGACTCTCTCCACTTGAGTGCCCTAGCGCCGCATGAATACAGACGGTTGTCGCAAGCTCGTATTCGAGGCCGCTTCGATTGGCCGGACTTTTTGGAGGCCTCCAGTTTCCGTTTGCTCGGAATTTTCCAACCTGCTCGAGCACTGGCCTGCGAACAAGACATTTTCGCCCATGGCACATGCAATCCATTTTAGCCCCCGTCCAGACAGATTTTCTTTCGCAGAGCAAAGCCGTGGATCTGTGCCTTTTTTTTTTTTTTTTTTCTTTTACATAATTTCTTATTCGAACCAGTATTTTTCGCTTGCAGCAAAAAAACCTGGGCAAGGAACCTCCGTCCGAGAAACCTGGGGACCCTGCAAAGTAACAGCTCCGTCGATCCTGATTCGTGGTGTGCTATGGGAGAATTGGAACTGGAACCCGCACTGATCTTTGGGCCGGGTTATCTTGACCTTAACCTGGAGCAATGTATAAGAACTCCAGATTTTCCCCAAACTCCAGGTCTGATCTCTCCTTCCTTGCGCCAGAGTAGAAGTCCTAGACTCCTCCAAAAAGACGACAAAGAAAGAAGGGCCATTCCCGCCACACCCTTATATATCCAACCTCGCCGGCCCCTTTGAAAGGGTTTTCTCAGAAAACAGCATTTTGGTATTGAGAACCAGCTGGGGACCAGCGAACAACTTTCAAGATGGTTACGAAACCTTCGAAACAACGAGTGTACAATTGGTAAGTCTGAAATACCTATTCCGCGTTGAACCTCACAAGGGTCCTGGTGTGTGCGACGCGAGTCGACTGCCAGATTTAAATGGGAAACCAACGGCGTGATCAACGGAGATCACGACGTGTGTAGAAAATGAACATATCAGAGCTAACTGCAAGCTTGTCGCGGTTAAAACAGGTACATCTCCTTGGTTGCGGCCGCAACCATGGTGCTTTACGGCTACGACGCATCAGTCTTCAACGCCGTCCAAGGCTCTGACCACTGGAAGGCACACTGGGGTAACCCAAATGCCGGACTTCTAGGTACCATCAACACAGCCTACACCTGTGGTGGTATCGCATCTGGATTCTTCCTCTCTGCCCCAATCTCTGACCGCTTCGGTCGTCGTATGTCCATCACCATTGGTTGTCTCATCGTCATCGCCTCTACTTTCGTTCAAGCTTTCGCTCCAGCTGGTCATGGTGTGGGTGGTTTCTTGGCCGGTCGTACCATCATCGGTTTCGGTCAGGGTATTGCTCTTCCCGCCGGTCCTGTCTATATTGGTGAATTGGCTCCTCCAGATATCCGTGGAAAGATCATGTCTTTTTGGCAGATGTTCTACTCAGTCGGATCTTTCATCGCTTTCTGGATCAATTATGCTTGCACTAAGAACAAGAAGAAGCTTCCCGGCGAGTGGGATTGGCAAATGGTCGTCATCTTCCAGATTATGGTTCCTATTATCATTATCTCCTTGATTTGGTTCTGCCCCGAGACTCCTCGTTGGTTTATCCAGAAGGGAAGAATCGAGGAGGCCAGGCAGGCTCTCCGTCTCGTCAGAGATACCGATGAGGAAGTTGAGGAGGAAATCGCTCAAGTCCAGCAAGCTATTCAATTCGAAAAGGAAACCCTCGACGGCTCTTATGCTCCCCTCTGGAAGGACAAGTCTCTCCGAAAGCGTCTCTTGCTCGCCGCTGTCATCAACTTCGGTCAGCAAGTTACTGGTCAAGGCTCTCTCAACTCTTACTCCACAATCGTCTACAAGAAGGTTTTCCCAGACAACGACACTATCCAGCTCATCAACGCTCTCAACGGAACAGCTGGTATCTTGTTCACCCTCACTGCCACATTCACTGTTGATGTTTGGGGCCGAAGAATGGTTCTCTTCATTGGTGCTGTCGGTATGGCTATTTGCATGACAATCTCCGCTTCCATTTACATCGCAACTCCCACCTACCCTGGTGACACCAAGTCTACTCAAGTTGGCGCCGGTATTGTTGTCATGATGTTCATGTTCGCGTTCTTCTACAAGCCATCTTGGGGTGCTGTGGTCTGGATTTGGACTAGTGAAGTCTTCTCCATGAACGTCAGAGCCCAGGCTGTCGGCATGTCTTCGCAGATGCAAAACGTTGGCAATCTCATTGTCAACCAGATCTTCGTAAGTTCCCTTCGCAAATATCATGATTTTCTAGAGAGTTACTAATCATCGGGTTTTATTTAGCCTCTTCTTCTCAATGCAATCGGCTTCAAGGCCATGTATGTGTTCGCCGGTATTAACGTTCTCCTCGCCCTTTTCACATGGTTCTTCCTCCCAGAAACCAAGAACGTTAGGCTTGAGGAGATGGATACCTTGTTCGGAGGTGTCAACCACGTCGAAAAGGGTGCCAACTTGATCGAACACCACCACGAAACGATCAACACCGGCGAGAAGGGTCAGGATCTCACAATCGAGGAAGTCCACAGAAAGGTTTAAGCATTTCTACTATGAAATTTGTCTGTAGCATTTTTACTCTCGTAGATACTATATTTCGGCATGATACCTCATTTTCATGTATCTCCTTTGAGCGCCTGCAATAATTGAGATTTTACATGCATGTTCTCAAAAAAAATTAATGATTTTATTAATATCTTACTCGTAATTATTTCTTTAAAAAGTAACAACAAGCATTAAGGGTTTCTAGCTTTACTGTCTCAACGTGAATAGCTCAATTAGAGTTTAGAGCTTTATCGATACGATCGCAGCTCCATTTTCGTAAGTCAACTCATTGCATCGGTGCAACTGACCCCGTCTGCACGCTAATTCCGATGTACATCTGGGCAGGGTTTTGGAGCCATTTGATTCGTTACCCTTACCTGCAAAGTTATTGCGGGTCTTCTGACCGCATCGCCCGGTTCTAACTGTTTTATTGGAGGAAACGCAAAGTTCCGTTCTTGGGAATGTGCACCTCGCTATAAGAACGGAGTAATATAGACGAGAATGGGCACTTTATCCACGGTTCAAAAGCTTGTCAACCACAGCAAACAGCCATCTCACTTTCTTTTTTGTTTTTCAGTTGCATGATGGGCCACTGGAGAAAAACGGCTCAGCAACTGATTAGCGAATAACTCGTTATCGCCTATTTCGGGTATGTCGCAGGGTGACTTTTAACCTGGGATTTTGACGGCGCAGAGTCAAAGCGTGCCGCCAGTGCTCAAGAGTGGAATAAAATACGACATTTTCAACACCCTTGGCATTCGCTCAGGCTGACGGCTTGAAGCGGCCTCTCTATGAATTTGAGGATGAGATATTTTCATCATTTTACGACGATGGAATATCTCGATTAATTGAAATGCCCTTAAAGGGTCATGTTTTCGGGTGAAAATTTCTCCTTCCCCAAAATGTGGAACCCTCACGTCAAGGCTGCGGGTATAAGTTCCCTTTAGGCTTTTAGATCTATCATACTCTAGCATATTTGAGGTGAATGCAAAGGAATAACTGTTTCGCGAAAAGTATCAATTAGTATATAGAATGAAGTATATTTAACATGGAAATATTTCATAAATCTAAGGTGATATTCAGCCACTGATATTCTAACAGTCACTTCCGTCGACGTATTGAAATATTCAAGAACACCACTAGCGTACTGTCCTTGCTATAATTTCGACGAAATTGGGCTATAGTGCGACAGAGTATCATGACTTTTTATGCATATATGCTATCCAGCGTCATGGTAAATACTGTGGATCCGCTATTGCGGGTCACTGTTGAGCACGCTCTGAATTAATTTAGTTCCGAATTGCGAAATCATAGAGAGCTTAGATTCCTGTTTCCTGGTTCTGGATCAACTTTCCGATTTAAAAAGTATTTACTTAGGGTTCCCTTGCACCGCTGAAAATGCAGGGTCACCGAAAGATTCCTATCACATCCGAACGGTTCCGGTCCACCACCTTGATTCTGGAAGCTGGGTTGCTTGAGTGAGCAACCTTTGCTATATATGCGACAGCTCGGACATGGACCTTGAGGACTTATGCTTATAACATATATACTTAGTTTGAAAAAACTAATTCTGACTCAATGGCGTCGTTTAAGATATAAGCCTAAGTATTTAGATTTAAATCATATTTAGGTAGATTTATACGTATATTGGATCACTGCTCATATGTTGTCTTAACTAACTAGACGATGGTCCGGTGTTACAATAAATCCTTGACTTTATTTTTCCTTTCATAGTTCATTTCTGATCTCTAGCTAGAATAAAACGCCAAAAATCATCTTTCGATTTTGCTGAGGTTTAGGGGTTGCTGCACGAAAGAGCGCTCTGACAGCAATCACCAAGATGCATTGAACATAAATTTAATGTTGCACAAGGTTTTGGTGGGGATTTCTGTGCCGTATCCATGGCGCACACGTTGGTGTTCCCGCGTTGCATGATAACTCAAACATTATAATTCCTTCAAGCGGAGATATCAACATCCGCCAATCAAAGAATTTGCGTGGGAACTCTAAGCGACACCACCGGCCACCTCGTGAGCCAAAAAGATCAATCATGCTTACTGGAATATCTCAAGTGCATGGGAGGTATTGTAACTAGATGGCTATATTGCAGTTTTACTATTATGTACTTATCTGCAGCTGTGCACATGTGGGAGAGAGTACCCTCTCATTGAACCGTCCGAATTAGACATCATTCCCGGTGGATATGAAAGAGAGAGAAAAGTCTTGGCTAGATTAATCCAACTGAAGAGTAGCCTGAGGACTGACTCCTATTGGCTTGCACCCAATGGGATTCCAATAGTCCCATAAGTGCAATTTTGATGCGAAATCTTTTAACAATAATGTACGACCTCAGAATTTTACGACTATAAATGAAAGCAAATAATAAAAGCATTTGGGTGAGTTATGTTTAAGTAATTTTCCATAACCTAGTACTCGTGCATCATTTGATCGATCAAAGGCTCTCCTTGTATTTATTTTTGTGAATGTATACCGTAAATTCTCAGCATTGAACTGTCGAGTATCTCAGACTTGAAAAAAAAAACTAGTCAAATAAATTCGTAAATTTTGACATCTATTATTTCGAATTTTGCCATTGTAGGAAAGTTTGAAAGTGAGTGGACGTACTCAAAATAATTAATAACGTGACTATCCATTAACAATGATGAGAGCCTTGATTACCTTGTGTTCACCCGTCACCGGTTGCGCACTGGTGGAGACTAAGAACCGTAGAATTGCAACTCGACTGAATTTCTCTCAAAGTCTATAAAGCGCGGCCTCGAATTACTGTTGAGAACAAAGTCCATCTCGATTCTAAGTCTTGGTCTAAGTGTTCATCATATCATCCCTGAAATAGGATCTCTAAGGAAACATCCCGTGCTCGACACAGGCTGAAGGAAATTACGAATTCAAATTTGGCAATAACCTCGAAGGTAAATATCTCTGAGTCTAGGATTCACACTTGACCCCGCATCTAATACCGAATAAATGGCAAATTTGTTTTCGTGAGACCTGGTAAGTGGAGAAAGCTCCGGTCTTGAGTGGGTAGGGACGGAAGTTTGATTGGTTCTGAAGAGTTTGAAATTATCGATATCAGTCAAGCGAGTACGAAAATAATTTGAAAAAGGTAGTACTGCAAGGGATTCTCGTCCAGACGGTCTCGAGACCAAATTGTCAGCTGGCAGCATGATATGCATGTCTTTGCCGCCGCTCTGGGTCCTGTCATCCCGAACGAAATTCTGTCTTAGATTGGATGGCACATGGGCTTCCCGAATGCTTGATTAAGGAAAATAGGAGCGCCACTGTGCATACATATTGCCACCGTATTTGGGATTCTCGAGCTGGAACTTGACGGAAGAGGGTGGGCATGGCTTGCTCGTTGGATAATGGCAACATCTGCAGCCCCTTCCCTGTCTGGGAACTTGGCTGGGTAAGACGGCAGCTAGATTTTCATCAAAGTATGGAGTACTTTGTGTTTGTACCGGTACCTTCTACGTTAATTCAAATCGAACCTAGATGCACTTCTGCGTAATCTAGATTTAGCGACTTGCCTCTCCCCAAACTGGATTTGCATGAACAATTTCATAAAGGCATCGGGTCATATTAACACACTGTTATAGCATCGAACCTAGCACCGATCAGGAAATCGAATTGTCGAATCCAGATTAGGTAACCAGTGAGCATATGAGACCGAAAAATCTGTGGATCGGTAGGATGACCGGGAGAAACGCTCAGGCCAGGATCAATGTGGAGTTAGATGGGTCAGTCACCTGAGTGCGCGTTTCAAGCAACGTCCTATCTATGTTACAATATTTAAACTTCGATACTGAAGACTGGGAGACGCTGTTAGTCTACAATTGCTACTTAGGTAATTAGGTATGTGACCTTCGTTTATACACTAGATATTATTTCATGGTGGACGCTTGAAATTCGTCGTTACTGGTATATTACTGTACGCAGAGTATTCAAATTATGGTTCTTAGTCTTTGAAATCTTTAATTTGCAAGTTATATCAATTCTTAGTTGTATAGTGGTTAAAATATCTTTCATCAGTTCGATTTATCGGCCATCCGACCAGTATCGTGTCTAGTCTGGTCTCGGCTGAAGCTCTCACGTCTATGTTTATTTGGTTTTGTTACTTTCTAATCATATAATATTAAGAGCTCTACTACATTTCTGTTGAACGATTGTACAACTATTCACAACTTTGAACACATCAGTGTAGAACGCCAACCACATCAATGATATATTTCTGATCTTCAAGTGAATCTTTGCAGACCTCAAAATATAAATATCTGGGAGATATGTCGTGGTTATCGCGGCTATTGCCCATCTGTTACAAGGCCAATCCATCTAGCGCTGCAGTGCTAGGGCACTGGTAGGTGCGCGATGCATATATTCAACGCAACGTTGTTTTTCAAATCAAATAAACCTGATCAATTGCGACCGAGCACTGGCTTCTTAGAATTCGGTGATCCAATCAGAATTGTACAGTAAAACTCACTTTGAAAACACCATAGCCTCTTGTGGCTAAACTTACCGGAAATATCATGATGATACCGCAACGCATTTTGCATGAGTTGACGGCTTTCATGGCATTGGATTCGCGCGTGTTGCGTGGTAAGTTTGGCGCGAGTCGTTTATCCACCAATCATTGCCGAAAGCCACCAGCCCCTCTGAGGACAAAAGATGTTCCGAACAATTGCTGGCCCCGCACCGCACGACACCATTGTTCGAATTCACGCTCCGAAGTGGATCTTGCTCTGGTTTTTCCTTCCTAAGATCTCCGGAAGACTGAATTGAGTAGCGTCGACTTATACGCATTAAGATGGATTTTAGGTCTCAGAGCCTTCAGTCTTCTTTTTTTTCTCAATGGGACTTAAACTTTGCTGTCCCTTTCCCCGCATTTTATCGGATTTAGCCTAAAGTTGAGTTTAAGCAGTCGCAGTTATGAATATTTCCTGTTATTGTTTTGAGATCAATTGGCTTCAAATTTGAATGTGTTGCAATTGAGACAATAATATAAAGTGAGAATCGGTCGCAGAACCGCTAATAATAGTCGTTAGAACACTAGCTACGCAAAGAACAAGATATCTTCAGATTGAGAAATAATTGTCCCTTCGCATTCTCCTTCCGCGAGTCCGACGTCCAGCGAGACATAATGGCGGAAACAGGTTCATATCAAAACCCCATCTTGAGGGGTTTCAACCCGGACCCTACAATTTGTAGGGATCCGAGAACCAATGACTTTTTCATCGCAACCTCAACTTTTGAATACTTCCCTGGAGTATCAATCTATCAAAGCAAGGATCTTATCAGTTGGAAGCTGATCGGACATGCCCTCACACGGCGCAGTCAATTGGATATGCGAACCGTGGAGCCTGGTGGCGGAATCTGGGCCCCAACTCTCCGATATGTCAACGGCAAGTTCTACATGACGACTGCGAAATGGGATAGATATCGTCCCGCTCAGAATGTATGTTTAAGTCTCGTGAACCAATTTTGAGTTTATTATTTCCCTCTTGAGGTCTGATTCCGAGTGAGCGGTTTAAAAATGCTTCTATTCTTAAAAAACCTCAATGCATGAATCCTTGTAGCTACTAGGAAGCCTTTAATATCTCCGGGAAAATTGAGATTTAAAACTAACCAGTGTTTAGGAAAGGGTCTGGCCAAGAGGATTCTATGTAGAAACAGATAACATATGGGATGAGAACAGCTGGTCAGAACCAGTATACTTTGATCTCCCAGGCTTTGATCAAGACGTATAATAGCTGCTGTTACCCCCAGGGTTGTTCCATGAATGCTTTACTAATGGCATCTTTAGCTATTCTGGGATGATGATGGAAAGGTATACTTATCGACGACCTACCGACTAGTTGATAGAGATCCGACAAGCACGAAGAAGGACTTCGCGATTCATCTCTGTGAAATAGACCTGGCAACAGGTACTTCCTTAACTGCTCCAACTGTTATTCGAGTAGCTCCGTCGGGATTGGCAGAGGGTTCACATATCATCAAGAGAAACGATTATTATTACTTGTTTACCGCTGAAGGAGGAACCGAAGAAGGTCATACCGAATGGGTTTCAAGAAGCAGTGTCGGTCCACTGGGTCCTTGGGAGCTTGGAGACAGAAATCCCTTATGGAGGAACACCACATCCGATGAAGTTCAGAACACAGGACACGCCGATTTGATTGAAGATGCTGCTGGCAACTGGTGGGGTGTATTTCTCGGAGTTCGACCTTGGAAACAAGAATCAGAGGGGAAAGTGATCTGGGAGATCTCTCAATATGGTAATATTGTTGGCAAGCATGATAGCCGATACTTCGAGTGTTCTGCTAATACTATATGTTCTTGTGAATTAAGGCCGTGAGAGTTTCCTCGTACCTGTAAGCTGGGAGAACGATTGGCCAGTATTCAACCACGGGAACAAGATTGCTCTTCTAGGGCAGGCGCCAGATACTTATCATATTCGTGATGCTGAAACTTGGCTGGACGACTTCAGCAGCGAAAAGCTTCAACCCGGATGGTATCATAAACGTATGTTACTGATTGATAAAGCGCAATATCAGAGAGACTACTAACAAAAACACAGATACACCACTCAAACAAGAATACAGTTTAACTTCGCGACCGGGTTATTTGCGTCTCCACGGTGGACCTTATAACCTTACGATCCCAGAAAGCCCAACGATGTTACTCCAAAGACAAAACAGAGCCAATATAATCTGGACGACGGAGTTGGAGTTTTATCCCGACCGAAAGACATACGAAGCTGGAACGGTTGTCTGGTGGAATAGCTACACCTTCGCGAGTATCGGAGTGAGGTTCAACCCCGCCAACGGTCGTCGGTACATCCGTGTCAAGCAAGCCTTAGATGGAAAAGGTGAATTCGAAGAGAAAGAGCAGGAACTTCAAGACGGGAACTCGCAGGCCCTCTTGCTACATATTAAAGCTCTCCCGCTTGAATATGAGCTAGGATTTTCGTTTCCGTCCGCAACAAATGGGGACCTGTCGACAGTCGATAAAGTCAGTAGAGATATTACGTGGCTATCAAGCGTCTCAACGAGGGTGATGACATCAATGCCGCCTGTTGGAATGGCCTTTGCTGGAATGATGTTCGGAGTATACTCATTTGCGGAGCTAGAGAGATGCTTGGTACCAGCAGACTTCAAGTATGTCCGGTGGGATGCACTTTAATTTTGAGACGTCTTCCGCCGGGAAATCGTGAATACTGTGATGTACCATGAGCCATGGTATCAGCGTCAAGATCACTCGACCGCGACTCTAATAATGAAGCTGAAATATGAGTATTATAGGGGTTCCTCCACCATATCAATCGATGCAATCATTATTTTGGTTATCTGGGTGTCTAGTCGACGAGTCTCGCGGGTTCATCTCGGTCATATTGTAGCACTATAGCTGTCATTTTTCATACTCCCATTTTGTTTTCTATAAACGATTGCTTGAGAGCAACGAAATAAAAGTTTTAAGTTCAGAATTTTCGAATCAACGGAATACACTCGTAATTAACGATAGAGCACAATCGCCATAACTAATAGTTCGCAATGTACATGTGTTGCAAAGTGTGGTATTCTAAAATGAAAGTCGACGTGATGGATTTAGGTGGAGATCTTTGGGTGCGAGTGACGTGACTCCGCTCAGAGTCTACCATGATGATGGAACTTTGTTCGTCATCTACAAATTAACAATCAACAAAGCTTGTAAAGACAATATTTTATTCTCCAAAGAATCACCGATATCTCCTTTCAACATCCCGCCTCGTCGCATCAGAATTTCTAAAATGACGGCAAAGTTCTCTGTTAACGACAGAGTTCCCCTCACAGGCTCGAATGCCACAATGCCTCGCATAGGATACGGCGTCTACAGATCCCAAGATTGTAAAACATCCGTCGCCAACGCTCTAGCTGCAGGCTATCGTCATATAGATACTGCTCAGTTCTATAGAAATGAAGCTGAGGTTGGCGAAGCGATAAAAACCTCTGGGATTCCAAGGGAAGATCTTTATATCGTTACTAAAATTCAATATCCTGTTGAAAATAACGTCGAGAAGACTCTGGAGAGCGTTCGCAAGAGTGTTAGGAAAATCGATAGCGGCAGTGAGAATAAGAAGGGATATGTAGATTTGTTCTTGGTCCATACACCGAGCAGTGGAAGGGAAGGACGAGAAATAGTATGGAGAGCACTTGAGCTGCTGAAGGAAGAGGGGGGAACAGTAGACATTGGGGTCAGCAACTAGTAAGAGACATGATCTTGCACCTGCGATTTGAAAATTTTGTTGGGATGCGATGGGAGAATATCAGCGAGATACCACCGAGTCTAGCTTATTGCGAGACCAGCTTTGCAGAACTCCTGTAGCGCTAAGGTAGGCTTGAAAATCATCAAAGCTAACTCTATTGCGCTTCCTAGCGGAATTCAACATCTACTTCAAATGAGTTCATACGCTTCCATTACCCCGGTTTGCAACCAGATCGAAGTCCACCCTTTCTGCCAGCAAAAGGAAGTCATAGAACTTTGCAAGTCCAAGGGTATTGTCATCACTGCCTATGCACCCATCGTGCGGAATCGAAGGTCGGACAACCCTGTAATCGTTGGAATCGGCCAGAAGCATGGCAGGGAGGCCACGCAAGTTATGATCAAATGGAACTTGCAGAAGGGATATCTTCCTCTTCCGAAGAGTGACAATCCACAGAGGATGAAGGCCAATATGGATATGGATGGTTGGGAGCTCACGGACGAGGATATGGCCGAAATCGACAACCTTGACGAGGGAGAAAAGGGTGCCATTTGTCCGCACCCTCTCAACTGCCCGTAGTGCATCAGCTATATGCGACCTGCCGTGAAGATATCAGGTCATCTCCTTTTGAAGTATCAAGAGACTTGATAGAAAGTTTTTTTCACAAGAGGAATGTATTACTCTCCCGCATGACCACCGAGTCTAATGTATTTTGTGAGTTTTCTGGGCAAATAATAGTCACAAAACAGGAATAGGTGCTTCAAGAGACACGGAAACGCACCTTGAATACCTGAAAAGTTTTTTTGGTACATGACGTATATTCCTCTCCCGTGGTGGTGCTCATCCCAACCAGTTTCTTCCCGTCTTTGAGGTTCTCGAGATAAGAAACCTTGTCGATACCAACATGAATTGAGGAGTGGTGCATGAGCGAATCTCTATTTTGATTAAAATCGTCATCCCAAATTTGAAAGAGGATACTCAATTTACAGCTTCTTTCGCGAATTCGCCAAACAACTTGGCGGCCTTGAAAATTTTCATGTCCATCTAATACAAGAGCACAAGTATACCGCGAGAGAATAAATTACGATGAACTTTTCGGACATGGAGCCGGTGCACTAGTTTATTCTAGCTTGTATTCGAGCGTTCTGAGGCTAGCCTCGGCGGACATCGGCGGAAATTTATTTAATGATTAGATTAAATCAAGCAGAGGTACGAGTCTGTCGAAGAGGCTAAAGTCTCACCAGCTAATCAGGTTGAACATTGCATGCGCTCAGTCAAGATCTACTAGGGTAAATTGCTGCGATTGATTGTGAACGGCAGGTCATGAGCTGATCGAAGGTTCCAGGCAGAATACAGGATTCAAGTCAGCCGAGAGGAAACATAGTGAATCGTGCGAGGCGCAAAGCACCTTGTCCTTGACAATAACACGCAAGAGTTATATGGGGTAAAGCCTTAGCGTAGTTTGCAAAATTTGTGAATTAGTTGAACACTTCCAAACTCCGGTGGCTAAGAAGGTGACGCATAAAACGCATTTTATACCCCTATCTTGGCGATAATGACAGTCGATGGCCGATGCTCTTCCACGGTGTGGTTCAAATCCTAAGGTTGCTATATGGTGGCTTGGATCATGACTTAGCGGTACATTTTGCGGAGTTCAGGATGGAGGAGTTGGGATGAAGACACATCCCCACTTCCTACGTCCGAATTTTCATGTTGCGACCCCTGCTCTCTAGTCATGAGGACTGCTGCAAGTCATGAAAAGGACCCACAGGCTAGACTGTTAGATTGCATTTGGTGGCTTTTTTGATCGACACAGGCTTGAAAGAAGTTATTGTCCCCTGTCTTTGCGGAGAAACTCCGGTAAATCACTCATCTACGCGGTATAGAATTTTATTTCTTTTGAATCTTGAGATCTTGTTTTGAAAAATTCGCTTCAAAAAGGTCGAATGAAAAAGAGAAATTGGCGAGACTACGATATCGAGGTGAGACATTCCAAGTTCACAATTGCAAGGTTTTCATGCATCCAGGTTAGAAAAAGAATTTTTGCTACGGGAGTATACGGACATTGTTCAGATGGCTCCAGCTCGCTTGCATGGACACCTCGTACTCGTGTGTTCCCGTTCTGGAGAAACACACCACCAGTACAACATCGTCCCCATTGTGGCTTGCTAGGTTACGCCTGCTGTTCTTCATTGTATTGGCAAGCAATGACAAAGATTTGGAGGCTAGACTGGTAAAAAGGCACACGTTAAAGAAACGTTTCATGCAATTGCAACGTGAAAAGTATGCGGTTGTCACGTCGTGGCATCCTGACCATGTACTTCGCATCGGTAAACGTAGAAACGACGTGAACACATTTGCCCTTGACATTGCATTGCCACTCAATTGACAAGGCAAGGTGCTTCAGTCTTCATCAGCTGAAAAGGCACCAAGACCAGGAACAATTTCGATTCGTCCGGAAACATCCGGGAATCGGATGGGACATGTGATATATCTTTCCATCAAAGTTGAGCGAGGAGTTGACTTAACTCGGGTTTCGCTGAACTCCAGGCTAAAATTTTGAATATTATTCTCGAGACGAAATCGGTAAACATTAAATTATGCCATAGCGTTTCTGTCGAATGAACCAGAAATACTCCATCTCTATCTCGGAGACCGCCTTTTTACGAGCCGATCTTTCCCCGTTAAGTGTGGGTGTTTTTGACGGAAACTCCAAGCATTGACCAACCAAACTGACCCACCTAACCCACATGAATTGAGAAATAACCGTCTGCTAGCAAGTAAATTTGGTGTTCAAACCGGCAACCTCTTGATGAATTGGCGCTAAAAGCTGATCTACCTGAGTAAATGCATATGGCAAATTGAAGGTTACCCCGAGTTCTTTGTCTACGCTAGCCAGCTTGTAGATTAATTCGATGCGATGCGAATACACTAGGCTAAAAAGCAACAGCTGCGAGAAGGATCGTTCCTTAATTTCCTCAATTAAGGGAATACAACTGAAACCAACGGTTACCAGAAGTTAGGACGAACGGGCGAACTTGTCCCGTAAAAAGTCCCTTGCCCTCTTTAACGGGCGAGAAGGTGCATATTACTGTGGTAACACAAGAAAGTGTCTGATCTTGACCTGAGGATTATTCGTGAGGGGAATCATGTTACCCCTCACTATAATGCTGGATATATATACTGATATCAGACGATAATCTGATATCCGATTTTTCCCTTTCTTTTTTGTACAAAAAAATAAAACAAAATAAATGAAGGGACCTCCCGTCCTTCTGTCTGACGGAGGCAAGCATGTATTTTGACGGCGCCTCTAGGCGTCCCTATGTTATTTTAGGTGCGTCGGGCTTTTCAGGACTTTCATTCAGCCGACAATGGCTATTTCTGTGTTGCATTTTCGTCAGGCATCCCTGCCCGGCCGACGGGGCTACTTTTCGCTGGCTAGTCCCCACCACAAAGCGCCATCCACACCACCACTTTCAAGATCCGAGCTTCTCCACGGTGAATTTGCTTCTGCCGATGAGTAGGCATCCTGAAAAACACCTGATCACGGTCTCGACTTTTGGTTAAGGTTTATTTCACTCGCGCACGGGTAAGTTGGAAGAAACCGCACTAGCAAGGGTTCCCCAACCTTGTGTCGACTTTCTCCTAGACTTTTGCGCTCAACCTCAGACCAGCTTTCCCCTCTCTAGTCTCCTTTAACTTTGGCAATAACCTTCTTCTTCTTCTCCGCACCGACCAAGCGCAGTGTATCGGATTGCGACAATGGAAGAAATTTCCGTACCCCACCATCTGCAAGGCACCGTTGTAAAGGCAAGGGTAGCCGTCCACACCAACCTGAGAAGTATCACAGCCTATCACATCCTAGGTGCTCGAGCGTATGTGTATGAATGTCGATCGACACTGAGTTCAGACTAACTGAACCAAGAACACATGTTTACTATACCGCTGGTTACCAAAACCACTTGAAGCTGGGCCGTAGTTCTTCAACCAGGATGAAATGTCAAAAGCGTACCTGTTGCTAGGACTACCTCTGCACCTCAGACGGGAACTCCGGGGAAGACATCGGCCGTCTAGGTGTCTGCTTACGATGTCGTTCCTTTGACATCAGCCTCATAGAATATTGAATTCCAAATGAGTCGTTCGCAGAAGCCGAAGGGTTTGCTCGCCTACCTGGGGTAAGTACCGAGAGTCTCGGGGTCCCCTGGTCAAAGTTACAGTTTGCTCCCTCCACAAACAGACAGACCCCATACTTTTTTCCTCCCCTCCACAAAATCGGGGAAGCAGGTGGGGTACAGCTCTGCAAATCCTGAGATCGCTCTCAGAGCAGGAACCTGTTTGATGAACCGCAGGTATGAGGTTTAGGCTATCCGCTAAATCTTCGAGAACAGATGATTAATTGGCACTTGAGGAAATGATCTGGCTCTTTCCAGGAAGTTTTATGTACGCAAAATAGCCATATATCCAGATCGTCGATAAATATTCAGGGTTTTCTATACATTCAAGCAATGCGAACAGACCCTGATATATCAAAGCAATAAGATCTTGCTAGTCATAACGTCTGAACTTTTTTTGCGCCCGTCCGTGAGATGATGGGCAGGGGTGGGTAAACTGGCGAGAAGGACCCAAGGCATAATTTTTGTGAATGTTAAAAAGATAAATGTCACTGCTAATCTGACAATGGAGATATTTACTCCTTGTGTTATGCGCATGCACATGATGGTTGCGGCGAGGGTGCCGATTCATCAACTCGGCTACATCGCCACTTTATGAGGGTATATTTTTGCTTCAAATCATGCAGCAATTGTCTAAACCATGGCGGTTTTCGTTTGTCAATACGTATTTACACGCAGAGAAGTATGGGGAAGTGCAGGGGGTCATACCCCGGGAGATCTGGGGCTGGTCACCCACACAACCTCAAAAACCATATACAGAACTGGTGTACGAGGCATCTGTTGGTGCATTTTCTTTCCCCCTATGATTGTTTGCTAGACGCGGATATCTAATAGGAGATTCTTGAATTTTACTTCGTATCGGCCAATTAATTTTGGAGGCGAGATTTCGGAATGATTTGAGATCCAAGGGGAGATAGAATAAATGTGCTGGCCAAAAGTAGAGTTGTTTGTTAACGTTATGACTAAAAGAATCTTGAGTGATTTCTACGGCTGACGCATGTCTAATCTATCGAATCGATCAGAACCGTATTTGAAGCTTCGAAGCATCCGACAAGAGTCTGATATGTTGCATCATCGATGCATCGGTCCTGAACCATCCGAATTATACCATGTCATTGTGTGCAAATATGGAAGCTGCCGTTAAATTCGCCACGCATGAGTGATATATCGTGCATATTCTATAGATATTTGCGGATACTAAGGCGCCTGGAGTAGAAGAAGAACCCGGATATCGTAGCCTCTCGACTTTTGTCGTGAAGTCGGTTCCTCCTATGGTCCCAAAGTTATAGAATTTGTTGCGTTGCGTTGCCAGATTCTCTACAAAGTCGGTATTTTGAAGATAGGGCAAACCCAAGTTGGCCAAGAATGAAGAAGATATTATCAAGGTTACTCAATTAATTGTCTCGTAGTTAGCAGAAATAGCTGTTTCAATGGACGGCTTGGAAGGTATAATGTAAAGTTTGTTCATTTGTAAATATTTGATATTTGCATGTATTCGTGGTTGCATTGAAAAATGTGTTATTTTGATAGCAGAAAGTTCAACTCCCTGAATTATCATATACAGGCAAAGAATAATCCAATGCTGCCCAGTACCCTCCAAAACGCTGCCTGACTTTTCTTTTTGCTATGAAGGAGATGCAAAAAAAAAAATGAGAACTTTTGCTGGTCTAAAAAATTGACCGTAAGTTCCCGTGAGATTGGTGATTTGATTTTTCAGTTTTCATGTTGCAAAAAAAAAGGGTAATGTTGGTGAATGTGAACGCGAACGCCTCCACCTAGAAAATGCCGGATTGAACACCACCTGGTATCCACAAAGGAAATAAGGAAACATAAATGAATGAAAGACAGACGACCCAGAATCAGTAACTCCGAAAGATAATTTTGTTGGGATATCAGCTGTACAAAAATGAAAGGCTAAGGTCTGCAAGGAAAATCCAAGGAAAAGCGCAAACATCAAAGTTGTTGCGTTATATACAAGGTAATTCTGAAAGAAACTCGTGTCTCCAAGATCATTCAGTTCTCATGATAGCTGCTGGGGGTATACGAACAATAAGGAAATGTTATCGTGAGAAAGCATGATCATCTGACGGGTATCGATTTAATAAGCAAAGGAGTTGCCATAGACTGGGTAGACAGGCATTTGAGGAGCACCATAGAAGTTTCCAAATGGTTGAACAGTGTTGGCGAAGGCAATGCTTTGTTGCATAACCTCTGCTTCGCGTAGTCTTTGATGTTGTTGCAAGACTGCCTGCATGGCTTTTTCTAATTTCATGTTTTGCTGCCATGTTCGGTGGTCAAAACCATTTCCTCCAACTGCAGGAGGAAGCTCGAGAGACTGTTGAGATTGAACCTCGGGTTCTTGTGCCGAGATGTGTGGGTTGCAGTATCTGCAGTTGCAATGCCCTTCTGGTCCCTTTCCCTTTGGCTGTGTAGGAAGGGCGAAGTAGTCGCCATTCGCATTTCCCCACATTGGGACCGAGAAGCCGGACTGGTCCTCGTTGTTCAACTCCAGTTCAAACTCAACTGGATGATTAACATGACTGCCAGAGGCGACATGTTGGTCGAGTTCGGCCCCAGAATTCAATCCAATAATGCTGTATGAGCAACTTGGCTCGGGGCAAAGAAATCTACCATGATGAAGTTGCTGTGGGGTCGGTGGCATAAAAGAGTCGGCACTGACGGTCGACGATGGTGAGTCGATGAACTCAGGAGTCGATGGTGACATATTCTCATGTTGATTGAAGGAAGCGGTCATGGAATCAATGAATGTCTTGCTTGACAACAAAGAGCCATCGACGCGCACACCATTCATTTGTAAATCTGAGGGGTTGACCATCATGAGAGGTGGAATCATGCCCGCGAATCTGTTATTGGTCATGCTGCGAGATTGTTGTGGGTGGCTGCGTGGGGACGACATTTTGTGGGCTTGATATGTTCAGATTTTATGAACAGGAATATAGAGATATAAATGTTATCGACAAGTAGAAACTGCACTAGTCGTGGTCTTACAAGTGCAGGCTGCTGGCTTTTGGTCCGGGATCTTAAGATCAACCAGGTGATACAATATTTCTGGAGACGTGAAGGAGTGTATAGAAAATGGTATATCTTGTCAGCGAGCAGGAAGATATCGTCAATGAAGCGATAGCTGGTGGTGAAAGAAGAAGTCGGACACAGATGGTGGGGATGGCTCCCAAGATTAAATAGTGACCGTTCAGAAATCTGCGATGCATGGTCCGTCCCTTGTTCCCTCTACTGATCGCACAGAACAATCAGCCACAAACAAAAGCTGCATGCACAGAATAAAAGAAAATATGGAGGATATGCGAGTAAGTCGCAAAGGTAGGGATTTTCCGGAGAGCTCTAACCATCCTAGGGTTGCAAAGGGAACGAACCGGTCTTGCTCGACCGGGTCGTCAGCTGTCCAATCCCAATATCAATCAGCGACATGGGTGGAAAAGACAGTGCCTTCTCTGTTGCGCTCTGGTAAGCAGGATATCGGTATTTGGCAGCGTCGTCAAACGATTCCTGGCCAACTTAATGCCCATGGAGTATTATTGCCCCACAATATACATGTAAACATCGGGCCCCTTGTTTGGAGTAACTCAATCTAGCACGGGCGGTCAGGAGATGATCTTTTGTTAGAACAGGCCTTTCGCCAGAATGCAGAAATAAGAAAAAAGGTGGAAAAATAAAAAAACAAAATAAAAGGAAAGAAAAAAAAGAAAAAGGAAAGGAAAAAGGAAAAGACTTCGACTGGGCAAAATGAACAAGGGCATCTCAAATCGACAGGGCCAGGGACTGCTGTTCACGGAGTGCTTGACACCCTTTGACCGCAGCAAAATGGTGGGGATAAAAAGCAACATACATAGCAAGCAACGGACTGATAAAGTGGCGGGTGAATCAAACTGACTACGAAAAAGAAACAACGGCCAGTCCGCCCCTGTTCGCGCCAAAATGTGCTGCAGGATTGTTGACAAAATAAAATTTTGACAAAGAGACGTCTAAAATCAGGCGGTAGACACGACCTAGCGATAGAAAAAAATAAATGTGACTTGATCTAAAGTCCTGTCCTGGGCCTGGGTCATTTCGTCCAAATTCTGCATTGCCAGAGAAGCTGATCCCTTCCAGCCGAGGAATTTGAACCTGGCAGACTCTTCCCACACTTTTCAACTACGGCAAACTTGTGAACAAAGCGCCCTTCGAAAGCTCAGGCTGCGCTCTATTCTTCGAGCTAGAGTTATATCAGGTTCTATTATTCCTCTCGCACTGAAAACCCTCTGGTGAACAATTATTGGAAAGTGTATGTTTGTCGCCCAAATTTTCCAACGACAATTCCCGCCACTCTGGGATATAGCTCATGTACGTTCACTTGGCACCTGTGCACTCAAGAATGTCACCCCTAACGTTGCTCAAGCAGCTCATTTCTATGACGCACCAATAAATTAGCAGTAAATAAGCGGTATCGGAGTGTTTGCCCAGATAGACGATTTGGTTCTATATCCGCTACCCCAAATGTGAATGTGAACGGTGCAATTAGGAATCGCCTCGCCGCGGCCGCGAATCCTTCTTCCTCAGAGATCACCATCGAGTCCGTGCTCTTCGTGAAGCACTCTGAAACCTTCTATAGTAATTCTAGAAACGGCGGTGACGATCTAAGAAATGACAGGGCTGAGAGGCTTCGACGTGTGGCTCCTTCTCGCATTTGTATTCGACCATCTTTGTCCGTGCCCCGCACCGGACCACTCCTGAGATGCTTGCTTGTGGAGAAGACGCTCAGTTATTTCCTAAGGAAGGTTTCCCCACAACTTTGCCAAGATCGATCGATTTATCCCGTTGCGAGAGCGAGTGTTCGAGGTTTTAGGTGGCATCTTCCGTCAATCAAGTCTACTTTCATCGAGAGCAAGAGCCTTTTTGCAGACAAGAAGGAGTGAAGACAGGACTCGAGCTTCTGTGTCAAGTTTTGGCCAGGATAGTGCGGTCCGGCTATTTGGGGTACAGGTGCAGGGCATATTTCGAACCGCGTGATCATAAATGTCGTCCGAAGACTTTATTGGCTGGATCAACGTCAAATGTGGGTCTGCAAACTCGGCTAATCCTGAACAGAGGACGGACCCCAGCGGCCGCCGAAGGCTTTGGGCAAGGGAAAGGTTGCTAGCCCAGCTTACGCCGAATCAAAGCATCGCAGTTGCCGGCTACTGTGTCGGTGAGGTAAATCCCATCGTCGACTAGCGACTGAGAAAACACCACTGGCAGAAAAAAATTGTTAACATCTTCGCGTCGAGATCTTCCCAATGCGCATCCACGCATCGAATCGGGCAACTTCGATCGCCGATCCTCTCGCACTTGTACCCTCCTCCCAATGAACTAATATTCCTGTATTTCTCCCCAGGCGAACCGAAATCGGGACGCAGGAGAGACTCTTGGACTCGCAAAATTATTTGGCCGCCGAAGATCAATTCATTTGGAACACCAGCATGTTATTGCAGGATACGTGGGACATTGCCGCGCGGGCTATCTAATGATTATGCCTTGAAACCGGGTAGACCAGGCTTCCAAGCATGGTCGTTGGTGAGATTGCTAATTTTTACAATACACTCCCCAAGTTGCAAAAATATCCCTCACAAACGAGCACGCCGCCCTGGACTGACGTAATTTCAGTTTTCAAGATAAATTGTGATTTCTGAACTCGACAATTCAACAGAGGTTGTGTCGAAAGTTGACCATCGTATATGTATCTCTAAACTTTCCATATCAAGTTCCCTATTTCATCCTCCGTCTCCATGCTAAAAAAATTTAGCATCGGCTTTAGATATACAATTCTACTCGCGAATATATCTAATTAGAGATTCAAAAATCATATACCAGAGCTAAGGATTGATGTCCATACTTCTGTGAACACCACAAGACTACACGAGCGTTGCTAGCATAGTCTCTCGATTGTTCGAAGAACGGGTTTTGAACGTTTCAGAGAATATTTGCTTGGTTGTAGACATGGCCAAGGCACTGGTGGCTTGGTCCAATTTCATACTAGCTGCCAGTATCCAAGACGGGAGGTGATGCCGCATTAACTTTAATCCGGTTTAAGCCACGGGAATGGCCCATCTATTCTGCCAACGCTCAAATGAAAGCAAGCTAGGCCTGTAAGGCACACGATGTTTACAAGAAACTTGAGGACCTAGCGCCGTAAGGGGTATCTCCATGGACATGTGCGCCGACTTTGTCGAATCTGACAAAATACCCTATTTCCCATCTACAGTTTGAACAATGGCCTGATACCATCATTCCTCAAGCAAAAGTTATCCAGAACGTTGGTCGGAGGTCTCCTTATCAAACTTATCAAGGTGAAACTGCTGATCCCAGCAGCACGCCAACTGACCCTAATGTAATTTATCTCTGAGCACTTCGTCTGATATAACTCATTAGGGGCAGCAATAACCGAACCACTTCTTTGGTGAACCACTAGAGTCTCGTGAATCAGATGAAGATGCCAGACATTCGTTCGGAAAAACTCGATCAACCTAGCCCTCGAAGGTAGTATACCCGCCGTGCTAAGTTTCGAAGCAAGCAAATCCCATTCTAGGGGAAAATCGAATCGAATCGACTGATCGATTGAGCATGTGGTCGTTTGCATATGATTATGCAGCTCCATGAAATTTCAAAATACCTGGGTTTTGATGTTCTCCCATGGCCCAGTCTAGGTTTTGAACATCTTTCTCGGCCTCTTTTCGGTCATTTGGAGACTCCGCAGCCGTGCGCCCTCTGTCAGTATGCTGGTCTCTGCCAGGGTGTTCCAGCACTCGCCTCTATTTTTCCGAAGCTCTCCGTTTTTTGTGTTTGTGAAACCCCAGACGCTTTGTCCTCGTGATGTTTGACCTCTTGGGTTGGGCAAGCAAAATAACCTTCTAGAAAAAAAAAAAAGCATTTAAATGAAGGTGGCTAACAATCAATCAATGCAACTTGATATCACATCGCTACAATGCACCCCAGATGATCGATCTGGAGGGATACGACGTTATTGTGATACTCTGTTGCATGAGGTCGCAGGTTTTCCATCTCGTCACGGGTTTCGGTTCTCTACTGTCACTGGGAGCGACCCCGCTCGCGGGATAATACGACTTATTTCAGGGATCAAGCTTGACGAGAGGTTAAAATTGCTGTACGGGTGCCTGATTTGGACCTCGCTGGTGTTGAAAAGTTAAGATGGATATATATCAAATTCACATTATTATTATTATATGGTGCTGGAAAATACTGCAGAGGCCTCAAGATGCTCTCAGATCATAATTGTTCTTTTAAAATTTGCTTGAAGTGTAACTATCAGTTGCTTCAACCTATAATCAGACTATTATAGATGGCTCTCAGATCCCCAGAATTAAAAACTCATATTGAGCTCAGATGTGTGCCTCGAATTTATTCCACAGTCCGTTTCCTTCAATATCGATGTATCTGAGCGGGAAGCCCCCTGAAACCCCGCTTTTTTCAAGCTTCTTGTAAACCAGCTGTACTTCTGAAATCGATTTTGGTCTAATTTTCAATACCGTAAACTATAATAACACATTGATACTATTATCTCAATCTTGAGCGGAGTGGAGTTGTTGCGTTTTGATGCTGAAATTCTATTAGTGCAAAAAATGTTTTGGCTCCAGCCACTTCCTATGGCTGCCGTCTCCTTCAGTGCGCATATGCGCAAATTCAAACCGCAGCATAGGACCGCCACTTATAATATACAACATCTGTTTCAAAAAATTTCCCCAACTTGAGCTGCATAGCATTACAAGTTCTGGACCTTCCAATTCAAGTCTGCGAGAGGACTTTCTCCACTTCTAGTGTCCCGTTCAACGACTGGAGCCACCGAAGGAATTTTAGTGATGCAAACCCCTGCTTAGTTCAATTCGCTCCAAGCTAGGATCAATTTTCCCTCCGATTCGATGTCTATCTGCTCTTGACAAGCTGTCGCGGCTGAATTGCCTTGTTGTAACAAGCTATTCTAGAAATTGCGGGTCTGGAGGCTAGGTTTACCCACGCCCTCAGAATTTCATAGATACATCACTGGCAAAAAGAAATTTTTTCCCTCTCAATTTTGAATTGGCCATCCCGTATATCGATATAGGTGTGAGCTCATTCGAAGAAAATTTTTCAATTCGCCATCTCCGAGACCAACGAAAGATGGCGACCAAGAAGCGTAGTCTTTGTGGATCATATATGTACTGTGACAGGCAAGCATACCCCTTCCAACTGGGACTCCACATGTCCCACTGACGAAGCCTTCATCCGTCCTTCTTGTAAGCTTGATTCGAAGATAGACAACGGTCGCGGGCACTAGTCCAAGTTGATATCCCTGAACACGATGAAGTATATTCTCACCACTTTGCGAAGGCTCGTAACGCTGAGCGTCCCACATATAACAGCATCTCCGATACAGAATTTGTTTTCATAGAGACATCTCCGGATTTTCAACAGGGAATATTTTAGTTACTGGGTTCCTGCTTGACTAAGGCTTTAGAAAGACTCCATCGCCGTCTACCTTGACTGAAATTCAGTGCGGAGAAATATCGAGCGGTAAAAACGGGGTAGATCAGTTGACATGCCGACTTCTCCACATCGACGCTCCGCAATTTTGATATCTCCTAGCTCGGGCGTAACATTTTCTTCCGTACCCCAGCTTTCTCTGGCCCACAGCTGCAACTTGAATAAATTGTTGCATATTGCAACAACGCTTTAATGTATGCTTCTCTTAAAGTTTTCCTGATCATCATTTGAGTTAAAATATTCCAAGTTGTGTGATACTGTTCCAAACTATTTTCAGTCATTGTTCCCAGTTTTTCAAATATTGCATCTGCTCGGGGCTCTTTTTTCATATATTCATGCACAATGCCGCTCATTTCATATAAGTAGGGATGCAATAGAGCAAATTCGGCGTGATGAAAAATCTATAAAGCCGAAGTTGCCAGGAAAAACTGATTGTCACAGGGATGGTTTTAGATGTGACGCCTCTGTCCTTATTTGCATTCTAACCCAACGCCTCTGTCTTTTCGGGCGAGCTAGCATTTTGATAACCCTGACGGTCGATTTCTTTAACCCGGTTGTGGCAAATTCCCGACTCTCAGACCGTTGTAATATATGCAATGATATGACACACCAGTAATGCTAAATTTTGATGTGCCGGTGATTCACCGAATGGCTGAGAGGATTCTCTTCGTGATCATCAACTGTTCAGACTGAAGCGCCAGCTGGTATGTACCTGGTATAGCTCTTGACAACCAACTAGTTATACCGATGACGCCAGGGCTACCCTTTGCAAGTCGATATGGCAAAGTAATGGACCAAGGGGGCGAGTGTGGCAACCTAGATATAGTAATACCCATTTTTCATGAATCGAATTATAGTAAGACTTTATTCCTGTTCTTTCCTTGTGTTAACTTCAAACTTGAATTGTAAAGCCATTTTGAAGATTCTCGAGTGAGATTGTATCTTCACTCGTTCGAACTAGGATTTCTCGGATGGGTTTCAATATAACCCTAAATTGATATTTTAAACTCTATCTAATGAGAAATTCAGTTGAGGGTCAGCACTAGCCCCGATAGAATCCTTACCTCGGTAGGCTTCCAACTGACAGCGAAATACCTGTTTTTACCACCTTTTGACAACGTCTTTTGATCAACCGTAAATTCTCTCTGCAAAATTTTCTTATCTAGTTTCATATATACCTCTTCTATATTACTGAGAGCGATAGGCTCTCAAACTTAGACCGGGTAAAGTGTGGCAATATTGGAGCCCAATTTAATTTCCCAACCAGTTGGATGTGTTCGCGGTGATAGGATAGACGTGTATCCTCAAACGTCGCTGTCAACCTAGCTGTTGACCCAATAATTCGCAATTACTAAAATCTCATAAGTGCTCCAACTTTTTAAAACACTACTTTGGGTATACACGCATTTCAACTATGATCGCGATATCATATTTTGATTCTAGAAAGCAACGATCGAGACAACTCTGAGACATACGTACACCACTGCCGATAATAATCAAGGTATTTTAGAACTTGATCGATTTTGTTTTTACTACTATCATATCTCCCGGATGCGAACGTATCCCATGGGACCTAGGATTTGTTAAGTAACTTGCAATTGACTTGTATATTAATGACAGAGTTTTACATACCTGGTACTGGCTCAACCCTCTAGGAGAGACGCGGTCTCAATCAATATCTCACACAAGGGCATCCGTGTATCCTGCCCGGATACCGGATTATCTGCTTCTCAATACATACCAGCGCCGACCTGTCGTGGGACATCGATGTTACTCCATATTGAAGTGACAATTTAAACGAGACACCAAGAATTTCTAGAAGAAAACTGGCCTGATATTCTCGGGCTCTGTCACTAGATTAGTGCGATCATCCCAATTGCAGCTCGAGTTTCTACCTCGTCACTGACCGCAAGTGTGCTTGTCCGGACGCCAGCTCTTTAGCTAGCTGGAGCTTCGTTTCATAAAAGTAAGGAGCTACCATCCTGCAGGTACAAATGAGGCTGTCCTCCCCATTGGCTAATTTCGAAAGTTAATGAAAGGCAGCCCACACTATTTGCTGGGCCATCAGAAAGTTCTTGATCACATTCTCCACATTGCATTGCATTGTGGGTATTTGCAATCGACCGAAGAGGGAGCTTTGGTAGCAAAACGGCAGGTACCAAAAATCGAATCCACATTCGAATCCACCAGACGGCGGACTCCACGTACCCAGAATGTTCGAATGTGATATCCGACATCGTTTCCCGTTCGCACAGACGGCGAAATGAGGTCGTGGAAGACCGAAACCCATGAGCCGAAGCTAATATTGAAGAGTTTCACCGAAGAGGTGGAGCTGCTCCCACGCTCGGGCCCCCCACTACGGAGTATCACGTTAATCCGATACATGCATTGTTACAGCTTTATTTAGACAACGAAAGCATCGGCCTCAAGATTAAACGAAGCAACGCCATTTGCGCGTGAGATGACTTGAAACCTTTTGGAGAGGAATTTTAAGCCAGGACATGCTGGATATCGGATGAAGAGAGCTCCAAAGGTTGGGAAATGTCTTTCCAAAACCGAGCCTTCGGGAGGTGGCAAATCTGATAAAACACACTGCATGATGATGTTGCAACTTCCGCTCGGACGTCAAGACTTGCTCTTGTCAACATGTTTGCACGTCAAAAAAGCCGACACGGATTGCCATTTAAATTGCCGGCAATTACCCACGATATTTTCTTATTTCATCAATTTTATTACAACGATACCCGCGCTCAGATGAAACAATAACAATTCAAAATGCATGAGGGTATCCAACTCTAATTCCTGCTGACGTAAAAGGAGGGCAAGAGCTACTCATGTGCTTGCGCAAAAGGTGCGTCCACTCTTCTGGATGAAAGTGCGAACGCCAAACGAACGCTGAACGGGAGGGTATAATGTTCTCGCATTATAATAATAAAATTCTCACCATTATAATCTCATTGCTCTCATGACAGGTTGGAGATCTGTGCTTGAACCCTCTCGGGCGAGCGCGTTAAAGTACCTTCACAACCACGCGGTAAATACCGTACTGAACAACATGCCGCGGGCAGCTAGCAGGTCTGAGGCCCACAAATCATATCTAGGTGTAGGTCGGTATAGCTCGAGTTTACCTATTATAGCAATCATTCCCCGTGCCGCGCAGCAGTTCCGCGCAGGATTCAAGGCCGCCAGATCGTTGTGCCGCCTCGACCACCATCAGCACTTTCCCCTTGGATGATTGTATCGGAGGAATTCCCGCGGTTGTTAGCCAGAGGCTGGCAATGTTACGCAAATCAGAGATCTTTTCGGAGATTCGATTCCTTCTGACTTGGAAGGATAGTATAATTTCGGGAGCAAATCCTGAATTGGGTTCTGTTTTCACGAGAGAAACCGAGTCTCCATACCAGTGGGAGCTCAGATCTCGATATTTTCTTTCGAGAAATTAGTTACGTTTCTCCTTGGTTTGCACTTGTCGCCTAGCTGTTCCTAGGATTTGACGCGTCAGATATTGCATTGCATATTGGGCACAACATTACAGCAAATATGCAGCCTAACATGTTGAACACCGAACAACTGAATGGGTGTTGTAGTATACAATATGTACCCAAATCTCAGATGCCTTAAGCTAAAGTCGTCGAACTCAGCTTGTTAATGGCGTGATCTTATCTCTAAGCTCTTGAGCTTTGCGTTAGAAGGCTGACCAAGCAACCGGGCGAAAACAACAAAAATGACAACCGAAACCCGGCGCGTTCTCGGAATAGGCTTGGCAGAAGCCATGTCGGAGATGTCGCAACCAATCGGAGATAGATATCCAACAAATCGGAGACGCAAAAAGAGTTGCGACACCGAGACCTAGGTAACCAAGGTCGGCCGACATCAACGTTTGCGACGTGCTCCTACTCCACCTTTTACGTGAAAGTTACAAGGTCAACGTCAATTGAAATGCGGGGTCAGGAATGATCTAACAACTAAATAATATCTAAACTGGTGATTAATATTGTAAGCCTTCGAGAGGGCATAGTTATAAAGGATGCACAATGGCTACTTCGTACGAGACACAAAAAGTTGATACCAGTCAAAATATTTATATACCTATCTCGTCTCTAAGTAATTATTACCTATATATAATACTTGTGTGTTTACACGACTTGATAATACTTGGAAATCATACTTTGGATATCATTTTGTAATTCGATAAATCTCAACAATGAAGGTTCTCGTCCTTTCCGCAACAGGCTGCATGGGTGGTGGCCTGGTCCAGGCTCTCAAGAATGACCCAAACCACCAGCTTTATGCTTTCACTCGCAATCCAGACTCCGACACCGCCAAATCCCTCAAAGATGCCGGCGTCACGGTCTTCAAAGGCGACTATAACGACAAAGATTCACTCGAGAAGACGTTCTTTGAAGTGAAGCCAGACGCTGTCTTTTTTACCATTTTTCCAGATTTGACGGGAGGCGACGGGGATCTCGAGCAAGCCCAGAATGTCATCGATGCGGTCAAACGGCATGGCGTTAAGCAAGTACTGCACGGGTCCGTCGCGAGAATCGGTACTCAAGAGAACTTCGACAGGGTTTATAACAAACTCGAGGATGGCTCCTTCTTCAAACAATACTGGGTCAAAAAATGGGCCATCCAAGACTTGGTTCGCAATTCAGGCGCTTCTTGGACTATCGTCAAGCCACCAGTATTTATTCAGAATGTAGTCTGGCCTCACTATGTTAATTTGATGACCCCCGAGCTACCACAGAAACTCATCTACAAGAATGCTATCGATCCAAAGGCTCGACAGTGGTGGGTTGATGGTAGTGACGTTGGTAAATTCGCCGCCGCGGCTGTTAGAAACCCTGAGAAGTTTCATAACAAAGAAATCACTTTCGGCACCGAGCTGCTCACTACTGGAGATATCGTTGACAAGTTGAGAAAGGTGAGCGGAAAGGATGTCAAACAGTACGAGTGGCCAGCTGAAGAATGGGAAGCATCTAAATCCCAATTCCTCCTGAGTTCTCAACATATCATGTCAGAGATGGGATACGATCCTGAGGGTGGAAATCCTACTGAGTATGGAGTGGAACTCACGCCGATCGAAGAATGGCTTGAGAATAATAAGGCGGGTACTTGGATGGCTTGAAAGTTTCTCTGTTAGAGATGTGTCTTGATCTTATAAAAGTTATACGTACCTCCTGAGTAACTCCTTCAATCTCTTAGAGAATTGCGGAATGGCATAAGGGGTTACCTGATCTCGTAATATCCTGCTTTCATTATGTCATTGAGTTCTCATTTGTATGCTTCGATTAGCTTTTTCGTTACTGACGATCGGGATCACTCTGCCACGTTATTTTGGTTATACTTTTCAGATTTCATATCAATCAAATGCCAGCAAGCTTATATGAAGATCCTCTTGTCCATCACGAGAGGCTTAGTAACAGCCTCTGTAGATCTCGTAGAGTTTATCTAGCTAGTGCCTGGTGCTGCAGCTGATGAAGAATTCATCGCCTTTACTCTAACTATTATCCAATACTCTTGTTCTCGAAATTAAGACATCAACATAGAGCAAACTATGGAACGGAGTGACGACTCACAACTGCGTTAAATTTCACTCTTTAGGATATTGTGAGTCAAGGGTATTCGACTTGACCACATCCTCCACATTCGAGATATCTGACATCGAGCGTTAGAAAGGCAATATCGAACGTTCTTTAACTCGGATACCCAAATCATCGAAAGAAAAAAATCCTTAAAGATCGTGGTATTTTGCATTCACTATCGCAATGGCCTTTGACGGGCCTTATCCCTCCCATAGCGATTCGATGGAGAAAGTCATCTTTAACGCTCTTTTGTCTCCAAACTATGAGGATGCAGATGGTATGTTCCAATAAGAGTCGGCTAACTGTGTACATCGAGAATTTTCGAAGCATTAACTTATGTTCTGTAGATGTGGTCTCCACCGCTCCTTCAACCAAACGAGTTTTCAAGCTCCCGCTTCCGTTTAGAAGTTGGTTCCGATCCCATCCACTGCTTCGACGTCTTAAATCCTTCGGACTACAATCAGACGTCGCGTCTGTTGCATCTTGTTCTTCTGTGTCTCTGCCTTCCATCGCGGCTGACGAAATCCTTAACCAGTTACCCGAAGGTAACTCCTCAATAAGCAAGTTGGCAAAATCCATCCAGGACATTGATAAATGCTTTACAAGATCTGCCGCCGATGACACTGACAGCGATGCTACAGAGACAACATGCATAAGCCAGCTTGGCAGCTTGAAAGGCTCTTTTGGAAGTAGTCGTGCCGTCGAGATTATGCCGACTAGATTTCCTGGGACGCATCAAGTACCCGGATCGGGGATCAAGAGGCATAAATACGATTTCAAATCGAGACGAAAGCGAGCCTCAAAGATTAGAGAGAGGTATCTAGAGGTCAATGATGGAATCTGGGATACAGTCGCCGAGATTTTTATTCCGAATGCATGGCCAATTGCAAGGATTAAAACTGCAATCAAGAGACCAATGGTCGGAGCCAAGGACAAAATGCGTCATTTAAACTGACTGAGGTTGGGTAGATACCCGCTGATTCGCCGACGGCGTGACTTGAAGCAGGAAGAGCTATTTCAGAAAATATCATATTTAGGGTTAGGAAGCTTGAAGTGAGCTTTCCGAGAAGAAGGGTTACATGTATACTAGAGCTTGAAATGGAGAGCCGATGCGTGTTTCTGGCGACAGAGAAATCCACATTGACGAATGACCATCGAGTGACACATCAATCAATGCGTCTGTTTGACGAAGCGAACTCTCGACTGCGATCTAAGAATTGAGCCATGCGTATGTGAAAGTGAGACCATGCCAAGAGAGGTACTACCGTTTAAATATGATTTTGAAGAGTTGGGTCTATGATCACATCCGTTTGTGCACATGCAAAGCCGACGGGGTCGCCCGAATCGAATTACCATCTCGAAGGCCTTATTAGAGATAAGCTATAATGTTCCGCCACTCATTGGGAGACCTGCAGGTGTGGGGTCATGCACCGACCACCCACTTGATCATTATTAAAATGCGTTAGCGATATTTTTGGGTTGGGAATTTCGAACAATTCGAAAAGCTAGACCGTCTAGAGGGAACCTGCAGCATCGTGGCTAATAAAATTCGACGCTAAGAAGTTGCACACAGGCTAGCAAGTCTTGTCAACGTTCCAACGATGCCGTGCCTAGAGCCCAAGACGGACGTCCAAGAAGAGCCTCGACGCCTAGCCCCCCGTTATATTTCATCTTGCGATCTCCGTTTGAAGGCGCTAAGATGCGATTCGGAAAAGCCGGCTTTCTTTTTGGGTTTTTTAGGGTAGCCCCGTTGTGGAGTAGGCCGGTGGAGGGGCACCTGCATGTTTGCAAAACGTTTGTTCATTAGAACGGCTGTCAAAATGCCAGTACGGATGTGCTCACAGTAGTTTACTAGTAATTACTATGGCTGACCAGAACCAAAAACTTTGGACAATTGTATATTTTATGCTTACTGTTGTCCTTTGAGATGTCAAACACCTTTTCCTTCTAGGACTCTCCAGCTGAAGAAGACACCTCCGAGGTGGTTTTGGAGCGTTTCGAGCACAATGCGGGAAATGTGCTTTTCGAACGGTGTTTGACGGCGCTAGGCCTTCGTTTGATGTCATGTCACCACCCAACACACAGCCAGCCTAACCGTATACATGTCACTCGGATATTCCATCTTGGAACGGGAAACTGCAACCTGATCGATATTTTGCTATGTAACGATGGCCGCCGCAAAGTGGATGGCAATGAGGGGCGCATACATCTCATGGATGGTACGAGTTTTCGCGCAATTGCAGACTGCCATCCGAAGCTTGCTTTTTCATAGATCTGAAAGCTCCACTGCATTGCCAGCTCCAGGACAGCTCCAGCTCCAGCTTCTGTCATGCATTCATTCATTTTTACAGCTGTCGTTCCATTATATTCGACAGAGCCCCTCCTTTCTCTCGCATTATATTCTCGGACTAGCTAGCTAAGCCCCGAGGACGACGTTCCTTTTAACATTGATATGAATTCAAAGCATCCCACTTTCTTTTGTAACTTCAAATGCCAGTAACGCTCACGAAATACCACAAGTACAACAACAACACTAAGCAACACAGCCGTACAAAACGTCGAATCCTGGTCCTCTTACTAACAGAAGTACGCGTTCAACAAGGAATTGACGATACAATAGATTTTTTGCTCGCAAGATGAGTGTAAGGTTTCCTCGTGTTTAAATCCTTCATGTAACAAATATGGCAGCTGGTTGACGCGGCCACCCCTTGATTCACGTCAAACGATCAAACGAACGAGCCGACTCGCAACCATCTCCTGCTGTCTCGAGTTCCCACGCCTTTGATTGGTTTGAGCTGTTAATTTTAGATCAGAACCGCTCGGTTTTCGCAAAATGCTAGAAAGATGGAGTGTCAAAAATGGCTAACGAGAAATTATAATCACCTTACAGTCGCGGCGGTCGAGATCGTATAGCCCTATCGGCCGGGCGCCCATTTCTGGGGAAGCAGAAAGTAGGACACTTAAAACCCCGTCACATCCCAAAAATTTCCGAAACATTTATCGAAATCTATACTTTTAAAAAACTTACATCGTAATTTAATTTAATTTAATTTTTATCACAGCGATTGCACACGCAGCCGAGTTCGAATTAGCACCCTCTCGGGCTATGACCCCGATCCCTCGAGTTTTAACACCAGTCCAACAACGAAACCTAACCCCAGTAACACCACGAGCCATGACACCCTCACGAACACCGCCGCCGAACAAGCGGAAGATTTTCTTCGATGAAGTCACAGCGATACACGAATCCACCAATAAGATTAACGAAAAGATAGAGGAGCTGAGTAAACTCCATGAATCGGCGTTATCAAAGATTGATGAAGGGGAGAGGACGGATGTCGAGAATCAGATTAATGCTGTGGAAGCAGAGCTGTCTAAGATGAACAATTTACTCTCACGACGTATCAAAGAACTAGCCAGACAGGTGGAGGAGAATTCGGATCAAGCCGGGCATATTAGGCTCGTTGAGAGAAATTTCACGGGGTCGATTCGAAAGTACCAGCAGACCCAAGTTGCGTACATGAAAAAGATGAGAGAGGTGATAGCTCGTCAATATAAAATTGCGAATCCTGAGGCTACGGAGGAAGAGATCAGGGATTTCGTAGACGGGGGGCCCACTGAGCAGATATTTGTCAACGTCGTAAGTATCTTCTCTCTCCCAAAACAGTGATAAAAAAGATTGGAAGTAGGGTAGTGACTAATACGGTACAATATTAGACGATGTCTACGAGAACCAATGCGAGCAGGGGAGCTCTCAAAGAGGCCAAGAAACGATATATGGAGATCCAAAAAATCGAAAAGACCGTGATAGAGCTTGGTGAGCTTTTTGACCAGATGGGCGAGTTGGTTTGGAAGCAGGAAGAAGAGGTTAAGGCTATCGAGAATACCTCTGCAGACATTGAAGCGACCGCAAGTGCCGCCACTACTGAACTAAAAACTGCTTATAAGAGTGCGAAAAGTGCCCGTAGTAAGAAGTGGTTGATCCTTTGGATTGGTGAGTAGCCTTGCTGATACTAGAGAAATATAATGTTCGCCTAGCATACTAACTGAATCTCCATCGAATAGTCATAGGAATTATTCTTGCTGCTATCATTATTACAGTCCTTGCACTGCACCCATGGAGTGCAAAGAAGTCACATGATGATGACTGAGAACCACAATCTTATCAGTCTCGTAACCAGGTTTGCATTGTTTTTTTTACTCAGCTATCTGTTCGTTTGTAATAAATACCTGATTGACTTGGCAATATATCCCCCAAGTTTCCAACTCCGTTCTCCAGAGTACCCGGATGGTATGAAATCAAGATACATCTGCTACTCGTTATTTCGCATATTAGATGTTTAATTTCTTTTGTTAAGATGGAATAGTAGATTGCGTTTTGTAATTCGAATTGATGATACATTATGATATCAGACATAAACTATCTAAGTATACGTAGAAGTTCCAAGTTTTCCGCCCAGTTTTAACGCACTCAAAAAGCTTCATAAGTCACACCAGCCAACCAAGGAAAACGGTGATCTTCACAGACGACTGTCTGTGAGGATCACCGTATTCTTCAGCAGCTCGTGAACTTTTCGTCACAATCCAAATCCCACATCGGTGTCATAACCATCCAACCAGCGAACAGATGAATTTGAAACGGTGACCACCACAGATGACCGTGAGGCTGTCTGTGGGGATCACCGTATTCTTCTGTCGCTCGTTGACAACTTGATATCCGATAATACAAATACTTTTGGCGATATGCTAACCAGCAGACCAAGGCATACGGGGGCCTCCACAGGAATAAATGAGTATATATTGGAATGATATACCTCTACTCCTGTGGGGACCACCGTATGCTTCGATTGCTCGTTGCTATATTGTTTGATCCAACGGAGGTAGATCGAAAGTTGTGATAGGAGGAAGTCAAGTAGATTTAGTGGAGGTATAAAAGTTTCACTCGAACCAACTGAAGTAGTAGCTTGCAATGTGAGTAAATTGAAATGTGTGATGGAATGGAAATATTCAAAACTTGAAGGGGAGATTGTATAGCTATTTATGCTTTTCCGGACGTATAAAATTTCTATAAGGTCATCGATACAAACGAAGAGCGATTGCCATATGTTCACGCGATCCGCCGAGCCCCCAAACGCTAAGCTTAATCTTACAACGAACGCAAGTATATACTAGTGACGGGAAGCTTGCGTGATCTCCACTCTGATCATTCTCACGAGGAAGCGATAGTGTCACAAGCTAGTCCGGTTTCTATAATGTCGATGAGGTATTATCGAATCGGAAAGACAGGCAGAAGAGAAATTTTCTAGCTCTTCCCTAAGATCACAAGTACCGATAGAAAAAGGAAATCTACAACTTATAAGTGGGGGAGATGAGCTCTTGAATAGTGGCGTTCCATTAAACTTCCATAGCTGCATGATGCCAGGCAACGTTTCCAGGCCCGCGTGTTTCAAAAAGCCTCCTTGGCTTGATATTCCGCCCACGCTACTTTCTTATGCATCTATGTCCGAATTTGTGCTACGTTTCCGATACCCGGAAACTTGCAAATTTATATACGGCACATGCTTCGCCCGATTGGTTAACACGTGGAGGATCTGTCTATCTATCTAGAGGCAACTACACTGCTCGTGTTGAAGAAATGACAAACCCTTGCTGAATATTTGGTAACACCGTAAGGATATTTTAGAAGATCAAAAACTCAATCAACAGTCGTCACTGATGTCCCATCGAATGGCGAAACTCACAATCCAGAACAACCTCGATCGCCGATTTGTCGGCCTCGTTTCGCATTGTTCACCAGAGCCCGGACACCTGCTCTCGGGTCACATTCCTCCCGTCGTGGCTAAAATCAAGGTTCGAATATTCTCGCCAATCTGACAACCAATGGTTGATTCTGGGAATGCAATGCTTGCCTCATCTTTGCTGGCAGGTTTTCGATCCGAATGTTGTTTTTTTCGCGTTGCGCTTTTGGTGCCAGGATCTTGCATGAGCGAATGCATGCCAACCGCAGGAGACCGCGACTTTGTGAGTCACGATGGCGGCACAATTTGCCAAAGTAGGTACTTTGAGACCTGTTGAATTTGATAGAAGGGCGGGGTATTTTGCCTTAGAATCAGATCCTATGCTAGTTCGAAAGAAAGGCGAACCATCTGGCGGAAATATACTGAAATTCTTGTCCGTGCTGAAACGAGGATTCTTCTGAGCCTCAAGCTCGCGGAGGCTGGGTTTTGCGTTGCTCAAGCAAAATTACCACAAACAACACTCTCCTCGACGTCGATAGGTCGCGGTTGTCGCATATCGGGAACGTGACCGTTGAAGTTAATCCGTTCCGCTAGGGCTCTGATAGCGGTTCGGATTCCGGTGCTCTTTTGACCTGCGTCAAATGTGCCTTTTCGTATTTTTAGGATCTCTTTGGAACCGGCTCTAGCCAGGCCAGGCCGCCTTCGAGGAAGCCAAGCTTCCCGGTTCACCAGCCGTCAAGCCTGCAAGGACCGGGAGGACAACATGCCAACAAACTCGGCTCGCTAAATGCTCACTTTTTGCACGGACATGAGATATGCAGACATTGCATTAATCTCGCATTGGTATAGATTTGTTTCTGATTCATGGGCATTTCGTGTTCTGAGAGGAGTTCGCCTTCTTTTAAATTTGCTTTATCTTGCGGGAACGAGATATATAGCACCGAGATAGCTATAGCAGCCGCTAGTCGTCCTCATCTCAAACCCGATTTTGGATATTTAGGGGCTCCTCTATGCAATGCAATGCATTCTCGACTCATTGTTTACCCCTCACATCCCAAGCTGAGGGGCAATGAGGGGTTAATAGCTTCTCTTTTCGCCAAAAAATTTGAATAAGGGATTTTAAAGGATATGCGTATTATTGGCCGCCGGTGGGACCCACAAGGGGCGGCTCACAACCGCAACAACGCCTCAGGCTTCGACGGGATATAAAAATCTCAACAATCGTTGTTTCATTGGCCAATTTGCAAAATTGCGAAGCCAATGCATCGAAGAATGGAGCTTTGACTCATCTCTGCTATTGTCCAATAGATTACTTTGACAAAGCAGGTGACCCTTGGACTATCTCAAATATTAGGCTGACCTATGGAAGCCACATTTTTGAGCTTCGTAGAGCTCTTATTTCTATCAAGATTTGGATGTTCGACTGCAGCTAAGTTACGATTATTGATCCATTCTGACATGGAATGATTGGACAATGTCGTTACACGAATTCTACCGAGATAGCGAAAGGACGACTGCAGCTTGATGAATTTTGAGCCTTGTTCACAAAGACGGAAGAAAATTTCTTTCTCGCTTTAGGCGATATCACTCGATTGACTATATGTTAGGTTCTTCATCACTTGAAACATTAAATTTGATGGCATGCAGAGTAAGATATGACTCAAAGACAGCATCGGTTGACCAGTCGTGCAAATTTTCTCGCGGGCTTTATCCAGAAAAATTTGTTGACTTGTTCACTGAGGAAAACCCACTCGGGTGGAAACTGCTTCCATACCATCTACAATGTCTATTCACTACGAGATGTATACGAATATACACTTGAATATGGAAATACAGATTTCCGTGTGGAATCTGATTTACGAGACAAATTTTAATGCAAAATGAGATTAGCTACAGGCATGATAAAAATATGAAGATTATGTGAATCTTTTACAACATTTACAATGAAGAAAGGACGAACGTAGAAGCCGAGTTTTAGAAGTGAGATAGATTTCAACAACGTATATTCAAGCAGATATTCCAAGATCATCTAAAAGCTTCACCATTGGTATACCCGATTAATTTCTGCCCGCCAGTTCCACACCCAGCAACTCCGTTTCTAATCCAAGGCATCGTATATTCTCTCTTTTTCTCTTCCTTCACTGCTTGTGCCATCATCCTCGCCATAACGGTTTGCAAATCCATAATGCCGTGTGCTCCCATACCGCCATTTCCACTGTATCCGTCAAGTCTGGAGGGATCAAGTGACATACCCAAATCATCCATGCAGCCGGCTCTACGACTTCTATACCTATCATCTTTACCGCTAAATCTGCCCATATCTGGACCGAAGTCTCCCTTGTGTGGTGGGAACCCAAAGTCATCCATCGAGGGAAAAGTATCGCTGCGAGTGAGGCCGTGCGGACCTCGCATGTTCATACCACCGTGGTGTATGCCGCCGACCATGTTTGAATTTCGAGGTGGTAACCCGTGATGATCTTGGTGTGGTACGAAGAAGTAATCGGAAGGAGCAGGAGACCCTCTTCTAGATGGGATAGGCGTATGGGATGGAGTTAAACGGTCGGCTTGGTTCATCATGCCCAGATTTCCACGTTTCGCGGGATTTGCGAAAACGCGAAGTTGAATCACGACATGATCGTGATTGTGATTTTCTTTGCCGCCCGTGATTTGCACTTGGGAAAGGATATGATCGGGTGAAAGGATCTGGTTGTGGAGATGGCCAGGTTGAGTGGGGTCTACAGTGACCGGAGAGCTCTCTATGATCTTTTGGAGGATCTGTGGGCTGAGTGTGATGAACATACTGCTGTCTACCATCTGATCTTCGTATATGCCGAGTCCGTCGCCTTCGAGGCCGATTCCTGGGAGGAGAGGTCGGGGTACCTCCGCGAGGATGGCTGCCTCGCAGGTCCTCTTGCGTTTCTGAAACTCATTGTGTTCGACTTCGAGAAAATCGCAGAGTCGGCGGGAGAGATTCCACTGCCGTTCACCGTATTGGGCGAAAGTTATGTTGTGGGAGTTGGTGTGGTATTTTCTGAAAACTGTATCAAAAGAGGAGAGGACAGGGAAAGTAAAGTCTTGCATCATCTGGGAGTGGGCCAGAAGATCACCAATGCGAAGGAATCGAAGAGATTCCTCCACATTGTCGAGGTTATGTTTGATGTGTTTACGGTAACTGCTGTAAGAGTTTTCAAGATGCTCGCGGGTGGGGTTCTGACCGTTGTCGAGACAGTCGAGAGCGAGGGAGACCTCGACAAAAGATTCTAGAAGGGTAAGGTATGCGGAAATATCGCGAGTACCGAGTTCATCGTCGCTGTATTGAGGGGGTTGATGATGTTGGTCGCGATGTTGGCTGAATTCATGGCGGAATGGGTAGCCTGCGACGAATGCTTCCGAAAGGGCAGCACGAACACTGTATGTTTGGCCATTTTTAAGACGACGGAAGAGAGTAAAGACCACAATTCGGAGGGCTTCACTCCCCCCGAAGCGAGTTGGGGAAAGGAGACGGGCTTCATCTGGGTGGGGTTCAGGTGGACTGGCCCATAAAACCAAGTCTCTGCATGGAGCAAGGTCAAAGATAATGGATGTTTGGCCATGTGTACGAGAGAGGCGCTCTCCACGGGGGTCAAAATTGTGGAATCTTTTGCGGAGGCGAGGGAAATTGCGCTGAAGGTCTGTGAGGGGGCATGCGCCAATGAGTTCGTCATTCCATAGGAGGGTGACCGGCTGTTGGCCTGCATGAAAGTGTTTGGAGTTGATATTGCCCATTTTTGCGAGCTCTGATTGAACAAAAGTAATTGACAAAGACGCTGATAGGGATGATTTGGTCTGGAAGAAGTTGGGATGATAACGGGTTACTTAGAAGAGCCAAAAACTAGAAATCATCGAATAGCGGCGGATAATTTCAGCAGGTGCAATGGGAAAAGTTGATGAGGCGATACAAATTGAAGAGATAGACTGGTTAGAGTTTCCGCGTACTCTCATTCCGCGAGCCTTCGCTTTCTTATAGACATTGAAAACTAGATCCGTCGATGGTACGACAACTGCTACAGGAGCAACCACTGTAAGTGCTCGCAAGGTGACACAGTAAGCAGTTTCTCATGTTTGCTCTAGAAATCACTGGTCTAAAAATTTGATCCATTCGCAGCTTGACGAGAGGACAAGGACAAGGGGAAAAATTTTTTAAACCGCCTGGAGCAATTCGATGTGGTTGTACTATCATAAATATGGAGGTGGATTTTTGAGATCATTGGAGACGCATATACCCGTTATAGGGCTCGTGTAACTATTGCCAGCTGGCAAACTAAGACCTCCATAAACCCGATCCATAGAATTTGCGAGGCTAGGTACTCTAGTATACATCATCAATTATGCATACTTAAAATTTTCTCCGGGTATCATGGGACACTCTATATCTGAGCAACCAAACTAGGGGAGACCTATTCAGACCCTCTTCTAAGCTGAGTTGTCAGAAAAATTATAGCTATATTTATTTATTTTCTCAGAAGCGTCCCTTGCAAAGCCCTGGGTCAGGTAGCGCAGGACCAGATCGAGCAAACGGAGAGGGAAAGGGAAAGTGAACTTATTTGGAAAGAAAAGAAGAAAAAAGGCCTTCATCGGGGCGGCGCAGTAAACCAGAATACCATTGCTAGAGCTAGTTCAAAGATTCTATAGATCTATGGAAGAATCGTCAATGCCCCCAATAAGTGCTGTCATGTTTGCTGATGAATTAGTCTGGTAGCGTACACCTTCTCGCTTGGTTGGGGACCTGAGTTCTTATGTTGTTTTGCTGCCGTCTTTTGCGTTGCCCATGATAAAATGCAACAACGCAGCGTCAAAGAAAGATGGAACTTTTGTTGTTTCAAGAACTTCAAGTGATACAAATACCAACAGCTTAACATCACAAGCTGAGAGAATTCACTAATCCAATTCTCATCTTGTGATAGACCAAGAACCGTTTGAAAGCTGTATTTTATAATGACATGGGATACATGGGAGACGACTTCATAGACCCTTAAATACCCTGACGCAGCGAGAATAATCTCGGCCCTTGGCGCACCACAGTGACGGGAAGCCGCATGAGAATAAAGGCGTATACAGGAGTTTTGTGATTGCTTAAAAAGAGGTCAGCGGGCCTTTTCCCTTCATTTCTTTTTATCGCTTCTCAGATTCCTTTCCCTTTCACCTGAGAGCACTATTAGTATCAATATTTCGTATCATCACATCCAGGACTTCGTCCATTTGCAACGATCAGGCAGATCCTGATCATCCATATTTTTTACTTATATCCGATTTATATTTGATACTCTGCCACACTACATCAACTACTTCACCCTCTTCTACAAGCTTCCGAGTTCCACTTGGTTTCGTCTGGGCTCTCCCGAGTTCACTAAGATGCCACCCACTAGAAAGAGGAGACGCGAGAACGAACCAACCTCTGAGGAAGGCCGACAAACCGGAGCCTGTTCGCCGTCTCTTAAGCGCCAAAACAGAGGTTTGAGTACTTCTGAGACTTCGAATCTTGGTGTTGCCGTTCCTGAAGAAGCCACGTCCTCCCAATTGCAAGGTTCTGGTCATTTTGGTGTCGCACAAAACGAGAGGTCCTCGTCGTCAGCTGCCCAGGTTACGCAAGATATTTCATCTGACATGGACCCAGAACACGAGTCAGAAGCTGAACGACTTCTTCAAGGTGAAGCTTCAAGCGAAAATGTAGGAAGACGACACCCTCACTCAGTTGACGTCCAAGGGAACGATCAAAATTTGCACGCACAGTTGAGTACCACAGCTACCACCGGCACCTCTGCTGCAGAGCGATCAGAATCCGGCTTCCCCTCAGCGTTGTTGTCACGCTCCGATGTCCACATTGCTGGGATTTCAATGATGGATACCCACTCTGATTCCAGTGGCACTGGCGCAGCTGCTGCCGTTGAGGGTCTTTCTCTTGAGGACGTCGAAGTTTGGGGTGGCCTATCCGAAGCTGAAGTGAGACGACAAATCAACCTGCTGAATGCTCTAGAGCAAAGGAGAAATCGATCTGAAACCCCCAGCTTACCTCAAACCCCCACGAGCCCGAGAGTTGGAATTCCTCTACTTCAGAGAGAGCTCTTTGGTACTAGTCCTGCCAGCCTTCATCCGGTTTCTCCTTCGCATTTGCTCGCAGGTTTTAATTCCCCGAGCGGAAGAGCCGATAATTTAGGTCCTTCAGTCAAACAATGTCCTCTTGTTCCTCCCCGCACGCCACCAAGGTTTTCTTCCTACCCTCCGGTACTACCTTCAACTCCATCGGTCGCTGAGGGCACTACATCGTTTAGCAGACCTACCATTTCACCGCATCCAGCTTTCTCCCCTCACTTTGCAGCTTCTACTTCACGAAACCTCTATTCTAACTCTGAAGATAAGCCAATTCGGGTCGCGAGTGACCCTCAATTTTCCCCTATCCAAACAACGAAAAGTCGAGAACACCTTCGTGATGACCCTATCCAAACTCGACGAATAGCCCTAAGCAGCGAATCCTACCCTTTCTTGGCCTACCAAGAACAATTATTATTCGAAAAGCAAAAAAGCCGTGATGCAGCATTTCAAGCCCAGGAGAGTGTCACAGATAATATTCAGTATAATGCATCCAATTTTCCCCAACAAGGAACAGATGTTGGAGATCTAGCATACTCTCTTTATGATGACGTAGGTAGTTCATATGATTCCCTAATAGAGAATTAACATTAATCAAAACGTCAAAGCTCCCACAAGGTCTTAGGGGTATACTCTTAGCTCGAAGGAATAATCTCGACTCTGCGCAGATTCGGGAGCGTGAGTTGATGCAAGAAGCAGCGCGACTCCATCTTCAGCGAGGAAACATTGACAAGGGAAAAGAATCCGCGAATATCCTGTACGAAGCGGGCGCCGCTCCCTCGTTACTCGATCCTGTCCATCAGCGCCTTCTTTCACATCCGGCTCTTATCGACGGTAATTCTGCAGAATATGACTCTACTTGGAGATATTCAGCTTCAAAGAAGTGTATTGAGGCTACTGTGCCCATGGCGTACTGGATGAACAACCCAAACACCCAACCTGTTTCTACATCTGATCCGTTCTTCAAAAATTTTCCTTCTGACCCAATGGAAGCAAATTTAACTCGTTCTGGTCGTGTTCAAATGGTTCATGTACGACTCAAAACTCCAGAGTTTCACCGTGTCAAAACAGACGACGAAAAGAGGGCGTTCCTTGTCAAAAGAAAAAAAATTCACAGAAAGCAAGATTGGACTAGGCGACCAAACGTCGATTTAGAGCGAGGTTGGTACCGCAAGTACCGCAACCGCACTCGGGATGAAGACGTTTATGATTATTACCCTGCAGCTCTTGACCAAGATGTTGATTCATTCGCTAGATTGCTGCGTCGTAACGTACCAAACACCAGCAACGTTATGGGTTCTAATCCTACAGATATTCTCAACCAGTATTACATGGATATTGGTATGGAAGAAGGGGATCCTGGGGATACTATTGCAGGACCATCAAAGCAGAAGCCAGGAGAAGAGCTGAAAAAGAACTGAAAACTAGAAAGGGATGAAATCCTTAAACGAAAACCTTAGCTACCCAAAGTCTGATTTCCCAAGAGAAGGAAAAGTTTTGAAATGTTTAGCATCCGTACATATTATTCTAGACAAACTATAACACATTTATATAGTGTTATTAGTTAGTGACCCTTCAGGCAGTCAGCGCTGTAGGAACAATAACCGAGAAAAGCCAAATTCCATACCATTCTAACAGACCATTTAAGGCTTCTACTGATTTTATAGCGAGAGGGACGCAAAATAGTTTTTGTGCTTCCTGGCGGAGTGGGCCTTGTTCCGAGCTAAGTAAACAGTATTTTACGAAATTTGGTTTCAGGAACTTTCTTTTTCTGATGACAAGGCCATATAGAAGGTTAGCTACTTAGATACATCGATGTCTATAGATTCTAAGTTCGATTTTTCTCAACAGATATTCTGATATTTGCAGACTTGTCTGGAACATGGCAAATCCATATACAACTTATTTACGTGTAAGATGCACTTCTGCTAGGTATATCTCCAACAATATATCCCTTTCACCCTACCAACTGCTAGTTGAGTCTCTTCTCCAAGCCAAGCTGGTCCCGAGATTGTCAGCTGCACAGAAACGTGGAAAACCCAACAAACAACACGAATTGACAAATTTCAAAAACAAATCTATAGTACTTGAATAGCCAATACCTCCAAAGATCCGATATGTGCAGCCTTTATACCTTAGAGGCATTGAGAGTAGTATGCGTTGCCAACTGTGCAAGTGCTGGATGTGCAACAAGTTGGGCCAGTCCATCCAATACCCCCACATTGACCGTAGAGGCTTTGACAAGCGCCGCTACCGCTAGTGGTCTTCGCTGCAGTGGTGGTGACCTTGGTGGTTCCGGAGGCACCACCACTAGTGCTGTATTTGGCCGCAACGATATTGGCCTGCACAGAGTTCTCAATGGCGTCTGATGGATATCCGATGGTCATCACACCCTCGTAGAATGTTCCGACAGAACCATCGCTATTATCACCTCCTGTCCCAAGGATAATAGCTCCTTCTTTGCTCATTGGATTATAACCCGCCGCGTTAGGTCGTTGGCCGTTATAATATGTGCTCAGGGTGCCAGTCGTGGCATCTGCACCTTTGATACAGAATAGATTGGCAGTTCCCTTAACGATCGCTGTAACGAATCGCCAGTTCGATGGAATAGTTGGATCATTAGCGTTGTTTCTGGTATTATAACCTGAGAATAAGCCATTTTCGAGGTCAGCCATGATCCAAGGACCATTTCCGGCACCGGTTCCCCAGTACTTAGCGTTGCCGAAATATATTGCTTCCATATGGCCGTTGCCAGTATCAAGACTATTAGTCTCAGCGTTGCCATAATCGAAACAACATTCACCGTTATAGTGAGTAGCATCGAAAACGGCGTACATGCCCTGAGCTTGATCACCTTTAGCAGTACCGGTTGCTTTATTATTACGGTAACCGGATCCAGCGGCGATATAGACGCCATAGACCTTCTGACCGTTCAAATAAACTGGAGCACTAACAGCGTTCGCCAAGTTGTCATAACCATTGGCCGCTGGGCCTTTGAAGGCGCCGGGAGGTGCTTGGGTTAGATGGTTGCCACGGCCAGATTGGTCGTAGATGATAGTAATAAGGCAGGATGTACCCGGGCAGAAGGCATCTTGCGCAGCTGAGTTGGCAACGCCTCCAGCGGATACTGGCTTGATATCCAGCGTTGTGCTGTCGGTGTTACGCCATACTTGATACAATGGACCGGAGTAGGCACTATATAAAGCACGAGTAGTCGAGTGCGCAGCCACACATGGTGTACCACCAGAGGAATATATATCGCAGGGACCTGCGTGGGCCAAGGAAGTACAGAGAGCGAGGCTAAAAATAACTAAAGTTCCTTTAACTGGTTTTGAAAACATTTTGAAGTATTTGGAGTGGAAAGCTCGAAGCAAGAGATATACGTTTGTTGATAGACTAGAAGGGATTTGGGGATAGGATAGGGTGTTAGGAGACATACATGAAACTTCTTATTTATAACTAATTACTCCATCACGACCTCCCTTCTCTCTCAGGCTGTGCATACAACCATATGTCGTTATGCCGTTATTACGAATCTCTTCGGATGAAACTGTTTGCTTCCCGATACCAATAACTTCCATTTTGTAGGCCTGAGCATGAGACCAGATATCGGATATTGAAGTTATCCTACAAGTTTTATGAGAGGCTCCGGTTGAATTCGATTGAAGTACTCAAATTACATAGGCGGAAGAGTCGACACGCATCCGAAGGTTGACTATGAAGATATTAAATGTGCGAGAGATTAGACCTTGAGGTGATTGACTTTTCAGGCAGAAGTTGCTTGATTCTGTATTTACATCTCCGATCTATTTACCATAATTTCTAATATTAATCCGTATAACTAGAAGTTTCCAATTTAGATCCGTATAACTAGAAATTTCCTTCGCAGATATTGCACGAGATTCGAAGCCTTTATAATTGGCTGAAAGCCCGGTATCCGGTGGAGCACGTGTTTTTTAGGCAATATAGAAGCAACTTCATCTTGTCCTTTCTGGCGGAGATGAATGAGTCTGTATCCGGCAATTCGGGCAAAGGGTGGAGGGTGGATTGCATATATGACGGTATCGCTTTGATCCGTGATTTTTTATCTTGGTTATGAACCGTGGAGTGCTAGCATTGTAACAACAGGCAAGTAGACGGGGGAGCTTTAAGATGCAAGTTGAGAAGCTAGCTTAAGAACTAGGCGGCTTAATTTTATAATCATTAACTATTTTTCAACCGGGAGAAGACATGGAGACGGATCGTCTAACCATGGGACCAATTATTCGAGTATCTGGTGGATACCGTCGGACATGGCAAGCCCGATGTCCCGCTACCAGGGACCATTAACCGGCGCAACTCAAGAGCTTGTGGCTAAATTCGTGTCACCTCAAGCTCATTGAAACATCGTTGCTATTTCGAGGAAAAATGCAACACAGCTACGGGTTGGGTGACACCGAGGGGGCGGGTATTTCCTTTTCTGATGTCGGATAGCTTACATTATTATCGGCATATTATACTATTGGTGCCGAGAGTCTCGATTGGGGCTGGTACACTCTTTCAGATTTCCTCCGAGATTGCAGTTAAAATACTTGGCTGGTTGTTACTGTTACAAAAGTTTCGAATAGTATCAATATACAAATTTTTAGTTCAACAGGCTAAAGGTCTCATTATGGTGTAATGCCACTAGCGGCTTTGAGCTCAGCCTACAGACGATCGAGCAAGCTTGAAGTTACAGAAGAGAATGCGGATCATTTGGATAGAGCACTTGAAGTCATGAACGTTAATACGCGGCATGTGTACATGTCCATCTAGGAAATACACTATCGAAATTAAATTTCTGCAACATCTAGAAATGCCGAAGACCCGATAAGAAGAATAACGTTATAACTTGATTACTAGGAGAGTTTACAACAACCCACCGAGGGCCTACAATATGCTCGTCAAGGGAAGACGAAGACTCTGCAGATATGCTACAAAAAATTTTATGAGCAACTAACTGTTATAGGGAATAGTGTGAATTTGATGTACTAGGCGTTCTCATATTCCTGACTGCTGGCGCCTCGTAGATAGAGATAAGAACATCGGATAGCTATAGATCGGAGATGAACCGAGTTAGTGTTTGAAGGAGAAAAAATGATACATCAAAATTTCTGAACGTGAAGGTATTAACGGAATCTCTAATATAGGAAATCACGTGATTATACTCACCAACCTACTGTCGAGCTGTGTTATAATAGTGGAAAAAGTTCGAGAGCTGAGGATTCTGTGGCCTGTATGTCACAATATCTCTAATTTTCATTCCAGTATACATGGGGAAAAGACGATGACAAGGGAAGATGTACTGAGAGAACGGATGGAAGATTATGCTTCAAGATTCTGGCATACCACTCGGCTCCCGCAGGAGGAAGTACCTAGGTTGCAAAACTTAGAGAAGGTAGGACCCTTGTTCGTTCGGATTTCTAATGGCAAGCGGAAGCCTTGTTTGCGGGGTGCTCAGTTGCTGTCGGCTTCCCGCGAAGTCAGAAAGCAACAAGGTTCTGATGCTTGGGCTAGAAGGTATATATGGGGATAGGAGATTGATATCACAGAGAGTTATTTGGATTTGCTTGCCTAGTATTCACCCGAAAAGGCACTGGAAGCTGAATCTAAGACGAAAAGCGTGAAGCATTAGATCAAGAGAGCGATGTCACAATGTATTTACATTATATAGAATGAAGAGACTAATAAATCAATAGTAATTGAACATATTCCAATGGGATAGAGTACATACGTGCTGGATGCTTACTTGAATAGTTATCAATTATCAGCATGTCCTATGATACCAGTTTTCTAGTGGTTGCCTTCCCGAACCCCGGGTCCTCCAGGATGCCGGGATGGTTCCCTGAGGCTGCCGAAACCGGGCGCCTCTCGGCATGCCGAGTTTAAATCGGGTGTTGTGCCGGCTGACCCGAAGCGTCCCCAACAGAATGGAAAACGAGACGCCGAAGTTTCGCCGCCGATACGCTTCCACCAACATAAACCTCATTGATATCAACCTTCTCCCCTTTTGATATCTCCCCTCCTCCTCCTCCCATCCTACGGCCTTTCAACTCAGCTATCGCCCCATTCGACTTTCCTTCGCGATACGTCTTTCTTGTCCCTCATCATGGTCGCTGCGGTGTTTTCACGAAGAACGGCGCTGCTGGCGTCAAGAGCCGCCGGAAGGGTGAACTCTGCGACATGTCTACGGAGGTATGTTATTCAATCGTCCCTCTCACAGCAGTCTACACGTATCATACAAATATCAGTCGCGGCTTTCTTTGTAATTCCGAAGATTTCCAGCATCCAATGGGTGGTAGGAAAACGTTGAAAGTAATAGCGGGATATATGAGACATCAGAGGCAGCTAACACGACTTTACTTCTTCGATAGCGCCGTTCCTCGAAATAGCTTCCCCTCGTTCGCTAGATATTATGCCGACAAGTCTTGTATGTGCATCTTTTCAATGAATTCATTCTAGATTGCCCCTTATCTAATGTGTGACTTGGTGTTCCAGCGTTACCCTCACATACCGTGGTCAACATGCCTGCTTTATCGCCCACCATGACGGCAGGCAACATCGGAGGCTGGCAAAAGCAGCCCGGCGACAAGGTCTCACCTGGTGATGTTTTGGTCGAAATTGAAACGGACAAGGCACAGATGGACTTTGAGTACCAGGATGAAGGCATTCTAGCAAAGATTTTGCTTCAAACTGGAGAGAAGGATGTTGGCGTTGGAAGTGTATGATCTCTCCTTATCTACAAATTTCTTGTTTGAAACGACTTCCACTTAAGGTTTATACTAAAAATGGCCAAATATGTAGCCAATTGCCGTAATGGTCGGAGATGCCGCCGACGTCGATGCTTTCAAAGACTTCACAGTCGATGATGCAGGTGGCAAGGCCGCTACCCAGACAGAATCCAAGCCTGAAAAGACATCCGAATCGAAAGAGGAAAGCAAACCTTCCTCTCCCGCCCCGAGCGCTCAGGAATCCACATCCACCGGCGATCGCCTTCAAACGTCTCTCGAACAGTTAGAGGGACTTGGATACGCCGCTAGCGCTGCTGCAAGGACACTGGCTCTCGAGAAGGGAATCCCATTGAAAAACATTAAGGGTACCGGTTTGGGTGGACGAATCACTGAGGAAGACGTTCAAAAGTACTCTGGCCCAACTGGCGGCTCCGGTGCTTCGGCGGCAGCATCCTCGGGTTTGGTTGACCAAGACATCCCCATCTCAGGCATGCGGAAATCCATCGCCTCTCGCCTCCAGTCTTCCATGCAAAACTCCCCCCATTTCTACGTCAGCTCCAGCATCTCAGTCACTAAACTTCTAAAACTTCGTACAGCGCTTAACGCCACTGCTGAAGGAGAATACAAGTTGTCAGTCAATGATCTAATCGTGAAGGCTGTCGCGGTAGCATTGAAGAAGCACCCGAACGTGAACGCTTCATGGCTCGAAAGCGAGGGTGTTATTCGCCAGTATGGATCGGTGGACGTTTCCGTCGCCGTTAACACCCCTGTTGGTCTGATAACTCCTATCGTAAAGGCAGCTCACGCGAAGGGACTAGAGAGCATTTCCAAGGAGATCATTGAGCTCGCGACCCGCGCTCGTAGTGGAAAGCTTAAGCCTGAGGAATACCAAGGAGGTACATTTACAGTCTCGAATATGGGAATGAACCCTGCCGTTTCGTTGTTTACCGCCATCATCAACCCACCACACGCAGCCATTTTGAGTGTAGCAGCACCGAAAAAAGTGGCGATTCCCGGAAGCGATGGTGGTATTGAGTGGGATGACCAGATTGCGTTTACGGGCAGTTTCGACCACAGAATCGTGGATGGGGTCGCTGGCGCCGAATTCATGAGGACTTTGAAGAAAGTGGTTGAGAACCCCATGGAGATGTTGCTGTAGATATATTATTTCGCCCTACACTCCCGAGCTGAGGATGAATTAAGAAGGTTGTAGAGTAAAGGCAATTTCACGGTGTATTATCGTCACATAAATGGGGAAGTGGTGTGATTGTGGTGGTATCCCGCTTGATGGCTGTTGAGTCCATTTTGACATATAGTTACAAAACTCTCTATTTTACTCCTCATTCTTCTTCACTCTCTCGCCTTTTCTATTTTCCCTGTTCCCTTAAATACTCCCATGTATATTTTCAAGCGACCGTAAAGATATAAACAAAGAATTTCAATGCACTGCACATACATTTTACTAGTTTCACATCTCTAATTCAGTGTTAGCTAAAGCCCCACATCCACTTTTCTCCTATTCATAAGTTTTTGTATTCGAGTCTCCTCTTTAGATTTCTTGATTAGCTCGTATCCTCGTCGGTTACTTTCCCCGTCCACAAATATCTTGAGCCTTGTGGATCCTAACATCCACATTTCGGAGAACCTGTTTAGCGAACGTCGTCACCTGCCACTTTGGTTGGGTTACACAGTTTGCGGCTCCCGTAGCGATTTTGAACTAGCCAAACGAACTTAAATCCGGCTGCCCATGTCCGCGTTATAAAGTTATCACTGTCCTATACTAATTGAATTGTAGACATTTAGATCCAATTTATACGCTCCCTCTAATCATGATCGAAGCCAGTAGCATCTGTTCATATCAATTATTTCAGCTTAGCAATTAAACAAAACATTCTCTTCGAGTGTCCCTTCCTAGGCTTAAAATTTTCACGCCTCTTTCCGCAATGTATGCAGAATTATTCTTAAATTGTACAGAAGATCGATGTAAAAGTGTATTATTAGGTTTGTATATAGCTTCACCCCGCTATATTTGATACCATCTTCTTCGACAATATTAAACAAAAATCTCGTAATTTGCATATACCAAGTTCCGTAAATTCCTAAAAGCGTAGGATATTCGAAATAAGTGAGGCCGAGAATTGGACTTGAAATGCCCAGTAACTAAAAGCTTTAAGAACCGAATCAAGTGCATATATATTAAGAATTGCAACCCAAAGAAGGCGCTCATTTCGACGGTATAGGGGCTCCAGATCCTAGACCCTGCCCTTCCTCCTCTCGCCCTGGATATACATCCGGCGCCGCCTTATTTGGATTATACGAATAAACTTTATTCCCTTCCCAGATTGATTGGTTGTTGGGGTCAGGAGGAGGCAACGTTGGTGCCACCATCGCCTCCCTCTTCCTTCGTTCTCGTACGATGATCCATAATGCTATCAGTCCGCCAACTATCAAAAGTGCTAGTCCGCCTATTACAGCACCTACTATGACACCTGTGCCTGGACCACTTGATTTCGTGGAAGTTATCGGCGGATTGGTTGATGAAGTGGTGGGCGTGCTATTTGAGGTTGCTGATGTAGGGCTTGAAGTTTTAGAAACTGGTGGATCTGTGCGACTCGTGACCGAGCGGGAGAATGTCGAAGTGGGAGGGTTCGAGGTAGGTGAGCTTGAGGAAGCGATGGTGGATTCACTACGGGATGATGAAGAAGTGTTAACCGTCGTAGGCGTTGACGTGGTTGCTACATCCGATGTCGATGCATCAGCTAACACAGCGAAACGATCTGAATAGTTGTAGTCGTTCGGATTGCTGTCGTAGGAGATCCTTATGGTGTAATCTGAAGAACTCGAGAGGACGGCCACACCATCTGGGACAACCCAGGCATAGGTGCCGGTATTCGTGATACCTTCGGCGATGACAGCTAATGTTCGTAAGTCACCTGTTGGGCCCTCGAGTAGAACCAACGAAACGGTGTCCCCGACAATATCGATCCATTTTATGGTAAATTGTTGTCCTTCCGTGAGGACTGTGCCCGCGGTAGGGGCAGTGATAGCATTGGCCTTGGTTGATTGTGATGCGACAAAATTTATCGAAGTGATGAAGATGAATACCAGCTTCCAGGCGCGCATGGCGACTATAGATAGATATAGTATATCTTAAGCTAATTAAGAACGAATGTTTTCCTAGAGCTGCAAATGGGGGTGATTCGAGCACTGTATATTATATCGCGGCTCAGAACATCGCGCTATGCGAAGCACTTCCCAATGTGGTTATAGCGATGGGCCAATGTGGTTATAGCGATGGGGGGTTCGTGCGCTTGCTATAGGCTCATTCTAAACAAGAGGATGTCGATGACAATATTGGTCGATGAGGGAAAGTGTCTTCACGATTAATAATTATGCGCGCGATGATACTTAAACAGTCTTCTGATGCAGTTGGACGCATTTTGTTCCCTTTAAACCAGAAATTCGAAGCCTATCTTGCCACAGCTTCCCCTCAGCCGCTGAGAGGGTGGCCGGTGGTCGTGACCAACAGCCATCTGCTCAGCAGGCAGGAGAAACAATTGTTAAAGCGGTGGCAATCGATTTGAGCATGCAGGTGTGCCGATTGCCTCGCGCCTGCAGGACTTGGCGCCTACTCCAGGTGTTGAACACTGTGATATATCGATAGCGAGTAGGGTATAATGATTGAATCTTTATTTTGAATGCGTTTATACAGTTCGAAAAAAGCACAAATGTTTATTAAAATGAACTAGGATGCTGTATTACTAAAAGGTAAACTCCCCCCGCTGCAGTAAATCAAATATGCATATCTTCGTGGACTCTAAGTATACAAAGAAAATCATTACACTCGATGTGACGTCTGGGCATAACCGTAACTCTCACCACCGACGATATCCGGCGTTTCTTTATTTGGATTATAAGAATACACTTCATTGCCATTCCATATGGATTGGTTATTCGGATCTGGCGGCATAGACGCTTGCGGAGCTGGTTTACCCACCACCGCGGCTTTCTTTCTTCGTTCTCGGCTTATAACCCAGAATGCCCCAATTCCACCGATTATCACAACCGCTACACTACCAATAACCGAACCAGCAATGACACCAGTGTTGCTGCTAGATTTAGTGGATGGGGCTCCTGAGCCCGAACTAGAGCTGGCAGGCGATGTATTGCTAGTCGAGGCTGGCGACGAAGTTTTGGAGGACGATTTGCTATTATTCGGATTGTTGGTGCTGGTACTCGACTGCGGGACTGTCGATGATGGTGGTGGTGTCGAAGAAGGAGAAGCCGGGCTGGACGAAGAGCTACTACCACCATTACCTAAATTTCCGCTCGACGCCGAAACCGTTTGCTTCAAGAAAAATTCGTCCGAATAACTCCATTCATCGGGTTGGTTATTGTAGGATATCCTGATAGCGCTCAAGATGTTACTGGGATCGAAATTGTAAATGCCATAGGGGACACCCCAGCTGTACGATCCCGTATTGGACAGACCATCAACAATGTTCATCACCACGGACCAGTTGCTATGGGGTGCACTATCGTCCGCGAGAAGCAAATCGACCGTGAGTTTCTCTCCGGTAACATCGCTCCATTGGATCAAGAACGCGGAACCTGCAACCACATCGGTCGAAGCATTGGGGGCGAAAATGGAGTTTGGTCCAGTGGTTCGATCTAATTGTGCGTAGGTGGCCGGCAAGAGGATGCTCGACAAAATCGTGAAAAGGAGTGGAGCTTTCATTTTGAACCGAAAACACAAGATCCACAAAAGCTGGGGAGAAGCTGCCCGAAAAGGGAATTCGCCCAAGGGCTGTATTGGGCAGGAAAATTTGTCTCCCGGATTCGAATCGTCGTCTTTAATTTCGCTGTCGACATCCGAATAGCATCGAAAAGACTCGAATTCGAGATACCCGCCAAGGGAGGCCAAGAGGGGCCCTTAAAGCTTTTAAGGGGACCTCGAACTTGGCCAAATCTTCTTTTCCATCTCCCTTGCGACCCACATTTTCAAGGGATTTTGTCGCGCAGAAACTGTGCAGATTTCCACGGGATCAAGCTTTTCTCAGCCGCAGCGAATGCAAATGCGGACTGGTTGGGACTTGTTTGTCGCACTTGCCGACCGAACCCTGCATCGAAATTTGTAATTCCGAACAATTGCAGGCGCTTGGGCACGCGAGAATCGGTTGACATCGAAAATTTGCAGACAGTGATAGAATAATAGCGGATTTCGATTCCGTGCATCTATATGCATATGGTAGATATCTGAGGTGTGAAGCTGGTGTACCAATATCTCTAACGAGCTCCTATCGCAGATGCGATTCTGCAAGTAGCTAACTAAGCGTAGTCAAATCAATAGTTTGGGGTCGAATCGAATTTCCAGCCGGCCATTCCGTTGGTCTACTGGTACCATGATATTAGCACGATGTTATAGTCACGTATCTGGATAAGGGCTTGATGAAGAAACGGTTCATTATCATTATAGGCTGGAATGTAAAATACTACAAATCGCTTAGAAGGAACAAACAATAACATTCGGCACTAAACACACAGATACCGAAAATGCGCTACTGGGTATCCATTCAAAGCGTCCTTGATCCATATCAACATCCTACGCAGCCGACAGCCGAACCAAAGGCTTGGTCAAAAGCACGCAATGATATCGAATCATGCATCATTAAGCAGATATTTCTCGAACTGTTGAGCTCTCTCGCCACTCACGAATCCGGTCTTTCAACTGAAGCCCAACCCGTTCGTTCCATCCATATGTAATCGCGTTCGCCAACCCGATAAATTGGGTACTCGCCTGCAAGAACTGTGTAACATGACTACTCTTCCCAGAGGCTTCAACTAACCGGTTGGCGATTCCCGGTATCCACAACAGAATATACATGGCTGGATAAGCATTCAACAGCAATACTCTTCGAACCCGTCGAGACCGCGCTTCCGAGTCGATTGCGAGTCGGGACTTCCTTTGGTCCTGTTCATGATCGTCGAGGTCTTTGTCTTCGATTCCACGATGAGCGAAGGGGTGGTTGAAACTAAACCTCAGTTTGAGGCGTTTGGGTGGGGGTTGAGGTGGATATTTCTCAGGTGGGAATCTTGATTCTGGGATCCCTGGTGTAGGTGGTACAGAGGCAATTGTTGTCATTCCCTTTTCGCTTTTCGGCGTCTTGTAGAGTTGTTCTTGAATCCAAGCTTCGGTGCGTACCCTTGCAATACCGGTTTTTACATCTTGCTCTGTATCAAGGTTTTGTATTATCTGGCGTGTATCGTCAGGAGCTATCTCTTCCGGATCATCCCGAGGAAATTCTCTAGGTAAGTAATTCGGAGAAGTCAGAGGCTCGCTCGTCGTTGCTGTTCCTGAGGTCGCGGTGCTAAGTTTCTGGTACATCAAAGCTGCGAAACGTCGACGCAGGTAGAAATGCAGGTATGTGTACATTATAATCTCTGCGAAGATAAATAAGAAGCGCCATCCGTGCATTAGCACATATCGATAATATTTTGGTGTGGCCGGAAGCCAGCACCAGTTTCCCGATACTGGCACGTAGCTGCCTCTTCCCAATGCGACGAACGCGGTAGTAATGGGAAGAACCCAAGTGGCGGCGCACATCAAAAATGTGACCCGCCGAGGCAGAGTTTCATGGATCATAGTTTCGCGGGTGAGAGACCATACTGTTACGATGGCGATAGCTAATATTGAGGTGTCGGTGGCTTGGATTGAGAGCTGTTCGATAAAGCCGCTGGCAGTACATCCTGGACTCTTGGGGAGGTCTTCTCTATGTACCACTCGCCACATACCGCTAACAGTGTTATTGAGGGCAGATATAAGGTCTATAATAAATGGTAAGCATCTTGTTTCAACGAGTCTATTTGGTATTACATGATTCATTGCACGTAGAGTTCATACATGCATACTATACGACTCTGTGTAAAGGTAGAATCCAGATAAGAATTAATGATGATGAAGCCAAATGACTTACCAGCGATAGCCAAGTTCATTATCAAAGCATGTCTAAAATGCCGCTTTATCGGTAAAATCAAATATGTAATGGTAATGAACCCAGCGCCAAATATTGAACAGAAGCTTCCAACTATGTTGGCAATTGTGATTGCCATCACAATAGTGCTAAACGCCATGCTAGCTTTCTGAGCTAGTATCCTGTAAAGCACAGGGCCTAGCTAGCTGGGGAGCCAAGACGACTCGTTGTCGGAAGGAGTTGCTAGACGATAACTAGCTTATCGATTGAGTCGAGGTTGAATAACGTCGCCAGCGGTTTATCATCCACATTTCCGCGCTTGGCCGATCTTCGTCTGTATGTAATCCTTGGCAGTTGACAAGAGGCATTGACTGGTCTATCTCTCTGTGCTCATGATTCCGTAGGGAACAATACCAGAAGGTCGAGATGATGCGACAAGGAGGCAGATATTACCATCTATATTCATAAGCTATATAGAATTCGGATCCAGTTGTTGACGAGAGAGAAAATACGACCGATAATGATTTCAGCCCCCAGGAATTCATGTGTTTAAACAATTTTGCACATTTGGTGGGCGCGGGCGCAGCTAGCTCATCTGCCAGCGCAAAATCAGAGTCGGCATATTCGCAAACAAGTGGAGTCTATCGAATCCTGTCTTAACATTTGAGGCTTGCGACCCTATCGCCCAATTTGGAGAGTCCAGCCGTTATCCTTGGGGCGCTCCGATGTCTATCGGTGGTTTTAAGAGGTCGCGCACCAATCGATACGAGAACACATGCAGGTTGCGCACCAATTTCCTAACTCTGGGTCAACCCATGATCCTAGGAGGATGTTAGTCAGCGATATTTCGCCTATTATCTCGATTGATATTTGTTCGTCCTTGATTAGCGTGGGGCCGTTTTGCAATCCTTGATATCCACGCTAACTTTATTTGATTGTGATTGATTGTTGCACTGAGATTTCGAGGAAGCTCGCAGCCAGATATTCTGGTACGCGCAGTCGGAGGGCGTAACGGCCACAAAGACCTCTCCGGTTAGACTCCTAATATTCCCAAGTACTATTCCCAATTGAATTGGATTGGATTGGATATTTACGTGTCGGTGTGGAGCGGAGCTGCGGAGAAACCGATACGAGACATCGTTTCGAGCAACGTCAAAGCTAAGTTGTTGTTGTTTGTGGATGGTGGACCGTGAACGGTGAGAAAACATATAACAGTATCGCTATAGCCATGGGTTATATACGAGTTGATTGAAACGAATAGGCTGCAGCGCTGCACGTTTCCTCCGTAGCAAACGGATCACATGCCGTCGTACAAGCTAAAATCTTCGGTCTTTCTCATAGAAGGCTTATAATATTATAACTAGCACATAGACTCATCTTAGCCGTTCCTAGACATTACCATTACAGCAACTCATAGTGATCTTGATATTGAGGGGAGAGATTTTGACATTTCAAAGCCATTAATTCAATATTTTATTGGTAATACTAACGTATTTCGATAACCAGTGCCAGGACCGCCCCCCTTAGAGTTATTTCAGTTTGCGCAACAAATCAATCGACTTCATATGAGTAGGGTAGTCCGTCGATAAGACACGATATCCTGATAGTGATGTCGCGCGTTATGGTGAGGTAGTTTTAACATTTTGCTGCGTTAGAATGAGCTAGTGTGGAACTTTCATATATCGGGGCTTGGAAAACGTGGGAAAGAACATCTTCGATCCGAAATTAAAACGGCGAAAAATTCTGCGACTTTTCCCGGCTACATTAGTTTCGATGCAAATTATATCCTAGACACGTTCAACCTTTGTTCAAAATATATATGGGGATACCATGAAGCACTTGGATATGGTAACTTTGGGTTTCCGCCTGCTCTTGGCACTTCAAATGCCTCCGTAAGCTCGAAAATCCCTCCTTCAAACGACGAACGTACTTGGTGTTGAACAATTTTTAATGTGAAATAGTAGCCTGGCTATGCGGGCCTATGGAGCGGGAGCAGAGAGAGTCACTATTTCACGCGACGATTTTGAGAAATACTATACCAAAGAGAAACAAAGTATTAAAGAGTTTGCGGCTGCGGTTGAAGAGATTGATTACCTCCAGTCTAAATGTCCCTCTAACCCCGAGGAGCTCGAAAATGGCGACCCGCGATTCCATATACAGCCACTGCTTGACAAGATTACCGAGGCCAGGGTAGAATTAAACGTTTTAGCAGGGTTTCCAATGGATGAGTCTATCTTGGTGGAGAGTGTCACATCTCTACGATCGGAGTTTGATGAGGTTGATTATAGATCGACGTTGGCGAATATATACGGTATAGAACTGTTGGTGCGGGAGGAGCTGGATAAGGTGCAATCGTTTCTAGCAGATATTGGAAATCTATCGAGGTTGAGATACCCGGATCTGGATGACCAAAACGTGAATATTCATAACCTGGCTGTAGAAATTGACGACGGAGAGTATGATGGCGAACAGGCGGTGACATATACTGTAGGGGCTAGGGATAATATGAAGGACAGATTTGCCGAATTGATATCATTGTTGGAAGCGACGGTATCAGCGTACGATGTGGAGATTGCGATGAATGAAGTTATAGATCGAAGCGATCTAGAGAAGTGGTTCCCTCCCAATGATTCCTTTATGGACGTAGTCGGGGCGTTGATAAGGTGGTCAGAATGCTGGATTCAAGAATTGACGGCAGGCTTGGATGCGCTCAACAAGATTGGACTAGTACCTGAGCCGAAGGCTTTTTACATGGGATCTTGGTTTCCAGGCAACAATGGCGATGAATCGAGACCGTATCGACCTGGTATTTTAAGAAAGCTCGGATGCAAACTAGGAAAGAAGTTTCGTAAATCTTTTTCTGGGATTCTACCGACGTGGACTGCGAAATCTCCTTTGAATAAGAAGCCGCCCCCTGATGACGATAGTGGATTCGGACCTCCAGAACTCTCAGATCGTTCCGAGTAGACTTGTACCTAGTTCAATTATATACGTTAAAATTATATTTTACTCAATATGAATCGACGAGGGATCGTTTAATTCCTAAAATAAATGAAAGTTAATCCTTTGTCGTCGAGGAGCGCTTAAAATGAAGGACAAGGCCGCTTATGTGTTGACTTTGTGATATTTTTCCCCGGGTTAAATAGTGGCACCGGGATGGCAGAATGAATACCGGGATAACCCCGGGGGCAAAAGGGAAGGACACAGTTTGAAATTGTTTGTTGCAACCGACGTCAACTGCAGCGGGCGAAAAGAACGTCTCGAACCTTCCAAGCTAATCAAACAACCGCAGACTTCTTCTTCATCGTCGCCTTCGAACCCCTTTTTCTTCCTCCATGAGAGACACATGATGTTCTGATGGCTTCGACGCCTTAATATCTACATCAAGCTTCCCCGTTCAAATTTCTGTCGGATTTCGCGAGTGCACTGTCACGAAGAGACTCTGCGCCGTCCCGCTATCGGCTTTGTTCAAGGCCCCTTCCGTCATCTAACGCCTTGTCAAATCGTTATCGAGCCGAAACTGTCCGTCCAAAACCTCACCACCGCCCCGATTACCCGCAGGCGACGACACTTCCCTGTCTCCCTGTCGGCTTTCTTCAATTTTAACCATGTAAGCGTTTTCAATATGCTTTGGTGCATAATCAGGAACCGATGCTAATTTTATCCGTTCTCTTCTGTATCAGGGCATCACTCGTCGACCACCCTCAGATCGCTCGCGCGACACTACATAACCCGCTTCCAACATATCTAAAATTCTACGTTTGGCCTTTCATCTCGATATATCCCCTTTTTGCCGCTATTTATTATCCAGAGGAGTCCTACGACAAGTATATCCACAGCTCGGAATTCACCTTTCTCTATCTTGGTGGCATAATCTGTCTGCAAACACTTTTATGGCTCAGTTGTCAATGGAACGTCGACATTAAGACTCTATTCACCACACGGGCGGTACGTAGATTTATGGCTACCTGGTTACATAATCTAGTAACTAACTTGATTCATTACAGGCTTCAGATATATTCTCTGCCAAGCTGATCAAGGTCGTTCCGGTCGAAAATTCGGGAAAATCAGAAATCTGTGAGATCATTCACGATAAAGTAAGCTTCCTAGATTGTAGGTTTGATTCATATATCTTTTTAACCAAGGTTATCTTACAGTCCGGACCTAAGGAAGAACTATTTTTCTTGTTCCAAAAACGCCGATTCCTCTTCTACCCACAAACTAACAACTTTGCACCCTTGGTCTATCCTCTTACAACGAAACCAAAGCTAGAGACTTTCCAGCACACTCTTGGTATCAAATCGGCTTCGGAACTTGTTCACCTCAAGCACCACTATGGCCCAAACACTTTCGATATCCCTGTTCCAACCTTCACAGAGCTCTTCAAGGAACATGCTGTGGCCCCTTTCTTCGTCTTCCAAATATTCTGTGTCGGCCTCTGGTGTCTTGACGAATATTGGTACTACAGTCTCTTTACCCTCTTCATGCTCGTCGCTTTTGAATCCACAGTCGTATGGCAGCGCCAGAGAACACTTACCGAATTCCGTGGGATGTCCATCAAGCCTTACCCGATTTTTGTCCACCGTTTGGGTTCATGGGTTGAGATTCAAAGCGATGAATTGCTTCCTGGGGATCTTGTCAGTGTTGGGAGGACAAGGGAAGATTCCGGTGTTGCTTGTGATATGATTCTGATCGAAGGAACGGCCATCGTAAATGAAGCCATGCTGTCTGGTGAATCGACCCCACTTTTGAAGGACTCTGTCGCTCTTAGACCCGGAGACGCGACTATTGAACCGGAAGGATTTGACAAGAATGCAATATTGTACGGTGGTACCAAAGTTTTACAGGTTACTCATGCAGCCGGTGGGGAAGAGAACCCCGAGAAAAACGTCAAAGTTTCACTGGCGCCAGACAATGGCGCGCTCGCTGTCGTCACCAAGACTGGGTTCGAAACTAGTCAAGGTCAACTCGTTCGAACCATGATTTATTCTACCGAGCCTGTCTCCGCGAATAATGTTGAGGCTTTGTTATTCATCCTTTTCCTTCTGATGTTTGCTATCGCTGCCAGTTGGTATGTCTGGACAGAAGGCGTTCTGCAAGATAGGAAACGATCCAAGCTTTTGCTCGACTGTGTCCTCATCATTACCAGTGTCGTTCCGCCGGAGCTACCCATGGAACTTTCCCTCGCTGTTAACACCTCTCTTGCGGCACTTAGCAAGTACGCGATCTTCTGTACGGAACCCTTCCGAATCCCTTTCGCGGGACGTGTTGATGTTTGCTGTTTTGACAAGACCGGAACTCTCACTGGCGAAGATCTGGTTGTCGAGGGTGTCGCCGGATTAATCCGCGGTTCTGCTCCTAGTGGCGCCACTCCTGGGGAAAGCACTCCCACGCTTCAAAAAGTCGCTGATGTCAACCCGGAAACAACTTTGGTTCTCGCTACTGCTCACGCACTTGTCAAACTCGATGAAGGAGAAATCGTCGGAGACCCAATGGAGAAGGCGACCTTGGAAGCACTGGGGTGGACTCTTGGACGAAATGATACTTTGACATCCAACAAGGTTGCATCGATAGCAGGGAAATCGTTTGCTCAAACATCTAGTATTGTTACTGTCCGGCGGCGATTCCAATTCTCCTCAGCACTCAAAAGACAAAGCTCGATCTCTACTGTTATGTATACCTCTGAAGGACGCCGCATTCGTGGATCATTTGTCGCAGTTAAGGGTGCTCCCGAGACCCTTCGAAAGATGATTATCGATGTTCCAACAGATTACGAGGCCACATTCAAATATTACACTAGACGAGGATCACGCGTTTTGGCTCTTGGATACAAATTCTTGTCTGTGGATCAGGAGCTTGGTGCCAATCGTATCAACAATTACAGCAGAGAGGATGTCGAATGCGATTTACATTTTGCCGGCTTCCTCGTCCTGCACACACCCCTCAAAGACGATGCCAAGAAAACTGTTCGGATGCTGAATGAGAGTAGCCACAGGGTCATTATGATTACAGGTGACAATCCATTAACAGCTGTCCATGTTGCCAACGAAGTTGAGATCGTCGACCGAAACTGTTGGATTCTAGATGCCCCCGAAGACGAGAATAGCCCCCACGCATTGGTTTGGAGATCTGTTGATGAGACTGTTATGATTCCTGTGAACCCAACTGACCCAATCGACCCTAAGATTATTGCCGAGAGGGATATCTGTGTGACTGGTTACGCCCTCAACAAACTCACCGAAAATGCTTCTGCTATCAAATCATTGTTGCGCCACACCTGGGTCTATGCGCGCGTCTCGCCTCTTCAAAAGGAAATCATCTTGACTGGTCTCAAGGCTCTTGGATATACTACTCTAATGTGCGGTGATGGAACGAACGATGTTGGAGCTTTGAAGCAAGCACACGTCGGCGTCGCTCTTCTTAATGGAACCGAACAAGACCTTCTTCGTATCAGCGAGCATTTCAAAGTCACCAAAATGAAGGAAATATACGACAAGCAAGTTGCCCTCACTAAACGATTCAACGCTCCAGCACCACCGCCACCGCCAATCATCGCTCATTTGTTCCCACCTGGACCTAAGAATCCGAACTTCCAAAAGGCAGTCGAACACCAGGCTAGAATCCGCGGAGTAGATGTTTCTCAGATCCCAATCCCGAAGGCAACCGAGGGCGAACTGGAAACTGTCACTCCATCCGGTGCTGCTGCTCTTCAATCTCATAATGCGCAACAGTCTGCTAACAAGGCCGCTGGATTCGCTGACCAGATGACAAGCATGATGATGGATCAAGAGATGGGCGAGGACGAACCACCTACTATCAAGCTCGGAGACGCCTCTGTCGCCGCCCCATTCACATCTAAACTCGCCAATGTCATCGCCATCGCAAACATTATCCGTCAAGGAAGATGCACCCTCGTCGCCACTATTCAAATGTACAAAATTCTCGCCCTGAATTGCTTAATTTCCGCCTACAGTTTGTCAGTCTTATACCTCGATGGCATCAAATTTGGTGACGGGCAAGTTACAATCAGTGGTATGATGATGTCTGTCTGCTTCCTCTCGATCAGTCGAGCGAAACCGGTAGAAAAACTATCTCGTGAGCGACCACAACCCAACATTTTCAACACGTACATTATCGGTAGCGTTCTTGGCCAATTCGCCGTCCACATTGTTAGTCTGATCTACATCTCAAACTACGTCAAGGCCATTGAGCCACACGAGCGTCCCAAGGATCTGGAGAAAGAGTTCCAACCATCCCTCTTGAACAGCGCCATCTACCTTATCAGCTTGATCCAGCAAATCTCCACCTTCGCGATCAACTACCAAGGTCGACCGTTCCGGGAGTCTATCCGCGAGAATAGGGCTATGTATTGGGGCTTGGTCGGCGTTGCGGGTATCGCTTTTATGTGCAGTACTGAGTTCATCCCCGAACTTAACGAAAAGTTACGACTAGTAAAGTTTAGCGATGAGTTTAAGGCGATCTTGACGATAAGTATGTTGTTGGATTACGGACTATGTTGGATCATCGAGAAGAGTTTGAAGTGGGCATTTAGTGATTATAAACCAAAGGTTAGTCTTCCTATTTACTGTTTGAGAGTTATATAACTCGAGGTGCTAACATTGTAAAACTGAATAGGATATTGCTGTGAGGAGAAAAGATCAGTTAGAAAGAGAAGCGAACAGAGCTGAGGAAAAGCTGTTGAGGCATCAACACAAGCAAGAGAAGCCAGTCGTTGTTCCTGCTCCTGTCGTACCACCACCATCATTTGGAGCCGCTTCTGGTTCGAAACCGTCAGAAAAGGGAGGATTGAAGAGGTTGAATAGGTGAAATCTTATAAAACATTAGACAATAATAGACAAAGAGGAAGGATGTATTCGAAGGTTAATTGTATAGACAGGTGTACAGGGAAAGATATTGAATTTGGGGGATCTTGTGGCCACTAGAGCCGACAAGAATGTTTATCGAAGAAGCTTAAAATCTTTTATTAATTGACTTTTCAATCATCTTTGCCTGATATAAATAAATCAATTTAGCAGCGGTGAAAGAACTAGGGAAACTTTGAGGGGGTGTGATGCAGACCCCTGTCGCAATACAACAAGGAAGACTGCAAAGGAAAAACCAGGGAAATGGTGGTTGGAGCCTATGCTGGCCGGCAGGATCAATCGATCGATCGAGATTGCAATAAGCGAGACCGTCGGGACTCCCGGCTACCGCGACACAGCCTTTCCGCGTCCCACCCTCTTGCTCGAAGATTGGAGATTTGCAACGAGCTGTCGACATCAACAGGTTATGGTGACGACACATTGATATTTCCGCCTACTCACACAATTCAATCCCTGTAGGTCTAGAGATTCCATCCTATACTATCCGCGTATTGACATTAAACATGCCAAAGTTCAACGAATCATATTTCCGGGGCCGAGCTAGTAATTGTTCGATTGACTAGATAAAACCCATCAAGATAACCTGAGTCCCTCTCGGTTCTACTAGGTATAGCCGGATACTAGTCTGCATTAGGAATGCGCAAATGATCAATCCAACCCCAAACCACATATGCACTTTCAAAATGTTGAGCGCTCGAGTTCTTAAGCTGCGCTAGTCACCCCAGCTGGAGTATGGTTTCGCAACTAAGTAACAATGTGATAGGAGCCTGGGGGTAGCTACTGATAGCGGGAAAGCAAATTTTGCACCAGAGGCGGGGTAAGGAGTATTTAAGAACCATACAAGAACCTTCCCAAATTCGCAATCAAGGAACCATAAAGGGTTTATATAACAGCTACATATCAATTCATTGTAACCCTTGCTTATTCACTCAAAATCCATTTATAATACAAATACCACCAAGTATTGCAGGTAAGACCTCTTTGCATACCATGTTATAACCTATTTTCCGACTGTCCTTGTTCCAACTTAAATCGCTACGACATATTACATCAATCTCATTGAACGGAGTGCTACCAACTTTTTTAAACCGATTTATAGTCATGGTCGACGACAAAGCAACTACCTACGAGCAGATGCAGCTCAGTGACGATCTCATTAAAGGTAAATTAACCGGACCGTACTGCATATATTTACCCTCTAGCTAAGACGCACCATAAGAGCCTCAAACTGACATCAAGTGCTCTGCTGGGTCATCATAGGCATCTACGCTAATGGGTAATACGAACCAACATAAGAATGAAAAGAAAATTGGATTGCTAAAAGATTGAAATCGTAGTTTCGATGATCCAGCTGTGATAATACAAAGGGGCATTATACCTATACTTAACGGTCGGTACTGTTATATCATATCTTTCTTTCCGCTTCAATCATAACCAACATGCAAAAAAATCGACATCACATATAGGCAGCCAAGTCGTCATTCAGGTCCGACCTAGTATATCAATTGCAGCCGCAATCTCCATAGCCGCCCTCCAGACGGCCAAAACCGATCTCGCAAAGTGTCAAGTCCTAATCCTCTCCGCGGATCGTGAGTCAGCTGCCCGCATTTTGGACAATGTCAACGGTATCGGCAAATTTATGGATGTGAAGACTTTGGGTCTCATGGGGGGCTCGCCGGTAGCAAATGATATCGCAGGATTAGCGAAATCCCCCCAAATCGTTGTTGGGACCCCAGCGCGCGTCTCTAATATGACAGGACAGGGTGCCTTGGATATCGGTAGTCTAAAACTCCTTATCCTCGATCAGGTGGATGAGATGTTTAAGGTGGGTTCTTCACATTGATTGCGATAATAACGCTGACCTTAAGGGGACTGTTATCTGACTGCCATTTGACTACAAGGCCGGTGTAATCGACACGGTCAAAGAGATCTCCTTGAATGCCCCGAACTCCGTTCAGAACTTTCTATTTTCCGCCACCTTGGACGGCGAGATTGAAGGTTTTATTAAGGAAATGTTGACTGACCCGGTTCGGATTTCGGTCAGTAGCGCATAGTGAATGTAACACATGAAGTTGCAGTTAGTTTCGTGGTCAATGGTCAGAATCAAGGCGAGGCGAATAGAAATCTTTCCTTGATAGCAATCATGACTCTTTTATTTCCCAATCTCCATCATTCTATCCGCATTGAAGATTTTGTTACCAAAACTTTGCTCAAAAAATCAACAATGTAAGCAGGCAACGTATTATCATCCCAAGCAACAAAAGCTTTTCCTTGCAAACAAAACTAGAAAAGGGCTAAGGTCGCAGAAGAATAAAGATGTTACAAATATTATGTGCAAGAAATATAAGGAAACCAAAAACTTGAAGGCATACTCTTCTTTTCATCAAACCCCGAAAATGCTATCTACCAAAAAGCCCAAAAGACTAGATCATTATCGGCTCATCACACTTCCCGTCCTCCTCCTCCCCTTCACAACCGGCGATAAAATACCGTTAGGCCCCCCTGACTCAACAAATTTAGCCCCCAATTTCATCTCCCCGACTCGTCTCAAAATACCCATCAACGACCGTCTCATATCTTCACTCAAATCCTGCCTCAAGAGTTCCACAACAACGGGATAAAACGAGGCGATGTTTCTGTCAAAGTCTTCGTCAGGGAAGGCCATGTACCCCTCCATCACATCGATGATAACAGGTTGCCACGCCAAAATGTTACGATGTTGGGTTTCCCGGTCAAGAATGACGTAACCATGCACAATATCGATGCACAATCTATTGAGAATACCCAGAGTTAGAATCTCATAATCAATGGCTTGTAAGAGTGATGCTTGTAAAAGGATACTTACGGCACTAAAGCCTCCTCCACGTCCCGTCTGTTCTCCTGTCGTTCACTTTTGTCATCCGCAAACATCCTGAACAATATGGCAATATAGGTGGCAGCGCTGGTGCTCTCCTGCTTCAACAAGTTTGGTGGCTGTTTCATAAATCCCTCACGGAACAATCTCATCCTCAGCTCCTTATCGTTATTAAACTTTCTGGCAAACGCAAAGCTCTTCTTCAAGAGTGACATGAGTCGCAGAAGTTCAGGCGATGGGATGAGATCGTACACGTCGTCGTTGGAGAAGAGTTCCGATACGGTTTCGATCATGAGACCCTGTAGGACGCATTTGGTTATTATACGCGCGAAATATCGTTTTCGCGCTGCGGTAACTGGGACTGCAATTTGTGGGGTTTTCTGGGCAGGTCGATAATCTTCTAGTTGCTGCTCTCCTGAAATTTCGGTGACAGGAGTTTCAGGTTCTACAGGCTCCAAATCATTTTCGAGGGTCGCTGGCGGTTCCTTTTCTTTTGAGGTCTCAAGATCGATCTTAAGTCCGTTCGTGCCGTCCTCTTGGATAATCTCCACCTCTTCGTCCAAGCTACCTGCACTGAGCAGCCCTGGTACGCTGTTGGGCACCGTGGTGGCGATATTGTTAAGAGCAGTGAACAATTGATGAGCCGTGGTGCGCTCAAACAGGATCACAAATGCTCCAACAATCTTGCCCCAATGTTCCTTCTCCAATTTCTTGACGTTCGTGAGGATGAGCTGTTGGAGGCAGGAACTACCTATCCGTGCGATTGTGTCGTTTTCTTGACAGATACACGTGATCAATAACTCTAAGAATCCATCCAGCATCCGCGAGAGGTTGGAGAAGAAGTGCGTGAACAGGCCAATCAGATTCCTCAAAGCTTGAATCATAGTTGTAGACAACCAGACCGTCATATCTTCGTGATTATTGAACCGTGACATCTCACTCTTGCTCTTGAGAACCATGAATATCGGAAACAATAACTGACGGCAGACGAGATCCCAAAAGGCCTCAGGGTATGCCTCGCCGTACGTCACCAGCGTGTCGAATAGATGATTCAAAGCTCTGCTTCTGACCTCCAAGTCTTCACCAGTCATAAGAACGTCATGGAAGGCGAATAGCACAGGAAACCAGAATTTGACCATCGGATCTTCCTTCGCGTTCTTGACCTTGGCGCCACCCATAACCGTTTCCATACGGTTTCCATTTTCGTTGACACCATTGGGGCCTTCGAAGGATGCTGATTTCGGAGAGAGAGGGCACTCTGGAGTGTCGAGCATTCGAGGAACAATCGTCTTTAGGATTTCGATCGCCTGCAGTGAGATACGTTGGAATCTCAAATTCTTCGCAAACTCCGTGAGACAGACAACGAGGTCGGAAAAGGCACCCTGGGCGACTATAACACTGAATCGCTCCTTATAGATAGACTGAACTGACTTGAACGCAAACTCAACAATATTATCTACGCAGGAGAAACGGTTAATTCAAAGAACAACCAAACAGAATGTTGTAAAACTTACCATACTGCTCCTTCGCTGCAAAGCTATAGGTCCCAAACATCGTCCTCCATCCAGACTTGATCATATTCCCCCTCGCTTGCAACATCTGATTCAAACATTGCAAAACCATGTCCTTGACCTTCGCATGCGAACTATTGGCCATGACATGCTCGAAAGGTTTCAAAAAGTCCTTCTGGAATCTAAAATGCGGCAGTTCCTGTATCTCCAAGAATCTCATACTCAGCTGCCTCAACGAATCCAACGCGAAAAAGACAATGCTAGTATTAGGCAGACATCCGACGTTGTTGAAGTGTTCTCCGAGAATAGCCCAAATATTGGACCACTCAAATCTGATACGGTTCATATTGTAAAAACTGATCTCGACTAGCTTTTGGAGACTAAACATGCGAGGATTCTCGCTGGATGCCGAGGATTGCACTTCCTGCCATGAAACTTCGCACAAAGCGCGTACAAAGTGCACAATAGCATCACCATTGAGCTTCGAGCTGTTTGCGAAAATCTTGTCAACGGCGATGACAACCTCTCTACTCCTGGATTCTTCCGCTACGTCAGCAGAGTAGCCAGATACTTTGCCCCGTATCGATTTGGACGACCGTGTAGAGTGGAATGAGTTTCGTTTATTGTCGTCCGCACCCGCTCGTAGGGACTTGACCATGTCCGGTAAAGTACCTTCGTCGACACCTTGCGAGATGAGCTGGAAGCGTTCGAGCTGGCTGACCGCCATCAACACGTCCTTCCACGAAGTCTTGAGTTGATTGCCTTCGGTCTGTGCTACATCAAGAAGAACCTTGAGGGCCTCTACGTTCTTCGGCTTCATTTCGCTAAGGTTGCTTAACTGCGTGAACCGCGTAAGTGCTCCGACGAAGGATATCCGAGGCAATTCCAGGTCGAAAAGACAACTGATCTTGATAGCAAGCTTGAAGCCTTCCATGCACAGTCTGATACTCTCTAGGTCCTGGGAATCTTGAGTAGGACCGCTGAGTCCGCTCAAGAAAGACATCCATACTGTCTCGAACATTGGCCCAATGTGCTTGAAGCTAGATGCGTATACATACCGCACCGATCCGCTCGTCTTTTTTGTAGTCCTTTGGGATCGCAACAACGTTTTGAATAATTGTTCCGTCTTGTTTGCCATCTCTTCGGATGCTTGCATATAGGCTTCCCTCTGTAGATCCCTGCCAACGGTAGCCAAAGCTTGTCCAATTCCAGCTGCTAACCCCGCATTCTTGTTAGCAGACTCCTTACTCTCACGAATAGCACCCTTTTCGTCCTCTAAGATAATTTCATTCTGCGCAATTTCCTCAAAGATTCCAATCAGATAGTCTTCTGGTAGATCCGCGCCGTCATTGATGCCTCGATTATTCTTGATGAAATCCTCCTTACTCATCCTCTTTTTGATCTTCGAAGAATGCTGATCAACATTCAACATGATTACAGAGTACGCCAGCACATACGCAGTATCAGCGTTCGCGAAAGCATTAGGGTTTCCCGAAATATATCTCTCCGCGAACTTCAGCATCAATCGATCGATCTTTTGAGATTCTCCGGGTAACCTGAAATTTTGGAGGAAACGGCGAAGGGCGTCCACGTAACGCATCCGGGTAAAGTCAAGCATATCCACGAAAGCGTGCATGATGTCGATATTTTCCTGGTCGCCTTCGCCAAGGTATTCGCCGATTTTGCCTTTGTCCAGAATGCTATTGTGAGTTAGTAGAAACTCAGCCACATCGCGTGGTTCTTTGCTCTTGATGAATCCCTGTTCTACGAGCGCTTTAATGCCGTGCTTGGGTTTCGAATTGAACTTGCGGGTACATTCCGACAATGCGTTCTTCCTCAGTTTTGACTTTTCGAATTGGCTCGGGTCATCTGAGATGGCGAGGACACCGAGATCAGAGTTTGAAGAAACACGCCGTTCGTATTCAAGTTGTGGTGTGCCTGGCCCGCTGAGGCCTTTTACAGGTGTGTGCTCCAAGGATTCCCGATTGTCAACAGATTCGCGAGAGTTCTGTATGGAAGCCGCCTCTATGCCCTTTTGCGCCCAGGAAACAAGAGACCGGAGAGCTTCAACCAAACATTCCATACTGTGGCGTTTGAGAATATATTCTGGGGGGTATTGTCCTTCAGTCTGGTGGCCAGGTGGCGGAGCAGCACCTATGGAATTGACGGAAAACGAAGGTGGGATGTGCATGAGGTGGTAATGTCCATCGGCCCCTCGTCTCGGATGATTGTCAATATAAGCCTGTTGTTGAAGACTACTCATGCCTACTGGTAGGGCTGCAACTTTCGCAATATGCTCAGTGATCCGCTGGAAGAGATTGTCGAGAGCACTTCGATCGCAGTCATAGTTGAGATAAATTTCGACTAAGGCTTTCGGATCGGAAGATATACGTTCGAAAAGTCCAAGGATGGAGTGTTTTTGCTGGAGACTGGAATTTTTATTTTCGAGAATCGCCAGATAAATTTCCTTCATAAACACCTCTAGTTCTTTCTATACACCCAGGACCGACTATTAGTATCAAGTATGTATTTTATATGAAGTTGGATATTACCTTGAGTGCACTTCTCATATCTCGTGCCACTAACCAGAATATCTGGCTACAAATTTCAAACACCCAAGGCACGGCGCTAGCGGCATTTCTACTCAGCGACAGGCATAAGTACTGCTTGATAGCCTGGACGAATTGGGTCGGCTGCTCCGTTCCACTTCCTCGGATTGTCACAAGCGGATTTGTGAAGATCAACGTATGTTGCTTCAGAATTGTAAGTATTAAATGTAGGGATAGTAATTTACTCCTCATGCCATGGCATTTGAGATCCGCAACTTGCTCGGGTGGGAGAACTTTGATGGAGAGCTTGCACATAGCTCTGAATACGAGGAAAATGTCTTTCGTAAAGACCTCGTCTTCAGCATCGTATTCGGATGCTTGGGAACCCTCAGGATGTAGCTCGATTTGGTGGCTTCCTGGAACGCCATTGCTGCTATGCGGTCGCACAGTCACCGTTGTAGGAGCGTTGTCCATAATTTTCTCGTCATCAAAGGATTTCCTGTGTTCAAAACTCTGAAGGGTGATCTTTTCACCAGGTGTCGCCGGAGATCCGTTAGGTTGTAGCTGCTCCCCTGAAGCGGTACTCTCCTCGTCGCCTTCTTCCGCACCAACAGTACTGGGTGGAGCGCCAATCGTAACGGTGCTGCCACCGGTGTCTTGCATACCTCCAAGCTCGGCTCTAGCTTCCCGGGCCATTATTCTAGTCTTCATTCTTTCAAAGACGGCGTTGACCATTTGTGTAAGTGCACCCTGTGCTACTGTCTGATTTGTCGCATTCCGGCTGAGCAGGAAAATATTGTAAACCTGGCGGATGGATTTCAAAAGACCAGCACCATGTACCACGAATTTGTCGTTTAAAACAGCGGAGAGTAGAGCTTTGATGATTTGCATCTGGACCTTGTCATCGGTAATTTCGCCGATGAAACATCCAGCTATTGTATCAATTGCTCGTTCGATCAACGGAGTAGTGGCGGTGGATGAAGGTGTAGTGGTAAAATAGCCATAGGAGATGAGTTTGTCGATGCTGTCAAGGGATGTTACGACGAGGGCGGTGGTGTGGGTTAGACAAGCTTGCCGTAGGGGTTCAAAGACCAATTCCGGGTCAGGTGCATCGGGAGCCATGTCCCGGAGAGCTTCGAGAGCGCGTCGGGTGGCTTCTGCCAGATCAGCACGCCTTCTGGCATCGCGACTGGCAGCAATTGTTTCGAGGGTTTGAACGATGAAGACGGTGTTTGGAAGGTGGTATCGAACCGGTTCGGCTTTGATAGGTGTGGGATTAGAAGGACGAGGCGGGATTGAAGATGAGGATGAGGTTGGTCGAGCTGACGGGGAGGAAGGTTGAGACGATGGTTCTGAGGAAGTGGCGATGATGCGAGGGGTTGGACTGGAGGGAGGTTCGGGAGTAGAGGGCACACGTTCGCCATCAGCATCCTGACCGTCGTGGACCGTTGATGAACCTGCTCCTTCTATACCTAGGCCAGTATTCTGCCCGACTGTCGATTCATGTACCGCTACGGCAGCTTCCGTGCCTTCAGATGTTATTTCTGCGACCCCTGTTGCTGCATTTTCGTCCTCGTCCTCCTCATCTCCTACCTCTCTTTCCACGATCACAACCGGTACAGGAGTTTCCTCTGTGGCCGGGCCATCCGGAAAATCAGTCGGAGACTCTGTCGGGTGGGATACAGGCTGGGTAACTTCAGCTTCCGCAACTGGAACTGCATCTTCAGTGGGAAGCGAGGGCGAGCTATCTTCCCTATCGACAGCCAAGTCTTCCGACGGTACTTCCTCAAGAGCAGGATCTCTATCGGCGGAGAGTGCGTCTGGATGGTCTACGACTTCCAGATCATCTTCGTCTTGGTCGGAATTGGTAGATTCGATGGGAATGGCGATGCTGTCGCCTTGAGGGAGAGGCGGCTTAGCCTCTGATTGGGACATGACTTGTCCCGCCGGTTCCGGGAAGTGGTAGACAAGAAGGAGGGAAGGATGGGTGATAGGGTAGTGACCGGCACGTTATCTCACACCATGAATACAAACGATATGTCGATGAAGCGGTTGGTGATGATGTTGATGAGGTTACAAGGTGAGGTTGAAGCCGAAGGGGCAATGCTGAAGATGGTGATAATAAGCCAGGTGGTCTGGCTGAAATGTGCGCGCGCCCAGAACGCAAGTTAATTTCAGGGCAACGTTACGCAAGCTCCCTCCTAACGAAGCTAAGCAGAGTCGAGGATGAAGTGTGATAAATCATAATACTCATACAGAATAGGACTCTTTCTATTTCAGCCGCCTTCCCATCCCGGGAATCAGAACTCTGGTCAGGTACCCGTCAGAGCGTAGGAGCATTGCGACTATAAAAAGTATCATCGACTGCCATCGTTTGTCGTTCCCGGGGTGGGGGGAAGTTCCCCTTTCAGCTTCCTCGCCGGGATGCCGTCGTATTCAATTCAGCCTTGGCTCTTCCCCCGCGGGGCCCGATGCCCCCGGCAACACAAACTCATGCTTCACGAAATTATCGAGTCCGCCTTGCATGCTCAAAGGAATAATATTTGTGCTTCGGAATGCTTGTAATGAATAAGGGGTTCTCTCGCGACATATCTTGCGTTTCTAGCCCGTCACAATGTAGTTAGGTATGTATACGAAAGTAGGCCGAATGATCAAGAACCTATGGCATCCCTCTTCCACAAACTGTCACGTATTACATCAGGTATCTACTTATATCTGCAGATCAAGCTGGCAAGGACGCTTGAATTTAAAATGATTACAACTAAGCTAAAGACTTTTTTAAATACAAAAATGCCAAAACATTACCATTCGCTCTCCAAACCTTCGTTTCATATGCCTACTCCGATAGCATTGCCTATTTGCCAATTGAGAGATCTATCCTTCCTAGGATTGTCGTTACGACGTATAGAGAAAAGACTGATACCAAAACAGTCAATGGTTTCCTGAACGCTGCCATGGTGCTATAGTTGTAGGTAACCTGTAGATATCAACGTTAGCCGGCGGTTTTTTTTTTTTTTTAAAAAAAAAGAAACAAAAATCATTTGGAGACGAATCCACTTACAATGATATCTTTATTCTTCAAGTCATCAACCATATTATCAATAGTAAGTTTGATGGTTGTTCTGCCAAGTGTATCCATGAAAGTCTTATGCAAAAATCGCTCTTCCTTATGTACCGGAACCGGGCTGTCGTATTTAACATCACTGCATTCCCCAAAACATCAGAACGGCGAGATCTTTATGCTTATTAATTTTGGGCAATTGACTTACGTGGCTCCCTCGGGTAGGATAATTCTAACTTCAACTTGACCATACGAAGTGCTTTGCGACGGACCTTGCAACAATGGCACTTTCAAAACGTACCCATCGCCCTTAACCTTGCGAAGGTACGCTGGCAAATCATTGTTCCAACCAACGACAAAGCTGTAGTTCCAACCCCCGAAAATAGGGAATCGTGGCTTGATATCGAGAACGGCTTCGCGGGAATCGCTCCTGAATCGAGAGGTCGATACGTTTCCGACTTCATCAGTGTAATAGGCGTCCTTGCTTCCGACTCTGAGAGGGAAGAGGAGCGACTTGATCGCGGCGGTTGGTGGGTTGTAATACGAGGTAGTCGCCCATGCAACTCTGGAGAACTGTTCCTTCAACCTATATCGTACAGTTAGATATATATCGATATAATCGTGAGATTTAGGATACCTACTTGGCACCGTTGTTTGTCATCCAGTATCTCTCTTCAATGGCCAGATTGTTGCCCCAGTGCGATACCTCGATATCTCTCTCCAGTCTCTCCATAAAAATTATCGGGCTGGTGAACTCGTACCGGACGGTGAAAGTGGTAGGCGCTTCACTAGATTTCCTAGGCTTGATGTTATCATAAGGACCGTAAGATACAGTGTAACCGTTCTTTTCCACCTCCTTCTCGTCGAACTTGGTATATTCCGGGATTTCGCCATTAGCAGCTCGGAATTTGGTCTTCTGCTTCTCGGTGAGATATGGGCTTGGGGCGTATTTCTCGCCAGTGTAGGATAAGAATTGTTTGTCGCTTTGTCCGATGATAGCTGGGACAGGCTCCAGAGCTCCAGTGATACCTGCCGAGACCGACAAGGTGATTTGATCTTTAGGTTGGAGGGTTTTAGGTAGCGTAATCTTATAGTATTTTAACGGACTATAACAGCCAATTGGTTAGAGTGAATCATTGTCAATGATAAATTGGGTGCTTACGTACTATTCTGAGGTGTCGTCGAGAGGCTCAGCCGTGCACGGAGTGCCTGCCTTCTTATCTTTGCATTCTACATAGCTGACAGCAGCGGAACCTGGGAGCGAAAACGGTAGATAGTACTCGGTTTGTGGCTTATTGGAAATGTTTTCGATGATTACTGCAACCGTCTCTTTGATATACGCCTTGGATCCATCAATTGTCCTTAGAAGATTGGTGTTCTTGTAGACTTGTGGGACTGAAAGCGCGGACCCGAGGTGGGATGTCGCTAGCAGCCAGGTCGCGAGAACGGACACGCGAGAATAAGACGACCGCATAGTTCGATCGATGAAGAAGGTAGAAGCGATTCCTCAGAGTAAGGTGTTCTTAATACGATGGCCAGGCTCAATACGCCTTCATTGAGGAAGAAAGGGGAGAAATAATGACGACGGTGATGCTGGAGAGATAGCGTCCGTGGGGATGATTTCGAGGTCTTGGAAGGAGTGCGTGGGAAACAAGGGCCAGCAAAAGGACACGGTTAATGCGGATTGGTGCGAATGACGACGACGTGCAACACGCGGCGCAACCTCGCAACCCAAAGCTTTGTTGCAGAGCGTTCGCAGCCCAACCAATGCACTTCCATGGACAGCGCTCAAAAACTGAACATATCCATTCAACCCTCCCATTAGAATAAGTGTGACTTCGCTCAGCCAGCTAGATAGCAAAAAAGTCCATGTATCCAATCGTTCACACTTACTTCAGATTATATTTGCTGAGCGAGTATATATATATCACAAACTTCAATTACTAGGAAAGCATATACATATGGTAATACTTGACTAATTGATATAATAAAGCTTATCAAGTATACGCGAAGCTGAAGAGAGGTCGATACCCTATTCGCAAAGCCATTCAAGCTCACAGTGCTCGAAATGACAGGGGCCAGTATGTGTTGAGGCGTTGTAAAATCGTCGAGGGCTAACTTTGGTTGAGTTACTATCAGAACTCCATTGATGACAACCGTATCTCAGTTTTCAGTCTTCTTATAACCATCCTCTTTGCATAAATTGTTCTAGCGGATACATTTTTAATTTTGACTCGCCAGGGCCCTAAGATTGTTTCAAGTTTTGACAGTCTTAGTCAATCTTCACCGCATTATCTAGTCTCGAGATTGATCTTATTCATTACATATGCTTTGCTACAGAATCAATTGTCCGTGATGCCTACAGGTGCTAACCTCTTCAACGAGTTGGTATCAATCTTTTCAGTTCGCATATACAGAGCCGGCTAAAGCAAACAATACTCTCTCGTTATATACAAGAATTGTTTGGTAATACCACAAAAGACAAAGGGAAAAAATAAGCTTCTTCTAAATACTTTACCAAACTTGACTTATCGCTCTAATAAGCCCATTATGTCGAAAACCCTCGTTATTTATTAGTCCAACCGTTTTGTTTTGTTTCTAAATTTTTTAGCGATTTCTCTCATTTGATTCATTGCTTCTTCGAACTCATGACCAGTAGTTCCGCAAAAACCAACGAACTGTTGGATAGTCTTTTCGCGGCCAAAAGGAGAGAGACAAAGCGGGAATTAGCCCTCGTCTGGCGTGTCAGTCAATGCGAATTTACGCATTTTATACTTTTCTACAAAATTTTTGATTGAGAGACGCGTGATATCCGCATCGTTCGAGACAAGTCCATGCTCGTCATCGATTTGTATCATCAGTATGTCAGATAGTGGTTTGAAAGTTGTCTTGTTTGGCGGCTGGTGCTGTTGCATTTGGGGCTTCGGTGCATCTGGGACGACGGGGCTATAATTGAGCCCTACTAGAGTGGAAGGTTTACCACCAGAGTTTGTGATGGCGCCTTGAAAAACAATCAACTGGAGATATTGTTTCGCAGCTGCTGGATTTTCTCAGTACTGTTTGTTGCTGTTTCGACTCAACTCAACAGCGAGCGAGCCACTGACAATAGCGGTTGCCGGAGATGATGCCCCAAGGTGAGCGAAAAAATCCATGCAGGAGCCGAGATTTGTCGCTGGCGATGGTTTCCTTCTCTGAGCGTCGCCAGCACCAATGTTGATTACAGCACTATTCTTGCTCATATTGGCGGGCCAATTGTCGCAGGAACTTTTACCCTCCGCTCCATCATTTCCTACTGATGCAACGAAATGTATACCCTCCGCGAGCACCGCTTCGATATGCTTCTGAAGCCACTCTTCCTTTTCGGAGGTTCAGGCGAAAGACATGGAAACGATGGAAGCTTTCCAGTTACCATTCTTCCCACCAGTCGCTTTGCGCTTCCTGTGGTTCTCTAGTGCACTGGGCGTGTCCCTTATGCCGACAGTCCAAACTTTGGCCTTCTTGGCTACCCCGTTAATTTCTCCAGCGGCCATATCAGCCATCAAGTTACCGTGGTGCTACTCTTCGGTGGGCTTGGTTGGGTTGAAATACACGCTCCTCACTCTATCCTTGAGTGCTGGGGAGTTCAGATCGACAGGATCATCCATAATATATATATAGACACCCTCTCCAGCTACTTCAGGATAGCGATATTCTTTAGGACCGCGGGTCCCCATACTTAGTTGACAAGAAGAAGAGATGCTGAGGAGGACGGTGTTGCTTGGCTATACCGCTAGCAGTGTCGGTTGGTAAGGCAGACGTGGTGGAAACTGCAAGCAGAATGACGAGCGAAGCCCGAAGATACGAAATGACTGACATTGCTATTGGCTTTGGAAATGTTACTTGGACAATAGCTATTTAAAATTAAAGAACCAGATGCGGGCAATCGATGGACTCAAAACTATATGCTTGAAATGAACAGGACAACCAGTTCCCTTATAGTGATGCTTGTAAAGATGATTTTTTCTTGTTGTTAATGATATTTTGAGGAAATAAGTGCATTCTTTCGCACATTATATAGGATATCTTAATATCAGTAGCTATTAGATTTCTTCGCATATGCATTTACGGTGACTGTCAGTATGGAGATCTGAGAATGGTACTTCTCGATCTCCGATAGAACTTCGCCAACTCTAGATGCTCCATGTTTCGCCTCCGCGAGCTCCGAAAATGTGACTGTGTTACCACACGTGCACGCTCTAATTTCGGAGTGGAATATACGCGCGTGCCCTCCTTGCAGCGCTCCTCGAAATATTGAGCGTCTACGGGCCGTGTTGCGTCGTTGGTGGCTTGACATGCCGCAGAGCAGGGGCGAAGTCTGCCGCCGAGATTGTGGCGAAGTAGCCTTTGAGAACTTCATCCGTCCTATTCACATATCGGGAATTCCCTCGGGCTGCCGCGTAGCGTCGGGGGTCCCAGGTGTTACCTCCAAAACATCTCGCCGGCATTTCCATCCTCTCGAACTGCGCTGTTTGGGTTGGCTCACGAATCACGCCGCTTAGTTTTTGCGTTGTTTATATTCAGCGAAGGGACTGGGCTTGTTGCATGTTGTAGCTCTCGCTCTCCGTAACCCATCCAAGACAGATGCATCCCAGCAGCCTCTTTTAGCGAAGCCATTGGAAAAGCTTTGTTGCTCCAGTCATCTAGCGCTCGACCGAGAAAGATTTCTTCGCAAGGTTCGATTGTTTTGGCATTCGGTAGGACCTTAGAGAGGTAGGCTGCCATAGTCTCGGTTTTCTTTTCCCCAGACCTAACATCGCTACTTCTCAGCAAAGTTTTCTGTGTCGCAACTTCATGCGAATTCAACATGTCTCTCCTTCGAGCCTCAGGCATGAGATGCTGCTCTATCCGGCCATCACGGATGCCAGCAATTACATCGAAATTCAAAAAAACGGTTCTCGCAAGAAGCTACTCGGACATCTCTATTAGCCCAGAAATTCTCGATGAACTATCAGAAGAGCAAAGTCGTTCTCCGAGAGCTAAACGTGAACCATCCGAGAATCCCTACTTGTGGGATGTTCTGCCTGCGAATTCACCTTGGCGTTTTACTAAATTCCCAGAACTATTCACTCTATCCAAAGATGTTGAAAACGCTTTCCGTGAGAGAAAACCAATTGTGGGGCTGGAAACAGCGATATACACCCACGGATTCCCCAAACCAGACAACTACACTCTCGCGTTAGAAATGGAACATACGGTTCGAGATCACGGAGCGGTTCCCGCGACGATTGGTATTTTAAATGGCAAGATTCACATCGGCATGACGAACGACCAACTCGAAGAACTTGCCTACACAGCTGGATCTGAAAAAACTTCGAAAATTTCCCGTCGAGACATCGCATATCACGTTGGCAAGTCTGGATTCCCGTTGAACGGTGGCACTACCATCGCCGGTACAATCAAAATCGCACATTCAGTTGGTATCAAGGTTGTTGCTACGGGAGGACTGGGTGGTGTTCATAAGGGCGGTGAAAACAGTATGGACATTTCAACGGATCTCACGGAATTGGGAAGATGCTGTATCGCAGTCATCACCTCGGGGATGAAGAGCTTCCTCGATACGGCGCGCACAATGGAGTTCCTTGAAACTCAGGGTGTCTTTGTATCAACGTTTGGAAATCCAAACGAAAAGGTTGACATTCCTGGATTCTTCAGTCGGGAGTCTGGCTATAAGTCTCCCTATGTTGTGGAGGGCCCCGAAGAAGCTGCAAACATCTTTTGTAGGTGTACAAATCGATTTTAAACCTGATACGTATGCCTAACTAACCGTCTCTTAAACACAGTCGCTTCCCAGCTTTTGAACATGGGCTCTGGGTCTTTGTTCTTCAACCCTATCCCTGAAGAATACGAAATCCCCAAAGCTGAAATGGACCCAATCCTTGAATCCGCCAGTATGTCAACCAGACCTCAGCTATTATAAGAATTTTCTAATATAAGACCAGCTTCGAAATCAAGCAACATAACAGGCAAAGATAATACACCGGCTGTGTTGAATGAGATAGTTAAACAAACGGAAGGGCGTTCAATAAGGGCAAACAGACGGTAAGTCCTAAACAATCAAATCCTCAATCCCCTCTTCGAATCTTTCACTAACAAGCTCCATTTCAAAACCTATAGATTGGTCCTGAATAATGCAAAGATAGGAGCGCAAACGGCCGTGCTTCTCAACCAACTTCACGCCGAGTTGTCAGAGAGAAGGCGGGAATTGCGCAAAGCCCATAAGGTTCATTTAGGCCTGAACGATCGAGACCAAGAACAAACAGATGAAAACCCTATGAGAAATATCAACCCCACGTTGCCTAAAATATCTCCCAGGGATTCCAAGTAGGTGAGCGCCTTCTCGTGTTAGTATAATCTGAGCTTTCGTTGTTGTTTTCTATAGTTATATATCTTAAGAATTTTGTATATACTGCAGATTCATCACACCTTTATGGGACAAGATTACTGAGTGATACCGTTTTCCAAAGTCTTTCGCATAGTACAAGACCCCGGGTTTCCACAGATGCTGGCTACAGCTATACCATGCCAGGCCCGAGACGCCAAAAGTCCAAATTCTCCCCTATCTTCAAACCCCGCAAATACTCAACTGCAGCTGCAGGTGATAACCAAGAACTTAATGATACTCGCGGAGTTCTCGTGATAGGAGGCGTAGGACTAGATTTAGTTGGAACTCTCCCCCCTCGAGAGTCTTCGACTGGGCAGCCCGAAACCCAAGAGCATTTCAACCGGGTATCAAATCCAGGATCCATCTCCACCAACGTTGGCGGCGTCGCGAAAAATATCGCAACCACAATGTCCCAACTCGATAAAAACTCCAATGTCCGTCTGGTATCCGCCATTGGTAAAGATCTTACCGGTATCTCAGTTCTCCAAGATCTCCATAATCTCGGGCTTGATATCTCGGAAATCAAAATATCAAATCGATCTCACACCGCTCGGTATATGGCCACAAATTCTGCGGACGTTAGTGGGGGTTTAGCGGTTGCAGTCGCTGATATGGACATCATCAAGAAGATGCCTAAAGACGTCGTAACAAAAGCGATCGAGAAGCACAGGCCACGATTGGTTTGCTTTGACGGAAATCTTAGCTCATCTACGATTAAAGCCTTATGTGAAGAAGCAAAATCGCAGGGCGCAATGGGTACGCAAGCGATACCCACATCCAGCTTCCCTCTAAAAGTTTAAGCATTAATCTGACATTTCAAGGAGGATTCAATAGTCGTCTGTGAGCCCACTTCTCAAGTTAAAGCCGGGAGGATTGGTACGGTTCTGGCAGATTTCACCTGCTCCGAAGAACGCAAAATCGACATGATATCTCCAAACGAAATGGAGCTCAAAACCATGTACGAAAGCTGGGCAAAACCAGCTCTGGCACTTATTGCTACAGGACCACCAATCTCCAAGGGCAGGCGAAAAAAGTTTACAAGCCTCGCCAATCGAAATAAGACTGGTGAGAAGCCCCACTATCCCAATGAAAGAAACAAAGAAGGAGAAAATGAAAGAAAGAAAGGTTAAAAATCGGAACATTTGCTAACTATATTTTTCCCCGAAGAGCTTGAGAACTTCTGCAAGAGTGTCACAAGCTTAGCCCCCACCAAAACCAGCTTCTCATCAAAAATGAGTCGCAGAAAAAGAGGAGGAAAAGATCACGCACATAAAAACTATATTTACACGGTAGAGCCATACTACCCAATTTCGAGAATGGTCCGAAAGTCCATCGAATTGTTACAGGTAGTCGATACCATCCTTCTCAAACTTGGTGAAAACGGCGTCTTAGCTGTTCGTAATGTAAATCACCCCAATCTGCCCATCGAAGCAGACTTCGAGGACCGCCTCGCACGCAAACAATATTTTCCTGCCTTTGAAAAGTACGTGGGCATCAGTGAAGAGGAGGCAGAAAGCACACCAGAAGAAAATCACCCAGAGGTTCATGCTTCGATGTTTATCCCCGTCAGACGGTTCGACGCTACAGATATGGTAGTAGGCGTACAGCTGGACTGGTGGCCTGCTCCGAAACTACTGCGAGCAGACGAAGTGGTCAACTCGAACGGAGCGGGAGATAGTTTCCTCGGTGGGTTTGTGCAAGCTATGTTATCCGCTAAGGAAAGTGAGGAGATCCAGGCTGAGAGGAAACTGAAGCCATGGGAGTTTTACGGGAACGAGTATATGAAGGTTTTGGTGGAGAAGGGACAGCAGGTGGCGCTGAGTGTTCTGCGGACTAACGAGAGCCATTTTGTGGCAGATGAAAGTTTAGGGTCCTTGGAGCGGGGGCGAGAGGATATCGACTTTTGGAAGACGATGGTGGCAAGGTTTGGTGAATTTGAGGAAATTATGGAAGTCGACGAGGAGGGTGATGGAAAGTCATGATGGTGTGTCTCGTTAACCTCACCTGTACATATGTATATATACCTGATGCAAGACTAACTAGCACGCGCCCGAGTAACTATCATAATCATGAACTTGCTCCGGTTACTTGAGTATGAATTGTTATTTCAAGCTATAACAATCAAGTTATATTCCGTTACATAAGTACTCAAGTTAAAGTGGCCTTAGATTAATGATAGTACAGGCGTATAAGGCATTCGCACCGCACCCCGGAGTGAAAGCAATGGTAACTTTATCAGTCCAACTGATCCTGGTAGAGCACGACAATTATTATACCATAAAGACCAATACCTCCAAGCACACTAAACATTAAACACTCAGCGCGAACCCGTCCAAACGCCGATATATAAAACGCTACGGTACAGTGACACTCTCAATTCTTCACACTTCAAAAAAAAGGAGCAACCACACTACAAAAGAAAAGATAAAATAAATCACAAAAGAAAAAGCGACGGTAATAATGTGACAAAAGACAAAAGACAAAAGACGGGGGAAACCACCAATCGTAAAAGTTAAACAAACAGAGAAGATAAAAGATAATAAAAATCAAAAGAGGATCCTCGGCGCCAGCTCATCTCTCCTCTTCACCAACTCCTTCCTCCCATCCTCTTCCCCCATGATACTCCTCAACTCCTTCTCATCGCGTTGGCTCTCCTCCTCGTTACCGCCAGTGCTGGCTTCCATATCTAACAGCGAACTGCTTCCGATCCATGTCCAAACTCTCATGATCTCTCCCATATGTTCAACACTAGTAGTGCGAACATTACTGTTCATTTCCACAACTTTGCTAACGCCAGTCCATAGCTCTTGTCTCTTTTCTGGATCGAACTCTCGTGATAAAATTTGGTCTCGCAGTTGATTTACGGGGATATAAGCAATATCTGCGGTTTTATCCTTATAATACGCGCGTTGCTGCTGCGCGAGTCGCTTGAGAACTATGCCGACGAGACGCTGGACTTGGCGAGAATACACTTGGCGTTGGACCATCTTCGATCTAGCCCAGAATCCACTAAATATGAGGGTTACGACAAGAACAATTTCGCGACTCCAGCGCCAAGCAAGGGCCATAGCGTTTTTGCGGAGAGCACAAGTAAAGGAGACATGTGACAAGTTCGTGGATTGGAAGTAACGATCACCGCCGCTGTACAAGTCGTATATTAGCATCTCGTTGAAAGCACAAATGTGAAAAAATGAGCTCCTTACCTAGTCATGGTGGTAACAATTTCGTCCTTCTTTTCTAAATCTTGAACCGCGTTATCCCAAAGCTCGGTAAATTGAGCATCGGAAAGAGTCGGTGATTTCATAGCATACAAGGCATCTTTGATGTCCTTCTCGGCGAGTCCCCTTTCCCCATCTTCGCCAAGTCTGATGTTTCCACATTCGATAGCAGCAGCTCGGTCTCTCAATCGTTTGGTTACGGCGTCGGAGAGAACGGATACGCGGCGAATCTTTTCGGAATCAGGTTGGCAGGTTGGAGCAAGAGGGATGAGTCCTTTCAAGGAAAAAGGATGTGGAACGATAACGTAGTCGGTAAAGCACTCGGTCTCTAAGCGGCCACGGCATATAGCGTGTGAAGGGCATGGTTCGCAATCAGGGGTCAGACTATTAAACCAATCAGGGTAGTCTGGATTCTTGACAACCGGCTTTCCGATACCACAGTACCCAATTTTGAGCTTTTCCTCCCTCCACCAGACACCATAAGCAACAAATGCAACTCCAACAAGAGTATACAGAATACTCAATAAAGTAGTTGTAACATTCGAATTTCCACCTCTTCGGCGAGCTAGCGAAGTAACAGCGTTCGCATGCTCGTCCTCACGTTCGACTTCCAATGCTTCTTCTGGAACAAACTCCTCCCCAGGCTCCAAGGAAATATTGCTGTCATCTTCTTCCTTAATGTAGACATCAGCGCCTCCCATGCGAGCTTCCATTTCGGCATTGTTCTGGTCGATTTCGTCGTGTAGAGCCTTGATCTTTCGCTCCGGTGTTAGAGATTGGAATTTCGACATTGGAATGAATTTGGTGGGGGTAGGTGACGCTCTCCCGAAATCGATAACTTCGGGGGATTTACGAGTGGAAGGGATACCCTCGGTCCTACGGCGCGAGCCATCAACCTTCTTGGGGGTATCCTTTACAGGCAGACTTCTGCGCCTGTTCTCACTCGGAGGCACTCGAGGTGAGGAACCCATTTGGAAGGGATTATCATTAGAGAATGCTGGTTCGTCTTCAACGATAGGTTCAACCACCGGCTCGGGCGTGGGTTCTTTGTAGGGCTGCGGCTCCGGTGTCTTCGTAGCAGCCAAGCTTCGTCTTCCTCTTCTAGGTTTAGGTGTTTCTTCCACTGGTATGTCCTCACTGTCGGTAACCTCAGGTCGAACCGAAGATTTTCTCCCACGCTTAACCGGTGACGCGGCTCTCTTCTTGGGGGTAGCGGCCCTCCTGCTGTTTCGTCTCACGGAGGCAGCGACCTCTTCGTCACCAGTGGTACCATCGTCGTCCGTGGGTATGGAGCTTCCTTTTCGCCGAGAGGCTCGTTTCTTAGGAGTAGGTCCGACCTCGAGTTCTCCAATGGTTCCATAGTCCTCGGCGTTGACGATACCCTTGGTGGAAGCCTTGACCTTGCCTAATTGTTTAAGTATAGCAGGCGCTTGGGGTGTAAGCTCGGTTTCGAAAATCTCCACTAACTTCGCCTTCTTGACGTTGCTAGGATATTCGATATCGTGTTTGAGGAGGATGCTGCGGATTTGAGGCATAGTTAGAGAGCTGGCATCGAAACCCGGCTGTAGGTAGAATTCTTCGTCCTCCATGGCTGTTGTGAATTCCGTAGATTAAGGGATGAAATATATTGGTTATGAAACGAGTAGAGAGGTGATAGATGGTCGAGGTGATGTTGTAAGAGCTAGATATGACAGTCGGACTCCTTTGAAGGCGGCGCGACAGAAGATATTGCGTGCAACAGCCTGGTCGACAGACCTGCCAGCTTTGTGAAGATGATGTAAACAAACGTCTGAGACAAAAAGACCCTCGCGTGGCTCGCTTTAAGCGGACTTTTCTCGACGGAACAGGTCGAGAGAGGGGACGATTCAAGCGGACGAGGGAGATGTCGTCGTCGCAGAAGGAGGGGTCCAGAAGGATGGCGATGGTGGCGATTGGACGGAAGAAAAGAAAAGAAAAGAAAAGAAAAAAAGTGGGAGAGAAAAGATGAGGCTCGACAGCCAATGACGACGAAATGTCAAAAGGTGGGTTGTGTGGTGCCCGCCAAAAAGAAAATAAAAAACAATCAAAACAAGAAAAACCAAAACAACCCGATCTTCAGTCCCTCGCGATGGAGGTGCGTGCACGCAACTCGTCTCAGCTCTGAGCTCCGTGGCCCTGCGGTGCGTACAATATCCACGAGGCTGTCAAACCTTTTTAAGGCACATTATATACTATTGGGATTTTTACGGTCCGTATGTCAACTTGAGTATACGTGAATACGTGGTTAGCATGAATCCTCACGGTTATAGAGCTGCATCCAAGTTTGTATGAGTCAAGTTTGTCTGGGCGATGCAAATATAACCTACTGTGTAAGCTAGATCACCGGAGAAAACCTAGTTTCGGCAGCCTTCCTCAACATGCTATAACAAATAAAGTCATTACATTGCAATATCATAGTGAATTCCCATCTCTAGTGCAATTTCAGGGTCGACGCGGCAATCGGCAAACCCACTAAATTCAAGTGTCTCGATCTACACAAACTGAGAAAGGTTTAGGCCGAACAAAACAGAACCTTATGTGCAATATAGAAGAAATCAATATAGTCCGTCTCGTAGAGTAGCGAGAATACTAAGCCATAGGGTTCTTGTAGAGCGATCAAGAAAAGAAGGAGGATAACTCTTCTGTCGTAACCACCCCAGGCTGTATAAGGATAGAAATTGTGGCATCAGCCAGGACCGATGTTTGGCGTCCAGAGAGCCAGGACACCCTTGGAAATCGCTCTTTTCTTGCGTGATCTCGTAGATGTGCACTTCGAGGAGGAAAATTTCGTCTTCCAATCGCGCTTGTAAATCCGAAATGATACTGGTCGGTTTTCGACATTCTTTAGCAATAGCTTTGCATTCATGGAGGGATTGAGTCGTTTTGCACCTGAGCAAATTGCGTTTCCAAAGGCTCCAAGCGACGTCACAGATCTCCTTTTTCATGCGTTCTCCATTCCCTAAAGCCTCTTTGAGAAACGTGACATGTTCTTGGAGCTGTTGGTCAATAATTGTAGTATTTTCTTCACTTGACATGGTTGAAGCATGTCTGCTGAGGCCGAGATTGGTTAGCGATGCTTTGTGCAGCGTCTGGCGACCGAGACCAGTTAGCGATATTCGATAGGATATCTTTCTCTTGGAATAGGTACAGGTATCTATGTCCTAGTGGAGAGATATATTTACATGACTTGGAAACTTTATAGTTGAAAAGCTCCATTGCTCCCCCCCCCAAAAAAAAAAAAGAGCACATTTGATCAATACAAGAAGGAGCGCCAGCCAACATGAGTCCTGCTCACATTAAACTCACTCAAAATCCCCTCGCTAGCAGCTAACATGCTTTAATAAACGGTTCCTAAATTTTATTTTGAAAGCTACACACGAAGGTAATTTTAAGATTTTTAACTGTAGACGGCGAAGACAAACTCATTTCTTTTGCTAGTCAATGATTAAACTTGATACCAGGTCGTTCTTCAACGAGAAATCCATTCAATCAATCGGTACCGTCGTGCTAGTATGTGTTATTTTCTTTCTTGCGTTGTGACTCTAGTCTGTTTGTTCCACAAAAAATTTCCCAAACAGGCTATACGCCATGGCCCAAAACGGTAATTTCTCCTGGAAGGTTCGAGCATCCTCCCACAACGTCGATCCAACACATTCGCACATTCCAGAACTCTCTCCGCCGTTCCAGTATCATCACGATATATCTCGATATATCCATCTTACGTATTCACAGCATCATGAAATCCTCCAAACCCTTCCCCCCAAAGTGTATATAAACCCCTTCTCTCACCCTCATATCTCTCATCTACATTCATCAAATCAATACACTTCCAAAGCTCAACATCCTCAAGCTATCTTCAAAACTCAATATTTCAAAACTCCAAGCTAAAACCATACCAAACATAATTCTACAACAACTTCAACCAAACAATAAATAAAATCAAAATGCTCTCCTTCCCAAGAGCCCTCTCCCGCGAACTCCGCCCATGGAGCCGCCTCTTCGAAGAATTTGAATCCTCCCAACTCCATCACCCCTTCTTCCGCTCCCAAAACCTCAACCTCAACTCCTTCACCCCATCCTTTGACGTCAAAGAAACAAAGGACTCCTACGTCTTGGACGGTGAATTGGCCGGAATTAGCGACAAATCAGCCCTCGACCTTTCCTTCGTCGACGATAAGACTCTAGTCATCAAGGGTCGTGTCGAGCGGAATTCCGAGTCTGGTAAACCACAAAAGTCCGCCGCTGCTGAAGATACAACCACACCAGCTACAGAGGAAAAGACAAATTACCACGCTCCATCTGTCGAAGCTGAAGCCGAAGAAGGCGAATCTTCTGCAACGACAGTCGCGAAGACTTCAACCTCGGAGACTTCAAGCGAGGTTCAGAAAAAGGAAGAAAACGGAGATAAATACTGGGTACGCGAACGATATGTCGGTGAATTCCAACGGGCGTTCAGCTTCCCTCAACCTGTCGACCATGATGCGGTCAAGGCATCTCTCAAAGATGGGATCTTGAGTGTTGTAGTGCCCAAGAAGACCGGATTCGACGGTGTTAGGAAGATCAATGTTGAGTAAAATGGACAGTCTTGGAACCAATTTTTGGGTAAATAAAAATTGTATAAAAGGATACCCGTCGAGAGGAGGAGAATGGATCGGATTCTTTGAGAAAATCGATGAAATTTGCACACTATTGATTCGATTTCTATAATCTTGTCTTTCCTTTCTTTTGATTTTTGAAGTTTTGTATGCTTCTTTCTTTCTCCCCTTTCTTTTTTGAATTGATAGCAAGGTGTTCAGGTGTGCTTTTTATATACAATAATCAAACAATTTAATACACTCTTTTAAAATTTACATTTTACATATGATAATGTGATCCCACTAGCGTAATGATGAAGAATAAATCTAAACTTTCCATCTAAATGCTTCGAATAGTAATGATAATGATGATGATAATGATAGTAAGTAATGCTTCGCGACATAATTACCTCTTCCTCGCAAGCTTAAACAGCTTGTAACACTCTATAAAGAACTTTCGTTCCGAATATAAACTAGACCCCGTAATCATTAGCAGCCACTCAACTTCGAAACGATGAATGTAACTCACCAAACCAAAGCAACAATCCCAGCTAGCCCTCCACCCTTAACATAATCCATCAGCACCCCCCTCTCACTAACCACCCGTCTAGCCACCGCCCCAGCCGCAACAGCGACAGCGACAAACCCACTCCCGGGTAGAACCTTTCCAATTTCCACTCCCCTTCCCCTGCCTACCCGTCGGAAATACCCTCTTATAAACCCACAACTCCAAACTACCCTCATCAGCATATTCACACAATTAGCCCACACCAATCCATCAGCCCCCATGCCCATCCTCTTCACGAATCCCCAACTGGCAACCCCAAACACTACAGAAAACCATAACATCCATACGCTCTGCCGTCCCAACTCCCTCGTCGTGGCAACACTCTGCACGAACGCCTCCGTGATGCCGTTGACGGCAAGGAGGGGGATATAATAGCAGTATGTTGATAGTGTCTTAGCAGCGGGTGAGTCGGCCCATCGTGCGCCTGCAACCTTTCGGAGTGCGAGCGGGGCGAGCGTAGGACCGAGAGAAGCGATGAGAGTCGATAGGATAGTATAGAAACGGAGAATCAAGTGAAGTATAGTTAGCGCTTCTGCGATGTTTTCTTGCGACGGTGTATTTTCTCTATCTTCTTCTTTCCGTTTTTCATCTTTTGGGGTTTGTTCGTCGGTATTTAGTAGCTTTGAGAGGAGGTTACGGCTGGTCTCTTCGATCGGTTTGAATAACAGCCGTGCGATTAGGGAACCGTAGTTTGCAGCTAGCGCGTAGATTCCTTGATCTTCGGTTGTGGCGAACCAGATGACGAGCATGGAATCACCTTGGGTTAGTATATGCTTGATTACGGATTGAAACCACATTGTTCCGGCAATCCATATTGTAGGTCGGTGGAAGTAGTAACTCTCTCCTGTTCTGATATTCTCCACATTAGCCATCCTTCCATCAATATCACCTAAACAGTGATTTATAAAGTATATACCTCGTCCATATCTTTTTAATCCCAAGACTAAACCCCTCCTGCTTCGCAATACCCCAAAGTCGCAAAGGATACCCCAAAACCAAACAGGTCGCAAACACAACCTGCCCAATCGCAAACGGCAATGTTTCCAACCCTCCTTCATTCGTTAGATACCGTGAAGCGAATACCGTCACGGCAAGAGTAACCGCACAGTTCGATATGACGGCCGAACTCTCACACGCAGCGCGAAGGCTATACAACATTCTCTGCTGAGCGAGTGCGAAGCCGGGTTCTGAGAGGAGTTCGAGGAGGGAAGCGATAGCGTAGATAGCGAGTGAGATTTGGAAGTAGTTTGTACTATCGTTGCTGCCGCTTTTATCACTATCATCTTTTTTGTCGGATAGTTGGGTGTATGTTGTTTGTAAGACCCATCCACCAGCTATGACGGCTATGCCCATAGGTACGGCGAGGTAACTCGAGTTAACAACCGTCTGGGCCTGTCCACACGATGTCCCTTCGATGATTCTAACATCGCCGATATCTTCCTTTTTCGAATCGGGCTTTTTAGAAGCTTGTTTCGGGTCATCATCGGTGGAGGAGTTACTGCTCTCGGCTTGTCGCTGTAACGCCATTCGCAAACTTTCACGAGAGAAAAAGAGAATGGTCATCATGTAGAGCTCCAATTGGGCCGCCTGGCCGAGAATGGCGGGGGAGAGATATCGGATCAGGGTTTGGTTCATGACGAAGGTGAGCAGGCGGGAGAGGACCTGGACGAGGACGAGGAAGGCGGCCCCAGCGGCGGAGGCATTGAGGAGGGACTTTTTGCGAGGCTGTTCCGCCTGCTGCTGCTCCTGCTCCTTCTCATCGGTAGTGGAGGCGGCCATCGTGGATATGTCGGATGGTGGAGGAGGAGGAAGAAGAAGAGGTGGGTCTTTGGTAGCTAGCTTAGCTTCCCCGGATTAACGTCGGCGACGCTCGGTTCGCGAATTGGCGCGACAGGATCCGTCGCCTGCAATCAATTCACGCGAAGTTAATCCGAATTATAATTGCGACTACAATTGAATCGAGTCGAAAGGACCGAGACCGCCTCCGAAGCTTATAAATTTAAAAACGTGGACGGCCAACCACCGAGACCCGAGCTATGAAACATCCACTTCTGCGATTGGATGACGAGTAACCAACCAGCTCGAGCTCTCTCCTTGCATTGTCAATTATAGTTATAGTTTGAGAGAAGTATCATGCAAGATGTCTCGTCTCGCACATCGCCGTTCGAGCGCGAGCTTGAATTTTCTGCGATATAAATATCCTTCATCCCTCAACATTCCCCGACACCTCATCCTTCTCCTATACCAGTCCAGCTGAGCTTTAATCTTATCGACTATTAACTCTCAAACATCTCCAATCACTCAATCAATCAATTCTCTAGTAACATCTCGGGATAAAACAATGGCACCAGAAACAACCTCCACGGAATACTTCACCGCCATTCTCTCAGACATGGACGGGTAAGCTACCCAACATACCCCAAGCTACAATACACCAATATACTATCACATATACTAACAAATTCTCCAAAACAGTACAATATTCGACTCCACCGCCGCCGTAGAACGCCACTGGACCCGCGTCGCAAACGAACTCTCCATCCCCCCCTCGGACATCCTCTCAACCTCCCACGGCCGCCGCTCAATCGACATCCTACGCATCCACGCACCGCACCTCGCAACCGCATCCCACGTAAACCATATCGAATCACTCATCCCAAAGCTCTACGCCTCCGATGCTAAAATCCTCCCGGGTTCCGCAGAACTAATCGCAAACCTCACATCCTGGTCCGTTCCGTGGGCCATCGTTACATCCGGCACCAACGTCTTGGTGAACAGTTGGATGACCGTCATGTCGTTACCGTTACCATCCCACGGACTCGTGACCGCGGATAATGTGACGAATGGTAAACCTGACCCGGAGTGTTATAACCTCGGTCTCTCAAAGGTATTTGGTGTCGAGGTTGGATCAAAGGAGTTTGAAGCTATTGAGAAGAAGAAGGTGTTGGTGTTGGAGGATGCTCCAGCGGGTATCAGAGCTGGTAAGGCGGCCGGGTGTGCTGTTATCGCTCTAACGACGACGCATAGCAGGGAGGAGGCGGTGGAGGCCGGTGCGGATTGGATCGTGAAAGATTTGAGCTGTGTGAAGGCCGTTAAGGGGGCCAAGGGAGGTGTGGAGTTGGAGATTACTGGCGAGAGAATATCAAAGTGACATCCGATATGAACCTCAATTTTGATTGTTGCGTAGATGGATGGTTTATAGATACCGTTGGCGATAGACTATAATAGATTAATATAATAAAGATCAAGTGCCAAGTATACTAGAGAAAGCTATAATAATTCAAAATAAAAATATATACACTGAAAATTTTACGTACACGAAGAATAAGAAAGAGAAAAAAAAAGTAAAGGAAAGCAAAGTCTTGTCTCGTAGACATTATTATCAATTTCAACGTTTGCTCCATCTGATAAGCAAAGCAACATAAAAAACCAAAACATCGCTATCCCCATTAAACCCCCAGATACTAGGGAGATCCATTCGCTCTAAAGGCAATCAATCGGATTCCGCTTCGAACGAATAGAGTTGAAAAGAAAAGACAAGAAACACTCTCTCCGTTCGTTCCATCAATACTAATAAAAGGGAAAACCATCGCTTTTAATTTCGGTTTTGCTGAAAATAGCGCCGCGACACATCTATATACTGATCACACTAGGAAATAATAAGTAGTAATAATAGTAGTATTAAGAATCCGAAAAAAGGTCAACCAAAAGGGTGTCGAAAGATCGGTAGGCCAAAGGCACAACATAATAAAATTTGTCGCATCGCTTTCATTCCTCTAAAAGTAGCACCATTAGAAGATGTAAAGGTAGCACTTCTTGTTTTCAAAGGCATCGTAAGTTGGAAGTAAAAACTAGACAACTAAAAGGTTGGAAAACGTAAAGGAATCGAGTCGTCGTTTACGCGCGTGTCCTGACCCCAATCTTTTTGAATGCCTCTAGCGTCCATTTTCGTGCCAGGATGATATTCTCATCGATAATCTTCTTCGTCAGATCTCGGACTTTAGCGGCCTTTGCCTTCCTTTCTTCATTCGGCAATTGCAATACCCGTCCGATGACATCAAAATCAGTTTCTTCGGGTGCCTGCAGCCATACGGCATCTTCGGTGAGGTAGGCGTACGCGTCAACAATTTCCTTACTCGCTACTAGGGGTGAACCAGCGATCAAGCCTGCAGGAACCGTTGAAGAAGCCTTTCGGTCGAGATATTCAGGAGTCGCAAAGGCGGGCAACAAAGCAAAGCATCGCGAGAGAATGGTGTAAAAGTCAATATAGTTCAACCCTTCATCGAAGACGACATTGTTAATGACATCTTCCGGAACAGGTGGGTGTCGTCCGTGACCGACAAGGTGGAGGGTGATATTGCGCGGTGCGATCTCAGCCTTCTGAGAGTCTTCGTCGGATTCCATCTCCTTTTCGGTATCCGTGTCCTGACGCTTGGCATTATTCTTCTGCGAAGCAGGTTTGAGAAACTCTCCGAGTCTCCTAAACACCATTTTGTAGTCCCTACGTTCCTGACCGAAATCGCCCTGCAGGCCGAAACTAAGGCTCGAGTCGTCGGTTGGGATCGGAGGAAGCTGAACGGGGAAAACAGGCACAAAGTGGCGGACGAGAGGCTGGTGTCCTTCCTCCTTGACGACCTTCCATTTATTCAAGCTCTTTTCGACAACGAATTCGGCGGTATGAGGGCTCAGGGCTAGGAACTCAACGCGACGGGCTCGGACCCAAGGGCTGAGCGGTTCCTCCAATTTGTGCTCTGGGATACCCCATCTATCCGCGTGGTGAATCACACAGAAGAGGTAAGCCTTGGTGTGTTCCAGCAACTGGGTCATATTCTGCAGGTACATTCTCATATCGAGTTCGCACGTCGCAGCAATGATGATGTCCGGATCCGGGTCACCGCCTTCCCACTTTCTAAAGTCGTTCATACCACGAGGGTCGGGAATCGGGTTTGAGAGGTCGAGGGTTCGCATGATGTCGTGGGAGCCGTAACGGGATAAACGTTGGAAGAAGGAGAGTTCGGCACCGGGGAGCTTGCCCCAGGCGTTGACAAGGGCGGCGATAACTTCATCGTGGGAACCCCCGGTTTCGATGACGGATATACGTAGTGGACGGTCTTCGTATAATAATCGCTCGCCGGGGTTGGAGCTAGGGCCGAATGTGCCTGACGTTGGTCGGCTCGGGGCTTGGTATATGAAGGTTCCTGCTAGGAAAAGGGATGTGAGGGCAAAGATCAAAAGAATGTTGACACGGCGTGCCATGGTGAAGGTAGGCGGCTTCGCAGACTGCCGATGTCTCTCAATCGTCTGTAGAAATGAGCGCGAATTGGACGGAGGGGGTTAATTATCGACTTTGTCTCGATTAAGGAGATCGCGTGGAAGGTTGAGAAAGGGAGAGACGAAGTTGAAGTCGAAGCAGCAGCAGGTGTTGTTGTTGTTTGTTCAGCCAGACACTTTGGCCACCGTGCAGTGCAGGGTCGCCAATATTATTACTATTATCACCGCCAATATGGAAAAGGAGAAGGGCGCAAAGGTTAAAAGGTTTGAACCGAGTCGACGAAGTAAAAAAAATTCCTTTAGAGTTCAGGGGATCGAGAGACACTTGGACAGAAGAGGAGTTTCTTTAGTTGGTTGTGTTTCTCGCTGACGTAGATTAATGCACGGTGGTTACAACTTACGGCATCTGGTTCCCGACAATTGATGGAGACAAGTTTAATGAGCGACTGAAGCTGACCGAGATCGCGAAATTTTTCAAAAAGTTAGCAAAAAATTAATATTGTTTAAGAGGGAAAGAAAAGAGTCCGGACCCTGACGCCGGATAGGATATCGCGAATACAAAGGTCATGCAACTGAAGGATAAATGGAAAGAAAATTTTGAGTATTCAAATGGCAAAAGGAATGGCGGAGGGGACTGGCTGTGTATTTCTACCACCAATAGGTCTACTCGACGATACCTCTTCCTCAGGGAATAAGGGGGTCAAAAAAAAAAAAAAGAGACTGGTTGGTTAAGAATAGAAATCAAAAGTCCCACAAGAGTGCAGTAGATGCATCTAAGGCGTGTACAGTACCGACTAGGCTATTAGCGTGTAAGCGTCCGGCAAACCTTCACTTATTAACGGAACCCCTGTTCTGCGGACCCGCAAGCCTCAGCTGGCATTTCCTCCGTCGAAGGAATGATTGTATTTCCTCCTGTCCTCGTATGGCCGTACGGAGTAGAATGGAAACATTGTTGGTAGGAGGCTAATGGTCTAGACACAGGAAAATTTTTGCTTAAGGGTATACTCATGATCTAAAGACTTATATAGAAGGTGTTTTATTGATATTGCGAAACTCAGGGCTCTACATTAATTTGGAGAGATTGGAAAAGAGCCTCGACATCTATAGCACGAAAATCAGTTATATTTGCGTGACCAGAGCTTGTTTTCGATGTCGATGAGTTGTAAATTCTGACCCGGGCAACTTTTGGGTCGTGATACCGTGGTAGTGATACCGTGGTAGTTCGTATAATTGACTGTCTCTATACATATGTTGCGCTTCGGGGGAGTTTCAATGCATCATCAATTGAACACAACCTGGGTTCTGATAGTTGGCGCACACGCTGTGGTAGATTCAGTTCCGATTCAATACTTCGTAATGCGACAACTCGCTTCACAGCCATTCTTTCCAGCGAGACAGGCCGCCTACTAGATCACCTTCAATATCTCTGGCCAAGCTAAGAAGCTGAGTGTGAACTCGCCCCTCATCCGTATTATTAAACTCATTTCATCCACCATCGATAATCAACTTGCGAGTATTCGTCTCGCAGTCGTCGACTCGAACCCTGTAATTCTATTGGTTAGACGTCTGCTGTTTTTTGTGTATTTCCGGAAATAAGGGAGCACAAAAAAACCCCTTAATATCTCCCTGTGAGAAATTCCCCAACTCGTCCGACATAATCAAGAACAAAAATATATTTAAATGGGTGTACAAGCCAGCCATGGGCTTGTGTCAGTAACTAGGTTTTCCAGCGTGGCATCGAAGGAAGGGACAGATATCTTTCTGCAGGATATGCGAGTGCGGGATCGCGGGTGTTCCTGATTCCTTGTGGAGTATAATACAATATGATTAAGAAATAGTAATACTATCAGCGCCTCGTGGCTCGCACCGCATTGCGGGCTGGGGATCCCAATTCAGCAGCTAAGCTCGCGATGGCGATCGAGACATCCACAGAACCTGGTCTGCTAAAGTATCAAAAATAGGGCACAGTAACCGGAAACGAGAAACAAGCCTTCTCACAAAACTGTGGTACCGAAAACGAGGACGAAGGTTGAAGGCATACTTTTGCCAGCGAAATTCGGCAATAGGGCGTTCCATTTGCTTATGAAACTAACATCTTTCCATCCGGTGGTCCAGACAACACGAAGCACTGTGGTGCGCGGGATGCAACAAATGCTAGTTTCGGGGTTGGCTCTTTGTGTTGGGCTGATAAATGGTGTCTCTGCATTACTTGGCGCTATGTTCGATCGAATTATATCACCAGGTATTATTGATTTTGATGGCAGGCCAAGATATCTATTCTTCCATGTTCAATACGAATCTCAACTTTTCATATCAGGAGCGCTAAAAAGAATGGCTTTCCTCGGGCTCCATTAGCCCACATACCTACTCGATTGTATATTAGGAGTAAGCTTCATTCGTAAATATACAATGAGTGTGGGTACGATTGAAGATACGTCGTCACACTATGTATGCGCGTATACTCTATACGTAGGGTTCAAATGGTACTTTGAATACCTTAGGCTCTTGCATTGTAGCATTATAATTACATTAAGCAGATATCTTGACGGCCAACGAAAACTAAACTTGACAGGTATATTTGACGTCTAGTATCTAGTCCTTCTAAAAGATATAACTTGCCGATTTAATAATAAAACAGAGAGAAGTCTCATCTGCTAGACCTCTAAGCTCACGCCGTGAATGGAGACCCTCGCTTCCTCAGTCTTTCCCTACCACCGAGCTGCCTCCTAAGTTCTGGACTTTGAGTGAAAGCACCAGAGCTACCAAAGGGGCCGTAAGGGTTATTGTTATATATCTTGAAAACGCAAACGTTCTTCACGCCTGAAATCTCGCCCCTGCAGACCATGTCCTGTGGAAATTGAGCTACACAGTCGAAATCTGTCTTTGTTACTAAAGAAAAACCTGGTACGATGCCTGGGATGTTTTGTGTCAGGTGGCAAGGCATAAACGCTGACTGGTCGGTTCCGCCGGTTGTTGGGTCAACTTCGCAGACGTACGGCCCGCCACCATTTCCATCGACTTGGTGGTAGATAAAGTTCAAACTGTTATTGTCATTAGTGGTCGGGAGTCCACGGCCACGACCGGCACCTGGCGCCAACCGCGCCGGCTCGGTGTCGGTATGTGCGGATTTGACGGTCTTGCCAACAAATGGACCACCAAAAAAGCCTCCGAAAGAGGTTTCGAATCGTCTCTTTCGTTTAGATTTCGGTCCCATGAAGTCGGCGATAACTCTCGAGGCTAGCACCCCTCCGCCCTAGATACACCAAATTATACATGAGCCAGAGCTTAAATTAGGTAAATATATATTATCAAAGGAAGGGCCTAGAAGAATAGGAAATATATATATTATATTTCAATCTCCTCAACTTACCCTTGGAGTTTGACCTAATGGGCTTCCAACCCCATCTCCATTTGGATCAACAACCTTGAAGTCGGCCTTTATTATGATTGAGCTATCAGCTTGAGCCCCACAACGAAGACTGGAGCAATCTCTAGGCGTCCCTGGGATGACTAGTGAATGCACGAATGGTAAGCCATAAATCGGGATACTCCTCTCTACTCTGTATGCATATCTTGGTTGTTCTATAATGAGTTTTACTTACCGGCGAGGCCTGGCATATCAACGCCGTTGGCACCTTTCACCCAAGTCTTTGAGTTTTATGCAATTAGTCAGTAAATTGATCTATCGTATGTATACATCTATCTTGATGCTTTGAGACTCACAATTACGCCATGTCCGCTGACAAGTGAAGCACTGAATGCCGCAATTATGATTGTTTGTAAATGCATTGCTAGAAGCATCCAATGCAAAGCGGGCAAGTGAGAGAGCCGAGGAGGAGGGAACGCCGAAAATCTGTATTAGAGAATAGCTGCCGTCTGTTAAGCAAGTGAAAATAATTTGATTTGATGGCGGAGAAAACACTATTGCAGGAAGGGTCCTAAAGATCCTTTTATGGTTCGAGGGTTCTCGTAATAGACTACTGTATCATACTCTCTCTCCCGCAGACTAGCTGCTGCAATATACGAGGTCACATTGCCTAGCCTATTCATTTGGAGTGGCCGGAGATTGGTGATGAAGCTTTTTTTTTGTTTCGTTGGGTAGCCTGCGGATATATTTGCATACAAGGAAATTTCGAAATTTAGAAATCCCTTACGGGATTGATTTTAAAATATTTTTATACCGGAATTCGATTAACCCGATAGAGCTTAGGTTGTAGCTGCCTATGATAATGTGGGTCTGATAATTCGATCTGCACGGAGCAAATAATGATCCCTTGCGTGTGAAAGTTCAGGTGATTATCCAATGCCCAGCGGATCTCTAAAATTATATAAGAAAAACTGAGGAGCTCGACAATAAGAGGGCCTGGACCTTTGGGATCGTAACATTATTATCAATTGCTATTCGTTTTATCGATCTCACGAGTTTAGCAGACATTTTGCAACCACTGTATCCAATTAATTCATGTCGAGAGTCTTTGACTATTCCGTGTTGTATTTTGCAATGTTTGGGTCGTGACAAGATTTATTGGCCCATTGGCCTGCAATGCCCTGGCCGCTAGCGGATTACAAGACATTTTGGTGTGGGAACCCGCGGGACGGGACGAATACCCGCTGACTCATTGCGAGCATGGGCACTAGCTTAGATACCGAAAAAAATCAAAATTTATCGATCTGGATTATATTGCCCTGCAAATACATATGATGTACGGAAGTAGCTAGTAGGATCGTGCATTAAATTCATTACCTTATAAGAGCGCTCAAGCACTCCCAATTCAACCAAGGGTATCTGTTGAGCAAAGGAATACATAATATCTTGAAGTTTTCAAAGAGCAAAGGAGGAGCACAAACCATTCGAAACTCACGTTCATCTAAGCGTATTGAGTATCCAATATACCGATCAAAAGTCATAAGATTCAATTGCTCCACTATCCCTACCATATTAAATTCGGGGGCATATCACAACCAAGCCACATCCAGAAAATTACGACAATTATATGGAACTTGATCTGGACGCCTCAATCCTGTGTTATTTACAAATAAACTGCCACCAACTGCAACGACCAAGCGACATTGGTCGTATCGCTCGGATTCTTAAATATCGACACCTCTCCCGCATTAGCACTTCCGTTTAGATGATGAACACACATATACTGAAATGCGCCTTCTTGGCAGGTAATACTCAGATCTGCATGTACCGTACAGCCGAGGATGGTATCTGTAGCAGCTACGGGAAATTGAGTGTACACTGGACCAATTGTACCACCGCTATTGAATACAAAGGGTTGATTCGGCTCTAATAAGAGGTTACCGGTGGCAGGGTCCGCATAAAATATCCTAGCGTTTGCTTTATTGGGATTCATCTTGACACGGGGTAGGGTTCCCGGATTACCCTGAGCATTAGCATCCTCATAGAACGTGCTGAAATAGTTATTCTGCCATATATAAGACGCTACAGTTCCATGATCGGCTATGTTTTGGATGACTAGTGATCTCGCAGCTGGAGGTGGTGTTGTAGCGGATGCTGTTGGGTATGGCACCGCTGATATAACCAGAGGGCCTGTACCGCTACTAGTATATATGTTCCCAACGTCGCCGTAAAGATTTATATAACCGGTGGAATTTGTAGCGCCCATGAATTTTGCACCACTGCCTTCACATCGGAAAATGTATGCGGAATCAACCCAACAACCTACTTGTTGGAAACTACTGGAGATAGGTAGCTCGTATAGATTCGTATACCCCGTACGAACCGCAAAAGGGATATCATAGAGTCCTGGCCCGGTATCGGTGTTTGGACCGGTGACGTTCCCATCGGGGTATGAGGCGTAATGTAGTGCTAAAGTCATATCCGGTGTGAAAAGAACCTGAGCGGCATTGCCCACAGTCGGATCTTTGAAGAATTTCAACCATTGACCCTTGAATATTCCGTTGGCGTCATCGTTAGTAGCTTGGAGAGCAAACTCTGTATACTCAGGTATGAGGTTTGTTGAAGTTACTGTAGTATTCTGAATGATGGTCGAGATCGTGGTGCTTTCAAGGGTAGTAGTATCGGTCAATTTCAAAGTTACACTCGATATCAAAGTTGTTGTAAAGCTCATAGTCGCAGTTTCAGTAGTATCTTCTGTTACCGTCGTCGTCACTGTTGAGAACTGTGTGGCTGTTTCTGTGACCAGGGCCCCGGAACTCGAAATTTCTGTACTACCACTCACTACAGTCGTTGTAGAACGTACGGTAGTTGTAGAGACTGTTGTTACCGTTTGAGTAGATAGTAGAAAAGATATTATTGTCGAACTTAAGGTTATTGTATTTTCGGTTGTCAGTGTGATAGTACTAATTGTAGCTGTGACAGTCGTTGGCGCTGAGGTCGCTAAGAATTCGTAGGTTGTTAACGTAGAGGTTGTTGTCGTGTTCTCGGTAACCGTTATAGTTGGGTTAACATCATTAGTAATTGTTTCGGTAGTAAGTGATACCTGAGTCTGGGTGACATTGACGTGCTTGGTGACTACAAAGGTTAGACTGATAGATTTTACATGAACATATGTTGTCCCTCCAAGTGTTACCCCAATGCAAGTACAACCAGATGAATAGGCGGCAAGATTGGCACATGCTGATGAAGCATATGCGGGCACAGATGTCAACGTTTCTTGCCGTTTCGCAAGTTTGAAATCCTCGATCGCAGCCGCATGTACCGAGGCAATAGGTACGATTGACGAAGTTGTCGAGTTTATGATTTGAGTAGAAATGGCCGAAGTAAGGGTAGTCGACGCTAGATCTGTAATGAATGAAGTCTGGGTTCCAGTAGTTTGGGAAGTCTCGGTCGTCGACGAGGTGATGGTCAGAGTAGTTTCTTCAGTTATCGTGTTTGTAATGCTAGCCTCTACTGTCACAGTATTGGTAGTAGTTTGGGACTCTGTAACAGTGTACAGTACAGTGGAGGTTGTAGTACTAATCGAGTTTTCGGTAGCTGTGTTTGTGACGCTTGTTTGAGTAGTAGCGGTGACGCTTTCGAGGTCGACATCAATCTCCACGATAGTTTGAATCTCAGTCAAGACTGATGTTTTTTCATCAATGATTGGGTTTGTGACCGTCGTTGAGACTTGGAAAGTGTCGAAGGTGGTGCGATACGACGTTTTTGTCAAAAGCACAACCGTTGTGGCGCTTTGGGTAACGACAACTGTTGATATCCGTGTGGTATTTACGCGAGCCGTTACTGTGCTTGTTGCAAACGCTGTGAAAGTATCCGAGATGGTTAAAGTTTGGTGAACATTGATAGTCCTGAGATGTAAAATACATGTATACAATTAGTCGAAGCGTGCTAGTTAGAATTGTGAGAATCTAGTGAATGTAAGAGCTTACGTAGAGGCCAAATATGAATGTGTCCAAAGTAGATTTCTACAGTCGTCGATAATGGTTTGAGGAGGAAAGTATGCACTTCCCGTTAGAGCTATTGATTTGTCAGTAAGACTTATGCTTATCGGAGTGGTTTGATATTGCGATACTCGTATCTCAAATTCTTTAATTGTTTCACTTACCCTGAACACAATTGTCTAAGGTGCATTGGCAATTGCAAGACTCCGCCACAACCTGTCCGGCAAGAAGAACGAACGCACCAATAAGAAGAAACATTCTAAGGGAGCAGTCTTGGTGGATATATGAATCGGGACCGATTTTCAGTGGATATTCAATTATAATACTTGATCAACTAGACCAGAAAGCCCCTCCATTTCATAGATTAACTGAGCGAGGAGGGGGGATGGATGCGATTTTACGACGAAAAAAGCTGAACGGGAAAGTAAATGTTTGTTTTCCGAACTTCTCTGGAACTGCAATTCATTTATATCCATCCAGTCCTCTTCTGAATAAAACATTGTAGTGCCCATACCAGGTTCACAAGTACTAGGTTGTACAAATTTGCACATAGTGTAAAGCGTAAATATTTTGAGTTCTATGGCTTGCATTAGTTTCAATCACTAAAAAAAAGCAGGTGGCTGATCAGAGACTTTTTGGGTTCCTCAGGCGTGGTCAAGCTCAGAGTTAATAACAAAAAACTCGCCAAATTCCCCACCGGCGTCTGAGATGTGAACGGTGCCCGTGTTATCGTAACGAGATTTATTTTAGAGTTCGAATCAGGCGTAACTAGATCAAACTAGAGTCATCGACCCGAGCCGAAGGAAAGTCTCCTTATTTATAAGGAAATCATCATTGCAAAATAAGACGAGATTGTGCACTTGGACTCACTCGTGAGGCCGGTTCACTGGTGGTTTGGAATATTGTCCATGAAGTTCCGCGTTTAACCATTTACCCTCCGTGGAAATGCCCCCGTGCTGAGAGTGAAAAACTCCAAATGAAGTAGGCTGGAAGTTTAAGCGTTCTAGCGCTCAGATTTCGCCAAGCTTAAGCTCAATGATTCGGAATTCCATGCCGCTCGACGGTATCGGTGCGATTGAACGTGAGTGTTTCGCAGCCTCTCGTTTATAATTATGGGTTTAGTACAGTAGAAATCGAAAGCGGGCTGGAAATGAAACCAGTGGAGGTTGAGTTCGTGAAGTTACGTTTGTAATATATTATATTAATTAATTTAAAGACATGTTGAGGCATATATAGAAATGCAAATATAAGTGGTGTATTTGGGCCGAGACTGGTGCCGTATATACGAGTAAATCCTGATCTTGACATATTTAGACATGAAAATCTAGATGGGAGCTCGAGCACACGATGTTCCGACTCTGCTGCGATACGAAGCTTAGATATCATTGCTAATATAGCTAATATAATTAGCTATAGGCCCCCAGGGAAGCGCTACACCTCCGACTCCGCTTATGCGCGCATGCTAATTGGCAACGAAAGAATTCGAAACAATTACAAAGCTGCAACCCTGCGACTCGTGGCTGCGGATTGCAAACAAGCGGTACGTGCATAAGTACGCACTTTCACGCATTAATTTCGACCGTTCCCTTGGAACATCAAAGCGATAAGCTTATTAGCCAAATATATTCTATGCTGAATTTTCTTATCCTGACCTTTGTCCTCCTGTCTGCCTGGTCTCGAGGCTAACCTGACTTCTAGCTCGTGCTATCCTTGGCGTAATCTTTTTGACACTGTCTGTTTGCGCTGGCCCGAGACTGGGCGCAGGCAAGCACGCATCAATATACAACATGCAACACGCATCCACAGAGATCGATATAAAAAAAGGTAAATATCCCTTCCGATCAACTGGGCAGCCTCGTAACATTTTTAACTTCTGCATATAATTCAATTGCTCTCGATTATAATATTATCACCTAGCTCATTAAATTTTGCAACGATGTCTCCAAGTCGAGCCGTCTTAGGACTACCTGAACTCATCATTCCAATCTTCTCTCATCTTCCTCCGGTGTTCCTCCTAACCACTATTCGCGCAGTGTGCAAACAATGGAAAGAAATAGTGGAAACTTCTCCAGAACTACGATGGATCACCTGGACAAGCTATTCTGACCATCCACCCCTCAGTCTTCGCAACCAATACTCTAACCGAAATTGTGAACTCGCGTGCGGTACAAACCCCGAAAGGTCGAAATCCAGACACGATGTCTGCCCAGACCATGCGTACAGCCACCTCTTCGAATTGAACCCTATTTCGCTGCACCTCTTCCAAAAAGTGTGGAGCTATAGCCAACTCCATGCCGAACAAGACAAATCAGTTACACAGCATTTAAAAACACCTCTCGAATACCTTGAGCATAAAACGAAACAAATACAATATATGCAACAAAAGTTATACGAACGTCACAGAATCCAACATGCTGAGTCCAACCACGAGTCGCAAGCGTCGGAACCAATCTCGCGAATGAATTCTTCGAACGCCATACGGCCTTCGAATCTGGCGAGTGCGATGTACATTTTCCCCGCCAGTGCTAGCAACATCGACGGAGAAATCCCACTCGGTTTCTTCTCCTATCCTCCAAATGCTAAAATTAACGATCCATATATGGGATGCTACGACCCGGACGAACCCGAACCCGAACCCGAACTCGAATCGCCATTCACTGCGGATATCCTAGCGAAGTTACTACTAAACTTACTAGCAGAAGGGTCTCCTCAGGAATGGTTAGTAAAATGCAAACCTCCGGCCACCGAATCGGAACCCGAGTTCCAGCCTACGGGGCAGTTCCAACTTATAATTCATATTATCGGCTTACAATGGCGTCGTCGGGTCAAATGGTTTTCGGATGAGGATTTGGAGGCTTTGAAATACTGCGATGAAGTTGCGTTTAACAGTATGGGATTTCCAACCCACCAGGAGCCCGATAGAGAGAATGAAAATAAAGGCGGTGTAGAGAATACAGATATCAGGGTTAGGTTTGAGATGGAGAAACCGTACGGGGCAGTAGCAGTGGAAGAAGGAGTTAGGTTGATCAGAGTTCACCAGCAGAGTTGCGTAGATTCCTATTATTCGTTTAGTTTTTGATTTGAGAAATGATAAGAAGACGGACAAGCCTTTCTTTGCCTTCATACCTGTATATTTATTCAATCGAATGTAATTAGCCACTCATGGACAAAATGATGTAGACAATAATAATTTCATTTTTAGCGCTTCACTTGAAAATTATTTTAATATCACAGAGGTGTGGGGAGATTGAGTGAATTTTAGATGAATATACGACACAAGGCTTGAGTTCATGGAATCAGGATTTCGTGTTCTAGGTATCCACAATCTTCTCTATGAATTACGGAATCAAATTGTGAATTCTTCAATATTGTTGGGCGCATTGGTCTTAACTTTATGTGATTTTATTCCTCATCTAGCAGCCAGGCTGTCGCCAAAGGCGCATCATCTATAACTAACTAACTAGTCTCGAATGAAAGCGAGACCCACATTCGCTACGGAAGTCTACATCGCCATGGAGATAAACATGCGTCGAAAAAAAAAAGGCAACCAATGAAACTAGGAGTAATGAGAAGAGATGTTATAATTCTGAAGAGAAATTTGATATGAAAAACCCCACGCCTTAATCTTCACAAGAACTAGTGCTAAAGACCAGAATGCTCCTGCTCCATAATCTGCTCGCCTCCAGATAAATCCTAAGAAATGATAAAAGCTTTCAATCTGATATGATGAGAAAATGAAATGAAATGATGTAGTTTATACTCTAGTAAGTAGTGTATATGCTGGTTTGTCATGAGTCGTGATAAAAAGGTGATGATGATAGACAGGAAACACCTGGAAGATGATGGTCAAAGAAAGCAATATATTATCCACAAATGAAAATGAAAAGACAACCGAAATTTTCATGATTGCTAAACCCCGCCGCTGATACCCCTCAAAACGCCAGTATTTTTTTGGTAACATTCTTAAAGCAACAAAGGAAAGTAAGGAAAGAAGGATTCTTTGCCAAAGACTAAAGCCATAGGAAATGCAAAAGAAAGAGAGAAATAACCCGAATAGTCCTCACTTGAGGATCTGATTCAAGTCAAAAGATTGACTGTCGTTTGGATCTATTGAGTTCGACAAGCGCAGGTCAAGTTTCCGATAAATGTATTCACCGTATCGGTAACAAACATCCAAGTCCACATCCCCATAAGCGATATCATAAAGATCCAAAACCTCGCTCCAACAAACTCGTTTCTCCGGACGTCGTTGATCACTTCGGTCAAGTAGTCTCCGAGAAGGTAATCGAGACTCAATTCCCTCTCCTCGCCATACCCTACAAGGTCAAGCTTGACGCCGCCTTCATCTTCCTCATCCTCCTGTGTCAAAAATTCGGTATTGATGACTCTTTCAGGTCGAGGGGTGGCACACAGCGGTCGCACGGTCTCAGCACTGGAGGTTAGTGATGAAACAGACAGAGTATCCGGTGATAACGTAGGCAAAAGAGATTCTCTTTCCTTATCATCACAAGGCGGGGGCGTAGGGGGTGCAGTTGGTGGTTGTTGTAATATGGGACGCAAAGTCTCTGTGCTTTGTAGCCCTGGCAAAGCATAAACAGGGCTCTTTATCACCGTTCTGTCAATCGGCGAGTCGGTTCTTGCCGTCGCGTTGGCGAGTGTTGTCGGAGCGGCAATGTTGCCTGCTAATCGCGAAGAGCAACGTGTTGTCACCTCACCCCTTTCGACGAAGGATGTTTCTGCTGCCAGCATTGCTAGCTCCTCTTCCTCCGGTTCCTCGCGGATGGTTTCGTAGTCTTTGATCGCATCGTTGGCTTCCTTAAGAACACTTGAAAGAAGGAGCGACAGTCGCTCCAGCCGTTCGTCTTGATCACCCTGGCCATCTGCATCTGCATCTTCTTCGTCGTCGCCTTGAACTGCTCTAGCAATCATGATGTCCTCATCTTCATCCAGTAACCGCCGTCGGTGGTGGATATCATCGTCATATTCGGAGATGAGCGTTGTCGGAGACGAGAGTTGGGTTAGCTGAGAATCTAGCGAGTTTTCGGAGGATGAGTTGGAAGTGTCGGTGGCGGTTGAGAGTGGTCGAGTGACCGCCGGCGAAAAGAATTCGACGGATGAAGGGTTTTGAAATTTGTCCGTGATGACGGCGGAGAGACGGTCGATTGCCCGACGAGTTCTGTGTTTTTAATATACATGGAACCGCTAGTTAGATGGAGACCAGGATATCCCAAACAACCTTAAATGTTTGACAGAAATTCTAGAAGGGGGGAAGGAATACGTACCCATCGAGATGATCGAGCAATTCAAAACTGCTACACAGTCCTTGTTCGTGGTTTTCCAGCGTAGGGAGAAGATTCCCGAGTTGAGCCAGCAACTCGTCATGTCGTGCTTCCCAGGTGTTCTCGTACATCTCCATTGTCGGTGGTAGAATAAGTTGGAAGGTTTTAAACCTCACAGAGAAGAGTCGGGTCGCAGTTCAAAGTATTCGATCAAACTGTTGATGTGTGCCTGACGATTCAGTGTCGAATGGGGCTGAAATCTAGTGGGTATATATATGATGTAGAAAAAAGAAAAGAAAAAAGGAGCTGGGAGTGTGTGGAGAGGTGGAAGATGAAGTGAAAGAAGAAGCTTCCTTGAAGGGGAATAAATGAGGAGAAAGGAAGAAAGAGTAAGGAACAACGAAGCGGCGGAAATTGTATGCACCCCTCTTTCACGAGCTAAACTGCAGAGAGGAATAAAATATGATCAAGGCTTTCGATAAAACGAAAGAGTAAAGAGGCACGAGGGGTATGAGGTATAAAAAGGGCCTGGGGAGAGGGAAAAAAGAGGAGAGCCGTCCGGGAAGATGAGGTTGATGTATGTACGGTGAAAGCAAAGCAAAGCAACCGCAGCCAGGGTATAGTTTGAGTATCGTATCTGGAATAGGCGAGCCGGGTTATCCTCAGAATATGTATGTATTGTCCGCCCTTCAAGCACGCAAGTTATATGAACTCGTACTAGTTAATTTGGACTCGTTAGGTGTCTGCAATTGTAATGTTACTTTTAGAAATAGCGGCAATGGAATGAAAATCGGCCTGGCTATTCGTTCTTCGTTGGCTTGGGTCTTATTTTTGTTTCCTTTTTTTTGTCCTTTTTTTACTGGCGCCGCCGCATTTAGAAGCGAACTCAGTTGCTCTGCTTTGCGGGCAATTGACTCGCGAGATCTTTCAATCCGGACACACAGAAAAAACGGACAATCGCTCCTCTTTTTTATCGCTTCGAATCCGTATGCTCTCAGTGAGCCCAAATAATGAATCCGCGAAGGAATGGAGATTGCCCTTTGGCAATTGTAAGAGTAATATCAAGCAGGACGGAGCAAGTCGAAAACAGTGGGTGAAGCACGAGCCGGCCGGATGACTAGCTAGGCTACGTGGATGAAGTGCCAACGCAGCAAGCAGCAGCGGCGCCCGAGGCTAGTCGAATTGATGAGACGGGAGTTTTGGGAGGTCTGGCAGGTCTGGAGCTGGGGTCGCTGCTCTCAAAGAGGATAGCCTGCTGCAGGCTGCGGCGGATGTGAAGGTTTCTCTGCGCTGGCGGTTGCTGCAGGGCTAAAACAGGTTCTCCTCCTCGTCGCCCTCTCGTATGTTTCTTAGAAGACCAAGTACTGTCAGATGCCTCTTTCTCCTTCGGCTTGACATGCACCTATTCAGGGGGCTGGTAAAATTCGAGCGATGAAGTTATGTCGGTCACCACGCAGCGGAAGCCTGCGATATCCCCATCTCTTCGGGTTGACGAGTTATGAGATCAGGATCAGGTTGTATACAGTGGTGTTGAGGAGGATCGGAGAGAGACAAATGAATCAACCACTCCCCGCGACATATAATAATAATGCGCCGATGAGCAACAGCTCGTTTGCATTTTGATCACGCCGACATACCCTCGACTTCACAAGTATGCTCGTCGTCATTCCTTTCCGGAGTCCCAGCCAATATGTTTCGCCGTCTGATCGCTGGCGACGGCGGCCAAACCGGATTTCCAAGTCCGCTTCCTGTCTCGAAATCTTGTCATACCAAACTCAGCGTCGCCACCATAAACGAAAACGACGAGCATAAACTCCAAGCAATCTCATTATCGCGAAACCATTCGAATCAATGATCAAATGCAAACCCCTTGAAATTCTAGAACTTAAAAAGGTCCCGATAACAAAAGGGAAGGCAAGAAGAAACATCATGCAAGGTTTTTTTTTCTTCCCTGCGCCGCATCATGAGGCTGTACGTACTCGCTTTGCATTCCAAAGAAAAAAGCACCAATCAGCAGACCCTGTCAACCATGAGGCCGAAAACGTGACTATCGAGCTCCACCTTTCAAAAGCTTATTGGATCACCTGCTAGATAGCTCACCCTAGCCTCGAATTTGAAGCTATCTTCCGTAGACGAAGGGTATTAATAGTGAAGTAAAAAGCCGAAATGAGGGGAAAGCCGTCGTTTCAAACAAGTCTCGACACATAACGAATTATATCATATTCTACCTTGAGATTTCGTCAATATTAAGTCTTTGGGGAGATTTGATAAACATTCCTTTTTGAAAATTTTTCATCCCATCTTCTAGCTGGGTGACAGATCGAGAAGCTCGACTCGAATCTTCTGATAGTACCTATTGCGTCGGCTCGAAGTCATCCGATGTAGACAAACCCCGCATACGAGGAATGCAAAGGAGGTCACGTAGATCAATATAATCGAACATTAGGAGGAAAATTTTTCTTCTTCCTTTCTCAATTGAATCGTTCAACTCTTAACAAGCTAACGTTCGTTAATCGTTGGTGCATGTTTTCGCGGACGCCAGATCCCAGACGCCATATACAATCACCCCATCACTAAATAGATGAACTAATGAACTTATCCCATAAAATTTTCACGTTCAAGTTTCCCCGCTCTTCAGCTTCACCAAATTGACATCAAATGATTGGAATGCTCTTTGGATTCGATTATCTAAAACTTGAAACCCCTCTCTCGATCGAACTAACATGAGAAACAATAACCTAGACAAAAGCAGCCAATGCGATGACTTGTCATGCATAAGCCAAGCTAATGCACAGTTCGGTCCGTCTTTCTCTCCACCTCAAACCTTTAAAAACGAATTGATCAATTATCACAAGCCAAAAAAATCTCGACGGGAGGCGACAAGGGCAAGGAAGATATCGATAAAGAACCGGAAGCCAATGCATACATGCACCCAGATGTTGGCAGGAACCCATGCAACATAGATGAAGATTTTTTTCGACGAAGTTCGACAAATGAAAACCGCAGGATCAAGGACCCGTCCTCCACACAGTTGTTTCTGGAATGATGACCGCAGCTTGAATTTCCAAGCTAACGTTCCAAGCGGCTGCCAGACTAAACAACTCAAATTTATTCAATAGCCTCATATTTCAGCTAGGAAACTAGAGGATATGGATACATAGCTTGGGGGTAATGAACGAACATATATGTCCTTCTAGGAGTATAGCAGGAATTAAGGCGCTTACTATTTTGCCTTACGATTTACACTACCGCAGTTGAACACTCAAGGGTTTCGTGGGACCTGCTATCCCCAAAGTTTGAGTTTTGATACAATATGTTAAATCTTTGCAATAGTAAATAATATCTTTCAATTATTTTAATTTTTATTTCCATCTGTAAGCCCACTACTAGTACCAAGATGATTTTAACCATCTCCGTTCATAACTAAACCGGTCCTCATGCCATTTTACCGCCTCTTCAGCACATTTACCGTCCGTTATAGACATCCAAAAGCTGTCATGTTCGGTGTGGGCCGCTAATTCTTTTGAGATAACCTTGGAGGTTTTGTAACACCACCGACTACTGTGGGTTTCAGGAGCTCTGAAGCCCAAGTTAATTTCGCACTCGGTCGTCTCTGATTCCCAAGGACCTTGAACAACGAAGGATGAAGGGAGTACAAAGGGTACATCCTTTATCCGTTTGTAAGCATCGTATTCAAAGAACAATGTGAACGCGAAACTTTGAAGCTTGGGCGTTTCTTGTTTGAGGTATTGCAAAAGTTGGAACCAGTCATCATTTGGATCTCTGAAAAGGCAATCGGCAAATCGTAAAGATTCCAGGTTATTTTTGCAGCAAGCCAGAAATTTAGTGATATCTTCGAGATCGATTACTGCTTTCTCCATGACGATAGATTTTAGATTCGGGAGACCCGTTTCGGCGGATAGGAGGAAAGGTATATCTGCAGGTCCGGATTGCTCGAACAAGTTAAGCTTGAGTAGCTCAAGTTTGGAGCCAACCACTTCTAACCATTGGCAAAACAACTTGTTCCATCTATCGGTTTGATATGGCATAATCCCTCCCCCAGCATTTGTTTCTTTGTCAAAGTTGATCACGAGTTCTAGCGTTCGTAGATTCGGAAAGCTCTCGCGGTAGGCTGCTAGCTTTTTGGGGGATACATCGAACCATCTCAGCGGGATTCCTCTGGAGCCTGGGCGGTCGCTGATAGCTTCCAAGTGCGGTAAACCAGCCAACATGGCAGAATGAAGAATTGTGCAGACAAATTTAGAGTCTCCGTATTGCTCCCATCCCAGCGTAAATATACCCTCTCCGTTCAAACCGCGAACCATGTGATGCCCAGGCGATAGTCCCGCTCCAGGGAAGAAAAGATTTATCTCGGACCTTTTAACTCTCATAAATCTAGAGTTCATGTCGCCGTGAGAACCAGCGGATCGTTCAAAGCTGATCTTTCGAAGGTTAGGCAAATTGGAAAATGCAAGGTATAACAAGGAACCAGTTTCATCAAATTCAGTCAGCCGTCTCGAATCGGTCTCCATCATTAGTGCAACCTCGTCGTTACGCATTTCTTCCCAGATCTTGAGTGCCAGAGCGTAATTCTTCTCGTCCATGTCGTCCGGGTCGATAAAGGGGAACTCGAAAGGTGTTCCGCTGGATATAACTATCTGCCGAACACGAGTATTCATCGTCGATTTTGAGACCTTGAGCAAATTCTCGACGCTTGTGGGTACCAAGAAGAGACGGCGGGTATTGTATATGGAATTCAGATGCAACTCATGCAGTTTGGTGTTCAGAGCACTGCATGTCATCCTTAGCACGAGTAAATCGTCTTCGTCTAAACCCTCTGAGATTGCTTCCAGGAGTTCCATTGGAAGGGCTGATAAGCTTGGTTTTTGTGATGGCTCCATTTTGGTTGAAGTTGGACTTTACGTCTGCTGCTTTGAGATTTGAAGATGATAATATCGACTGAATACACCGGTAAGTTGGGGTTTGGGCGGGGTTTTGATAAAATGCCAAGCTAGGTGATATTCCCGTTTAGGTTGATTGAGAGGGTGTTTTTGCGAGAAGATAGAAGGCTCGAAGTCAACATTGGGCTACGCGGTATATATATAGCGGATGATAGGATATGAGTACGTCAATCTAGCAACCACATCTACTGGAGAAGAAGAACAAAAGTGAACACAAAAGGCCGTTCGCAACGGGCCTTGAAATGCTGACGTCTGATATCTACGCAGTGCAGACGCGCATGCGTACGATATCAGCGACATTGCATTGACATATCGCTCCTGCGATACGCCCAAAGCGCAAGTCTCGGCCAACCTTACTGCGAGACCAGGCCGACTCCCAAAATGCAACAGGTCGCATCGAATAAATGTGTTGACAACCAAGCCCAAATATACCCGGATCTCAATCTCGGCACCAGGATGGCATTCGATCACCCATTCGAACACATATTCAATGAATCGCAAGAAACCTAAAATAGTAGCCCCGCATGTGAGTACCGAAGAAACATTAAAGTTATTCGGACTCCGGAAACGAGGCCCGTCCTGGGGAACAAGGTACCAAGGTTCCGCACTACCTAAACCATGGAGTGAGTTCTTTTATAGCCGAGTGGTTAAATTCGGCCGTTTCTTTTTCACCCATCGATATAAACCCAGAAATTAAAACACCACGCTTGGCTCGTGGCAAGCAACCGACCGGAATCTGTACAACCTGTCTATCGTTTATTATACCTGACGGCAGATAAGTTCGGGAATCGTGGATCCGAGAGATGAGCCTGAAGGCAAGTTGAGAGCAGATGTATCCATGGATATCGCTGCGAGACCATGGATATCCAAACATCTCCTGGGTATCCGAGCTGAGTTCTTAAACTCAACATCGGAGTTCGAATTGATAATCCCGCAGTCCGTGCCTGTACACAAGACAAATAAATGGGCAATCCAAGATCTTAAATGTTTTAAACTATGTATAGTTATACGGTAGAATGCGTATATCTCGGGATAACCAAATCTGGACCGAAGATTCCGATCGCGCGAATGGGAGTACTGGCACTATAAATACATCATCTTGAACCCACAGTTTCATTCTAGTATTCGCAAGCTGAAGAATTCTAAATTCTTTTAAACTCAATACTGCAAATACCATAGAATAATTAATACAACTCAATTGGTTAGACTTTGGTGTCAATTGCCTTGGAAAAATGGGTCCTGCTCTATCCAAGCACCCAAGAGGTGCCGCCCTTGGAGCAAGCTGTCTGCTTGCTCTAGAATTTATTGCTGCTGTTCAAGCACAGTCACCAGCTTATGGCCAATGCGGAGGGTGAGTCTACATCCATAAATTTATCAGAACGAGCCTGGGAATTAACCTAAGTTTCGAATTCGTTTAATAGAATTGGCTGGACTGGGGCAACTACTTGCGTCTCGGGATGGACCTGCATTTATTCCAATCCCGTAAGCTTCCTCAGAAATTTTATACAATTAGAAATTCAGACTGACAGAATCTAGTACTATTCTCAATGCCTCCAAGGGTCTGCAAGCTCAAGCACCACCACTACCACCAAGGCTACCACGACTCCTTCGACTACAACCAAGACTACCACGACATCCTCAACGTCAATTACCACTACCTCTGCAGGAGCAACCTCCTCATCATGGCCAGGAAACGGCAGCGGCAGCAACTTTAACAATCCAGTTCTCTGGAACGATCTCGCAGATCTCGAGATAATCAGAGTCAACGATACCTTCTACTACTCCGCAAGCACCATGGCCTTCTCTCCAGGCGCACCAGTCCTCCGCTCCTACGACCTCGTCAACTGGGAATACATCGGCCACTCCGTCCCCACCCTTGACTGGTCGTCCAAATACAACCTCGCCAACGGCGAGCGTGCATACGTACAAGGCATCTGGGCCAGTCTATTCGGATACCGTAAATCCACCTCCACATACTACTGGGGCGGATGCATCGAATTCGGAAAGACATACATGTACACCGCTACTAACCCGGCGGGCCCCTGGTCTAAACGTTCCACGATCAACACCTGCTACTACGACGCCGGTCTCCTCGTCGACGACGACGACACAATGTACGTCGCCTACGGGAACACAAACATCAGCGTGGCGCGGTTATCCTCGGACGGTCTATCCCAAGCGGAGACCAGAGTCGTATGGAACTCCCCCTCTAGCATCGGCACCGTTGAGGGTTCCCGCTTCTACAAAAGAAACGGATACTACTACATCTTTATAACCCACCCTGCCAACCAACAATGGATCCTCAAAGCCAGCAGCCCATGGGGACCCTACGTTGAACGTCAAATCCTCTCAAATCTCTCCCCACCGGTCTCCGGCGCCGGTGTCCCCCATCAAGGCGCACTAATCTCAACCGCAGCGGGACAATGGTACTACATGGCATTCATCGACTCCTACCCCGGTGGCCGTATGCCAGTGCTGGCACCAGTCACCTGGGGAAGCGACGGGTATCCTACTCTCAGCTTGGTCAACAACGCTTGGGGCGCATCATACCCCTACCCGCTCACCAAACACCCTCTCAAATCACCATACGGAACGGATTCGTTCAGCGGCACCTCACTCAGCCCGGAATGGGAATGGAATCATAACCCTGATACCTCCAAGTTTAGCGTTAACAACGGACTAACCCTCTCCACTGCCACCGTCACCACGGATCTATACGCTGCTAGAAACACCCTGACCCACCGCATCCTCGGACCAATCTCCATCGGCACCATCGTGCTAAATTACGGTAGCATGGCAGACGGAGACCGTGCGGGTTTCTCCATGTTTAGAGATCAATCAGCGTGGATCGGAATCGCTAAAACGGGGACGACGACGAGGATTTCGTTCGTGACGGGTATCAACCTCAACCAATCGGGCTGGACTACGAGTTCGACAGGATCTGAGAATGCTGGTGCAACAATCACCGGAACTAAGGTTTGGTTGAGGATATATGCGGATATCAGACCGGGCGGTACTAGAACCGCGACGTTTAGTTATTCTACTGATGGTAACACTTTTACAAACCTCGGCAGCGGGTTGGTGTTGAATAACGCCTGGCAGTTCTTTATCGGATACAGATTTGGGATTTTCAATTATGCTACCAAGGCTCTCGGTGGTAGTGTCAAGGTGGACTCCTTTACTATGAATCTTGCTTAAGATGGTTGGATTATATAGTGCCGTGGTCTCTGGATCACGATCACTAGCTTGTAAGAGTTAGTCTGTACATAAAACGCCGCAGTTGAGATAGATTTGTGTATTCTATAAATGAAAGGAAGTTTAGATGCTTCGAGAAAGTGATTTCATATAGACTTTTGAAAGCTATGAGGGCATTGTATGCAATGATATGACTGATGAAGTAGATTACGCATAATAAGTTCCATTCATCATTACACCTGGATTGAAAGAAAACCAACAACGAAAAGGCGTCTTGAACTTGATATATCGTATTGTATCGTACACTATGCACACATGTATGCTATGCATTGAATGTTCCATTAGAGGAAACCAATGAAGCAAAAAGTATTCAAGGAAACAGACGCATGAAAAGAGAAAGTCGAACGCGTATAACCAGATTGAAAACAGAAAGAAAAAAAAGAGTAAAACACTCTAATATCAGCCAAATCTATTCCAAAGAACAAGAGCCCGTCAGACCTAGCTAGCTTCCACCGAGTGATTAAAAAAAGAAGAAAAAGTGATATTAGTAAGAATTTAAAGGGTAAAAGCAACTATTCTATCACGCAAAAAAAACAAAACAAAAATCTGTGTGTTTGTTCGCTTCTCTTCACAAAATACTTATATTTCACAAGTTTCGTTTTTGTTTTGCCTTCATTCATTTTCAAAACAAAATATCCTCGTTTTACAGTAATCATCCCAAAAACAAAAATCCAGATAACCCCGGTCGTTATAAAGTTTCGTAAACGTTACATCTTTATTGCTTGGATTCGTCGGGCTTGCGCGACAACCCGAAAGCGTGGTGGTGAACCGGTGCAGGGGTAGAGATCTACTCAACGCTGCTGGTCGATGCGGTTGGCGTCAACTTTGGCGCTTCCGCGATTGTTGCTTCCGTCGGTGTCGGTTGCTTGCTGAACCAACCAGGCATCCTATTCACAATTAGTATCGTGTTTACGCAAAATCTTTGCTTCAACGTATTAAAAACCTACCAGCTGTTCCTATTTCCAGAGACGTTCCTAGGTGTCTGAGGACTGGCAGTCTTGCTTGGAGGTGGTGCTCCGTCAACCAACCTCAATGGTCTCAAAGTCTTACCCTCCATCTTCCCGCTAAGAGTATGGTGGTTAGCGTCGTGGTGATCTTTTGAGTTGATGCTCTCTCCGTTATCCGAGGAGTTCGACGACGACGCTCCCTTTGTCGGTGACAATGGACCAGCTCCGAATCTCGGACCAGTGTAAAAGGTGGTTTGTTTCGATGGCGGGCTACCAGCTTGATACATGTAGTTGGCATTTGGCGACGTCGGGCTAGCAACATCAGACCGGGTCCTCCTATGTCCCCCTGACGGCATGGCGCCTACGTGCATCGTTTGGCTTCGTTGGATGGGGCTGATGACTTCGTCCTCTTCTTCAAGTTGTTTTCTTGGGGGTGGTGGCATGCTAGCGCGGATTGGTGGTCGCTTGTTGAGTAAAGACTTGGATCTACCTAGACCAGCGGATTGTGGGCTGGTAACAGCCGGACTGGTCTCCTGTGGCACAGGGGGCAGAGCTTTGTCCGAACCCGGAGTTCTATCGAGAACACTTTCTTGGTTGGAGTTCAGCAGGCGTTCAATCATAGTGTTAATATATAATGTCATCGCCTTGTTCTGATCCTTCATTTCCTTGTTCTCCTGCTTCAGTTTTCTCAGCTCGTCGTTTTCCTCCTTTTGACTCGCGGATTCGATCTCTTCCGCGAGAGTCGAACTAAGGCTCGGAGCAGTTTCCTTTGACGGCGACGAGGACGCGGAATCTTCCGCCCATTGTCCGAGGAATCCATTCCTAATCTCCCCGTTCATGGTCGCCTGTCCGAGCAATAGCTGGAAGCTTTCGTTTTCATCCTGCAACTTCGCGTTGTTCTTACGCAACTCGGAAAGCTGGTCGGCCGCATCTTGCTGCTTGCGTTCCTCGAGTTTGAGGGCTTCCGTAAACCGAACCTGGGCTTCAGCAAGTTCGGCTCTGAGTGACTCGATAACCTTGTCTTTGTGTCCATCGGTTCGTGGGGAAACCACCGGTACATCTTGTTCGGATTTGCCTGCAGAGTAAAAGGGGGGTTCGGGGTCAGGCACGTGATTCTCATCGGAGGAATTGTTGTTTCGACAACAAAAAAAATAAAAATTATGGAAAGTTGGAGGAAAAATAAGTTTGTAAACTTACTGTCAGCGGTATCAGGAACGTCAGATGAAGGCTTCTCTTTCAATGCCTGCTTCAATCTCGAGATGATTTGGCCCTGAGCCTCCTCCTTCTCCATCATCTCTTCCTTTTCCGTCATGAGGGCAGCTCTCTGGGGGGACTCCATTAGCAACTGATTTTACTACTCTCGCTACAAACACTCCCGAAGTGTAAAGGAAAAAGGAAAGGAAATAAAACACGACGACGGCAAGGTAAGGGGGTGTCGTAAGTAAGTGGTGCCAGGGGATAGGAAGAAACAAGAATCGTGCATACCTCAGCTTCAAATAGCTTCTCTTGGTCTCTCTTTGCTCTCTGAAGTTCTTTGAGTTCGTTTTCGAGAGTCTCAACGGCATCCGTCCTACCGGCCAGCAATTCTTCCAATTTGGATTGTTCGCTTAAAGCTTCGTCCATTCTCGCCTGCATTCTCGCCTGCAATGTCTTCTTTTGTTTGGAAAAGTCGTCTTCGAGGGCTAGAGCCTTTGACTCTGCCTCCGTTAGTTTCTGTCTGAGCTGGCCTATTTCTGCAGCGTTTTCCAGCTGGGACTCGGTCATGTCAGCGGGTGGTGTGGAAATTTGGGTGGATCGACGGGCGACGGCCTTCGCGCTGAAGGGGCTGTTGGTTCCGGATTTCGGAGAGGTAAGGGGAGAGCCTTCTCTGGCTTTAGTAGAGGTGGCGCCGGTCTTATCGGTATCTCTGTCCTTTGAAGGAGTGTTCGATCTGGCAGCGGTCGTCGGAGTGGAACGCGAGGTGGAAGCCGGAGATTTATAAGAAGATCGGGCAGGACTAGACGTGGTTGTCGGGGTGGGTGGTAGTTTCTTGACGTTCGCGGTAGCCATAACTGGGGAGAGAAAGAGCTCGAAAGGAGATAATGTCTGATGACGCTACCGGGAAGGTCTAGCTCATATAAAGGGGTGTGTGTGTGTGTGTGTGTGTGTCTAGCAGTAGTGGTAGCAGTGGTACTTGTACTCTTCGTATTGAGCTAAGCTGGTAAAAAAGAACCAGCGAAACAAACACGAACGAAACTCGAGAGACGGGGATGATAAATTAAGAGAAGGGAAAAAAAAAAAAAAGAAAGAGGTAGTTGTCGTATGGGTGTGGTAACCTAGGGTGACAGACAGGAAGGGTGAATGGAAGGGTGTGAAAAAAGGGCAAAAGAAAGAAGGTGAACAGGGCGTGGAAATCGGATCAAATCGTCTGTATGCGGTAGAGGCCCAGGGGCACACTCGTTTGGCAAGGGACGAGAAGGAAGAGAAGGAGAATAAGAAGGAAAGAAAGAAGAAGGGAAAACCCAGCTAGCCAGGCAGGCAAGGCAGGCGGCGGATGGTTAAATTGATATGCGCAGCAGCACCGGCAGCACTAAAACCAGCAGCAGGACGGTGCAATGATGATGATATGATTGATGATCGAGGCGCAATGCCACACACGTTGAGCACGTTGGGCACGTTTTGACTCGAGGCTACGATATGCTGCTACTGCTAGTTCAGGTTTATGCTATGCTATTGCTATGCTGAGTGAGCTCAGGAAGCGAGAAGAAGAAGGGATGAAAAGAAAAGGAAAAGGAAAAAGAGAAGGACAGAAGGAAGCCTGGTATGCGCTTGATGAGAGAAGCAGCAATGTGCGATGCAGGAGGACTCCGCAGACCCTGGGTACCCTGGGCGCTAGCTAATTAGCTGGCAAGCAGCAAGCAAGCGATGGAGGAATTGAATTTGAAGGCAAGAAAATTAAGATGAAATGCGATGTGCAAGCAGCTGCACCTACAGACACCGACAGCCAGGTGAAATTAAAGAAACGAAATTTAAAAATAAAGAATTTATACGTCTGGCCAATAATCGTGCGCTATTTGCTGCGCCAGATCGATCAAACCCTTTTCCCCATCTACAAACACCTAATCCAAGTGGTATACCATATCGTATCTCGGGTGCATATGTACATCGTACGAGATAATTACAGTTCATATACGCTCCTCAAACGCCTGTTTTCCGTAGATTAAGGGTACAAGCTCCGGGTACGGCAAAAAAGGAATAGGGGAATCCGTGACAATCTCCTCGAGTAAAACCCAGTCCGAGGTACAATCTCAGAACTACGCTACCTGGTCCTCCGTCGTGAAGGGATAGCATGAGCAGGAGCAGGAGCATGAGAAGGGGCGAGCGATGCAATGTATTCGGGACAGGCTAACCAGTTCGGCAAAATGGGGCAGCTGCAACCCACCGACCTTACCGAAATGCGGACCTGCACTGACTTTGTCCCCGGATGTTTACACAAGTCCGTTTCGATTGAATTGAATTGAATTGGATTGAAATCCGGAATCCAAGAACCGTGCTGAACCGGCAGGTCACAGTGTACAAAACAGAAAAATCACCCCCGTGGAGATGGATGCAATTTGTTCTCAACTCGTAATTCCGTCGCTCTTCGGCGCTCTTCCCCGTCTTTTGATTGAGCTCGTCGTTGTTTGTCGTTGGCATGTGTTGCCCCCCGCGTTGCTGCTCGTTTGACCTCGACGCACTCCGTTCTAATTATTTCTTCTGCGACAAACAGAAGGCAGGATGGTACATGGACAGTACTGTACCTGTCTGTCTAGTCCTGTCAGGCACCGGGAAACAGCCCCTGACAATCTCCAAGTACCCAAACCAACAAAGATTTCCCTACTAGTCCGTCGGTACTTTTCCCTTTTGTCGCCAGGTAGCTCTTGTCCGTTAGCTGTTACGTTACGTGCGTGACAGCGGCTGGGTGCGAGGCAACGTCTGTACGTACTGTACTGTGCGTCGGGAACCAGCCCCAAAAATATCACCATGGTAAAAGACGTCACCCGATTCGATGTGCATATCAGCCCCGTTATTTTTTGCATCTCGAGGCAGACTCCCACTTCAGCTTATCGATTGGGTCTTTTCTTCCCATGGAATCTACGGTACCATCTACATGTACCGGTGCTACTCGCTACTGGTGAAAATGTCAGATCGTCGTAAGAACAGTGCGCAGTGAAAGGGCACTATGATTCAGTTCTATTTTCGACTCGCCACACACACCACACACCCGCCCAGATCAATTTTTAATTTCTGACACGAACAACGCAGCACATTCCAACACGCTTGTGCCCTTCCAACACCACTTTCTCAATGCTGAATCTGTGCTGCAGATCCAACGTGTTCCTTCCCGCACTAGCTCGAAAGCTTAAAACATTCTAGAAACATTCCTTCAAGTTGGACGTTCTAACGAGCTATGATCCCTTAAGCTGTGTGTCTCTATGAGAATGCTAAAGGATATGTTTTAACACAACATTTGAGATATTTTAAATATCTTTTTAATATTTTTTTACAATCAAAACTACGCTAAGACTACTCCCAATTCAATTCAAATCTAGACTCGCTTCAATATAAAACAAAAAATCTGGAAAAATACATAGAAACAGATCAGGTGAATTAGTTCTTCTTGTCGCCCTTCTTACCCTTCTTGGCCTTGGGATCCTTCAAATCAGGCGTGCAGGTGCCCATAAACTTCTTGATGAAATAAAATCCGTCCCGGTCCTCGTCCAAATTGGTGCTGCAGACGAAGAACTCGACAGGTTCCTGAGTTGCTGGGTAGACGACCTTCAATGGCTGGTTGCGCCAGTTCTTCTTCAAATCCTCGACCGTTCCAGTACGAGCAAGGCCGGATGGAGGCTTAGTATCAACACTAATTTTATAAGAGACTTCTCCATTCTTGCTTACGAACTGGACGATTGGACCGGTGCGAGAAGCAGCCACCTTGCCGGCGTTATCTCCAGCTTGAAGACCGGGCAATCTACCGTCGAAAGCCCAGCACTTGTCGCCTGGGAAGATTGGCTTGTCGTAGATGACTGCCTTGGTCTTTGGCATATCAGGGAAGATACCACCAAACAGGAAAGCAACAGGCTTTGGCACAGGGTCATATTCAAACTCGGCACCACCCTCGATAACCAAGCTGGTCTTAACGCTCGCACCCCAGATCTTTGGGTTGTTAGGGCAGAAACCACCGTACTTGTATCCAGCCTTGATATTGTTCTTGGCAGAGGCTTCCAATCCGACAAAGACACCGAGATTGTTGGTACCTTGAGCCAAACTCAAACCACCTCGAACACCAAACTTGAGATAAGCATCCATGGTTCCGTCAACGTAAACCTCAGCGGAATCGATCTTGAAATCCTTCTTGACATCATCCCACTTTTCCTTCCTGAACCCGGTGTGCTTATCGCTGTACTCACCGATGAGGGCGGCAGTACCGGTCTTCATAGTGAACGAAGCAACAGCGACACCACGAGCATTAGCAGCGATTGTGAATCCAGGCGTGATGACAAGTTCCAAACCCAAGTTACCGAATCCGGGGATACCAACACCGGCAGGGACGAGCGGAATCTTGATGAGCTCCGGAGTCTTGACCTTCTGCCAGCCAGTCTTGATCTCGGCCTTTAATTGCAACAAAAGCTTCTCAATACCCGGTGTCATCTTGATACCAAAGTTTGTACCAGTGGTAGCATTACCACCGCTAGCCCAAGCCTCGACACCCATATTGCCGGACAACTCACACTCGGCACAGTACAATCCGATAGTACCATGAGTGAATTCCTTTCCGATGAGCGTGAAATCCTTTTCAACAACCCACTTGTACTTATGGCTACCAGACTTTCTCGACTCACGTGCCATCAACATCTTTTGGTCGCCATGAGGAGCAGGATGTTCAACAGACCCGATCTTGAGATCAAAGTTCTTGCCGGCCTCTTGCCATGTCACTGCCTCTCTGGTTAGCACGGCTGAGAGCTTGCCGGGTTGGAACTCCACGTTGGATACTTTATACGGCGCACGCTGCTCGTCCGGACCGCATCCCTTGTGTTCGTGATGGGTGACAATGTAAAAGTAGCTGTGGGCTTCCTTGTTGACCCAGTGCCATTCACGGATAGCGGCCTCCATGGCCGGCTTGTTGTTGAACTCGACATGGAGCTTGTCGTTCTGGCAGGAGATGCTGCCGGCATGGTGTTCGAGGTCCTCGAGGAGGATGAGGGGGTGTTCTGGAGAGGGTTGTCGGATTTTGAGTTCGGCAACATGAATATCCGCTTCGTCTATAATTCATCACAAAACTTATTAGCTTTGAATGCACTTATTATACCGGTATCAAATGGGGGGGTGTTAGTTTGACTTACGAGCAGCACCACTTCCAAATATCATGCGAATCTCACTCTTGGGTTTGAAGGAAGAAAGATCTTCGCTTCGTTTCTGATGGTGTGGAAAGTAGTCCCGTTCACGGAGGGGTTTCAATGACACCATTCCTTCTGGAACGACATCAGAGGCTGTGAAAGTGGTACCACCGGGGAGGAAGGATTCCGCCTTGATAGGCCCGGCTGAACCGCCAACCGCGAATAAACCGGTTGACAGGGCGAGTGAGAGAACACTCGCGGATACCATGATTAAGTTAGTATTAAACCAGGGTATATTAGTATACTATGAAGTTTCCAGATTTCAACAAGACTAGACTCCAACGAATTTTCCCCCGAAAACAACGAAACAAAGGTATATAACGAGTGTGTTAAGGAAACAAAAATACCAACAATCCTGAAGAACAAAGAAAACAAGAAAATAGGAATTGAAAGATATTAAGAAGATTTCCACCAGGGAAATAAGAATGCAAAAAAACTGGGGATAATAACAAGACCGGCTTGTTACTGTTGAGCGAATGTGGTGATGATGCGGACGAGGGGGGTGTAAAAGGGACTTTCCAGATGGATACTTTACCCCATATTTATATAAAAATTAAAATTAAAGAAACATCCCATCTACGCTAGACTATCTGGTGTTCTGGACCTGGGGTAAGAACAATACCTCCTGCTCGAAGCGAAGCTGGGCGTGTGGGAATCATGCTGTAACCCTGTAAACTGCGGCTAGGTCTCAAGCGAATGGAGGTGGGAAGAAGGAAACGGAGAGGACTCGGTACAGGTTAACACTTTCGGATGCTTTGGAGGAAAATGATTGCGGTTTACAGCTAGCAGAATGGCAGAGAGAATAGAAGGAAAAAAAACTTTCCTCAGGATATGTCCGTTCAAACGAGGGATCTAAATTTTTTTTAGTATGAGCTATGCTGTAAGAGCCTCGAGATAGTGGCGAGTACGTATGTGGCGGTTGAACTGCTCACCATCATAGTCTAGCTTTGGGGGGAATACGGTCTGGTGCGCACGAGTCGAGGAAGCACCTAGCCATATTCCTTCGACTGTCCCTGTTTGGAGGCCGTTTCTCCAAATACCACATTTGTGTTGTTTTCGATGCGTGAGACAGGGCTCCCGCCAAGATGCACCAATCACAGAAGAGGTTCTACGCTATCCTCGATTGATTGTTCGGACGAGCATTGTGGCTAGGAGACCTGGCGGAGTGCCGCGGAGGATGGGCCAGCATTGGATATATGAAACTCGTGCGAAGAGCTGGGCATTATACATGCTAACCCTTTAGATTTCAGAAACGATCTCAATTACAATGTTCAGCGTTTTTAAAACGCCGTGATTTTAAAATGTTGCCGTTTCATTTCTGTGAATGGCATTGTATTATCATTTTGTATGACATTGTTATCACCATTACTATGCTGGATATATGGCCGATAGTCAACGTCATTAAGCTTAAGCTAAGCCTCCCAAGCTACGTTGCCAAAATTAAACGAAGTATCAGATTCGTAAATAAACTTCAAATACCTACTAGAATAAGCCCAGAATATTCGAGCTCTTGTATCGTATTTCTAGTGTTAAGATTTTAACAACCTAGTTCTTTCGTGTGATAAGTCCGTATGATTAGCTCTCGTAGTACTCGACTAAATCAATTAGGTTAAAGATAAATATATTATTGTCTCCCGATTTTCGAGAATGATGAATTCTCATGAATGTGAACACTTTCGTAGTTGTGGACGACCGACTTCTTCTTTCGAGCATTCGGCTTCCGGCAGTCGGATCACAATGTCTAAATTATTCCAATGCACTCGAATCCACAAATACTACTGAGGCATCTCGTGAGCGGTGCATTAAAAGAGAAAGAAAATCAATAGCTACAGACCAAAAAAAAATAATTGCACGTACCGATCCGATAGACCGAGAGGAATACCGCGTGATATATAGGTCTAAACGTAACACCGTCCTCGTGCCTATCCGAAATCTAACCTTCAAGAGGAGCTAAGATCCAAGAAACTGAAAAAACCGAATGACTTCCCCTACGAATGGCACCTTGAGGCGGTCGATGACTGCATCCTGCGTGGATGATGGGGCTAACAACTGTAACCCTCCAATCGCAGTCGGAGAAATGCTGCGCTGTAACCCTTGTTGAACCTTCAAAACCGTGCTGCAGGATAAAGTCTTCGGATTTGTGATAACGCGAGCACTGTACTGATAGGAGAGAGCTGGAAGGCTAATAGGGTGTAGATGCTTTACAACTCGAGTTAGCTCGGGTGGTGGTATCTGCTTTAGTCTCGCGTTGTCGAGGTGTGGTAGCAGCATTCTGCGCAGGTGTGTTGGGCAGGCTCGGGTGCAATCCCACTTTGGCGGCTCAACCTCACCAAATACAGCCGCCTTGTGATCCCAGAACGCCAGATCATGAGGTTCTCCTCTCTTTGAAAAAATATTTTCGAGCCTGCGACAGGTAACAAAACCAGAGTTTCTTGGTATACTTGGTATCTTGTCGTTCGTTATTTGAGGCTTTCTTTACCGTGGAAGAAATTAAATCGCAGGAATTGGGAAGGTTATATAGTAAGAAAAGGATCACGCCAGATATCAAACGAGGCTTCCTTGGTTTTGCTGCTGCATATTGCGTCGTCTTCGTCGTCGTCCCGGTTATCGAAACGAAGCTGGATTTACGGAACTGTCATGAGGTCCACATGCATTCATTATTCTTAGCAAGAACGATATTATTATTCTATATATATTTCGGTCTCGGTTCCTATTATTAATTTGACGCTCCCGTCAAAACCGTTAACGGCTGTTTGACTCTAATAAATTCCGTCCCTTCTGTGATCGATACCATCCTCAAGTAAGGCTGGAACAGAAAGGTTCAGAATAAATGACCTGATTTTGGCGGCAACATCTCGACGCTCGATACGTTCGTTCATTCAACCTCACCAAAGTCGCTCCTTTACTTTTACAACGAAAACAACACCAACGAGTATAAATATAAATCGATATCAATACACATATCTACAGCGGCACTCTTTCTTAAAGGTCAACATTTTACCAAGCCTGGGAGTTCACTGAGAGAAAAAGATGGTATATACGAGGATAGCCGCAATCCTCACCTTCCTAGCGGTCTATCTCTTCGCCTCCGTCTCATCCTACATATACGTCGACGGCATTGCCCAAAACCCGGTCATAATATCAACTACAGATGACTCAAACGACGCCATCGGCGAAGAGCTTTTAATCAACGCCTACAACAGCACTCTATGGATAAACACCCCTATAACGACTGAATGCGGCATGTTTTACCAAAAATTATGCCCTCCCGCGAATTTCACGGCAATGTATATCAACTCGGACGGAACTGTCGCCCTCACGTCAATGGTACCCGGTGGTCAGCAGCTGTATATTGATCCGTTGAGCTCGGCCTTGGCGTATCTGACTATAAGGACAGCGGGACCACCGGTAGGGGCGATAACGAAGGGGTTCAAGATTGGAGAAAATAGGGTGAAACGACAAGTTCTGATAAATGATTCGGGACAGTGGGTTGCTTGTGGGTTGGGACAGACGAATTCGCCGTACATGATATTTTTGCAGCAATATGGAAAGACGCTGGATCCAAAGTATTTGCCAAATGGAAATGCTAATAACTGCAATGTGATTCAAATAGCAACTATGCCAGTGGCAGATAGGGCATATGCATGGGCGTACAGCTGAGAGAGGCTGTGATGGATCGGCGTTCTTAGTTTTGTTTTTTGAGATCTTTTGTTTTAGATTTTGACTTGCTTTCACAAGGGATACGGATATTAATGTGGAGGAAATTTTGTGAAGAGAATTGGTCTGGCGTTCGGTGCTTGGGTGATATAGTTCGTAATTGTGTATAGTAGGCTTTAAAAAAAAAATCCAATGGATTACTGAAATTTTATCCACAACGGGCCTAGATTCTAGGTTTATAGCTCAAGGGATAAGATGGCTATAGTATTTATATATAGACTATGCTATGTGGATGCATTTAAATAGTTACTGAGAAGATTGCAAGACCATAAATACCGTTCGTCAAAGATTTCAATTCAATATTGGAATCCAATGACAAATTTCTAGATGCTGGCAATGGGTATTGAGTAACCTATTCTAAAGACATAATTAATTCCATTCACGTGTAACTGCATAGACTTCTCGAAATATTTAGTCCCGTTCTACTCCCCATAATAGAAGAAATTAGTGACATGTGATGATAACATAAGTTGATTCTTCTTTCTACGATTTTCGGTTCCTTCTTTCCCCTTTATCTTGATAATGGCACTCCTAATAGTCCTAATTTTAGTCCAATATAGAGGGATTGGTTTCTTGCTTCTTAGCCGGCTAGAGATTTGAGGTTTAGCGAAAGATGGTTGAAGTCGGTTCTTATTTTGCATCTATTCGTACAATTCGAGACATCTATCATTCCCTTAACCCCCCTTCATGACCTAGAAATGAGGTATCTTCGGCAAGATACTACACTCTAATTTTTCCGAATCCTTGTTACAGCTAGTTGACAATTGACTGTGATGTCCACCAAACGCCCTAAAGTTAACCGATTGATGATAGTTCTTCATGCCTCGCCAAGTTGAATAATCAATATCGAGTGCTTCTATTCCCGCTAATATCACAACTATCTTAACGAGGCCGACTTTTGTAGTTCTATACTGTTGAAATGGTTCAAGTGTGTCGTTTCCTGGACTGACGATTTTGGCGAATCACAGCCTCAACTTCTGGGTTGCCAACTAGCATCCCGTAGAAATGGTCAATCGCTTTCTCCTTCTCTTTTCCCAAGAGAAGCAAATTAGTAGGTAGTAGGATAACTGACGAGTTTTAACCGAGCTTCGGAGTACTTAAGTCCTGCCAGAGTGAAATTCTTTCGTCATCACGGCCGAAACTGAGCTTCGATAACATTGTATTGACGTTAATACCACCACAGCATCTTCCGTCAATAGTTCCCACGAAAAGTCGACTGCTCTTATAACATAATTGATTTATATACGACCATGCACAAAGGCCGTTGCGACAAGACCATATTGGCAACAATAATAAGATAACCAAAGCCGCGTCGATGAATTGGTTCATCATAGCTCCTAGTTCACTTGATATAATGACCATTGGCTTTTTAAAACCTCTTTCTAATCAGATACGCCACCCCAGCCAGCAAAGTGAGGAGGTATGTTGGCGCATTGGGGATTTTGACCAAATAAACCTTCGCAAAAGATGGTATAGGCTCGTTTGGAGGATCTGGATGGCGGCCGTATGGGCTAAATGGTTTGTAAAAAGCAGAGGGCTCCGTTTCGCCGAACGAGGATAGCAGCTGGCTCAGACATAAATTTCTGACTATGACAGGAAAAAAAACCCCCAATATTATATCTCCCAATCAAGCAGGGCAGGGCCATGGAGGTTCTCCAGGTATTTCATGAAACACCGACATGAAAATCAAATAAACATAGTAAGCAATTAACTATTAGCGAAATAACTTGAGCACAAAAATAAATAATATCATGAAACTTATGCGTACTAGTAATATGCGCATTGCGATATCTTCCGGTATTACGCTGTGGCTTTGATATCTCCGAGTCTGTAGCATAACAAAACATCTTCTCAAAATCTGTTTGTCACATTCCTGTACCCAGACACAAGAAGAGAATAGACTCAACGTCCGGAATACATCTTTAATTTGTGGAAGGCTTCCTTGTCAAAAGACCCCCCAGAAGACTTCAAAGACTATGAAATAATCACCGGTGGTGTTAGTAAATAGTTGAAATCTTGCTAACTGAATACAACAATAATAGAACATACCTAATTGATATTAACAGTATAAACTTCCATCCCCCAAAAGAAACATTGGATACATAAGCATCTGAGAAACAAGAATAAAAAATAGCTTGAGGTTTTGCTGGAGGCTCGGGGACCCCCACGTTGGGAGATGGCTTGTTGGATCCCCTGTGAATGGGTAGGCCATGTAACATTCATTGAATTAGATTGTACGGCTGAGCCCGGAGCGGATTGCTGGGGGCTTTGAGAAATGAAGCTGGCTAGATTTCAGATGTGAGCAGGCATACCGAGATTTTAAAGCCCCTTTGTAGTGAACATGTTGACGAACCTTATCTCAGCGAGCAGATACCCTAAAAAAATTTTCCGCGACGAGACATTGCCTCCTTTTGCCCCTTTGGTGGGGCATATAGGCCCCAAAAAGCCTTTTTGTGACAAGGAAAAATATCAACTTCTTCGAGACTATGGCACATAGGCCCGGACGAAATTTCCGTAAAAGAAAACAGCTAAACCGCTTGTAATAATCTTGTTCATAACAGCAACAGACATCATGCAGATGTCGACTGATCTTTGACAATATATTGACTGTTGACTTATTGGCCATAATAGAAAAGCTAGGGGCCAGGCCCAGACACATATAGTGTCATGGAGCCACTCCGTGGTTAGGGTAGATGACACCCTACCCCTACTGTAAGTCTATTAAATTTTATTAGCTTCGCTTCCGAATCCCAGATTTTAATAATAGACCACTTACCTCTAACTTCTCAAGAGCCTTAAAGTCTCTAGAAGCCAGAAAAATAGCAATAAAAAATTGACAGGGAACACTTTTCTTTTCAAACATTCAAATGTTAATGTATGTAAATTCTGGAATCATAAATGGTAGAGCATGAATATGTTTTGCGGACTTGGCATTTACTTACACTGGCCGTCCCCTGAGCTGGCTTCTTAGTAGGAAAATGTAGAGGAGAAAGAAAGGTTAGTGGATGAGCTCCAACAATCTACAATTTTATAGCATCAGATAGGGCTAATCGAGTTGCAGAAATCAATCTTCATCTTTGACTACTATATAAGACTTCAATGAGACTGTTTTGAAGCTATTTGGTAAGTATCTACGACGGGGAAATATATACGGGTGCGGGCTTTGACGGCGTTAAAGTTATGGGTTGGGAATAGTATCAATTCTAAAGGTCCGGAACGCCCCAGCACAATATACGCCTATATACAACGAACAGCCCAGAACGAGAGAAGTGATAAGTAGTATACATGTGTATCTAAGTGAAATGAATGCCTTCTTTGTTGAAAGAGTAGAGTAGACTGCACGGACAGCACGGACATATGTTAGCATGCGGACATGAATGTGTGTTGATGTTGTTGGATAGAACCTACCTGAGGAAATCACCTTGGTCACATTTTGCAGCTCTTCGGTTGGCAAGATCTGTTTCTTCGAGCACCTTCTTGACCTTTGATCTAACCAGCTCTGCGACTTTGCCTCTATATTTCCTCTTACCTTGTTTCTTCGCGGATCGGGTTTCGTTCATTATTTCGTGGTAGCCTTTGGGTAAATCGTCATCGTCAATTCCCTCCAGACCTTCCATAGCTTCCACTTCTGCTTCTTCTTCCCCGCCCATTGCCACATCTCCATCGTTATCCGCCTCGTCGGTCTCTAACGGAATTTCATTTTGGGCACACCAAGTTCTGTAATTCCTTTCGATAAGCGCCTGCACAGTCGACAACCCGAAAACCGCTGAGATCGTCTTGTTTTTTCTGATGAACAATATTCTCAACATTCCATCCCATTCTTCATATGAGACCGTCGGCCTTGGTACTTTGGGTTCAATCTTGACAACCGCAGACTCAACTTGCGGCGGCGGCTTGAAGTTCCCCTTCCCGACTTTCATGACATGAGTGACCTTTGACCACATTTGCACATTCGCCGAGAGTCTCGAATAGAACGCATCACCGGGCTGCGCGGTCAACCGGTCTGCGAACTCTTTCTGAAACATAAGAACGCACATTCGTGGCGGATTCGGCAAAGCGAGGAGTTTGAACACCAATGGCGAGGAGATCTGGTAGGGTGTATTACTGATGCAGACATCGAAATACGGCAAATCGGTTTTGATGACATCGCCGAGCATGATTTCGAGTTTTCGTTCAACGGGTTTGCCTTGAACTCTTTTCGTGAGTTCCGCAGCCATACGAGGGTCCATTTCGACAGCTATGACTTTTCGAGCGTTATCGAGGATCTTCATTGTGAGGTTACCGGTACCGGGACCGACTTCGAGGACCGTCTATATATTCAAATCTTAGCTATGTGTTTAGATAGATTGTCTTTGATAGTGATTGTGACATACATCACTTTGCTTCAACGCCGCCTTGTCGACAATTCTATCGACTATCCCCGGGTTAATGAGGATATGCTGACCGTAATCTTTGTTCATTTTGAAGATATTGTGTGCGGCTTTAGCAGCAGACGTAGCTGCGGTTGGTTTAGCAGGGCGGCCATATGGCTGGCCAGTGCCGGCAAAGCCTCGCTTTTTGGTTTTGTCCTTAGGCATGGTGATTGTAGAATGACTCGTCTTGGGAGCTAGGCTAGATGGATCCTATGCTGTATCGTGGTATATAACGGTGGATGTGCGGAGGCTACAGTCATGCATTGGCGCTGAGCAAAGAGCTTTCGAGCTTGGTGGTTTGGCGCGCAGATGTTCGACAAAATATTTTTTTCTGCGGCAGCTAAGTTAAGCGACTGGGAACATTCGCATCGATGACTCGAATGCGACGGACAAAAGAAGTGGTAAAGTCAAGCAAAATATGCAATTAAAATATAAAAGAAGACACATCCTGATTAAAGTTTTTTACATGTTAATTCATAGTTACTAAAATCTTAACTTGAGAATTCTCCACCAACTCTATTATTGACCGAGCCACGGTGGCTGTGATTCAGACGGTGGCTAGTAACTAATCCATTTCGCGACATCGTAACTTTAGTCACACCAACTTACAACCACTCCATCATCGCGACAACGACGACACCAATACCCTCCTCCGTCTTCGCCGACCACCCGCCATCACGATGAACAAAAAGTCTTTCCTCCAAATGGAGGCCCCGGCGAACTACGTCGCGGGTCTCGGTCGTGGCGCCACAGGCTTCACCACTCGTTCCGACATTGGTCCAGCACGCGAAGGCCCGTCCGAAGAAGCCATCAAGGCCGTTCTCGCAAAGCGTGCTCAGGCGCTGGGGCAAGACGCCACCTCCACCTTCTCCAAAGAAAAGAAAGAGAACGAAAACGAAGAGAACGACGATGAACGATACCAAGACCCCGAGAACGAAGTCGGTCTGTTCGCCGGTGGCACATACGATGAAGAAGACGATGAAGCGGATAGGATATACGCAGAGGTAGACGCAAAGATGGATAAACGACGGAGAATACAAAGGTTAGTTTCAACTTCCACCCCATCCCCACTGTTTTTCTCCCATACGCAAAACCGCATATTTCTTGGGGAGCCGCTATTCATCTGTGATAATCTTCCTTCTTTTAAAGATACAGTTTTGCCGACGAGTGATTGTTACAAACATAGGGAAGCGAGAGAGCAAGCCGAAAGAGACGAATACGAACGCAAGAACCCGAAGATACAACAGCAATTTGCGGATCTGAAACGTGGACTGGAAACCGTGTCGGATGACGATTGGGCCAATCTACCTGAAGTTGGTGATCTTACAGGGAAGAACAGGAGGGCGAAGCAGAGTCAGATCAAGAGATTTTACGCCGTTCCCGACTCGGTACTAGCTGGAGCGAGAGACCAAGGTGCTATGGATACGACGGTGCAGGAGGACAATGCCGACGGGACCATGACAAACTTTGCATCCATCGGTGCTGCTCAAAAGAAGGTGTTTGGATCAAGGCTGGATCAAGTAGCCTCCAGCAGTGACTCCGCGGGTGGATCGACAAACGTCGACCCGAAAGGATACCTCACAAGCCTCAACAACAGCGTTATACAATCGATCACGGAACAAGAAGTCGGTGACATCAAGCGTGTGCGTTCGTTACTTGACAGCGTCGTCAAGACGAATCCAAAGCACGCCCCTGGTTGGATTGCGGCAGCTCGGCTTGAAGAGTACGGTAATCGAATAGTCCAAGCACGTAGTATCATTGCAAAGGGTTGCGAATACTGTCCTACCAACGAAGATATCTGGCTGGAAGCTATCCGACTGAACGAAACCCACAACTCGAAAATCATTGCCGCGCAGGCCGTTCGAAACATCCCCAAATCGGTCAAACTATGGATTGAAGCCGCACGTCTCGAGTCCGACCCACGCGCCAAAAAGAAGGTGATCAGAAAGGGTTTAGATGTGATCCCTCAGTCGGTCCAGCTATGGAAAGAAGCCGTAAATCTGGAAGACGACCCTAATGATGCCAAAATACTTCTCGCTCGTGCAACAGAATTAATCCCAATGTCTGTGGAACTCTGGCTCGCCCTCGCCCGTCTCGAAAGCTATCAAAACGCACAGGCAGTTCTCAACAAAGCTCGTAAAGCAGTCCCCACATCCCATGAAATTTGGCTGGCCGCCGCACGACTGCAAGAGCAGGAAGGCAAGGGCGATGGAATAGTATCCCAAGTCATGAAGCGTGCCATCAAACAACTTTCGGACGTCTCAGCCATGTTAAAGCGTGAAGAGTGGATCGCGCAAGCTGAGAAATGCGAAGAGGAAGGCGCAATATTGACTTGCCAGGCTATCATTCGTGAAACCTTAGGTTGGGAACTGGACGAAGACGACGACAGAAAAAACACGTGGATGGAAGATGCACAGAATTCGATCGGCCGAGGGAGATACGAAACCGCTCGCGCAATATACGCCTACGCTCTTCGAGTCTTCTACAACAAAAAGTCAATCTGGAGGGCTGCTGCCGACCTCGAGAAGAACCACGGCACCAAAGAAGCATTATGGAGTCTTCTCGAAAAGGCAACGGAGTCGTGCCCCAATTCTGAAGTCTTGTGGATGATGCTCGCCAAGGAGAAATGGCAGTCAAAGGATGTAGATGGCGCACGACGAGTCCTCGGCATGGCTTTCAAACAGAATCCAAACAACGAAGACATCTGGCTGGCAGCTGTCAAGCTCGAAGCTGAAAATAAACAATTTGACGCCGCGAGATCTTTGCTGAAAACTGCCAGAAACGAAGCAGGCACTGCACGAGTTTGGATCAAATCCGTAGCTTACGAGAGACAACTGGGTGATATCGATGCCGCGTTGGAGCTAGTCAATGAAGCTTTGGGTCTATACCCCAAAGTGGACAAGCTATGGATGATGAAGGGACAAATATATCAAGGAGAGAGCAAACTGCCGCAAGCCAGACAAGCTTACGCTGGTGGAACGAAAGCTTGCCGATCATCAGTGCCATTATGGATCCTAGCTTCGAGACTAGAGGAGGCCGCGGGTGTGGTTATCAAAGCACGGTCCATCATGGATCAAGCGCGATTAGCCGTTCCCAAAAGCGCGCAGCTATGGTGCGAATCCGTCCGTGTGGAGCGGAGAGCGGGTAATATACAACAGGCGAAAACACTCATGGCAAACGCGCTACAGGAGTGTCCTACATCAGGGTTATTATGGACGGAACTAATCTTGCATCTGGAGGGGCGATCGCAGCGGAAATCGAGAATGGTTGAAGCGGTACGAAAAGCTGAGAATGACCCGATTCTCATCGTTACCGTTGCACGCAACTTTTGGGCGGAACGAAAGCTGGATAAAGCCGCCGCGTGGTTTGAGAAGGCTATTGTCGCGGACGCAGATCAAGGTGATACATGGGCGTGGTATTGGAAGTATCTAATACAGCATGGCACCGATGTAAGATTTCCCTCACTTACCCCAACAGGGTATCATAAAGCAACGACTAATGCTATGGAACTGGCACAGGCGAAACGAGAAGACGTGTTATCAAAGCTAACGGTTACGGAACCAAGACACGGAGAAATCTGGCAGGCAGTTGCGAAGGCACCGCAGAATGCAGCCAAGACGCCGGAGGAGATTTTGTATATGGTGGTGGATAAGCTGGAGCAGTGATGATGTTCTGTTGCAGGAGAGATCTTGTTGTATCGTTATCACTTTTGTTTAGTTGCTCATACAGTATGGGATCTTTTCATCCTTCGGCGCCCAGACGGATTGATATATAGTTGTATATTATAATGTTCTATGACCCAGTGGCTTGAGACTTCTACCAAGGTGGGGAAGCATCCTAGGAAAGGAAGTATACGAGATACCCCGCCATTAATCTCCGTCTTTGTGCGAACAGTGGATAAAAAGGCTTTAGATGTGGCGTTCTCTGAAACGCGAATAATTTGCATATCACGAAGGAATTTCAGCATAATATACGTAGGAGATATTTGATAATTTCAAACTTTCAATTGATTATGCATCAAAAAGACGCTCAAGTATCTATACACAAAAATCAAAGCTCTGTATTTCTATTGTCCCTGAACTACCTTCCCGTCAATGCCCTCCCCATTCTCTTTCTGCTTATCTCAAAGCTTTCAAAGAGAGTCGAAAGAATAAGGTACAATAAAACAAAACGCCACCAAAAGAAGCCCGTATATATGACCAAAGAAGAGAAAAGAGGACCCGCTGTGAAAACTACGGTAGCATGCATGCCGTGCCAGATGAGAAAAAGAAAAGAATAGAAAAAATGAAACATTCGCTTTTATGATGCTTGCCCTCCTCATTCGTATTAACGATATCATTAAAAAATATAATAATAGCTGAGCTTAGACTTTCTTGTCGTATCCCAGAAAATTCCAAGAAAATCTTTCCCAAAAGAATATACCATGCTTTTCGTGTCAAAAGCGTTTAAACCACCTTTCCTGGGCATTTCGATCGCCACGAATCGAGTTTCTTTTCGATACGCGATGGGATCCAGCCGCTGACTCCGAGTTTGTACCACTCTTCGTATGTACCGTCGTTTCGTAGACGTCGGCCATAGTTGAGCTTGTTGCCTAATCCGCAGATACCATCTCTGAAGTACCATTGAAGACAGTCATCTTTATGTTTTTCGCATGCAATTCGGCCTATTTGGATATTCTATTAGTCCTGTTGAATCACCGACTTGAAGGTTTATGTTGAGTGGATACTCACAGTTCTTCTCACTAGTGATGGCGTCCTTCTGCCACTGTTCTGTTCCTTCAGCTTTGACTTTGTCCTTATTAAGTTCCATCTCTTTCCAGGCTCTATTATCCCAGCCAACTCTGACGCTACTCTCCGTAAGCTTGCCGTCCTCATCTTTCGCCAGCTCCTTTGGTAGCTTCGGAGCGATAAACCAATCGTACATATCCCTAAACAGAATATACTTATAGTCCTTTAGATTCGTACTCTTCGCCTCTGGTGGCATATCTGAGAACTTCCAGGGCTTGATGCCCAACTCGTGCTCGTCGGTCCATCCGTTCGGACGCCATTTATCCATCCCAGTTTTACGAAGCATAGCTTGCTCAAAATCCCAAATCTCCTGCATATCCTCAGGGAGAACGTGATGCATGGTGCCCATTTCGTTGCAAAAATTAGATTCGTGGTATGGGATCGACCACCACGTCTCACCCTGGTAATAGGGCCACTTGTGCTTGACCGAGACACCTGCGCGATCGGTCATGGCGCGGCCGAGGACGAGATCACCGCAGCAGGAGGAGGATGCGATTTTGGTGTAGTTTCGTTCGAGGTCCAATAGGAAAGACTCGTCGAAGAGTTTGGTCTCTGGGATCAAGCGGCGCATTGCAGCTTGGTTGATAATATATCCGGAGCCTCCGTGTCCAAATGGCATATTGTTGAGGAGTGCCATCGAGCCCCAGTAAATTGGAGATTTGTAAGGGTCATGTTTTTTGGACAGGGCGAGGAGGTATGGGAACCAGTTGCTGGAGATCAGACTTGTATCGCCGTCGATAAAGAGGTAGTACGAGGAGTCAGGGAATTTCTGGTACGTATCAATGAGGATTGGCACCTATGTGTGACGAATGAATAGTGTAAAAGTTAGCGAGATTGTTAAAGTTAACTAAAATAATTTCCACAAAGTTAACCCCCACGGAGTGATCTTCGTAAAGGGGAAGCTTATGCGAAAAGCTTGTCTCGAAATTTAGGGGGGTTTTCTTTTTGCTTTGATTTCTTCATACATTCTTGAACTTGTCCAGGGCCCAGCCTTCCTTCAAGTCACCCATCTTGCCATCCGAATCCGCTAGGCCAGTATTTTCTGATTGCAAGTCCTGGAGCTTCTTCCAGTACTTGAGTGAGTTGCCCGCTTCGTCCGGAGAAACGCGAGCGAGAGCATCGGAAACCTCAAAGTTGCCAATCTTCGTCTTGAGGTCGGAGAATATCATAATATCTTTGAAATTCGGGATGAATGTGATCATCTGTATCGGTACTCGCGCGTGGATGACCGTGGCACCAGTCTTGATAACCAGAACAATATCGTTAAGTTGCGCCGGTCTGAGAGGGCCATCTGCTAGCGGTTGTAGGACTGGTGTTGTGCCAGCAGGTCCCACCAGTGCCGTCCTAGTGACGACGACGGTAGTTTCGCCGGCAAGATGCTGTTGAGCAAAGCCATTTCGATGAGATGAAGTCGGTGCGGCCGCTTGTGAGTTGTATTTGAAAAGAAAGTAGGACTGTATGAAGAGGACTAATAGGATGCAGACGAGTAAAGGAGACCGTCGCAGCGAGGTTGACGCCGGACTGGCCAACATCATATCCTGTGTTTTGCTGTATGCAAGTGCCGGCTCGCAGGGTTAAATTCAAACGGGAAAGAAAAAAAAGAGGCGAGCGAGCGAGCGAACGGTGAGGTCAGAGGCACTAATGGATAAATGGGTTGGCCTCAGGGTGTCGGCATCATCTAATATCTTTTAATATCGAAAGCACAACTTTGTGCGGCGTAGAGTTTGAACGTCGAGCGAGAGTGATTAAGTAATTCGCGGTGCTAGAAGAGCAATAAAGGACCAAGAAGCCAAGATTGATGATATAATAATAGAACGGAGGGACCAAGGGGATGTTATACTAGCACGGCGGGAGGCACTAATGGAGGAGGAGGATATAAAATGCGAGAATGGTCTCAAGCTAGCGGTTGGTTGGTTGGTTGGTTCAGTGGGATCGCAAAGGAGTCGAGGGGACGGAAGGAGACTAAACTGACCTTCGACTGGCTAACAAGCTATTGTACTCCTGATAATCTGATGACGATGATGATATGAACAATTATCACGGTATACAAGTGAAGAGGAGGTTGAAGAAAGATTATTATTAACGTTACATTTGGAATTAACACCCGGCTGACAGAACATACTAAATATGTGATATTGGAGAAACATCGATGGCAAAGTTAACTCCCGTCTTGTAGCTGCCCAGCCGGAGCAGAGGAATACGGAACGAGAGAAGCTCCTGCATCATACCCTCCCTCCACTAGCGCATGCGGACGGCCAAGGAGAACGAGCCCCAGTTCGGGATGGCCTGTCACAGCCTCGCTTCTCCCATCACGGACCAACCTAAAGAGCTTGCTCGCACAATCAAGCACCAAATCGGCAGCCTATTTTTACACTAGAAACAGACGGGCATGATGGGCATTCGCTCATATACGATGTGGTGTCAGGATCCTCACCAACAAACGCCATTCGCATCTCGCGCTAACTGAGGACGAGGAAAGTCGCGAGAGTCTTGGCTAGCTTCGAGAATGCATGGAACTCTCGGAAACGAACCAAAACTACCGCAGAGGTCTCACTGTCAGGCGTGGACTCTCCCAAACCGAATATTCCAGGGGTCATGATCGAGTTCTCGAGCTCTTGTTTTCCCTTCGATTTCTCGCATGGGGCAAGTCCTTCAGACTTCCTTGTCGTCGATCAGCCAATCTCACTGCGGTGGATGCAGAAAAAGGGGGCTCATGTTGCAATGTTCCAATCTTTGAATTGGTTGGTTGACATAACGAGAGTCGAAGAGACATGTCTCCGCGTAGCAATCTTTACTTTCTCATCCCATGAGTCCGTTGGGTGGATCCATAAGACTACAAATATATGAAAGCAAAAACGGTTTCTTCCTGCCCAACTTCATTCGAATATCAGTCACCGAAACATGGAGACGAGAAAGAAATGACGCGCGGCTTAAGCTTGGCTTGTTGACTCTCAGTTCCGAGTTCGATCATTCGATTCTTCTCTCCGTCTACAAGCATTCCGCTTGAGGTTACATTACAGATTTTTGGAAAAAATTATAGGGCCCACTCGAGGGTCATTTCAGTTCACATGTCACCCAGGTCAAAAATCGAAATAAGCTCACCGTTTGACTTTTTAAATGTTTCATGTTTCTCTTGGCCTCATCTGCGACGCCGTCTCGGATTGGGTTTTCCGAAGCTTTAATTTCGCGAGAAATGAAAAAATGGCCGCTTGTTCTGAATATCTAATATTCAGAGCCAAAATAATACTCACTTGCACATATTGATTCCGTGCGCCACCCTTCACCCTCGAATTCAAGTCTAATTTGTTGGCGTGCCGATAGACCGGGCTGCTACCTTATTGTTCTGCCAACAACACGACCCCTTCCCTGGGCTGTTGATTTGCTGTTAGCGGACATTTGTTCTACTAAATCTCGTTCCATATATTCGTTGCTGTTGGATATAGATGCATGCAATAATTTAGGATTGATAACCTTACTGGTGAAAATTGTCTGAGCTTGACGCCACCCTCTGATAACACATCTGCTGTCTACAACCAAGATCTTAGCGAAAACCTTGATGCTCATTTTCTATAAAACCGTGGGGAAATCGAACATACCCTGTTATCCATGCTATAAGCTTGACTGTAGACCACCTCGGATATACCAACTTGAGCAATCTTAACGCTGCACGTTAAACAAGGGCAACTATATAACCGATTATTATCAGTTGACACATAGATCATGATAAAAGAAGGCGAGCACTCACGTATCACAGTACAATATAGACCCTTTACCAATCCTCTCCCTACCAGCCTCTAACAATGCATTCTCCTCGGCATGGAGACACAAACACGTGGATAACGATGAGCCTCCCGTTGAACCACTATTGCACCGAGAACCTTGAAGATATATACCAATCAGCACCCACCAATCCTAACGCGGGGCAAAATTGATAAGTGGCATAACTTACACCCGCCTTCGTTACAATTTCTCAAGCCTCTGGGTGTGCCGTTATATCCGGTACTGATAACCCTCTTCTCCCTGACCAAAACACAACCAACCCGTCTCTTCATGCAGTTACTCCTCTGCGCTGCTAGATTTGCCAGTTTCATGAAATACGCATCCCATGTCGGTCTGAATCTGGTCTCATCCACCAGATCTATGGACTTCAAGTTTTCGCGAAAGGTATTGATCGAGTTTGAAGAGTTGAGGAGGTGTAATGTAGCTCGAACGAAGAGGGGTATCAAACCCGTAGTCGGATCAAACATGTGGGTATCGGCTTTGGTGATAAATGCTTCTAAGGTTGGTGGTGGAGAGTTGAAGGTTTTGCATCTATTAAACCAGATATATTAAAAAGAATTCACAGCTTTCGTGATTAAGAAGCTATAAGCATACTTGTCAATATATCTCTGCCAACGTACTATCACCGGCGCATCCACGCTAACCAGCATGAAAAACGGACGTTTTAGCAAAGCCTCTAAAGCATCTTCACTCCATATCTCTGTTGTCACCCAGCGTTCCTGCCATCTCGGAGTGACGTAATCGAGTAGCTCGTCGACTGATGAAAATGAAGGGTCATCATTCTCTGGAAAGTGTGATACAACGGTTGTAGTAGTAGTAGGTGTATTTATAATATCATTTCCTTCTTTTCGTGGGAGGGGAGTGGACGTGGGAGCGACTAATCGTACAACTTTGAAGCCGTATTCTTCAACGAGAAATTTGGCGACGGTGTGCTTGCCAGCACAGATTGCTGTTGGATATCGTTAACTCTGCTGCTGTGTAACGAGCGATTGGGAGGTGGATCGATTGGGCATACTCCCACAGAGGCCGATGAACATTGTAACCGGCAATCTATTTTACTCGTAAACTATGTCGTCCTTCGAGAAGTCTAGTCCTTCGTGGAGTTTGTAGTAACGCTGTGCTGCTGTCTGTTGTAAGTTCGTTGTTCGAGTTTCGTGTTGGATCGTCTCGAACCACGTTTTTCGGCCGACAATCTTTCGTCGCCAAAAAAAAAAAAAAAAAAAGCCATCTCAAAACCTTCGCCAAATTCATCACCATCGTGACCCAGCGCTCGCGACCTCTTTCATAGCTCGCAACCATGGTCCGGAAACTCAAGCATCATGAGCAAAAGTACGATTATGCACCCCATCTAAAACATGATCTCACTTCACTGACACCATATCCTTCGCAGGCTCCTCCGCAAGGTCGATTTCCTGACCTGGAAATCCGACGACAACCACCGCGAACACGATGTAATGCGCCGATACCACATCCAAGACTCCACCACATATCACAAATATAACAAAATATGCGGCTCTCTCCGACAGTTGGCGCACAAGCTATCGCAATTACCGCCTGAAGACGAGTTTAGGAGAGAACACGAGGAGAGGATATTGGAGAAGCTGTTCCAGATGGGTATTCTGAACAGTAAGAGCAAGATGAGCGATATAGAGAATAAGGTTACCGTTGCGGCGTTCTGTCGGAGGCGGTTACCGATTATTATGACGAGGTTACGAATGGCAGAGAATGTGCCTGCGGTAGGGAATATTGAATAGCAGCATTGGATATGGAGAGTTGGCTAATGAGAGTATAGGCCGTGAAATTTATTGAACAGGGCCACGTGAGAGTTGGTCCCGATGTCATGACAGATCCGGCATTCTTAGTTACAAGGTATGGATTCATTTTAAGCTCCGTCGAGGGTAGTACGAAGATTTATGATACTGACGAGGTGGCCATCTCCAGAAACCTGGAGGACTTTGTCACATGGGTCGACTCCTCGAAGATCAAGCGAAGCATCATGAAATATCGCGACAAGGTGGACGACTTCGATTTGCTGTAGTTTTACATCACATTTCCCTGTACATTACGATGATATTTGGCGTTTCGGTTGGATATTCAGCGGATATAAAAGCGGATTTGAACTTCAATTTTTGGATTCATACATTATTACCAATAAACAATATCATGGTCGCCTGTGACGCCGAGAAAGAAAAAAGGATATACAATGAGTAGAGAAGATACGGTGTTCTTGGTTGCCTAATCATTAAGTCTGAGCAACCCCCACAAATTCTGGGGTTTCCTTTCCTTCGCCTTCGCCTTTTGATGGGCATCAATCCTCTCGAGAATTTGCTTCATCAACGCCCTCTCTCGCACTCTAATCTGGTCCTCGTTCAGAAAACCACGGCCTCCATCAAGAGCAGTATCCTTGTCTTCCTTTCCATCATATGTTTTGTCCGTAATAACCCCGGCGAGTATACACATGCCTTCAACTTTTTGCAGCAACCAATCGCTATATCTGAGGCCATCTCGCCATTCTGGTGCGATCTCTTTATAGCCAGTATACCCACCGACAAGAGCCCCAGCGACTGCGCCGTTTGTATCTATGCCCGAAAAGTTAGAATCATTCCAATATTACTAGTTTACTCTTGGTTTCACAAATGGAAACATACCTGCATCACCGCCCATCATGACCAGCTTTGTGATAACACTCTTGAAATCCTTATCGATCCCCAACATGACCCTTCTCAAACACCATACAGCCGTCCCCAGTGCGATATAAGTGTACCCCATTCTCCTATCATCCACAATCATCCCCTTATTGTAATCATTATATAGAATCTTCGGATCAACCTTACAATAACTCCAATATTCTTTCGGATCACACCTATAATCCAGCCTCTCCCCATCCTCATCCTTCAAAACATTCTCTTCCGCGTATTTGACGGTCCAATCCCACGCGTGCTGAAGGTACTCATCAATCTGGTCCTCCTTTGTGAGTTCCCCTTTCAGCAACCCGCGCAGGATACCAACCGTAGCAGTACACGAAACCAAACAGCGCGGATCAGCGTGTGTGACTATAGCGATGTCAATAGCAGCTTGATACGTTTCCTCTAGGGTTTTATTGATAAACATGGGTGCAATGATCGATGTGCGCATCACAGCGCCGTTGGCAGCGTTGACGCATTGCGTTAGCTTCCAACGTTTCTTGGAGACGGCAGCCGGGTCCTCGAGGAAGTCGGGATGGGTTACCACCATTCCTACGGTGTTTCCTATACCTAGGGGTAAACGGTCGAGGGCGCGGAGACCCATTGCGATCCAGGTGTGCAGACGAGATGCGAAGTCCTTTTGGATGAATTCACCATTGTTGTGGAGGTATGAGAGGAGAATTAGGAGCATTTGATCGGTGTCGTCGGTCCATGCTCTGAATTTACGCATGACTGTTAGTTTCGATCTAGGGGATTTTTGTTTTTATGAATGCAACTTACCGTTCTTCGAAGCGGGCTCTGTGTCTATCGACGTATAATGGGGTTACGGGGTCTGTTAGTCTGAAGTTTGGCTTTTTCGAATATGCAACTTCGGCTTGTTCGCCTTTTAAGAATTCTATAATTGAAACAGATGTTAGTGCATATTCGGATTTCTTTTTCAAGATATGGGGTAGAGGATTTACCGGTATAAAGACCGATAGTGTCGCCTAGAGCGTTTCCAATCGCGATTCCCTGGATTTTATCAACTAGGACGTCTTGGGGGAGGCCGGTCGCAGCAGGCGCCGTTGAAGTTGAAGCCGATTGTTCAGCCATTCTTGTGTTTTATGCGGTGATAAATTGTAAATTTCAAATGATAGTTTTGTTCAAGTCGGAAGGATACGGAGAGAGTTCTATTTTATTTATATAGAAAAGGCTTTCTTCTGGAATATCTCGACCCCTAGAATATATATACCTCTCAGGTCTTCTACTTGACTCTTTGCTTCTAATTTAATTTTGAGCTAAAATGGGTGACTCGATGATTCGCGTTGCCGACACGTTTTCCAACGTCCACTTGGAAACGAGACAGGCTGAGGCGTGGCTACTACCCAAAGCAATATACAGTGTCCTTTCGGCACTTCTCGAGATCCCTCAGATATTATCTCAGACGTGGCAAAGGAAAGAAAAAATAAATTGATATCAATGAAAAGTCTAAAACTCAAAAAGATTTCTGTCTTCTGTCCATAACCTGACGCGGCTGCTGCCCTGTTATTATACCATTTCGATGAGTCCCCGAATCACAAATCGATCTCTAAGGATCCGAGCCCCAGACAGACGATGGCCAAGCGAAGACGGGATTTTTGGCTGCTTTCGCTAAGCTAAGCCCCCCGAGCCTCTTTTCTTAATACATTTAAACCTCTTTCTGTGCCTGAAGTGCAGCCTTGACGAGTTTGTGGGGTCAAGGCGGCAGGGACGACGACAGCTATGAGTGTTTCCTACCGAAAGCCTTGTGCGCTTTGGTAGCCTGCAGCGCCCGTTGGCTCTGTTACTAAAGGATCTAGGAACACTCATCGAATCATTCATACAAAATTTTCTTGAAACTTCAAGGGATAGCCAGAACTAGGAGGACGAACGCGGGTGCTAGCGGACGTGCTTTGCTTTCGAATCTATTTTAACATTTCATCCAGAGTCTGCCAATTAGTTCTAACTCTTTGCGAGATTGCTCTTCCGACGGCTTGGAAGTATATTAATAACTCAGGGTCAATCCTAAACTGTTTAGAGGTGACCAAGTCTGTCCCTAGTGACTGCCGAGGCCCAATGTCAGCCTTCTCCTTGGAAGCTTTGCAACAAAATGTTCGCTACATGTAGAATCTATTCAATTATTCAAGATATCCCCGAATTCAAATTCCTACCAAACAGTGAAATTATGGTCGTCCTGTGATTTCCAGAAATTCAAAGGTGCAAACCAAATCCGAAGATCGATTTCAGCCTAAGCTGTGTTGCAGGACGGAGACCGCATAGTCGACTGTCGTCTGGCCACACCATGCGTGCATAGTCTAGTGGTAGTAGAAGCTGGTAGTACAGGTTTGTGCAAACATACGCACATTTGCAGTGAAATGTGTAGATGTGACGACCTCTGCGTACAGATTGTAAATCAGCGGGAGTGTAGTGATCATGACGTCTTGGCTTCCGACCTGCCCAATGGTTTCCGTCAAATATGAGATGGTCAGGAGATCTAGATCCGCAAAACGAGACTCCGTTCGATTTCCTTCGATTTCCCGTTCCGCTGGAAGCCCGAAGAGTGACCTGCAGGACGCTACGGAAGGAACTCGACGGCGAGGTTTCTTCCCGAGATCACGATCACATTCCTCGCGCAACTTAGATAGCACATTCCATTCCTTCAACATGCACGGTACATTCCATTCTCTCAACATGAATTAAACAAAAGCTTATCTGTAGACCTGTAGCTCGAGATGCTATCAGCATTCCTACTATATTTCGAACTTTGGTAGAAGCAACGGTCCTCGTCGAAGCTAGTTATTTGGGAGTCTATAAATGTGGCTCTACAACCCTCCCAAAGACTTCGACACCGTAGCTATCCGGAAACGCAACATCATACCCTGGATCGCAGTTTAACTTCCCTAAGTTTTACAATCCACCTTCATGAAACCGCTAATCATATTTTACATTTGGATAAATATCAATGTCTCTTAAAACAGGCACTTATAAAATTGTCAGCGCCGAAAGCGGAGAGGTTCTTACTCTTCCCAATACTGAGGTTGATAATAGTCCCCTCACGTGCTGTAAATCAAATGGAGGTAATAATCAAAAGGTAATGGGTTTTGCATAGAATAAAATTTTCAATATGCACCGGCTTACACGATAATATATTACTAGTGGACACTCCGCCAGGTTGATAAACTATGGAATTTGCGAAACTACGTCAATGGTTCACATCCAAGCACCGTAGCTCTTCGTACCACGTCTGAAACGCCTATCATCGGTAGTAGTGTTGAATTTTTATGGGTGATACAACCCTCCGAACAAGATAAATCTCGTTACCGGTACGTCTAATCGCGACGCATGCTTTCCCCCCATTAAATGCTACAGTGATGTCGACTAACCACACGGCTTAGTATATCCCCGGCCGAACCTGGTGCGTATACGAATATCACTATGATGGAAGGGAGTGAAGGGAAGGGCGCATCAATTCAACTGTTTGACCCATTCACTGGACCAGCAAAGAACCAAGATTGGTATTTTGAGCAAGGTTAGTTCATATCGCCGCCATAGAAATTAAATACAGAGTTCCGTTTATGTGGACTAACACAGACCTCTTTCTCACTTCAGTGGAAGACTGATCCATTATTCGCGATTGGATGGTTTATAATACTACTCGTCAAATCCTCAAACACCGTGTTCATGGTCAAAATTGAGGCAAGCTTGCGCGGCTATCAAAGCTCTCCATATGTCTATTCTTGAGTTATTTTCTGAATTAATGTATTCAATCACATGCGTACCAATCTGTGCTAGTTATTGGATCCCAAAATCCCACAATCTTGTATCCTTTATACATTGACTATCATCTCCGTGAAAATATTAATTTCCTATATGGATGCGACGTATATCATATGTATAACATTCGATCTTGAAACTAAATCTAAAGATAGTACCCAAAGGCTTTGCGCGCTTCTTCACTAAATCCTTCATGGCCTTTATATCCTTTCAAAAGCTTCTCGTTCACGGTTCCTTGAAAATCAGAAGGCTGACGACCAGCAAGAACATCCGCCAATTGCCGTTTGACATATGCTTTATTCCTAGCCGTTGATGGCGCCGCGGGAATAAACACAACGGATGAGTTGTTAACACCCTCGTGTTCAGTGTCGACGGCATGACATAGCTGTTTCGAGATATAGTTAGTTTCGTATTCCTAAACAAGGATCGAATAATAGTAAACTTACGTCAGTATGCCACCACACTGTATCACCTGGCTGGATATCCGGAACGTGCATAAGGCACTCTCGTAGCCTTAAATGTGGATGCGAGGAGCGACTAAGATACTGACTTTGCTCTTTGTCTGTACCAGGAAATTCGCACCCACTATCGGCAAAAGTCCATTTGGTGGCATCCATAATATCGGCCTCATCTTTCGGAGGGTTGAAAAACGGCCGGAGCACCATGTATGCGATGCTAGCTTGAATATTCGGGTAGAGGAGAATACAGCCTTCTCTAGCTCTCGAAGGGGTGAGAGCAGTCCATCCTTGAAATGATCGGAAGACAGCTGAATGAGGCGGTGCTTTGAAGAAATCCTGGGCGGCATCCTTGCGTATGTCAAGATTCCAAGCGTCATGTTTTTCGGGATTTCCAGAGAATATTGAATCATAAACGATACGGTAATCCGGGCTAGCCCAGCGACTCAAGCTTCCTGCGTCGATGTGTGGTCCTAGACCCAAGAAGGTTTGCTTTGGGGGGCGATCGCGGACTCCGTCGTAGAATATCAAGGGATCAGGCGTAGTTTCGCCAGATTTATCATGCCACAGTTCGTTCATTAAACGGTGAATTTTTAAATGGTTCTCGTGAGATCTGATAGCATTCTGCATTGGTGAGTCGTAAAGCTCGTACATGTAAGGGCTATCTTCCGGCCAGGCACGAATGGTGTCCATGTTGTCGTGAATATATTTGTGAACTTCATTGTATTGCTTTCTTGCTTCTTCTTCTGGTATAACACCGCGGACGATAACGCATCCTGTCTTTTTGATTCTTGCTTCTTCCTCGCTGGAAAACCCTTTTTGGAGAGTCTCTGCGGAGCATACTGGAATTATTTCGTTACCCTGTTGAATTATCTCCTCCGTAATTTTGGCTAGCTGTTCACAGACTCGAATCCATCCTTTTGTGAGCTTCTCTTGTCCGTATTCTTCAATCACAGCTCTTTTCGCATCAAGGTATTCAGCTTCCGCAGACCTGTCTTTTAGTCCGTACTCCTGCCATGCAGGCCATTCTCTCAGTTGACCCGGGACTTCGGTTTTGGCTGGCATCTTTTTTTTGATGATGTGGAAAGAATTGAGCAATAGTGCAAGGTGAGTGCAATATTGAGGTGCTAGCGCTAAGTGTTTGTATTTCAAGTGAAAGCGAGTTCGTAAAGTGGGCCTAGAATGGTTCCGAAACAAGCTAAACTTTAATCGCAACAATAATATGATAGAATCTTAAGATATCCTGCAATAGCGGGTTTTCAAGACTCGACAGGCCAATTACAAAACATAACTTTGTCAGTGGCTTTTATAAAAAGAGCTCGCGCACTCACATGTTGCAGTAGTGCGGAATTTCGATTGCTTCAAAATATTAAATTCACCTTGGATTCGACACTAAAATCCAGCTCAGATGATCATTGCAGCGTTCCCCACAGCTCCGACTTGTTGTTTTTCCAAAATAGGAAAGACCAAAGCTTTGGACGTGTCGACAGCTTCCCCGCCAGGGTTGCAATTGCTGATATCTGATTGAAAATTCGGCCTATTTTCGCTAGTTTAGCTTTCGTACCGGGCCGCCTTCAATCGGCAACTTTCTTGTTCTCAACGGCACGCGGGAACGGTAGTCAAATCGGAGGCGCAGACTAACCTGTTCACCATTAGTTTTGCGTCGTAGCGCTCCTGCTTGCATGACAATGGTGGCAACGCTTTGTGAACCACCAATGGTAACTGACATTGGAGTTGGCTAGATCTTAAAACTCATGTAATTAACGTTTAATGGAGTTAGCGCAAGATAACATGGTATTCGCACATATATCCAGTGATTGCCAAAATCCATATCAACTAACTAAATAGGAATCCATGTGATGATAAAAGAGGAGGTGATTGGAAGGTGGTGCAGGGATACTTATCTGAAGAATTGCGAATTCGCAGGACAAGTAGGTCAGTGCCATTCGCATGATCAATATTCGATATGCATGTGCATCTTGATGGAACCCTGCGATTCAGTCGGTTTACTCGAGCTACTTGGTTCTGAGCTGGAAGCTTTGACTGCTAGTATGCTATGGCCATGCTCCCGACTCTAGACTAAGTCGATAAATACCTAGCACCCTGGCCTGGCGAAAAGAAAGGAACTCCAGAGACCACAGTACTAGTCTGAAAAGCCGAGCTCTGACTTTTCTACGTCCAGTCTTTCCTTGGTATAATCTTCCCGTCACCATGGCTTCATTTGAGAGACGCCATGTCTCAAAACTGGTTCCGTCAAATACGACGGTTCTAAATATCTGCCTTATCGCGGTTACGATCGTCAACTCGGCTGTATGTTGCAGACTCCGCCCTATGGACGTGACTATCACCGTCCCGAAGGTCATTAATATCTAATGTTCAACAGACTTTAGGATACGACGCGAGTGTTATGAATGGCCTCTCTATTCTACCTTCCTATACCGATTACTTCCATCTAAATGATGCAACTACGGGACTGAATAATGCGGCCGTTTGGATAGGATCCATCCTGGGAGTATTTGTCAATCAGCCAATCCCAGATAAATATGGTCGCAAGAATGCCATCCTTGTGGCGAGTATAATTACATTTGTTGGCATAGTACTACAAGCAGCTTCGCAAAACATTGCTATGTTTGTGATTGCGCGCATAATTATTGGCTTTGGGTCGATTCTGAGTAACGTTTCGGCTCCGCCACTACTAGCAGAGTTGCTGCCACCCCGTAACAGAAGTTACATTTTAGGAATATATTTTTCTTGCTTCTATGTGGGTGGTCTCGTGTCCGCTATAATCAATTATGGAAGCCAGTTTATCGAAAGCACCTGGTCATGGAGGTTACCGTCGTTACTCCAGTTTCTCCCGAGTATTATTTCGCTTGCCTTTTTGCCATTCATTCCCGAATCTCCGCGCTGGCTTATTGCCAATAACAGAGAAGAGCATGCTGTGGAAGTTTTAGCTATCTTGAGTGGAGATTCCAGCTCAAATGCTCTTGACAAAGCTTCGGCGACGATGGAAGACATCAAGTTTACTATCGCGAAAGAAGAGGAGACCTTCCCCAGAAATCCGTATAAAGAGTTCATCTCAACGAAGGGTAACAGGAAGCGATTAACGATCTTAGTGATTTTCGGTACCATGACCGAAACATTGGGTAATTTTATCGTCTCGTAAGTCTCTAACATGCTCTTATAGCATAGTCTCCAAGCTCGCAAGTCAGCTAAAACAATGTTCACCATGAAACTAGTTATTATCTCACCCGGATTCTCAACCAGGCTGGAGTCACGGATCCCAATAAGCAAAACCAGATCAACGTTATCCTTCAGTGCTGGGCTTTTGCTTGTGCCGTCGTCGGAAGCTTTATGCTCGATATAATGGGCCGACGATCCCAAACCCTAGTAGGCGTCGCAGGCATGAGTGTCACGCTCTACATCCTAGGCGCATTAATAAAAGGTAAATCTCCATCCTTATTCAAAGGCACCGTCGGCTGTACATTATTTAAATCGTATTCAACTTACTAACTATATTTTAAATGTATTTCCAGTATATGGATATAGCACCGATCGCTCTAGTAATTACGGGATACTCGCCGTTATATTCCTCTTCCAGGCTTTTGCCGCGTTTTCTATCACCCCGATGACCGCATTATACCCAGTCGAAATTTGCCAATATAAACTTCGAGCGGCGGGAACGGCGATATTCAGAGTTCTTGACAATATTTGGGGGTAAGTGTATCACTTCTACCATTCTTGCGCGCAATCGTAATCGTAAATATAAGGAGTACTAATGCAAGTATATAGTCTTATTGCTTCATTCGTTCTAACTTTCGCAATGTCGGGTCTCGGATGGAAATTTTATTTGATGAATGCGACGTGGAATTTTATATTGGTCGTGCTGGTTTACTTCTTCTTTGTTGAAACGAAGGGACTCAAACTTGAAGAAATTGCCATCAAATTCGGGGATGCTGTGATCACTGATGGTGGTGTCGAAAGTCCACCTGATGGTCAAGAGCATGCATATGAAGTCACGAAAGGGCAGCTTGACTAGAGGCGTTTTTGTTTTTGTTAGTAAATACATATTAATGAGATGACGTTTGTGGGCACCAAAGTAGAGCTATAAGAGCAGGCGCAGCTGTCCATGAGCCCTAGATTCGCTATTAATGCTATGTATTCTGATCTATAGCTTAGTTCGCGGCATTATTGCCAATATAAAACGGCATGACTTAGAAGTCCTGGTTCAAGCTTTTTCGCGAGTCTCGGCAACGCACTTTCCTCGTTGGAATTTTTTTTTTTTGCTGGTTTTTGGATCACGGATGTCGCGGACGGACCGAGATCATGTCATAATATATATATTCTGTAAGCTAAATGCTAAGCACTTATTGAGTAGCCATAGCCATTTGAGGTCGGACATGTTCCCAAAGGCAGATATTCGTTTGGGATACATGCTCTCCTTAAACCCCTTCAAGCCAAATATGTTGCCTCTTCTATCGAATTGTGCCACATCGGGAAGGCGTCCCTACCTCATCCAGTGTGAGGCTGTCCGCGAGCAAAAGTATCGCATAGCTCAGAAAATTCTCACGAAGCAGGGAAAATTTTCATCGAACTCCTCCAAATTTTGTATATAAATTGACAGCGAGTACACATCTTGGCACATCAAATAATTCACTAATTCAGTCTACCAAGCCAAGAACGACGATATCCGCTCCATACCCACATTAACCATGAAGTTCAGCAATTTCCTGTGAGTTTGCTATCCGCAATCTATCCGAGGGGTGTAATATAAGGTGCGAATTACTAACAAATACAGCTCCCTTGCCTGCCTGTCCCTTGCGGCGGCTGTGCCGACCAAACGGTCAACCACATACTTCGGCCTGTCACTCCCCACCCAGGATATCCGAACCAACCTCGACAACAGCTTCTCATCAAATGTGCCCCCATTTTTCCAAAAGCTACAGTCGACAAACCGAGTGCAGTCGAGCTTCCACGTCACATTGATTCATGTCACCGACTCGAAATCGCACTCCGATATCTGGAAATACTACAAAGACTTGGTCGCAAAAGGTGGTGTGACCCAGGTTCCTGTTCAGCTAAACCATATCGTATGGGATGATAGATTGATGGCCGTTGACGTGACGGTTGATCCGGAGGGAACATCTGGGGTTCAATGGCCCTCCACCAACGATGTTACGCACACTACTATTGGGACCGTGAACAAGAGCGTGAAGCCAGTTGAGAGTAATGACCTTTTGGTTCAGTGGAAGTCAGATGGTTCGGTCATTGGTATCAATGACTCTGGGGTCAGCGCTATCTCAATGCAAAACGCGAGGGTTGTTGGGACTTTGACAGCATTTTAACTAGGGAGACAGCTTGGAGAAAGTGTCTTTGTTTGGAAGTATATTGAAGCTCAGGAGACAAAAAAGCGTGATGCGCAAGTGTATATATTGATCTAGGGCTTGTATAGACTGTAGCTCTTTGCAATTGCTTTTTCAGTTAACCACGATAGAAAACCAAAATAAGTAAATTTTGATTGTAAAAGGTTATTTGGTATTCATATGTGAAAGATCAAATACTACTATATAATATTTCTGCATTGGGCAGACAGCACTCGCGCCGAGTATACTTTTATAGATATTCTCGTACGGAATATTATCAGCTAATTTTCCGGGTGTTGGCTGATTGCTAGCAGCGGGCACGAAGCTCGTCCCAAGCTGTCAAACGTCAGGGGTTGCATGAGGCATGAGGCAGGTGCCAATCTTTAGCAGGTGGCTTGCGGATGAGTGTTGTCAGAACTACCAGAAAAATACAATTATTATTTAAAATATTGAGAAAGATTGATGGACGTTTTTTGTTCCCGCTTCGGATATCGTGATTTGATCAGATGCAGGTAAAGACGCAGGTAGAATGAAGACTGGAGATTACGTTGAAATCCGTCGCATGTGCGGATTCCATGCCAACGAATACATTGACGGGAACAGATGTCAACGAGCTTTCATCTTTGGTGTTACCAAAATTAGTACCCTTGTCGAACTAACTTGGCACGAGATTTATTCGCTGCAGGTACAAACTGACGGGTACCAAGGTTTTTTTTCGTCTTCAACCGTAGCCGACGTAACCCCATCGCCGATAACCCGGAGACTTTAAACGGGCGGTCCATGTCGCTGTGGTGGCTATGGTGGTGTGTCTCTCTCTTTTCTTTCATTCTTTTCCTGTTGGGCTTTTCCATTTCTCCAAGACGGGAGTCGGGTGACGACAAATGTGGAATGTCTTTCGCAAGGGCCCCACCCATGAAGCTATTTTTGCATCAGAAGTGACCGGGGTGGCAAGGGAGATGGACCCTCGCAAGGTGACCTCAGACATGCAAAAATCTTTCCCGATGTGACTTTACATTTTGGTGGAAGGGAAACCTGTCAACAGAATAGATTAAAAAATGCGTTCATTTGCATGTCATAGGAGAACCACTTCCCTCCGTGATGTGATCCATGCACCGTTGTAGCGATTGATGATATTAAGAGTATACGACGTATATTATGTGCAGTATTGTATTTTCTACGCGCGGTGAGAGGTTACTTCAGGGAAAGATTCGAAGCAGGCTAGCCAACTCCTGCAGAAGAGGAACCAACCAAAGTCGCCTGGTGATTGGATTGCGCCAGATGGAACCAGCCAGGCTCCTTGGGGGCGACAAGGGCCGAGTTCCTTCTCCTGGGCGCCCGAAAAAGTTTTAGAAGGTCGCTAAAAGGTCGAATGGACAGGGCCAGCTCAACGAACATACGAGAAGGGCGAGGTTGCTTGTTGACGAATTGGCTGCTCTTTGACCTCTCCCCTGTTCCTCCTTGTTCTTGTTCGGTTGTGGTTGTTGACAGGCTCCCCTTTCTGGGCCTGAGTGAAAAAAATGTAATGCTTCTCCTCAAACCAATTTGCTCCCTCTCGTTCCCTTATTTTCCACCAAGCAACCGATTACTCTTTTTCCCTTTTCAATTCTTGTTTTTTGTATAGAAACATTCGTTTTCCTTTTTGCCTCTTCTTTTCTTCCTATTCACCTATTTCTATTTCCTTTTATTTCTTGGTACTGTCGTTTCTTGCATTGGTGGTTTCAATTCTCTTGCATTTTCTCAATATCCAAAAAGCTCCTTCCTTCCACCAGGGGGTTTTTCGAATATCTCGACAATTGCTTCAAACCAATCGTCTGGACAAAAACTAGCACGCGATCGAGCTTTGGTCTTCTCGCACGCTCTTATAACTTATAGACTTCTTTTTCTTTCTTTTTTTGTTCTTTGAGTTAAGCAAAACCAAGCATCAACATTCGGCGAGCTCAGAGCGATAGTGGGTCTTTTTCACAAACTTCTCCATTCTTCACTACTGGCAATATCATAGACGCAGCAAAACAGAAGTCACCGCCTCAATTAATATATCCTCGGCTAGACGCTCACCTGCCCGATCCATTTATAACCCTCTGCATAGGGCTACTGTGAAAAGAGTCTTTTGTCACATACACGGGTACACGGCCACACCGCTCTTGCAGCTTTAACCAGTCGATAAAGTCGCCTCGCCAAGCTTTACGGCTGAGCCCAGGAACTAAGACCTTTGGCAAAGCTAGTGTGGTAGTGGGATTCCTATCACTCAACAGTCGCTTTCCCATATTAATAATATATATTAAAAGCGGACTGGAGGAACTTGACCTGGTTTGAGGGGTCTTGATCGGCTATTGCTTTTCGATCTTTAAGATCTCGGGCTGCAACTTCGTTTGTTGACGTCCCACTTCGTGTGATATCTGGATTCTGATACCTCGACACTCACTACCAACAGCTGGGTCTCCTCGACGACAAAACCTTCCCTGTAGAAGGGTCCCTTCTTCCCTTTATTAGTCACCTTCGGACACAAATACTCTTGGTTTGTTAGTGGTGGTTTTGCATTTTCATCGTTTATTTCTTTCCTTTCCTTTTATCCTCAACATAACTCTTCACGACAAAAGAAACAATATCATATCAACAATGATGTTACGACTATCTAGAGCATCGCTGCTCTCTGCAGCACTACTACTCGGTTCCCTGCAGGTCCAGGCCGCCGACGTCCTTACGACAAGTGGATTCTCATCCTGCGATAGTGCGGACACTACTGTCAACGTCAAAGCCTTCAACCTAGAGTACAACCGAGCCAACATGACCGTCAAGTTTAACGTTGCTGGAGAATCGAAAATATCACAACAGGTCACTGCGGATTTGGTGGTCACTGCATATGGCAAGCAAGTTTATACACAGTCTTTCGATCCTTGTGAAAAGAACATCACTTTTCTTTGCCCAAGTAGGAACACCCAGACCACTTTCAGCTTTGAACTATTACTGACATATATCCCTCTCTAGTCCCTGCCGGAAACTTCTCTGCTGCCGGCGACCTACCTATCCCAGCGGAGTTCGCAGACCAAATTCCGTCTATCGCTTTCACCGTACCCGATCTCGACGGTATCGCTCGTCTTGAACTGAAGTCCAAGAATGGTACTGACGGCAGTGGATCTACCCTCGCTTGTCTACAGTCTAGCGTTAGAAATGGCAAGACTGCTGCACAACCTGCCGTCACTTGGGTTACTGCTGGTATTGCTGGAGCATCCGTTATCCTTGGATCAGTTAGTTTGATTGGTTCGGCCGCCGGCCTTGGAGGAGGAGCGAGTGGAGGCGGATCTAGCGGCCCCACGCCAAATTTTGTTGATATTGTTATGTGGTTCCAGTTCGTATCTACCAACGGCATGCTGAGCGTCAACTATCCACCCGTTTACCGAGCCTTCACCAAGAATTTTGGATGGTCCACCGGTCTGATCTCCTGGAGCGATATGCAACATGCGATCGATAGCTTCCGTGGCAAGACTGGAGGAAACACCACAAGCTCAAACTATGATCTTTTGAAAAACACTACTCTGGTTTTCACTTCTGGTGGGTCGTCAACCTCTGGTATCACAAAGCGAGCCGTGAATCTTTGGGACCGCCTCCTCAAGAGAGAGAATCTGCAACTCGGCGTCAACGGAACTACTATTGGAAGTTCATCTGCCGCGGACACTGGAAGTGAAACTGCTCTTATGAAACAAGTCCATGGCATCGAGGCATTCGTCGAAAGCCTGTCAATTCCCAATACCAACACTTTCTTGACTGTCCTTCTCGTCTTTTTGATTGTCCTCGCCGGTTCTGCTGTTCTTATCCTATTGTTCAAGGTCATTTTGGAACTCTATGCTCTCTGTGGAAAGTTGAACAAGCCACTCTCCAGCTTCCGAAAGAGATATTGGGGCTTCCTCTTGGGAACAATGGTCCGAATTGTAAGTTTTATTCTCCCACGAATTGAAATGACTTCGTACTTACGCACTTATAGATCCTTCTTGTTTACGGCATCTGGGTCATTTACTGCTTGTATCAATTCAAGCAAGGTGATTCCTGGGCAGCGAATCTTCTAGCTGGTATCACCCTCGCCATCTTCACTGGTGTCTTGGCCTTCTTCGCATGGAAAATCTCTCGACTGGCTAGAAAGGCCAAAAAACTTGACAAGGAAGGTCTTCTCGGTGACAAGAAGAATCTCCGCAAATATGGTCTTTTCTACGATCAATACAAGGCCACGTTTTGGTGGATGTTTATTCCCTTCCTCATCTATCTTTTCGCAAAAGGTGCGATCATTGCTCTTGGTAGCGGCCACGGTCTCATTCAATCTAGCGGACAGTTGGCTTGCGAACTCATCCTCTTTGGCTTCCTCGTCATCGGTCGTCCGTTTAACAGCAAATCCGGAAACGTTATCAACATCTTCATCGCTGTTGTTCGAGTTATCTCTGTCGCTTGCGTCTTGATCTTTACCGAACAGCTCAACATTTCCCAGACTACCACTACTGTCACCGGTGTCGTTCTCATTGTTGTCCAATCGGTCCTCACTGGTCTTCTCGCAATCTTAATCGCAGTCAACGCCATCGTCATCTGCTGCAAGACCAACTACTACACCCAGCGCCGTCACGACCGTGAAAAGCTCGCTGAAGAAGCCAAGCTCCGAGACACCATCAACCCCCACGATCGACGAGCATCCGTTGTAGGACCAAACACCTTCAATCCCTATAGCACCGACGGCAAGGGCAAATATCAGCCAACTCCTACCCGCGACGACTTCCCCATGGACGAAATGTATCCTCAACCAAACAGACCCTATATGGCTCCACCCCATGATCGAGATGGCTCTCCAGTTCCACTCTCGCGAGATGGAGGAGATGGTCACAGCCGTTCGTTTAGTGGCGAGCGTCCAGATTATGCATACAACAACAGCCGACAGAGTCTAATAGGAAGTGCCGCGCCTGTGGGCCACGACAATCGCTTCCCACCGACATCATACGATGAATACCGCGGAAACCGCAACTGGTAACAAAGCGGAAACCTCATATAAAAATCTTGAAAAATACCTAGATTGCTTTTCATCCATATCCTGGCGTTCTTGATTTTACAACTCAAAACACAAAAATCCAACACACTTGCATATTTGATATCATGGGAAATCCAGCCACGAGTTGTTCCCCTTTCTGTCTTGAGCATTTTTAGCGGAGTTTGCATTCTCATTGTCAAGTTCTTGTCCTTTTTCTTTCACATCCATATTCCTATATATCCGTATCCAAAAAATCATGTTTTTCCGCGAAACATCCCGTGTCACAAAGTAGCTCTAAAATCTCCTATTCCTTTTTTTCCTTTGTACCGTAATAATTCCATCGATACCAATGTTTAATATAGCAATAAATTATATTAAATAATATTACTATTACATTCCAATTTTTACCATAGGAAACTAATCCGTGAAAAGCAAGATAACGTGATTTAGTCTGCCTCACCATAACGATGGCCCCTCTGGCTTTGTACTAGGGTTGACAGATAAGGCAGGAATATCTTTTCGAGTTTACTTCTCCTTTTGTTAGCTACCTCGCGCATCTTTCACTCCTTTATCCCATCCTCCTTTTTGTTTCAAAAACTGCCCAACAGACTATCCAAAAGGGGAATATTACCACACTCAGTCACCTCAGCATCGCCATGACTAGCGTAGAGTCACCTCGTTTACTAGGTGTCACGAAAGGAATACTATTACGCTCACAAACTTCGCCTCATGATTTTCGACGGTTCTTTTCAGTCTTGGCTGTCTCTTTCGGCAAGTCGATCTCGAGTTGATTAGTTTTTGAAATTTTCATCGCATTTTCATGCACAAAGCCCCTTTCTATGTCAGCCACACATCCACGCGAGCGCTTCTTGATATCTCATATCTGACATCTAACATTTATCGGTTTTTATGCAGAAACAATATCAATTGATCAAACAAAAAAAAGATAAAGATAGGAAAGCAGCATGCTTAATCTTTCTATATGAGATAATCACATTTTTTTCTTATTTTTTTAAAAAAATCTTTTATCCCAAGATCGTAAGTGGCCCGCCATGATGCATAATATACTCAAATTATTGAAAGAAGAAAAGAAATCCCTTTAATCCATCCTCATAATGTGATCAATGGCGGGTTTTCTTATCTGTGCCTTTAGTTTGGAAAATCTTGGTACTTAAGGTCCAAGGCTAACCTTATTGGCCGCCCTAGACTGGAGAGTTGTCTTATAATAATGACTGAAGAAGTCAGAAAGAAAATTCAAATATCATATGTCGAACTTGGAAATGTGACCTTAATATTTAGAGGAAAGAATGCCTCATAGCCCACCTTAAGTCTTAAGGCCTCAAAATGGATTTACTTCATTATTTTAGTCACAAGCCTATCAACCATGGCCATCGTAGGTTCATTACTACCGCTGAAGTTGGCACATCCTCGACCAGCTACCAAGACGTACCAAACTAAGGCTGATGTCACAATTCACATTTTAAATCATAAATAACGAAAGGAGCTTCTTTAGTGTAATGGCATTCACTCTTCGATAGCCAACCCATTCCAATAAGATCTGTACGTACATGAACCTGCGGTTCTCTAAGGCAAGTAAAAACGAAAAGATGAAATCAGAAAAAGAAATGTGTTAAAACAGTGAAAAGGTGAATAGGTAGAGTAGTAGAACAATTTCAAGTCATAAAAAGAATCGCTGAAAACAATCAAGAAAAGAAAAGAAAAGAACCAACGAGGAAGAGTAAAGCGGTGATATACAAAAGTGCTCTGTGAGCTGGTTAGAATAAAAGCAGGTAAGAACAAAGAGAAAGGGAAAGAAACGCCAGAAAGAAATAAGAACACCCGTGATATCTTCCACTACTTGTAGATATTTCTTTTCTTTTTTGTAAATTATATATCAAGATTCCTCCACGTTGCTGTCGTAAAAGTGGCTGCTCAACAATATAAGAATGGTGAACAGAAGAGAAGTGCGTATCGAAGAAAGAGAAGTAAAAGAAGAACACCAATCCCAAAATCTACTATCGTACACATCTTTGACCAAAAAGGGCAATTATATAATCAAACGTTGTCGTCGTGCTTTTCGTCTTCCAGTATTCGCGAATATTGAGGATTTAGTCTGTAACACCGCCACCAACAGCAGTATAGTCCGAAGGGCGCGCTCTCTTTGGCCTCATATGGCGATAAGGATTGACTGGTTTCCGCATATACGGGCTGTCTTCGTCAGTGGGGAAAGGTTCGCTAAAGATCTTTCGCTGCTGATATGCTGCGGCGTTATTATTGTTGGCCATGTTATTGTTCCAGCCCTGATTTTGACCTCCCATCATGCCCATATTCATGTTCTGGCCACCCATTCCCATGTTATTCCGCTGTTGTTGCTGCTGCTGCAGCTGCATGCCCCATTGGTTCCCATACTGCTGGTTATTATTGTAACCGCCGCTATTGTTGTTATTGTTGTTATAATAACCGTTGTTCATCATGTTATTGTTCATGCCGCCGTTGTAACCTCCTCCGTTATTGTTCATGTTTCCGTATCCCCCCATCATGTTGTTATATCCACCACCACCACCACCACTAGCATTGTTGTTCATCATGGCCATATTGCCACCTCCCATGCCCATGTTCATGCTGTTCATGCTGTTCATGTTGTTATAGCCGGAGTTCATGTTGTTGGACATCATACCGTTCATGCCCATGTTATTCATGCCCATATTCATGTTCATGTTGGACATGTTGCCGTTCATACCACCATTATTGAACCCCATCGGGTTATTGTTGTTCATCATTCCGTTATTTCCCATGTTGCCGCCCATGTTGTTGAAGTCGAACCCATTCATGTTGTTCATATTTCCCATGTTGTTCATGTTACCCATCGGATTCATGTTATTCATGTGCATATTATTCATATTGTTCATGTTGCCCATGAATCCATTCTGTGGGCCGGCGGCCATGGGATTGTTGTTCGATTGTATGTTCGAACTCACTCCGTTCGAGAGACCAACATTCTGCATAGCCGGTGAGTTGCCGGTATTAGGAAGGGCGACTTGTTGGTTGGGACTTAGCGGATTTGACTTGAGCCGCTTGGAGCTGGAATCGTTCGAGGCAGTACTGGTGGTTCTCTTCATAGCTGCACCATCGTCTTCCGCCGGTCGTTTCTTCGAAGCTGCTACGGCCGTCGCGCCATCAATAGGCTTTGCCGCCTCGAGTTTCGGAGTAGTACCGGGTTCCTTCTTGACACCAGGTTCGATCTTTACAACAGTAGCTTTAACAGGAGCGGGTGACTTTGATTTTTCCTTTTCCTTCATGTCCTTTTCCTCGGCCGCAGCCTTCCTACTATCTAAGAATTCCTTCACTTTCTCTCTGGTCTCAGTATCTGGAATTAAGCGGTCCAAGAGTACTTCTTTCGTATCACAATTAGGACAGACAAGATCACTCTCTACCAAAGCATTCTGAATACAATCATCACAGTATGTCTTCTTGCAGCAAGGCGTCTTGACGGCATCCTTGAATAGTTTGTTGTCAATCGGACAAGCTAGACCCTTCTCCTCCAGTACTTTTGCTTCAGCAGCGGCTTCCCCAGATAGACCGGCAGCTTTGGTTTTCTGCTGGTATAACTCCCACGATGCACGATCCGGCTCCGCAACGACGTATTCCCCTTCGGCATTAACCATAACGGAAACAGGCTTGCCATCTTCGTCATCTGTGATCACAGGCTTATCCACTGTCTTTAAGAAACTCTTCGGGATACCAGTTGTGCGCTTGACTCTCGGCCGTCCATCAAAGTTTGGGTCTGCATTGGTGGGACATTGTTGTATCCAATGGCCTAATCAGATGTTAGCAAATCATATTCATTTTGCCTCTCCGTACATCATTTTTTAGTTTGTAAAACGTGACACCAAAAAAACAAAATAAGCCTACCTTTTTCACCGCATCGGTAGCAGACGTAACCAGTAGGAGGGGGATGACTGGGTGCAGGGGCATTCTTTTTCTTAAATCCTCCTTGTCCGTGGATTGGACGAGCACTGTATAACACATGTTAGCCTCGGCTTCGTTCTCAGTAAAATGTGGAAGCATCAGAAGAAACTTACTTTGCCATCTGCTCTTGGGTTTGATTCCATTGCTCGCTTGAAGCTTGAAACATGGCAGCGATACGTTCCTCCTCAGTCTGGCCCTCTGCACCTAGCCCGGGAACCGTAGAAGGTGCAGAGGCAGCAGGTTTGGAACCGGTGGCACCCGTGTGGGTGGTGTGTGTCTTCTTTTCGATGCGACTGGCGGTCAATGCTGCTGTCGGCATTTTACCAGTCACATATCTTTGCGCCGTTCCCCGACCCGGCTTTACAGGAGGCAATCTACGTGCGGTGATAGCTGTACCTCGCGGTATCATTACCGTATCATCGACGTACTCTATTCATATTCAGATTACCGGTTAGTATTTGAAAAGTCCCAAGTATGCATATAATACATTTATATCTAAAATAATATACAAGTTTCCCCAATTTGATGCTTGTGATGAATTGATAGTAAATATGAAAATGAAATAAAAACTCACCTTCGTTAGTTTCTTCATCATATATGGCAAGATCAAAGTCAGTTCCATCTCCGAGCTTGTGTATAGCGATGATATCCCGCTTAGCATCAAAGACAGATATCGCCGTGCCATCAAAAGGGAGTCTAGTAGGCTCCTTCTGAGACTTGAACTTGAAAAAAATAGATGAAGACATTTTTTCGAGACTGAGTGGGAAATATCTTCCTATAAATGGTTAGACGGAGGATATCCTTGACAATATTCTCTACAGACAGAAATCCGGAAGGATAATATGGATATAAGAAGGCGTCAGTGTCGCTAAGGGAAATATTCCCCCGGCGACGAAAGATTTGAATTTCGACTGTTCGTCCGAGATGTGTATTTGATGAAAATGCGATCCGTCTATAAGTTAGGATAAGTGATGATACGATGGAAAGGTTGTTGCAGGCGCCGTTGCTTGATGGAGATATAAAGGACGTTCAGAGTCTTCTGTCGGAACGAATTGGTTGAATATATTTTTTGACTTCTTTTCTGGTTTTTGATATAATGACTTTTTGTTTTCTTTGGCTCAGTGATTTGCGTAGCGTCGCTCTTCAAAAAGTGAATCAGTGATTTCACTACTTTTCGCGGTCTGCTGGTTGTCTAGGGAATAACAAGTATCTTGATGGTTTCTCTTAGATTGGAAAAAAGGGTATTTTCGATAGAGCAGAAGACTGGCTTTCTTCTTGTACAAGGAAGCAGCACAAAGAAAAAGAAAAGAATACGATCACGAGAATAACAACAGATTAATCCGAGACCACAGCTCTCGTATACAAATGACTTTGATACAGGGTAAAGAGTAGATTTAGGTTGACATATGTCGGTATACAGCTTCTTGATGATGAACCTCTAGCGGCAGCAAGTAGAATGAAGACACGGTTGTCCTTTTCTCCTCTCTCGGGAAAGATACGGTAGCAAAGAGCGTGTTATTCAAAAAAGCTGATCGAAACTCCCGAATAGCAGACAACGTAGTACGAATAAGAGTCTTTTCTCTTGAATCTTTTCAGCCCAGACGAAAGTTGTATTCAGTGGGCGAAGAGTACGGAAGACGAGGTGATATCAAGGGATGATATCGAGGTTTGGTGTCGAGGATTGATGTAAAACGATTTCTCGGAAGTCCTAGAGTGAGTTTATTTTCACAACGGGGGGAAAGTTTGATGGGGAGGCAAAGGAAGAGTGTATTAGGTGGCGAGATTCAGCCTGCGTTAGGAATCGTAATCAAGAAGGAGAAAGCGGATTAGAAAGCACTAGATTAGCAAGTATTAGTCGTGATAGAAGCGATGGAGATGCGGTGTCGTTGGTGTCGCGTGAGCTACCGGAGTGTGAAATGGACAGAATGACGGGTGTTTGGTTGATGTTCGATGAAAGGAGACGGAGGAGAAAGAGGAGAAGAAGGAGAGTCACAAATTTGCGTACTCAACTTTCGCCGAAGGTTTGATGACTAAGCCAGACACAACAACACAAATCATCACAAGACGGAGTTTGGTTACGAGAACACACGAGAATACAAGTTCTCGAGGCCATTGAACATGACTGATCTTAGTAATTAATTGCTCAAACTGCACATCAGGACTAAGAGTAAATATTGTTCTTTCGAGGGTGCAGAGTATAGTGAGTCCCTATTGGTCTCTACCGTTACCCCTTCCAACATATCTAGGCTTAGGCACCAAATATACACACTATCTTCGAAACCTTCTCCATCCGCTCTCAGGAATGGAACATATCAAGTGTCAGATGGTACCAATTTCTAATTTTCTGAGATTCCTACAGGTCGGTGCTTCGCTTTCCATCATCAATATGGATTAGGTTGCAACAACCATAATCGTTCACCAGTCTACCTTGGTCTACTTTCGAGAGGATACATTACAACCGCCAATTATAAAATATTTATGTTGGACTAAGATTTCTATGCATTTCACACTGTCTGAAATAAAACTAAAATACTAAAATCACACTAAATTATATAATAATAAAGAATAATACAAACAATTTCAACTCCATGGCTTTGTGCAGAAGAAAAAGATGGCCAAACCCAAAAATCAAACAATCTTTGAAAACAAACAAAAAGAAATAGATGAAAAAGAAAGCGCTCTTCGTAAAGATAAATATATGGTTTGGAAAGATATAAGCGAGTGTAGTGATCGGCTTTTTCGAAAAGCAGCCCTGGTCTGGTCTGGAGAAGGTAAATTTGCTGGGATATCCGAAAAAAATGAGATAAAAACGGCGATATTGAAGGAAGGCGTGTATACGTAAGAAATGTGAAAAGAAATATGGACAAAAGGACGTCGTATCGGCTCGTAAGCCGACTTGTTCCGTGTTCCGTGTTCCCCGTCGGTCTCGTTTTCCACCTGGTATAATATCCATTAACCCCATATCGACGCTTAAAAGAGAACCGGAAATTCAAAATCCTATACACCTAACGGGCCTGAACTCCGCACGTGATATTTAGTGCCTGCTTGAGAATCTTGAGAACTTAAACGTCTCTTTGATTCGGTCCATGGTACTTCCGTTTCTGAAGAATGGTATCTTTTCCCGTATGGAGATCTTCTGGTTGTCAATCTTCTGCTTCATGCTTTGTGTTTTCGCGGAGAGTTTTTCCAGTGGCTGTTTTCGCCATGTGGGCTTTACTACGGCTCTTTCATTGTCCATGTCATCTGTTCTTGGTTGCGCGACGTCCGGATGTGTAACTGATTTATATGGAACTATAATACGCAATGTCAGTAATTATTCATATAAAAACCCAGCAAGATATCGAGATCAAAACTCACCATTTGGAATTCGACTTGCCACATTTTCAGTATAATCCTCAACGTCATCATCAGCCGGAACGGCCCTCTCTCCAGCCCGCATCTGGCTCTCAAACTCATTGAGCACAATACTCAAAGTCGCAGAACTCTTCCTATTCCTCGCCGCAGCTTGTTCCCCCTCTTCATCCCCCAACTCCACTATATGTGGCTCTGAGGATGTATTACCCATCATAGCCTCCTTCTTCAACTCCTCAACCCCAATCTCGTGAACCAATCCCTCCCCGTTGATAGTCGTAGCATTGCTAACCCTCTCCTTTCTCCTCCCGCGTTCCCGCTCTTCTCTCTCCGCTGCCTCTCGCTGTTCCCGTTCGATCCTCTCCTTCTCTTCTGCGAACGCTGCAGCTGCTATTCTGGAGGTAGCGTTTAGCGGCATAGGCGGCGCATGGGGAGACGAAACTTTGCGTTTGGACTTTAAGCTTATGCTACCGCTGTTACTGCTGCTGGTGCTCTTTGTGCTGCCCCTGCTCGCAGATCGGCCCATGAACGTGGGGCGGCCATCTCTGGGTGATTTAAAGGGTGTGCCTTGTTGTGTGGCGAATTGGCGGGGTGTTTCGTAGAGGAGTTCAAAGGTTAGGTGGTTGAAACGGCGGGAGCCAAGGTTTTGGTGATACATCTTTCAAGTTTTCAAGATATATGTATATCTAAAAAAAAAAACTTTGGTTTTTATGCACCGGTGAGAGTTGTGGTGATTGTTTAGCTTTACTTCTAACAGACTAGGTCGTAGTAGTAGTGGATATCACTATGAACAATAGTGTGTTTTGAATTTTCGTTTCGTCAAAAAGGAGTCTTCGTCGGATATCAAGGTATGGAAAATTTTTGAATCCTCGTAGGGTAGGTCGACGTGGTTTTCTTAGATCTTTGAGCGGCGTCGCAAGTTATTCAGGACAGCTGGATGTATGCGGAATAGTGGATCCACCAGAAAATATTTCGAAAGTCGCGGAGAACGGAAAGAAAGAAGCTAAAAGATGCAAGCTGTCAAAAAGGAACGAACGAATGAGATGTAAGATTGCGCTAATAGTAAAAGGAAAAAAAGTCAAATGTCCACGGTATAGATTTGCAATTGGTCTTAAAAATAACTAAAACAGATTCCGAACGTATGTCGTCTGATAAAAAGTCGTGCGAAGACGTCGACTCGTTAGTTAGGGGAATCGCAATACTGTCGCGATTTCACAAGGGAAAAATAAACTCTTCAGCCACAGCTAAGGGCTGGAGAACAACAGCGGAAGCGGTTTTAAAAAAGAGGGAAGATTAGGGAAAGAGAGAAAGAAGCGGAAATTCAGGGCAAGGGTGCTTCGAGCACTATATTACCCAACTTTCAGCAGCCCGTAGAGTAAAAGAGAGAGACGCGAAGAAGAAAAACAAGAGAACGACAATCCATGTAACAAACGAGAGTGAGTGTCTATGCTATGCACAAGCAAGCAGGTAGGTGGTAAGGAATTGGGGTGTGTGAGTGACCATGTGCTCCTTGCTCCGCTCTAATCTTTCTCTCTCTTCAAATTTTTTTGTTTACAATTGACTTCCTCCTTAGCCAAGTCCTAAATTCATACCCGAGCATCTGCTTTTTGGTGGGCGCGCATGGGTATAATTTTGGTTTCACTAATATTAAATGTTAAGGTAGAGACTGGGGTGCTCGGATACAGGATAACCCCGGCAGTACCACCGCTGACTTTGAAAGCTCGAAAGCATCTCTCGGATGCGCCATCGAAAAGGCAGCAGCAGCATGGTGGCAGTAGCGTATACGCAATGTCGCTTACTGGTCGCTTTGTTTTGTTTACAATTATCAGTTTCCGATGCATCGATCTCAAGATACTCAAGTTTCCATGGCTAACTTGCACGTTAGAGCGGTCGACTTGTTACAGACCAAGACATCGAGCAATGTCGCATCGCATCTTGACGGTTTCCGGCGTTTAAGGATGCTAATTACAGAGCTATCTCTCACAAGCTATCTAAATTCCTCTTAGCCAGCGTGCCTCCCCGTCCGGATTTCAATCACTGAAATTCCGACTCAACGGATGCCGATTAACCTCAGGGCATTCCGACAGTTACGCTTCCCAATCTTAATCTCCTCCCCAAAACAGGAAAACAAATTGAAAAGGAAGAGACGAGAAAGAAAAAGAAAAGAGTCGCCACGGAAGGAACATTCGAATCACGCGGAGCTTAATTGATTGTTCATCGTTCTTTTTGCCTCTTCCTCAGATTGAGCTTCGCATCCAGCTACTCTTCGTGGCCAAGTTACCCACTTTGGACAGCCAAAAGAGGGCTCCTATCCAATCATGATATGAGTATCGGCGTGAAAAGAAAATAAAAATTGGAAATTTGAATCAATTCAATGAATGACCACGGAAACAACACATCGTGCATGAAAAGCCATGCAAGCTGCAGGTAAACACGCCGGCCAGACAGACCGACGAGCAGCAGCCATCGACCACCGCGCAAACGCATCGCCCCTCCGCCCTGCTTGATGCTCGAAAGGCAAAAGTGTGATGAGGCCAGAACCCGTGGGACATGGCATGGCATGGCATGACAGGTTCTGCAAGCACTTGCAAGGTGCTAAACCTCGAGGCGAGAAAAAGCGGAGTTCGAACTCGTTTATGTTCCCAGAAGGCATTCTAAAACACTATTGGCGATGAGTAAATGAGATACACGGGAACTTGAAACGCAAGTTAACGTGGTTCAACAAAGAGGAAATGAATCCGATATCGGTTTCTCCGCTTCGATATCACAAAGCTAAATCAATTGGTAAAGTCTAGCTATTTTACAGCAAGCAAATCGAAGAGATGGTTCGTAGATATTATTGATAGACGGCAGAGACGGCAGGAACTCCAATAATATATACTTTGCGTAAATATCCACTATGTTACACAAATCAAAATTCTCCAAAAGGAATCACCAGAAACAGCCAATTGCTCCAAAGAAAGAAAAAACGACATTTGACTCTCGTGAAAAAGGTATCAATCATTCAAAATACAACCCCCCCATAATTCGTTAAAGCATAAAAAAAATAAGAGACAACTTTTATTTCTCATCATCTCCAAACAAGCCGCACAAGTCCCCTCTCCAGTTTTGTCTTTAAGCTGTGAGGGCGAGCCGAAGCGACTCATGCATTTCAGTCGTAAAATATATGCCGTTAGATCTAACACATGCATTGTCGCCATCCAACAAAGCTAAGTAACGTGTATGTAGGTATAAAACAAGGTATAAAAAAGCAGTATCGTATCAGCAAATCAAGGGCTTTTGTGCTCGTAAGACATATCTTTTATCGGGAGGGCCGGAAGTCAGTTGGTTAGTCAGTCAGTTAGCTAGGTCTGTCCGAGTGTTACAAGTCATACGATCTCAAGACAATTTTTCGGGACGAAAAATCCGGAGAATATCAAAGTGACGAATTTTCTGGTCGTATTCTTTGACAGCGGGAAAAGTAAACCCAAAACATCCAAAAATAATAATAAAAAAAACATCCAAATTTTGACAAAAGGATAACCGCTTCTGTGATTAGGTTTTACTTCTTCAATGAATGCCTTGATAGATAAAAGGAATGAAAAATAGAATGAAGGCTTGAGGTTAAACAAAGGAAAGTGAGTTTTGGAATGAATGACGGACAGACAGGACTTCAAACCCCGGAAGACCACCCAAAAAATCGTCGTAGTAATCGTTAGTTAGTAACACAAAGAAGGAAAAGGAAAAAATGTATCGCAACGCTATTCTAAGAGTTTTAATGAAAAGGGAATAAATAACGAGAGCCTAGGGGCGTATTTTGTTGCAACCAAGTGGTATAAAAGGTATGATGATCTCAACATCAGAGTATGGACGAGGGGGAATCAACAACAATCGAGAAAACCTACTAACTCCATAATCTGAAAAGAAAACAAAAAATCAAAATCCAAATAGAACGGAAGTGTCGTAGCAACAAAAACCAAAAAACGACATTTTTGTGAAACTAGGTTTTCAACTGGGGAATATCATGATACAAGATGCAAATTTTGTTCCAAAAGAATAGAAACACCAAAAGAATGGCATCAATTTTGAAGAAAACCCACAACGGGTTATTACAAGGGTTATTAGGCGCTAATTAGGATTAAAATGGGTATTAGAGAAAAACCAAAAGGGAATTGTAACGATGGTGGATAAGATACTTCTAGTACAAGTACCCTAGTTCGACTTAGTGTGAAAGTCTAACTCAGTCCCGGTGTGTTCTCGAAAGTCGTCCGCAGAGTCCTCATTAGGATGAACCGTCACCGTTCCTTGAATGGTGGCTGTTCGAACCCGACCGCTGAGAGGAAGCTGGTATCGAAGAAAACCGCGGACTGTCAGATCAAACGTATGAACCATGGCCCGTTCCCAACGTTCGCTGCCGCCCACTTCCGTTTTATTACCGGGTTTTGAAAGCCGGACCTCCCCAATGGCGTGTGTCGGTTCTTGTCGGAACGGAGAACCTTCGAAAATTAAGGGAGCGTCGAAATTGAAAATGCGACCGAGGAGCATAGTCTCTTCTTCTCCGCCTGGGTCAGCGATGGGGTCGTTCCCCTCATCAATACCATCAAGGATATGAGTAGGCTGTTTAGATTTCCTGACATTCTCGCGCCGTTGGATCTTAGCACCAAGGCCGCCTCCGAAAACACCCTTCCACCAACCGTCATCTTCATGTCCATCATCAGGTTTGCCTTTATCAGGCTTGTCCTTCTTAGGCTTGTCCTTGATGTATGGACTCTTGATGAACACGTTGACGTCCATCGTAGATATTGTGACGGGGAGTATATTGGGGTTTAGTGCGTTAACATCGAGGTTGAACATCATCTCCTGTTTGGTAGCAATAACATCTGTAATGTTAATGAGCTTCACCTCCTGGAGAGGTTTTGTAGTGAGGAAGACGAATCCCAAGGCGCAAGCAATTAGAGATGTCATAGAAAACACGGCAAATATGCAACAGGCGATGCGAGCATACCAGTTTCGCTGGTCGCGATCCCGTCGACGTGGTGCTAAACTAGTCGGTCGAGATTTCACTCCGCCATTCCGATTTAAATGGAAAAGCGGTGTTCTCTCGTCGGCGTCATCGACGTCACCTTCGTACATTGAAAGCTGGCTGGCCTCCCGTCGTGTTTTCGGCGCCGAGTTTCCGTTGCCGTGTTTAGGTCCAAAATTTCTAGGAGACCCTGGTCTGGAAGAGGCCCGAGAGCTAGATATATGATGTGGAGCGCGAAGAGACTGGTGAGAGCTTTTGTGATGCGCATGTCTGACCGGAGGGCCGCTACTATCATCAGTGTTGGGATTGGTATAGCCTCGCCCGATATGACTTCGCACACCAGGTGGGTTCCCAATCAAGCGAACGGTATTCGAGCCACCAACGCCGTCAGAAGTGTAATCATCATAGGGAGGTTGATTCTTATAGGCATGGCTCGTTCCGAATTTCATATTTCTTCTAGATCTGCCTTGGGTGCCGTCGAGAGCTTGCCGTCGAGGATCCGAGAGCGAAGTTACGCTAGAAGTTCGCGAATGCCTGGGCCGCGCCTTATCAGCAGGGTTGGATTCGTAGACAAAGGTTTCTTCGCTATCAGAAGATTCAGCATCATCCAAAGTATCATTAATTCTTTGTTCAAAGATGTCGGCTTTGGTTGTTTCTAAGTATTAACAATGTTAGCTGGTGGAAGTTCAAATCGTCTTATTGGGTAATGCTTACGAGTACCAGGTCCCGTAACTCGTTTTTGCCGCTTTTTCTTTTCTTTCTTTGCAGGGCGAATAGTCTCTTGGCTCGCCTTCTTCGTGAGACGAACAGTTCCAGCAGGATTGATTTGTTGAGGTATCGATGTGACAGTTTCGATTTCGGCTCTAACATCACCGCTAGTCTCTTGAGCTTTCGCTGAAGGGTTGCTGACCGTTGGCCGTCGAGAAACCGTCCTAGAAGGTGCTCGGCTCGGTGGCTTTCGGTCGCTCAGATTGCCAGTATCAGATTCGGACTCCGCTGCTGTTCCTCTTGTCGTTGCGATGCTAGAATCCGAAGGGCGAGTGCTCATGCTCGAAGTCTCCTGGCGGCGTTGTTCAGCTTCCATGAGGCGAGCATCAATGCTTCTATCCCCCATTCCAATAGCAGGTGTGCTTGGTAAGCTGCTCTCGGTGACCGTTTCCAAAGGCGCAGGGCTCGCCAAAGGTCTCGGTGGTCGCGAAGTAGTATGGTGAAAGTATGACGTTCCCTCATTTGACTCGTCTCCTGATCGCCCTGGACCTGGGCTTCCTCTGTCTCGGATAGCCATCGAAGGAGGCGGAAGCGTGAGATTCGAATCCAACAGTCTTCGAGGAGAAGTGATAGAGGAAGAACGGTTATTTGGAGGCGGGGAACGAGAGAGACTTAAACGAGGAGAAGTCGGCCAATGGGGCACATTTGGATTGATTGGCCGCTGCGGACGAGGCGAGAGGGGTTGCGATTGCTCCGTGTTCACGGTTTGACTGCCACCATTAGAGGTATTACTAACACCGCCTGTCGTTTGCGCAACCGCAGGAGATGATTGGGAGCCAGTAGTAGCTAATCTGGCGATCGAAGAGGAAGATATTGACCTTGCCGGTGACGGAGACGCTACCCTCTTACGGGACTCTTGTGCAGAAGAGACCCTGCGATTCTTCGGTCCAGATATCTGCGATGGCTGTTGGACTGCCGGCGATGAGGTTCGAGATGGGACACCTGGAGTTATGGATGCTCCTGATTCTTTGTCCTTCATTTGAGGAAACTCCACTAGGCTGTTCGGGGTGGAGGTCTCCTTGCGGAGATTTGTCGCACTGTTATTCCTCGACATTTTTTAGACTTTTGTTGCTGCTATCCCGGCTAGCGGTGCGCCCACTGAAGATTGATATGCAATTCCCACCAGGTCGACTTGGGGAAGAAGCACAGATCCAAGCGGGGACACCGGGGGACAAGAGAGACAATCGTCTTTTTGGGGGGGTTAGGAAGAGAAAGAATGCTTTGTCCCCGGAAGCATCAAAGAAAAAAATTTGGGATAAAAGCGACCCCCAAAATCGGGAAAGAGGAAGAAGAGAGGAAGGAAGGCAGCGAGAGATTAGTGATAAAAAGGTGTCAATATCAAGCGAACGGCACACAAGGAAGACACGAGTTTTATTTTTTCTCAGTAAGCACGTTTGGTTCGTCCGAAAGAAGTCGGTCGACCCTTGATTCGTTCTTTCGCTCGCCGCTGGGGCTATGATGAACGAGGGAGGAGATGGAGATGCGATGTGATTCGTGTTCACTGGGAGGAGGAGAGCAATCCGGAGGCGATTACATTGGCCGATTGATGGTCTAATGCATGCAAACGAACTAGGCCTTCTTTCGCTGAGGGTTTCGTATGCACGATTGACAAGTCGGAATGCCGAGCTCTTTTAGCAGAGATTTTTGGGGAATTTTGATGAACAGATCCACCCAGAGATTCGTGGGGAAGATTGAAAGAAGCGGAGCGGCAGCGGGAAGAAGATGAGACCCTTATTTTCCCTGGATGGCGGTGATGGGGTGGGTGATGTCGGACGGGGGTTTGTCGGATTGCAGGTGGAAACAGGTGTACCTGAGGGAGAGAAAGAGACGATGGAGATGATGCATGCGAGGGAAAAGGATGTTCGAAACGAGCAGCCAGCTGGTTGGTTCGTCGGAGAGGCTAGTCCGGGCCCTTATTTTTCTTATTTCTCTTTCTCCTCCGGGGGAACGGTCGTGGTTGTCGGGTGTATAAAGTGGGCTATAAAACGTATGTGCGTGGTGGTCGAGGGAGTGATGATGTGGTGGTGGTGTTGAGGTTGACGTTGCGGGAAAGAGAAGCGATGTGATGTGTCTCTTCGTTTCTTCCTTCTCACCCGCAGGAAGGCTGCTCAGGGGTCTCGCTCTCTCTCACGAATAATGACGACGGCTGCAGGTGTATTGACAGGAACAATCGACAACCACCCTTTGTTTCTTCCCACCAATTCTACAAATGATATTACGGTACACGGATCCCAGAATCGATTCTGGAAGCGTGGATGGATGGGTGGTGGTTGGAACTGCCCAACGGTCTCTCCCGTTCCTGTCGTTTCGATTCTTTATCCTCCTGCTCTCACGAGGTACACCAACGGACCATCTAATCATGGAGATTCTCAGATTGGCGATAAGAAGCGAGCCTGAAAGAAATCAAACTTCAGAAAAACAATCCAACGTGTGGATGGAAGGCTCTTGGTTGCGGTAAAACGGTGCCTATAATTGGTTCGTTTCTTTGCTGGCTGGGAAATCCACCACCAGTCGATGGGAACTAATAATTTATTCTCGAGAGACGCACAGAGGGTCATGGGAATGCAACTGAAAACCTTCGCTTTCGACGGGATGGAACAGACCGCCTAGCGCTGCGGGTACCTCCTCAAGCTGCTGCAGCATGGACATGCCTATCAAAGTACCATTAGGTATCACTGGAGGGCCTAACTTGATACCATCAAAACGTCCTTGAGCCCTGCAACACCGCCTCGACGGTAGCAATCTGGATTTTCGATGTCCTCTCCTCCTTGCAAAGACTCATACAAGCACGAATTCAAAATAAAGAGATACGGTTCCGCAATTTCACACGGCACAGGGCTGCGGACTCCCCTCACCAACAGGAATACGCAAAAGACCAAAAGAAAAGTCCAAAAGTGGTGTGGGGATGGGCTTCGATGAGTTGTCCAACGTTGAAAAAGTTCCTTGTCACACCTGATGGACCCCTGGCCATTCTCGCCTTTCTTCCGTCCACTGCAGCTTCTGGCTTCGACTTCCTTTTTCTTCTCGATGACGCAGGTGTAGGATGGTTCTTTGGCCAAGGCCACCCGCCGACGAACAAGGCCGCTGCGGGAAAATCTCGGTTTGAGAGTTGAGTCTCATCCCCGTGCTTAATCCTTTCCCTCAGGATTTTCCCGGCAAGGCCAAAACAACCGTTTTGAACAGCATGGCAGCCCAAAAAAAAAACAGGTTTGAGGCACACATCTCCCGCCGCCATCACCGCGCAAAACGTTGAGGCGGCACGAAAACGATGGCTGGTGGCTCAACCGGTTGGAAGGCTAGAAAGGCTGGAAACGTAATTCAAATCGAAGCGGCACCGAATTCGATCGTCGCAGTCGCTTTTTCACAGAAAAATTACAAATGGTACAGAAAAGTATCACTAGAGTCCAGGATCCCTTCCTACGTAATTCCCTTCTTTTTCGTTATTTCCTCTCACCCGGAGAAAATTCGCAGACTTTGATTAAAACCCGGTGGAGCCCTGGGCCTGTTCGCAATAATGTTTGTACCCTCGGATACACATGCCACTGCCAACCGCGATGGGTCTATTGCAATTTTTTGTTCTCCAACAGGACGAAAACCATACGGAGGACGGTCGGCTGAACACCCTCTAAATTCCGATTGAAAAGAACAAAATATTTTCACCAAGGAGTCGAGTCTCGCAAATGAAAATTTTTTCTTCTTCCTCCCGCTCTCTTTTATTCGTATACACGTGTCATTCCGTGGGGTGAAAGGTGAGATGACCCCATCGTCGAAAAGGGAAAAAAAAGCTGAGAAATCCCAGCGCGGAGTTCTATGTTCGACGCGATGATGAGTTGGCAGCTGTGGAGGGGCTGCGCTCAACAAAACAAAAGATAGGCAGGAAAGGGAAGCAGCCGAGCATCTCCAAACGTCAAAAACATGGATCTTTGTGTGGATATTATCAACATGCGTTTAATATTCTTCGCTCACGTTTCCGATTTGTCCGATGATGCAGGACACTAGAGATAACGGGAACGAGTGTTCATTGCTCTGATCTACGCCTTGAAAGCCGTTGAAACTTCGAGGTTCGGGAATAGTACAGACTTGGCCGTTTCTTGAGAATGAGCTAGACCGTTTATAAAGTGGAGTCGATTATCTTCAGTTTAGTAGGGACACAGAAGGCACTAACGCGGATATTATTCCTGCCTTACTGCGAAAACGCTTGCGTTGAGATAAGTAACATGTTGGAGCTTCTGAAATTTCAATTTTGGGTCTGGACCTCTTCGTTCAAAATTCAATCCCAGACCAATCAAGTTAAAGTTCCTTTTCTCTCGACGAAGACGACTCATTCTAGCATTCACTATTTATCGATGACAATGCCATTTATTCCTTTAGATCTAGCTCAAGAGCTAGGTGTATACAGTGACCAGAATTTTGCATCTTGAGGAATTATCTTAGCTGAGCACCTAAACGACACAAAGGACCACATTCTGCAAAGATTATGATGACTGCATGTAGCTGCAAGCTTGAGTCGCAAACTTCGGCAGCATATGATCGCGGCTGGCTTGATCGATACCAAGGGCTGAAATCTGCCCATAACTGTTCCCACTCAATCTTGCCATGACATTGTATTTGGTATCCTGGGGACCGAACCGAACCAGGACTGAACCGATTTGCCGTTTAAATGTTGAAAGGTTCTTGATTCATTTCTACGCCCATCACAAAATGACGAAAAACAATAGGCATGTATGCAGCCGAGCCATTATTTTCGTTTTTTACCAGATTTAACCGTACATTTTGATAATTCGGTTTATGATCCGAGGGCATAGCGTATATACCTCAAGATGATATTGCCGACCAATCACGCCAGTGTGGCCTCGCTGTAGAACCCACGCGCCGAGATATTTCACGGTGTCGAGGTCGTGAGCTCGTGAGACTTGCTCATGCAACACAGCTTCTCACTTGCTGGGGTTTCGTTATCACTTTGTAAATGCTTGAGTATCTGTATACCAAGCCTGATAAAATTAATAATGTCTGTGGAATCTCATTGGAATTTTTTCATGGTAGTACGAGTTTCTTCGCACTCCTCGATATTCTGTTTTTACGGATATTCGGATGCAATTGAATATAATATATCGTCTAGTTTAAGCTCGCGAGAACAAAGCTTCCCGCTAAAGATGTTGGGTGCGATAACAGTCTTTGGGATATCATAAACAGTTGAATGGGATTTGAATACAGACAATGGGGAGTATAACTGAATATATAAAATATAAAAAAATAAACATTGAGTAAAACAGGCCAACTGCAATCTCGTGGATTAGGGTATTAACAAAACTTTCTCCTGGTTCCTTCTCGCGTATAGAACTCTCTCTCATAACGCCAAACTCAAAACTAAGAATATAAGGATATATAAAGAAATGACCTAACTTTTAATCTAAAACAATTCTCACCGCGCCCTATCTACAAAACATTTTCTGCCGAATCTGAGAATGGATTAGGATCTAGCTTCTCTTTGAGCACCGTCCGGCCGTTGACCAGCTTCAGCTTCGGTGTTCCTGGAACATGATACTCACTCAGGCCGTTTCCATTACTGGTACCATTCACAACTGAATGTTCTGGTGGCCTCATCATGACCACCCGCTGCTTTTCGAGATGTCCTGCGGGGGTAGGCCCCGCCATCCCGCTGAACGGACACCGACCCGCACCTGAGCTTGCCATGAGATGGGTAGCTTCTTCGATGGGACGTCCTAGGATGGTCTTACCGCTATCCGAGCTCCTAACGCTCGATTCCGTACTCGTGCTCCCCATGGAGGCACCGTCGTCTCCCAATATCTTTTTACCGTGGAGGTATCCCTCGCGTAGTTCCTCACGGTCGTCGAGTCGGCCGTTTTCGTCCTCGAGGTATTCGAGACCGTCGGCGTTGTGCCAGCGTTCCATTAGGTCGTTTTGAATCCAGATTACTTTGCCAAGGGCTTTGACTATTGCGATTTTTTTGTAGAGTTCGAGGCGGGGGTGGGAGAGGATTGCTTCGAACATGGCGTCCTGGATGAAGCCTAGGCAGGCACCGAGGAAGACGTAGTCTACATGGAGTGGGTTTTTGCGACCTTTGCCGACGTGCATCAGCCTATATTGGGAGGTTGTGGTGTTAGCCCACATATTGCTATCTCGAATGTATGAGCGACTTCGGTTCGTTTACTTACCCGACTTTATCGAGGTACTCCCAGTATTCCATGCGGGTACAGTCAGAGTTTAGTTTTGTTAGATACCATCGTAAGAACTAAAATACCATATATCAAAATCAGTATAGATGTACTTTTTGGGTTGCCTACTGAGCATGACATACCATTTTTCGATGTTGTATTTGAGCGCTGTCTTCTGTCGCCCAATGTTCGACCGGTCCTTCATTCTTGCTATCCCTGGTAGTAAACACGCGAGCCGTGATATCGTATCTAAGGAGTTTCTTGTATACAATGTTGACGATTGCTGGAATGAGCGCCTTTACGTATTTCTGTCCCGTCATCAGAGCTTGCACGTCGTCTAAGGGAATTTAGTTCAAAACAATACACGTTAGTCTATATTTCGAATTCAAGATATCGACGGGACGATGTATGGGTGTGTTTTGTGGGTCAATTTAATGACGAACCGGGTCCGAATTCTAGAAATGATTGTAAAAATTGCACTCTGGCGGGAAGAGAAGTGTAGAGATCAGAACGGTCGATATGTTCCATGGATTTAGGCATCGGTTTGCCGCCATCTGGAGCTGGTGAGCTACCGGTTTCGATTTCGTCAGACATTTTCAAATATCAAAGTCAACCAAGCCAGACAATATAGTGGATATGATGTAAATTGTTGGTTTATAACTTTGATATAGTATTATTTAAAAGTACGAGCGTTACAGATATATATAGAAAGCGAGTACGAGCACTGGATGGTCCCACGTGGAAAAGAGACATCTTTTATATCTTCACCAGCAACTTTACATAACCGGATTACTCTGTCGCTCTTGAGCTCTTATGCTTACAAACTAATAGCATCTTACCGAAGAAGCTTTGATCACAATGAACTCTTTCCTTCGGTAAAAAAAAAATTCTTCCTAATAAATCCGTAACATCGGATAAACCAGGGACGGCCCTCGCCGAGGGCAATTGGACAGTGCACTGTCGTATGATTCTCGGTGCAGTGTGAGGTTGTAGCAAGTGGTCTGCACCTCACCTGATACTTTTTTGTGTTGGGAGATATTTTCGGTTCCAGCCGTCCTAACGGTCCTGCAGGATGCCACAGATGTGGGGTTCCGAAGCACGCCACACCTGGGATCCAGCCCGTTCGAATGTTCTCTTGCAGGTCTCGTGAAGAATTTCATCGGTTGACGGGATTTGAGTGGCTTTTCATTGGATGAAAAATATCAAGTTTCATTTTCTTGGTGGGATGAGGCTCGGAACCGAAGGGATTTGTTTTGATTAATTTCTTCGGGAGAAATAAGATTACATGATGCAGGTCGAGCACGTTTTGTGGCTTGCAAATTTGCGAAGAATAGGCAATGGAGGGGTTCTTCGGCGGGGTGTCGATGGCCGAATTTGCGTGCAATGCCTTATATATCAACCTTCGGATATCGTGAGGTGCTTATCATGCTACCTGTTTATTTGTGAAACGTCCTTGAGACCATCTGTGATATTGTGATGGTGGGTCTCGAATTCGATATTCGGATTCTCTGTAACTTGGCGCCGGAACTGGGAGGGAAAAAAGTTTTTCCAGTCCCCGATATCTATCATTACAAAAAAGAGATTTGATCCGATTTGTGACCTCGGATTTTCGCAGAAACCCCGAAGCTGACCACGGGTCCGACTGTGATATCATTTCCAGAAAATCATCAAGATCGCACGACAGACACACATTGTACCGCTCATACTGGAAATTGCGCTGAGTGAGATTAAAATTTTTTTAAGATTAATGATCATGGTCACAAACGGCGAGTATATATAGATTTATGACGAAAAGGTGATTGAGTTTGAAATATATATCCATGTTGTCATGCGATACGGTCAGTATATACTTTCGTAGATGGATATTTACGTTTCGCTGCCTCGGCTACGCATATATCAGAAGAGTATAGCCTCGCAACCCATAAAATGAAAGATCGATCCTGTTCCTGCATAAACCCTCCGTGGGAACCTTAAAATTTCCATCACTCAATCTCGTTCAATATTATATTATTGCATTGAGATTTGACGTGCCAAGATGCTAGATATTAGGATCCGTGCTTGCATGCATAGCGGCTCAAAATTTGTTGTTTTTTGACAGCAATGACATCTCCGCCATCCGCGGGTCCGATGTCGAGTGGTGCAAATATAACTCTACGACATTGCGCATAATAAAAAAAGATCAAAAGAGGAAATTTTGGATAGGTTTTGAGGAAACACGGGAGGATGATATTATGACATCGATACACGGCATACCTTGAGATTACGAGATTTGATGGATATACGCCATTCCTCGTTTTTCGTGGGTTGAAGAATTTGAAGCGGCGAATTTGAAGGAGATGATGATGCGATTGGTAATCTGCGGTTCACGGAGAGTAGATACGAGGGGTGTATTTTGGGATATCGATCTACGGATTCTATGGAATTATCAAGTTTTGCAAATTGGTGTTGTTAATGATAATATCGCCAAACTTCATTCTTATCAACAGACGACATGTTTGGCGGCCAGAATGTTGGTTGGAATTTATCACGACCGAAGTAATTAGGCTAAAGATTTTTAGTTCAAAGCGAGATATTTGGGTACTATCCAATGGGATCAGCGAGGAAATAAAGATGAATGGTCACTTTGGTCGGATTAGGGTCCGTCGGCACTAATTCACCGACGGGACGCTGAATAGTTCATTCGCGCTGGTGAACGGTTCACTATTTCATCAACATGATTTCTTCGCTTTGCTTTATTTTTTTTCTTGATGGGATCCCGTCGGTCGATGGCAAGAAAGCCCGATTTGTTTACGTTAAGGGGACAAATTCGTATAAACGTGAAACGGGCAATTTTGGAAGATTCATAAATATGATCGAAACAGGATCTTTGCGTGCATCGAGACGCAATGCTCGACGTCGATAAAACTTGATATCGACTATGCAAGCAGGCGATTGTGATGGACATCGCCACCACCACCACGGATGGGAACCGCAGCCTGGCCAATCGGATGGCAGGAGGCAGAAGTGCAGACCCTTGAAGATCACAAAAGGGTCTATTTTGTTGATGCAAAGTTACCAGAAGGGGAGATTTTGAGGCCGCAGAAACGCGTCTCCCCATCAAGATCCGCTGATATTGGGGGGACGCAGGAGCAGGGGATGACTGGGATGGACCGGGATTGGACCGGGGATGGGACCTGCGTCTGGACAGGTGCCCCACTTTGGGAGACGCACTTGGCCGCAGCGGGAAAGGGCAAATCCTGCACGCTCTCGTGCGTTGTGCGCGGGTCTTGCCTGTTTGGGGAATTTGTTTATTTTTTCGACGGAGAATAAACATAAACACCATCATCAACGTCAACAAACACAGCGCAGGCGAACTCGAAAAACCTCAATTGAAATCGAATCGCATCGAATCAGGGGACCCCCCAAAAGCAATTATCGCTCGATGGTGGCTGACTCAACTTATTCACCTTCCATCGCCACCACACCCTCTCCACTGATCTCCTGCTCTTTTCCTGCTTTTCTTGCGATACCAGAATTCGACTGTCCAAGAAGACACCGAGGATTGCTACCGAAATCGTTGATCAACAGGTGAGCACAGTGGCCATTGAAGTCGTCCCTTTTACTTTCGTCAAGATCGTCTTTTTCCTGCCTAGCGGTTCCTTGTTTTTGTTTTCGATATGATGAAGGGCTCAGCCAGGGTCCACATGTTCCCGTCTTGAAAATTTTTAGTACGGTGTGTGTGACCTTGAGGCGGCGGAGTTCGATGAACAGATGCAGCAGATAATAGTTTTTAGACTCATCGGCTTGTCATCACGCATGAATACCCTCCTCAGTCCGTGATTGGCAAAAGAAAATTTGATACTCCCGCGCCCTCGCTCTGGAGAGAGGTTGTGTGCCGTCCCCACTCTCGTCCAGACCTCGTTCGCTCCTTCGTTAGCGGGACAGTATTGAATCCCCATACGCACTCTTCTCTCTCCCACCCGGCTTCTCCTTCTGTTGTATTCCACGCTATTCTTCCCACACCCACCGCTAGTACACTTACACTCACACCCGGACACACCCCTTTCTTGCCTCCTCGTCCGCTTAGGTTTTGTTATTTTTTGTTATTTTATTATTTCCTATTTCTCCCACCATCGACGCTCCGACGTCGAACGTCTTCTTTTCCCTTTTATCCCTCTTATTGTTCAATTTACACCTCGCCGCGGAGTTGCACTTGTTCATCCTGTTCTTCTCTTCGTCGCAACCGTCGGCGTCAACATCAACAACAAACATAAACAACATCACTAACCTGCCCCAAAAAGGCATTGCTACTTATCCGAAACACCAACTGCATCCGAATAGCCAACATCCTCCACGCTTCAATCAAGAAATAACTTCCGACTTTACTCTGTTATCACTTCTCTAAAGCTCCATTTTTGTCGACAACAACATAACATTCTGCAGCCGAGGCGAAGCAAGAGCTTGGAATTCACGACCATCCGGTTTCTAGGGCAGCTCGCTTCGATAGACGCATTCCTGGCCTCTGTCCTCGCGTTCTTTCACCTCAATACCCTCCCTTCATACCAAAGAGGACCTATCACAACTGAGGGGGAAGAGGGAATCGAGAATCGCATCAAGCCCGACAGCTTTGCAGCGTTTGTCGAGACAAGCTCGTCACATTCACATTTGGTGTGATATCCTGCAGTCTGTTCGATCCCATTTGGTCAAAACTTCAAATATCACTTGCCGCCTACCCTAGCAGACTTCCCCCTCTGCTTTGGTCTATTTTCAAACTCTTTGCTTATACACCTTGCTACTACGGGCGTGAGTCAAATTTGCATACGAAACAATCAATACATTTAGTGAAAAAAATCATTTTTTTTTATGCAACCGACTCGTCGCTGAATTTTTTTTCTTTCCTTCCCTGTTCTCTCGGAGGCAGGCTTTATTTTACTTCAACAGTTGCACAAACCATATCCTACCACAATGGTTCTTTCCTATTCTCCACACAGACAAGGAGGACCAACTCCTGTTGAAAACACCCCACCATTCACGCCTTTCAAGCGTTCCAACAGCGGCCTCAGTTATATGGACGTGCCACGTCATACACCCTCTCCAATCCCTCAAACACGCGCCACAACTAGACGTCAAGGTACTTTGGCGAGAACAAAAAGTTCCCCGACAAGAGTTGCTCTTGAAGTGTCTTCAACCAACAATCTGAATTGCACACCTCCACCACCACCGGCTCCTCAGGCCGGTGAGTCCAAGATGGCCATCATTTCCGAACCCTTCAAATCTAGGCAATTGCGGGGTAGAGGCATCGAAAATACACCTGCCATCAGCAGTCCACTTAAGAGAAGAGAAACATCAGCGACTTCTGAGGCTGGGGATTTGGCCTCTCCTCGAGTCAAGCGTCGTTCTCAAGATGGCATCAATCGTTCCTCGTCTTCGCGATCCTCACGATCATCATCCCCGGCTTCGGGATCCGATTCATCGAGTACCGGTAGAAGTAAGACTAGCCGCACCTCTGTATTCTCTTCCAGCGTCGGAAAACCAATCTCCCACACGCCTAAACGGCCTACTACCCTGAAGAAAGTAGTCAATACGCATCATTTCGAGAAACCAAAGATTGCACGATCTCGACTCCAATCGACTAAAGCTCCTATTTTTAATGTATCGACACCTTTGGCGCCAGCTAAAGTGAAACGAATTGGCTCTTTTGACAATTTTGTTTCACCAGCTCCAAAAGAAACCGTTTATCCCCAGACTACTAAGCCAGAAGTGACTGGAACCCCATTCGTTTCCAAGATCACATCGGACACACCTTTCAAGAAACCTCTTCCAGCTCCATTTCCTAGACCAACCTTCACACCCGTCATGCCTCAGCAAATTTCTTTCGCCACCCCTCAGATTGCTAAACCATTTCAACCACACCCGACGGCGTTCATGTCCACTGGTCTTCTCACAAAGAAGAACCGACCTACAAACGCCAATGGCTCTGCTTTTCTTCCACCTGAAACACCCTGCAAGAAGCCGACCTTTATGACAAGGAAACCGACAATGGTCAGCAATGCACCTCCAGATATGCCTTTTACCACAAAGGGAAGGGGCAGACTCAATTTCACACGGACGGACAGCATTGCAAGTATAGCCGACTCTGGATCACCTGAAGCTAGTCAGGCGAACAGCCAACAGCAGGAATATCTTCAAACCCCAACCAAACGACTTCATCCTTCGGACAGCTCTGGTAGCCTCCGAGGTATTAACAAAAGATGGAAGAATGAAGCATCTTGTAAGTATTCGCATATATTTGAGCGCTCTATAGTAGGACGGTTGCTAATGGAGTATATAGTGTCACAAGAGTCAGCGCCTCCCCAGACACCAACCGGTAATACCGGATATATCGATCTTGATGCGAGTAGTCTGTCGATTTCCGGAAAGCCTTCCCAACCTCTTTTCATCTCAACTCCCCATCCATCGACTCCTCGATCTGCTAGAGATTTGTTTGGCAACTTGACTCACACGCCAGAGAATGGCAGCAACTCACCGAATAAATCCTTCAATACTTCGGGTCTTGAGCAGACAATGACACCTGTGATGGATCGTACTTCTAAAACATTCTCGAAGGAATGGGACCCTTCCTTGGAGAGCAAATTTGCAAAGGTGACGCAAGTTGGAGCCGGTGAATTCTCAGTTGTGTTTGAAGTAGAGGAGAGAATGTCCTCTCAGACCTCCACTCAGCTCATCACCCCGGAGAACTCATCTGAAAATGGATCCCCGCCAAACCCATCAGATATGATGCCTCGGCATTACGCTGTCAAGCGTGTACAATTCCACGGCCAAAGAGATCGCGACGTTAGAATAGAGGAGGTTTCAATCTTAAAATCTGTTGGGAAGCACAAGAATGTCATTGAATACATCAACAGTTGGGAAACCACCATGAATCACAGGGTTTATATTCAAACAGAATTTTGCGATCTTGGAGGTTTAGATAACTTTCTATCGGATTATGGCAATCATGGACGATTGGACCCCTTCAGAATCTGGAAGACATTCACGGAAATCTCTGAGGTAGGAACTTTTTTGGTCTTTTTTTGTATCGGATTTGATTACTAACTGGAGTATTTAGGGCATGGACCACATTCACGACATGGGCTTCCTGCACCTCGATCTTAAGCCTTCAAATGTTCTCATCTCGTATGACGGAACTCTTAAGATAGCAGACTTTGGCATGGCTACGAAATATCCCGCAAGCCGAAGCCTAGAGCGTGAAGGTGACAGAGAATACCTAGCTCCGGAAGTTCTTCAGAGACACCAATATGACCGACCTGCCGACATCTTTTCACTCGGACTCACCCTCTTGGAAATCGCTGCTAATGTTCAACTCCCGGATAACGGTCCTTCTTGGCAAAAGCTTCGTGCTGGAGACCTTAGCGAAATCCCAGATCTTACACCTGAGGGACTCATGAATAGCTGCATCCGCGATGAGCGAGGGTTTCCTGTTGTAATCAACGATGATTCCATTGGTGATATCGGCAACGAATCCTTCAGCCAAGACAATAGCTTTAGCGTTTCCCCCGCGTCTCACCTTGAAGGGATGGTCGGAAAGTTCGTCAACAACCCTCACTTTAGAGCCCGCCAGACTCAGGATTGCATTGAGCCACCAAAGTTCATGGAAGGAGACAGTTTGAAATTCATGATCAACTGGCTCATTTCCCCTGATCCATCCCTTCGCCCAAGCACTTCAGACATCTTGAACTCCTCTGAAATCCGCTGGATAAAATCACGAAGGAGATGTGGTGCGTTGGTGTACGAGGGTGAATGGGGACCACTAGAGGCCGCACCAGGATCCTCCGAAGATATGGACGTCATCGACCCCTCAGCCCAAAGATTGGATGACGATGGCGAAGATTGGGTCATGATGGAGTGATGTTTTGTTCCAAAGCGGCACTTACGAAATTACGAATTAAGACTTGGTTTTTTTTGTCTTTCCATTTTACGATCTTGCTTTCTTAGCTTCATGATTAAGTATATATACTATCACACGAAACCAAAAACTCCGCTTCAGTTCTACTATACCCTGTTCTTGCCTTTTCTTTCTCATAATTTTGTTTTTGTTTTGTCTTCACTTCTTTTGTCCTCAATATGAGGAATTGATATATTACATGCCGACTCTCCTTTTAACTTTGGATCTTGTATCAGCTACCCAAGCTAGGCCTGCAATATTTCTACCAATCAGGAAATCCTGGCGCGGGGCGGAATCAACTTTTACTTCTCTTGTATATTCTTTTCTTTCTTCTTCCCCCTTAGTTTCTTTCCTTTTATGTTTTACCTGATGGCCATCTTTTTTTATGCATTTAATTATGGCGTATGTAATACTCGGTAGTTTTATCCTTGCTGGAGGGCCTTTTCATTTTCTTAGCGCTTGTTTACTTTTCTTAGATTCTTCTCAATTTTCCTTTGTTTAAACCTTTTTTCTTTTTAAGGAGTCATGAGCTTTTTTAATCTGATAAATGGCATTGGCATATGGCGTTTATGCTCTTTGAAAACTATATTGGAACATATCAAACAACGTGGTGATTGTAGATGTAAATCCAAACGTAAAATGACTGCTTGGGTCAGCGGTTTCGTATTTCTCGCAGTGCGCTCGGACTACTTTAATCCGAAACTACCCGTAAGTTTGTACTTTTGAATCTTGAATTTATAACATCTAGTATTCGGCCTTAGAGATATTTCAGTTATCCCTTCTCCTGTGATATAGCGGACTATACGATATCAATCTTTTGTCTGCTTAGTCTTACAATATATCGCAGTCATGGTGAAATGGCTTCGGTGCTCCAGAAAAATAGACTTGAATTTTACAAAAGTACAATCCAAGGTCGCTAATCCATTGTATCCCACATGGGTCCATCCTCTAGATCTTCCCAGGAAACAGTCCGACCCATAGGCCCGTTGATGACGGTTCCAAGCCGTGGTATTAGCCCGTACTTCCTTGGATTATCATTGCCATGATAAAAGCTGTCTTTGTATTGGTTCACTGGCATTAGGGTGACGCTGCGTAAGCTATGCCATCCCATGTGGAGCCAATCCTGTACTATACTTTCTACCCTTGCACGATACTCGGACTGGGGCATTTCCCACCAGTTCACAGGTATCTCACCGCCAAACCTCGGTCTATTAAGATCGAATCCGATATCGTGGGGCCACTGTAACTGTAGCTCCTCGAGTCTTGCGAGATTGGCGATCATAATACTTATAACCTCAAAATTTTCACACCATGGCAATAAGTCAACATATTTCGTTCGGGAAATGAGAGAAAGTTTTCGGACATCGGAGAAGGCGAGAGAGAGCTCTGGCCATCGAGACGGATCCATGTTATCCAAATGGAGTCTCAATTCCTCTATGTTGCTATATCGATCCGGAGAATGCGATGTTAACATTGTTTCAGGAAATTCTCCTAGCCCCCACCGTTTGTACCAGAGACGACTAGCTCTGATATCTAGCCTTTTTAGATTGCTTTTGGTACAGCCAGGGTACGGGACAAGGAACAATCCACATTTCCAATAGACTCGGTAATGTGATGACATCAGTTCATACTTTTGGAACCAAATTTCGTCGCATAAGATAGTCGCATCCTGGAGACGGGGTGGTATGGGAAATTCTATTATATTTTTCGGCATATATGATGGGGGGGTTGAAAGGTATTCTCTCAACTCTTCGGGAAGACTAGACAGGAATGAATCTGTCTCGTAAGGGTCCCAGTATATGTCCTGGTAAGTTTCCGAGAAACTACATTGTATCTTAGACCAGAACATGAGGCAGAGCTGTCTTAGTTTGCCATAGAACGGTGAAGATTGTATCTGTGATAGAATGGTCCTATCGAGGTAGGGTCGAATTGCTTTCACAGACTTATACTCAATGTGCAAGTTCGTGACGTTTGGGAACAAGCGAAGACTGGAGCCGAATAGCTTGCAAAGTTTTATCGTTTCCACTGGATTGTTGTCCTTTTTCCGGCCATCACTGAGTATCAAGTTTCTGTAATGTTATTGACAAATTAGTGTTTTGATTACGAATATGGATGGGTTTTTTTTCTAGGTATTCGAGTATTCGCAGTTTTTGCAAATCTTACTCGTGTCTTGTCACAAGGATGTAGGAAGGGTGGAATCTTAAATTTGGAGTATATAATTTAGGGAGATGCATACCTAACATAATGCCCGATCTCTTCAAGACAGATTGAATCCCGCGTCATGGCACGGTGTGAAAACTTTAAAGATTCGAAAATATATGGTCGTACTAAATCGCGACAGGATTTCGAGACTGTAGAGAAGGGTATCAAGTCCTCAACTGGCATAGAATATACAATATTAAGCCATATTTCTATGGGGAAATTGTGGAATCCATATGTTGACATATTTGAAGATGAACAACTTCTGGAAACCTATGGAGGTGCCAGGGTTGTCTTGAATAGATTGGGAGGCTAGTTTCTCGGCTTTGTGTAATAACATCCCTAGAAAGGCATTTGGAAATTAAATTACTTTGTTTGTATAAGTTGGAAGCTATAGCTTAGCTTGAGCTTAGCTTCGTGCTCGGAATGAGATTGACAGCAGTAGAATGTTGGGAATGTCGCGTCTGTAAATATCCAGCGCATGTGGCACAGCCGCCGGTACATTGGAGATTTGCTCTGCTTGTTGGATTTTACTCGATACACAACACTATTTCCTATTCAATTGGTTCTTAAGGTATTGCGAGGAAAAATGAAACTATATAATTTTGAAATAAATTTTAACTTTAGATATAGTATGCATACATGCTGACTACTCCCTACGTATCGTGAGCTACTTCTTCAGTCCGTGGAATATTTTTTTTGAATTGAACAACTGCCTGCAATCAAAATCTAATTTCTAATGCTATGTCTATTGGCTAATGACAGGTAAAAACAATTGACTTAAATCCATGAAACTGTAATCTAATTTTTCTTATTTCTCTCTCTAGAGCGGGTGCGAAATAGGCATGATTCAATTGGTATGGGGTTTGTAATGTTGCTATGTCGTTTTAAGGTGACTGCGCCTGAGTATCGACGAAAGTTGGACTAAGAGCTGCTCGAAGAATTGTATTTTTTTCGCTGAAGAAGAGACGAAATTCGACAGTACTTTCTGTTTAATCATTTCTGAACCCCCAACTATTGCAGCCTTGCGTAAAAGCTGGCATCTCGTTGCATTGATTGCATAATAGTGCCCCTCCTTTGTTTGCTTGCTGTACGAACCTGCATCCTGCTTGGTTGCACCGTGTGGTCGCAGCTCTTAAATCGGCCCCGGTACAAGTATAGACTATAAAGGGAGCATCATTCGATGGGATGGCGACGGCAGCTGTTGCGCAGAGAGCGACCACAGTGATAAACTTGGAGAAGAGCATTTTCTAAAAAAAAGGTATTGTTTTGAGAGAATATAAGGGATTATGTCGCACGGTAAGTTTCATCAAAGGTGTAAAATTTTTTGAATATAATCCGTTGGATTACTTTTCTCTCAGTCGATAGGATTGTGGTATCAGCCGATGCGGTTCTACGTAGTGTAATAGGGGTTCAGTGAAATAGAAGGCATATTTATAGCTGATCTTAGGAGAGAGGGTTGTTATAATTTTGGGTTGAAGCCTACAAATTTCCTCGTGATCTCATGAGTCCCGGGAAGACCTTCCGAGTAACCATCTACTTCAGGAATAGAGTGGGTCTTGGGACCGGGCGGATTTGGTCTTGAGGAAGCGAATGAATGCTTCCAATAACCTATAGAGGTATAGTACAAAATAATTTCGTGACACAAAATGCATATGAATACACAAATGATAAACTGAAAATTAGTTTGAGGTTCATAATGCCTCGTTCTCAATACTAGAACAAGGAAGACATCACTGGCAGCACTTTAGTTCCTGTTTAAGACTTTTCTTAGATCCGTCGCGTAAAAACCCCGCTCCCGTAATCTGGTTATGCCGCACCCGCTAATCCGGATTGATTTCAATGGAGAATGTATTGGCGAATTGGTTCAGTGGTTCCGAACTAGCATGCGTCGATTTATAGCAGAAATCGGAGAAAATGTAACACAAAGGAACAGTGTTTAGATGGCTGACGAATTGCCTTGTGCTACACGCTGCTGGCTGACATCTCGGGTAGGAGTTTTAACCTGTAGTTACCGTCCTAAAAACAATTTTGGCATCTATAACGCTTTCTTGGTACTAGGAGGCGATTTGATTTAAACTTTTCTCTTGCATTGGGGCCTAGTCGAGAGGTTAGTCAAGACTAGAATTTGCTAGACAGATTTAATCCACGTGCCGATTAGCCGACCGTCTCTAGACTCCATGTGAACCGAACATTCGGAGGGTAAGTGTAACAGTCAATTTATAGTGAGTAAAATTTTGGATTTGCGCTATGCTCCCTTTTAAGCGAGTAAATCCCCATTGGAAAATCCTTTCAGTTGCGGCGAAGTTCAGGAATGTACCTCGATCCGAAGTCCCTGCAGCATCCTTATGTAGACGTAGGATGGCTTGATCTATAACAAGTAATACTATTTTCTGGTCTGGACTCACATCTTGACCACTGTTTCTTGGAAATTCTTCCTGGTTCTGGTTTTGGAAGACAGCAACTGTTACTTTGAAAAGTAGAAAGGCTTAATTTTGATGATTGATATGAATATAGAAGATTACTAGATTCGGTTCGTGTACTTGGAATGTTGAACAGAGGATCTTTCAGGCTATTATGGAGGAATTCTCTCATAAAACTTGACCCTTAATTGCGGTTTGTCATTTGTTGTAGAGAACCGAGTGTGGCTTGATGTGAAATTGCTCGACTCCTATATCAATACATTCGTTTGATAGATGATGAGCCTTCTTAGGCATGATACTAGAAATAAAATTTTTTGGATAATGTGGAGTCTTAGTATTGTAGATCTCGTTGACTAATAGACCTGATGCGTGTAGTTTCGAGGATATCAGATGGAAGAGAATGGCGGAACTGTCATACACTTAAGCAAAGTATTCTCACTTGTATGATCTCTAACTTAGTGGTAAAATACTATCATAACTGGTAATATAAAGTGCTGTACATGGAAAGGCTCTGCTCGCCTACTGTAACCTTTGTGGGGGACGAGCCCCGTTTCCAGCCTATCCGCACCGGCAAGTGGATGTACGGCACCTTGCAGCGCACTCTCGATGCTTATTTCAGTTGCAAGTACTACAGCGCACAGACCGTGCCTCTTAGCAGGTGGATAGAGTCCATTATATAATATAATATAGGAATTCGATCTTCATTTTTCATTATATGCAGTCTGTTTAGCTGGCGCTTGGTCTCGCATCTAGATATCGCATGGGACTTCCCGCGTGGCTCTTCTTCACTCGAGAATCAACGCTCAACAGCCAGTGTCTAGTGCAAACTGATTTCTTCACAAATTATCTCCAAAACCGGTCAATTTTTGTTACGTTTCGGATGGAGTTTGTGTGAATCTACAGGTGTCAAGACATAATTTGAATAAAGCGCAAATTCATGCTCCGACGATTTTTCGGGGTTAGCGGGGCATGATCCTGCGGTTTGCGCGCTATGTCCTATAATCTATTGTATCTGGCGCTGTGACTGAAGAATTGAATGTTCGTTTATAGTTAGAGATAGTTTGAAGAGCTGAAGCGTTGAAAACTTACCAGGATTAAAATATTTCGACCCCAGAAATTCGGCTAGGGTAAAAGAAACACACATTTTCTGCATTCGAACACCGCCATGGCGCACCGGAGACCGTTTGAACATGGGCTACTGTATAGCCAGGGCTTGCCTGTCAGACCAAAGTCTCCGTTCTTTTACGCGCATGATAGGCTAGTCAACTGGGATACCATCATCGGTTTTCGCATCTTTCTATTTATGAGAATCAAATATCGAGGGACGGGCTTTTGTGCCAGGGGCCGGCTATATTTAGCAGAAAAAATTTCAACATGGCTATTGCTGAAGTAGAGCTTTAGCTTGAAAGGAGACGAGTTTGTTGCGGTTGCACCAAAATGTCACAACTCTATGATATTTAATATTCACATACAGAAGATATCAACAAGGGATTTTTATTTTCTTTCAAAACACATCTAACTAGCAAACACTCTAGCCTGGGTGATTGCCGGTATACGCGGGCGAAGAAGGGGTGTGGAGCTTCAATGCTCCATGAATTCAGTATAGGGGAACTATAGGGATCACCATAGTACAATCACAATGGAGGGAAAAGAGTTGGCTACCTGTGCTTCCAATAGGGGTGATACCCGCGAACAACGAGATATAATATTGTACGATAATGAATGAACCTAACGAATATGTCTTGTGACTCTCGCACCCTACGTAGAGGGCGTCCGTGGTAAAACGCGCTTAAGGATTGGTGATTTCTAGGTACCCTTGCCGAGTGGGTTGATTTTTGAGGTGTTTCTGGAGAGTTAACCACAAGAAGCCTGGTAATGCCTGTCATTGTCTCTTAAACCTTTCCCTACTATAACACCGTAACTATAGCTTTGCTGGCGGATCCAATTTACTATGAGCCCAAAGCGCTGAGTCGCTACCTGAGACATTTTTTTAGAGGCTGAATGGAACCATAGATCCTCGATATTATGACAAGACATGCAATAGTTGGGTTCCACCACGCAACCTGAGTTAATCAAAAATACAAGAGAGTCTCCACTGTTTACTATACACGATAGAGATTTCTGCTGTTTCCCATGCTCGGACCTGTAGTATTATTGTCGATTGTTCTGCAGCGTGTCGCAATCGGAGAACTTGGGGACGAGCTCACTCTATGGGATCCAGGAATCTGCATATGCGCACCTTGAGAGGGAACCGGCGTTTCCGATGGCACATTGCGCTGGGGAAGATGTTTATTTTGGAGAATCTAGTATCAGGAGAGTTTTTCGAAATAGGAAAGAAACAAGGAAAGCGATTCTATAAGAACTCGAGAGTAGGTGTGTCCTATCTCGATTGTTGCTTTCTCCATCACCAACCTTCAAGCTCGTTCATTCCCCAGTTGCTTTAATTTGAGTATCTGGAATCTTGATTCTCTATCTTTTTGCCCATCATGACTTATATCTCTCGTTTCCTTGTGGGTGTAGCTGTTGTATTGACTGCGTTAGAGAATAACGTCGCAGTCGCCAATCCATTTGCTATCCCGAATGAGTATTGTCCGACGGTTACAAAGACGAAAACCTACACTGAATATAAAACAAAGTACTCCAAAACGTTGATTAAAACCACTACTTGCACAAAGACAACGACACGATACTCCAAGACCAGCACATGCTACAAAACGAAAACATCAACCAAGAACTCTACGAAAACCATCACGAAGACGTCCACCAAGACATCTACGAAAACAGTTACATCAAATGTATCAGCTGGCACAGTAACGAAGACCGTTACGGATACACAGACAAAACCTGTAACGGATATTGTCACGGTTACGGCTACAGAGACTCAACCTGTCACGGATATCGTCACCGTGACTGCCTCGACTTCGAGTTGCCCTGCAGTTGCTAGCCCTACGTTCGCCTGCTCCGAGTATGGATTTATCGTCGACGATCTTGCCCTATACAAGATCGATCTCCACACGGCCGAATTTATTCTCGTTACCGACGATGTTGATGGTAGCAATACGATCAATGCGTTGGGTTACAACGTGATAGATAACTACCTGTATGCGAATGAAGTGAGCACCGGTACTATCTTGCGTATTGCGGCGGACGGCTCTATAGAAAGAGTAGTTCAAATTCCGGCTATCCAGGGTGCTGTGATTGGTGATATTGACACCAACGGCAAATACATCCTCATGATCAGTAAGACAGGAGATCAGGCTACCTGGGGAGAGGTTGATCTCAATCCAACGTCACCCACATATGGTCAACTCACCGACACCGGCACCTCCACTGCATCAGGATTTTCATTCGTTGACTGGGCGTTCGTTCCTGCCACTCCCTCTTACCTGTGGACTTTAGCAGTTGACGGCTCTGGCGGCTATGCTGTGCTTGTCAATTATAACATTAACTCGCATGTTTACACTCGAGTTAAGGAATTCCCCGGTTTGCCCGCCACCGCCTTTGGCGCTATCTTCGCGGTTAACAATGGTGACCTGTATTGCAACCAGAACGCCTCTGGGGATGTTTATCTTGTCAATATTTTCACACAGGATAGGCCCAGAGTTGTTGCCCACGGTGAGACAGTCAGTAATACCGACGGTGCCCGCTGCGCATGGAACATCATTGAGGCTGCTCCTGCTTCTCCATAGGTTTGATTTGGGAATTCTATTCAGAGTTGGTGGCATCTGTAACAATTCAAGAGGATAAAGTTCTCTATATTAATGTATTTTTATCAGACGATATTGTAATGTAAACTCTAAAATAATTAACGGCTGATTGCAAAGCCGCCTTTCGATTCAAAATCTTTGTAAACTCACAAGAACGTAAGTATCAGGTATCTAAATTTAAATCTAAACTAGAGCGTTTAGCCAGAAAGAATTGGTCAAAGCTGGCAACTTGATGCATGGATCTTAAGACCGTGGGCGGAAACTGCGGACTCGTAACATAACGCGCGCCGAAAGCTAGATTGGACAACACGGAAATGTGTGATATTTTGTATGCACTTTTTTGTTAGTCGGATCACAAATTTTAATCTGAACTATTCTACGGTGACAAGATCTGGCGATAGATGAAATTGTGAGCAGAGTTCACAGCTTATATGTTTATTTATTTCTTACGGCGTCAGATGATTTGAATTATGGAGGCTACTGGCCTCTATTGAAGATTACCTAGGAGCAGGATCTTCTTCTGATCTATATCCGAGTAGCCTATTCAATATGTGTACAGGTGAGTATCCTGTATCCATATACATGCCATACCAAATAAAGGATCTGTATGAAAAACAGGCTTGTAGAATCTAAAGAATTGGAGAAAAAACAAGGAAAGATTATCAAAGGAGCGAAAGTCGTCACTAAACCACATTAGTTAGAGTACGGAAATGATGAGGTAACCTGTTGCAGAGAACACTGGCAGTTGGAAATGTTGATCACGGGGATACGGCTCGAAAGCGAGGAGGAAAGTCGCTGAAAAATTTTTTGACTTTGTCCACAAATAGCGTTGAGTGCAATTTACTAAAATTTGAAAAACTTGTAGAAGTCTAGATTTGATGCATTCTCGAAGGCACTACAGAGCACGAAAGTATTCTCATATTAGCTTCACAGAGTAACCGCCCAGATCTTCACACACCCGTCAGACCCAGCAGTCGCTATGGTCTTCTCATCAATCCACACAGCACCATTACAGCCTTCCTTATGAGCACCCAAGGCTTTAATATTCTTAGGGTATTCCACTGCACTATAGATGATGACATTGGTGTTTAGGCCTCCGCTAACAATGTGGGTTCCGGCCGTGTTCCAAGCGATAGATGTCACACGAGCAGTATGGAAAGCCCATCTGCTCGTTTTTACTTCACCAGTCGATACATCATACAAGAAAATCTTCCCGGAGGTGTCACCTGCCGCCATAAGCGGGGCGTTAGGAGCGAAAGCCAACGCAGAGATGGAGGATCGGTTTGATTTGAGAACCGAAGTAGGCGAATTTGGAATTTTATCATCTGATTTGCTGAGCTGGTACAGATAAACGTTGTTGTCTTGCGCACCTACGGCGAGTATGTTCGTAGAAGAAGAGTAGGCTGCGGCTGTTGGGACGTAATCTTTGATAGGTGTGGACGTAGTCTTTTTGCCGTCTACGAATACACTAATCTCTTGGAGAGTAGCAACGAAGAGCGTAGATTGGTCTGGTTTGGACCGATCAGGTGCAAAGGCAATCCCACGAGGCTGGCCTTGGGTGCTGATTGAAGAACCGCTGTTGTGTGATATTAGACAGCTGTTAGGAAATATCGGTGAAATATGCACTTACACAAAATCCTTGACGTTGTTGTCAATTGTTCGTAGGGTATCGTCCATGCCAATAGAATACATCCGCTTTTCAGTTGCAGCGAAGCCGGTTACTTGGTTGGAGTGTGTTTGGCTTTCCGGGACCTCTACCGTCCCGGTTGCTATGTCCCAAGAGCAAACTCTGCCTTCATAGCTTCCTGTCCAGAGGGTCTTCCTAGCATCATCAATTCCAAGACTAGTAATGCTCTTTTGATGACCTGATACGATCCTGACGGGCTTCTCAGATTTCTCGGAGAGATAGTTGAGGTCACCGGAATTTGATATGGAAATTATGAGATCATCTGATCTATTTGGCCACACTACACCGACTTGCTGGTCGGAGACGGAGCCTGCATCGCCAAAGGACCAAGTCTGGGTGTTCTTTTGAGCTTCAACATCCCAAATTTTGACAGTTCGATCTCCGCTAGCGGTTACAAATCGTTTTGAATCGGGGTGCCATGATATCGAATAAATACCACCGACATGGTTCTTATCACCATCATCGATCTGTGTGACAAACTCGCCAGTTTTCGCGTCCCAGAGGAAGATCTTTCTATCAGAACCAACGCTAGCGAGATGTGTCCCATCGGGTGAAAATGCGACTCCTTGGATGAAGTTTGTGTGCTTGTTATTTGAGACATTGAACTTGAAAGGCGGCCCATGATAAAATACGATGTGGTTGTCGTCACCACCTGTTGCAGCTCTGTAGGGCCGGGTTGGTTTTATGGAAACTGTGTTTACAATATTGGAGTGTCCCGAGATTTCGCCAACAGTGTTTCCTGAGCTATTGAGTCGTATTAATTTACTATTAAAAAATATCGGTTTGAAGAAGGATAAGCATACTCCCAAGTTATGCAATGGCCATATCTTTCTTTTCCGTCACCAACGGCTATGATACGTTTCGATTCACCGTCCCAAGCAATATCGGTGATTCTGCCGTTAATGATACCGTATTCACCTTTGGTGTTCAAATCCTCACCGGCACAGTCCCAGACCCGAACCATACCGGAGACGTCACCGGAGGCAACATAATACCCGGATGGTGCGAATCGAGCTACTGTGGTGTTCGCTGTGTGGCCTGTGTACTGGATCGACTCGGCAGGGGAGTCTATGTCTCGGAGAAAAATGGATTTGTTCGACTAGGAAGGATACTAGATTAATATCTACTTTAGCGTAGAGATGGGAAACGGGATCCTACGGCATATGCAATTCTTTTACCATTTGCATCTGCACTCAAATGGGTCGCTTGCCCTCGAACTGTGGTGGGGGTGGATGCCCATATTGATTCTAGAGGCATACGTATCCTATTGTCAGTTCGCAAAATCCACTGAATTTGAATGCTGGAGCAAAGCAATGAACTAAGAATACCCACATACGTCTCTTGATAGACATTTTTCGTATTTCTAATGATACGCAAATGGTTTCGAGCTCAGACCTGTTTTTCCTTTCGAAGGGTGTTGTAGATTGGTGGTAGGCGGGGCGTAGTGGGGTTGTGCCGCTCAGTGTTGAATGTTGGCAGCTGCTGACGGACAAGCTAACGAGCTGGAAACGCGCATGGCTGAACCATGGAACGCGAAGTCAAGCAAGTGTTGGAATTTGACGCCACAACACAATTTCCACTGGTCATACACTGCAGTCGACGCTTATTCATATATTAATGGGCAACATCGTTGGATCCGTATTCTACTTATTGGTTAATGATATTGATATGAAGGCCGCCTATGGCTCTTAATTCGAGATGAGGTATATATAATCAAATAATTGGGACAATCTACGATCGAATCAATGATGTCATGGGGTGCGTCGAAGGCAGGCTGGAAACGAGACCAGAGTAAGTAGGATCTCACCTCAACAACGTTGGCTAACCACATAGCTTTCTCCTATCTAATTTTGATGAGAACTAGAACTCATAAATTCTATTTTCACTTCAAATTTTAAGAATATAGGTGTTGAAAGAAAAATGTGGAGCACTGTTTGGGTTGGCTGGCCCAACTGAACTAGGAAAGGGACTATATTTTACTACGACGATTTCAGTTCAACAGCGCAACAAATAACGAAACATGTGGCTTTCTACAACATTTGAGATGTTTGGGCTATAAACTTGCCTCCTGAAGTGGTGTTTAGAGACAAATGCGTTCCGGGCATGGGTTGCAATGTAATTATTTAACGACTGAGATATAATTCACAACCTGCCATCTGTCGAAGAATTTGAAACAGTACCGTTACACACTAGGTTATCTGAGTTAATACTCGCTGAAGTTAACTTTGCGGCCTGGTGTTCCTTTTAAGTTTATAAAACCAAGTTTAGAGGCTGGAACGATCGGGATTGCAGCTCCAGTTATAGCCTAGTGCCGCGATGACATGCCGTTTATCTCGTGATTTGGAACCAGGGAAATTTCTCCGCAGATCAACTCTTACCCGGTACCCTCTGCTCTCACCCTCGGAGAACCCTCTTTTCTTCAGCGAGTATAACTCTGCAATTTTCGTCTACTACCTGGAGATCACCGTCATACGGTTGGGGTCGTAAACAAAAATCATAAATCCAATTTATCGGTCCCTTTTGTCAACTTATCTATCTCATCATACAATATATATAAGATGCATGGACATCTCGGCTCCTTTCTTGTGCTTTGTTCCCTGATGGCTAATGCTTTGGGTGCATCTATTCCTAAAATTAAACGAGACCAAATAGACCCTCTTGATCGTGCCCACTATGGCCTACGTATCCGCAAAATTCTGGACCACCTATACGAAACGGTCGATCTAAAAAAGCGAGACGACCCCAAATCAGATTATCCCTGTCGTCAAAGCGGTACTCCTCAGTATGATGGAAAAGGTCGATTATCTCATTGTGTATATAACACTCCTATTGAGAAATACAATCAAGCTATCCGGGATCTTCATTTTAAGCTCAGACGTCGCGACCTTGACGAATCAGGCTTGGTTTACTTCTCCAACAGCTCTAGCACTTTCCATCCAAGACCCCCTAAACGCGACAACGCACAGGGGCGTACATATGCCGATTCGAGTGATGACGCATTTGATATCGAACAGTTCACTCTCGATTGGAAGGCGGAAGGTGATTCTAGCTACGATATGCCCGCTAATTGGGAGAGAAAAGACAGCGATTTCTGCTATGGCTCAGGGGTGTGGGTATTCGATGTTGAATTTGCGACGATTTTAAAACCGTTCTGCAGTCTAGCCAACGTTACTACAGCCTACAGAAGTGGATATGTAACTCACGCGACCTTCTTTTATGTCGGAAATCCTGTGGACGGGAGACAGGGGGACGAGACTCTCCATGCCGAAACTGACAACCCCGCCTCCGGTGTGTCCGTCGAATTCGATGCAGAGATTATAAGACCGTCGGGATGGGAGCCTCCGCTCCACGCAGTGCATGCGTGTCTGGCAGCAACAAAGCACTTCGTTTATTATTCTTGTCAAGGGAAGCATAGTGATCAAAGGGGTGGGGTGGTTACTGCCCAGTACACCGGGTACACTGTTAAAAATGCAGCGCTGGCGCCGCAGGACTGGGGATTCGGACTTGACCCAAACACTGGCGACCAGGGAGAGGCACCCTCATGCAGACCTGGTTATAACTGCCCCTAAAAATGACTTTAGGTTTAATCCTAGTTGATTATAGTATTGGTATTAGTAGTACGCCCGCCTGTTTTGTTTTAAGAATTTATTTCTTCATAGATACTTAAACGTTTTCTCGTCCGTAAAAATGTAACCTTCTTCTAAAATCTAATATTAATTCACGAGCCGGCATCTTTGAGAACTTCTGGCTTGGAAATATGTGGTATTTGGTCTGTTCAAATGTGTTGACTTGACTGGGTTTTGCCTGTTTCTGCGCCTGCTGCCTGTTATCAAATAATTGGCGTTGCCGGGTATTCAATAGATGCATCATTTGATGCCAACCCATCCTGAGACGACTCGGCGGTTCAAGCCTCGATGGATACAATTCGACTGTGAATAAGATAGACTTTGGCAAGCCGTGGCGCACGGCGATACTTCGCGAAAATCTTTCAGGCAAGATACAATGCGTAGCAACTAAACTTTATAACTTGACGGTCGAACGTCACTCAATTGCGCTCGAAGTACCTTATAACGGTTATAACCTACCCTCAACGCTGCCGGGTCTCCCGGAGTAGCGGATAACATCTTACCGCCAAGTTTCTCATTGCAATTACTTTGAATAATACGGTGACATCTAATCGCTCCTCGATCGGAGTGTCGTATCGGGGGTTTCTAATAACCTTTTATACAGATCATAATGGCGTCACGATGCTTTGCTCGCCTAGTTCGGCCTACAACGGCAGCCCATTTACGCAGGATCACGCCGTCATCAGGTAACCTCAGTCACTAGAACTCCGCTTCTTAGGTTTATATCTAGCTAAGTATATACGTATAGCCGTAACCCTCCAATCTCGTTACTTCACAACTATCAAATCATCAAACCTCGATATCAATAAAAGTACCAACACGAGCAAGGATGGAGACCACGCCTTGAGCCTTGACAACCCAATCTATCGCGATTTGATAGGAAGTATCAAGAACCGTGGCATCGCTAAAGCGGTCGACTACCTAGCCCGGACTAAAGATCCGAATGCCAGGATAGCAGACATTGGAGCATTTTATCCCGACAAGGCCCTGTATTTCAATCTTCCGAATCTTCCACCCGGAGTTAATGGCCATGAGAGTGATCCTGATGGTATTCCTTTGCCACCAGGCACATTTCGGGCCAGCTCTGTCCCTGAACTTCGAGCCGTCTTGACCGAAGTCTTGAGGGCCATTAGCAGGACGGGTAAATCAGAGGACGCAGATAATTCATCTACACCCGAAAATACAGCTGCCTCATGGAACGAAATTACCAAGGAGGAAGTACCCCCCGTTACGCAAAAGGAAGCGGAAATATCTCAGTCACAGTCTTCCAGGTCGCTAAACGAAGAACAGAAATATGTTCACAATGGGAAGGCAGCGGAGGACGCAGCAACTGGACCTGATAAAGAGAAAGAAAGCGCTGCTGCTAGCGAGACCTATCGCGAAATCGCTATGGCAATTGAGCGTATCGAGCAAAAACTCAAGAAACTCGAAAACGATGAGAGTAAAAGATTGCAAAGGGGTTTCGCTCGTAACGTCGATCTTAAACGACGGCTGCTGCGGGATTTCGATCTCGAAATGTTACTCCCATCACATGCATATCGTGTTGGCGAAGGTGTGTCGACTCAAGGGGCACCTCCAAACGCCAATGAGAGCACAAATCCTGCGGAAACAACGAGAAAGGAGAATCTGGAGACCTCCTCTACCAAAAATAGCATTCCCGAGTCTCAAGAATGGTTTACAAGACAAGACAAACCGGGGGCTGATTGGGATGCAGATGTACCTCCTTCAATGAAGGGGAAGTTCTACGCTAAGATTACTCAAAATTTCCCCAAGGCGGGGTGGATTAATATCGAAGGTAACAATGGGAGTCGCTTTGGGTTTGATATAGCGGCTGCTCGAAAGTTACTAGGCTTGAACGATACTATGCCGGCACAAAGTCCACCAAATGCGTCCACCGCCCCTCCAGTAGTTAAAGTGGAAAACCCCGAGCAATCTGGAAAACCCGAAAAATCCTCTAGTCCGGCAGATGAGATTGAATTCAAACCCGTCACCAAAAGAGTTACTTTGATGGATATCCTACGCGGGTCGTCGGGTTCTTCTCTGGCTGATACAGAGGAACCGTCTTCTCAGTCTATATCAAAGACTGAAGCAAGCAACAAGGTCGAGAAGCCCGAAGTTTCTGAGGGGCTAAGAAGGAATCACCAACCTCGAGAAGGGAAGTCTGTAGAATTTGTAGACGAGGGGGCCGAGTACTCTGATCCTCGTCAGGTTACTAAGGGTCTAGAGGAATATTACGAAGAATATCGCCAAAATGAAGCACGATCAGCACCAACTGAGCTCCGCGACATGTTCGACACTCTAATACAACGTAATGAACAGGGGCAGCAAGACCTCGCAAGTTTCCGATCCGAATTGGAGAAGACCCTCGAGTCTAAACTTGAAATAGTTAACAGCCGAATCGATAGCTTGAGCACGCTACTTAAACAAGTCCTTGAAAATCAAGAAAAAGCCGCACAAGAAGCTGCGACCGCGAGGAATACCGCAGGTTGCGTCTACACCACCCACGCTGAACAAAGCGATGGACAACCTAAAGTGCCTGTAGCGGTCCGGCTCGACGAGGAAGATGAGAAGAGAATCCAAGAAATGGTCGATACGGCGGTTCGAACCATCACTAATAACATCGTGTATAGTCTTGAACAAAAAATAGACGCAGAGATCGATAGAGTGCCGTCTTATGTCTCGAACCATCTCCAGCAGCAAATGCCCAACATGGTACAAAATGCTGTTAACAATGCCATGGTTAAGGTTTTGAAAACAGAAGCCTTTCAAGAGTTAGTAGAGGCAGCAGTCGATCAAGTGGCTGAGGTCATAGATGAAGATCGTGAGGAGAGAATGAAGGAGTGCATGGATGGCATTGTACCTGAGGTGACAGAGGCTTTAGACGGAATTCTTAAAGAAAAACTAGCGGAAATTGATATCAAACTTGGGAAGCTCCAAAGGCTGATCAAAGGTAACCAATACTCACCTTTCTTATGATAAAGAAATTTCTCGCAGGTTTTCATTATAAGGTTTTCTTGGCTTGATCTAGCATTTGGATATATAAGCAATCAAAGCTAACGAGCTCCTTTGATATCGAAAAGCCACCGAAGGCCAGCTAAAGAGAAAGAATGAAGATGACGGGTGGTTCAACTGGTAACGAGGTTTATTAAGAGCTTCGGCCTTGAAGTGTGTAGACCAGTCTCTTTTATGTCTTATGACAATTTAACAAATTGCCTTGCCAATTTATTCTAGAAAATATCAGGTTTAGTTTATTTCCATCCCTACTCCAGAACATAAGAATTACAAAACCTTCACTGCGTGGTTTCATAATCATTTAATCACATCTGCTACCAAAAATTCTAATCGTCTACTATGTTCCAACCAAAACCGTCCACGTTTTCAAGATTTGTAAACGCAGCTCCTTTGAAATCCTCCCTTGTCATACCTTTCTTCTTATCCTTCGCTACAATAAAACATTCTTTCGAGTCCTAGTCACATCATTAGCTTTTCTCCCAAGGATCCGTAGGGTTGCCGAAAGATCGAAGGTCCGTTAAGGGTAAAGAGAACTACGCACCGGCCTTGAAGAGTCCGGCTTGAACTTCTTAGCATGATTAAATACCCTCTCTACGTTCTTCATAAAAGCTTTATCCTCCGCGCCTTGATAAAACTTGCACACAAAGCTTCCCCCGGGTTTGAGAACGTCAATGCAAAATAACAACGCCGCATTACACAAATTCTATATCCCCACCCACCAACCAATGAATAAAAGTCAGCCATGGCAGCCCCAAATACTCCAGAAACACCCACAACGAAAGTTTAGGAGGGGAAAAGAAGAGCCGACTCACCATACTAACGGTATGATCCCTCGTCGCGATCCCGCTGGTATTCATCAACCTTTGCCACGGTATCAACATTGTGTTCAAATGAAATCCCTCGATCAAAGGCCAGGGTTCGCACATATCTGACAAGACCACATCAACTGTATTCGCCTCCTTCTCCTCTTTATCTTCCTTCTCTTCCTCTGCTGTTTCTTTAAGACTATCCCGTCGTTCTTGCGCGATATAGCCTGAAGCGGTTGTATTATCTAGCTCCAAGATGGGATTGGTATCTATCCGCTCCTTTTCTAGTGTTGGATTATTATGATCGATTAGGAGGGGTGGTGGGGGATCATAGACGTCGGAGGCGGTGAAGGATTGTTTTGGCTTGGGGCGGCCGCGGTTGGGGTCGGCGAGATACCGGCGGAGGGAGGCTTGGATTGTCGGATTGAGGAAGTTGCCTTGGATTGCTGAGGCGCCCTTTGGGGGCGGGGCGGGGATGAGGTCTATGCCTATTACGCGGCCGTTTGGGGTAGTTTGAGCGACTGCTACTTGAGACCAGGAGCCTGGTGCATAGCCCTATTTGTCATTTATAGATACCGTTGGTATTCGTGGGATATATAAATATAAAGCAGATAGATTGCAAGATACTTACTAGATCAACAACTGTCATCCCAGGGCGGAATATTTTATGCTCTTGGTCTATCTGCAGTTTGACAAAATGAAAACGATGATATTAGATTAAATGATGAAGAGGCCAAAAAATTAAAATATTCTCAGAAACTAAACTAGACAATCGTGATATAATCATGAAGTTCAACTACCACTTCCGGGACCCTATCTCGCCGCTAGACAAAATCCAACACCTCTGCTCGTTGCACTTCGGAAAACTCACCTGTATCAATTTAAACGCTGCCCGACTCTTATACATATGCACCTTGGCCTCCCGTGATTCCATGTCCCCCATTTGCCGTCTAAGCCATAATTTCGATGATTTCTTACTCCCCAACCTTACACTAGTTGTTGAGAAACTTCTCACTGGAGCGCATCGTTGGGCATATTGGCGTTGTTGAAATACGCACGACGAAGATAACGGTATCCTATTAGGGGTGCGTCGTAGGGTATTTTGTGTTATGGGAGTCAAGTCTAATGCCAACGATGAGAGGATGCGGAAATAACCGCGCGGTATTGTCATTTTTTATGAGGTGAGGTATAGTAGATGTCGACAGACAGATGCTTTAAAATTTCGTCGTGTTGGATTTTCGATTTTGATGTCTCGAAATCCGGATTTGGTAACTAAGATTCACAACCCAAAAGAGCACTTCAAACATTCGAGATCACAGGCTGGCTACATTGATTTCATCAATAAAAATCCCTTTCAATGCTTGGACTCAAAATAAATAAATAAAAAAACAACCGCTCCAGAAACGCCTTGTCATCAAACAAGATTAATGCTACATGTCAGACAAAAATGCATGCAGAAAGGACGCCATCCACCAAACCAAGCCCACAACACCACACACCAAGGAAAACGAAGCGTGATACTTTCATACCCTCGTCCACGGTCATGATATTTACAGCCACTTCTGCCACCAACCGCCCCATTATTACGACGCACTCTTTCCGGCCTTCTTGATGACAAGTTTATTCCTCACGCCCTCATACGCCGCCCCTCTGCGCTTTAGCGGGCTGAAATCTTTGCTAAAACCGGTTACGCTAGGTGCTCTAAACTTGTTGAACGTGCCATCTTCACCATCGTCATCGAATAATGTGTTTCCAAGTGTATTTCCTAGTAACTTTCTCATCTTGACCTTCTTGGCTTTGGCTTTGGCTCCAACTGTGGCTGAAGCAGTCGTGGTCTCGGCTTCAAAGCTATCTTCCGGCTCTTCTACTATAGTATCCGGTGGTGTGTTTTCTTTGTTCCGTTCGACCTTCTTTCTGCCTTTCTTTGCGGCCTCGGGAAGGTATTCTGCCTCATCATCGCAGAGGAGAGAGGTTTCAGGTGCTATTGAAGCTGCGCGGGCTTTGGAGTTCCTAAGAGCAGTGGTGGCGAGGAATATTTTTTGCTTAGGGGCTGGTTTTGCCTTTTCGGCCTTGATGAGCGGCTTGGGAGGTGGTGGCATTAATTTTTGAGATTCCGTGAGTTCTGGTTCCGATGTGCCTTTGGTAGTATCGTTTGTGGTGGTGGTGGTAGTAGTGTCATCAGCTGTGGTAATTGTGGTTGTTTCTTCAATCACTGCTTCGGTTTCAGTCACTTCGGGGGTTGGTACAGGTATGAAAGCTGGTGCTGGTGAATCCACCACGCTGTCGTTACCGGCAACGGCTGCTCTTGAAGGTGTGGAAGTCGCTTCTGATGGTGCTGTGCTAAGATGCCTGGCAAGAAAAGGGGTGGTCGAGAATGTGGACTTTGCGATAGTGGATTTCTTCACTCTCTTAGGAGGAGATTCGACATCGTCGTCAAATGTCGTTGCTCCTCGCTTTTTGCTCTTGGGGCCTGGGGCCGGAGCCGCAGCGTTAGCTTTGGCTTTGTTCTTCCAGTTTTCAAGTTTTTTCTCCAAAGCTTTCTTCTGGGTTTCCCAGGACTCCTTGTCCTTTTCTAGATCTTTCGTTGCACGATCTGCAATCTTCGTCTGCTTGCTCAATTGCTCCTTGAGATCAGCGAGTTGCTTCTCGTAGGTCTTTTTAACATCGTCAACGTCACTCTTTGATTTGCTAGCTCGCTTGGCGGCCTTCTTTTCGTTCTCAAGCTCAATTCGAAGGTGTTCAACCTCGTGGGAGAGTTGTAGCTTTTCAGCTAGAATCTGGCGGTGATTCTCGGTGGTTGCTTTGAGAGCATCGTTCTCTGCCTGGACAGTTGTGAGCTGGCGGGCGAGTGATAACTTCTCTTTTGTGAGTTCCGTGACAGTGTCGGCTTCTGTGTTTAACGACTCGATTTCGGCCTATAACTTCGGGTTAGAGCATGATCGGCTCGAAGGAAAGGTATATACATACGGTAAGAGACTTATTGGTCTTGCTAGCTTCCTTCAATTCAGCCTTCAGATCTTTGATGGACTGCTCGAGATCAGTAATCTTCGACGCACTCTCGTCATCGGCCTTTTTCTTTCTAGAATTTAGTTGGGATTTTGTGGTTTGGAGTTCCTTCGAAACGGTCTCCATTTGGGCGTTGATGTCGTCAATATGAGTAGATTTGGCTTCTAATTCTTTCTGCAACTTTTGTATTTCCTTCTTTAGAGAGTCGCTGGCCTTGTTTTCAGACGTGGTCTCCTTTTTCGCAGCGGTCAAATCCTTCTTCAAAGTTTTCACCTCTGTTGTTTTTTCTTCGAGCTTTTCTTTGAGTTGCTCAATCTCCTTTTTCAAGCCTTCGCTTGCCTTGCCTTCACTCGCGGCTTCTTTTTGTGCGGCGGTAAGATCTTTCTTCAATGCCTTGACCTCATTCTTAGTCTCCTTCGCTTCCTCGACGGAAGCATCAAACTTGTTCTGCAGCTCTTCAAGTTTACTCTCTAAAGCGGAAACCTGTTCTTCCTTTTCCTTCAATGACTGTTCTAGAGCCGAGACATCAGAAGCACTGGTCTGTTCCTGGGCTTCCAATTCTTCTACCTTTTTCTGTAACCCCTTTTCTCTCTTTTTTGATTCTTCTGATTTTGCCATTTCGAGGGATAGCAGTCTGGACTGCTGGTCAAAGTCAATTTCGAGGATGACGTGTTCGATTGCTAGTTTTCGTTTCTCGTCTTTGTGTCTGACGAGGAGGGATTTGGTGGTTGCTAGGGAGTATTCGAGTTCCGCGTGGGATAACTTTAGGTCGGATACCTCCTATTCGAGGACACAAAAATTAGATATCTGAGAGTTTTCAAAGAATATTAAAGTAAAATTCATCTAAGATTGTACCTGCTGAAGCTGGAAGCAGCGGATTTCAGGGCTGGAGGATCCGGAAGGGGAAGATGAGGAAGATGAAGAGGCGTTGTTGTTGTTGATGTTTTGGTTGTTGTTTTGGGGAGCAGCACCTCGTTTTGTGGTGCCGTTGGTTGCGCCGCTTGCCATCGCGATTGAAACAAAATAGAGAGAAGTCGATAGCAGTCTTCTCTCAAAGAAGAAGACGTGGAGAAAGTGGTAAAAAAGAGGGGCGAGCCGTAGCTGCCGTTATTATATCGCAATTATCAAATCTGTCCACAAGGAATGACGAAGTGGTGGTGATAACGTAGGAGCATTCGAAATCAATCGCGATGGGTGGGCGGCCGGCGGGTCGAGTTCATTTGTTGTGAATATGCCCGATCGAGTAGTGAACCGTAAACACAACACAACGCAGCAGGGATCATCCCCAAAATACAACACCCGCAACACATCTTCGAAACCACCCGCTGACTAAGCGGCCATTCGCACCGAACGGGATGCGTGGCATCAACGCCAAACGCAGCACATCCCGGCCAGCCAAAGCCAAGCAAAGCGTCCCTCAGAAAGGGCGACGTAATATCATATCGATAGACCCGTCGACAGCTTCACGTCCTCCTGCCTTCGACTTGACTACACCATCACCACCATCACCACGACCAATTGACTTGGTCCCACCTCTCACAATGCGTCTCCTACCCCTTCTCGCGACTGTCGCATCCCTTCTATCCGTCACCGTTGCTCAAAAGCCGCACAAATACACCACCTTCACCGAACTATCCGCATCAAACAAGGGCACCAGGGGCACCGTCATCCTCAACGACCAACTCTTCAACGAACTCACCCTCCCGCCGCGAAACTACACCTCCGTTGTCCTCTTCACCGCTCTTGACCCGCGTTTCGGGTGTGTCTTGTGCCGTGACTTTCAAGGCGAGTATGATTTAGTCGCTTCGAATTGGTTCAGAGACCATCCCAAGCATGATGGCTTGCTGTTCACTGTGCTCGATTTCAGCGATGGCAAGGCAACTTTCCAGAAGGTATTTTCATTAAAAAAAAATCGACAATGAACACCATTGGTGTTCTTGTGCTATACGATGGTCAATTGCTGATATTCAATGCGATGATAGCTTGGCATGTCCACCGCTCCAATCTTGATGCTCTTCCCGCCTACCACAACCGGTTCTCCCAGCGAACATATGCCACTAAAATATGACATGAATCCGAAGTACTTTGATCCCTAACATTCAAAATCCTTTTGCTAGAAAACACTTTACTAATCGTTTTAAAAAAGTGACCCCTCGGCAGCCGAATCCGTCGCCCGCTGGCTCTCATCCCAGACCAAACACGCCGTCAAAATCACCCGACCCTTCAACTATGTCAAACTCTTCACTTTGATCTTCGGCCTCGTCGGTACCGCTACTCTCTCCAAACTCGCATACCCTTACCTCGCACCCGTGATGTACAGCCGTAATCTTTGGGCTGCGCTCTCCCTCGTTGCCGTGCTACTGTTCACGAGCGGGCACATGTTCAATCATATCCGCAAGGTGCCATATGTGGTGCAGGGTCGTAACGGCGGGGTGTCGTATATCGCCGGTGGATTTTCGAATCAGTTTGGATTGGAAACGCAGATTGTCGCTGTTGTTTGTACGTTTTCCCTTATGCTATCCTCTTGACCACTTGAAGCTATATACATATATATATATATGGTATATATTCAAATCCTATTACCATGTCAGTGCTAACGCAATACGGAATATACAGACTCCGTCCTAGCCTTCGCCACGATCGCTCTCTGTCTTAAAATGCCCCGCATGGAATCCGCGGGAAAGCAAAAGGTGGCAGTCATGGCGTGGAACCTCGTCCTGCTTGTCCTCTTCAGCTTTCTGATGAGCTTGTTCAAGATGAAGAATGGGTCTTATCCGTTCTTTTTACCGCCATTGATCGCTTAGTGTGCGACCGCTGGATTGGTGCAGGCGGGTTATTATCGGCGGTGGAGGAGAAAAGGGAAGAGCGAGAAGGAGCTGTGGGATGAACTCATGCAAAGTGAAGGTATTGACGGAAAAGGTGGGAGGAAGAAGGGAAAGAAGAAGAAATGATGTAGTGACATCGGTTTACTTTTCATGTTATATTATGTACATCTTTTTCGGTCTAGTGATCCATCAGACCTGTTTTTTTGTTTTGGAAAAGCTTTGAAGTTTACATAGCTACGTACTAGCACTTGGTTAATACAAAAGTAGTAATGTCTTTTTAACTTGAACTAGCGTAAAGAGAGTGTGTAGAACGTAGTATCAAGACTGGGAGAAAGACGGATGAATTGGATTGGATCGTAATGGTGTATGGTATTGGTTGATAAAATTTACATTTTTTTTCCGGCAAAGAAACTAAAAGAGAACGGTCCCGCTAAATACATGGAGATAAAAGATGGAGACATGGCACGTGCCAAGGAAATAAGACCAAGGAAAAGAATGGTAGGACGAGAAGAGAAAAGAAGAGTAAAGTGTATGTATGCAGAACTGATATCCCACCTCCCGAGCAAATATATATCCCAGTTACAAAATATGGAAAAGAGAAAAAGAAAGAATGAAGAATAGCAGAACACCATGTAACGCCCTGCGAATGGGTAGCTGGCCAAGGAAAGCTGAAGGTAAACCATGAATAAAAACAAAAGTGAATTTGTTGGAGGGAAGAAACGATGGGTGAGACGTGTCCTGCTCGGTATCGTCAAATTCGGTGAGTCTTCTCTAGAAGTAGAAGAAAAATAAATAGTGCAGAGGATGTTTTGTTAATGCCCTGACAGACACTCCATCAGAAACAAACTCGCCGGGTTCTCCCACTTGACGGTATCCGGCACCGCCCCGTCAACGTCCATATGATCACCCGCCGTTCCGTTATCCAGTTTCATCCTCTTCCCTGCCCTAGCTCTCAGCAAATCTCCTTCCTCCTCTTCACTCTCGTCATCCTCTTCCTCTGGTCGATTGAACTGATTCGCCCCCATGATGGAATACACGCTCAACGGCATCTGTCGTATCAAATTATCGCTCAAACTGACTGATAACTTCAAATGCTCCATAGAAATTGTCCCGCCAACCTTCTCCACAGTCTTTTTCCGACTCCGAACCTTCGCTTCATCGAATTTCAACACTCGTCTGTTCTCGTCCAATCGTACGCGGTCAATCATGGTCGTGAGGACGTCTTTTACGAAGAAGTCGGTAGCGAGACCGATAAATCGTGCTGTTTCTTCGGTTACGTTGCTAGTAATTCCTTCTTCGTAGCAAATGGGGATGCACCGTGATTGTATCGTTTCTGTGTCAATGTATTCGCCGCTTTCGACTGCTAGGGAAGCTTGATACGCGTTGGAAATTTCGTTTTGCCAGTTCTTGTTGGGCCCGGCGGAGACGGGTGGGGCGGTAGTGTCAAAGTTGGGGATGTGCTTGGCAGAGTAGTGTCGGGTGAGGGTTGATGGGACGTCATCGGGAAGCTGCAGGTTGTTTAACGAATTCAACGAGGTTAGTTACATGTGATTCGATTCGATGATTTTCGTCGGAGAGGCGCAGCATGCATAGACGAGGATTTCATGCGAGAAGTGTGGGGAAGTTTGTTTGAGTGAGGGGTGAGATAGCGTGGTCTGGTGGGATAACATACCTCTGGTATTTCTTTCATTCGCCGTCTATCCCTCGCGGGAATGGCCATGATTTCCTTCTTCAATCGACGTTCGTAGGCATCTCCAGTGGCAGTTTTGGGAGCCGACGAGGTCTTGCCTTGGTGTGATACCCATGTTGCGACATCGCCCTCCGGGGCTTCACGTGTGGCATTTACATGTACGGCAAGGAAGAATTGATTGTGTAGACGCTGTGTTTCGGGTTTTTGCAGGAAAGGTTCGACGATACGGGTGAGTTCGGTGCGATTGGTAAGGCCTGTGTATATACAATGTAGTTGTCAGTGATTGGTTCGTGGTTCGCCGCGGTCCGGGAGGATGGATCTGTGGCAAAATGTACTGGGACCGTACCGCGAAAGAAGGAACGAACAGCGTCGCTGTATGCACCCCAGTCGTCGCCTAGCGATTCGCGAAGGGATATGTATATGTTTTCGACGTCGACACGGGCGGGCAGCTTGACGCCTGGTTTTAGAGGTGTCAAGCCGGGTGCTGTCGCTGTGGTAGGGGTTGAGGCGGAGGCATTGCCATTCGGCAGGGACTTTGAGGCGGTCTTTTTGGAAGTCAAAGTGTTATCCAGTTCGGATGGGTCGATGGGAGAGTCCGGCGACATGGCTAGTGTCGGGAGAGGGTGGTGGCGGCGGTAGACTGTTTTGGTGGTATTAGAGATGAGGTGGTTTTATATACCGTCGGAGTTAACGGGTACAAGGGGAACGAAGGGAATAGAGGAAAGAGGGAACAGCGGTGACAACAATGATAAGAGGCGACGATTGGACAGACTTTGGACGGCTAAGAAGCGCGAAACCAGACGGAATTCATGATCTGACGAGAAGAGACTGAAGCGACAGTAGCAACGATAGATGAGTCGAGGAATTGGTGAAGGATGTGGTACAGCGGATGATGATGATTATGCTGATGTTGATATGCTGATGGTTGATGAGGTTGAACGTCGTTGTCCGATGTTCACGAGGGCGGTCGCTGCGCCCGGGACGTGGTTACCCTTGTCCGGGGTGGGTTTGTCGCCTGGGAACAGTGGCAACAGGGGAGGTCCCCCGCAGCCCGCAGGTGCCCGCCACTGGCCCCGGGGCCAAGAGACGAGACGTCAAACGCCAAACGGAGGCCAAAAGAGTATGACTAATCCGACGACTCTTCGCAATCCCGTGAGCGCCCGTCGTCACAGTTTAATAGTCGCGAGGATTTCCCCTTCGTTCGTTCGTTTTCTTTTCGTCGCGTCTCTCCTTTCTTGCTTTCTTTCCTCCTCGAGTTCGAACGCTCAAGTTAGTCTCGAGATAGCACAATTTGGGAGCCCCCCTCCCAGGAGCATTTGTATAGGTTCCTTCATAGACGTCGACGTATCCAGATATCAGACTCGGTTCTGCAAAGTTGGTGCTCTTAAAAGTTAAAGATCCGTTCGGTTCACCTCGGGGTTTGTGATATCTTACCTCGACATGTGTATGCAACAAAATAGAGAAACGACATTCTAGAGCAGAAAGAAAAATATATCCTTATAAACTGAGCTATAATCATATTGCAATTTTGCTGATCGAGATTTGTTTCCTGCACTTCTTGTCCGCTTGTATAAAGTTAACGTTTGTGGTATTATAACGTCTGCAACTCGTTTTTTGACTGTCGTCCTCACCGCACGCATTGCCACATCCCTCGCAACGATCGAACAAATAAATCTACACATATTCTCCCTTCCCCTCTCCTCCTTCTTTCTCTTCTCTTTCTCTCTTCTTCAAACTCACATTCCACAACCTGGCTGCTCACCACCTTCACCACCTTCCCACTACCAACATCACCAACTCCATCATCATATCACCATAAACATTGCAATGGAAGAGGGCTTGATCCTCGAGGAAGACCTCGATCTTGGCCTCCAGGCCTTCACTCATGAGGCCCTGGAAGAGGAGATCGCGGCTAGGGTAAGTTATTTGTCTTTCAGTCTTAGCTAATTGACTATTATCTAACCCAATATCTGATTGTTTAGGCGGAGGTCGATCTCCTAGAAAAGGAGATGAAGGAGAGCGAGAAGGCCAAGGAGAAGGAGGCCAAGCTGGCGGAGTATGTATTCTTCCACGTCGATCTCGAGAAAAATATATTATATACTAACAATCTTGTAGGAAGGCGGAGAAGCAGATCAAGCTCTTCGAAGGCCTTGTTAAAAACACGTTTGGTCCTGGCAAGGCCAAACGTGTGGAGCAGCTCGAGGCGGCGAAAGCTGCCCTTGCTCTCCACAAGGCTAACATAGTCGATATCGACCATCGACTGCAGCTTCGTGCTGCAAGGGTCACGGCTGCCGTCAAAGACAGCGGCTCAGGGGAGCAGCGGCAGGGCGAGTCTCGAAGGGACTATCTGATCCGGAAGGGTATCATAAATCCCTTCATGGCGGATGGCCCCGACGGCGACGCTGCCGGCCCTGCCTCCGGTGACTCTATCGCCACAACAGGCGATACCCTCTCGTTCCAGGAGCTCAGGGCGCCAGGGTTCGCTTTCGAGCAACCCACCAAAGGGACCAAGAAGCAAAAGGTCACTTTGCCGACAGCTGACCAGCGAGTCTCCGTAGTTGCTCCCGGGATATCGAGGAAGTCTCCTCCGCCAGGCTCGGAAACTCTTCCCTCTCCTTCTCGGGGAGTCCCACCTACAACTGATACAAAGATCGTAGGCTTTGAGGACGACTACGAGGACGGGGAGGTGAGGAGTTTTCGGCCTCGGCGTGCGGCGAAGAGAAGTGCTGCTTCCGAGGATGATGAATCCGATGACCAGGACGGCAACTACGAGGGAGGAGAGGTCGATGACGATATCGACGAGGAAGACCTTCCTACAATATCCAAGAAAGTAAAAGGCAAAGCACCTGCTAAGAAGCGAAGGCGTACAAGAGACTCTGATGAAGAAGTAGAAGACGAAGAGGATGATCTGCAAGATCTTGACGACGGCAACGAAGAAGTCTACCAGCGAAGGCAGAAAGCTTGGTGCGCTAAGAGAGCTGCCGCTAGGGTGATTACTGAGGCTGAGGTCAAAATCAAGACCGAAGAAGACGATGATACACCCGAGTGGTTCAAGCCTTCGCCCTCTGCGCCTGACTGTGAGGTCGATACAGGATTCAAACTACCCGGTGACATTGCGCAATCACTTTTCGACTATCAAAAGACCGCCGTAAATTGGTTATGGAATCTCCACGCCAAACAGCACACTGGAGGTATTCTAGGTGATGAAATGGGACTTGGGAAGACAATTCAAACTATTGCTTTTATCGCAGGTCTTCACTATAGCCAGCTACTCAGGAATCCAGTACTTGTTGTAGCTCCTGCCACGGTCTTGAGACAATGGTGCAGCGAATTCCACAAATGGTGGCCACCACTTCGTGTTTCGATCTTACATTCGTCCGGCAGCGGCATGAGTTTAAAAGCCGCTAACGCAACAGGTATGATTGACGACTCGGACGACATCTTAGAAGTACTAGAGAGAAGGGTTCCGTCAAAAGCACAAAAGGCCGCGAAAAAAATCATCGACAAGGTCAAGGCTAAGGGCCATGTCCTCATTTCGACGTACGAAGGACTTTGCGCATATCAAGATCAGCTATTACATATGAATTGGGAGTGTGTAGTGCTCGATGAAGGACACAAAATCCGCAATCCAGATGCAAAAGTTACTGTTGCAGCGAAGCAGCTTAAGAGCACCACGAGATTCATATTATCCGGCACCCCAATTCAAAATACATTAAAGGAGCTTTGGAGTCTTTTCGACTTTGTATATCCTGGAAAGCTAGGAATTTTCTCTGTCTTCAATGAGCATATCGCCATGCCTATTAGACTTGGTAGTTATCAAGG